>CM054815.1:17613731-18904518 GCA_028984105.1 Lavandula angustifolia | reverse complement strand
GTCGGTTCCTCACGTTCGTCATCGAATCTACCTCACCAAATGCCCGATCTCCTATATTTTATTGTTAGGTCTGCGAGTTAGCTCCGCGATGCAATCAGAACGGGGTCAATCCGATGACTAACGAATGAGATATGACCCCATTTTTGCATCATTGCGAAGCTAACTAAAAGGGCTATGACTACATGGTGATTGCGTCCGTCGGATTGCGCGTTTACCCTTTTGCAATAGCACAGCCAGAAGCGCTATAATTCGTCATGCAGATGCCTCACGTTCCACATCGAATCTACCTCACCAAAAGCTCGATTTTTTAAGTCTAACCGATAGAAGTTGTTACATCTATGAGTTAGCTTCTCGTTGCAATCAAAACGGGGTCAATCAGATGACTAACGTGGGAGATATTACCAAAATCGGGAAACCGCGCAAGTTGGGCCTGCAAACCTTTCGCCTTTTCGGTTGGAGTCTTCATTTTGCACCATATCTCCCTCGTTTCTCATCCATTTGACCCGTTTGTGCATCACTGCATAGCTAACTCAGAGGGCTACGACTACATGCTGGCTGCGTCCGTCGGATTGCGGGTTTACTCTTCCGAAACAGCACAGCTAGAAGCGCCATAATTCGTCGCACAGAGGCCTCGCCTTCCACGTCGAATCTACCTCACCAAAAGCTCGATTTCCTCAGTTTCACCGACAGAAATTGTTACGTCTGCGAGTTAGCTTCGCGTTGCAATCAGATGACTAACGAGGTCAATCAGATGACTAACGAGGCAGATATGACCAAAATGGGAAACGGTGCAAGTTGGGACCGAAAACCTTTCGCCTTTCTAGTAGGCGCCTGCATTTTGCACCATATGTCCCTCCTTTCGTATCCATTTGACCCCATTTTTGCATCGTTGCGAAGCTAACTCAGAGGGCTACGACTACATGCTGGTTGTATCTGCCGGATTGCTCATTTACCTCGCGTTCCATGTCGAATCTACCTCACCAAAAGCCCGATTTCCTAAGTTTTCCTGATAGAAGTTGCTACGTCTACGAGTTAGCTTCTCGTTGCAATCAGATCAGGGTCAATTAGATGCCTAACGAGGGAGAGATGACCAAAATCGGGAAACCGCGCAAGGTGGGCCCAAAAACCTTTCGCCTTTCCAGTAGGCGTCTGCATTTTGCACCATATCTCCCTCATTTATCATCCATTAGACCCCATTTTTGCATCTTGTGAAGCTAACTCAATGGGCTACGATTACATGCTTGTTGTGTCCGTCGGATTGCGCGTTTACCCTTTCGAAACAGCACAGGTATAAGCGCTATATTTCATCGCGCAGATACCTCGCGTTCCACGTCGAATCTACCTCACCAAAGGCCTGATTTCCATGGTTTCACCGATAGAAGTTGTTACGTCTGCCATTTAGCTACACGTTGCAGTCCGAACGGGGCCAATCAGATGACTAACGAGGGAAATATGACCAAAATCGCGAAACCGCGCAAGTTAGGCCCCAAAACCGTAAAAATTTGGATATTTTGCTCAATTTTTATATTTGAAAAAAAAAATTATTATAGCATTCAAAATAGCAAATATTTAGAGGGGTTAACCTTAAGTATTCTAGAGACGCTGGACATTTTTTCTAAATTGAAAAAAATATATCTTTTATTTTTACATTCGTTTTACTATTTTTTTTAAAGGGGTTACCTTTAAAAATTTTTGAGATTTTGCTCAATTTTTTTATATTTGGCATTTTGCACCATATCTCCCTCGTTTCACATCCATTTGACCCCGTTTTACATCATTGTGAAGCTAACTGATAGGGCTACTACTACATGCTGGTTGTGTCTGCCGAATTGCGCGTTTACCCTTTCGTAATAGCACAGCTTGAAATGCTATAATTCGTCGCGCAGATGCCTCGTGTTCCACGTCAAATCTACCTCACCAAAAGCCCAATTTCCTCGGTTTCACTGATAGAAGTTGTTACGTATACAAGTTAGCTTCTCGTTGCAATCAGAACGGGGTCAATCAGATGACTAACGAGGGAGATATGACCAAAATTGGGAAACCTCGCAAGTTGGGCCCGAAAACCTTAGCCTTTTCGATAGGCGTCTGCATTTTGCACCATATCTCTCGTGTTTCTCATCTATTTGACCCCATTTTTGCATCGTTGTGAACCTAACTCAGAGGGCTATGACTACATGTTGGTTGTGTCCGTCGGATTGCGGGTTTACTCTTTCGAAACAGTATAGCTAGAAGCGCTATAATTCACCGCGCAGATGCCTCGCCTTCCACGTCAAATCTACCTCACCAAAAGCCCGATTTCCATGGTTTCACTTATAGAAGTTGTTAATCTTCGAGTTAGCTTCGCGTTGCAGTCAGAACGGGCTTAATCAGATGACTAACGTGGGAGATATGACCAAAATCGCGAAACCGCGCAAGTTGGGCCCGAAAAGCTTTAAAAATTTAGAGATTTTGCTCAATTTTTTATATCTGAAAAAAATTATTATTTTAGCATTCGAAATAGCAAATATTTTAAAGGGGTTAACCTTTAAGTATTCTAGAGATGTTGGACAATTTTTCTAACTTGAAAAAAATATTTTTTTTTTTGCATTCGTTTTACTATTTTTTTAAAGGGGTTAACCTTTAAAAATTTTGAGACTTTGCTCAATTTTTTATATATGAAAAAAAAATTATTATTTTAGCATTCGAAATGCAAAATTTTTAAAGGGGTGAACCTTTAAAAATTCCTTAGAATTTGCACATTTTTTCAAACATATATGAAAAAAATTAATTATTTTTGCATTTGATTAATTTTTTAAAGGGGTTAACCTTTAAAAATTTGGAGATCTTACTCAATTTTTCATTTTTAAAAAAAAATTATTATTTTAGCCTTTGAATTGCAAAATTTTTAAAGGGGTTAACATTTAAAAATTCTATAGACTTTGCACATTTTTTCTAACTTCAAAAAAATTATTATTTTTGCATTCAATTTGATAATTTTTTAAAGGGGTTAGCCTTCAAAAATTTGGAGATTTTGCTCAATGTCTCATATATGAAAAAAAATTATTATTTTAGCATTCGAATTGCAAATTTAAAGGGGCTAACCTTTAAAAGTTCTAGAGACTTTGCATATTCTTTTCTAACTTCAAAGAAAAATTATTATTTTTGCATTCGATTTGATAATTTTTTAAAGGGGTTAGCCTTTCCGGTAGGCGTCTGTATTTAGCACCATATCTCCCTCGTTTCTCATCTATTTGACCCCGTTTTTACATCATTGCGAAGCTAACTCAAAGGGCTACGACTATATGTTGGTTGTGTCCGTCGGATTGCGGGTTTACTCTTTCGAAACAGCACAGCTAGAAACGCTATAATTCACCATGCTGATGCCTCGCGTTCCACGTCGAATCTACCTCACCAAAAGCCTGATTTCCATGGTTTCACCGATAGAAGTTGTTAATTCTTCGAGTTAGCTTCGTGTTGCAGTCAGAACGGGCTCAATCAGATGACTAGCGAGGGAGATATGACCAGAAACACGAAACCGCGTAAGTTGGGCCCGAAAAGCTTTAAAAATTTGGAGATTTTGCTTAATTTTTTATATTTGAAAAAAAATTATTATTTTAGCATTCGATATAGCAAATATTTTAAAGGGGTTAACCTTTAAGTATTCTAGAGACGTTGGACATTTTTTCTAACTTAAAAAAAATATTTTTTTTCATTCGTTTTACTATTTTTTTAAAGGGACCTATAAAAATTTTGAGATTTTACTCAATTTTTTATATATGAAAAAAATTATTATTTTAGCATTCAAAATGCAAAATTTTTAGAGTTAACCTTTAAAAATTCCTTAGAATTTGCACGTTTTTTCAAACATATATAAAAAAATTAATCATTTTTGCATTTGATTAATTTTTTAAAGGGGTTAACCTTTAAAAATTTGGAGATTTTGCTCAATTTTTCATTTTTGAAAAAAAAATATTATTTTAACCTTCGAATTGCAAAATTTTTAAAGGGTTAACATTTAAAAATTCTATAGACTTTGCAAATTTTTTCTAACTTCAAAAAAAATTATTATTTTTGCATTCGATTTGATAATTTTTTAAAGGGGTTAACCTTTAAAATTTTGGAGATTTTGCTCAATGTCTCATATATGGAAAAAAAAATTATTATTTTAGCATTCGAATTGTAAATATTTTAAAGGTAACACCATTAAAAATTCTAGAGACTTTGCACATTTTTTTTAACTTCAAAGAAAAATTATTATTTTTGCATTCGATTTGATATTTTTTTGCATCATTGCGAAGATAACTCAGAGAGTTACAACTATATATTGGCAATGTATGTTAGATTACGTGTTTACGGGTTCAAAACAGCAAAGCTAGAAGCGTTATAGCGCGTGCCATCGATACCTCGCGTTCATACTCGAATTTACCTCTCTAAAAGCCCGATCTCCTCAGCCGAGCTCTACCCTGCCCGCATTTCCTTTTTTTTGAAGGGGCTGACAAAAATTGTTACGTCTGCGAGTTGGCTTCACGAAGCCATAAGAAGGGGTCAATTTGATGACTAACAATGAAGATATGACCAAAATCGGGAAACCGCCCAAGTTAGGCCCGATGTCCTTATGCCTTTTTGGTAGGCATCTGCATTTTTCACCATATCTCCCTCGATTCTCATCCATTTGACCCCATTTTAGCATCGTTGCGAAGAAAACTTAGAGGGCTACGACTACTTCTTTGTTGTGTCTGTCGGATTGTGCGTTTACAGGTTCGAAACAGCACAGCTAGAAGCGCTATAACACGCGTCGTCGATGCCTCAAGTTACATCAAATCTACCTCACCAAAAGCCCGATCTCCTTAGTTTTACCTATAGAAGTTGTTACGTATGCGAGTTAGCTTCACGGCGCCATCTGAACAGGGTCAATTTGATGACTAACGAGGGAGATATGACCAAAATTGGGAAACCGCCCAAATTGGGCCCGATGTCCTTACGCCTTTCCGGTAGGCGTCTACATTTTTCACCATATCTCCCTCGTTTCTCATCCATTTGACCCCATTTTAGTGTCGTTGCGAAGCTAACTCATAGGGCTACGACTATATTTTGGTTGTGTCCGTCGGATTTTTCATTTACGGGTTCGAAATATCATAGCTAGAAGCATTATAACGCGTGACGTCAATACCTCACGTTCGTCATCAAATCTACCTCACCAAAAACCCGATCTCCTCAGTTTTACCAATAGAAGTTGTTACATCTGCGAGTTAGCTTTGGAATGCCATCAGAAGGGGGTAAATCCGATGACTAACGAGGGAGATATGACCAAAATAGGGAAACCGCGCAAGTTGGGCCAGATGTCCTTATGCCTTTCCGGTAGGCGTCTGCATTTTTCAACATATCTCCCTCGTTTCTCGTCCATTTGTTTCCGTTTTTACATCATGGCGAATCTAACTCAAAAGGTAATGACTACATGTTGGCTATGTCCGTCGGATTAGGCGTTTACGGGTTTGAAACAACTCAGCTAGAAGCGCTATAATGAGTGTCATCGATACCTCACGTTCGTCATCGAATCAACCTCATCAAAAGCCCAATATCCTCAGTTTTATCGGTAGAAGTTGTTACGTCTACGAGTTAGCTTCGGGACACCCTCAGAACGAGGTCAATCCAATGACTAACGAGGAAGATATGACAAAAAATTGGAAAACCGCGCATGTTGGGCCCGATGTCCTTACGCCTTTCCAGTAGGCGTCTGCATATTGCACCATATCTCCCTTGTTTCTCATCTAATTGACCATATTTTTGCATCATTGCGAAGCTAACTCAGAGGGTTACGACTACATGTTGTCTGTGTATGTCGGATTGTGCATTTACGGGTACGAAACTACACAATTAGAAGCGCTATAATGCGTGTCGTCGATGCCTCATGTTTGTCGTCGAATCTACATCACCAAAAGCCCAATCTCCTCAGTTTTACTGATAGAAGTTATTACGCCTGCGAGTCATCTTTGCGACGCCATCAGAACAGGGTCAATCCAATGAATAACGAGGGAGATATGACCAAAATCGGGAAACCGCGCAAGTTGGGCTCGATGTCCTTACGCCTTTCCGGTAAGCGTTTGCATTTTGCAAAATATCTCCCTCGTTTCTCATCCATTTGACCTCATTTTAGCATCGTTGCGAAGCTAACTCAGAGGGCTACAACAAGATGTTGGTTGTATCCATCAGATTGTACGTTTACGTGTTCGAAATAGCATAGCTAGAAGCGCTATAAAGCGTGAAGTCGATACCTCACGTTCGTCATCGAATCTACCTTATCAAAAGCCCGATGTACTTTGTTTTACTGATAGAAGTTATTACGTCTGCGAGTTAGCTTCGCGACGCTATCAGAACGGGATCAATCCGATGACTAACGAGGGAGATATGTCGAAAATCGAGAAACCGCGTAAGTTGGGCCCGATGTCCTTACGCTTTTCTGGTAGGCGTCTGCATTTTGCACCATATCTCCCACGTTTCTCATCCGTTTGACTTCGTTCTTGCATTGTTGCGAAGCTAACTCAGAGGGTTACGACTATATGTTGGTTTTGTCCATTGGGTTGTGTGTTTACATGTTCGAAACAGCACAACAAGAAGCATAATAACGCGTGTCGTCGATACCTCACGTTCGTCATCGAATCTACCTCATCAAAAATCCGATGTACTCAGTTTTACCGACAAAAGTTGTTATGTCTGCGAGTTAGCTTCATGATGCCATCAGAGAAAGATCAATCCGATAACTAACGAGGGAGATATGACGAAAATCGAGAAACTGCACAAGTTGGGCCCGATGTCCTTACGCTTTTCCGGTAGGCGTCTGCACTTTGCACCCTATCTCTCACGTTTCTCATCCATTTGACCCCGTTTTTGCATTGTTGCAACTAATTCAGAGGGCTATGACTACATGTTGGTTGTGTCCATTGGGTTGTGTGTTTACATGTTCGAAACAGCATAGCAAGAAGCATAATAATGCGTGTAGTTGATGCCTCACGTTTGTCATCAAATCTACCTCACCAAAAGCCCGATCTCCTCAATTTTATTGACAGAAGTTGTTAGATCTGGCTTCACGACGCCATCAGAACGGGGACAATCCGATGACTAACGAGGGAGATATGACTAAAATCAGGAAACCGCGCAAGTTGGGCCCGATGTCCTTAAACCTTTCCGGTAGGTGTCTGCATTTTTCACCATATCTCCCTCTTTTCTCATCCATTTGACCCCGTTTTAGCATCGTTGCGAAGCTAACTTTGAGGGCTAGGAATACATATTGGTTGTATCTTTAAGGTTGTGCATTTACAGGTTCGAAACAGCACAACAAGAAGCCCAATAACGCGTGTCGTTGATGCCTCACATTCGTCATTGAATCTACCTCACTAAAAGCCCGATCTCCTTGGTTTTACTAACAGAAGTTGTTACGTCTGTGAGTTAGCTTCGCGACGCCATCAGAACAGGGTAAATCCGATGACTAACGAGGGAGATATGACCAAAATCGGGAAACCGCGCAAGTTGGGCCCGATGTCCTTACGCCTTTCCGGTAGGCGTCTGCATTTTTCACAATATCTCCCTCGTTTCTCATCTATTTGACCCCCTTTTAGCATCGTTGCGAAGCTAACTCAGAAGGCTACGACCACATGTGGTTGTGTCCGTCGGATTGTGTGCTTACAATTTTTGAAATAGCATAGCTAGAAGCGCTATAACGCGTTCCTCACGTTCGTCATCAAATATACCTCACCAAATGCCCGTTCTCCTCGGTTTTACCGGCAGAAGTTGTTATGTCTGTGAGTTAGCTTCACAACGCCATCAGAACGGGGTCAATCTGACGACTAACGAGGGAGATATGACCAAAATCGAGAAACTGCGCAAGTTGGGCCCGATGTCCTTATGCCTTTCCGGTAGGCGTCTACATTTTGCACCATATCTCCCACGTTTCTCATCCATTTGACCCCGTTTTTACTCCACTGCGAAGCTAACTCATAGGGATACGACTACATGTTGGTTGTGTTTGTCGGGTTGTGCGTTTACAGGTTCGAAACAACACAACAAGAAGCCTAATAACGTGTGTCGTTGATGCCTCACATTCATCATCGAATCTACCTCACTAAAAGCACGATCTCCTCAGTTTTACCGATAGAAGTTGTTACGTCTGCGAGTTAGCTTCACGACGCCATCAGAACGGGGTAAATTAGAACCCATTGGGGGGGCCTCGGCAGGGAAGGGGAGAGTGGCCGAGTGGTCAAAAGCGACAGCGTTTAAGTCCTGCCATTCCTACCTATCATTGGTCAACTCGGAAATCAACTAGACCCGACTTTCTCTTGACTAACGAGGGAGATATGACTAAAATCGGGAAACCGCACAAGTTGGGCCCGATGTCCTTATGCCTTTCCGGTAGGCATCTGCATTTTTCACCATATATCCCTCGTTTCTCATCCATTTGACCCCATTTTAGCAACGTTACGAAGCTAACTTAGAGGGCTAGCACTACAAGTTGGGGTTATCCATCGGATTATGCGTTTACTTGTTCAAAACAGCACAGCTAGAAGCACTATAACTCGTGTTGGGCCCGATGTCCTTACGCCTTTCCGGTAGGCGTCTGCATATTGCACCATATCTCCCTTGTTTCTCATCTAATTGACCCTATTTTTGCATCATTACGAAGCTAACTCAGAGGGTTACGACTACATGTTGTCTGTGTATGTCGGATTGTGCATTTACGGGTTCGAAACTGCATAATTAGAAGCGTTATAATGTGTGTCGTCGATGCCTCGTGTTTGTCATCGAATCTACATCACCAAAAGCCCGATCTCCTCGGTTTTACTGATAAAAGTTATTACGTCTGCGAGTCATCTTTGAGACGCCATCAGAACAGGGTCAATCCAATGAATAACGAGGGAGATATGACCAAAATCGAGAAACCGCGCAAGTTGGGCTCGATCTCCTTACGCCTTTCCGGTAGGCGTTTGCATTTTGCAAAATATCTTCCTCGTTCCTCATCCATTTGACCCCATTTTAGCATCGTTGCAGAGCTAACTCAGAGGGCCACAACAAGATGTTGGTTGTATCCGTCAGATTGTACGTTTACGTGTTCGAAATAGCACAGCTAGAAGCGCTATAACGCGTGAAGTCGATACCTCACGTTCGTCATCAAATCTACCTCATCAAAAGCCCGATGTACTCAGTTTTACTGATAGAAGTTATTACGTCTCCCAGTTAGCTTCACGACGCCATCAGAACGGGATCAATCCGATGACTAACGAGGGAGATGTCGAAAATCGAGAAACCGCGTAAGTTGGGCCCGATGTCCTTACGCTTTTCCGGTAGGCGTCTGCAATTTGCACCATATCTCCCACTTTTCTCATTCATTTGACCCCGTTTTTGCTTCGTTGAAAAGCTAACTCAGAGGGTTATGAATACATGTTGGATTTGTATGTTGAATTGTGCATTTATGAGTTCAAAACAGCACAGATAGAAGCGTTATAACGCGTGCCATCGATGCCTCACGTTCGTCATTGAATCTACCTCACCAAAAGCCCGATGCCCTCGGTTTTACTGATAGAAGTTGTTACGTCTGCGAGTTAGCTTCGCGAAGCCATCAGAACGGGGTCAATCTGATGACTAACGAGGGAGATATGACCAAAATCGAAAAAAAGTGTAAGTTGGGGCCCATGTCCTTAAGCCTTTCTGGTAGACGTCTGCATTTTGCACCATATCTCCCTCGCTTCTCATCCATTTGACCCTATTTTTGAATCATTGCGAAGCTAACTCAAAGGGCTACGACTACATACTGGTTGTGTCCATCGGATTGTGCATTTACAGGTTCAAAACAGCACATCTAGAAGTGCTATAACGCATGCCGTTGATGCCTCACGTTAGTCATCAAATCTACCTCACCAAAAGCCCGATGTCCTCGATTTTACCGATAGAAGTTGTTACTTCTGCGAGTTAGCTTCACGACGCCATTAGTATGGGATCAATCCGATGACTAACGAGGGAGATATGACCAAAATCGGGAAACCGCGCAAGTTGGGCCCTATGTCCATAGCCTTTCCGGTAGGCGTCTGCATTTTGCACCATATCTCCCACGTTTCTCATCCATTTGACTACATTTTTACATCGCTGCGAAGCTAACTCATAGGGATATTATCGGATTGTGTGTTTACAGGTTGGAAATAGCACAGCTAGAAGCGCTGTAACGCGTATCGTCGATGCCTCACGTTCATCATCAAATCTACCTCACCAAAAGCCCGATCTCCTCGGTTTTACCGATAGAAATTATTACGTTTGCGAGTTAGCTTTGAGACACCATCAGAACGGGGTTAATCCGATGACTAACGAGGGAGATATGACCAAAATCGGGAAACCGCGCAAGTTGGGCCCAATGTCCTTATGCCTTTCCGGTAGGCGTCTGCATTTTGCACCATATCTCCCTCGTATCTCATCCATTTTACCCCATTTTTACATCGTTGCGAAGCTAACTCAGAGGGTTACGACTACACGTTGGTTGTTTATGCCGGATTGCGCATTTACAAGTTTGAAACAGCATAGCAAGAAGCGCTATAATGCGTACCATCGATGCCTCGCGTTCATCATCGAATCTACCTCACCAAAAGCCCGATCTCCTCGGCTTTACTGACAGAAGTTGTCACACCTACGAATCAGATTCGTGACGCCATCAGAATGGGGTCAATCTGATGACTAACGAGGGAGATATGACCAAAATCAGGAAACCGCGCAAGTTGGGCCCGATGTCCTTACGCCTTTCCGGTAGGCGTATGAATTTTTCACCATATCTCTCTCGTGCCCCATTTTTTCATCGTTACGAATCTAACTCACAGGACTACGACTGCATGTTGGTTGTGTCCGTTGGATTGTGCGTTTACGGGTTCGAAATAGCACAGCTATAAGCGCTATAACACGTGTCATCGATGCCTCACGTTCATCATCGAATCTACCTTACCGAAAGCCCTATATCCTCTTTTTATCGATAAAAGTTGTTACGTCTATGGGTTAGCTTTGTGACACCATAAGAATCGGGTCAATCCGATGACTAACGATGGAGATATGACCAAAATCGGAAAATAGTGACAAGTTGGGCCCGATGTCCCTATGCCTTTCCGGTAGGCATCTTCATTTTGCACAATATCTCCCTCGTTTCTCATCCATTTAACCCCAATTTTGCATCGTTGTGAAGCTAACTCAGAGGGTTACAACTACATGGTTGCTTTGTATGTGGGATTGCGTGTTTACAGGTTCGACACCACACAGCTAGAAGCGCTATAACGCGTGCCATTGATGCCTCGCGTTCATCATCAAATCTACCTCACCAAAAGCATGATCTTCTCAGTTTTACCGAAAAAAGTTGTTACATCTTCAAGATAGCTTCACGAAACCATTAGAACGAGGTTAATTCAATGACTCACGAGGGAGATATGACCGAAATCGGGAAACCGCGCAAGTTTGGCATGATGTCCTTACGCCTTTCCGGTAGGCGGCTGCATTTTGCACCATATCTCCCTCGTTTCTCATCCATTTGACCTCATTCTTACATCACCGCTAAGCTACTCAGAGGGCTACAACTACAGGCTATTTGTGTCCGTCGGATTGCGCGTATTCCCTTTCGAAACAGCATAGATAGAAGCACTATGATGCGTCCCGCAGATGCCTTGCGTTCCACATCGAATCTACCACAATAAAAGCATGATCTCCTAGCTGCCACCAATATAAGTTGTTACGTCTGTGAGTTAGCTTCGCGAAGCCATTCGAACGGGGTCAATCCGATGACTAACGAGGGAGATATGACCCAAATCGGGAAACTGCAAAAGTTGGGCCCGACGTCCTTACGCCGTTCCGGTAGGCGTCTGCATTTTTGCACCATATCTCCCTCGTTTCTCATCCATTTGACCCTATTTTTGCATCGTCGCGAAGCTAACTCAGAGGGCCACGACTACAGGCTATCTGTGTCCGTCAGATTGCGCGTCTACCCTTTCAAAACAGCACAGCTAGAAGCGCTATGATGCGTCCCGCAGATGCCTTGCATTTCTCGTCAAAACTACCACACCAGAAGCCCGATCTCCTCACTTCTACCGAGATAAGTTGTTAGGTCTGCAAGTTAGCTTTGCGACGCCATTCGAACGGGGTCAATCCGATGACAAACGAGGGAGATATGACCAAAATCGGGAAACCGCGCTAGTTGGGCCCGACGTCCTTACGCCTTTCCGGTAGGCCTCTGCATTTTGCACCATATCACCCTCATTTCTCATCCATTTGAAACCCTTTTTGTATCATTGCGAAGCTACCTCAAAGGTCTACGGCCACATGATGACTGAGTCCGTCGGATTGTGCGTTTAAGGGTTCAAAACTGCACAGCTAGAAGCGCTATAACGCGCGTCGTTGATACCTCACAGTCGTCATCGAATCTACCTCACCAAAAGCCTGATCTCCTTGGTTTTACCGATAGAAGTTATCACGTCTGCGAGTTAGCTTCGTGACACCATCAGAACAAGGTCAATTCGATGACTAACGAGGGAGATATGATCAAAATTGGGCAACCGCACAGGTTAGGCCCGATGTCCTTACGCCTTTCCGGTAGGCGTCTGCATTTTGCACCATATCTCTGCCGTTTCTCATCTATTTGCCCCATTTTTACATCGTTACAAAGCTAACTCAGAGAGCTACGACTACATATTGGTTGTGTATGTCGGTTTGTGCGTTTACGGATTCAAAACAGCACAGCTAGAAGCATTATAACGCGTGTCATCGATGCCTCATGTTTGTCATTGAATCAGCCTCACCAAAAGTCCTATATCCGCGGTTTTACTTACAGAAGTTATTACGTCTGCGAGTTAGCTTCGTGACACCATAAGACCGGGGTTAATCCGATGCCTAACAAGGGAGATATGACCAAAATCGGAAAACAGCGCATGTTAGGCCTGATGTCCTTATACTTTCCGGTAGGCGTCTGCATTTTGCACCATATTTCCTTCGTTTCTCATCCATTTCACCCCGTTTTTGCATCGTTAAGAAGCTAACTCAGAAGGTTACGATTACATGTTGGCTATGTATGTTGGATTGCGCATTTATGGGTTCGAAACAGCCCAGCTATAAGTGTTATAACGCATTTCATCTATGCCTCACGTTCGTCATCAAATCTACCTCACCAAAAGCCCTATATCCTCGGTTTTACCGATAGAAGTTGTTACGTCTGTGAGTTAGCTTCATGACACCATAAGAAAGGGGTCAATCCAATGACTAACAAGGGAGATATGACCAAAATCGGGAAATAGCGCAAGTTGGGCTTGATATCCTTACGCCTTTCTGGTAGGCGTCTGCAGTTTGAACCATATCTCCCTCGTTTCTCATCCATTTGACCCTGTTTTTGCATCGTTGCGAAGCTAACTCAAAGGGTTACGACTACATGTTGGTTGTGTATGTCGGATTGTGCATTTATGGGTTCGAAACAACACAGCTAGAAGTGTTATAACATTGTGTATGTCGGATTGCGCGTTATTTTACTTATTCCGTGAATCGGAAGCGGTGCATCGCCCTCCTTCCTTTTGAATCTAAGGCTCGCTCCGGCTGGCCGATCCGGGCAGAAGACATTGTCAGGTAGGGAGTTTGGCTGGGGCGGCACATCTGTTAAAACATAACGCAGGTGTCCTAAGATGAGCTCAACGAGAAAAGAAATTTCGAGTGGAACAGAAGGGTAAAAGCTTGTTTGATTCTGATTTTCAGTAAGAATACGAACCGTGAAAGCGTGGCTTAACGATCCTTTAGACCTTCGAAATTTTAAGTAGTACATAATCTCTGACTTACCATGCTTGTAGAGATTACGTTTAAATTCCTCACACTCTTTGCACCTCTGTATTTCCTGGTAATAGTTATGTATAGTTTTATACAGTCAGTTTTGTGGCATTATGATTTTTATGATGTATTGTATTTATTATGAACTTCCCAATCCCCTTCCATTTGCCCATATTATTTTAGTACTAATTTTTGTTCATTTTGCAGAAAACACAAGTTCTTCTTGTTTCAAGGTCCTCTCTCTCTCTCTCTCTCTCCCTCCCTCTCTCTCTCTCTCCCTCTGTTATGATTTTTATGCTGTATTTCTCGAGATTTCTATGAGGAATTGAGTTGTGGCTTTTTTGTTGGTTTAGCAGTTTCTCTTCCCTCTTTATCCGGTACCATGATACTTCTTTTGTAGATAGAGATCTCTAAATGGGTTTTCTTCACGTTATTGTAGATTGAGCATCTATCGATGCATTAGCCTTATTTGTTTTACTTGGGACTTTTTGGTAGATTGAGTATTATGTATTTGATTTTTTCCTATATTTCTCTTGTTCATGATTTTTGGTTCATTTTATCACTGATTTGTTAGAACTTGATCCTTTGTGTAGGATTTCTTTTTCCTTTTGCATATGTCTCCTCATTTGTTAGTCTGATTTGATGTCATCTTTTTGTCTCTTATTACCAGCTTCATACCTAATATCTTGTGGTCGTGAATTGCAGATGAATAATAACCAAAGGCTAGATCCTTTGGCTCGTGTTGGTCCTGATCCATTTCCTAATATTCTCGAACATCTACCTTTGAGGGAAGCCTTGAGGACTAGTGTTGTGTCTCAATCATGGAGAAATATGTGGAGGTTGATGGCTTGTGTACGTTTCACCGATGATTTTGTGGATGATGACACAACTGCTGAGGTGCAACGTTTTATCCATCGATGTACGCATGTCATGGAGAACTTGGGTGGACAAAATTCTAACAAGGGTAGATATTGACATCACGCAGCTTACTATTCCATCTTTTGCGGCTGAGTTGGTTGCCTGGGCTAAGGCTCGTGGCATACGGGAACTATATGTCCAGGTCCACATACCTGATAACTTCGCTGATGAGAATGAGTTCGAATTTGATTTGGATCAGGGAGGTCCTGTGGTAGAGAATCTAGATGAATTTCTTCAACTTGTTGGTGGTGGTCAACTAGATTTTGATTTTGATAATCCGATGGATGTAGTTTATCATCCTAGAAATTTGATGAATGGTAGTCGCTTCGTGTTCCAGGTGAACAATTTGATGCATACTAGGGAACTCACTCTGCTCTGCTGCAACTTGCCCATGCCAATACCCAACATAAATCTTAACTGGCTTGCTTCGAAATCTTTAAAGGTCGAACATCCTTTGGTGCTTGGTGTCACGTGCACGGAATTTCACGTGCGACACTAGCAACTGGATCGTCGCCTCGAAGCTTGCGCCTATCCTCGAATAAACACACTTCTTAGAGAGAGAAAGTAGAGAGAAAAGCTCTGGAGAATGCTTGTATATTACTCAAGACTTGGATGATTTACAAATGAACTATTTATAGCCCACTCTTCGAATGGATGGTCAAGATCAACCTAATCTAAGGGTTTACATCACCCTTTAGATCCTTCTACATAATCTAGAATATTCTACACATATCTACAAACCTCTAAAAAGGGAAAAATCTATAAGTCTAGCTCAATACTATCTTCTAGCAAAACTCGGCCCACTTGGCCCAATGCTCCGCAACATGCCCGTTAGCTCCTCTCAAACATGGGCGCGTGACATTGGTAGTGCGGATGTTAATGTCATTTTAAGCAGCAGTCTCAATCTGGAGTCGCTGCATGTGTCCTTCAATTTCTTATATTGTGAGAGTTTCACCTTTAAGTTTCGTAGTCTGAAAAGCATCTACTTGAGAAATCGGTATCATCACCAGCATGTACAATAACGTCTACATGTTGTTTGTTCTAGGCTGTTAGAGTTGAGAATTGTTGGTCAGGCGTTCTATAGAGTTGCGATAGTCCTCAACGTTGCACATCTCACACCGGTTACTGTCGGGTGTTGTATCAGGGGATCTGTTGCTATTGGGCATGAGAATTCACTTATAAGTCAATTTGAGGCGTTCCCTGTGTAGATATTACCGATGCCAGAAGAGGTAATTATTTGCCTCGAGTGTTAACATTATTATTTCTCTTTTTTTTTAGTATCTTTTCTTTGTTTTTCAGCTGACTAATATTGATGAACCTTTTCTAGAGGTTACCCGATTTCTTTTGAATTTCTCCCTATATTTGGGTCCCCAGCTACTCCACGTCAGCTCGAGTTTGTAACAAGTGATCTTTTCCGGTTTGCTTTGAAGATCTGTGAGTGATCTGTTCCGGTTTGATCAAACATAACATATATTGATTGAACATACGATTTGCATATCTTTTCTGAATGAGAGATTTTAAAGCTTCACTATTAGTTTAAATAGTCAAAGTGTCATACTGACAAAAAATGTTGAAGACGAATAGAGCTACAAAGTACCTCAATTCCTGCTTGAGTTAGTTTATTCTGCAAATGATACTTCAGTAAACTATCGCTCCAGAAGTAAAATTTGTGCGGTTAATCAGCAATGAAAAATAAAATAATATGCCCTTCTCACCTTAGACACTGGCATCTTTTGTTTTTTTAGACTGCTGGTTTTCTTCAGGAACATAACTACCATACAAAGCTGAACTGTCTCCAGGTTTTGATATTCTGATAGAAGAAATAAGTCCTTTTGTTTTTACACCTGAGGATCTACGCTTTTCTCTTGGTTGGTTTGTTGGCACAGTCGTCAACATGATTAGCATGTTTATCTTTAAACTGCACCCTTGATTCTGATAATGCAAACATAGTATAAAAAATTAAGAGTTGTGAAATTAGAAGCAGAATGTGAATTTGATGACATAAAAAACAAAAATAGTTGCTGCAGATACTACCAAGTTACCTGTTCCATTTCACTCCAGCCCATGCTACCTCCTCTACGTTCTTGACAGCCCATCTTTGTCTTAGTAGAGTCTTTCAGTGGCATGTTTCGGTCCTCTTCCCCATTACCTAGAAAAAGTGAGCCACCGTTTCAGGTACAAGATAGATACTTCACTTCTGGAGCAGCATTTGCTGAAGTCGAAATTGACACTCTAGTAGGAGACTTCCGCACGAGACAGGCAGATGTGATTTTGGATCTTGGACTTCCGTTGAATCCAGCAATTGATGTTGGACAGGTTTGCCTTTGCCTCCCTGCATCTCTGTGCAAATTTCATCACTAACATTTTTGAATTTCTGGATTCTCTCATCTACAACCTTTTTGCGAGGGAGTAACATTGAGAATTAGAAGGAGAAGAAGCTTGTTCGTATTGTTTGCACAGTATATTTGAATAACATCCCTCAAATTGCCGAAACCAAGAGAATGCTTTTTCACCTACCATGCTATTTTTCCCTTTTATGATAAGAATTGTATTATTCATTACTCCCTCCGTCCCGCTATTGTTGTCTCGTTGCGTTTGGGCATAAAAGAGTCAGTTGGGTGCTGAATAAGATGATCTATATGAGTACGGAATGCATTATGGCCACTTTGAGGTATAGATGGTTCTGAATGTTCTTTTTCAAGATATGGGAAAATTAGCTAAACTCTTAAAGTATTAACTCTGAATGTTCTTTGGAGATGAATGGATGAATGCTGGTACATGAATCCATAGAATTTAATCATGGCAATGTCAATCTAAAGTTCCTATTTCCTCTATCCAGTTTTATGTCCAGTTCTTCTGACTTGTATAGATAGATTTTTCAATTCATTCGTTTGTTCACTACAGATTGAAGGTGCATTTGTACTATCTGCATGTCTAGAGCAGGATGATTGCTCGTTGTTCGAATTAATTGTGAACTTTGTTGCATAGTTTCTTTGTGGATAATGTATTGATAACCATATATAATATTTTGGTTGAAGAATGCTCCAAATCCTGTGGCAATCCACTCATCGAAAGCAGTGGGAGAGCCACCTTTCTTTCTAGCGTCAAAGATGCTATCATAGCTGCAAGGGCAGACCGGCAGAGGTAGGTCTGAGTGATTGGTTTCGTCTGGACAATCTAGCTACTCCGGAGTGAATACGGATGGCATGCATTGATGAGTTCACAAAGCCATTCACCGGCTCTGGCTTCCACCCAAAGCATAGTATCTAGTATGAACTTCATACTACATTTGTCTTTATTTATGAATGGAGTTTTAGTATGCATTGATAACACGAGGTGACCAAATTTCATTTCAAATTCGACTTTATTACTATTAGGGAGTCTTTAACCCTAAATAATTTTATCCATCAACTCTCACTAAACTCTCAAGTAATATAATACATTTCAGATCTGAACATTTGCATACGATACACATACCGTGTTTCTTTTTCCGTGCGAAGCTCGGGTGCTATACTAGTACGAATGCAAAACAAACACTAAATGAGCTTGCAAATAGGTAACATGGTGAACGTCTTGCATTGCATTTTCTGCAGCTTGTTATTGGTAAAATCATCTATCAACTTAATCAAAACACAGCCACTAGAAAATGGTTATGTCCCAATTTTTGTTGTAATATTCAGCAAACACACGCACACACAATACATTCAAACATAAAATGTAACTAAGCAATGGATTCCTTATCCACCATCCTTTGAAATTCTTCCAATATATATTCTTCTACATGAAATGCTTATGAGTAGAACTCGTAGGTTTTTGCTGAGAGTATGATTTGCCTTAGCGCTCCAATGGGTGCTATAACCATCAAAAGGACTCCGAGAACGATGCAGACCTGAAAAACCATCATCGATATGATCAGCAAGATATATAAGAATGAATTACTCCCTCCGTCCCACTAGAAACGACAAGTTTCTTTTGGGCGTGGGAATCAAGAAAGTGGTGTAATGTGGTGTAGATTTCTATTTTCAACAACAGTAGAAACTCACCCAATTAGCGATCCAAGATAGGCTGAATCTCCTTGGTTTGTAGATAGCAAGCCACATGATGCAAGGCAGCTGATGGAAATTAAGATGTTGAGTTATTGCATTCATATGAATATTCAATTTCTACATCTACAGAGTATTATATGTTTGTACTCACGAAGTATGTGGTTGGCGCAAAAGCAAATCCTCCAAAAAAGCCGAGGAGTCCGCCAAAGAAAGGGAAGGTCATGCCGATGAACATAGTGAATGCTGAGAATAATGAACAACTGTACGTGAGGCCAGAGTTGGATATATAGGAAAATGAAAATGAATGTAGAAGTTAGCTACTTACCAACATAGACGTTTCTTGTGATGAAGCGCAGATACCAGGTCGGCTTGAATCTTAGTTTCTTGACTAGGACCGTCTCTATCATGTCAAAAACCGGCATAGCATATATCTGATAGCTTCCAATGACATGCACCACAACAAACAAATTCGCCATGGCGATGAGCCACGTGGGTTTGTTCAACGATATCAAGATGTTGTCGGAGACCTCGTTTCCGTACATCCAGTATCCGATGAACGCGACGGGGAAGTAGCAGAGTGCGACGACAATGTAAGCCACGATGACCCCCCTCCACATCGGCCCCTTGGAGGGCTTCTCCGGTGTGGACGGGATGGTGGCCTGAATCTCGAGAACAACATTGTGGCCGGCGTAGGCGAATGCCACGTCCCCGAGAGCACTGAAGAAGTTGAACACAGTACCGGCCGTGGTGGTGGCTTTGTAACCGTATTGCACGTCGGGCTGAACTCCCTTCTTCACTGAAGCCCCCCAGGCGATCGTGGAGTAGCTCAAGGACATTACGGCTGCGGCTAAGGAGATTCCAGATATGGAGTTGAAGTTGGGGAGGTGGGAGAGGACGAAGTGGACGGAGGCGAAGATCATTATGAAGTAGGTGAGCTTGATGTCTTTGCAGTTGTCCTTGCACACCAGGTCATGAAACTTCTGGAGTGACTTCCCTCCTGTCACCATGTAGACGATGTCCACTCCGACTTCCACAACTAGCTGTTGAGGCACGACAATGTAGAGCCCGAGCTTCTCCCCGAAGGCGTGCTGCCCGAGTTCATGATATCTGTCGAACCGCTTTCCGGGAACCATTTCGTGCATCTCAACCATCTGCCACAGTGTGTATAAGGTCACGATCCAAGATATAACCATCACTGCTACGCCAGGACCCCTGTATATATAAATACATTAAACCATTCGTTCATATATACATGCCATAATACTATCTATATAGGAGGAGGTTCAAATGTGAAAATGTTTTTATCGTGTGAACGTGTAAACAATGTACTTTAAAGACAAATATACTGCACTTTATAAATGATAATATTGTACTTTAATTACTGCACTTTCAAAATGATCAAGCTGCACTTAAGGGATATTTTTGTAATCTGACAAATAAAATGCAGTATTTTTACCTAGAAAGTGCAATAATACATTTGTCTTGAAAGTACAATATTCACACAATAAAAACTATATAAATATATATACATATATATGTACGTACCATCCTAGTTCAGACATGGCATAAGGGAGACTGAGGACTCCAGCTCCAACCATGGCTGTAACATTGTGAAAAGCTGCATACCACCATTTTGCATTTCTTGAAGAAGTAATTGGCAACCAAGCATCAATTGCCTTCTCTTCTTCAGTCCGAGTATCCACCTACACACATTCATAATTTCTCATTTAATTTTTAAGGACAAACGTTTCTAGTAGATGATACTGTTTTACATTGACAATAAACCTTAACTATTGGCAGTTTCGTGTCTAACCAATTTATACATATCAATTTTATATGTATCTAGAATATAGTGGATTCTATCAAATTATTATATGTCAAATTTCATAGGATAGCCCAGTTTAATCAAACTTTTGACACTAAAGAATATTCTTATCTGGCTAACTAAATTAAAACTTGGAAAAGGTGTACATCAAAAAAGTGTCCCTTGTCTCTACTCAAAATGTTGTTGATATAATCATGATTCCGGAGATCCAATTATTTAAAAGATAAAAGAAATACCCAATTGAAAATTGAAGTCAACTATTGTAGGATTTAGATAAGTGGAGCACATGCCATCAAATGTGGGAACTAATTAATTACCGATTAAAGCCAAAACAACCCATTAATTGCATCTGGCGTTACCTGCCCGGCCGGAATCAAACGGATTTGGGGGGGGGAGAAGAAAAAAAGGCTAACTTAGTCCAAGTATAATATTTTAATTCCATTTTCTATTTCAATTCGTAAGCATGGACTCACAAGTAAAGACAAAAGAAATTCATTTAAATTTAAGGCTCCGTAAACGTAAAAATGTTGTCTATATTTGACTTCAAAGAATAATATCACTACTACCTAGCAGTGAAATTATTCTTTTATTATACCATCAAAATCAAATTCATGTCTAGAAATTGAAAGAAATTCGCAACTAGTATGATCCGATGGAGTCGAGATTCCAAATAAACCCGTTGTGTTTCGGCACGGATTTATTTTGTGTTCATTATTCAAGCGAGAGTAAATAGACTGACGGGTCATATATTTAGAAGTAAATAATTAATAACAGAAAAAAACTCTAATGAGATTAGAATTTCTCATTCATATGCCGTAATACGCAGGTGGAGACTTACTTTTTTGGAGTAGTCGTCTTTGCTCTCGGTTCCCATGGCCGGCCAAGAGTTGCGAGTGCAGAGAATTCAAGGAGAGAGAAGTTGTTAATTATAAGAGGGAGAATTGATCGATAAATGGATGTATATATGATATGAGCTCTTGGGAAATATCGACTCGTTGCCCTTTTTATATGAAATGAGGAGGGGAGGGAGGAGAGAGCGAGAGAGGAAGAGAGAGAGAGAGAGAGGGACGTTATTGTTTTGACTTTAGATACAGCTGTCGAGTATGCATATATGATAAATATAAATTAATAATGTGTTTGTAGTCAAGAAATAGGAAACAAAGACCTTGCGCGTTGTCGATATTTTGGCCAAAGAAAATTCGCCGAACTTTCTGAGGTTGTCCAATAAAATAAAATTATTTTTTTCTCTTTTTAGAGAGAGAAAAATAAGTACTCCAGCCGTAAAAAGAATGTGACTGCATGTGATCGGCCGAAATAGCTTGTTTTGTTAGTTTATAAGGAATCCAGCTGTATTAATTATAATGATCTGCCAATCCATTTTTTAATTACCCTTTATTTTTGTATTAATTGAATCGTTTTATACGGTACATCAATCAATCATTATTATTCCAGATCGTGCGTTTTTATCTTCTTTTTTTAAAAAATTTAGGATGAAACTTAGATTACTCTTTTAAATAGTTAAGTATCATCTTAATATGACAATTATTATTGTTATTGTTGTGTTAAATTTGTAAATCAAATTAGTTTGTTTACACATTAGGAATAATCCATATTATTAACAAGATTATCCAAATTACCACGAGGTTTCGTGCCTACTTTTGCTGCGTTGATTTGAATTTTCTGAAGCAAATATCATCATCATTATTGTTACTTGAAAGATGACAAAGGTTGACTTGATAAACTTATTTCTGCCAAAGTCGCCTATAGAATCTCCTACTTATATTTAATATTTTCCAGGAATATCTTTTAAGTGTTTAATTTTGTCAATTAAATGCTGTGGTCAAAACTTACGAAAGCTGTGGATGGTGGAGTGAGACAGCCATTAACTTGTTTGTGTTTATACTCAATTTATTGTAAGTCTACTTGTAAGAGACTAACTAGTATACAAGTATTGCTCCCATCCTTTCTTGAAACCTCGTAAATGGTACTCCATCCGTCCAACTCCATTACCATTTTCTTTTTAACATGGTGAAATTAAAAAAATTATTTATTATTTATAAAGTAGTAGGGTTTACAAAAATATATTAGATTATTATTTTAAGTTAAATAAGAAAGTGGACTAACCCGTTTGGAAAATAACTTAATTAAGAACTTATGATAAAAGAACTAATTTTATAAGGACTAATGATAAAAAAAAAACTTAAATTTAATAAGTTTTTGGATACATGCAATAATAATGACTTATATAGATAAGAAGTTACAAATTAAAAAAATATTATTACAGGGATTTGATATTTGAACTTCTTTAAAAGTTACATATAAGTTGTCTATTAACTTATGAAAATAAGTTAAAAATAACTTATTATTTAAAATAAGTTATTTTAAACGCACGTAAAATAATTTATTATTTAAAATAAATTATTTATAAGTTCTTTCAAATGTGACTAATATGAATGGAATGGAATGGGGGTGGAGGGAGTATTTATGGTCTCCAGTCTCCACCAGATTGAGTATAGGCAGGATATAAGTTGCTTTTAAAAGAGTACAAGTACGAAACGAATGTGGAAATTTCAGAAGTCTCTAGTCAACATTAATATGCAATGCCCCGTTTACGTTTTCTCTTTTTGATTAATATGTTTACACCTAATGACTACGTCACATTCTATGTATCTTAGTTAGACTTTTCCGCAAGCGATTCCCAATTTGACTATTAATTTGTTTAATGCATGTTCATGATTATTTTAACTAATAACAATGCACATGTTACCGAAATATTATCTACTCTTTCGAAATTTAGTTTCGAAAAATATGCGACCATTTTAGATTGTATTTTGAATCTAATAAATTGTATTTTATTTTATTTTTAAATCATATTTCTTGAAGTCCATTCAATAAGTTCCATAGAGGCTACTAAATTGATTGAAAACTCATTCCAATTCCCTGTCTATTTGTTTTTACAAAACTATACAAAAAATGCCACATCATTCGAAATTCGCATTAACATTATTTGATGTTAACATATTCCACTATTGTGTTTGTTTTGGCTTCTAATTGGAAATATGTACCCTGAGAAATTGATGGATTTGAAAATTTCGAACCACACACAAATATCTTTATTCGTTGCCTAGCTATTTTTCAAACTAGTGACATACTGACATCAAATATCATTAAATTTTACCTAGTTATTTATATTGTGGAATATAAAAATATAAAGTAATGATGTAGTGAAAAACCAAAATCTGAAGTGAATTTATCTCTTTAGGAGGCATAATGGTGAAGGTGGGTGGTCCGGAATCGAAAAGTTATGGATTCAAATTCCACTGGAAATGCTATATAAAGTTGCAACAAAATATTCGGTGGATGAAGATAATATAAGTTTACTTCCCGTACCGAATACTCCAATATTTAGAACAATACATTTACTTGGTATCCCAACAATATATTTCCAAGTTAGCAATCAATTCAAAGTGTCACTGTGTGTTTGTATCCATCTTCACCTATATATTAATGTAAAGAGCATTTTTTTTTGTTGGCGAGATTCAAGTAATTTGGGGCGAGATTTAAGGGATTTGGGAGATTCACTCTTCCAAATATATCTTAGGCTATTCTGACCGTAATATATGTATATAATTATTGATTTTCTTCTAAATATATCTTAGACTATTATGACCTTAATATATGTACATGGTAATTGATTTTCTTTCCTTAGTTAGAACTTTTCATATTGTATTTATATGGGATGTTTTCTTAATAAAATTCACTTCCGCACAAACTTTGCGTTGTTCATTCTATCATTTTGCATTGAAAAAGATTGGACAGATTTAGTCAAGAAGGTTCTACCTCACAATAGTCAGATTAAGTATATTCACATATAAAAAGTGGGCTGCAGGCCCAACCAAAAGATTACAAAATGAAGCATGAATACAAATTAGATAATCTATATATGCATCTCAACAAGATTAATTAATTCATAAAAACTCCGGTGGACTCTCCAGCCTGGCCCCATGGAATTTCCTCAGGGTTTCTATTACAGGAAAAATTAATAGATTGTAATTAAGAATGAAATTATAAATTAAACTAACAAGGTGAGGTGGTGAGGAACCTCATGCCAAAGACAGTGACAGGTCTGTCACCAAAGAGCAGGGTCTTGGAATCCTTAACCTTCAGCTCATGCTTTTTCCATGGGCCGTGAACACTGCCGTATTTAAACATGTACGTTTGTCGTACATGACAACACGACAAAACCTTAATTAGTTGACGTATATACTTTATAACTAAGAAAGGCATGCTTCGTGCTAAGAGCATCCACATTGCTGCTGCTACTGTAGTCCATCCAGGGGCGGAGTCGAAATTCATAGTGGGTTGGGCTTTGGATCGTACATCAAACTGTGGACCGTCCCGTTCGGCATTCTCGCCGTATGCACCGTACTCGGCACCCTTTGCTTCCTCTCTGGTTCGCGCATATATAAAGACTATCCAACAAATGGGATCCCCATTGTCAACGTGGCCAGAGTCTTCATCGCCGCATCCCTCAATATCTTCCAAAACCCCGAGAGAACCGCTACCACGGCATGAGCGACGATACTCAACTCTCTAGCACGAGATGCCTCCGAGCCCTCCACAAAGCCGCTATAATTCCACAAGAAGAAGCAACAACCGCAGATCAAATCAACCGATGGAGGCTCTGCTCCGTAGCAGAAGTCGAAGAGGTGAAAATCGTCGTCCGGATGGTGCCGATGTGGATAACCTTCATAGTGTGCGGAATCGTCTCCTCCGCCGGAGGAAATACAATTTGTGGATTCAAGATATGGGGAACAAAGGAGGAAATACAATTTGTGGATTCAAGATAATTTGGGATTTAGGGTTTTCGTAGTTTCACTTTGATTGAGAAGATTGAAGACGAACGACAACCGGGAAGAATGAGGGAAATAAATTAATTGATTAATTTTAGTAATTAAGTGGACTGAGCTCATTAATTTTCATTGGGGTGGGCTTAAAAGTAACAATAATTGAATCGATATTATACTTTAGTCTCAAAATATTAGGGCTCTGTGGATATTTTGCAGTGGGCTTGAGCCCGGTAGAACTACCCTCTCCCTCCGCCCATGAGTCCATCCATAATTATGGATGGATGGATATCTATGTTGCAATTTTTGCAGCGATGAAGAGATAATAATAACAAAAGTTCAAAAAGAGATGGAGGGATGAGAGAGAGTGTTTAAAGGGACCACATTAATTGTTAGTAGTGGAGAGAGAAACAATTTCATATCTTTACATTGAAAATTAATGTTGGGAGTGTTGTGCATAGGGGTGTTTCGGTGCGGTATACGGACAAAATTTGTCATACCTTATACCGTATCGAAAGTATAACGATGAGATTTTTCATATTATTATCAGATCTTGTTGACTTCGATATCCAGAAGATCGGTATACCGAAAGTCCGATATCAAAGATTTAGCATATCGTTACCGTGTTGAATTTACGGTATACCGTTAACCTTCACGGTATATCGAAGATTGACGGTATACCGAAGGTTGACGGTATACCGAAAATTAAAATTATACCGAAAAATGAAATATATGAAATAAGAGTAATATCTTATTAATACAAAAACACAATATATAGATATTATATTTATATCATGATAACGTAATATATAAGAGTTGATATATTAATTTATATCATGATAAGAGTTGCTATATTAATTTATGTCATGAATCAAGATAACACAATATATAGATATTACATAAATAGATATTACATAAATATAATATAATGACGAGAAAGATAAATAAAGTTAAGAATATTTATTCATATATAATATTTATCATCGAGCAAAATCAAATAAGTGCAAGTACGTACCGTAGGTTAGATATGTGTCGGCATGTGTCGGTATACCTCGGTATGAGAAAACTCATACCGTTACCATATCGAAAATTTACGGTACGGTATGATACTGATGATTTTCGGCACGGTATACCATTAAATTCGGTTTTTTTGATATTTTTTCGATATGGTATGCACGGTATACGGTATTTTCGGTAAAATTATACACCCCTAGTTATGCAGACAATGTCAGAACTTCAATTTCATAGTCGTTTAATTTCTGACCAATACCAATATCTTGCTTTCTTTATGTGAGATTTGATGTGTTTTACTCCAAATCACACAACTCGTCCTAAGATTAATCTTACTTAACAAAATTTAAGAGTGAGAAATAGGTAGCTACCACTTGATTAGGTTTATTATGGCGATCAGAGGTAGCTCAGAACATCACATCCTTTACCCCTTCAACTTCAACCAACCCTTTATCTTGATCATTTTTTTACTTCACTTTGCAACTTTCGACATGTGCGTTTACCATATACAAGAAAATAGTATTTCAAATATAAAAAACTACTTTCAATTTCAGTCAACCCCTTTCCTTACAAGTTAACACTTGAACTTTGAATGTGGTTGCTGGATTGAGTAATCAACTTCTTTGAAGTAATTCATGTTCATTTGCTAGATTTATAAAGTTCTTTTGGTTAAAATACTTCATCAAGAATACATGCATGATCTAGTTCTTGTTAAAAAATGCATATTCGTAATAATTTCCTAATGAATACAAGAATTTACACCTCCCTGTTTGATTTTTTATAAAAAAAACTATGGGAACGAGACCTCATGTGAGCTCTCTTAGTTTAAATCCTAGTGCATCACAAAGAACAAAAAGGAGGTTGAGAAGAGTTAAAAAAATAAAAAAATAAAAAAAGTTTACACAATATGAGTTTCAATTTTCACTTTCCTTTTTTTTTTTTTTAAAAGTAATATTCCCTCTTTCCCGTTGTTACTGTCCTATTTTTCTATAAAAAATGAGTAGACATCTCCTACTTAATATTCATCCCCATATTATTATACTCTCTCTCCAAAAATCTATCTCTCACACGATTTTCGTTCTACTTCGTACTCGAAAATTTATGATTTTTAAGTTTTTGGAAACTTAAAATTATTTATTAAAATACAGTATGAAAAAAATAGAAAAAAAATCGATTGCATCAACTATGTCCTACAAAAATTTGAATAAATTCTCATTTCTTCAACTAACCACTCTTTGAAAATTGTGTTCATTTTTTAGTACAATTAAAACTCTAAAATACGTATTTAATCAAAGTTTCATAATCTCCATACCGAAACCAAAGAAGACAGTAATAACGGGATGTAAGAAGTACTTTATAGTAAATTTAATGAATTCAGCTACTTTATCATTCATTTATTTAAAACCAACAACTTTCTTAATCTTAGAAAAAATTAGATAATTAGAATGAAACCATCGTCATTAATGGTCACAAAAATCCAGAATTTATTCAGTAAATAAAAGATGTTGATTGGAACATAATCGAACGTTAGTTGAAAGTTAAAAGCTTGGAAAGGGCGTGGAGACCACCAACCTCCACCAAGAAAGAATTTAAAATGGGTTTAGCATACGTTTACTCTCCTCAACGTATGGCCCACCTTTTTTCCCCCAACGTCTGTTTTTTTCCGTTTGAATTTCAAATCGCTGAAACAGACTATCACGCCATTAAAGAAAACGGAAGGCCTTCTTCAACACTATTATTCTCTTCCCCTGTTCTAGTTTAATGTTGTTTTCTTCTGCGTTGAACTAAAAAAAGAATCTCAAGATAAAGAATGGGAGATTCTGCTTGTCTGTTGCATGGCTTCTCTTATGCTTCTGCTGTACCAAATGAATCCAAACAGGTAAAATATACTCCACTAAAGAAATTAATATAAGCCTTCTTTCTCTCGGCTTTGCTAAATCAAGATTTTCATTGAAATGATTTTGGTTTGTTGTATTTGTGGAATTAAAGGGGAATCACATGCATGCTCTAGGGGAGTCAATCTCATTCGGAAGGTTTACAACAGAAACTTTATCATGGGAGAGATGGTCCACATTCTCTCACAAGAGATACGTGGCGGAGGCGGAGAAGTACGCGCGGCCGGGCTCCGTTGCACAGAAGAAGGCCTTCTTTGAGGCTCATTACAAGAGGATTGCAGCTCAAAGAGCTGCTGCAGCTTTAGCTTTGCTTGAGCAAGAAAATGCTGCAAAGACAGAAGGAACTCAACAACTCGATGACATTCCTCCCTTGAATCCTAATCCGTGTTTAGTCGAATCGGGAACAGGGGATGTCAAGATTCTTGATCTGGGGGGAGATGATAGAGAAAAGATCATCATAGAAGAAGCTGGTGGAGAGAGAGGAAATGAAATCTCTAACAAGGATAGTCTTGTTTCTGTTTCGGAGTGTAGTGAGACTTCTCAAGCAGAGAAGCCATTGCTAAAGGTGGCTGCTATCTATGGGACTCGCTGTTTTTGTTTACTTTCCATTTGTGTTTAATGTTTAATGTGTTTGCAGCAGAACTCTGTTGATAATGAGGAAGTTTCGTCGGTGATGAGGAAGACGTCGATTCGTCACAGAAGAATCCCATCTACACCTGCAAGAACAATGATGGCTACTCCTCACAGCACAAGGAAGTCGAATGCGGACGAAAAGAGATCGTCTCCAAAGTCCTTACGCGCCTTGCTTAGCTTAGGTTCGTTCAAGGAGTCCGATAAGGAAGTAAAGAAGAAAAGGGGAAGTCCAATAAGAATACCTAAAGATTGCTCAACTCCTTTCAAGACTCCTGCTCCGGTGAGTGAGAATTTGGTTTGGATTGCTGCTGAAATCTGATGCTAATCCTCATCTCTCATTGCAGGCACCTAATACAGCCAACCCGCTGTCTCAGAATACAAGGTAACTAATTCAAACTCTCTATTTTCAAATATTTCATGCTGTTTAATGAAATCAATATAAATGCACAGGATTGATCCAGCAGCATCAGGAAGGAAAACAACTGGCCCTAAATGGCACATTTTGTCTGCAGTGTGAGTCCTAAATTATTTATAGAAAGTAGAAGACAAGTTTAAGTCATTATGAAATCATACTTGGTTATAAAATGATGTCACCTGCATATCAGTTGCTCCAAGTCGTTGTCCGCCTACCGTAACAAGCTACAGTCACCGACTGTATCCACTCCTTTCATGTTGAGAACAGAAGAAAGAGCTGCAAAGAGAAAACAGGCAAGGCAGCTTTGAATTTTGATTTCTTTGTTCTAAATTAGTTTGTTGTCTTCCTAAAACATTGTTTTAAGACAATTTCAGAAACTTGAGGAGAAGTTCAATGCAACTGAGGTGCAGAAGACTCAGCAGAAGACGTTGAAGGTCCGAACCTTAGCCGTTTTTCTCTTCTGATTGCTGCATCACTTGCCCTATGGTAAAATGAAATGATCAAAGGACTCATTTGCTCTGCAGGAAAAGGCAGGAAATGAAATTAGAAAACTGGGTTGTGGCTTCTGCTTCAAAGCTCGGCCCCTTCCCGATTTCTACAAGGATGGAGAGCCTCCAAATAATCAGATGAAGAAGAAGAAGGTACATGAATGGTTTCTCACATTCTGTAAAAAACAACATAAGATTTACTTACGGTAACTGATATTTATCTTCTAGTAGTAGTGACCACTTACTTATTCTTGCATTGTGCAGCCTCCAGCAGTACAAGCACAAGTAACAGTAGCAGCAAGAAGCTTTTCATACAAGAATAACGGAGGCACCATCTCAATGCCACCTCCCCCTCCGCCTCCAACGAGCAGAGTTCCAAGGAATTTGTCGAAAAAGAATGTTCTGAAGCAAACCAAGTTGCTCAATACTTCGTTACCTGAAAGGATCACACACGAAAACGCTTCTCCAAATATCCAGCAATGATCAGAGGATGTTGTGCATAATTCTTTCTCATAGTGTAGGAGGTGTGGAGTGTGATTTTTTTTATTTGGAAAACCAAATTTATGTCAAAAAAACATCTCTGTTATACAATACAAGTACTAATATGATGTACAAGCATGTTCTTGAGGCAACAAAAAGTTCTCAAACTAGCAGTCAACTGACCACTACAAAACCCTCAATTAATTTCCACAAAAATATACAATCAGCCAGCCAGGCTACAGGGTAGTTACATTTCACTGCCAAATAGAAGCTAGAAATCAATTTAAGCTCGTGCATCCCTGATCCATCGCTTCAATATGTATCGGCTAGGAACTATTTTAATATTCCTATAATCTAGCACTTTCAGTGCATGGCTACATAAAACTCCTACGGACTCAAACTTCATACAACTGCAAGCAACTAAATCATCTTCCAAGCTGTATAAAACTGTGTAAGAACGAACTTCACCATATGTACTGACCTTGTACTCGACAGAAGACACTGCATCGATGCTTTGATTGATCACAATGTTCAGACTACTTTCGTATTCTTGGTGGAATGTTTTAAAAATGACTGGCGTGTATATTTCCCTAACCTGCTTCAGCATTATCACATCCCCCATTAATCTCGGCATGTGCTGACCCATGTCATAATTTGCTTCCAATTCTTTGTAGCGCCAGTCGTTCACCACCCTCCCAAAGTGCTTGACAAACTGGAGAATATGCGATTCATTTTTCAGGTACTTTTTCAGGCTAGTGATAGAGCCCTCAGAGAGTAGAGCAGTTTCTATGTCAGCCGAGAAGATATGCTTGCTGTATGGCAAAGCCCACTTCTCTCGCTCTTCAAATGCGCCATGCAACCACTCATTTTCCCACAGACTGTAAGTATCCAGCATGAGTTTCCAGGAATGAACAAAATCTTCCTCGTCCCGGTGGAGAAAACAACCACATAAATCACTGGAAAAAGATTCTGAGCGGACAATAACTTCGCTGAGATGTTTCAGTGCATTTTGACACAGTTGCCATGTGCATAACCTGTGATGAGTTTCAAGCAGTTCAGAGCTGATTACTTCAGATATCATAGTCTCTTTATCGGAGAGAATAGTCTTTGGCACTTTTCCAGACATTGCTTTTATGAAGGTTCTCAGTAGCCACTTATAGGATTGAGCTGAGTCATCATACATAAATCCAGCACCAAAGACCAGTATCTGCTTATGATTATTTATTCCAAAAAACAAGACTAAAGGACGCCACTCTCTGTTCAGACGGTAGGTTGTATCAAAGCAAACCACATCACCAAAATCCCCGTAGTCCAACAACATCTTCTCATCAGCCCAGAAGAAATTGGTCATTTCCTCTTCAACATCAAGTTGTACAGCATAAAAGAATGATGGATCCTTCAGTTTCTTGCTCTGGAAATACTGGTGAAAACTTTCGGCTTCTTCCTGCTTCATGCTGCAGACGCGTTTGGATGTAAGACTCATCTCGTGATGTATTATGGAATCAAAAGTGGAATCGTCCTGAACTCCAGTTCCTGTTAATAACAACTCAGTAAGTGAATTTGCCGGCATATCAGAAACTCCACTTTGTTCTACAATATGATTTGACAAAGGCCTCTTCTGCGATCGCAGTGTCCGTACTTTACAGGCTGGTACAAGCTCGTGATTGTGGCGTTCTTCAAAGTGGGTGACACGGTATCTACCATCAGCATGGCGAGAAATAACTAATTGCGCCATGCACCCAACTCTTGTTTCCTTTCTAGGTCTCTTCACTTTTAAACCTCTTTTGTCATTCTGCCTATAACCTTCTCTGAAACAAGTATATCTCCTAGATGCAACGGCTCCATCTATTTTACTCCTATTAACATAATCCTTCCGAATACTGAAACCTACTCGGCCAGCATATGCATTATAGAATTCATAAGCATGATTTTCCGAATCAAAACCCATACCCAGCTTCGGCACCCCATCTGGCACCGGAGTAGCAGCTGATTCCGCCTCAACAGCCTCAACAAAGGATATCCTCTTCTGCGATGGTAGTAAATGAGCTGTGACGGGTGTTGCAAACTCATGATTGTGCCTTGTATCGAAATGGATGACACGATATCTGCCATTTGTTTGGCGTGTAATGGTCATATGAGCCTGACAGCCGGTTCTCGTTTCTTTCCGGGGTTTCATGTTTATGTCATGCTTGCTCGATCCATATCCTTGTCTGTGGCAGGTATACCTCCTTGACACTACCAAACCTGTAACTTTACTTTTATTCACAAAATCTTTTCGGATGCTGAAACCTTCCATCAGCGCATATCTATTGTAACACTTGTAGGCATGCTCCTCGGATTCAAACTCCACCCCAAGTTTCGGCACTACGTATTCATCAGCTTCATCTTTTACAGTTTGAACGGATTCAGATTTGGTATTAGAAGGGCCTTCAGATATAGAAATTTGCTTATCATCAGCCATTTCTAGCACGTCATCAGAGGAAATACCAGGACTACGATCATCTTGCTTACCCTCAATGTGTTGCCCTTTATTGACACTGATGAACTCATTTTTATCATCACTATCAACACTTTTTTCTTCCGATGAAGAGTTAAGGCACCTATTTGTGCTCTCACTATCTACGTCCATACCATCTTCTCGACTCAAAGATGCATCTTCATAGATAAAGACCTCTTCCGTATCAATATCATACTGGAAGCTTGAATCCTCCACGATCTGATCTTCACTGGAACCCACTTGCAAAGTAGGGTTGCTCTCCTTTATGACGCCATTCCCAAAATTATCCCTCGCACCACAACCAAGGCCAGAGTCCATGGACCTTCATTTACAATGGAGAATCCTTGAAATCATCGAGCAACAATCTTTGTTGCACATCACTTTATACGGGCACAGAAACACAAACACTAGAATCAGAATCTCATTTTTCCTCCTCAATGTATAAGCTAATGCATCTGTATCTGAAACAATCGGTACAAACCAAATTATTGGAACTTTACTCTGATCAAAACTAGCTGCATCGACATAAACAAAAATTAATTCACACACTCCTGACGAAACTGAATAACAAGTATGCGTTTGCTGTTGTAGCTCATACAGTTAAGTATTAATCAGAACACATACTATGAATATATCTATCTATCCTATTTTAGTATGCAAGAACTTCACAAATCCTTAATAATAGATAATTAAGATTCTCATCTGGTGTACGTAATTGTCTGATTTGGTAAAACCCACAAAATAAAACTTTGAGAAAACAACTGCTTATCAGGGTTGAGGAAAAAGTAGTTAATTCAAGAAATTAATGAATGAACTGAAAAATAAAGTGTATCATCAAATAGTGAAACCTGATAATAAAAGGCGAAAACAGCAGAAACGACGTCGGATCTGGGTGACGGGAGGAGTGGCAGCGAGGCGGAGGTAGAGAGAAAGAGAGAGCGGTGCCTCTGCTGTAACTTTCACTCCAATCCTATCCAGTACCTGCGACTCTAGGCGGAGCGAGATACACGCGTTTTGGCAATTCAATTGAAGAAAATGCACGCGTGGGCCAGCCAACATTCGTAAATGGGTCATTTACTCAGTCCATTGGGCCATAGAGCTTACGATATAGCCTCGTTTTCCTCATGATCAAATCCTTTTGTACTCCCTCCTTCTCATTCCATTTCTTTTCGGTACGTTTATTAATAAAATTATATTTTGTGGTGTATATTATTTAATTTTTTTATAATTAATTTTTTTTTTATACATTTCTATTTTTTTGTTTTCTATTTTATCAATCGAAAGAGGGAAATAAAACACTACTAATTTGACTGAATGAGTATACTATTATTATGATTATTACTATTATTTGATATTAGCTCAAAATAAACGAATGACAAAATCTCACCTTGATAATTGGAAAAAGAAAAAACTTCAAAGTAGTAACCATGCATGTTTTTATTCCTTCCTATATGAAAACATTAATTACAGGGAACAAATAATACAATCTATACACATGATTGATTGATTTGTTCACTCTTTGATGCATAAATTTCTTCTCTTTCAAACGCCTTACTTCTTCTAGGAACATCAGCAAATCTACAGAAGTCAGACAAATTCTTCCTCAGCTGCACCTTCTTCTTCTTGTTTCTCTCCGGTGGACGAGGGCCTAGACCACCGCCATCCCCGCCCGACTGCAGGACAGCGTCGTAGGCCTTGGCCGAAAGCTCAAGACCCTCAGCGTGAGCCCTCACGTGCAGCTCACGAGCAAGCCGAGTCTCGCCATCTCTAGCCAGACCCACAATCAGCATCTCGTACGTGATCTCGTTGGGCCTCATGTTTTCAACCTTCACCATCCGCTGGAACCACTCGTACGCAGCGCTCCCGTGGTTGTTCCGAGCGCAGGCGCTGATGATCGCGTTGAAGGTGACGACCGTGGGACCAACGCCGACGCTGGCCATCTCACCGATGATGGACTCAACGGTATCAAACTTCCCTCGGCCAGCGTAGATCGAAGCCATGATCGTGTAGGCGTGCAAGTTCGGCCGCACACCAACTCTCACCATGTGTTCCCAGACTTGAACGGCGCTGTCGTATAGCTTCCCTTTCTCAAGCGCGCTCAGCAGGGCCCCGTACGAGACCACCGTGGGCTTCTCCCCTTGTTCGACCATCCGCTTGAATATCTCAATCGCAGCTGAAGTTTCCGAAGCTTTTGAACACGCAACTAGAACAGAGTTCCATTCTCGGCTTCCCGGTTTGATACCTCTCTCCTCCATCTTGTTGAGCAACCTCACACCCCATCTCCACATTCCCTTTTCCCTAGCAGCAGACAGTAGTATACCGAAATGTGAGACGATCAATTCGTACGACATGCTGTTTGGCTTCGGCCCTTTATCCAACAAGTCCTCGTAGATCTCTAGAGCCGCCCACCACTTCCTTGCCTTCCCCAATATCCAAATGAGATGGTTGCAAGCGGATAGGCTTATCTCATTGTCCGTTCCTCTTATCCGATCGTACAGTTCCTTAGCCACGACATGATGTTCCTCCCGCGTACATGGCCATATGAGGCGCTCAAGTCCAGCACGGTCATGCTGCAATCCAGCCACATCCATCTCTGTAAGCATCCTCAATACCTCAGAGCTCCTGTTCTCCGTTTTCACAAGCCAGCGCCGCATTACTCCATAGCAGATTCGGATTATCAACTCTTCTAGCATTGGAAACCAATTCTCTTCTCCGTATTTATCCCGTGTCTCAACAAAGAAAGTTAAAGCTCCAAATCAATCTTCTAGCCTACGGTAAACAAACATGACAATAGAAAACGATGCAGGAGACGGGGATATCACTTTACTCGGCATCTCCTTGAAAATCCGGAGGGCCTCGGCTTCTTGTCCTTGTTCCACGTAAATACGCATCAGAGTATTGTAAGTCACAACATTAGGATGCACCCCTTTCACAGCCATATCGTTCACGACATCTTCAACAAAGTCGAACTTCCCAGCCTCTTTCATAGCTCCCAAAAGACTGTTGTATGTAAAAACATTCGGGTGGATGGAACCGCCAGTCTCTTTGCTCTTTCTCTTAAGCCACTCGAAGAGAGCCAGAGCTGATTCGAGCTTCTTTCGTTTGCCAAGACTTCGGATAACGGTGGAGTAGACCTGAAGGGGAAGGTTCCTCTCCCCATTCAGCACTTGTTCCACATCATCCGCAGTCTTAGCCAATCTCAGTCTCCACACTATTGCACCAACATCAATCCTTGGACTATTCCTATTATTCTCAACTTTTTCTCCTACAAAATCAACTCCACTCTTCTCCCCATAATCTTCCCTGCTATTACTTTCCCCTGAAACCTCATCTAAGTGGTCTAACTCTTCCATGGAAACATTCTTTGATGCCGCACCAACAGAACCCTTCTTAGGCTCAGAATAGCCTCCATTTCTACAATCCCTCGAATAACGCAATAAACCATCGCCAAACACATTGGCAAGATCCCTTTTTTTACTCCTCTCTCCCCATTTAACTGAACTAGGAAATGAAATAACACCCAAACCCAACCGGAAGTGGGGTGCAACACAAGAGTGCCAAGATTCAATTGTTGAGGGCCAAACTGTCAGAGCATGCATATTCAGCCCAGGTAATTCTACAGACTGTTGTCAAAATTGAGTTTTACCCCGGAAGTGAATGAATATCAGAAAGAATTTCCAACTACCAGTATCAAATAACAAACCCAAAAAGATGCTACCTTTATCGTAGAGAAATTCAAGAATGAAAGATTTACTGATACCTTGATTCAATGGCTAGGTGGTTGTTTTCGTTTAATGCCGATTCCAATGGCTTGAGCGGTTGAGCCAACGGGAATTATTTTTGAGGCAGGAAGGCAACCTTTCTTGGTCCGGGTCTTGTTGCCTGGGCCGGGGCTCTTCTATCGGCGGCCCTTTTGAAATTTAATTCTTGAGCAAATTTAATCTTACGGATTGTTTGGTACGAATTCGGGTCGCAAATAGATAAAACATACGGGATTCAATTGTCATTTTCCCAGTTTCGATTTTACATACACTATCTACTTGCAATTTGCAAAGATAAATTAAAGCCCCCAACAACATTTATTGACTGATTGATTTAACAATGAAAAACAAGTTAAAACCGCACCTGATAAAAATATGATCAGAAAGAGATAAAGCAAGCATGCAGGCGTCACTTTATTACTCTCTGTTACATACATATATTACTACTCCCTCCGTTTCTTTATTAATGTCTAGTTGAGAATCGGCACGGAGATTAAGGTAGTGGGTGTATTAATGAGTTTAAATTGTATTAATAAATTGGCACGATTTTCGATGAATGATTGGTGTGAATTTATCTAAATGTTATTAAGGCATAGTTTAAGCATTTGATTTATTTTTTAATTATTTTTTTTTATGTTGTAATAAAAGAAATAATCTAAAGTTTTCAAAAAGTTAAAAATCAAAATTTTCTACGTTCGGAGCGGAGCGGAATCGTGCAAAAGAGAAACTTTTGGAGAAGAAAGTGTATAAGAAAATGAAATGGATAATAAATAATGAGAGCGCACCACATATTGGGTTGATAGTGAGAATTTGCCATTTTAGGAAAGTAGACATTAATAATGAAACAGCCTAAAATGGTAAGGTAGACATCAATAAAGAAACGGAGGGAGTACTATTTTTATTTAATAAGGTAGCAGCTACTTGTTAGAGATGGCAAGCTCGACGGAGATGATGAAGGTGGATCTCCCCGCCTCCCTAAGATACTGAACGTCGCCGTTCATCAGCTTCAACAGCTTCCTACTGATAAACAGGCTGATCCCATCCTCCGACGCGTACGCATCGTCTCCGAACATCTGGCTCAACACTTCCTGCGCCACTCCTCCCCCGCTGTGTGTTATCCTGAACTCCAAATGGGCAAGCTGAATGGACTTCCCTATAGAATCTGCAGTCAACGAAGCGGCGATCCCTAGATGACCTCCGTTGGGCGTGTAAGTAACCGAAATCAGCAAGAACGCAGCCAAGATCTGTTGTAGCCTCAACCTGTCTCCGTATAGCGTCTCACCAGACAGATTCGGGGATACATCATCGACTATCGTGATGCCCTTTCCGTTGCTCTTCAGCATCACTTGACTAATCGAAGTGATCAACACCTCGTGCAGCTTGAACTCCACCATCTCCAGATCCAAGTACCTGATGAACCAACCAGATTAATCTCTGCCCCTATCTATCTATAGCATTTGAAGAAGGTGTTAAACAAGTAAATTACTACATTACCCCTCAGTTATATGGTCTAGATCTGTGTCATCAAGGATTTTGTTGAGCTGATGCTGGCAATGGACGCTAGTATGCAGAAGGTTCCTCTGCTCCTCATCCAAGTTAGTTCCTTCCATCATCTTCCGCGAAAATATGATCCCGGAGAGGGGATTCCTAATCTCTTTCCTGATGTAAGACAAGACTTTCAATCTTTTCAGCGCGGTTTGCTCGGATAACCTCTGAACATGGAGAGCTTGTTGCAGTTCTTGACTAGCCAGCTGCAAGAAGCAGAACACTCCAGTTACCGACCCTTCCGAATCCAGCTTTTTGCTGACACACAGTAGGCACTCGACGTATTTCCCACTCCTTGAGAAAAACCCGAATGGTAACTTCTCGTTGTCTTGCCCAGTCACGGCGTTGTTCAGCACGATGCCAAGGTTCACGTACGCTTCTTGGTTCTTGAGGCGGCAAGAGGCTCTGTTCGTCCCAAACACTTCCCCCATCAGCATTTTGTTGATCACGTCGTCTCTAGTCCATCCGGATACTTTAGTCATGGCTGCGTTCCACTCGGAACACCACCCGAACTCATCTGTCCCGAATATAGGTGGGATCAGTGGGTTCGGGTTTTGAACAATAGCTTTGTAATCGCCTTCGATTCTTGTGAACTTGTCCATCATGCTCTTCTGGGCTGTTATGTCCTGCGCGATGAAACACACACCTACCACGTTCTCCTTAACGTCCCTGCTTGCACAAGCATTCACAACTAGGCTGATTGGCCCGGATTCGCTTCTTCTCCCATGTGTTTTGATCTCAAACTGCACGTTCCGCTCTTCCTTACCTGATCAACATGACAAAATTATAACAAAGCAGAACATAGTAATACTGGTCTTCAGCAAATATATGTATACATGATATGATTCATTAGAGTTGAGACGTACCGTCGAGCGCCAACTTCAACATGGTACTCACTGCATCAGCCGAAGACTCTTCAACAAGGGAAAGAAAATGCCGGCCAATGGCCTCATCAACAGGGAGACCGGTTAAATCAGCAATCTTGGTATTCCAGCCATTCACCAAACCATCTACATCGACAGCCAATATAGGCACGGAGGCAGTTTCAATGAGCCGGACCATCTCGGATGTCACTGCTTCAAGCTCCTGTATCCCCTCGATCTGAAGGTCGTTAAGCTTCGTGTGAATGGCCATGGTGCCTGAATCCGGGTCCTCAGCAGCCTCCTTAAACGCGTTTCTTAGGATAAGCTGCAAAGAGTGGATTGCATCCATCTCATAATCCTTCCACGGTATGCTCCTCGTCTTCACCACTTCCAAGAACGCCTTGAACGAGGACCTCGGATGCATCTTCCGGCCGTCATCCTTCTCACCCAGTTCGTGCTTTGCCCCACCCCACCGGATCTCCGCTGCAGTGTGTGACCTGAACCAGAACAGCCAGTCCTTATCGGTTATCTTAACAGCCGCCATCCCACATACAGCATCACCGAGGGCGAGGGCCCCCGGAAAACCAGCATCGCACAAGCTGTCCGTGCTCAGACCGGTTGAATCCCTGTGGTACTCGTCAAGCCACGAGACTATATCCCGGATCTGAAAATCGCTCGGTGTCATCCCCAGCCTATACTTGTTGTTCTTGTACAGCAGAGCAGCGCCGTCACATTTGACAAGATCCATCACATTCGGGCTCTGCGATACAATACCCAACGGTGCATCACGCAACAGCATATCACACAAGAGCGTCTGCGTCCGCAAGATGTTCTTCTCCAGCATCTGGTTCTCGAATTCCAACTCCTTGTTAACATGAATGGCAAACACCTGTGCAAGAAACTCACAAGCATATCGTAAAGGGAAGGGAACGAATCTCGGGCTCGTGTGATGGCAAACCACCAGCCCCCAAAGCCTCTTCCTCTTCTCCGGATGTGCGGAGTCAGAGCCCTCTTCGTCTCCCTCGTTGACTACAATCGACATCACCAAAGACGCAATTGAATCCATGTTCTCCATGTACTGCAGATGGCAACTGTGGGGGGCTCTAAGCGTCGAGCCACACAATGTGAGTTCCAAGGGAAGGTTCTCATCCTGAACCACCTTCACATGATTGGCTCGGCAATCACAGATCATCCGGACCTTGTTCTTCATGAACAAAAACCGAGCAGCCTGAGGTATATCAGTAGCAGGATAGTGTAAGCCCGTGTAAGGCTCCAATCCGGGCTTCCTGACCTCGGTAAACACCTCACCATGATCATCTTCATGAAACTTATAAATCATCACCCTGTCATAACCAGTAAGTTCAAACACTTCTTGTGTCATAGTATCACAGAGGCGTTCCATGCTCCCACTAGGCAGAGACTGCAAACGCGTAATAGCTTTGGCTGCGAGTTTATAAGACTGCAATGCCCCCGCAGCAGTCATAGGGACCTCATGAGGCTTCACTGGCTCAAAATCAATGATTAAGCTACCCGTGACTCGATGAATGATAGCGTAGAAAGGCTTCCCGGAAGTCTTGCAGTGAACCAGAATCGGGTTGAGAAGTGAAACCTCACCGAATCCGAGAGCCTTCTGAAGTGCTGCAGCACTTGGAGCAGTGAAGATAGTCCGGATATCGGACCCAATGCCGATAACGGGGTGGTCGCCTACACTTGGCACAGCATGACTCACCATAGTAAGCATTTCGGGAGCATTCTCACTGTAGGCAATCACTCGGAAGGTCTTCTCATCAAGGGCCAAGAGGCAGCCAAATGGCTGAATCTGCTTGCCTTTCTGTATCTGATGAAGGTATGTAGTGGTAACCTTATCGGACCTCGGCCTCTGCTCCACGTTGGTGACACGTACGGAGCTGGAATAGTCGAAGGAACTGCCTGATTCTTCAAAGTCCGCATGGAGCTTTGCATCTATGGAGGTCTGCGCGATTACCCTCGCACTATGCCTCGACCGTGCAGTGTTTGTTGAAGACATGATGTCTATCTGAGAACAAGGTCAGGAAACATAAAATGATTAAAGAAAAGAAAGCAACTGATACAACACAACTCTTTTCCAATTATCAGCAAGCCCTCATTCTGAATCAGCCGCACTTTAAGCAATCTTAACATCCCCAGCTGTTCATAAGAAGTAAATTCAAATCTTGAATAGAATGGATCAGATGTATTAACTCCAGTAACTTTCACAATATTATGGAATAGAACAAGCAATCATACTAATCGACAACTCTGCAAGCCAAACATCATCATCGGAAAGTCTAAAATTAAATAACCTAGAAAAGCAATCCCCAAATTCACATATTAGACTTTCAAATTCCAAGTCAGTATCCATCAATAGAAACGATCAGAGCAGAAAACAACAGATTTAGCAGCAAACAGGTAGAGTTGCGAAGTTGCAGAGAGAGAGAGAGAGAGAGAGAGAGAGAGAGAGAGAGAGAGAGGCCCTACTAACCCGTGATTCAAGTGATTCAGATGTGGAAATCAAAGGCAGCAAAAGGTATTTAAATCAAATAGCAGAAGAGAGACACCATGGGCGAGACGAGTGAAGCTCCAATAGGTAGTAGCAGCTGCTCGTCGTCCCAAAATCTTGATAACTTAACCGCCATTCTCTGCTGCCCCCCAAAGCCAGAAATAGGGACCACCCCCACCACAGTTCGTGCCCCCCTCGCGCCGAATCAAAGAGCCCACCGTTCCGATTAAACAAATATATATTCATGGGGTAGTAGCTAAAGACCAACAACTCCCAGTCCCCGAGGTTCCACGTGAAAACGTATGATTGATTGTACATCCAACTCACCACCACCGAGTTCCTCCCTAATACAGTAAAAAATAATATTTTATGTGTACATATAGAAAGTTTAGGAGGAGGAGGTGTATGCAACTATGCATCGATGAGCGAAACAAGGCTGATTATTTCCCGAAATAACACTTTGACAGTTGGGCCGCACCGAAATCTGTGTTTTTTTATTTACTGGTTGAGGATAAGGAGCAGTTATTCCTAAACTTTTGTCGGTACCAAATATACCTCAATATCTATCCAAACTTTCTTCATTTTTTACTGTAGAAAATAGAGGTAGTACGTACTTCCTCCGTCCTAATTATCTTGTTCGTTCTTCTATTTCGGATAGTCTCAATTATTTTATTCAGTATTTTATTTCGAGTCTAATTTATTTTTTTAGCAAATTATTACACAATTTTTTGATGAAATTCATAATTTTACAACACCCTATATACAATTAACAATTCTTTAAAATCTCATCACATCAAAATAGACAAAATACAGTTAAACCTCGATAAAGTAATAATCTTGAGATTGAAAAAAAAATATTCATTTAACGAGGTTATTATTTTATCGAATATTATTTTAATGTATTGATCCATATTGGTATCGGAATAAATTATTACTTAATCGAGATTCGACTGTAATTGTAACGGGTAAATACTAAATATGTCATATGTGTCCATGCCGACTCAACAGACTACAGTCCAAAAAAGTCATGGAACCCTCGTGCTTCTCACGCCTACAACCAACTTGTATTTTTTTATGTAATTATCTAAAATACCTACTTTTACTACAGTTGGAATCTGATCCACATTTCACCTTTGCCCATAACATTTTTGTTTTTCTCTCAATTAATTGAAATTATACTACTTGATTTTTTAGTTCCATTTGAAGTTGGCACAATCCCTATTCTATATAGTCAATATGCTATGCAAATTATATTAGTTGCTGGAGTGAAGGGAAGGGTAAATGGTGTGTGTGTGTGTTAGTACTAGGAAAATACATAAGTAGAGTGAAGAAGAGAGAGAAATAGAGTGAAGAAGGCCGAAACATGAGTGAGATTCATAAAACTAAAGGCAATATTGATATAAGTACAATGAACAAATTAATTTTTGTACGAATTGGATAAATCTCGCTCCCTTTCTCTAATAAACAAATTAATTGGCACACCCGGTAGGAGAAGGAGAAAGGGAAATTCGGTTACACAAATGGCAGAAAAAGAAAAACCCTAACGGATCATTTTATGTACAAATACTAATGGAAGGTGTCACCTTGTCCCACCATTAGTAGCAGCAGGCACCTCCGGCGGGTAGTTAGACATGTCTAGGTCGACAAGTGAAACATCGTACGGCACAGACAAGGCAGCAGCATCGGATGTATCCATGAGCAGCGACAGGTCCGTGTTTTCAGGAGTTCCACTTCCGGAAGATGATAGGCTGGTTAGCTGTATGTCTTCCAGCTTGTTCCCAGTCCCAGCTGATACGGTTTTGCTCCTCCTAACGCTGTCCATTTCGGACCCGGTTGGGACAAAAGTCCGCGACCTGTACTTCCTCGATCCATCATCACTCTCTCTAGGATTATACAGCACGTAGTCGTGGTAGGTAGGCGCAAACTGCAGTATGTAATATCACGTCAGATAGATAAAATACTCCCTAAGTAACGCTATAAGTGGTCCAATTCTTTTCGGCACGAGAATTAAGAGAATAAATGATAAAGTATGAGAGAGAAGATGAGTGAGGTAATGAGATAATAGGAGAGAGAACATGATATTGTAGGAGAGAAAATTATAAATTAAAATAAAGTAGAAAAGAAAAGATGATAAAATAGGTGAGATGATAATAATTATTTGTCAAATTCGAAAAGTGGTCACTTTTAGTTAGACATCTCAATCGGAGAAGGTAACCACTTATAACGGGACAGAGAGAGTACCACATTAATTTGCAACTTCTTCTTACCTGGTGTACGGTATCATGGTAAAAGTCGTTGAATTTCAAAGCATGAGCAAGGCTAGCAGTAAGCCCGTGATTCGCTCCGATATTTGCACCAGCATACTCTCTGTACGGAAACGCATACAGATGCCCGATAGCAGCAATAAGCATCTCAACACAGATTATAAAATTCTGAAACTCGGCAGCTTCCGTAGTATCATCCTTTATTAGTTCCGACTTTGCAGCAAGAAAGACCAAAACTCCCTGCCATACAAACAATACTCACCACGTAAGTTTAGCCAGTTATCGACCACAACAGAAGAGATGCTTTAATCATGATACTAACAGACCAGTCTTGGCAATCTATTACAGATCGACAAGATTTATTGTTACTCGAAATCAAGAAAAGGTTTCAACATGGCAATAAATTCAAGGAACTTTCAGTACGACTAATTTATCTAAAGCGATAGGGAACCAGCATCCTACCTGCCAGTACGTAAGAAATACTACAGATTTGATTATGATGAACTTGGGCACAGGATTGAATGGCTGAAGTAAATCTCTGCAAGCTACATAAAACAAGGCCAAAGCATAAAGTGCCATCGAGTACGAGATTGTGTAAATAATGGTGAGGTAGAGATACGACTGCAGCGGATTGAAATTCCCGTCCTCATATTTCCCTTTCGCATAAAGTAATAAGGTGACAATGACTAAAATGGGCTTCAAGATCACAAACTGCAAACACCCTTGTTTGCACCTCCTTATAAAACGCCTGCATAGCATCAGCAACTTTAAGTTAACCAACACACAATTAACGAAGCTCAATATCTATTCCTGAACAAACTCCAATGCTACTTAATAGGGATGAACGAGAAGCCGAATAACAATTGTTCATATTGATGAAAACAAAACAGCAGGGGAACCATAAAGCAACTCACACGTACAACTAGACAACCGACTTAGAGACACTGTTTTATAGTAAAATCCCAAGAAAAGCACTAGTATGGAGCAATATCAAAAGAGATCAAGTTATACGTGACTTACCCATCCAATGGGATTGGAGGAAAGCAACATGTGAATAGGCACCAGTTTGGGTTCAGAACTTTACCGGACAGACTTACAACAACAGCTCCTGGACCACCTACCCAGGCTAGGCAGAGCGACAAGAAATTATAGATGACCCATGCTTCATACCTTCAAAGGCAAGTAGCAGATTAAGAATAATCAAGTTCATTAGCAAAAACACACGCAATAAAGCTAAATCAGCACATTGAATCAAACTAGTCACGACAGGCATGCATAAGGTTGCTACCCAGTTAAAAAGTAAGACCATCAAAACACACAGGAAAGCATTGAAAAAACTCACGGCTTGATAAGAAAGCATAGATCATAAAGAAAAATTCAAATATTTCCGGTTTTTAGACCGTGAGCTTAAACTGACTGTAGGGGAAGAGATACTTTGAGAAAAAGGAAAGGTAAAATGACTGGAGATGTTAGCTAACTAACAGCTCATTGAAATGTTGGAATACCATCTATGATCTAACACAGAGGAATAGTTCAGCAATATTTTTAAGTACTACATCCCAGCCTATTCCAGTAATAATTGCACCAAAATTTACATGGACTTGCCAACCCAACATAGAGTTGTTTCTTTCAACTTCAAGACAAGCGCTTGATGGACCAGTATGATAATTTGGGGCAATAGAAAAGATGAGATCTTTCCCTAGCACCATTATGATCCTCGGTTCAAAAGGAAGGATTATCGCCATTTTGATCATTTGTCACTCTAGGTTATGAATATTGTGTAATAGTTACTCCCTCCGTCCCGCCCGACTTGTCTTGTTTCTTTTCGGCACGGAGATTAAGAGATTAAGATGAGTGGGTGGTTGTGTGTAGATGAGTGGGTGATTGTGTGTAAAGAGGTAGGCTCCACAAAGAAAAAGTGGTAGGTTGTGTAATAATTATTTTCCTTTTTTGGAAACAAGACAAGTCGGGTGGGACGGCCCGAAAAGGAAAACAAGACAAGTCAAGCGGGACAGAGGGAGTATGTCATAGCTAAAATAAATGGACTACAAATTCAATTCCCATAATAAGAGAGCAAGGAGATGTTTCGTCCGGTTGGATAATAAGGCGGATAAAATTCAAGTTTTTCAGTTAGACAGATAAAACTCATAGTGTTTATTCATTTTTTTTTGCTAAATCAGAAGTAACAGAGGAAAGATAATGATAAGAACAACAAGTCAGCAAATAAAACTCTTAACTCTTAAGTATACAGTAAGAACTAATTTGATATACAATTCGAGATTCAACAAGAAGGTCGGGAAATTGATAGGAAAAATGACAGGTAGAGAGATAATGCTACTATGTAAAATTATAATGTACTCACAAAGCTCATAATTTTTTTTCTGGAGCATTAGCTTTTCGAAAAACGAAGAGCCTAGAAAATTTCACACATAGTGCAGAAACAAAGAGAGATGCTAAAATAAAGAAAGAACGGCATCACCATACTTACATTTCTCTGATTGAGTTGAAGTATATTGTTCTTTTATTTAGGACCAGAGATAAGAAAGACATCAATGCGTAGACCTGTTGGATAACCAATTTTAAGATAGTCAGGACACACCTCTAAGAACAAAAGTAATCCAAAATAAGTGCTCCATCTAAAATCAAATCAGACACTATCGTTTTTCTTTTTTACCGTTTTGCGCGATTTAATACAGAGAATGTATAATGAAATGGACACAATGGATAAAGTACCCAAATTTATGGCGTTGGGCATGAAATCAAGGACAGAGTAACAAAATGCTCAAAGCCCAATAGAAAATGAAAAGCATAAAGGCAGAAAATAAGAAGCAGTTGAACAAGAGTATCAAAGACTAAACATCCTGCTTGAATAAACAAGGCACCTCTTCCAGCAAAGACAGTAATTTAGATACACTATACAAAAGACAGTAGGGTCGGTATATGGGAATACAGGAACAGCATTCTCTATTGAGAAAGAATGTGAATGTACGGGCAAATAAGAAGGCATATACAGTGGCCAAATAACAATAGAAACTTCCAAATTTTAAAGCGAGTCATCAAACATATCGGTTAGGAGCAACGCAAGCAGCAAGTGTAGCATAGAGTATAAGATGCTCACAGGAACCATAAAGATGATACGGACGATGTATCTCTGGTATGTGGGCTCAGTATAATTCAATAGATGTTTGTAAATGTGGAAAACTGCCAACGCCATAGCCCCAATTGTACAAGGCAATGCTATCAATACGTAGTATATTGGTCCCATCTCTTATCCAGGCTAAAAGCCAGTTACTCGCCCAAATAAAGCTCTTGTCCAAAACGAAAACCTAATTATCAGAACAAAACAATTATCTGATACAGATGATGCGATGCAAAACAATGAGAGATTGGATAGTTCAATCTAAGTAAGAATCATGAACGCATACCTCAGTACTTTCCCTTTCCTTTGACTGGGAAAAGCTCCAGACTAACAACTCTTTTCGGCGAGCCCCTTCGAAACATGTAAAACCCTAATCCCTAAGAAAAGGGCAGAAACCCCCACACCATCAAAACACACAGGAAAACATTGATCACAAGCTGCTTGATACAATGATTATAAGAATTTCTCATCCAATCGAGAGGGAAATAAAGAGAACGGAAATGGGTCTTGAAGGAGGCAACACAAAATGAAACATTGTCGCGACAGAGTTAAGAAGATTAAAAATGAAAGAGCAACCAATCTTGCAGATCAAATAAAACAGAAAACGAAGTATGTTAATGAACTCACATAATCGACGGGATCGTAGGGAAGAACGGCAATTGTTCGCACAAGACAGTAACTGAATATCGCCGAAACAGTGAAAAGATCGAAGTTTGGTGCTGTGAAGATGCTCGCTGGGGCGACACCGAGACAGACTGGAAATAGTGGCGGCTTTACTCATCTCATCTCATTGCTTAATCGGACGGATTTAATGAAATTTTATGATTTTTATGAATTTATCAATTTTTTTTATTTATATATAATATTTATAGAGTTCAAACAGTATAAAGATCCCCCATTTCCTGGCAAGCTAAACCCGGTGGAACTCCAAAGTACCATAAACCCCTCCACCCTTATCTCCTACATCTTCCCCTCTCTCGACCACTCTTATCTCATTTCTCTCCACCATGGCTTCCTCTTCATACGGAGGCTCCTCCATCTACCGAACGAACCTCTCCCTCGAGAATTGCAGAAAACCCACTTCATCTCCGTCGGTATTCCTCCATTTTTCCGCCGCCCACAACCCATTCAGAATCTTTTCTTCCCGCCCTAACTCCGTCGTCGGCCCTTCCGTTCCCTTCGTTCCTTCGGCCGTAGCAACGCCCAACTCCTCCGTTTTGAGCGAGGAAGCGTTCAAGGAACTCGGAGGGTTCGGAAAGGACTCGCTTGTCGACAGCGCCTCTGAGTACGATGTCTCTGAGGGGGAAGCGGAGGGAGTTGAAGCTGCAACCGAGGGCGAACTCGCAATTTCAGAACTGCGGTTGCCCCAACGGCTCGTTGACACGCTCGAGAAGCGTGGAATTACTGAGCTTTTCCCAATTCAGGTGTATATGCATTTGCCACTCTCTAAATATTCTTTCATGTCTTTTTGCAAATTTGTTTCCGATGGGTTGGTTATTGTATTTCCGGCTGTTTTGGTTCTGAGGAGCGATTGAATTTGAGTTAAGCGCGTGTGCATTTTTATGACCTTATGAGAAGTGAAAGACTAGAGAAGAATTTTGGGAAAATGTTTGCTGCTATGCATTAGATATACCAAAAATCCCCCCCCCCCTTTTCGATTTATGGGTTTTATCTGTTGCTAATTTAAAACATGTATCTTGAGATACAATTGAGAATCAATAAATCTTGCTCTTATATTTCGGCTTTATGCAGAGAGCTGTTCTAGTTCCAGCACTGGAAGGCCGAGATATCATTGCTCGTGCAAAGACTGGTACAGGAAAAACATTGGCCTTTGGTATTCCTATACTAAAAGGATTGGACGACTTGGAACGAGGACAAGATTATCAAAGGTATATTTGTACTTGATAAGGTGTTATGTTAGCCTTCTCTTCTATAACGAATGCTAATGTTTCTATATCTGTTTGAAGACGGGGGCGGCTTCCGAAGGTATTGGTCCTTGCACCTACCAGGGAATTGGCTAAGCAAGTGGAAAAAGAATTCAAGGAGTCTGCTCCATATTTGAATACAGTTTGCATCTATGGAGGGGTATCGTACGTTGCACAGCAGTCTGCACTTACTCGTGGAGTTGATGTTGTCGTTGGAACCCCTGGTAGAATCATCGACCTTGTTCAAAATAACAGCCTAAAGTTGGGAGAAGTTCAGTACTTGGTCCTGGATGAAGCAGATCAGATGCTTGCTGTAGGATTTGAGGAGGATGTAGAGGTTATTCTCGGAAAACTTCCATCAAAGAGGCAGAGCATGCTTTTCTCAGCCACCATGCCGAGCTGGGTAAAGAAATTGGCAAGAAGATTTATGGACAATCCTTTGACCATTGATCTGGTAAGTTCCATTTGCAATCAGATAAATGCCTTTCAAGGCTTAATTAAATAGTGCAATGCGTTGATTGCATCAAATACGTTATTATAAATTCAAAGTAACTATTTGTTTTAATGTGTAAATATCATTTGTTCCCTCTGATCACCGTAATGTCTTAACCTATTTGTCTAAATGCATAGCAGACACTTCAATTTGTAACCTGACTTGACATCATTTTGCTGTCCATGCCAGGTTGGTGATAATGAGGAAAAGTTAGCAGAAGGGATCAAATTGTATGCTTTAGCAACTGCATCGACATCCAAGCGGACAATTCTCAGTGATCTTGTGACAGTATGAGTTTGCTGCATTTTTTCTTCATTCTGCAGTATCTCAAACTTTGAGTTGGAAATTATGTTAATGGAGATATCAGTTATGGTAAACCTTTGAATTATATTTTGTTCTCAGGTTTATGCTAAAGGTGGGAAGACCATTGTTTTTACACAAACTAAACGGGATGCTGATGAAGTCTCTTTGTCTTTAACAAATAGTATTCCTTCAGAAGCACTGCATGGTGACATTTCTCAACATCAGAGAGAAAGAACCCTAAATGGTTTTAGACAAGGAAAATTCACTGTGCTTGTTGCGACTGATGTTGCAGCACGCGGGCTTGATATACCCAATGTTGACCTGGTAAGTTTGTTGGGTGTTGTTGATTTACTTTCCGTATCTTGTGTGCCCATTCGGGTGTTATGGATCGTGCTGAAGAGGACCATCTTGGAAAGATAGTCTGATTTCGATTATGATCTTATAGTCGTATTTAGTTTAGACTTTAGAGTGAGAACTTGTTATTTGGTACCATACGATAGGTATACATGAGAAATATTTTATTAACTTTGTATTTTTTATCCTCCTCCAGATCATCCACTATGAGCTTCCCAATGACCCTGAAACATTCGTGCATCGGTCTGGACGGACAGGTCGTGCAGGAAAGGAAGGCACAGCCATATTGTTGTTTACTGGTAGTCAACGCAGGACAGTGAAAAACCTTGAGAGAGATGTTGGGTGTAGATTTGAATTTATCACTCCACCCTCAGTTGATCAGGTTCTGGAATCATCTGCTGCACAAGTCGTTTCTACCCTAAGTGGTGTTCATCCTGAATCAGTCGAGTACTTTACCCCAACTGCACAGAGGCTGATTGATGAACAAGGAGTCGGTGCTCTTGCTGCTGCTCTAGCTACTTTGAGCGGCTTCTCCCAGCCTCCATCTTCTCGGTCTCTCATTACGCATCAGCAGGTTAATGCCACAATTGGAACTTTTTGTTATTTTAAGTGTCTTCCTATTAAAAAACAGCTTGCATGATGTAACTTTTTTGCCATCATCCCATGCTTTCAGTCTAGATGGCATGCGTAAATTGCAGTTGCTGACAGATTTTTATGTGATGTTCATTGCTCGTTCATGTTCTTGCTCTTGTTCAAGTATTCTATAAGATCCATTTGTATTTCCTGTAGGGTTTGGTTACATTACAGATGATCCGTGACAGCAGTATTTCTCGAGGATACCTAAATGCTAGGTTTGTTACGGGGTTTCTATCTGATGTTTATTCTGCTGCTGCTGATGAAATAGGAAAAATCCACCTTATTGCTGATGAAAAGGTGAGTGCACTAGGGTGCCATTCAAATATTTCTCGCAGAATCTCCGAAGTAGTTTCCTACATTAATTATTCTGATCTTCTTGTAGGTTCAAGGAGCAGTTTTTGATCTCCCGGAGGAGATTGCAAAAGAATTACTAACTAAGGAGCTACCACCTGGAAACACTATTACCAAAATCAGTAAGGTGAGCAATTTCTCAGTGAACCCGCCAATCTCGTATTCATTTGTAGCTGTATTACTCCGCATTCTCTTATATCAGCTGGCTAATTTCCGTTATGAATCTTGTTGATATCTGCAGTTGCCTGCACTGCAAGACGATGGGCCATCAGGCGATTTTTACGGGAGGTTTTCAAATGATAGGGGCTCTCGAAGTAGCTCGAGGGACAGGAGAGGGTCTAGATCTTCTCGAGACTGGTTGGATGGTGATGACGGTTTTGAGGATGGATACAGAAGGGGCGGTGGTGGTCGCAGTAGCAGAGGTGGGAATAGCTGGTCCGGTAGCTCCAGAAGCAGCGGCAGTGACTGGCTAATTGGTGGCAAGCAATCAAGCCGGTCGCCATCTTATGGAGGCAGGGATTCTTCTTACGGGGGGCGATCACCGTCTTATGGGGGCAGAGGAGGTTCAAGCCGATCACCATCTTTTGGAAGCCGAGACAGGTAAATCCGATCGCATCACGTAATTCTTTTGAAAGACTGATTGGAGTAATGCATTATTAATTTAAATCGACCCTAACGGGAACTGAACACCAGATCAACTCTAGATTAATCATTTACGCTGAAGTGGAAATATCAACTACACTATATGTTGGTGGCGACTGATTGTAGTATTGTGTGTTGACAGAGGAGGGGGATTTGGCGGCGCGTGCTTCAACTGTGGGCAAAGTGGTCATAGAGCATCAGAATGCCCAAAGAAGAATGATTATTAGTCTTTGAAGGAAAGATTGGAGATGACAGTCTGATCTGAGGGACTCCATTCAACAACTTGATGCATCAAGCTGCCTGGTTTTGCATCTTCTGTGTTGCAGTCATACCATAACCCTTAATGCTGGTTTTTAGGTTACTCTGTGGTTCTAGTTGGTGATGTTAGAAAATGCATATACCACAACCCTCCTTCCTTATATTGGTCTAGTTTAGAGTTTGTATTAGTAAAACACTTTCTTCATCACATTGCCCCATTTCTCTCACATCTTCTTTCAACTCAAGATTATTTATCTGGTGTTTTTTTCCTCTCCAATAAATCATAGCGTATAATCTTTTGTTCCACTTTCTTGTGTTTCATTGTTCGACAGCTGTTTAAATGATTGAATTTAGAACTATTATAGTCATCGGTAAAATGTGAATGGAACAGGAGGATCGGGATTAAAAAATCATCAAGGAATCAGAAGGCAGCCAATTTATTCAAACGATTTATAGTAAAGCTGTTCTTGAACTGCGGGTCAAAGAAGATATATGATGACTCTGTCGTAAAGCTCAGACCTTCCCAGTTTATGGAAAAGTCGCTAAACAATGATTAAGCCTAACATACATGTTTGACCCACAATTCTGGAAAATTGTTTCATCTATTAAATCGAATTTTCCGATGAATAATGTTCAAAATCATATCAGATCATTTAATTTTCTCAGTAGCTGAACCATTCCTAAAAACTCCGCGTTCCCCCCATTTCTCTCTCTCCTCTCTTCTTACATGGCGGCGGTGAAGCCTAAGTAAATCAGTATCCAACCATGCCGACCTTCACCGCCATCGCCTTAGAAAACCTACTCGAGCCTAGAGTCGCAGCCTCCCTTAAAGACGCCCAGCCGGAGAATGGGCGCCTCAACATTTCCGCGGCCAAAAATGCCGCCCAATACCCGATTTCTCCTTCACCTAACACCGCCAAGCACCAAGAGTCGCAGACTCTTGGTGTGGACTGGCTTGGTACAGAGTTGGACGAGGGGTTTCTCGGCCCGAGGAGTGAGTTGGATTCAACTGATTTGACCCTGATCCAAATCGAGAACCGTAGCGTCGTTTCGGCTCAAGGGGAGTTTTTCGACGCAATCGATGGTACAAGTTAATTACTTTTTTCGCATAATTTAATTTTACTGTCCGGGTAGAAATAATCTTACGAGAAATGCCTGCTAATGTTTGAACTGCATAAACACCATTGAGATGCTAAGAAAGAATATTATTTTAATTTACTTCTTTTTTATGTTATGTTCAGAAGAAGTTAGCCGTCCATGAATATAACAGTAGATGATTATCAGGAAATAACAACAGAAAAGCTTTACTATGATTCAAGATTTGGAAATAGATGGTTCTTGTAGGAAGTGTAGATTACCTACCTTGTCCTGATCACGTTTTCTTCCTTTTGGTTTCTCGAATCCATGTTGTTCTTTGTTATCGTAATGCAGGGGAAGTAGGCAGTAGATACTGTTTTCTAGCTACTGTAATTGTGATTTGTGAGTTCGAATCTTACCTTTTGTATGCAGAATTCTCTTCTGATGGATCCATCTCAAATACGCCATCATTCGAGTACCGACTTTCAGAACTTCATGCAACAAGGCTCAATAATCTTGAGGAGATTGGAAAGAGAAAGACGACGGAGGAAACTCTTCTTTCCATGCACACTCACTGGGCAAGAATCAGGACTGTTATGTCTGAGGCTGGACTTACTTTTCCTGCACCACCTGCAATCGGTGATAGCGTGGAGGTCGAGGACCAGCTGTTGGATCAAATGTCCCAGGAAGTTGTTGTTGCTAAATATGTTGCTGAAGCAGTTGGAAGGGGCCTAGCGCGAGCTGAGGCTGAAGAAGCTGCTACTGCAGCCACTGAATCGAAAGATCAGGAAATCATGCGGCTACATGATAAATTGCAGTACTATGAAACTGTCAATCATGAAATGTCCCAGAGGAAGCTTGTCGGTAAGCTGTCAAAATTATGCCCTCTACTTCAGTTTAGCATTCTGCAACTCATGCTGAGAAAATACTTCATAGTGGGATTGGTGGTAGGTAGGCTAGTGAAGCCCCTACCTTTGAAGTCTCTTGTTGATTGTAGTTGCACCTTTGATATGGCTTACGTTTATCTAAACATTTAAATAAATCACTGCCCTCTTGCCAAGATTTAGTGCAAATAAGGTGAAAATCAGTTTAGGTTGAAGTGATAAAAGTTGCAATTTCAACAAGAGATAGCTCTTGCATAGTCAAAGTTAATTCTAATACTCCCTCCATCCCATTAAAATTGTCGAAGTAGGTTCTGATACGGAGATTAAGAAAGTGGGTAGAAATGGGTCGTTATGTAGTTAAATGTGGGGCCCTCTGCTTTAATTAGATTGAAATGGGCACTCCGTATTTACAAAATACCACCTTCCTCTCCCATTTTAGGACAAAGACAAGTTTAGTTGGACGGAGAGAGTATGATATATTTATGTTTCGGTAGTGTACAATTCATCCAAGAGATTGTGTTGGTTTAGTTTTTAGTTCGATTAAATCATTCTTTCTTATATTTCTGTATGGCCGTAACTCAAGTTGCTCTCTAACAGCTTGTTTGAAGCTTCTTCTTGATGTTTGCCTGGCTTTTGTATCCATTATTGTGTGGTATTTGCATAGCTCTCTATGATGGATCATTCACTACCTTTTACGCAAAACGCCCTGTTGAACTCACTTTACTTTCTTGGGTTTTATTTCTACAGAGGTCGCACGTAAGCAACAAGAAAGGAAGAGTAGGAGGAGGTGGGCGTGGGTGTGGAGCTTTTTGGGTGTGGTAATTCCGGTAGGGGCTTCGTTGGCTGCTTATTCGTACACTTCTCATACGCGTGAATGCAACGCCTCTTGTATCGAACCCTCAGAAACCTCCCAGGGACATTAAGCCTGGAGGTAAATTTACTGACAATACATACATGCTCTTTAGCTAGTGTTAGTTCCAGAGCTGAGTTGGTAAAACAATCTTGATTGCATTTTTGAGTTGGGATATGGTGAATTTCATAGAGTTCAAAATAACCGTTTTTGGAAACGTAATTGCTTGTCAATAATTACGAGTGATACATATCGTGTGGGATGTAATTGATCATTAGACTACTCCAAAATGTAACTACATATCAAAATAAATAAATAGATTAAAGGTTCATTTGGATATAATTAGCTTTGGTTTGGTTCAAGTTTCGTTTACAAAGTAATGGTACTACTTTTGTCCCACTATTTGTGATTGTCTTTTTTTTAGGCACGAAAAATTAAGAAAGTAGATGATGAAATATGAGATAGGTGGATTATTATTTGATAAATTTGGAACTTCCATGGACCCAATCCATTTAGTTTGAATAAAAAGTATTTTCCAAATTAGTGTACTCTAAAAAATAATATTTAAAATAGTCGTATTGGATAACATTTTTATTAGATTATTTAAGCATAATATTTTTTTTTTACTTTATTATTATGTACCACAAGACATAAACCACTTCACTTCCCATATATTTTTCCAATCATATATTATTATTTAAAGTAAGTTTAGAAGAAGAAAAAATAATGTATAGTTATTTATTTATTTTAAATATCAATATGTAAAAAAAGTATATAAATTATCATTGAAATCCCAAATTTTCATTGAATTAGTATTTTTCCGAAATCTAAATTGAATTCAACCAATATTTTAATATATTGTATATATTTTTTTCTTTTTTATTTTTTTGATAATCTCATACTCCGTAGTCCCGCTCGACTTGTCTTGTATTCATTTTTGGTAGTCTCACCCGAACTGCTTGTTTCCTAAAAAGAAAATTAATTAATACACAAACTCCCACTTTTTCTTTGTGGGTCATTTACTCATCTACACACAACCACTCACTCATCTCAATCTCCATGCCGAAAAGAAACCAGCCAAGTTGGACGGGACGGAGGGAATATTTAATTTTATGAAATGTAATGGTTGTTAGACCACCAAATATGTTTTGAATGTTTATTTATAAATCTCAAACTTTTACCAAAAGAAAATATTAATAATAATATTATAAAATAAAATAAAATATAAATAGAATTATTTTATGTAGCATAAAAGATAAAAGATACTACTACTATTTTGAGAATTACTTTTTTAAACGAGATTAGTTTGAAAAATAATTTTTTGAAGGTGTTAGTTTGAAAATTCACTCGCTTGTACATTTTTCTTACTAGTAGTACCCTGAAATTGAGCCGATCTGCCCGGGCCGCTGCTTCTCTTCCGATCGCCCAAGAATCTTGCTAGTTTTCGTTGTTCCAATTCAGATCCATTGCTTAGTAGAATTGGAAGAGGGGTTCGAGCTCAATGCTGCGATTACGGGCCTTTCGGCCGACCAATGATAAGATTGTCAAGATTCAATTGCACCCGACACATCCATGGCTTGTAACTGCCGATGCGTCAGATCACGTTTCCGTTTGGAATTGGGAACATCGTCAGGTTAGTGGTTGTGTGTCTCTGTTTTTTTTTTTTTTTTGTTATTCCTTCTTCATTTTTCAGTATGTGGCTGCGGATTTGTGATGTTTGATGGTGTTCTTAGGTTATTTACGAGTTGAAAGCTGGAGGTGTGGATGAGAGGCGTTTGGTTGGTGCCAAATTGGAGAAGCTAGCGGAGGGCGAAACAGGTCGGTTGCCATGTTAGGAGTTTAATTGAAGTTGAGACCATTAGCATCACGATAGATAGATAATCTCATTGTTGTGACTTGTGATTGAGATGGGTTCATTTCTCTAGGTTGTTATTTAGTGCTTATTTTGATCGAGCATCGAGAATTTGAGCTTTTAATGGCTCTTGAATTGATTAGTTGTTAATGGTGGAAATGAAATTTGTCTCATAAGAATCTTTGTTAATTGGGATGAAATTTGGAAGAAGCAGAGATGCATTATATATTATGTTGTCACTCTTCCAGTGTCTACAATTAGGGCTCTATTAGCTTTCTTAGAGAGAAATAAGTCAAAATTTATGCATAGAAAATATTTATAATGTAAATTGTTAAGATGCAAAGGATGCATTCTATCTCGACCTTCGAGCATTACTCTTTCAAAGTCTGCATTAGTATGCTATTAGCTTTATATTTTGGGACATGTTTTGTTAATGATGCTAATCTTCAAAGATTTATACCATGTTTCCTATTTATGTCAGAGCCTAGAGGAAAACCCACAGAAGCCATAAGAGGTGGAAGGTATATTTCCATGCCAATGCATTTGTTCCATATATAACCTTAATATATTTATATTTGTCCTGATCCTGATATTGTATCACGGGGTTTCAAGTGTTAAACAGGTTAGCTTTTATGATGATGATGTACGTTATTGGCAACTTTGGCGGAATCGGTCTGCTGCTGCAGAAACTCCAACAGCTGTGAACAATGTCACCTCAACTTTCAGTTCTCCTGCTCCCTCAACTAAAGGACGTCATTTTCTTGTCATATGTTGTGAGAACAAAGCTATCTTTTTAGATTTGGTGACAATGCGTGGCCGAGATGTACCGAAGCAGGACTTAGATAATAGATCTCTCCTATGGCAAGTTTGAATTTTCTACCTTTTAGAGCATTTAATGCTTTTTAACAATTGCAATTTTTTTTCACCCTGAACTTGAGTGTACTGTATACCTAAGGGTATGATCTCATCAGTCAGAAACCATTTGTGTCAGTCTGCCAGAGTGCTTGGCTACTTGGTTCTTGTAAAATTATCACCTAAGGTGCTACTTTTCCAAATAAAAACGTCAAAATGTCCAGATATCAGTTTTGGAAATGAAACTACGTGCATCGACAAGCTTGCACTGGTAAATTTGGAAGGAATTTTTTCACTTTTAAAGGCATTCCTGATGAAAGTATCTGTTAAATGAGAGTTTCCAGAGAACTTCATCCAATTAATTGCTAATAGTTCTGTCTGTCTTTACCAATTACTGTTTATAACCCTGGCATAGATGACCTTAATTTAGTTTAACTGCCACTGCTCATAGATTGCACTCTTTTACATAAAGATCATTTGTCATTTTGGATGCACATTCTCTTTGGAAAGTTATTGACTAAATTGGCTCTCCCTTTCAGAATTTAGAAAGTGTCTCTTGTTCACATGGTCATTTGTAGATGATGACAGCAATGAGTTTTTCTTCTCATTTTTTTTTTTTCTTCTTTTCCGAATCTAGAAAGTTTTATGAAAGCCTGTTGCCTAGTAATGAAGGCATTACTGTCTTGACCAAGTAAGGTTATTTTCTGCAGCATGGAATTCCTGTGTAAATCAACTTCTAGTGATGGGCCCCTTGTTGCATTTGGTGGATCGGATGGTGTGATTAGAGTTCTTTCCATGTTAACTTGGAAGGTTTCTCTATTTCTTTTGAGTTTTTGTCTTTGATTTTATGTCATGTACTTACACCTGCAAATTCAACTATGATTGACGATTGACGTGTCCTGAGATGCTTTTTTTGCCTGTAGCTTGCTAGAAGATATACAGGAGGTCACAAGGGATCAATTTCTTGTTTAATGACTTTCATGGCCTCTTCTGGCGAGGTAGTTTTTGATGTATAAAGTAGTATAGTTTCTCTATTGAGTATGAACTTGTACTGGACCTCTTATCACAATGTGTTTAATCCTTTAGTGGTATTAACTGAATGTGGTGAAGTTGACCATCTTTATTTGGTTTGTGAATCTTTAGTATGTAAATGGGCGGAGTTGGCCAGTTGTGTGTGTTGTAAGAAAATGAGAAAGAATAATAGTTGACTGAAGATTTTATGTGGAGCTTGTGGCACAATGCTGTTGAAAGTGTGTTATCTGCTAGATCTCACTTTATAATTATAAGTTGAGTTTGATGGTGATAGCCTAGGCTCTTGAAGGTTCTGTGAAAGCTGCCAATTGCACCATCCTGAACTGAATTAAACCCAAACAATATGTATATGGCAGTTAAACTTGGTAACTTAGTATAAACATCTATTGATGCTATAATCCTATATGGACGCAATGCATGAAAGCATATTGAAAGATCTTAGTTATTGTTTCTCCCAGTCGTAGTGTTAGACCTATTGCCCTAGTATCAGTTGTGACATAAATAATCTACCAGCAGTCAGCTTCAGCACTCCATTCATAAAACCAAATGCGGTGGGATTTCCACACCTTTAGCTGCTTCCTTGTCTAAGCGAGTTATGCATATGTATTTCTTTCAATTATGTTATTTTTCATGACTTGTTACCTCTCTTTGTTTGATATGCATCTTTCAGGCCCTTTTGGTTTCTGGCGGCAGTGATGGTTTGCTTGTGGTTTGGAATGCGGATTATGGTCAAGATTCACGGGAGCTTGTTCCCAAGTTAAGCTTAAAGGTAATTGTCTTCATATTTACTTAGTATTTATGCTTCTAGGGCTCCTCTTATTATGTAAGTTATATTTAAGATGATTACATTTCTGTGTATGTAACAACTTTTTATTGATAAATCTTTGCTGATTCTTATGATTGAGCTGAAAAGCATTTGATTTTCCTGCAACATCCATAGGCTCATGATGGTGGGGTTGTTGCAATTGAGCTTTCTCATGTTGTTGGTGCTGCACCACAACTCATTACTATTGGTGCAGACAAGACTTTAGCTATCTGGGACACTATATCATTTAAGGTTCTTATTAGATAAATACTTTTTAGTTCTAGGAATCAATTTTCAATATTTCTCCCACAATCAATGCCCTTCCTCTTATACTAGGAACTCCGCCGGATAAAGCCTGTTTCGAAATTGGCATGCCATAGTGTGGCATCTTGGCGACATCCTCGAGCTCCGAATCTTGACATATTGACATGTGTTAAAGATTCTCATATATGGTAAGTCACATTACAGGTCGATCTATTTATGAACCAAGTGATGAGATTACTCCAAGCCAGTGGCACAGTTTTTATGCTTAATGCTATTTTCAATCATCTCCTTATTGTTATCTCAAGCGGAATCCTACTACCTGCCATATCTTAACAGGGCCATTGAGCATCCCACTTATTCTGCTCTTACAAGGCCACTATGTGAACTGTCGTCATTAGTTCCACCGCAGTTGCTCGCATCACACAAGAAACTAAGGGTATAACAGTAATAATTCAACTCATGGTATCATCTCTGAGTTGACATCATGGATAAGGATTCATATTGATCTTACAGTTCATATTACTGAAATAGGTTTTTTCCATGGTTGCACATCCTTTACAACCCCATCTTGTTGCAACTGGGACAAACATGGGAGTTCTTGTATGTGAGTTTGATGCCAAATCACTTCCACCTGTAGCTCCATTGCCAACACCACCAGGAGATCGAGAACATCATGCTGTCTATGTAGTTGAAAGGGAATTGAAACTGCTACAATTTCAATTGTCAAACACTGCAAATCCAGCTCTTGGAAGCAATGGCTCCTTGAATGACACGGGGAGAATCAGAGGAGAGACACCAGAACAGCTCCAAGTGAAGCAAATAAAAAAGCATGTTAGCACTCCTGTTCCACACGATTCATATTCAGTGCTTTCTGTGAGCAGTTCTGGAAAGTAAGTAGTCTCTTAATTTCATGTCTTTGTAGTGGGCTAACTGCTCAGGCATTGATTTCTAGAAATATATTGGAGTGGCAGCATCATTCCAGAAACACATCCAATTAATATTATTTCATACACTCTCTTGGATACTATGAATGTTAACATGTTTGGTTTACCTTGTTATTTTTGCAGGTTTCTTGCCATTGTGTGGCCTGATATACCATATTTCTCAATTTACAAGGTCAGTGACTGGTCAATTGTCGATTCAGGTAGTGCAAGGCTCTTGGCTTGGGACACTTCTAGAGATAGGTTTGCCCTGCTGGAGTCTGCTTTGCCTCCCAGAATGCCTATAATCCCTAAAGGCAGCTCGTCAAGGAAAGCAAAGGAAGCCGCTGCTGCTGCTGCACAAGCTGCTGCTGCTGCAGCTTCCGCAGCTTCATCTGCCAGTGTTCAAGTTCGCATATTGCTGGATGATGGAACATCAAACATTTTGATGAGATCAGTTGGCAGCCGGAGTGAACCAGTTACTGGTTTGCATGGGGGAGCACTGCTTGGTGTTTCCTATAGGACATCTCGAAGAATAAGCTCTGTTGCTGCGACTGCTATTTCTACAATTCAGTCGATGCCCTTGTCAGGATTTGGAAGTAGTCTGAACTCTTCTTTCAGCACTGTGGATGATGGATATTCACAAAAAAATACTGCTGAAGCTGCACCTCCGAACTTTCAACTTTACAGCTGGGAAACCTTTGAACCGGTGGGAGGTCTTCTCCCTCAACCGGAATGGACTGCATGGGACCAGACTGTTGAATATTGTGCTTTTGCTTACCAACAATATATAGTCATATCTTCCTTGCGTCCTCAGTTCAGATACCTAGGTGATGTAGCAATTCCTAATGCTACCGGAGGTGTTTGGCACCGAAGGCAATTGTTTGTTGCTACACCAACCACTATTGAGTGTGTTTTTGTGGATGCTGGTATTGCACCTATTGATATAGAAACTAAAAGAAAGAAAGAAGAGATACGGCTTAAAGAGGCTCAGTCGAGAGCAATTTCTGAACACGGAGAATTGGCATTAGTAACAGTTGAAAGTCAACAGACAGCCCCACAGGAGAGGATAGCATTAAGACCCCCTATGTTACAGGTTGTCCGACTTGCTTCGTTTCAGCATGCTCCCTCAATACCTCCTTTCTTGACGTTGCCTAGACAATCTAAAGCTGAAGGTAGTGATTCATCAATACTTAAAGACTTTGAAGAAAGGAGAGTTAATGAAGTTGCTGTGGGTGGTGGTGGGGTTGCTGTTGCTGTTACTAGATTCCCAGCAGAACAAAAACGGCCAGTTGGACCTCTTGTTGTTGTAGGAGTAAGAGATGGTGTTCTGTGGCTAGTTGACAGGTTCATGACTGCTCATGCAATATCACTTAACCATCCTGGTATTCGTTGTCGGTGTCTTGCAGCATATGGTGATGCTGTTAGTGCAGTGAAATGGGCAAGCAGGCTTGGTAGAGAACATCATGATGATTTAGCTCAATTTATGCTCGGAATGGGTTATGCCACTGAAGCACTTCACTTGCCTGGCATATCCAAGAGATTGGAATTTGATCTAGCAATGCAGAGCAATGATTTGAGAAGAGCTTTACAGTGCCTTCTGACAATGAGCAACAGCAGAGATATTGGGCAAGAAGCTTTAGGATTGAACTTGAATGACATAATAAATTTGTCCTCAAAGAAGGAAACTGTTGTGGATGCTGTTCAAGGAGTAGTTAAGTTTGCCAAGGAGTTCCGGGAACTTATTGATGCTGCAGATGCCACTGGACAAGCTGAGATCGCTCGTGAAGCTCTCAAGAGATTAGCTGCTGCAGGCTCTGTAAAAGGTGCTCTACAAGGCCATGAGATAAGAGGGCTTGCGTTACGACTTGCAAATCATGGAGAGTTGACACGGCTCAGCGTAAGTATCTATTTGCCAATAACACTTTTAAGCTATCTTCAGGGATAATTACAATTACGCACCCAATATCTGTGGTTCATTCACTTTGCCACCAAAATTATTTATTTATAGCTCTGTGTGTGTGGAGGCTTGTTAATGCTGGAGCTTAACTGCAGGGTTTGATGCTCTCTATTGCAAATCCACTATATATTGATTTATCTTTGTGGGCTACCGTGAGATGTATAACTATATCAGTAAAATAGTAAATGAAGGATTTGAACTTATGGATGATGCAGCACCAGTAAGACTGATACTTTTCGTGCAGGGCCTTTCCAGTTGTCACTAAATGCTACATGTTTCAGCTGTTTCTGACCTCACTATATAATTTATTTATACTGTCTTGCATGCAATAAAGTCATTTCAACTCATGATCATATTATGTTTCTATCTGAGGATTACGCTTCTAACGATTTGCAAAACACAATGTTCCAACTTATTTGACCATTTGCCTGTCCTTTTGCAACTTTTGCAGAATTTGGTGAACAATTTGATCTCCGTTGGTTCCGGAAGAGAAGCTGCTTTTTCAGCTGCTCTTCTTGGAGACAACATACTAATGGAGAAGGCTTGGCAGGACACAGGGATGCTAGCCGAGGCTGTTCTCCATGCTCACGTATGATACCCGTAGCTTTTGTGGAATTAATCGATCGCAAACTAGATTTAACCATAACTGTTTCTGTGTAGGCTCATGGTCGACCGACACTGAGAAGCTTAGTCCAGGCCTGGAATAAGACACTCCAAAAAGAGCTTGAGCACGCTCCAAACATGAAACTTGATGCAGCAGCTGCGTTTTTGGCTTCTCTGGAGGAATCAAAGATCACAAGCCTGCAGGATGCAGCCAAGAAGCCACCAATTGAGATTCTGCCACCTGGAATGGCAACTTTATATGGTCCTAATCCTGGTCAACCTGGTGGTCCGAAGAAGCCAGCTCTTGCCCTGCAGCAGCCACCGACCAAACCATTGCTGTTAGAAGCCTCTGCAGCCACAGCTGGAAGTGTATCCAATTCCTCAGAGGCCAACGGTACACCCTCACAGAACTCTACCGAGGAGGCTCCTGTCGTTTCTGAATCTGCTGCTACTACGACTTCCGAGTCCGTTGCTCCACCCCAATCTGAGCCAGAGTCTTCTGTCACTGAACCTCCTTCAGCACATGATAATGATGTAGAAAAGGAGGCGGCGGCAGCAGTAGAGAGTATTGGAGAACCACCAGCATCTGAAACTATTGCAACTGCCCCCAATGCTGCTGCTGCTGCTTCTGTTAATAACAACCCTGCAGGAACAGGAACAGGAACAGGAACAGGAACAGGAGGAGTACGTGCTGAACTCTCAATGATCGACTTCACTTGATGTACTATTTGTTACATGAATTCAGCATCTTGATTTTGTGTGTTGATGTAAGATGAGATTGTATTATTATGTGAAACAAACAAAACTAGTTGCTTAGTGTAACTCTTGTTTCTCATTCGCCAAAATTCATTTCATTTCATTTCATTCTCTTGTACTTTTAAGTTTCTTATGTAACTATACTACGGTTTCTTCCCTATGTGTCTTGCAGTTCATTTAAAATAATTTCCACTGATTATAATAAATGCTGTACATGAAAAGCATCTATTAACATGTACTTCCTCCGTCCCAAATGAAACGTCTTGTATTCTATTTCGGATTGTTCATATCAAACGTCTTGTTTTCTAAAAATGAAACAAATTCATCTCATAAAAAGTCATTTTTTATAAGATCCAATCACACCACTATCTCTCTTAATACACAAAAATCAAACGCATAAATTACCTTGCTGAAAACAAATGAGATGTTTCATGCGGGACGGAGGGAGTAATGTGCAACAAAGTTATAAATAAACCAGTAATAACACGTTATTAGGAGGACGTTCAAATATGAACATGTTTATCGTGTGAATTTGTGAAAATGCACTTTAAAGACAAATGTGTTGCACTTTATAGATGATAGTACTGCATTTTTAAATGATCAGACTGTACTTAAGAGGCTTTTTTATAATTTGAAAAATATAAAAGCAGTAACTTTATCTTGAAAGTGTAGTATATTTGTCTTGAAAGTGCAGTGTCAACACGTTAACATAACAAGAGTTGTTCACACCCGAACCTACCCCACATTATCATTATTATCTTTAATTAATATAGCTGTTCGAATGTACTCCTTCCGTCCCAGTATTTGTAGCTCACTTTCTCGAATTGTGTGGTCCAAAATTAACTATGAAAAATCAAACAATCAATACCAAATAACACAACTTACTAAATTCATATGATGAAATCAATTGAGCGACAAATATTAGGAGTTGATGAAGAAATGTCAAAGGCAAGTTCGGATGTTTTTGTCAAAACTTTAATGTTGGAACAAGATATTTGACCGGGAGGAAAGAAAGGGAAAAAAATTTATTTTAAAGAGCACGAGTCTCTAGAAGGAATATCTTATTATACTCCATATAAATAATATATTTGAGAGAGGAAAGAGAGAGTAAAAAAGAAGGAAAAACACGGCGTACGATTGCTCAGTAGACAGGAGGCTCCACAATGCCTTGAACATCATTAATTTCTTCGCATACAACCAACTCCTCCAGAAATAGGACTCTTCTCTCTGAATCATCATCGCATTCTCCGTCATCTCCAACCAGACCAAAAGGCGATCCATCTACCTCAAGAAGGTGCAAGCAAATTAGACACCAGTTAACCGTTTGCTGGCTCTTCGCTCTCTTCAGGTAGTTTTTAATATGTTTTCTTTTACAAGATTTTGAATTCTTGAAGCTTGTGCTGCGCTTTTCTTTTGATTTTGTCCTCTCGAGTCGTAATTATCTTTTTCCGCTTAATGTATTACTTCTTTTTCTGCGCGAATTTTTAAATTTATTCTTCGTTGTTTTCTCTGATCGACTATTCTCCCTCTCTCTCTCTTGATTTTTCTGGTTCAGTTGTGAAGTTTGTTCCGGTTAGATGGTTTCAGCATCCTTTATTGTCTTTTTTATCTGCAGCTCTCTGCATGTGCTTTTATATAGCTGGATTTTTGTGGTTCAGTTAAAGGGTTGATAAATTTGAAAGCCCTTATTTTGTTGTGTATCCCCTAGAACAGGGGAAAGTTGGGGGTTTCTTATTCATGGTGGAAACCCTCAAAGGTTTGTGTGTTGAAGACGAAAAATGTTCTTGTTGGGCATTATATGACTGTATGTGTGGCTCGAATTCATCTTCAATTAACAGATATACAACTCTGTTCTAGCCGGTTTTTGTGCATTCCTGGCTTGGTTCTCTATGTTCAGCTATCTGACTTTCCCCAAATGATTTACAGTGGATTTTGTTCATCCACGCTTCAAGCTTTGAAATTAGAAAGTTATGAATCTGCCATGCTTCGTTGGATTATCACCGACAATATATCACTTGGGAGCATTCAACTCCTGATACTAGTAATAGTAGGAACTTAAAAATGCAATTATATTGATCCTGCTATTTAGCTAAGAGAAAATGTATACAATGAGATATTGAACATTTTGCTTTCAGTAGCATCTACTGTCGAAAGTAAAAGCAGGTACTAGTAAAGCAAGACCTTTAAATTTCCCACAAAAAGGGATAGATGCCTAAAAAGAGAGAATGGCTGGAAATAGCTGAAATGGCAGAATATCTCTTTTTATTCGTATTCGACTAGTGAGTAGCAATACGAAAACCGGGCTACTGCAATCAAAGACGATTATTGAGTGCACTTTGATGAGAGGATAGGCATGGAAGACCTTTTCGTTGGTTCTTATGCATTGAAACTCATCTGCACTATTAATACTTGATTGTTTCCTCATCCTAGTCATGCTTTCACCATTTGGTCGATCTTTGTCTTCTTTTGGAGGTAGGTTTCGAAGTATTTTGTTCTAAACTTATGTGCCCCTGTTGAGAGTTTTTCCATCAGTTAAAGTTTTGACTTCATTTTTTTTCTGGCTATAAATAGTACTTGAACAGAGATGGAGTTCAGAGTTGGATGAAGTTTTTATTTCTTCCAGAATAAATGGTGATGCGTTCTTTTTTTCCTATTCGACAGATTCTGGTGTCTCAATGAAGACGCTAGATTCAACTGAGGGGCCAGAGATAAAACAGAATAACAGTAAAGTGCAAGTAAAGGAAGACAGTGAGTATGTGAGATTGGTTATACCAGATGAACTAAGAGCACACGAAGCATATACAGTAGCTCCAACACAGCCAAGGAAAAGGTCTTGCAGATGGTGGATCAAGGCGTTGATATGGTCGTTGATTACCTTACTTGGGCTCCTTGTATTCGTTAAATACGGAGTGCCTTTTCTAGTAGAAAAGGTAATTCAGTTTCCCTGTTTTCCGGTGAAAAATCTATTTTAGTATCTTACTTGCAATTCTATGATTCTGGTTAGGTTCTTTTTCCAGTGTTGCAATGGGAAGCCAGTGCATTCGGGCGTCCAGTACTCGCACTTGTACTGGTTGCATCTTTGGGTCTGTTGCCTGTCTTTCTAATCCCTTCCGGCCCTTCCATGTGGCTTGCTGGGATGATTTTTGGATACGGGCTGGGTTTTGTCATAATCATGGTTGGAACAACGATTGGGATGGTCCTTCCTTACTTGATTGGTTTAATCTTCCGTGACAGAATTCATGTAAGACATAATTAAGTAGCTGTAGTATAAGATATATTATGTTGTTTAGATGCTTATATATTAACTCGAATCATCCACAGCTATGGCTGAAGAGATGGCCGGAGAAAGCTGCTATGATTAGGCTGGCCGGAGAAGGAAGTTGGTTCCATCAGTTTAAAGTTGTTGCTCTTTTCAGAGTTTCTCCATTCCCTTACACAATATTCAACTACGCGATTGTGGTTACAAGTATGCGATTCTGGCCCTATTTGTGGGGATCAATTGCAGGAATGATTCCTGAAGCATTCATTTACATCTACAGGTAATATACTCCCTCCGTCTCATTCATACTTTCAGCACGGAATTCAAGAAACTTGACTTTTGTGTGTAAATGATGCGGCCCACATGACTTCTTATGATTTGTAGTGTTATTTTATTTCCTTTTATGGAAAGGAGATAGTATCGATGAGACAACCGAATATAGCATACAAAACAATATGAATGGAACAGATGAGCTATTATATAGCTAGCTCCGTTCTCCTCTTCTTGTTCTCTTTGTACGTCCCATTGAAAACTTACGGATTCAATTTGATGACGTTGTGTCGTGTTGTGTTGTGCAGTGGTCGACTGATAAGGACGTTGGCGAACGTCCAATACAGGAACTATCATCTTACTCCACTGGAGATCATTTACAACATCTTCTCATTGATAGTTGCTATCATCACCACCGTTGCCTTCACCGTGTATGCGCGGAGAACTTTGGACGGCCTCAAAGCTGCCGATGATGATGATACCAGTAACATCAGCAGCAGCAGCTTGCAGTTGCAGATGCACAAGCTTCCACTTGACAAATACAAGGATGCTTTTCCCACCTTGCCTAACTCTTCTCTCACTGTAACTGATACTATTTGACTAGCTGGTATTTTAATACAAGAAAGATTTCGCATGTATCCCTAATATCCATCTCCTTACTGATTTTCCATCTCAAGATTGTAAAATGTGCAATTTCATGTATAAATCACTAAATGAAATGATGAAGTGTAAAATGTTAATAGTGATGAGGTAACCAAAGTGGGTAGTATGTTGTCCTTGATTTTGGAAATGGATTGGCATTAAAGGAAATTGTAAAGAGCTTGTTTATTTACTAGAAAATTGGATAATATCGATGTTGATTCACCTGATACGGCAATCGTGTTACGTCAAAAAATGTCATGTCAATTTTGATTATGTCGGATTTTTTTTATTGTATGTGGAGTATGAAACAAATCAAGAGTTTATGTTTTTATAGACTAATTGAAAGTTTATGTGCAAAAAGAAAGTGTTAATTTATGAAATTAGTCAAATTCACTTAAAAACACAAAAGTAACCAAACCTTTATATTTATATTTACAAAGTACTCCCTTTGTCCTGTTATTAGTGAGTCATTTCTTTTCGGCACGATAAAGTAGATAATAGATGATAAAGTATGAGAGAGAAGCAGATGATAAAGTATGAGATAAAATGAGTGAAATAATGATAAAGTGATAAAATAAGAGAGATAAGATAAAGTATGAGAGAGAGTTGGGCATGATAATTTAGAAAGTGGGTGGAAAATAAAATATATGGTGTAAAAATATAAAGTAGTGGGGTCCATTTGTTTAGAGTGGTTGTAGTCCACTCATTTCTTTCCATTTATGGAATATGACTTGTTTATTGAGACACCCCGAAATAGAAAATGAGACTTGATTTCACAGAGGGAATATTAAATTTGGATTGAGTCACTTTTAATGGGACGACTCAATTAGAAAAGTAAGTCACTTTTAGTTGGACGGAGGGAGTAGTTAATTTGTCCAAAATAACCCTACTTTTTTATCTAAATTAATTTGATTCCATAAATGCAGTACCTATGACCCGTGTCCCCTCGGCACACCATAGGTACTGCCACCCACAGACACATCATAAGCACTATCCAAAAAAGATACGGATCATAACACTGTATTTATGGAATTAGATTAATTCAAACAAAAAAAATTAAAAATATTTTAAATAAATTGGTTAATTTGTGAATTTATATTAAAGATTTGATTACTTTTGTTGGATCAACGACAAAGGCCCGATTCGATTAATAGACACAAAATATGTGGACCCATTAAATTGTACAATGGGATAAAGCACTCCTTTATCACCCCCATACCAATAATTCACGATATATTGGATTTAAAAGCGTTTGTCAAGTAGCCGTCGCTTTACATGGGCATGACCCTTTTTTTGTCTTTCCACAATTAAACCGACCATTAGTCGTCGGACAAGCAATATATCTTTATTAAACCCACAAAGCCGATAAGATTCTTGTAAGAAGGCATGGGGTGGGGTGTTTGAATTGAATTTGAACCACCAGCCCATCACCACCATCTTTTTCTCAAGATTTCAGAAAACGACTCAATCAGCAAATTAATCCAAAAAATCTATCAATAAATAAAAAAAAACAAGTGTTTATACATTAGTACGTGTACATGTTACTATTGATGATCTACTTGGAGAGAAGTGGAGAAGCTGAAGGACTTGGGTAAGCAGCATGCACGCCTTTACTGCCAACATCGCCGGCACTTCGTCTGCGGAGTCTCCGCCCTTTGCTACCTTCGTTTTCCGCACCTCCGTTGGAGTCTTGGAGCTGCTCGAGCTCCCTCACTACTTCCTCCATTATCGGCCTCAGCTTAGGCTCTAACGATATGCATCTCAGAGCAAGGTTTGCTAGCTTCTGAGCCACGTCCATCGAGTACTGCCCGTCAAGGCGGTTGTCGATAAAGCGGAACACCTTCCGCTTGTTGGCCAGGAGGGGCCTGCACCACTCTATAAGCTTGTGCTCACCGGATGGTCGGTTCTTGTCGATGGCCCGCCTCCCGGATAACATTTCAAGGAGGACGACTCCGTAGCTGTACACATCGCTCTTTGCAGTCAAGTGGCCTAATCCCATTACAGAGAAGAATTACTTCTTCCGTTAATTGTATAAATCATTGAACAAGCTACAGACATCAAATCATACCGGTAGCCAGATACTCCGGAGCTGCATATCCGTACGTTCCCATGACTCGTGTCGACACGTGACTCTTGTCACCGGTCGGCCCGTCCTTGGCCAATCCGAAATCAGAAAGTTTCGCATTGTAGCTCTGACATATCATATATAGAATTCAAGGATTTAGAAACGAAAGACATTATATTTACAATCTCTGCATCACGAAATCGCGTAAGAGATTAGTGAAACAACTGCAGATTGCCAAAATGTGAGTCGAGATTGAAGAGTTTATATACCGAGTCGAGCAGTATGTTAGACGTTTTGAAGTCTCGATAAATGACTTTAGCTTCCGAGCTATGAAGAAAAGCAAGCCCCTTTGCAGCTCCAAGCGCGACCTTAAGGCGAAGATTCCACGAAAGAGGTTGGAAGTACGACCCCCCTGCACAAACACAACCAATTTTAAGAACTTCACTCGAGTTTCGATTCACACCGGATGAAGATTAGGTTAAGACTCGCTTCGAAAGAGATGATTCTCTAAGCTCCCGCGAGGCATGAACTCGTAAACCAGAAGCCTATAATCATCCTCCAAGCAATAGCCGACAAGTTTCACAAGATTGGGATGTGAAAACTGGCCCAAATAGTTCACTTCTGCCTACAACACCGTCACCAATGAATTCAGCAAAAACCAAATTAAGACCAACAGAATTGAAACGAAAACAAACTACTTCATCAATCAAAGGAACAGAACTCACCAACCACTCCCTATGCCCCTGATAACTTTCTTGATGAAGTTTCTTTACTGCAATCACCATGCCAGTCCCGGGTTTCGCAGCAGCGAAAGAGTTCTCATCGATCCAACCTTTAAACACGGAGCCAAATCCACCTCCTCCCAGCACGCTATCTGGCCGGAAGTTTCGGGTGGCCACCTTGAGATCGGAAAACACGAAGCTCTTCAGGTTGGGTGATTGCAAGATCTCACCCTCAGTCCGAGGAGTAGGCGGAACAGAGGTTGATGACTTCTTGCTGCAATCCGTGCTCATATTATTCGAGTCCGAGGTAACATACTGCGAGTTTACACCTGGATTCATCAAATCAATCATGAGTATTTTAGGAGATTAGCCATGTATGAATCTATGATCACAAATAACATTACTATCTTCCTCCTCCTCCTCCTCCCTTCTCAAAAGACAATCATTGGTATATCATGAAAGAGCAAGAATCTAAAACCTCTTCCTCAAAAAGACAATACCAGAATCCAAAATCCCTTCCAAACTGAATAAATACATCATTAAGATAAAGAAGACCAATTTCATGGTTCACAAACGCATAAACATATCTATCTTCTTGAAGAAAGATTATAATTACCAGTATGAGCTGGGCTTTCAGCTTTGACCCTTGCACTCAAACAAATCCCCATAGCTAGAAGGTGTAAAAGGAGAGCCTTTCAAGAAATCCTGCAGAGCAGAGAAGAGAAAAGTGTAAGCAACTGGAGAGGAAAGTGAATAGATCCAATTACGGTGTGAACGCAAGAAAAGAGAAGACGCGAGTTTCGATTCTCTCAAGATACATATGGATTTTTAATATTTTAGTATTTCAAAATGTTGAAAGGGCAAAACAAACGCTATTACCTTCCTCTGTAAAATAAATCACGCAACCACCCACCAACAACACGTAATAATCAACACACAGCAGCAGAATCTCGTGGGTTTCATGTGTTCTGCTAATAAAATTATAAGAGAGAAGCATCGTACCTCCAAAGTTCAAATCTTGAGCACTAAACCAAACTTTATCAGCAAGAAAGCTATGTGGGCTTATCAGTAATAGTCTCTTGGTTACTCGGCATCTACTATTTCCGAGAGAGAGAGAGGAGAGAGAGAGAGTGATGTGAAATATTGAAAGGGGTGAAAGAAGGTTGGAAGAAGGGGATAATAATGGCGCCCACGGGGTTCTGGTCCCTCTATCAACTGGAACCATTAACAATAACATTTAATACTACTTGCATTAAATGGATGTAGATACAAGAAAGCATATCTGCGTGTCTCTGTGTGTGTTTTTCGCAGTCCGCATTGACTAGTGGTGTAATAGTATTTGCACCTCCTTTGAATATTGTGTTGTATTCATACGTGGAGGGATGGCCCAAATTGACTGCCAGGCTCTGCATTTGTACTATGGATTTCTGTTTTTCATTACTGATATTCTACTAATATTTAAATGACAATCCAGATTCATTCTGTTAAGCATATGCCAGAACATTAATTTGGCTTCTTTGCTGGTCGGAATCAAAAAAGATTTGATCCAATAATTGGTGTTAGAGGACAAGAACAAGAGGGTCTCTAAGAATCTAGTCAAAGGAAATTGAGACACGCTATTTCTTGAATTTTGATGCCAATCAAACATGTCTCATCTTGAATTCTAGATAGAAAAGGGAGTGAAGAGATATTGGGGAATAGTAGAAGGGGTAAATAATAAATTGCAGTCCACAAACTTCTCCATAGGCGCCACCGTTTTCCAATTTCCATCTTTCCTTTAACGTCGAAAACCCTTCAAACCCTAGCATCTACCCTCCCTCAGATCAACCAAATTCAACTAACTTGATGGGTTCCAAGAGACCGGATTTCGGGGATGGAGCTAGCCCAGGGTTCGTCTTTCCCCCTCTTCACTCCTCTCTCCTCGTATTATCTGTATCTTTGGCTGATGGGTCTTAATGTTTTTGCTTAAACAGGAAGATTTTCATTGGGGGTCTGGCTAAAGATATAATTTTAGGTTCGGATTTTATTGTAATCGCCATTTTGGTTCCTGATTTTGTCTGTAATGACATCTTATTCAATCAAGTTACTTGTTTTTAGATACTTTTGTGAAGTATTTCAGCAAGTATGGAGAGATAACTGACTCGGTGATCATGAAAGATAGGATCACTGGTCGTCCTAGGGGTTTTGGATTCATAACTTATGCCGACCCTTCCGTTGTTGACACTGTTATTGCCGAAACTCATATCATCAATGACAAACAAGTGAGGTTTCCTTAGCTATAGTCGAAGATCTTCTGTGGTTTTTGTAGTTGTAGTGGTGCAAAGTTTTATTCTGCTTATAGGTTTAGTTGTAGTATAGTAAGATGGTTTTTGTTCCACATAATTTAGATGGCAAGAGTTAAGAGTCGAAACTCGACACTCGACACACACATACACTTTCTTGAATGGTGTCTTGTTACTTATTCCATCATAATAGTAGTCTTGCATTATTATCTTTGTGTTTATAAGAGGTGGTCTGCGTTAGATTTCTAGATGGTTAATTTCTTTTGGTTGCCATTAACTTTTGCAAGAGAACGGCGTAAATTTGGGTACATCTTTTCCTTTTTGTGTTGGGGGAGGCGACAGTTGGTCTCAAACATAAGGCCTCACTCTTTTACGCAAGAATTAACATGGTTTAAGTGTCTCCAGATAAACAAAATGTTTACTTGTCTAAAAATCTATATGTACAACAATAGAGAACTCACTGCCTGCTTCCATCTTGTCCAACACTTCTTAATGAAGCTACTGGTTCTCCTTTGGTCATGATAGTGTGTACTTAGTATTAGATGGATATCCTTTTTTTCTCCGTTGAAAAAGATAATACCTTAATCGATTGGTAACTAGGAGTATATGGAAGAGGGATAAATGCTAAGATGTAATGTGGATGCACCCTTTAGACCTTTTTATGATTGTCGATCAACTTACTGATATTTCCTGGTCAGGTTGAGATTAAGAGAACTATTCCAAAAGGATCTGGTGATTCCAAGGACTTTAAAACTAAAAAGATTTTTGTGGGTGGGATCCCCACTTCTGTCAATGAAGGTGAACTTTTTTCTACAATGGGCTTGTTTAGCACTTTTCTTGCTCTATTCGTGCTCATTCTGGGAATATACCTGCTGGTCAAATTGTTTGTGTAGATGAGTTCAAGAGCTTCTTCTCAAAATACGGAAAGGTTGTTGAGCATGAGATAATACGTGATCATGTGTCGAAGAGGTCTCGTGGATTTGGATTTGTTGTATTTGACAGTGAGCAAGTGGTTGATAATCTTCTATCAGATGGGAATATGATTGATATGTGTTGGTCCGGAGACGAAAAGTCAGGTGTAGAGGGGGGGGGGTGAATACACCTGAGCTCTGTTTCTTTTTCTCAGTGAAGGTCAGCTGAAGCTGATGTTTGCAGAATCGATGAACAGGTGCCAAGTAAGCCTTCGATCACTGGGGTCAAAGTGAGTCGGCTTCGAGCTCTTCTGCCGACGATGTCGGTATTACGAAACTCGGTCGGAGACCGTAGTGCGGATAAGTGTTAGGCCCGAGTCGTCTCTTTTGAAAACACGTTTTTGCAAGTTAAATCTTTTGGTCATGCACTTTATAAAATACGTTTTATGCAAACTTATGATTTTCAAGTCGGTTGAATGCAATGCAATAAAACAAGAAATGAACACAAGCGATTTAACGTGGTTCGGATACGCAAGATCCTACGTCCACGGTCCCGAACAAGGCGGGAGAACTTGTTGATTATTCCGAGCAAGCCTCGAGCGGGGATACTGCAGACCGGACAGCTTCCTCTAAGTTATAGTCCTTAGCGACTTTACAATCCAAACCTAAGTTTAGAAGGGAGGGAATATTCTCCAACTGAGAAGGAGTTCTTACAACAAGAACAATTCACTAAATGTGAACTCCTTCGGATCTAAGCTATGAATCTAGCAATGAGCTTAGTCTAGAGAAGATAGGGATCAAAGTGCTCTAGAGAGATGAACTACAAGAAGTGTTCTATGAAAACTAGTTCGTCTCTCGGATAAGCTTGAAGGTTCTAGAGCGTTGTGAGCTTGAATGATATCCCTTGATTTCGCGTATATTCCTCTTTTTGAAATCTTCAAATCCTTCTCTATTTATAGTTGTGAGTTGTGACATATGTCCGTTGGAGACGACGATGCCACGTGTCACAAGCGTCCAAAGAAAACGGCCACTATTCAACTTTGTTGCGGCGGGCGCTTAATGCACCGTTCATGAGAGCAGCTTTTACTGTGTAGAGTAGGTAAGCGTTGTCGGCTTCTCATTGGTCGAGGTTTGTAGTTGGTGAGTGTCGAGTTGACCGTTCAAACTACCTCGTATGTCTTCTCGCCGAACATTTGAAGGGACTTTAAGTCTTTGGGTCGCTTTTACGTCGGATCTGACACGTACTCGAAAGTCTGTCTTCTTCGGTCGAGTCGTCGGACCGATAAAGTGAGCTTCGATAGTCGGTTGGTCGATCGCGAAGGTATATTGCTTGACTTGGTTCTTCTACCGATGACCATCGGCTTGTAGAGAATGCTTCTGCCGAGGTCCGGTCGGCGATGCGGGATCTTCAACCGAGTTTGATATCAGCGGCCGACGAAGAATGCAAGCGATTACACCGATGACGTGGGGTTCTCAAAAGTATCTTCATCGAAGATCGGTTCAACAACTACCCCTTACGGACTTAGACAAAAATAATAAGCATTACATCACGTCTAACCTATACATCGGCCCAATCCTATCGACACACTAATCTACCGATATCAGCTCGGTTTTGGGATCTTCAATTCCATAGTACTACTATGATTTCCCCCAATTTCTTTTAACCCTGGAACAGTGAGTATCAATCTACCGACTCATATCCAACAATTTTCCCCTAATTGATGATGCCAAAACCTCTATACTCTAATATCTATTAAAGATCTTTGTCCTACCGACAACAATTTCCCCACTTAAAGCATCCGAGGAAAAACCGATAATAGTAAATGAACTCCGGCGGGTGAGAGAAAGGCAAGATCGTAGAAACCGATGTGAGTGTGTGTCGATCACTTGGTGATCGGTAGTGTAAACACAAAGTAAAAGGCCGAAAGACAATGAGTAATTGTCTAGCAAGCAGAGGAACTGATATATATATCAAGAATTACAGAGTTCCTATGCTATTACAAAAGATGAGGAGAAAAAAATCACTGCTGCTGCTTCTTGACCTTCTGCGTTTTCTTCTTGAAGTCAGTGGATTTTTCCTCGGGAGGATCCAGTAATAGTATTTATACACTCTAGCTCGAATCTCCTGGATCTCCAAGTTATCATCCGGCCTTTACGGGAGCGAGGCTCGGGCCGTAGGCGGCTTCCTCCACTTCTCTTTCTATGTCCTTAGTGCTCGGCAGTCCACTAGCAAGTCTCGGCGGTGGAATACGTCGGAAAGTCGGGGCACGGAAGGTTACATTCTCGTGATTCCATGACTTGCTTCACCGTTCACCGAATTCAACATTAAATCTCGTAATCAACTCCTCAAAGAGCTGATCGGTGGGCGATCAAGTGGGTAAATGCGCCATACGTAGTAGCCTTTGATAAAAGTTTCTTTCAATCTCTCCCAATGTTCATTCATATCAGCCGGCACCCACTTATCCACATGCTTTGAATCGGTTGTTGCTTGATGTGGGGGCCCCCGATGAACTTAGATCCTCTCGGGATCCGCCTTCTTGGATCGGCCTTTGGTTTTATCGATAGGCTTTTCATTCTTGCCGTGTCGGCCATCCTTTTCTTCTCACGGAGAGCGGCCGCTCTAGTGTCTCCTCGTCCGAGACTCGGTCCTTGCGCCGTCGCCTCCCGTGTCGTTTGATCTTCCGCTATCCGCTCGGGTGTAAGAGTAGATATGGGAATACTCGAGCAAGTAGCTTTGATTTCGCCGGAAGAGCCTTAGCAAATTCTTCTTGGGCTTTCTTCTTTTGCTCTTCGACCGTATTAATGACCTTTCTCTTTCCTTTGCCCACGACAGCTTTGCCCTTAGGCTTTTTCGTCGCTTCAATGCCTCCTCTAGCCGACGCTCCCGGTCCAGCCTTGTCTTGCAGCTCTTGGGCTATTCCCGAGGTCGAATGCCTCTTGCTCCGCTTTTGATTTAAACTTCTTGATCGGGGAGGAAGGAGTAGTGGATTCGATAGCGATTTCCTTCCCCGACCTCTGCGGCGGCTTTTGAGACTCTTCTTCTTCATTGGCTCTTCAAGGAATTGAGCGATTTCGTCTATGTGCACAAAGAAGAGGAGATGGGGGTGGCTTGTAGTGGGAAATCAAGGAGAAGGACCTCGATAGATGTACCTTTCGATTAGTTGGTCCCGCCTCCCGAGCCTGTTCCCCCCTGAATCTCTGCGGTGAGGGCTCTGCTGCCGAGGAGGGTCCCGCCTCCCCGAGCCTTGTCCCTCAAGGATCCGGACGTCGCCGTATCCGTATCGGGTTAATCTTTCACAATATCTTCCCCCTTTTTGGCATCGGCAATATTCGCCGGGGAGGTGCGGATAGCTTTTACGTCCCGCTCCGGATTGTGCATGCAAATCTTTGATCCGGGTAACCGTGTCATCAAAATCACCGACCAAGTTGGCGTAGTTTTCCCAGTCTTTCTCCCGATCGGCTCTAGATTTCTTCAATCGAGCGGCCGACTCTCGACGGAGTTTCAGCAGAGCTTGATCATTTGATTCTCGTCATTTCTTTACGAATGGCTTTTAAGGCCTCACTTTGTTGCTTGATGGCCGTTTGAAGAGAGGTGGTTGCTATCTTGTTTCTCTCATCAATGAAGCCTTGAATTGTTTTCATCGCTTGAGTCACTGCTCCGAGAAAGTTTTATGCTTTGAGTGGCAAGCACTGCCGACTCGTGGCCGATAAATCGGCCTTTTGAGCACTTAGGGCCCGCTCAACTATCTCCTTGAAATCCGGTCGAGAAGCCTCTTTAGGGGGTGGAGATGTCGGCGGCCAACTTACTTAGAGCTTCGTTCCGAGCCTTGGTGTACTTCTCCCATTTAAAATGAACATCTTTGGCTAGGAGTCGATTTTTCTCACCTTGGCGTTTGATAGCCCCGTTGACGTAACGTGAGGACACGGAACCGATGGGTTGTATCCGATAAGAGCCGGTTCCGAGCCTCTGCTCATAGAACGAGATCAACTGCTCCCTACTGTACTTCGGAGCAGTTGTAGCCTCACCAGATGTGACTATGGGTGGTGTTGGGCTCTTCTCTTGGGGAGTTTGTCCCTCTGCGCAGATTCTCCCCCGGTGCCGCTTCCTTGGGTTTGCCATCCATCTCCTCATCTTGATCATCATTATCGCCTTTATCGAAGGTGGAGATGGGGGCGGAGTCGCTTCGATCGGAGCTCTCAAGCTCGGTAAATAGAGCATTGCAGCTCTCAAATCTTCGAAAGACGCCACATCAGCTGGCTCTCCGAATCCAATCTTGGCTTGGAGCTCTTGCTCCTCTGTCAGTAGCTCATCTGGTGACTGCTGGGATTTGGCAAAGTCAATAAGAATGTCCCAATGCAGAAAACCTTAAGAGCATCCGAGCTCTTGTCCTTCTTGCTATTTCAACCGGATCTGCGTGCTCGGCAATTTCGGTATCTCTAGTCGAATCTCGCGGCAAAGACGCAATCGAGTGGTGTCGGTTGTTGTCCACTCAGCGAGAGGTTCGGGTGACGGTTCCCTCTTGTCGGACTCGTTCCCTCGTAGCTGATCACTTGGACTTTGTCCTTGATCGTCGCTCCCTCGATTCCAAGATTCGAATCGAGTAGTTGCTCCTCTTGAATAGAAGGAGGAGCCGGCTGAATAATGGTAAGTGGCCGAGCCACCGTGACCTCAGCAGGTCGATTCTTAGCCAACCTCCTCTTCTTTGGTACTTGGACAGTTGGGGGCGGAAGCGAGATGCCGCTCTCTTCGGTTCAGGTGGCCCCTTGCCAATTGACTTTTCTCGCTCCGGCCTTTGTCATAAATTTGATAGACTTCTTGTCAAAGTACTTGGAGTCCTCAAAGGCCGAGTTCTCAACAACTGAGTTCCTCCGAACTATGCATTCTATCGTAACGTACATCTTTGTTCCGAATAGAAGTTTACCCACACCGGCTATCCTCCTCTCGCCGATTGGGTAATGTGGTGAACTTCCGAGCCTCGTGCCTTCATCCGAGTAGTATAATACTCGGCCCAGCTCACTTCAACCCCATCGTCTATTGCCATCATCAGCGAATCCTAGGTTTGGACGGGTTGATCATATGATCCAATCGAACTTGTCGAATGTGCGATACCACGTAAGCTAGACCTCTGCATCGAGGTAGCAACATATTCCTCGGTAAAGCCGTTTTGAACGCCACATCCTTGCGTCCACGTAATTTACGCACATATGCATTGATCTCCTTCTCCTTGTATCCAATCGGAGAAATACCGGAGTTGGGAAGATCGAAAGAAAGAGCTAGAGCATCTTGAATATCGAAGGTAAGAACAGTCGACTCCCACTCATCTTGATCGACTTCCTTCGATAAGAGAAGGACGATTCCTCTCCTCCCGACGCTAGAGATTTCCAGTTGAAATAAACTTCGACGACTTGCCGAGGGAGAAAAGCACGGGGGTGCTTCGAAACCAAGCATCTCCAACCCCCGAACGCTCCAAAGCGTCAAACACGGGTTCAAGGAAAGAGATCTCCACTTGGCGGAAGGCCAAGGTAGGTTCAAACAGAATCCTGGAGGCTACAATCTCCTCAATGTTGTCCGGAGTTTGAACGTTCGCCATTGAAATCTCGCAAAACAACATATTAGCACTTGAAAATAGAGTAAGTTAGTAGTTGCTAGCGGACATCCGATACATTACCGTGAAATGGAGCTTGAAAAGAGATATAGCAATGCGGTTAGAATGAGGATGTAAGGAAGGAAACCGAATCGCTAAGAAAAAGCTCTAAGATATGAGAATGGCGAAAAGTGAGGAGTTGATAGAAGATGAAAGATTTTGTATATTGAGTTTGATCTTTAGTTTGAATCGCACGGTTCAAATTTAATCTTTCAAAATCAAGGGGCGGCTAAGATTAAATGTTATAAAAGAATGATTACAATAGCCGCCAAAAATATAGATATACGTAATAAAGCTAATGGAGAAGACATGCATTAAATGCGCGACAGAGAGCATTAATTACTCGGGCGAGGAGTCCTGCTGACCTTTCCTCAAACCTTAAACATAATAAATGGTAAGGAATAAATGCTCCTAGGCAACCGAATGCAAGCGATCGATGCATTAAATGCGGCATGCTTCGAACAAATTAAGTAACGATACTACGCAAACCTCTTCATCGAACTTATCACCGGTTACCATCATTTATCAGGAGGATGGTTGTGTTGATGACCTTGTTCTCCCTTGTGTACAGTGTGCATCTCCCAACTGAGTCACTGTACTAAGTTTTCTGACCTGTCATGCTGATTCCATACTGATACACATTGTTGTTAAGTATATTATTATCGTAGTCGGCTTCTACCGACTTGTCTCGGTAGGATCTAGCGGACCTAGCTCAACCGATAGTTCTCTCGAACTCGTTCTCGGCTAGTGGTTTGGTCGCATATATCGCCCTTTGCTTGTCGGTATGGATTTTCTCCATCCCGATGTCCTTCTTTTCGACATGGTCTCCGATGAAGTGGTGTCGGATGTCAACGTGCTTGCATCTCGGTATGTAGAACCGGGTTCCGAGTTATAGCTATTGACCTTGGTGGAGTCACGGTAGATGGGCACTTCATCCCGAGTTATACCATAATCTCTCAATTGTTGTCGAAGCCAAAGGATCCGGGCACGAAGCAACTTCCTCGCAGCCATGTACTCGGCTTCGGTAGTGGACGTAGTTACCGAGTGCTTTGTTTCTTTGAAAACCACGATATCGCTTCTTTGCCCCTAGGAACCGACATGTTCGGAAGTTGATTTTCGATCTATCCTACATCTCGCGTAGTCGGCATCGGAATAACTCGTCGGTATTAGATTATCATCGGCAGGATACCATAACCCACCTCGGGTGTTCCTCTTAGATATCGCAGAATCTTCTTCGCCGAGTCTAGATGACTTCGCTTGGGATTCGCTTCGAAATCTTGCGCATACACCTACAAAGATAAGTTATGTCGAGTCGGCTAGTCGTTAAATAAAGTAAAGAACCAATAATAGCTCTATAATCGGTAGAGTTAACGAAGCTCCCTCTTTGTCTAGATCGATTTTAAAGTTCGTGTTCATGGGGATCTTGACCGGTTTGCTTTGGAATCACGACCGAATCTTTTGAGAAGATCTCGAGTGTATTTGGCTTGATTGATGAAGATTCCTTCAGTGATTGTTTTACTTGAAATCCAAGGAAATAATTCATCTCTCCCATCATGGACATCTCGAATTTCTCCTTCATCATCTTCTCGAACTGCCGACATATAACTTCGTTTCGCACCGAAAATGATGTCGTCCACATAGATTTGCACCAATAGAATGTCATCTTCCGACTTTATGCTTTGAATAGGGTGCGATCTACCGTCCCCTTTTGAAAACCTTTCAAGTAGAAAGTCCGATAGGGTATCATACCAAGCCCCGGGTGCTTGTTTTAACCCATACTGAGCTTTCCTAAGTCTCGTACACTCGATGTCCCTCGCCGAAAGCCGGGCGGTTGTTCCACGTAGACTTCTTCCTTCGCACGCCGTTCGTAAAAGCCGACTTCACATCCATCCGATATACCTTAAATCTCCGATGTGTTGCATAAGCTAGGAAAAGACGAATGGCTTCCAATCTGCGACCGGAGCAAATGTTTCATCAAAGTCAATTCCTCTCGCCCGATTGTATCCTTTAGCAACTAGTCGAGCTTTATTTCGACAATGACGTTGTTTTCATCTCGCTTGTTCTTGAAGACCCACTTAGTTCCAATCACGTGCCGATGTACAGGTCCGTCGACAAGCTCCCAAACTTCATTTCCGACGAACCGGTTCAGCTCTTCTTGCATAGCAATGACCCGATCGGCATCTTTAAGTGCGTCCTCTATCGATCGAGGTTCTTCGTAGACGAAAACAAGAGTAAAGTGAGCTTTCTCCTTGAATTAATCTTGATCTCGTCCTTATAGTTGCTGATGGATCTCCAATAATAAGATCTCAAGAATGAGCATCGAGCCACGAACGCCCGAGTCGGGCTTCTTCTTCCGATACCACTTCGCACGCCGTCAGGTGTATTAGGCATTTCGGTAGTACTTGTTTTGTGACCGTAGTAATTCGGTAAGAAGGTTAGGATCTACCGAGTTTCCGGGTTCGGGGCATTCAGCTCGGGAACATTAATGGTTCCCCCCCGAGTTTATATTCTCGGTAGAGGTCTCGGTTACCACAGGGGCTTCCTCATCGACCGAAGTTACCTCGTTGTTGATTCCGTTCGATAGAATCAACTAGGTTAGCTACATTGCTTGTTGGGCCGAGTCCGAATTTCTTCATCTTCCGACTCATCATCCCAACAATGCCTTGGATCTTTTCAGCTTTGTCATTTAGTTCGAGATCCCGTAGCTTGCTGCCGACATCCTCGATGACTTGACTTTGTATCTTTCCCCGTTCTCGGTAACAAATTCATCAAAAACAACATGAGGGCTTTCCTCCACGCAAAGAGTTCGATAGTTAAAAACTCCGAAGGCTTTATCGACTCGGGAGTATCCTAAGAATACTCCTTGATCGATTTGCTATCAAAGACCTTCAACTGATCTTTCCCATTGTTGTGGATAAAGCAAGGACAAACGAAAACATGAAAATGAGAAATAGAAGGAATTCTCCCTTTCCACGGTTCGTATGGCGTCTTCATGTGTTGCTTTGTGTCGGTAGTGATCGATTCCGAGTGTAACAAGGCGGTGTCGGTAGCATCGGCCCCAAAACTTTGAGGGTAGTCCAGAATCTGCGAGGAGCGTTCTTGCTGCTTCTTTGAGAGTTCTCGTTCTTACGTTCGGCAAGTCCGTTCGGCCGAGGGGTGCGCGCACCGATGTCTCGTGCTGAATTCCCTCTTTATCGCAAGTATGTCTTAACTACCGAATTTAGAAACTCTGTTCCTCCGTCTCGAGCGTATCTTCTTAATCTTGATGTTCTTTTCCACACCGAGTTTCTTCAGTAGATTAGGTAACTCGGTCCGAACATCGATTTGTTGGCGATGAAGATGACCCAAGTATATCTCGAGAAGTCGTCTATGACGACGAGGGCATACTTCTTGCCTCTTATAGTCACCTGGAGAGACCGGCCCGAATAAGTCCATGTGAAGCGGTGCAAGGATTCCATCGGTGGAAGGTGACGGAATAGGTGGATTGCTACTCTTTGTTTGTTTTCCCTTCGTGCACGCTTCACAATTTCTCGTCTTTGATAAACGATTCGTTGGGCGGTCCTCCGACTTTAGAGTTCTTGACAAGCTTGTTCATGGTCTTGAAGTTCAAAGTGGCCGAGTCTCTTGTGCCATAGCCACTCGACTTGTTACCTCGATTTAGTCCGTGCGAGCAAGCAAGCCTCGTGTTCCGCGGTATTCCGGTTGCAACATAGATGTTCTTCCTCCGCGAACCCGATAACACCGTTTTCCCCGTAGATTTGTCAACAATATCACGTAAACCCAGCGTCAAAGATTACTCGTTAAGATTATCACGCAAATTGATCGATCGAAAGGAGATTATGTTGAAGTCCTTCAACATATGTTACTCTTGGAACCGTGGCGAGTCCCCAATGTTCGGCGTTCCGTATCCCCTTGTGTAGCCTTTGGAATTGTCACCGAATTCAATTCCGGGACCATCTTCTTGTACGTAGTTGGTCGGCGAGCTCTTCCGGTAGGTCATGTGTCTCGAGCGGCCGCCGTCCACTATCCACGGGTCCTTATGCACTCGCAAAACGAGGCATTTTTAGGTACCCTTTGGTTCGATTGGGTCCTTACGGGTTAGTGGGTGATTTCGGAACCCGGATCTGTCTCGGGACCTTAGAAGTTCCGGACTTCTTTTTCCGAACCTTATCGGCTTTCTTCTCCACAGGACTTGGAGATACCGACTTTCTGCTGATAATTTTGGGTTCGGGAGCTCTCTTCTTCCGAGTCTTAGCGCTTCTCCCGACCCCCGGGCTCATAGTAGTACGAGCCGTACCGTGTGCGGGTGCTCATACGGTGGCTCCTTGTACCGTTGCGCCCATCCGACCTTCTTGATTCCCCCCGAATTTGATCGCGGTGTCCTCCGGGCCGGAACCTTTGGTCAGTTGCTTGTTGCTACTCGGCCGAGGTGTAATTATTTTCTCGTTTGTTTTTCGCCCGAGGTGTGGTGTCGGCGGCTTGCACCTTTCCTCCGACGAACCTATCGCCCGGGGGTTGCTGAGCTTTTGGAGGTAGAAGCTTCGTGGGTATAGCCTAGACCTTCTTTCACGAAAGTTGACCGTTGTGCTCTAAGCATGCTTTCAAGCTTCTCCTTAGCTCCCGTGTATTGTTCGGTCATCAATCCTCTCCGGACTTCGTCACTCCTTCCGAGTAAGTCATAGTCATTCCGCACGTCCGTGAGCTTCGACCGAGCTTGGCTATTTCGGTCTCTTTCTCGAATTGTCCTTGGTCGAACCGAGATCCGAGTCTCTTGAAGCCGAGACTTAGTCATGAGAGATTCAATCTCTTCCTTGAGTCTCGCAACTAGATCCATCGACTCGGTAGAGACCCGACAATCGAAGAAAGTCTCCGATTCTCGGCCTTTACTGTTCAAGTTCCCGGATGGTTCTGCTTGAACTCTCTGCTCACTGAATCTGTTCCTCTAGCGGATCATCGTAGGCTTGTACCACATCTAGAGGATCATCTCGTGACCGAGCACGTGTCTTGTGTGCTATGTGAAGAAGAGGTAATAATGCGTTTAGAATTTACCTCGGCCTCTTCTCCGGCCATCGACGAGTATTCGGCCGACTCATCGAACTGTCTCTGCGACCTCAACTGCGACGAACGCGGCTTCGTCTTCGAAGAATACATGAATGTATCCTCCTCAACGTGAGTTGTCGGATATCTCTCCGGCTATATAGGCTCGCCGTCTCTCGGCGAATTTCTTTCTCTCGGCTCGCCGTTCGCTCTTTGAGCGGAGAGTTCGGGACAATCGTGCGATAGTGTCCCTCCTTCTTGCGGTTGTAGCGGTAGATGTTCTGCTTGCTCTTACCAATGAGTCTTTAGATGGACCGGCGAAGCAGACTCCGATTTCCCGCATTCGGTAGAAGGATTAGATTCTTCTTTCTTATGATAGTCTTTCTTACCCGAGGAAGAATCTCGGTTGTATTTCCTCGGCTTTCGACTCTCTCCTTTTCCCTCGATATTTGAGAGCCATCGGTGCTAGGCGATCGGGGCTCGAAGTCTCGGAAGACTTTGCTGCGATGTGGCCACGGCTTTGCTTGAGGAAATAGGCTTGGCTCCGTATTGCTGATCGTTGCCTTGAAGGCGTGGTCGAACCGTGTGTCGGTGGAGCGCTTAAGCACTTTTGGGGTAGGCTATGCTCGAATTCCTCCGATTTTAATTTTGAAAATATAACATCGGGAGTTAGAGCATTTAGATCGGAGCGACGTAAATAAGTAGCAAATGGAAGCCACTGTCGCCGGGCAACGCTCTCAAGATCTTGGTGTTCATCTCCTTGTTGGTGAACGACCTCCCCAACCCATTGATAACATTGACTTGATTGGTGAATCCGACACTCGGCTCGTCAATGGTTTCGAAGAAGCTCCATTGCAAAGGCGTCGAACTTCGAAGCTCTAGCTCGAGCTTGTTCTCTTTGATCCGAGGGGTTCCATGGCTCAGATGCGCCAAGGCGTCCCATAGCTCTTTCGCCGTTTTGCAATCTTGTACCCTTTCGAGATGTGAGTCACCGAGCGTAGTCGGTATGGCATTACGTGCAACTCGATCAAGGTTGTGCAACTTCTTTTCTTCGGGCGTGAAGGCGCGATTTGTCTTTGGGAACCTTAGCACCGGTTTGTGCTCCCACGCCTCCTCCAGAAGCAAATACTACGCTGTCGATCATGGGAATGATCGGTCCTGACTCTAGGACATCTGACATGCTGTCGTGGAGTGACGTTAGGTGTGCCTCCATACGTACGCGCCATACCGTGTAGTTCTCTATTGAGAACATCGGCACCATCCTAATACCTGACATATCAGACATTGTAAGAGTAAGAGTATAAGGATGCCGAGAAGATGCTTATGCAGTGAAAACGGTTTTCAGGATCAGTTCGAGAGGACCAGTATTTCAGAACCGGCGATCAGTTGAACACCGAAAGCTCTGATACCAATTGTTGGTCCGGAGACGAAAAGTCAGGTGTAGAGGGGGGGGTGAATACACCCGAGCTCGTTTCTTTTTCTCGGTGAAGGTCAGTGAAGGCCGATGTTTGCAACCGATGAACGATTGCCAAGTAAGCCTTCGATCACTGGGGTCAAAGTGAGTCGGCTTCCGAGCTCTTCTACCGACCGATGTCGGTATTACGAAACTCCGGTCGGAGACCGTAGTGCGGATAAGTGTTAGGCCCGAGTCGTCTCTTTTGAAAACACGTTTTTGCAAGTTAAATCTTTTGGTCGTGCACTTTATAAAATACGTTTTATGCAAACTTATGATTTTCAAGTCGGTTGAATGCAATGCAATAAAACAAGAAATGAACACAAGCGATTTAACGTGGTTCGGATACGCAAGATCCTACGTCCACGGTCCCGAACAAGGCGGGAGAACTTGTTGATTATTCTCGAGCAAGCCTCGGCGGGGATACTGGCAGCCGGACGGTTCCCTCTAAGTTATAGTCCTTAGCGACTTTACAATCCAAACCTAAGTTTAGAAGGGAGGGAATATTCTCCAACCGAGAAGGAGTTCTTACAACAAGAACAATTCACTAAATGTGAACTCCTTCGGATCTAAGCTATGAATCTAGCAATGAGCTTAGTCTAGAGAAGATAGGGATCAAAGTGCTCTGTAGAGATGAACTACAAGAAGTGTTCTATGAAAACTAGTTCGTCTCTCGGATAAGCTTGAAGGTTCTAGAGCGTTGTGAGCTTGAATGATATCCCTTGATTTCGCGTATATTCCTCTTTTTGAAATCTTCAAATCCTTCTCTATTTATAGTTGTGAGTTGTGACATATGTCCGTTGGAGACGACGATGCCACGTGTCACAAGCGTCCAAAGAAAACGGCCACTATTCAACTTTGTTGCGGCGAGGCGGTTAATGCACCGTTCATGAGAGCAGCCTTTACTGTGTAGAGTAGGTAAGCGTTGTCGGCTTCTCATTGGTCGAGGTTTGTAGTTGGTGAGTGTCGAGTTGACCGTTCAAACTACCTCGTATGTCTTCTCGCCGAACATTTGAAGGGACTTTAAGTGCTTTGGGTCGCTTTTCGTCGGATACAAGATGCTCGAAAGTCTGTCTTCTTCGGTCGAGTCGTCGGACCGATAAAGTGAGCTTCGATAGTCGGTTGGTCGATCGCGAAGGTATACTGCTTGCCTTGGGTTCTTCTACCGATGACCATCGGCTTGTAGAGAATGCTTCTGCGAGGTCCGGGCCGGCGATGCGGGATCTTCAACCGAGTTTGATATCACCGGCGACGAAGAATGCAAGCGATTACACCGATGACGTGGGGTTCGAAAAGTATCTTCATCGAAGATCGGTTCAACAACTACCCCTTACAGGACTTAGACAAAAATAATAAGCATTACATCACGTCTAACCTATACATCAGCCAATCCTATCGACACACTAATCTACTGATATCAGCTCGGTTTTGGGATCTTCAATTCCATAGTACTACTATGATTTCCCCCAATTTCTTTTAACCCTAGAACAGCTGAGTATCAATCTACTGACTCATATCCAACAATATGTCAGGTAGCCAGGTAAGTATCTTATGTTATCAGTTGTTTTTGTCGAATAAGTGTTTTAGTTATTAGACTTTGGAGGTATTTTAGCTTCCCCTTAAATAACTTTAGTTAGTTCATCAACCTTTTTGGGTAAACTCTTCTCCCATTATGTAAGAGGATACAAACTGTGATTTTAGTTCTAGGTTAACATGATTCTTTATTGTAGGTTGAGATCAAGAAGGCCGAACCAAAGAAACCTTCAAACCCACCACCTGCTCCTGCATACGGTAGTGAATCTAGGGGACGTTCGTACGGTGATAGTTATGGTGGTTTCAGCAGCTCGTATAGAAGTTTCGGTCCCGCCTCTTATAGGTCAATGGGATCAGGGTATGGTGGTGGTAGGTTTGGTGAGTATGATGGATACGGTGGTGAAAGTGAATTTGGTGGCCGTTATGGTGATTACGCGGCTAGTGAATTGGGTTACCGAGATGGCCCATTGAACTACCCCAGCCGATTTGGCCCCTATGGTGGGGGGTCCGCCAGTGGGCCCAGTCCTTATGGTCGTGGAAGTGGTTATGGAAGTTACGGCGGTTATGATTCTGGCCCGGTTGCTGGTTATGGTGGAGGGGGAATGTACGGAGGTAGAGCAAGTTATAGTGCTAGTGGTAGTCGATATCATCCTTACGCAAGATAGACGCCCCTAAGCATCTTGTATGACTTCTCAACTGTCTCTTGATTAACGGTTCGTGGCTCAGAGTTGATTAGGTTATCCAAGTACTAGCAAGGAGACAAATCTAGAAGTCTTCTTATTTGCTGAATTCTAAGCTTTAAGAAGCTTGTTGAGATGTAGTTGAAGCTAGACATCTTATCCTGTATGAATTATATTTGTCGTTCTACTTTAAGTTAGACCGGTTTTTAAGGTTATACATTGCATGCTAGAATCTTTACGTATATCCGGAATCGAGTGAGTGATGAGGGAGATGGACTCTCACTAGATTTAGAATCTGTAGTTGTTTTTGAGAATTTTATGATTGTGACCAAAGTCTACCTAATGTTTCTCTATCTTGGCTGGATTTTTCGAAGTTTCGAGTGCAGGTAGCTTCTCTATCTACTATGTTGAATTTAGATGGTAAGCTCTGATATTAAAAGCTAGCAGTTGGGGTGGGTGGTTATGTAAAGTGTTTATACATAAACCCTAATGCTCAGCTGCAGGTATGATGGTATCCAATGGCAGAAAATGCATACTTATTGATTTGTTACTTCATTGCTGGAGAGATGGAACTCTTGATGTAAATAACTTGTGAAATTCTACTTTATACATAATAATATCATATTGTGTCATGTTTTCAAATCTTGCCGGAAATTGTATAATTATTAATGACTACTATTCCGATTATTTCAAGAAAAAATAGATTTTGGCTGAGTGGTGTGGAAGTTACATTAAACAAATGCAATTAATTTCAATATTTGTTCGCTTGTAACTATATCCTCGCAAGGAGGTTAATGCACACTAATACCCTATGAATCCATCCTGCCATCACAAATACCCGGGCCGCATGGATTTGGGTCTGGGTCTGGATCCTTTCTCGTACCTGTTCTGCCTCGCATAGGACACGCGATTTTATTTTATTAATTTTAGTTTTTCATTTAGTAAATTGTAATTTTTGTATTTAGGATTTACATCATTTTTCTCGTTGGTCGTTACTTTCGTTTCTCTCATTTTCTTCGTCACTCTCCCTTATTACCACCACTCTGTGATAGTAAAACATAAAGTAGGTGGGGTCAGTGGCGGAGTCAGGATTCTGGCTCCACAGGTGCTAAGCAGGTTGGATTTATGATTTAAAGTTGGGGCCGAAACCTTTCCGGGGGTTCGGGGGCGGAGCCCCCGAAAATTTTTTTAAATACCGTACAACGAATACAAGGTTTAAAACCGAATATGTATTGTTAATTTTCCTTTCCTCGATTGCATGTTGATAAATCAGCAGTACATGAAACAAAGCTTTTTCAATAATTCTTCCCAAAACCTTCCAACTTCTGATTGCTCTGTCGAAAATAGCAGATTTTCTTTGTTAATGGCGTTTGAAAATTGAGTGCAGAAGAACGTGAGAAAAAACGTGTATGTGTGACTTGTGAGTTGTGCTTGTGAGGTGTAATTTTTAAATGTAGTGTAGTGGGCCAAAAATTTAAAGAGGTGTAATAATTTGTATGGGCCCAAATCCAATACAAGAAGTTAAAGGAAAAAAATGGGAAAAATGAGGTTGCTCGGATTCGAACTCGGGTTGCTTCGAAAATTAACAAGCATCATTACCACTGGGACACAGCCTCACTACTGAGATTAGTACTAGAAATTTTTTATCAATATGTTTGGAGGTGCTATAGCACCCCCCAGCCCTAAGCTGGCTCCGCTAGGGTAGAAGTATGATTAACCTTCGAGAATCATATAGAAATATGAGTTTACGTTGAGATACATATGCAATAATAGTTTAAACTAACTTTCTATTGAATCAGCGCGCAAAAATTCGAGTTAATAAGAGATTTCATCTACTCCTTATTTTTACTTTTTAAATTGAAATAGCATGAATCCATGGTCCGGATCTAGGTAGAGGACCATGATCTAGGTAGACCCTCCCCGTACGAGTTCGCGTCTGAGTCCGAACTTTTGGACTGGTTTGGGTCCACAAGTCCAACATATAGAGCGAGTTTGGGTCCTACGATACCTAACCCGACCCGCAAAATTGCCATCCTTGTGACCAAAACATGGCATAACATGTGAATTAAATAAATGCTGATAATGTATGTATATTCATCTGCTGTTTCAACTTTCAATACATGAGCAATCATGGTCGAAACTCTTCTATGAGCTTGATTAGGCTATAAGTCTCAGCATCCGGCCTACAACCTCCCAATATCATCCTTGTAAGAAGATCCGCCTCATAAACCTTAGCCTTAACATACACCTTGATGAATGAATTGTAGACAAAAGTATACCTACTATACTTTGCACTCCTCAATTCCTCAAACAGCTTCTCAACATTCTCAACATCACCATCCTCCGCAAACACCTTCATTATCGAAAGCGTAGTTTCCAACCACGGTGTCGATCTCCGAATCTTGTTACTCGCCACATAACCCGACCCTAATGCGAGAGTCCGAATCGCTTCCTTCATCAGTCCCGCCCTCAAACACCCGAGCGCAAGATGCCGAAACGTTATGGCATTCGGTTTGCACCCGCTCTTCTCCATCTCTTTATACAACCCGGTCGCTTTCGTAATCAACCCGTTCTTGCAACACACGCCTATCATCGTGTTGAACTGCTCCGTCGATTTCAACCCCTTCTCTGAAACCATCTCGAGCCACAACTCCTCCACACGGCCAAGATTTCCGATCCTACCAAACGCTTCAATGGCTAACAAGAAGCTCTTAGTCCTAACATGAGGAAGTTCTTGAATCATCAACCAACACTTTTCCACCTCTTTCCCGTTCCCCAAGTATCCGTACAATATCACAAGAATGTCTAACGTCGACCAGTTATCCCCCGTCATGGTCTTCTTGATAACCTCCGCATAAGCCTCGGATGCAGTGTACAGCCTTGCTACAGCATGAGACACGGCCAAGATGCAGTAAGATATCTCATTCGGTTCCACCATCATCCGCTTCATATCGCCAAACACCTTCAAAAGGCCTTCGACATTGTGTTCATTAGCTTCCATCTTCATTAAGATATTGTAAGTAGACACATGCCGCACAACTTTGTCAGCTTTCATCTGAGTCAAGATTTTCGGGATTGCTTTCCTCCGGTTGGGGGAGGAATGGAGTATGATGAGGCGGTTAAACGCCAAGTAAGATATGGGATGCCCCAACTCCCTCATTTTCTTCATGTAAGCCAGTGATAGCCTTATCAACCCTTTCTCCAAGCAGCCAAGCACAAGATTGTTGTAAAGAAGATCGTTTTGGAACTCGGATGGGATTCGAGAGAAGAGGGTCTCGCCTTGTGCCACCCCATGAAACTTGATGGTGAATTCTAGCAAGTAGGAATAATCAAGCTCTTTTGGCCTGTAAGGCCTCTCCCTTATCACCCATTCCATCACCTGATATATTAACGAGGCATTAGATTACACTCCCATTAGGCTAAAAAAATTCAAAATCACGAAAAAAAAAAAAAAGCATGCATTTTGGCAACAGAAATCAAGAACCGGCACAAACGGTAGTATTAATTAAGAACGAGGATCAAATGGTTTTGGGGATTAATTCATGGACAGCGCAAATTGAGAAGAAAAAAAAACTGCTAAAAATGTTAAACAAGCATTTCGTCGAACAATTGGTGGGCATATAAACCGAATATTTCACCTCTAAAGCACGCTTGCTGGACTTAAGCCTCCGCAAACGGTTGATCATATGAAAAATGTCGCATCTCTGGATGGGAAGGCCGTCGCCCATCCAGCGGCGGAAGGCGGTCGCCACCGAATCCCCTTGGGACAATTTCTCAATTCTCCAACTTAAACTCTTCGGTTGTTCTCCTTCTTTTGATTCCCTTTCGATGCCCAGCGGAGTTTCTGGCGGAACTACGGCGGCGTCTTCAGGGGGTGCTTGGGTGCAGAATCTGAGAATGCGGCAGAGATTACTGGAGCGAAAGTGTTGGGTGTTAAGTGTTCGACGAATTGCTCGAAAGGCGCTTTGTTCGTGAAGAACAAAGGCGTTGACTCTCATGCTTCAGTTGGCCAGAAATCAGTTTTTTTCGGTATTTAAAAATTAAAACCACATTAATATGTTAATACCCATAATACCCCCTCCCTTTGGGTTTATTAAGAAATCCGTCTGGCAAAACATCACCAAAAGGGTAAAATAGTCATATAGATAATTTAGCCTTTAATTAATATTCTCTACTTTATCATTTATCCTCCTAATTATCATTTCGAAAAGAAACTATGTCGAAAAGAAATTACACGTTGAACCTCGATAAAGTAATATTCGATAAAGTAATATTCGATAAAGTAATAATTTATTCTGGTCCCGATATCGATCAATGCACTAAAATAATGTTCGATAAAGTAATAACCTCATTAAATGAATATTTTTTCTCGATTACAATATTATTACTTTATCGAGGTTTAACTGTAGTCGCTAACAGCAGGACGGTATGAGTATTTGATTATTTTATCAACCAAAAAACATTTAAATATTTTTTAAAAAATTATACTCCCTCCGTAACATAATTCTTGTCCTACTTTTTTTTAGTTGTCCCACAATTCTTGTCTAATTTTCTAAAATAGTAAATTATTACAAACGTCTTATTTGAGGGTCCACGATATTTACTTACGATCAAGAATTCTCATAAATTATCGTGCCCAAAAGAAATGAGGATTGGAGGAGTAATTGTTTATGGATTTTAATAAAATGGGCCAAGAATGTGGCTGAGCTATCCTGGACTGTTTCTGGGCTTGGATGAGCCCCATCATCAGAAAAGCCTTAAGATCCAAGCATTAATGCCGTATAATTAATTAGCGTATTAATGTGTGGGTAGGAGTTGATCCTAAAATTAAGATGATGATAATGTCAACATAGATAGCAAGCTTTATGCCTTAATAATTTCTCCTTAAATTTTTTTCTTACGATGTTGATATTTTATGCATTTCTTCTTGTGAAGGCTCTTTCTTCGTACTCCCTCCGTCCCATTATTAATGTTCCACTTGCCTTTTTTGATTGTTCTATTATTTATGTCACATACCAAATAAGGAAATAAATGAGTGGACCACAATCAATCTAAGCAAGTGGATCCCACCCCTTTATACTTTTACACCACAACTTTACACCTTACCTCCACTATCTTAATTACCGTGTTCAGTCCCAATGGGACATAAATAATGGAACGGAGGGAGTATTACATAATTTCAAACCAACCAACCATAATTATACACGTATAATTTCTTACATTTTGCATACATACCCACACACGCAACAAGAAGAATTTAATACAAATTCCAATAAAGTCTATCCTTTTTCTTTTCAAGGATTATTAATGTCTCACTTGCCTTTTTTTATTGTTCCATTATTTATGTCACATACCAAATAAGGAAATAAATGAGTGGACCACAATCAATCTAAGTAAGTGGACCCCACTCTTTTATACTTTTACACCACAACTTTACACCTTTACCTCCACTATCTTAATTACCGTGTCCAGTCCCAATGGGACATAAATAATATGACAAAGGGAGTATTACATAATTTCAAACCAACCAACCATAATTATACACGTATAATTTCTTACATTTTGCATACATACCCACACACGCAACAAGAAGAATTTAATACAAATTCCAATAAAGTCTATCCTTTTTCTTTTCAAGGATTAGGTGCCACGTGAAAGTAAAACAATCAAGATGATAAATTAATAGTCCTTATTCCGTCCCAAATATATATGTCTACTTTCATTTTTCGTTTATCCCAAATTTATATGTTTATTAACAATTTCTTTGTATCTATTTAAATTTTTCACCAACTTTTATAGATCTAATTAATATGATAATATAGAAAAAAATTATTTTATCTAACTTTTATAATAGCAAACACAATTATGATATTAATTTTTTAGTAATTTACTTTAATTTACTCAAATTCCAATATCAATATTTATCTAATTTTCATATCATTAATTTTTTTCTTAATTAATGTGAAAAAACAAATTGACATATAAAATAGGGAAGGAGGGAGTATTAGTGAACTACTAGTATATAGTTCATCTCCTCAATTGTTACCATAAAATCCAGCAACATATGATCCATCCATCCATTTCATATGATTGACCTTTTAATTTGGAACTTAATTATTGTGATGAATAATGTCAAAAGATAAAATTGAGACATGTCCCAAAAAAATTCTTCCCAATATTATCCCGTAGAATAAACACCTAGATGGTTGTTGTACAAAATCAATCGTAAAATTGTACTATATCCATCTAGATGCCCATCCTTATATAACAACGTCGGACTATGTTTCTAAGATAAGTGATCTCGTGCCTAAACATGAATATTGGATGTACCTAGCTAGGATTCATTCATATATGTTGTTATACATCTTAATTATCTTGAATGAAACACAGAGACGAATTCCATTTGTATTTTTTCTTGTCGAAAACTACGTGTACACACGTATATGAATTGAAAAATAGTGGCCGGCTGGTTTGACGTTGATATTATCGCATTTGATAGGATGAGAGAAAGCAATGTCTTGTGGTGTTGAAATTGATTTCTTGTTGGATGTGTATTATAATTTGATAACGTAAATATCAAGTGGAAGTGGGCCCATTGTATTTATTGGTGTATAAATAAGAGAGGCAGGCAGCAAACTCATCAACAAGCTAATTAATCTACAATATCATCATCATCAGTCTTGTTTTCTGTATAATTAACCAAGAATGTCGAGCGGAGGCTGCAAGTGTGGTTCCAACTGCAGTTGCGGTAGCGGTTGCAGGTACGTCGTTAATTAGTTCTCTTATCAAACGTCTATTATATGTATTTTGTTTCTTGATGATTCAACTACAGCTGCGAGATGTACGGACAGGATGTGGAGAAGATCGTAACTGTTCAAGGGGTTGCCCCGCTCAACATGTATGTACTCGATATTAATAACAACTTATGAATAACAAATCATCATCGATTAATTAAATTTGGCGTACGTATGTGTTTAATTAGATACAGTGAAGGATCTGAGAAAAGCTTCGGTGGTGAAGGAGGGAAGGCGTGCAAGTGCGGGTCCAGCTGCACCTGCGACCCTTGCAACTGTTGATTGATGCCATCAACTGCAACCGTTATAAGTATGAATCGAGGCGTGTAATGAAATAACAGCTTGGTTGATCCTGATCGATCATATGTATCTGTGTGTGTTTGTATTTGTACTTGTACTCTGTTGATATATATATATATATATCGGTTACCAGAGCCTTATGTCATCCCTAATGACTATTCCTTCTTTCTTACCTGACTTGTCTCGTTTTTCTTAAAAAAGAAAATAATTACTATACAAACTCCTATTTTTTTCTTTGTGGGACTTACTCATCTACACACAAACAATTATTAATCTTATATAATCTCCGTGTTGAAAAGAAATCCGACAAGTCGAATGAAACGGACGGAGTCTGTCTTTAAACTTCCTTCCGTCCCACCATATTTTAATTAATCAGATCATGAGCTAATAATCTTCCCAATTCCATATAATACACACAAACAAGATGCAAGATTATGTTTTGCTCTTAACAAGTTTCTGTTAAAAAGAAGAGGTTTGCTGACTGCTGGATTTGAGGAATTGTTTGATTCGGACCAAAAATTGCAGGATTTGGTTGCTGTTTTGGGCTTGTCTTTAACCAGCCCATTACTGCAAATTGACAATATAAAAAATGTTACTTCTAATCAAAATTTTCCAATTAACAGACAAACAATAGAATGAAAATATACATGCTTGTTAGAAGAAAGCTAAGAAAATCTTTTATAAAATGACATGGGATTGATGAAACCAAATTAATCATGAATATAATTACTTAATATTGACGTCAATTAACATAACATTGTTCTGCTAATTACTTAGGTAGCGAAACGGGATGAGATTACATGTCCAATAAATCAATATTCAATTGGTGTCTGATTTAAAACGACGTAATTTTGTTTAAAAAGATGCACTTTTTAATTATTAATTAAATCCTTTTTTCAATCTTATCCTTTTAATTTGTTGTTTTTCAGTACAAAACTACGTCGTTTTGAATCGGACACTAATTGGACAGGAAGTTATTGGACAAGTGATCTCATCCCGAGTGAAACGGTCCAATTTCCCTACCATTGATATTGGCAAGAAAATATTGTGTTACTATCCAACACTACAAAGTTGTGTCTTTTCATGATCGTGGGAAGAAATAAACATGATTGATCAAATATTTTAGTTGTCACGTTCGGTATAATTATTTTTAGTGCATGCATCACATACACAATAATATCATGTACAAAACAAAACATGATGTTATATTAATGCTTTACTATTTCTTCATTAGTAGTAAAATATATAACATGCTTAATTAATTAATGAAGTGAATTTTACAGAGTTGTTATACCATTTTGAGACATGCTGGTTTTAGATTACTTGATATAATGTGTAGTTCAATTTAGATCTGAAGTTCAATTATTTTTTAAATAAAAAAAGATAGATTGGTGGAGAGGAAGACAAGAAGAAAATGGAGAAAAGGATGGTAGGAGGGGTTCTCCACTAGCTATATTCAATCATTATTTTCTTGAATTTCTAAATATATTACTCACTCTTTTCGTTCCACTAGAAACGATATATTTTTCTTATCAGAACGTCACATATTATAAATAAAATATTTTTTAAAATGATAAAGATTGTTTAAATCATAATTACTAAAAATCAAACAATTTACATCATTTTCTTAAATTTTGCATAAAAAAAAGTATTATTTTTAGTGAGACGGAGGGAATATTATATTTTACCAGAGTGTAAATTGGACTTTTGTTTTCTCAATTTTCTTATAAATATGAAAGAAAATATCCATTTTTTTAGAAATTTCGTTGGAGTAAATACTGATGTAATAGTCAACATTTGGTTCAGATTTTCTCCTTTGTTTATTAAAAATAAATGTCTGGAATTTCGTAGAACTTCTCTCTCTCTTAAAATTCAAAGAATAGTTTGACTTTTGCATTAATAAGGTGAAATTTGTTATAGTTTGTGATGATTAGAAAGTTGAATCAATGGGACAAGTTTCTGAAAAAGTCAAATTAGACATGCGTAGCTCCTACTTTGTCTAGCCTACATGGCTAACTATATTATTGATGTGAAAATGGCCAAACTTGTCTCAAAACTAAATAAACTCAACCACAATCAATTTATAATTCAATATTATTCAATATCAGTTCTTGATTTCAAATTATACCTACACTAATTAATCAAATGCAACTTCTAAGTACATAAATTGTACTCCTTCCGTCCTATTCATTTTCGGACGGTTATTAAGAAAATGATGTTTTATAATGTGTATTATTTGACTTCAATTGATGGCATAATAAAAAAAGAAAATAGAACACTACTAATAAGCCGGAGGGAGGGAGTAACGCGTATTTCAATATGAATCTAGACAAAAACTAAGGACTTCAAATTAATTCAAGTCTTTAATGTCAAAATGTGGACATCACATAGAGACTCCAGCTGTTGAGTACAAATTAAAAATACATCGACATTACTTACAAGATTGCTACATGTAATCATTGTTGGAAATTATTATTTCCTATAGTTCCATGATTTATTTTTTTAAATGACGAGGAACCCGTAGCCACTATCTTTGGTGCGCACATGATAAATTTTGCTCCTGTGCAATAACCTGCAAACCACACAGGAGAGTAAAACAAATAGTTCCATGAAATTTTATATATATCTCATATGAAGGATGTTCAAATGTGAACAAATTATTACCGTATGAATATGTGAACACTGCACTTTAAATATAAATGTATTGCATTTTAAAAGCAAAGATACTGCATTTTAAAGTACAGTACTTAAAGTGCAATACATTTATTTTTAAGTGCAGTACGTAAAATGCAATATATTTACCTTGAAAGTGCAATACGTTTGTTTTTAAAGTGCACTGTTCACACATTTACAAAATACGGGAACCATTCCTTATCTCATATAATATTAAATCGGAACAAATAATATTGTTGTAATTTGGATTGCCATCCTTTATAAATAATCACTTCGTCTCATTCATACTGTTTTGTACACTATATTATAATGTCTTTTTAATATTGTCTCTTTTTATATAATAAAATAAAACAACATTATAAATCACAAAAAAATCATATGAGCCTTTATTATTTATAAATTAAAATCGAGTTTCTTAAACTTTGATAACTAAACTTTAGGTGACAAAATAAATCTAGTTAAACCTCGATAAAGTAATAATCTCGCTGAGATAATAATTTTCTGGTCTCGATATGGGTCAATACACTAAAATAATATTCGATAAAATAATAACCTCGTTAAATAAATATTTTTTTCGATCTCAAAGTTATTACTTTATCAAAGTTTAACTGTAACAGGAAAGAATATAGTTTATGATAACTAACTTGTGGGAGAGGATTACATAGAACAAGAAAATCGATCAAATATTTTGTGGACTATACTTTAATGGCAACTTGTGTTTTTCCAACTTCGTAATGCTCCCCCCACGTCAGGGTCCACTAATTTATGGTAAAATAAATAATAAAGTAATGAGAAGTCGGAGTTTTTATTTCTAATAATATAATATAATAATTAATAAGATTGTACACATTTTAGTCAATCTCGTGAAGTCAAAATAAAGACAAGTAGTACATGATAAAATATAAGTGAAGTCACCTAATACACTAAACAAGCACTAAATGTAAATGTAATATATTTAGTGTTCTCACAACCACTCCAACTCGCAAAATTAAATACGTAACTCACCTTAATAAATTAATCCAAGTACTATCACATATAAAATATAATATTTTCTAAGAAAAATACTGAAAATTAATTGATATTGACTTTTGAATATCCCATTTAGTCACTACATATATACTACATCTATTTTTTTTATAATTTGGATAAGTACTTAGTAAATCCATAACCTTCTAAATACATGCTATTATGTAAAAGAATGACAAAAATTGCAAATTTTGGCACATTGTATTTATTCCGATTCGTTAGTAATGTTCTGTATTTTTTATTGGGGACCCATTAGAAATGTGATTTTTTTTAAAAGGTGAAAAAATGAATTTACATAAAATTAATTATCCAAAAGAACGTTACTAATGAAATTGAAGGGAGTATAAAATATTATTTTCTTAATTTTTGTGTATGAAATAAATAAGAACGTTATTAATGGAATTGAGAGAGTATAATTTCGTGTAGAATACAAATATCGATTGAATTTGTGTTACTCCTCAAGATTGAATTGAAGTATAGCCCGACAGGCTGGGCCACAACCCCCGAAGTAAATTAAAAATCGGAAATTAGCCAGCCCAGTCGTTTTTATTACTATTACCTTAATCAAACACTTCTCTACCAAAGTCAACGCCTTTCTCTCTCTCTCTCTCTCTCTCTCTCTCCTTATTTTGTTTGTACTTTCACAAACTTGCCCATTTTACAATTCAGCAATGAGATGAACTTGAGAAACCAAGAAAACTTCTGCACTCCTCTCTACTAATTTAAAACCGATCGTTTTGAATCTCTCTCTGCGGAGCAAGGATTAGGATTTAATGGGCAACGGCGTGGGGAAGCTAACGGTGTGCTTCACCGGAGTGGGGCCCACCGCCGACGACGCCCGGCGGAGGAGGAAGGAGATGGCGGCCGGCATGGTCATATCCGACCCCCTGGAAGATCTGGGCCACTCCTTCTGCTACGTCCGGCCCGAATTGGCCCGCCTCTCTTCCTCCAAGGTCCACTCCGAGTCCGACGACCCCCGCACGACGACGTTCAGGTCGATCTCCGGCGCCGCCGTCAGCGCCAACACCTCCACGCCGCTATCCACCTCCCTAATCGACCTCTACTCCTACAACAGCATCGACCGCGCCTCCACCTTCGAGGGCTCCACCTCCTTCGCCTCCATCCCGCTCCAGCCCATTCCTCGAAACTCGTCGATCCACTCCGGCCCATTGTTCAATTCGGGCCTGATCCCGAGCTCCGGCCCAATGGAGAGGGGGTTCATGTCGGGCCCCATAGAGCGCGCCTTCATGTCGGGCCCTCTCGATCGCGGCATCTTCTCCGGCCCTCTCGACAAGGGCTCCTCCGATCACTTCCGGCGGAGCTACTCCCACGGTGGAATCGCGCTCCGCTCGCGGCTGCGGAAGGTCTCATTGCTTCGGACCCTCAGGCGGGTCTTCTCCAAGGGGATCTCCAGAGGCCAGAGCTCCATCGTCGCGCCGATCAAAGGCGTCATCGCGATGAAGGAGACCGACTGGATCGCCGCCGCCTCGGAGAAGCAGAACGAGCTCACGGTTAACAGCAGCGTCAATTTCAGCAGCGAATGCAGCTTAGATGAAGACGACGCAATGGAAACGCAAAATCTCCAATGGGCGCAGGGCAAAGCCGGAGAGGATCGAGTTCACGTCGTCGTTTCCGAGGAGCATGGATGGATGTTCGTCGGGATATACGATGGATTCAACGGCCCAGATGCACCTGATTATTTACTCTCCAATCTGTATTCCACCGTTCATAAGGAGCTCAAGGGCTTGCTATGGGATGATGATAATAATAACAATGACAATGACAACCATGACACTTCAGTGATCACAAATCCCTCAACCCGAGTTGAGAATCCGAGCAATGACGAAGTTTCAAGAGATAGAACAAAAGATGGATGCTCAAGATGTGTAGAGCAAGAGAGCTATCCTAGTTCAGATGATATGATAGGGGAGTTATCTTATATGAAAAAGAGGGGTAGAAATTCAAAATACAAATACCGCGGAGCAGCGAAGAAATGTGAGGAGTATCAAAGAGCGTGGAGGAATGAATGGGATAGGGAAAGATTGGAGCTTGATAGGAGGTTAAAGGAGCAGCTGGACAAGAACAGATCGAACGCGATTAGGGCAACCAATCACGCGGGCGTTCTCAAGGCTCTCTCCCAAGCTTTGAAGAAGACCGAGGAGGCGTATTTAGGCGTTGCCGATAGGATGGTGATGGAGAATCCCGAGCTGGCTTTGATGGGGTCATGTGTTCTTGTGATGTTGATGAAGGGGGAAGATGTGTATGTGATGAATGTGGGCGATAGTCGAGCTGTTTTAGGTCGGAATAAAGGGCCGGATCTTTGGAGCCAGGATTTGGAGAGGATCAATGAGGAGACTCTGTATGATCTTGAGGCGTTTGATGACGATATGTCGAATCCTCAACCTAGCTTAGTTGCCCTGCAGCTTACTAAGGACCATAGCACCTCCATTGAAGAGGTATCAACTATGAAGTCATGTTCGGCAATCAAAGTTTTTGGGATCAAGATTAGTCTTATGGTTGCTTTATTTGCTTGATTGATCATTTTGTTGATTGTTTATTGCAGGAAGTTGCAAGAATTAGGAACGAGCATCCGGATGATGCTTCCGCGGTGATGAACGACCGTGTGAAAGGCTCGTTGAAGGTCACTCGAGCTTTTGGTGCTGGCTTTCTCAAGCAGGTATGCATATATAAGTGTATTATTCTTTATGGTTGAGGAGATATTTATCTGATATAAATCATATCATTAACTTCACGTTGTTAATGTTTGCAATATTAGAAAGAAAGAAAAAAAAACAGCTTAATTTTTTACGTTGATTAAAGTTCTCGTAAGCTGCCTTTCAGTTTTTTTTCACCCCCGACCGAACATGATGGGCTCGCTTATTCCCGCTTATTTTAAGCAAAAAAGCACAAGCATACGTTCCAAATATTTAAAAAAGTGCTTCTGCGGTAAAAAAAAGTCCATTTAAGTTGTTCCAAACACTGCCTATGTTCCTTTTGGTTTTTCGTTATGCATCTTACGGGCTAGACACGAAAAGAATGTCTGATAATCTCGCAACTTTACTGCTTTGCCTTCTAAGAATCTTGTAGTGGGAACTGAATGGCCATTCATTTGCTCAAAAGTAGCTTAAAACTGCATGAACATGGAAAAGATGAGATTTTGTTAAAGCCCCTAGAAAGAGTAGGCCATTTCACTAGTCCAATCTTTTCTTTTTCTTACTTGAATCTTGTTTGTGCAGCCCAAGTGGAACAATGCACTTCTCGAGATGTTTAGAATCGACTTCGTTGGAGAGTCGCCCTACATAAACTGTTTGCCATCACTCTACCATCACCAGTTAGGGCCAAGGGATAGGTTTCTGATATTATCATCAGATGGGCTTTACCAGTATTTCACGAACGAAGAGGCTGTATCCGAAGTTGAGCTCTTCATTTCGTGGTCACCCGAAGGCGATCCTGCTCAGCATCTCGTCGAAGAACTGCTATTCCGAGCAGCTAAAAGAGCCGGTATGTATTCCTTCATCCGTAGTATGGAAAACTAAAACTAAACCAAAACTGAAACTTGCTTTACGTTTTAGGGATGGATTTCCATGAACTACTTGAGATACCACAAGGAGACCGGCGGCGCTACCACGACGACGTTTCTATAATTGTTATTTCTTTGGAGGGGAGAATTTGGAGATCATGTGCATAATTTAGGAAATATGTCACAAGTGTAGAATCACACTCTTATTCTAAAAATTTTTTAAAAAAAAAAATTAAAAACAATTTTGTTCACTTTCTGCCTCTGTACTAACAACTAAGCTCTGAGAATTAGAAATAACTCAGTTGTTTTTTTTTTTTTTTTTTTTTGGTTGGATGTCTGGTATAGGTTCAATAATCATCCTATCTTTGTCGTAGAAAATTGTAATAATCTTTCAATAAATGACATTCTTGTAAGGATTCACATAGCCTTGTGTTCAGTGGGATTGATCTTTCGGTCTCGAGCCATCCACCTTTACCGCTGTGTCCTTCCATGGGGACAAATATAAAGGGATTCTTTTGTTCTTCATTTGGTTGTGGTGTGAAGATGTGTAATTCTGAACTCCCAACGGCTAACCAATTGAGAAGTGGGAGAGTGAATGCAGTGTAGGTGGGGAGGTTGAGAATTGGATGTAATTAATCAGTGATGTTAGGATCTTCCCTCTTATCTTGTCATTAATGTTGGACCTATGTTCTTGTAAGAGAAAGTCAAGTCTTGGGATGAATTATAACAGAGCTGGAATTGTGTGGTACCATCACAATCCCATTTCATTAAATGATCAATTACACAAACCCCATTAATGAGTCCTCCCTCCGTCTCATTTCCCTCTTTCAGTTGTCCCGTTAGAAGTGTCCCGTTTCTAAAAAAGGAGGTAAAAAGTATGCAGGCAAGATTCAACCACTCAAAAAGTCAAACAATACACACTATAAAATACCGTTTTCTTGATAACCGTACAGAAAAGAAATGGGACATTACTAATTGAACGGGAGGGAGTATGATTTTAACCAAGGACTTGAATGTTGACTCAAATTTCTAACCATATGAGTTATGACAAGATCTGAATTTGTACAGCAAACTGAGTTCTGTAATAATCAGTCACATTTAGGCTGTCTAAAGCCTAAACACTATTTACATGGTTGGCAATCCATTCTTGGATAGCAAGCCTAAGGGAATGATTGGGAGTTAAACTCAAGTCACTTAACTCAGCATTAGTCATGGGAGAAGTTTGATGCCCATTTACCAGCCATTCATGTATTGCCTCTCCCTCATAGGTGAACCCATCTGCTGCAACTTGAGGGTCATGCATTATTTCCTGCAACCACACCAACATAACATAAACAACACGCAATGTGCGAAAACCCTACTTCGAAGAACACGCAACTTACACGAAGAATCGGGCATAAGAAAAACGACGGTACTGCTACTGTCTGCTCTTCCAAGAAAGGCAAACACTGCAGCTCTTTAACAAGCAAGGAGGTAAGCTCCGGCCGATCCCTACCGTTCAATTCACACCATTGCGATCCCAACTCCACCAGCCTTCGTGCCACGTAACTCGGCCACTCTCCGGCAGAAGTGTCTGAAATGGATGCTACTTCGCCTCTTGATATTGCCCGGCGAGCCTCACCAACTAAACCTCCACTAGTTTTCCCTATAACTAGCTGAAGTGTGATTACTCCAAGTGAATATAAATCAGACTTATGGTTATGCCTTCCGGTTCTATGAGACTCCGGATCCGTATACAAACAAACACCACTCGATCCAGAACCACCGCGAAAGCTAGGGCAGCGGGCAGTTTGCCCGGATGTAAGCATATGATCGACATAATCACTTATTTTGCATCTGTTTTGAGAATCCATGAGGATGTTCGCGGGCTTCAAGTTTCCGTGCGTGATCCTTTTAGGTCCGAAAGAATGCAAGAACAGAAGGCCACTTGCGATATCGGCCACAATTCTTGCTCTGGTCTTCCATGTGAGGGCTTTAATGTTACTCCCGGAAAGGCGCTCACGGAGGCTACCGTGAGGGAGATACTCATAAACGAGGAGATACGACTCCTGGCATACTCCAATTAACTCGACAAGATTAGGATGATGCAATCTGCCTAGAGAACGAACCTCCCTATGAAACTCGAGTTGCCTCTGCATATTGTAAAAATGGAGCTTCTTAACTGCAACCGTCTTGTCCAACACTTCCCCCTTGTACACAACGCCGTACCCTCCTCGGCCAATGGTGAAACTCTCGGAGAAACAGCATGTAGCGGATTCAAGATCCGACAAAGAGAACTCAGGAATATAAGAATCACCTTCATCTAAACCGATAAATCCGTTCCCATTTGCATCTCTGCACTGTTCGTTACTTCTCCATCTACGGAGCCATCTCGTGGATTCAGTCTTCTGCCTCTGGAGTTTCTGCCTCTCCTTACGGAGAGTAGCGATTGAAGTCTGAATAAGCTTCAATTCCTCACCAACTTCTTGACATCTGCAGTTTGCTTCCTGGGCACGACTATCGAGTACAGCTATATTCCGCATGGTTGTCTGCAGCTCTCGATTTATTCTCTCTCTTTCTTCGAGTAGCTTCTCTTGTTCTTGAATAGCAATTCTAAGTGCGTCTTCAGCATCTATTCGATGTTTCACTTCGTTAAAATGACAACTTTCCAAAGCTTTAACCTAAGAGATCATCGAAAGATACATCAAATTTACATCACAACTATACCAATTCAGTTTCAAGTTATCAACGAAAGTCAGATATAAATCCGTAATGCTTTCATGATAGGATGAAGTTTAGCGAATTCACCTCATTAATTGCTGCTAGAGCCAAAACTTCGACGTTCTTTTGCTCCAAGAGCATTAGATTTGCCTCATCTTTTGATACATCAACTTCACCTTGTAATTCTACAATCTGAATACACAAGCGCTCTTCCTCAAGCTTTTCACTCAACATAGAAGATTCTCTTCGTTGACTCGAAGTGGCGCTTTCAGTGCAGGAGCTCACGCTTATCGACGACATTCTATGGCTGTGCAGTGTATCACGTGATTTTTCCACACGTTCTTCCTGCACATGATTATGTCCCAATGTAAGCATAATTTCCTATCTGGACCAGAAGAGGAGACTTTATGACAAAAGAACAACCTCATTAGGGACAGAGTTTGAGGAGCAAGATCTGAAATTGTCCGTTACGGATGTAGCTAAGTGACAGCTGGTTGGGTTGGTTCTTAAGCTTGCAGAAGCTTGTCTTGTCCAGATGAGCTTCCCTTTCTTTACAAACCACATCTCACAATACGGAGGAGCATGTTTTGAAACACGGCAGGCTTTGCAAGAACTCTTCTTCCCTTTCATGAACCTACGACAAATATTAGGCGTAACTGTAAGCAAAGAACATTTTGGCTGCGCCGGACTTTTGCCCATTCGAGTCACTTAAGCATGTTCTACATCCAGCTTCTCAAAAGAGATTTTCAGACAAATCCAGCTTCTTAAGCTTGCAGAAGCATGAAAATGCAAGAATTAAAATTATACGGTGATGACTCGACTTTCAAGAGTTCCTATCTTAACTCAGAACACTAAATTTACAACAGAAAACGTAATTCATGAGAAGGGAAGGAACAAAACACCATACACCATACACCGTTTAAAAGCATGAAATGCAAGAACTAAAATACTATGGTGATTCAACTTTCAAGATCCGACTCTGATTGAATTGAATCAAGGGAGCTCTAATTCAGTAAAACCAATGAAAACAATGGAGAAAGTAAAACATACTCCGGGATTGCTCCAACAACAAGTTTCCTTATAGAGTGTAGATGTACTAAATTCACAATTCCTTTTTGAACTTCATCAGCTTCAGTAAAAATACTGCTTGCTTTAACCTGCATATTATCAAGGAAATCATTTTTAACTCGGGTGAAAAAGATAAGGTGATCAGTTAACCACATTAGAATAAGGAGAACCAAACAGGATATCAAGGACTTAAGGTGTAATGCATGGTTTGATACCCTTGATCTGCTGCAAATCATTAAGTACGTCGATAAGAGTTTCGTCCTCTCCTCTATCTCCTCATTTCTAAACGCCGCTACAATTTCGGGATTTGCTCGACTAGCTGGTAGTTTTCCCACTGCAAGAATTCAAGCAACAAGATAAACAAATAAGAATAGGAACCCCCCCCCCACCCCCACCCACCAGTACAATCTACCAGCCAACAAGAGATCAAGCAGAACAGTAAAGTATTCAGATCAAGAAACATTTCCATAAGTAAATTCTATCATTTAATCATCTGCTCTGCATATTTCATCAACAACTTCAATGGAAAAAAGTGTGATCAAACATTACACAAGTCCATTTCTTTCTTTTCTTTAGAAGGGCAAGACCAAAATCCATCTATTACAACATGAATATCAGTAATCAAAATGTTTAGCATGTATTACAATAACCGGTAAAGGATAAAACAAATAAACATCATAATTTTTATGATTGTGAAATAGTAAATGATGATGAGCTTACACAGAGTTGGAATCAGCGGAGAAGGCCGATGCACATGAATCAAACAAACTTCCTTCCCCGGAAACATACTGAAAGACCATTGCAGCAACGCCGCCGTCTTCTCCACCGACTTCCCCCACCGCCACATGCACCACCTCAACCTCCGGCACCAGACAACTCATCGGCTGGTCAAACCCATTCCGCAAAGCCGCCGCCGAGGAGAACCCAGAATGAAAACCTTCAGCCGGACCAGGTGGGCGAGTCAGAAGCGCCGCCATTCGGTGGTTCCCGCCGGAGATGATGGTTTCTCGGCGAAGATCAGCTTAAATTAAGTTGGGGAGTATTTTCTTCGGTGGAAGGTGGAAATTGTGAGACCGACTGAAGTAAGATTCTTTAACCTTAACGAAATCAAATTTTCCTCTTTCTTGGAGTCAAAATTATTGACTTTTCAGTGTAACCTCGTGAATCAAACGGATCTCGTTGGCCACATGAATTACTGTAAACTAATTAAACATTAAATCAGTGAAACTTGTCCGAAATTGTTAAAAGGTGTAATTTTTCTTTGCAGTGGTCCCTCTCTTAATCCGCTTACCAGCATCGTCACCCCTCTACCTAATCATTGACGTTTTCTCTTAACGGAATCCTTCGCCGTTTGTTCACTTCCAACAAAAATAAATTAAATAACAATCTCAATTTCCTACATCCTCTTCCCCCTCTACTCGGCGATTGTTGCAGAGAATTACCAACTCAGATCTCCAATTCCTTGTTCTGGATTACAATCTGAAGGTATTTTTCCCTTTCGTGGCCTTTTTGTTTATCCTAGTAGAGCCCTAAATTTACACTTGAGCTTTCTTTTTGCCCTATTTCTTCTAATCGGGATTCATAAATCGATCTTGTTGATCAAATTCGTCAATACCCATTTCAATATCGAGTTCAAAGATTGAATCTTTGCTTCAAAAGATGAGTGTTACGGTGCTGAACTTCCGTAAAAAGTTGCTATTTTTCCCCTCTTGATTGTGGTGGGCGTTCTTGTTCTATATTGAAATTATTAATTGTTTATTTTACAACTTTACAAGCCCTTAATTGTTGAGAGTAGAATAAGGAATTAGAAATGGGGGAAGATTTCTTGACTAGCTTAAGCATTGAGAATTATCCCCCATCAACATTCTTGTCTATGGACTCCATTGCTTCCTGCCACGATGAGCCAGAGAGGGACATGAATAGGCAGGTTATTCTTTCCGGGCCACCGGATATTAATCTCCCCTTGTCCGTAGGGCCAAGCCCTCCTCCTCAGTCATGGAGTCATGACTCCTTTGACATTCTTGATGTTGGGCTTGGCCACCAAGTTAACGAAGTGGATAAGCTTATCGATTTGCCTAAAATTGGGCGAAAGTGTGCCAAGAAATTGGATAGTGCTTGGGGTGCTTGGTTCTTCTTTAGATTCTACTTCAAGCCTGTGCTGAAAGAGAAATCAAAGTGTAATGTAGCTTGGGATAGTAACGGCGTTTCTGGTTTCGACAAGTCTGATCTTCAACTGGATGTTTTCTTGGTTCAACATGATATGGAGAATATGTATATGTGGGTTTTTAAGGAGAGGCCTGAGAATGCTTTGGGTAAGATGCAGTTAAGGAGTTACATGAACGGCCATTCTCGGCAGGGCCAACGCCCGTTTCCGTTTAGTGCCGATAAGGGCTTTGTTCGGTCCCACAAAATGCAGCGTAAGCACTACAGGGGACTCTCGAATCCACAGTGTTTGCACGGTATGGAGCTTGTCCCGTTGCCCAACCTAATGGGGCTTGATGAGGAGGAGCATAAGAAGTGGGTGGAGCTGACCGGTAGAGATCTAAACTTCTGCATCACGCCGGAGGCAAAGGAGTTTAGTTCATGGAGAACCCTACCAAACACGGATTTCGAGCTTGAAAGAACGTTTTCACAAGTGAAGAACAATTCACACCCTCAAGGAAAGAAGCTTCTCAATGGGTCCGGTTTCAATTTATCGACTCATCCATCGAATGGAAACGGAGTTGATCTCTCGTCTACTTGTAACAAGAAGAGGAGAGACATGTTCACACACGGGAATGACGAAGACTGCTGCTTGCCTAATGATCTCAACGTAGATCGACACCATGATGTAGAGTTTCACACTATTGAGCCTCCTTGGATGAGTGAGTTCACCGGGGTGGTCAGAAATGTGTACGGCCCTGTTACTGCTGCTAAGTCTATTTACGAGGACGACGAAGGCTACTTGATAGTGGTTACTCTACCTTTCGCTGATCCGGAGAGGGTGAAAGTCCATTGGTGGAACAATCTAACCCATGGTGTTGTCAAAATCTCATCTTTGAGCAAGGGATGCATGCCGTTTATCCAGAGAAACGACCGGACTTTCAAACTCACCGATCCAGCTCCCGAGCACTGCCCACCGGGGGAGTTCAGACGAGAAATCCCGCTCCCCACACGGATCCCGGACGATGCCATGCTGGAAGCTTACTTTGACAAGAGTGGAACAGTTCTAGAGATCAAAGTGCCCAAGTATAGACTGAGCCCGGAGGAGCACGAGGTTGTAGTCTGCCTCCGCCCTCCGAATGATTTCGCCTTGTCTTGAAGGTAGTTTGATTAGTGCTGTGCTGGTGTAATACTGATTCAGTAGTAGATCTTATAAGCAGTGAAAGTAATATACTCCTTCCATCACATAGAAAGTGTCTCATTTCTATAGGGCACGGATATTAAGAAAATGGAATTGCGTGGTGTATATTGTTTGACTTTTTCGCTTGTTAATTTTGGTCAACATATTATTTGCCTTTTTAAGAAACAAGATACTTTGACTCGAAAATATTTTCTATGGAACGGACGGCGTAAATCTTATACTCCCTCCGTCCCATTATTAGTGGTCACCTTTCCTAATTCGGATGTCCCGCTATTAGTGGCGACGTTCCAAATTGGTAAAAAGTTATCACTTTCTTTCCTACTTTATCATCTTTATCTCTCCTACTTTTATCATCTCTTTTCATTATAATTATTTTTTTTTTTTTTTTTTTTTTTTTTTTTTTTTTTTTTTTTTTTTTTTTTTTTTTTTTTTTTTTTTTTTTTTGCCGAAAACATAGATATTTTCTTAATGCGAACGGACGGAGTAAATCTTAGGGGTATTGATTTTTCAACTTACCTCTCTCTCTCTCTGTACTGCAATCTGGTATTTTGCTTAGTTTAGATGCCAAATTACTGCTACAGAAAGAGAAGATAGAACTTTTTTTATCCAGATCTGATCAGATAACTACAAACCATTAAGTTGGTGAAATTTCAAATTCTGACCCACTTGCTTCACCACTACATATGCAGAGCGGCTTGTATGTATCACTTTCATATACCCTTGTGTATACCACACTACGAGGATATTGACATGTGTCATTTTCTATTAAAAAATGTGGGTCATATTTAACACATGTCAATACCTTGTGGTGTGGTACACACAAAGGTATACAAAAGTGGTAAATACAAACATTTGTGCTACGTATACAAATCCTCATATTCATGCAAAAAAAGCAAACATCAGATAGTTGATTCAATGATGACTAAAAGGACTTGGAGTCAAGATTATGATGAATGCAATGATGAGGATGAAGAAGTCAACTCACAATGAGAACAAAACAACCCAGATTTCTCATCTCATCACCCTACCACCCAAGCAACTTTCACCCAGCATTCCCTGCATCCAATATTTGGTATAATTAGCATACAAAACATAACTGCAGAGATGCATACCAGTTCATAATTTCTACTTTCCAGCCCTCCTCCATTCTTCAGACTTAAGATGGGAAGGCTACAGATTCTAGTTTCTCTTCTCTTGATATGGCTCATGCTAACAACACTTCAGCTGACCTATGCTAGCCCCTCCACATTTCAAGAAACAACAACAGGTAAGCTTTCGGTACCACACGATCTGCGATTTTCGCCTTTTCTGTACTAAAGATCCAAATTTCAACCAGAGCTACTCATTTTTGAATAGTTGCAGGAAGCTCCAAGATCAGCAGTTCTGCACGTAACTCCGGGAACAGGGGAAATAACATTCAGACAGTAAGTACATAAGCAGAATCATTTTCTTACTTTCATCTTGATGAAATGTTCAAAAGTCTGCTTGATTTTCACCAACAGAGAAACAGAAAGGAGGCATATGAGAAGAAGGTTCATAAGACTCCATCTGGACCAAGCCCAGTTGGAAACAACCGTCCACCATCCAAGGCTTGATCAAATGAACAAGTATTTGTTTTTTTAGTTAATGGGGGTTGGAAATAATTGTTCATGTTCATCAGATTCAGTTTAGACTTTACTGCTATGAACAGAAACTTTACATCAGATGAAAAATAATTGTTTTCAATTTAGTGCCAAGATAATAGGGGCTGTAAATGAGCCCCACCTCTTCTGTTTTACACAACATAGATACACTTTAAGAGGCTGAATTGCAGGGTATAACAAAGAATTCACAAACCTAACAAAAAACTGATGATGATATTATGGATGAACCTTAAACTATCCACCAAAAGGAAAATGGCCACTATAAATACTAATTTCGAAGTTCGAAAAATATACAAATTTCAATGTAACTACAAAATTTCATACGAGTCATACTGCACGCTTGCGCTTCGACCTCTTACTTCTCCTAGGCACAGAAGGAACTGGTTTTGAACTGCTAGATGTATATGCCTCTTCAAGAACTTCCTTTTCCTGCTATACCAAATCAAAGTCATTAAAACTACAGTTGAAAAGTTGAGCCGAGTTATTTGAAATTATGAGCTAAGATTACCTTTGATTCAGTTTCGTTGTCTGAATCATCTTCACCCTGAGTTTCAGCTACAACTGAAGCCTGAACATCAATAGCAGGCAGTGCACTAGTCCTTTGATTCTTTTCTACCTCTTTCAGCTGCTTAAATCTGTTTCAGAAATAATTATTGTAATGAAGAAACTCTGAAACAGCAATGAACTGAAGAATTGTAATAACAACGCCACCTTTCACCCTTTCGCTCTGGCTGAGAACCTGACCGTTTGGCACGTCCTGCACTGATTATCCCACTGGCGTTCTCAGTCACGGCAGGCTTTGCACCGCCTAATTTGCGTAGCCATACTTGCTGCGCCGTGCTAAGAACATTATTTGTGAACCTACAAGAATGAAATGGATTGTGGTTTGATTTAAATTGTCCAATAATATAAGAAGTCAATCAAACAACAAGTCAATAAACAAAGTAATGATTGCAAAAATGGCTGTTTGATAAGAATATAACTGCAGTATTTAACTAAAAAGGAAAGGTCTTAGCATGTATTATCAAATGCATGATTTTGTAACTAGTAAAATATTGTATCCCGGGTATATAATTTAGAAGAAATGACCACACGAAATAGAATTCAAAATAAGGAAGATTACCAGTATATCGACAATCCAGATGGAACAGACAACGAAAAGTAGCCAATCATGAGAGGTAGGAACTTAAATACAAGAAGTGTATTCTTTTGAGCTGGATCATCTGTCTAGCAAAATAGAATTGATATAAGTGCAACATAGCAAGAAGGAATGATTCGATAGACGAGATCGAACTATGTGGAAACTTACTTGTGGAGGCTTCATTATTTCCATCGAGACAAACTGTGATGCAACAAGAAGAACAGGTAAAACGAGATACGCTGCTGTGTCATACCAACCCAGTGGTGGATGTCCGTCCTGCAAAAACCACAACGGAGAATGCATGTTCATCAATTATTCCAAACAAAGTAATACTCCCTCCGTCCCAAAATTCTTGTCCAATTTGCTTTTTGCACGGTTTTTAAGGAGAGTTGTTAGTTGTGTGTAGATTGGTATAAAGTTGTGGGTCCCACAAAAAAGTTGTGTATAATAATTTACTAAAAAAGGAAAGTGGACAAGAATTTTGGGACAACCCAAAATGGAATAGCGGACAAGAATTTTGGGACGGAGGGAGCAACTGTATAAATATATCCTGCAGCGAGAACAACAAAACCTTATCCCACTATGTGGGCTTTAGATGTGTAGATCATGATGGAGGCACCATGCATTGAAGCATAACATATTTTTGCAAAAAAACCAAACTCTTTTACGGCTAAATCTCAATTACCACAAATGGGAACAGCCAGGAGATTCCTGACCCACTTTGCCGAGCAGCAATTGTTGTGGGTCCTCCCAAAGAAGGAATCCAAAAGAACCCTTCAGTTAGCAGTCCCTGTTTAGCATTAAAGTAAAACAAAGGAAAGGGGGAATAGTCATGACTACAGAACAAGTAATAGTAGATAACTAGATATTCAAATGTTATCAACCAGTTTATTCTGTACCTCATTCGCCACATTTGAGAGAGCTTGATATAAGCCTATCCAGACTGGTATTGTAGCCAAGGTTGGCAAACATCCTGCAAGTAATCATTTTAAGATACAAACAACATTCTGGTGAAAACGATATTAGCAACCCAGACCACAATAATAACATTCACAATTATAATGGACTATTATTTCATTTACTAAGAGGGTTAGTGTCAGAAGTACAAAATAGATACGTAAAAACCCCACAACACAGTATCTATCTAGGATTGCAACAACATACAGCGCATGTCACATTCACAGCTCAACTACAAGTGCCAAGATAATCTTCCAAATGTAATGGCCACATAAGAATTATTTAATAAAAAGGAACGGGCTAAAAAACAAATGATCAGGGACATTAAGAATGCCCACAGGCAGTCGCGAGGGTAATTGTTTGCAAACAAAGAGCTATAGAGTGTATATATCTGTCAAATATGCATCACCAAGCTAATCACATATTCGGATAGAAGGAAATACAAATTGATATCTTAAAGCATTACCTGCTAGAGGATTGACCCCTGCCTGTTTGTATAAACGAGACGTTTCAAGTTGTATTCTTTCCTGAAAGATTTAATACATAGATTTTAATTATCTATGCAAGGAGGCAAATGTGAAGATATCCATAGCAAAAGTTATGTCCCAGTGACTCAAGATTAAATGAAGCCTTCAATCCCATTATGAAACTCCTACTTTATGTTTCTGTCCTCACTTCTCACTAACACATTATTATTTTGTCAGCTATAGACTCTTACCTGATTTCCAGCATATCTTTGTTGGATTGCTTTGATCTTTGGTTGAAGATTTTGCATTGCCAGTGTTGATTCAACCTTACAAGGACAGAAATGCGAATCACTCTACAAATACTACCCAGCTAGTAAAAGATGTTTATCAAAAGGATACAACCACCGTGAACGATAAAACGTAGAGCATGTGATAAAAGGCAAATAAAGCAAATTTTCCTTCAAATAAAGAAACAAACCAGGCAGGTAACTGTGGCATATAATACAACTTGTTTTGTGAATTTTACCTGTTGCTTGGTCAAAGGTAATGTGGCGACTTTAACAAGAACAGTAAGCAATATTATGGCAAATCCATACGAGTATGGCACATGAACAGCTGCAAGTCCGTCCTTAAGTACCTGATGATAACATTAAACCCAGTTGTTAATTAGAAAAACACTAATGCCTTAACATAAGTATATGACAATAGTTTTGAACAGCCAGAAAAAAAAAATCGACAGTGACTAAGCGAGTGGAAAAATCAATGAATGAAACTTGAAACTTGGATATAGATGGTAATGAATGGCTTAATGGACATGGTTTCTCTTGAGATTGCATCAGATGAAGTTCTTTCATTCTTTATTTTAAACGGAGTAGTATAAAATAAATTGATCGAATAATTGCAGAAGGATAAAATCACTGCCTAATAATTACCTTCAGCACAACTTCCATGGCGTCCGAAATGAATCCGAACCACCCTCCGCTCTTCTGGGGGGCAGTAACAGCAGAGTCGGACGCCGCCGCGCCGCCGTCCATAGCCACCGCAGCATCAGCAAGCGTGTAGAGCAAGCTCTCAGCTCTCTGAACAACCGCACTGAAATCAACGGAGTTGTCGATGGGCGGTAGCTGGTGGAGGCTGAAATTCACTTTGGTGGTGATGCGCCTACTCGAAGGAACAATTACGCAGCGCAAAAGCGACGGGAGCGGTCTTCCCAAGAAAGACGGAGAGGAAATTAGAGTCCTCGCCATTGGAGAGATGGAAGATGACGAGCGAAATCAATCTCCCCTACTACTGCGTAGAATTGGAGAAGAAGAAGAAGAAGAATTTGTTGAGGGATATTTCGGTGGCCAGCAATTGTTGGGATATTTTTGTTATCCCATTTTGGTTATTTTTGTCATTTTCTGTTACTTCGGAGGCGGCGGACTTTTCTGTTAATTTACTCGAAATTCTTAAATTTGTAATCCCCATTCCCATTAAATAGTCTAATTAGTTTAAATTTTTTTTGGACGACAATTTAACTCGCAACTGCTATCGAATGCGCATTTAATAAATTCCGCTCTTATACTCTTACTTGCAAACAATACAGAAAAAGCTAACCACTTTAAATTAATCATAAATTACAGACTCACAAGTTTGGTGGGTTTTACATTCATGATAACCACATACTAGACACCTCAACTGATATGTCATCATAAGAAAACGACAAAACAATTTTTAAAAAAATAATTAATGTGTATAAAATTATAGTATAAAATTATATTATGATAACCACATACGAAACACCCTCAATTGATGTGTATAAAATTATATAAAATTATATTATGCATCCCTCCAAAAAATTATTTATAATAATTTGTCCAAAAAAAAGACAGTCCGACAATATATACTCGATTATTTCAAATGGAACGAAAGAAGTATACCACTTACTAGTCTCATTACAACAAATTTTCACATGATGCATCAAGATAAAAATTTACACACCTTAACATGCATCATCAAGCTTATAATTGTCTTGGTTTTCTGAGGTTGTCCCAACTAGAAAACATGAATCTCAAGAGAGAATAGAAGACAGTTTGTATACAAGAAACTACGAAATTCCAACAAGACGAAGGCCAGTACCACGGGTAGAGCAGCCGGAAGAACAGACTTATTACATGACGAGGGTATCTCCCAACCTTGTACCAAACAACAACAGAGTAAGACGATGATATGCAATCCGGGTCTTATTCAGAATCACTCACAGGAAAGAGGAAGTCTAAAATGTCCCAAGCAGCATGACGGACGGCTCTTGTCGGATCCATCGGACCCCCGGGAGATGTGAAGCTTTACAGACAAGTTTTCAACATTGTACTCGTCGCCATTCTAAGCTCTTGACCTACAGAGATAGCACCATTAGCAGACACGATGGTACGATGTCTACGTACCTTGGAGAACTGTCATTTGAGATAGGTAATGAAGAAGCACGGGTTCCACCTTCAACTTCTGAAGCTGACGACACAAACACGAGTTCAGCACAAAATGGATAACGGTTAGAGATTTGGTACGCCCTCTGTCGCACTGGAAACGGGCACGTTTCTTTTGGGCGCGGGAATCAATAAAGTGGTGTTATGTGGTGTAGATTGTTTGACTTTCTAGTAGTTAAATGTGGTCTACACAATCTTTGTCATTTTAGGAAACGTCTCATTTGTAGTAAAACGTCCCGATAAGGAAAACGTGTCATTTATAATAGGACGGATGAAGTATAAAATGATTCCCTTATTTACCTGATCGGCTAGTTCGGTTACAAACACGTCTGGGGCACCACCGACTAAGAAAGCGTTCGGGTACTCAGGAAACTGCTTCAAAAAGCTTTCAAGCTTGTCAACTATAAAGCACACAATCAAGTCTCGTTTAAGAAAGGACGAAAAGCGAACGAGCCTACAGGAAACAAGCACATCTGCTAATAATTAAACGATCTAACAACCTGCGTTGTAGAAAAAGATGAATCTCGACAGGAGAAGAAACAGGTTTCGCTGAGCCTGAAAACAACCACTAAAAAGAAAGTTAACAGCGCATCCGATGAGAAATTACAAGCACGAGAAGAATTCAAGACCTGTAAGGGGAGCTTCTTCAATCTCTCCGGCTGTAAAGCAACTTCCTCAAGTAGATACTTCAACCAGTGAAATTGTAAGTACAAAAGAATGACATAAAGCCAAACCAGAAATAGACTTTGGAAACGCCTCGTATTTGATTGTATATCAATCCTAGATTTATTCGAACATTTATTAGAAACCTTCCTTCTATAACAAGGAAAAGGAAAGAAACAGAACTCCTCTAGAAGTTCATTACCAGAAGACACTTGTAGCAGCTTGAACTAGAGCAAGCGAGTAGCGGAGTAGGACCTCGGGATTATCAAGCTGAGCCTCGAAGAGCTGCAGTACGGGAGAATAACGGAGACGCTCAACGGCAAAAAAAACAACAAGAACTAAAACAAGTAGAGTGAAGTTGATAAAATTAATATTGCGGAAATGAATTGATGAGCAATACACAATAATTATAGCTCTATTAAAGCACTCAAAACCATTAACAAGATCCACACCAACAAAAGGGCTTACCCATTTGTGGAACAGCAGAACAAATATATTAGATGCAAATGACTGGCTCCAAAGTTGCACAATCAAATCAAGGATCGATTTCCCACTATTCGGAGTGCTAATGAAATGATCGGCAAGAACATCATAAAAGCATAAAGGGCCTCCATACCCATCATCAACCACACAAACTGCACCGTCACCGAAAATTATATCTGCTCCAATAAAGAGTAGAAAACTAGATTACATGATAGAACCGCACCATTTGTTACAAGGAAGACAAGCTGATCTTCTCTCTTTTTTTTAACAAGTGATTAAGTGCCATAAACCATCAGAAAGTTCAGAACCCTGCCAATATGATTTTTTGAACTTTCTATACATAGATTAATACAAAAAAAAAAAAAAAAACAAGTCTTTTCGATTTCAATTGTCATCAACTACAAATGAATTATTATTGCAAGTGTTTGGAACAATTTAAATAAGTCATTTCTGCGTTTTTTTCACTACAGAAGCATTTTTTTTTAAATGTTTAGAATGCATGCTTCTGTTTTTTAGAGTTTAAAATATATCAAAATAAGCAGAATGCCATAAACTGGTCAGAGATGTTTTCTAAAAGCAAAAGTCAGAAAAAGATGAAATGCAGCTTATGAAAGTGTTTGCGTTACGGTTTTGTTTAAAAAAAAACTCTATCCAACTTTAAGCATGAGTAGCTAAAAGTTGTTTATAAAAGTTATTTCGAAAACTGCCTACACTGCCTACATAAGGATAATTATTTCAAAGTTTGCAGTTTTGATTCACCCACAAAAAAATTAATATAAATCCTAAATACTCCCTCCGTCTCAATTATTATATCATATTTTCCATTTTGGATTCTCCCAAATTTAATATCTAGTTTCCATTTTTAGCAAATTATTACATACAATATTTTGTAGGACTCACACATTTACACATCTCTACTCACAACTAACAACTCTCATTAAAAATCGTATAAAAAATAGAGCGGACATTATAATTGGGACGGAGGGAGTGTGTAATAAATGGAACCTCACCTTTAGCACGATCATCTACTTCGAGAGCTATGTCCGCAAACAACTCCTGAAAAAGATTCCCCCTCTGCGTTGCCGAAGCTAACGCCTATTAAAATTAACAGAAAAAAGGAAAACGAATAAATCAATCAACAAAAACCAGGAAATAGAGAGGAAAAAGGCCCACTTAAACTACATATACATACACGTTGAAGCTTCTTCTCAATCTCAACGGCGAGTGCGTCGAGATAGCCGGAGCCGCGAGCCGTCGGCGCCGGTGACATTCTGATCGCGCCGCCGTTTATGCAATCATTCGAAACCGAACTGATTTTGCGCGCGGATATATAGGATAAAATTTACGGCACCGTCGGTGTTTCTTTCAACTGCGTCAACTTCAAGATCGAATTTTGTCCAATTTTCGGGGGTGGATTAACGTCGTTTAGCTCCGGCATTGATGAGATTTAATATTTTTTAGTTACTCCGGGTTCTGTTTTCGTTGAATGGTGAGTCAGCGGAGGTAAGATTGCTTCGCAATAATTCTGCTTTAGTTGGTTAGCGTGGCGGCAAGGCAATCTGAGAGGATGCATGATAGACACGTGTCCATCTCACTAATCATTAAGGCATTACTACACTCTAATAAATCTAACAAGATTTTATTTTAGTGCAATATACTAATATTATTGTTAATTAATATAGTCTATTTGTTAGTTCCCAACAAATGTGGGTGTATTAATTTTTAAGTCGTTTCATTAAAAATAATTATATTTAAAATAATATTCTTATGAATGATACTTCCTCTCTCCCGTTCTAAGTGATCCGTTTCTTTTCGGCGTGTGAATTAAGAAAGTGGATGATAAAATATGAGAGATGGGTATATGATAAAACAAGAGAGAGTAGATTAATGAGATTGTAAGAGAGTAAATAATAAAGTAGGAAATATAAATGATAACGTAAGAGAGAGAAATGTTTAAAGTAGAAGAGAGAAATGATAAAGTATGAGAGAATTTGTGATTTTTTTAAAAAGTTATTTCTATTTTTGGAAACGGATCACTTGAAACGGGCTGCTGAAATGGAAAAACAAGTCACTTGAAGCGGGACATATGAACTATTTTATAACTACAAACTTTTTTACATACATGTCCAAAAGTAACAAACAATGTTAAAATGAAGTAGTTGATGTTGGTTTCTTTAATCAAAAAATTATTATTATTGTTAATTCGTCTTAATCATCATTTTAGTGTGTGCAAACACATTATTGTTAATCAAATTTAATTTTATTACTTCCTCCCTTTCATATAAAATTTCGTATTTTCTTTTTTAAGTTGTCTCATAAAAGTATTATATTTCTAATAAAAGTAAATAAATGTATAAACCAAAATTAATAATTTAAAATTCAAATAATACACACTAAATAATACTAGTATAAATTTTTAATCTCTGTCATCCATAAAAACTAAACATTTTAATAACAAAATATAAGCTGAGTAGCTACTAGCGTGCAGTTGTCGGGGTTGCACCTTCCGCAAGAAGAGATGTACCAAGATTGCCAATCAAAACCCCGAATTTCCCCCAATTCCCAATCAATGGCATCCTAAAACTCTTAATCGCAAAAATGCGGCCGCCTATCAGCACCCCAATCCCCTTCTCCAGGCTGAGATCCGCGGCGGCGGCGGCCGTGTCCCCCTGCCGACCCAATGACGATGACGAAAACTTACTGGCGACGATAAACGACGTCGCTAGGGGCAGTCAGAGCTGGTCAATCGCTCTCGAGAACCCCTCCCTCTCCACGCGCCTCAATTCGCGTCACATTGAGTGCTTCATCCTCCAGAATCTCTACGACTCCAGGTTAGCTCTCCGATTCTTCAATTTCCTAGGCCTTCACAAGAATTTCCCCCACTCGACGGAGTCGTTTTGTCTCCTTGTTCACTCCTTAGTCCAGTCGAAGCTTTACTGGCCGGCGACGTCGCTTTTGCAGACCCTTCTGCAAAGAGCTGTGGATCCTGGTTTTGTTTTTCAGATTTTTTTCGATTCGTATAAAAGATCCGATTTCTGTTCGGTGTACGGGTTTGATTTGTTAGTACAGAGTTATGTTCAGAGTAGAAGAGTTTTGGATTCAGTTGTTGTTGTCACTTTGATGAAGGAATGCGGTTTGATGCCGGAGGTCAGGACGATGAGCGCCGTGTTGAACGCGTTGATCAGAATGAGGAGATTTGAGATGGTGCTTGACTTATTTGATAAAATGTTTGTGGAGTGGAGGTTAGTTCCTGATGTTTATATCCATGCTGCTGTGGTTAGAAGCTTGTGTGAGTTGAAGGATTATGATAGGGCAAAGGAAATGGTTAGTTGGATTGAAAAGAATGGAGGATGCAAGTTGAATGTGGTGATATATAATGTGTTGATTCATGGTCTGTGTAAGAGTGGGCGAGTGTGGGAAGCCATCGAGATTAAGAACTCGTTGGGGTTTAAGGGTATGAGAGCTGATGTTGTAACGTATTGTACGTTGTTGCTCGGGTTGTGTCGAGTGAATGAGTTTTTAGCTGCACGAAATTTGATGAACGAGATGGTGGAGTATGGGATTGTTCCGAGTGAGGAGGCTTTGTCGGGTGTTGTTGATGGTATGAGAAGAAAGGGGGAAGTTGGCGATGCTTATGATTTGATCGATAAGGTGGAGAAAATCGGGCAGGTGCCTAATTTATACGTTTGTAATGCTATGATTCACTCGTTGTGTAAAGACGAAAACTTTCGAAAAGCCAAGTTGCTTTTCATGAAGATGGAGGAGAAGGGGTTGATCATAAATGAAGTAAGTTATAACATCATGATCAATTCGTTTTGCAGAAGAGGGAAACTTGACGAGGCCATCGCTGTTCTTGGTAAAATGCTCAGTGCTGGGATAAAGCCAACGGTTTACACGTATAACATGTTAATTAATGGGCAATGCATGTTGAAAAACTTTAACAGAGCTGAAACTCTGTTTCTTGACATGAATGGAAGAGGGTTGAGCCCCACTGTCATAACATATACTTCGTTGATTGATGGATACTGTAAGCAAAAAGAAACGGATAAGGCATTCCGGCTATATGATGAGATGACTGCGAAAGGGATTTCACCGAATATCCATACATTCACCGCACTTACGTATGGTCTTTGCCATGTAAACATGATGGATGAAGCTTATAATATGCTCGATAAAATGTCGGAAATGAATGTTGCTCCCAATTTAGTAACATACAATGTTCTGATAGAAGGTTTCTGTAAAGTGGGTAACGTTACAAAAGCTTTTGAGTTGTTTGATGAGTTGTTGAAGAAGGGTCTTACACCAGATACCTTTACCTATAGGCCTCTTATCTATGGGCTTTGTTCCAATGGTAGAGTATCAGAAGCTAAAGAATTTATGGATCGCGTGCAGAATGAACATCATAAATTGAACGAGTTCTGCTATTCTGCATTATTACACGGTTACTGCAAGGATGGGCAACTCGAAGATGCACTGAGTGCTTGCGATGAGATGCAGGAAAGTGGTAATGACATGGATATAATATGCTATGCTATAATTATTCAAGGGATTCTTGAACAGAGGGATTCAACATTATTGATCAAAATCTTGAAGGAAATTCATGATAGGGGCCTTAGACCTGACAGTTTTATCTATACTAATATGATTGACAAGTACGGTAAGACCGGGAATCTTGGCTTAGCTATGGCTCATTGGGATCTTATGGTTAGTGAAGGCTTTGCTCCAAATGTTGTGACATACACCGTAATGATTAATAGCCTATGCAAGAATGGAAATATCAGGAAAGCAGAGGTTATGCTGAAGGAAATGTTCATCAGTGGAGTAATTCCAAGTGAGATCACACACGGATGCTTTATCGATCATCTTACGAATGTATCAAATATGGAAGAGGCCACAAGGCTACATGGGGCGATGCTGAGAGGGTCCGTTGCCAACACGGCCACGTACAACATGCTGATTCGAGGTTTCTGCAAGGTGGGCCGATTTCAGGAAGCTTCGCAGATCCTAGTCGAAATGTCAAGTAACCGTATATCTCCAGATTGTATCAGCTACTCAACTATTATATATGAATGTTGTAGAAGAGGCAACTTGCAGGGAGCCTTCAGCTTATGGGAAGTAATGTTGAGTAAGGATATTAAGCCTGATGCAGTTGCTTATAATCTGCTGATACATTCATGCTGTGCTGCTGGAGAGTTTAGTAAGGCGTTTGAGTTTCGCGACAGTATGGTGAAAAGAGGTCTAAAGCTAACTCGAGCCACGCATGCTTGTCTCATGCAAAGATCGTCCCTTCAGCCACCTACCTGGTAGTCATACGGTGAGAAGATAATAGATAATCTTTACTCTGCCTAAGGTTCTTTTTAATCTGAATCGAAGGCGAATGCTCCTCCGGTCAAGATTGCCAAGGCCAGGTGAAGCTTCAAGGTAACAATGGCAGAGTGTGTTCATTATATATTGATTCTTTGATGATCCATATAATCCACAGTATTTGGATTTGGAGAAAATTGCTTTCCTCCTCTAGTTTGATAGATCTTTTTGGCAATTAACCTGTATAATGTCTAAATATGATTGTAGTTTGAGTTGCATAATAAGATTGAATCATTCTCATTGTCATGTTGGCTTTCACTTCTCACAGAGAGAGATTATGGAAGCCTAAAAGGCAGCAAATACTCCCTCCATCTCACTCTCTATTTGTGGTTCATTCTCCCGATTGGAACGTCCCACTAAAAGTGGCTCGGATCCAATTTGGCAAAATATTACTCTCATACTTTATTATTTCTTTCTCCTACTTTATCACCTATTCTCATTTTTACTCGACTACTTTAAATAGCACGGCATCTTAAGACATCATGCCCCATCTCAGTTGGATCAGTTGCTTGCAGCTCCACTTGAATGCCATCCACCTCCCTCTTGAATCTGTCCTTAGAGCTAGCATAGATCATTTTGCTCCTCACCTTCGCAGTATCGGGGGACCTTCGCAAACAGAATCGACACGCAATATTCAGCTTAAGTTACAGCATAAGACTCTTAGCAGAACTATGGCACGGGAATTACCATGCGATGAAGAAGATCTTGCTCTTCCGGACATTCTCTGCAGTGACAAAGTCGAAATCGAAAACTGAGTATCTGCATTCCTCAGCAGGAAGGCTTGCAGTGAAGTCATCATAGGTTTGAGCCGGTTCACCAAACTTCTCCACAATAACCTGCTTCTGCTTCTCCTCGATCTTGAATACGACGAACCGGTGCGTCCTTTTAGCTTTCAACTCCATGAATTTCAGTTTGCAGTCATCCTGGACTGCCATTCCTGATGCTGCATTAGCCTACATGTGAAAGATTCAATCTGGAAAACTTAGAACTGCTGAGCCCTAAAGCAGAGCAATCCGAGATCGGATAACAACATTGTAATCAGCATTCAAATCTAGAATAAAACAATCCACACCATGAATCAGATCCAGAAACAATAAGACTCAGCTGACAAAAAAACATAATCCGATTTCACGAAACACCAGATGTGGTGGAAAGTAGAAACACTGCTAAAAATCTAATCAACTCAGCAAGCACAGAAGAAGGGTGAAGTGGTAAGACTAAAAGGTGAAAATCGCTTACCACGGTAGCGAGGTGTGATCGGAGAAGATCGAGGAGGTTGTGACAAGAATCCTTGAGGAGAGAGAGAATCTAGGGCTGGAGAATTGGATACAGATATTTAGAGAGAGAAGACGAATGATTTTTATTCACAGAGCAGAAAATTAGGAAGGAAGAAAGACGAAATGTCAAGCGTGCCCCTGAGACCATCCGCTTCGCCATCTGCAGCTTAACAGACAGACTGGTTTATTCGTCATTTCACCTACCGTTATACTAGCTTCTGACTGCCATCTTTTCCTCTCTTGCGACTTTCAATGGAAACGAAGCTCTCCAAGACTCCAACTTTGTCTTAATTTATCCGTGATTTGTAAAATCAAATATTTTAAATAGAATTAAAGGAGCATTTTTGTTTAATCTTCACGGAGGAAGATGCGTTTCTTGAACATGATTCGTCCTGCGTTACCATCCCCCCTTAATCGATGCCTCACGCGGCGGCAGCTAACGCAGTTATTCGTCGGAGGTCTCTCTCTCTCTCTACATTCGCAAATGTATGCAATGTCTTTCCTTCAATTAGGGCTCCATTTAAGCTGGGTTTTTTTGGGTCCTAATATTAAGCATATTACCTGTTCGATTAAATGCTCCAAAGAACGTCAGAAGTTTGTTGTCTGAAAACAGAGCATTAATCATGAAATTCGGAGCAGAAAGTATCATGTTAAGAGATCTGTTCCATGTCGGCAATAATTCACTGTATTTTAGAGCTGATTAGTTTTCCAAGATTTACAGAAGACGAGCAGATAAATACTGTTCGATTGCTTTTTCAGATGGCTACTCGTCTTAATGAAAATGAATGCGTTCTATTTGCAGGACTCTCTTATGATACCAACGAAATTGTGCTGAAGAATGCATTCGAGGAATACGGTGAAATCATTGAAGGTAAACCATTACAGACTTTACAGGTTTCTTGAGATTATTTCGGAATGAGAATGGCTTCACAACATTTCAGTTAAGGTAATATGTGACCGTAGAAGCGGAAAATCAAGAGGATACGGATTTGTGCGCTACTCTTCGGAAGCAGCAGCAACGAAAGCCTTGCAAGAAATGGGCGGTCGGGTATGCTCAAAGATTCATACCCATTGTTTCCTACAGTCGCATCCTTAGATCTTTCTCCGTTTATTGTATGCCTTCTGCAGTTGCTGGATGGAAGAAATATCCGCATTCACCAAGCCCGCAGCTGCGGAGGGTAGTAAAGAAGGTTAGTCCTAAAGTTCTCAAGCTTTTCTATATCTTGCTTGGTTTTGAAAATTCAAATATTTTCATTATGTTTTGTATTGAATCTTGATCAAGATTGTATTTTTATAGAGGCCCATAACAATGTTATTAAATAACTTTGCATATATGAAGATCTGGTTAGAACTGAGAATTGGGTTTTTGAGACTAAATTGTGGATCAGTGAAGGGACTTAGATCAAAGGGTTGATTGAAGAAGCTAAACCTTAGAACAAAGTGTTTATGCCTGGTCATTGCTTTTTCTCTCCCCCCTTGAAGAATTCTTGATTCATTAGGTTGAAGAATCAATTTATGATTTGTCATCAATTCTTTGCTGAATCGCCATCACTCGGCGGCAAATACTCTCCTCTGTCCCACTAAAAACGACACGTTTCTTTTGACTTTTTAATAGTTAAATATGGTCCACACAATCTTTGTCATTTTAGGAAACATGTCATTTGTAGTGGGACGTCCCGATGAGGAAAACGTGTCATTTTTAGTGAGACGGAAGGAGTAAGAAATTTATATGCATGCGAAAGACAGATACCGACTTATGTTTTGTATTAGGATGAATGATGGAGGCACAGCATATTCATATCACTGCAAAACTACAGCTACAACATCTATGGAAGACTGCTTCAAACTTGATTCTCTTCTATCTTGTATTGTAGTTTGAAACTCATTTGATGTGTATTATGTTTAAATACCAAGTTCACGGAGGAGCCAATGCGGCCAAAGAACTGGCTGCCATTGAACGATATTCTGCTTCAGTTGAGGATCGAGCAACAACTGATTGTTTCTTGATTTGATCTACATTGTAGGTGAAGGAATGAAATGTGTTTGGTATTCTTATTTCCCCTTGTACCATTAAAATTCATTCGCTTAATACAAAATATTTAAAGAAAATTGTTAATTTAGATAAATTTTAGTATTTTAAGAACTTTAGGGGCTCAATATCTAAATAGCACAAACTCGATGGGAGAAAAGAAAGTCTCCTAAAAGCTGAAGGACTAATTGCGAAAGGTAAATTAGTATAAATGGTCCCAACGTTTGCTTGTTTGGATGAATTGATTCATATTTTTTTTAGTTTATTGTTCTCCAATGTTTGTTAATTTGAATAAATTGGTTATTCTGTTAAATTTTAAGTTAGTTAACTATTAGTCGAATAGACATTACGGAATAAAAGTTTCAGGAACCATATCATCCAATTTTTAAATTTAATTTTAACTTTTTTTAAAATTATAGATATTTTTCAAATAAAATTATTTAATTAATTTTTTTTACAAAATAATTTTTTTATAAAAAACATTTAACTAAAAAATTAAATAAAAATTAATTAAAATAAAAAAATTGACTAAATTTAGATTAATTAACAATAGTATCAGTTATCAATTCATCCAATTTTTAATTTTTAATTTTTTTTTCAAATTAATTTTTTGGTAAGAAAAAAAATTAATTAAAAATTAAAAAACTAACTAAATCCCTTTGCCCGTGACCGCTATGTGTAGCCTGTCACTTATGATTAACATATGGTGGTTGAACCCTCCTGTGTTGTTTGCAGGCTAAAGCACATAAGCGGGGTTTACATATTGTGCACTTCGGTAGCGATTGTGGCTTACCCTCGTCATAAAAAAAAAATATTTGGAATAACTTTTATAAACAAAATTTAATTATTTATGCTTAAAGCTACTTACGTTTCTTTTAAGCAAAAGTTAAGAGTTTGCAATATTAATAAAAAATAGTTTAATTTTTGGAAAAAATAGTATTACAAACGCTCTCATAAATTATTTTTCAGTTTATAAGCTTTTACTTATTTTGACTTATTTTAAGCTTAAAAAAAATTAAAAATATGCATTCCAAACATTAAAAAAATATTTTTATAATAAAAAAAAACACAAAACAATTTATTTAAGCCGTTCGAAATATTACCTCATTCTTAATTCCGAAACCTCTTATCAAAGTGTGTAGAGCTATAATTGAATCCCATTAAAATAGAATATAGAGATTTAATCAAGCCCACTAAGATGGAATAGCAAAGACAGAGAAACAATTTATACTTTCTGACTCATCAAATTAAAACTACTATTTTAACTTTCAATTTTTTTTTCATAAATTCTTTTCCCCTAAGTTTCCTAAACTTGCTTAAACCTTCAATTTTTTTTATTTTTTATTTTTAATTTCTGATTTTTAAATTAAAACAACAGATTTAGAGGAAGGTCTGAAATTTTTGTTAACTGCAACGCGAGCTTCTTAAATAAGACTGGAGGAAAAAGCAGTCGAAACAAGCAAGACCCAAACCAACGGGCTCTCTCTCTCTTTCTCTCTCTCTCTCTCGTGGCTTTTGGCGCTGGACGCAGACTACACGGCCGAAATCGGCAGAAAACAATTTACGAAGGTATGCAATTCAACCATCTCGCTTCATGCTCGTCCAGTTACATATCTATGCTATGTTTTGAGTTTATTAGCGTGCGTTTCGCCGCGTCTCTCGTTTGTGAGGGCAAGTGTTGGACTTTTCCTTGCGTTGTAGTATGAATTCTGAAATTATATCTCAAGATCAAATGAGGATACAGTCCTGCTTGGATTCTGCGGAATGTGTTTGGTAAGTGATAACAATTGGTTTGGAGAAAAGGAACAAAAAATTGATAAATGGAAGTAATTGCAGTGAGAGGTGTGGTTAGAGGAGTTACATTTTATCGTAGGGCGATATAATTATTAGAGTCTCTGGCTGCAATTTTGGTAATTCGTGATCTTCAGTTTCTTCCTTCCGGCTTGCATTTTGAGATTCCATACTGTTGAGCTTGGCTTGTGCATTTGCGATTGTTTGTGGTCTGATTTTGCTGCTGATTTATTTCCTCTTTCTATATGGAATATTTCGATGAGTTTAGGTTTAAGCCGCAATTTTAAAGACGTTATTTGGGGAGTTGGAAAAATTATTTTTCCATTTTTGCAAAGTTGACTCCTCTGTTTTGCTTCTTTTCTTTGAAATTGATATGCCAGATTACTGCATAAAAGCAGCCTAATGTAAATCATTCATGAGATTATATGATTTTTATATCCAAGTTTTCAGTTGCCTAATGAGGGAACTGAATGTATGCAGTTGCAGATTCAATTTAGTTATCATATGTTGCTTCTTGTAGTTGTGCATTAGCATATCAATTATGTTAACTCTCTCTCTCTCTCCAGATTTCTCATAGCTTCCCTATGAGGTATCACTTGCCCTGTCTAAATTCAGAAGCCTTTTCAGTTAGACAGTTAGTAGATGCTACATAATCTCTGAGACGAATAAAGGAAAACGTATAGCTGATCACTTATGTTTGCTGATCCATTCACTTGTTACGAGTATATATCTCCATTTCCTTTTCTTGTTTTTTCGATAGCTTATTCATGATTTGCCCTTATTCATCACATCCAGTCTTTCTTTATCCGAAATTATGAGTTGTATGGGGTTTCTAACCAGCAACAAGTTAGTCTAATTTCTGACAAATTCTTAACTTAGTAGGAGTTCGATTCGATCTGCGTTGATGGGGCCGCTTAGAGGGAGTAAAAAGAAAAGGAAAACAGAGAAGAAAACTGAAGAAAACTCTTTGGTCTCTGGTTCTTCCGAGGAGGGCTCTACTGAGTGGTGGGATGTTTTCTCAAAGGCAATTGCTGGTAAGGATATGCAAATCATCATGGTATATTGTATTGGTTTATGTTGTGATGCCATTTTATTTGTTCTTCTGCAATCGAATTCAAGAACTCGCCCGTTCGATACTTGGCCTTTCAGATTACGCCTAAATGTAGTGATGGTTTCCTTCATTTAACATTTCTTTGTTGAATTGTCCTAGCTTTGCTGATGCTCTTTTCATTTCTCGTCCGGGATTAACGTTCGCCTTCAATCCGCAGGTAGTCCATCATCTTCGCAGATACCGGACAACTTCAGATCCACCTTCAAAGTCTCAAGAAAAACATTCAACTACATATGTTCCCTAGTAAAAGACCACATGACAGCCAAGACGCATTTTGCCTTCACCAACGGCAAGCCAATGAGTCTAAACGACCAGGTCGCGTTAGCGCTAGTAAGGCTTGGCTCCGGCAACTCACTAATCTCAATCGGGGACTCATTCGGGGCCCACCACTCGACCGTATCCCAAGTGACCTGGCGATTCGTGGAGGCCATCGAAGAATGGGGCCTCTCCCACCTCCAATGGCCTTCAACCGAACACGTAATGACAGAGATCAAGCACAAGTTCGAGAAGATCCGGGGCCTCCCAAACTGCTGCGGCGCAGTTGACACCACTCACATCACCATGCTGCTGACCTCGTCCGATCAAGAAGCCAACACGTGGCTCGATCCCAAGCAGAACCACAGCATGATCCTGCAAGCGATCGTGGATCCCGATCTGCGGTTTCTCAACATAGTCACGGGCTGGCCCGGGAAGATGAGTGACTCCACCGTCCTCCAGAGTTCAAGCTTCTTTAAACAATGCCAGAAGGGTGAGAAACTAAACGGTAAGAAGATCCATTTATCGGAAGAAACAGAGGTATCGGAGTATATAATTGGTGACTCGGGTTTCCCTTTGTTGCCTTGGCTCGTGACTCCGTATCAAGGGAAGGAACTCTCGGACAGTGAAGCCGATTTCAATAAGAGGCTCCTTGCAACTCAAGGCGTCGCGCTTCAAGCTCTGGCGAGGCTGAAAGAGGTGTGGAAGATGATTCAAGGCGAAATGTGGAGACCGGATAGGCATAAGCTGCCTAGGTTTGTCTTAGTATGCTGCATTCTCCACAACATCGTCATAGACATGGAAGACGAGGTCTTAGACGAGCTGCCCTCGTCCCTGCACCACGATCCGGGATACAGGCAGGAGATTTGTGAATCTGTGGACAAAGCAGGAGCCATTTTGAGGGACAGACTAGCTATGTATGTCTCTGGTAGATAGCATTAATGCTGGATTCTGTGTAAACCAGTGGACATGTATTTTTGGAGGATTTCAAGAATTTGTTTCTTAACAACTACATGTTTTAGTTCTGCTACGTTTATGAGAATTTATACTTCATAAATTTAATACCCCCTCCGTCCCGAAATTCTTGTCCACTTTCTTACGAACACAAGTTTTAATAAGAGTTATTAATTGTGTGTAAAGTTGTGGACCCCACAAAAAAGTTATGTATAATAATCTACTAAAATGCAACTTCGATGAGTCTTTCTTATGGTGATTTTATTTTCAAGTTTTTGTCTCATGATCGTTTCATGTTGTAGTTCAATTGGAGAGAGAGAGAGAGAGAGTAACCAAGTATCTCTGTAGAACTAAAATTAAAGGGATTTTATGTAGCACCAAAACAGTATTATGTAGAGAAAATACGTAGAGCTAATGAAATCTAAGGAGCAAACTGAAGCAAAATTCACTAATCGGATTTAACCTTTTGCCAATGACAAGAAATGATGGACTTCTACCACAACTTGTAGCACCTAATTCGATGCCGCTTAATCTTTGTACCGTACATTCGTTCAAGAACCACAGCAAGCTGACTTCGACGCAGCTTGGCCACCTCCAGCACCCGCGTTGTTCTGATTTATCTTGATAGTCGACGGTTGCTGTTCAGAAAAATGCGGGTTCATCAATAAGGGACCTGATTAAAATCATGCCAGATGAAAACTGGTAATCTATCTACCTCTGCTTTGCTCTCAGTTTCCGAAAGCCTTTGCTTTATGTCCCCGGCGATTGAGAAGAAGACTTCTTCCACATTTAGATTGGTTTTAGCGCTCTACAGCAAGAGATGCACTTTAACTACACAGAAATTTACTGTCTGGATATGGATAATTCTCAAAATACTCACGGTTTCAAAGAATTTAATCCCGTACTCATCCGCAAGTGCTTGACCCTTGGAAGTGGGAACAGCCTAAGCAACAGTAAACAATTAAAACTTATTTCAGACATTTCAAGAAGTAGTTGGAATTACAGTCACATCCCATTCCCATCCCAATTTAGCCATATAGCCTATTGTATTTAAGATAAAGCCTTTACGGATTTACAGAGTAATTACCAAGCTACCTTTGGCTCCTATAATTTGACCATTTCGAAGACAGCTTTTGTCAAAGGTTATTTTACTAAACAATATGGTACATCGACTTCAAACAAGAGATGATGCCATGAATCTTAGAGATCTTTCTCAATTTTGTTTCCTTTTGTTATTCTTGGAAAAAGTCGGCACCAATCTGACACTAGGATGAAGAACTGCTAGTGTTCACCAACTACCTATTAATAAATCTCATTTTCCATAACCAACCTATTTGCGTTAAGCAATAATCACGAAAATGTAAATTACCAAAAAAATTCTACTGCCTCAGTCAGCATTAATTGATAAACCGAACATAAGGTTGATCTATATCTGCATGCTAGCCTTAAACCACAGGTCCACAATGCCTAAAAACAAAAGCACAACCGAAACAAAGTTAAAATGAAAATACCCTTTTGCTTTCATCCATGTCTGCTTTGTTTCCTATCAATATCTTGTTGACATTGTCACTGGCATGCTGTTCAATATTTCTGATCCAGTTCCTAATGTCTGGTTGAGAATCATGTATTTCAATAATCAGTAATACAAGCAACAAATGGCAATTCAAGTTATCCCAAGCAAGAAATGGGCGGTCACTAGGCTATAAGATGGAAGAAAATACATGTGAAACAGCTAGATTGATAGGTACAGAAGAAGAAACCTTACTATTAAACGATGCCTCATCAGTGACATCATAGACTAGCAATATGCCCATTGCTCCACGGTAGTAAGCTGGGGGAGAACATTTTCAATGAGAAAAACAGAACAAGAATATGTATCGTGCAAAGGATCATAAACATACAAACAGTAAAGAGCTCCATAATAGTGCAGGAAAAACTAAAAGAAAAGGCTAGATTCTGTAAGAGCTGGATAGCCCCCTCGTAAAATTTATAAATTGATAAAAGAAACAAAACAATCTTTGTGGTAGATGTTGATAAATGTGAGATTACTTAGTTTGGCTTTTAAATCAGCTTTTCATCCCTCCTTTGTCGTCTGACTCATTCAAAAAACAATCAACCAGTCACAAAAAAGACACAGAATGAATCGAGAGAATCCAGAGAATATCCAAGTCAAATGAAATGAAGCTAATGCTTCAATCTTTTTCAACCACAACACCCTAGAAGTACAAGAAATGAAGAAAACAGTAAATAACATCTTGAGAGCTAAATTTCTGACTCAAAGATGGCAATTTGATCTTACCTGTAGTGATTGTTCTGAATCTTTCTTGACCAGCTGTATCCCAGATTTGGAGCTTGATTCGTTTGCCATCAAGTTCGACGGTTCTTATCTTAAAATCAATTCTATGGAGTAAATTACGCACTTTCAGTACAGATGCAAAGCAGTTTACAGTTTTGCCAAAGAAATAAAGAGCTCTTACCCAATGGTGGTAATGAAACTAGTGGTGAAGGAACCATCGGAGAATCGTAAAAGAAGGCAACTCTTACCTACACCTGTAAGACAGATACAAAGGCTAAAGTAAACAAAAGGCATTGTTTCTTCGTTCTGCATTCAATTGTGACTAAGATAAGCGTAAAGGCTTAAGCAAATCAGAAATTCGAGAACTAGGTATCTTCATAGTAAAATTAATCCCAACGCACGCCAATACTGAGCTACAGATCCGAAGAAAAATAGAGTTTCTAAGCCGAACATGTATCTTCAAACAATCAATTAAATCATGGATTCAATTATTCAAACTCATGCCAACACAAGAAATCAAAAGGTATGAAAACTAGGGATTGAAAATTGAAATTAAACCATGAGAATCGAATGAAGACTAACCGCTGTCGCCGATGAGGAGAAGCTTGATGAGAATATCGTAATCTGCTCGCGCCCTTGCCGGTGCTGCGGCCATTAAACCTCGCCGGTGGTGCCGCCTCCTTCAAATCGCCGTCGTTTTCCAAGCGCGAATCTCACTAACCGCTGCGCATAAACATCAAAACCATCCAATTCTTTTTTTTTTTTTTTATTCATGAAACCCGCAGCCACTACTTTCGGTGCGCACTGGGTAAACCACGCTCCTTGCAAACCACACAGATGGTTCAACTACCCTTAATGTGATAGGGTGACAGACAACACCTAACGGTCTTGATGGGAATTGAATCCGGGACCGCCTATCGATCCCGAGCCACCCACCTCAACCGCTAGGCCATCCATGGGAAAAAAAAAAACATCCAATTCTATTTCCGGGGGGGGGGGGTACGGAGTTGCTACAGTGCGCGCCTTGTTTCGAGCGTACTTTAGAAGAAAAAAGGCGTAATGCGCGCATCAGTGCCCCTCGCGCACGCTAGCAATACTGTCACCAATTAAAAGGAAAATTTCCACAAAACCAAAAAAAAAAAAAGAAAGAAATTGACCAAAATAAATCCCTTCGTCCCATACGAAACGTCTGATTTTTTTCCGATGCGATAATTTATGCGTTTGACTTTTGTGCGTTAAGAGAGAGTGGTGTTCCATTGGGCCTACAAAAAAATGACGTTTTGTGAGAAAAAAATATTTTCTTTTTAGAAAACAAGACATTTGTGTGGGGCAACCTAAAATTGAATACAAAACGTTTCATATGGGACGGACATAGTAAATGAAGAGTGTCTTGTGCCCCCACATGCACTCTATTATTTTTTTACGTGTAATAACAAGAAAACTTCACAATCGCTATCAAAAAAATGTATATTTTGCTCATGTGCAAATAGAGTTGCAAAAGATCAAATATTAAAAGACTCGTACATACCGTGTTTATGAAGTTCAAATCCATGAGCTTCGGCCACAAGATAGACACTAGTATTTCTTTGTGTGTTTGTTGCTAAAATTGTGTTTTTAGCTCAAGGTAAAACTTCACGCTATTTTAGATTGAAAAGTTGAGTATTTCTCAACGTATTAAGTTCATTTTTTTTTATATAACGATTAAGGTGCTTAGTTTATGATCAAAGATTATACATTCAAATTGCATGGAGGCTGCTATTTATGAGGTTTATCTTGTACGCTCTAAAGATAGTGATTATGATTTTTTCTCGTCGTATATACAATTATTAAAAAAGGGGGAAGAAGAAAATAAATCAATAATTGTAAGGTCCAATCTTAATGAACTTTATGGTCTCCTACCCTATCCTAGAACAATAGTACTCATTCCGTCTCATAGAAAGTGTCTCCTTTCTATGAGATACGGAGATTAAGAAAAAATGAGATTATGTGGTATGTATTGTTTGACTTTTTGACTTGTTAATTTTAGTCCACATATTATTTGTCTTTTTAAGAAATAAGACACTTTTTATGGGTGACTCGAAAGGGAAAACAAGACACTTTCTATGGGACGGAGGGAGTAATAGTAATACATAATTACATTGAGATTGTTGAAATAGTGTGTTAGATACAAAACTAAGAATAATCTGGTTGGAGAAATGTCACACTACGTATTACCACCATAATTCAAGTAAACATTATTAAGTATGGTGCAGTATATGGCCTTTTTTGATGGTGGATGAGTGTGTCTTAGCCTTTGTTGGTATGCACTTCGCTTTCAGCCGTTCGATCTCCTTCTCTGCAACTTCCAAATTTACACTCCTGCAGACAATTATTTTCTACCCAATTTAGAGTATGACATTTATTCATACCATAAGATTCTCTACATGTATACTCAATTATACTCCTTCCGTTCCAACCGACTTGTCTTGTTTGGTTTCGGCACGGATATTTTGGTGAGTGGTGATTGTGTATAGAGGAGTAGGTGATTGTGTGTAGAAAGTGAGAGTTTGTGCAGCAATTATTTTTCTTTTTAGAAAACAAAACAAGTCGGGTGGAACGACCGGAAAAGGAATACAAGACAAATCAGACGAGACAGAAGAATTCGCACTCAAAATGTGAACCTCCAATGTGTCTCAACTTCAGAAGAATGCACGTAAATACAACGATAAAAATAAAAAATAAAAACATTTTAATAGTGAAATACTTACACGCAACCAAGAAGACAAAACTGGTGTACAGATTCGATAGCAAAGAAATAGAAAAAGAGAATCAAACAGCAAGAGATTAAAAACATCATGTGATGTTACTGCAGGAAGGTCAGAGAAACAGGAGCAAGTAAAAAACAAATGATACCTTAGGATGTATGTAGCTGAATTTTAATGTAAGAATTTTACAGTAATTAATGTAAATTTTACTCCCTCTATCCATAGAAAATGTCGCATGGAGATTAATAAATTTATATTGTGCGATTTATAATGTTTGATTTTTAGGTTGTTAATTTTGGACTAACATTTTCTGATTTTTTTAGAAATATGATACTTTTTATGAAATGACGGAAAACAAGACATTTTATATGAGATAGATAATAATTAGTAATTACTGACCGGTCGGCATTGTAAGAATTGGAGCGTTTGAGCACGGCAGGGAACAATTCCCGTTTGTTCGTCTCCACTAAGCTCCCGCTGAAGTACTCTTTCTCCTCCAGTTTCACCCTTCCGCTCTCTGCGGTTCCGCCGCCACGTGGTGCCAGCTTCATCTTGTGCTGTCGGATCTCGCCCCCGGCCGCACAGTCCTTAAACGGCATGGAACCGCAGGAGATGAAGTGCATCAGCACTGACGATCTGCACCGTTGGATGTTCTGATGGCGATGGCCGCCGCCGCTACTACCTCTCGCCGCCGCCGTCGTCACATTTCCGCCAGCTTTCATCAAGGTGGCGAGAGTCCCCGGGCTGGAGTCCGACGGCGGCGTCGAGACCTCGATCTCGACCAGGTGGACCTCCTTATTCTTATCCTCTCTTGGCCGCGTGCGGCGGCGGCGGTGGAGGGTTTCATCCGCCTCGGTCGCGACGTCGCCGGAGACTAATTTGGCGGAGGAAACGTTGTATGGAAAGTCGATAGAGCTGCAGGAGTGGTTGCGCCGCCATCTGTCGGCTGTTTTATCATCCGTCTGCGGCGGAGGCGGAGGAGGAGGAGGAGGGGAGACCGCCGCTTTCTCCGGTAGCTCCGATCCCTTGAGAATGCACTCGCTGCCGTGCGCCGGGTAGATGAGATCATTCTCCGACAAATCGTGCCATACAAAACCATTCTTGTAGCTCCTATACATATATAATCAAGATTGTAATGGAATTCAGATTGAAATTAAAAAATTAAAAAAATAAAATTAACCTTTTGCAGGACCAGGAATACATGGAGGCCATGCCTTTCCCGCGAAGCGCATTCAAGCGGGTGATCACATCTGTAATAAAAACAATTAACATCAACTAATTCCAGTTCCGACATTAATTAATGATGATAATTAATTCGTTATTACATACCTTTGAGGAAGAGGCCCTGATTGGAGGAGAGAGAGACCTCCATGAAATGGGGGTGCTCCAGCTGACCATTCCTCGACAGATAATACAAAACCGGCACTCTTTTGATTGCTTGGTAATTTTGAGACCAAACTACATCTCTAATTTCTCCTTGCTCATCCATCACTGTATCTTGTAGAGAGAGAGAGAGAGAGAGAGAGAGTGTTGGGAGGTCTGGGCTCATGCATGGAATATGAGGTAACGTCTGATGATTGGAGGGGTTGCGTGTGTAGAATAGAAATACACCAAAATTGAAGTGTGGATGCTGGAGACAAAATATATCAGACAAATATTTTTATATATATACTCCCTCCGTACCGTTATTTGTGGCTCAATTGGTTTCGGCACGGGAATTAAGAGAGTAGATGATAAAGTATGAGAGATAGAGTAGATGATAAAGTATGATAGAGAAGATGTGTAAGATAATGAGAAAGTATGAGAGAGATGATGATAAAGTATGAGAGAGAATGTAATAAAGTAGGAGAGAGAAGATGATAGAGTAGATGCTATGATAATATTTTTTTACCAAATTAGGAAAGTGGTCACAAATAACGGAACACCCCTTTCGGCCACAAATAGCAGGACGGAGGGAGTATACACTATTTCTGTTTTGGTCATAAAATTAGTATCTCGCATTTATACTTTAATATATATTTAATCCTTGTTAATTATGTGTGAATTATATATCATGTAATCATATTAGACTTGTCATATTGTAGAATTTATAAATCAGTTCCCTCCGTCCAACTATTCATATCCACTTTAAAATGAGTACAAAGATTAACGTGCGAATGTAATTAAAGTAAAAAGTGGTGGGTCGATAAGATTGAAAAGTGAAGTAAAATTAAAAAGTTATAGGTCTAGAAGGTTAAAAATTAATGTAAAATTAAAAATCGGTGGATGGAGCATCTAAAAAGTAGTGAATATAAATAATAGGACATCTGATATTGTGGCTATGAAGAATGAGACGGAGTGAGTAGTTTATTAGGTACATAGAATTTAGTAGGCACATAATTACATGAGATGTGAAATGCAAACCATCCCAGCCTTATTATCTAAGTGAGATAGAATTGCATAAAGTATCACTTATACATTTAGAGGTTATTAATGATGACATCTTGGGTCCAAATCAAAATCCTAATAGATATCATCACATTTACGTATTCTCTCCGTCCCGTTATTATTATCTTACTTTCTTAATCGGGTTTACTATCATCTTTCTTAAAATAACAAAAAACTACTCTTAAACAAAAAGTAAAATGGGCCCCTCTTACTTAATACACATTCCCACATTATCATACTCTCTCTCTCTCAAAAAATCTATCTCTCACATGATTTTCGTTCCACTCCGTACTAAAAAATTTATGATTTTTAACTTTTTGAAAATTTAAGATTATTTTTTAAAATACAATATAAAAAAATATAAAAAAATTGATTACCTTAACTATGCCCTGTAAAAATTTGGAGAAATTCTCATTTCTTCCACCAACTACTCTTCGAAAATTGTGTTCATTTCTTAATACAATTAAAACTAATAAAATACACACTTAAATAAAATTTTTTAATCTACATACCAAAACCAAAATGGATGGTAATAGCGAGACGGAGTATTTATTTAGAATAACTGTTTCGTTTTGTGCGATAATTAAAAACTAATTTATTACTAGCATGAAACATAAGACTCATAATTAACGAACCTTAAATAAGATTAATCAACATTTGATTTTTAGGAAAAAGAATTGGTTGGATGTCTTCATCGTATTAGTTGGTTATAATGACATTCGGCCGGAATTATGGGCCTAGAAAATACTATTCATAATATATGGGCTTTTGTTAAAGCCCAATCATTCATCTCTATCTGCTCTTGAGATGTGATATTCATATCTCCATCAATTTAATTTAGATGACCACTATAATGTCCACTATAAATATTTCTTTTTATTTTTAAATAAAATATATGGTAATGTATACAAAATATCTTTGTTAATCAAGATCTCTTGTCCCAGAATTCCAATGTTGTCCCATTAGTGTATTGTACTGTAATTGTACCGTAAATATCTAAATAGTTACATTAATAAAACAGCATTAAGATATGAAAATTGGGATATAAAATCGATTATGTGTTATATGCTTTATGTTATTCGAGTTTATGGTCCATTTATTATTATTTTTTTATACTATAGGTGAAGATCTAAACACACACGCACGCACACATTACTATATAGTTTATGCAAGAAAATTAGCTACAATTTATATTTGAAGTTTAGTGTGTGTTTATGTGGAGTTAAAAATAACATTTTCCAAAAAAATAATACTCTTTCAAAAATAATTCTCAAACTAACATTCTTTATGCCACTTATACACTTATTTACCAAATGAATATCTACATGGAGAATAAATTTGATTTTTTATTTAATTTTACTATTAGCATTTTGAGGAATAAAAATTAAAAAAATATAATAAATAAAAATTGTTTACTATGTAGATAGATATTCATTTAGTAAATAAATGTATAATGGAAAAAAAGTGTTAGTTTTATAATTATTTTTGAAATAGTGTTATTTTGGGATTTTTTTTTAGAGTGTTATTTTGACAATTGACTCGTGCGTACTCGAAAAGACATAATTACACTGTGGGGTCGTAATTAGGAGTATTAATTAGATTGTCTTATTTGTCGTGGAATATAATAATTAAGTCCGACCGGATATGTTAGTGGCCAACATTAATTAATCTCTCCCAATCATTATTGGTTACGTAGCTTACTTTTGAATTCTTCCAATTTTAATTCATTCCCTCGAACTGTAGCCAATTGCGACATTTATATAGCACAAAAGAACAATTTATTATTTAACATAGATACAAAGATTAAAATTATTTATAAAACATAAACTTGGTCATCACTAATCAGAACTAAAAAATCATATTAAATATTTCTCGAGTGTTTTTTTTTTTTTTAAATTCTCTTGATAGTTAATTTCCATCTTAATCTTTAGTTGATATTGATGTTTATGATTATTAATCGACACAAAACATAGAATGAAATGAAGTTTTTTACTACTCTCTCCGTCCCATACAAAGTGTCTTGTTTTTCTTTTCGAGTCGTCTCATAAAAAGTGTCTTGTTTCTTAAAAAAGACAAATAATATGTGTACCAAAATTAACAAGCCAAACAGTCAAATAATATATACCACACAATCTCATTTTCTTAATCTTCGTGCCCCATAAAAATGAGATACTATCTATGGGACGGAGGGAGTATTTTTGTTTTTATTGTATAGGAATCTTCTCGGAGGTAGCACTAAAACCCTAGTTGCTATATTTAGTAGTGATTAACGGTTCAGATTCGACTAAATAATTTTTTAAAAAATTGATACAAATCATAGATATCTATTTTGAGATGATGTAACATTTGTCAACTTTGTATTTTTTTTTTCTTTCTCAAATAGAAAATGACAATTTACTACGACCACTAACGTTAGTGCTCACAAAAACGAAAATCTTTCATGCCAAGAGTCATTAATATTAAATGGAAAAAATAATTGAAAACTTGAAAGCAATATAATATATTATCTCCAATTATTATTATTATCACATACATACATTACTACTTATCGCTCTTGCTTTTGCATTGTTTTTTCTCAATGTAATAACTCATCTTCATTACTATAACTTCTTAGTGGCGTCGTGCTCCATGTTTCTGCCACGTGGACTACAATTTGCTTATCACTACCATAAAAACCGATGAATTAGAATTGAATCGTACACCCCTCTAGTCAAAATTTATATATTAAAAAAATATAGGGATACTAAGTCGATAATGGATTGACTAATTCAATTCTCTCTCAACCACATGCAATATTATCCAATTATATCATACACCTAATCTTATTTCCTATATTTTAGCCTTCAAAAGGAGTCAATTTCTTAATGACTAAAGGGGTATAGTTATGATGTTAATTATATTGCTACATGCATTACTAATTTTATAGTTTAGTAATCAACTCCTCATAATAAAATAAGTATTCCTTCCTCTGTCCTGCCCGACTTGTCTTGTTTCTTTTCGATACGGAGATTAAGATTAGTGAGTGGTTGTGTGTAGATGAGTGGGTGATTGTGTGTATAGAGGTAGGTCTCACAAAGAAAAAGTGGGAGTTTGTGTAGTAATTATTTTCTATTTTGAAAAGCAAGACAAATCAAGCGGGACAACCCAAAAAGGAAAACAAGACAAATCAAGCGGGACGGAGGGAGTATATTTATAACATATACTCCCACTATCTTATATATTTTGTCTCGTTTATTTTCGGTGCAGTTATTAAGGAGGGCTATCAGTTGTCTGTAACGTTGTGAGTCCCTCAAATTATATGTAAATCTTAGCTGCAAGATCTTGACATTTTAAAAAAACGAGATAAAATTTATGGGACAATCTAAAAAGAAAAGAACTAGACAACATCTACGAGACTGAAGGGAGTATATGATTTTTTAAGATTAATTTGCTTAATTGCCTTCATAGTAACTAAGCAACATTTAGCTTATTTTCAAGATTTTGTTTATATTATACAGTTAAACCTCGAAAAAGTAATAACCTTATGACCGAGAAAAAAATATTCATTTAACGAGATTATTACTTTATCGAATATTATTTTATCGATGTTTAAATGTACTAGTATTAGATTTAAGTTTCCATCAAATATTAATTAGCATGTGGAGCATAATGTTCACACATGTACACCATGCATGTGTCACAATCTAATATTTATACATATTTCTTGAAGATTAGATACTTAATGAAGATGAAATAGATATGGGCATGAAATGGTGCATTACACGTCATATTGGCTCATCTTTTAGACGACTCTCTTTCGAAACCCTAACACAAGGGAGCCACCGCTGGGGCGCTACAAATCGTCTGGCCCATTTCGGGTGGCGGCCGGTGGCCCACCACCAATCGCCCGCCACGCGCGTCGTTGGTGGCGCCACCTTTTTATAACTTAAATATTTTTTTATTGTTAACATGGGGCCACCAATGCACGCGTGGCGGGCGTGATTGGTGGGCCACCGAAGGGCCACCCGAAATGGGCCGAGGAAGCGGATTGCCGCCGGGGATCTTCTGGCCCATTTCCGGTGGACCACTTGGTGGCCCACCAATCACGCGGCGCCACGCGTGCATTGGTGGACCACCTTTTTTACACTCTAATATTAATTTATTGGCTTGGGGGGGGCCACCAATGCACGCGTGGCGCCGCGTGATTGATGGACCACTAAGTAGTCCCACCGGAAATGGGCCAGAAGATCCGGACCGGGAGCCACCATGCACCAAAACCCTAAATGCCCCTTTATTTTTATTTTTTTATTCATTATTAATTATTTTATGCAAACGCAAGAACTAGAACCACCCATTTTCTCAAATAAAATAAATCTTAAAATAGATATCTCTCATTACCCAACCATGTAGACCAACGTGGTTCGTTTTCCATGGTATAATTTATAACCAATAGTCAAGTTTTTATAAAATGTGCGCGGATCCAACTCGAAAAATTACTTTAAACTAACCTATTTTTTTTTTTAACTTAACTAGGGATAGCAGTGATTTTTAAACTGAAAAAATTAAAATTTATACTATTAAATACTTAAAAAAATTTGGGCACCTTGTCTGGAGGCTGGAGCCCTACCCAGTCCATGGGCAGGTCCGCCCCTACGGTTATACCCCCTATTGTTAAGTTGATATATTTTTTTCCTTGTGACGAGAGAAACCCGTAATTATTATCAAAAATGTAAATTAAATAAATTTCATTTATATATAACAACCTACTAATTAACCACAAAAAAAATAATATAACCGCTCACACTATACTAATCATGTACGTCGTTAGATTCATATGTAGTAACGTCGGTAGAATTCGAACAGTATATAAACCCTAAGAAGTCACACCAGAACGAACTGGGTGATGCAACACTCCACCTTAGAATATATGTTTTGTCATATCGTTTGATAGTGGTGTATATCATATTCAAAACATTATTTTATTTATACATTCCAGACCCTCCTTATCTCTTTCAACTCCATATTTTGTTATAGCTTGGAGATAAAGATGGGTTCAACGCCTCAATTGATGAATGCTTGACGCAATTCCTAAAGATTCCATTTTCTACAGTTTCATACAACAAATTAAATAAATCATTTAATTTTATCCTTAAAAAAATAATACAGTTAAACCTCGATAAAGTAATAACCTTTAGATTGATAAAAAATATTCATGAGGTTATTATTTTATCGAATATTATTTAAATGCGTTGATCCATATCGGGACCGGAATAAATTATTATCTTAGTGAAATTATTACTTTATCGAGGTTTTACTGTAGTTTATATAAACCCCTTCATCCCAAAAATTTGGTGATAATTGAAATAAAAGATATATTAATCATCCCCTTCATCCCAAAAATTTGGTGATAATTGAAATAAAAAGATATATTAATCATCATGCTTCACTTTTAATGATTATACCTGCTGGGCAAAAAGTAATATTCCAAAATGTATGAATTAGTGAATAATTCTTGAATGGGAAGGTTAAAAAGTTGCAGAATACTACCAATTCCAACCAAACATGATACACAGTTTAGTACTTGTAAGAATTAAGGTGAGAATATAGATTTGATCAATCTATTCTTTTATGTTTAAACATAAAACATTACTCCCTCTATCCGATTAATATTGTCATGCATATCTAATTGGATGTCTTAATAAGTACTGTCTTGTCTCTAAAAAAGGAAATAAAATAACACTACAAATCACCAAAAGTCATGTGGGCCCGCATCATTTACACACAAATGTCAAGTTTCTTAAATCTCCGTCCCGAAACCCTAAATGACAATATTAATGGGACGGAGGGAGTAGTAATGAGTGGCTGTCCTTGCTTAGTTGCCTAATGCCGGCGCCTGTTCATAATTAAACACGTTCCCTTTTATTAATTATGCAAAAGTGTGACTGCGATAATCCTTTTTATTCTTGGTTGATTTAATTAAACAACTGGATTAAAGTTGGGATCTAAGTTAAGAACTATTGGGCTGATGAGGAGATAAGTTTATTAATCTTGCTATCTTTTCTTCAAGAATACGTATCCTCTAGCTATTTTTAGCAATGCAATTTGTTTCTAGTATGATAGAGAATAATAATTTAAAATTTAAATGTAGTTAGTCCGAAATCCAATAGAAAGACACAGTTATACAGAAATATAGGAAATATGCATACTCCTTATATGTTTTATGCATATTTCTTATTTTATATTCAATCCAAATCATCTAATGATAAGATGACGGGTGTAAATTGCTTTTTATTTCTTATTTTAAGGAGTCTTCTTATATGATTCATTCCCTTATAGTATAATATAGTAGGATGTAATAATTTGTTAAAAAAAAAATTGGACAATATAATTGAGACGATCCGAAATGGGAATACTGGACAAGATAATTGAGATGGGGAGATTTTTTTTTTTTTTAATATTGAGTTTTAGACCTGTCAAAATTGATCTGAAATCAAATGGTCTGATCGACTGAGCTGGCCCGCATCCTTAGACAACTCAATAGAGCTTCTTCATGGAGTAATTAACCATTAATTGAGTATTAATTTCCAAGCTCAATCATGATAAACTTGAACATATAAGATTAAATTAGAGAGAGCTACATCATTCATGGGTTATACTTTTTTTTTTTATAACGAGGAAACCCGCAGCCGCTATCTTTGGTGTGCACATGGTAAACTTCGCTCTTGTGCAATAGCTGCAAACCACACAGAAGAGTTAAACCACCCTAAGGTGACAGACACACATAGCATATCCAGTGAGAATTGAACTCATGACCTTTCGATCCCAGACCACCCACCTTCAACACTACACCATCCCATGAGGACATTCATGGGTTATACTTGTATTATATGGCCTTTGCAGAAGAGAAGGGCCAGATGTAAAAAAAAATATTTTCAAATAAAATCGAAGCAAATAAATAAAATCCAAGAAAGGCCACAAAAACCCTTTAATATTTTGCTTTTGTATTAATTTATGGTATCCCCGGCCTTCTGTCCAACACCAACGACGAATATACCTCCATATTTGTCAAGCTAAATATTTTATTTTATTTTCTACTGTTGTCGAGTAAACCACACTCCTCTCCACGTCATGATTTCATGATATATAATTATATAAACACATATATACAAATAAATAATATTCACATATATATTATTCATGCATAGTGAGAGTTACATCTATTATGTGACATAAGAAATTAAGCACATTTTTCTTTCATAATAGATACACATGAACAATTCGACTGAAATTCTGATGAGAGAGAGAGAGAGAGAGAACCGCAGGGGGTTGGAGGGCCACTTATGAAAGTTACGTCTAACATATCAACCACTTATCTAAAGCAAATGAAAAAGGAATTTATAGGAGGTGGCGCCACCACCTTTATAATGGCTTGCATCAAGATTCAAATAGCCATCTTGTCCTATCACGCACTACATTAATTAATTACCATTAATCACAACACTAATCCTCCTACTATATATACCACCACCAAACCCCCCCTTTAGTCGCCGTGTAGGTGAGTCACACTACAGACAACAACAACAACAATAACAAGAAGCAGTAGAATCGAAGAACCGAAGAATCGATGGAGAACATTAAAGGCGAAGTAGTAGATCAAGTGATGAGGAAGGGCCCTTGGACGGAGCAGGAAGACGTTCAGTTGGTGTTGTACGTGAACTTGTTCGGCGACCGGCGATGGGATTTCATAGCGAAAGTATCAGGTTTGCAGGTGGCGGGAGACACGAAATAGGTAGGCTTGTTTTGGGCATGGAATCCTCACATCCATGGCCACCAAAACTAACATCTACTTTCTCTCTCTAGGTCTCAAGAGAACCGGCAAGAGCTGCCGCCTCCGGTGGGTCAACTACCTCCACCCTGGCCTCAAGCGGGGGAAGATGACCCCGCACGAGCAGCGCCGCGTCCTCGAGCTCTACTCCAAATGGGGCAATAGGTAATTATATAGTCCACTTTCTTTTTGGCGCGATTTTTAAAAAGAGTTGTTGATGTGTGTAGAGTTGTATAAAGTTGTGGGTCCCTCGAAAAAAATATTTGTAATAGTCTGCCAAAAAGGAAAACTACAGTCCGAAAATGTATATTTGACTAAATCTATAAGTACCCCCCAAAACAACGTTCTCTTTCGGGCCTTTCAACCAATCGATTCTACCCCAGAGAGCTGCTTTTGCTAAAACACGAGCAGCTTCTCGAAAACTTGCTTCAGATATAAAATTTTGAGTATTGAGGGAGTAATTAAGATTAATATTAGTTTCTTTTAGTAGTTATCGATCATATATTCATTTCCCTCGTATATACAGATGGTCGAAAATTGCCCGGAAAATACCCGGTCGCACGGATAACGAGATCAAGAACTACTGGAGAACCCACATGAGGAAGAAGGCTCAAGACCAGAAAAAGAAATCCATGTCTCAATCCTCATCTTCCTCCTCGTCGTCGTCCGATTTCGCCCCGCCCATGGAGACTAAGGGGCGCAGTTTCTACGACACGGGTGGGAACGGGATGATGGACTTCATCGCTACTCCAGGAGAGAAGATAAGCACTACCGCGTCAGTGGAGGAGAACAACAACGTAACGAAGGTCTATTCGATGGATGAGATATGGAAAGACATAGAGTTGTCGGAGGAGAGCAGTAATAATTTCAACATGAACACCTCTCCGGCATGGGATTTCTTCCCGGCGGCCGACTCGGTGCTCTGGTCCGCCATGGATGAACAAGAGAGCAAGATGATGATGACTGACAACTACAATTCTTTCCCTTTCCAAAATCACATGACTGGCTAAGGCTAACAACTAAGTTGTATTCATTTAAACCTAGAGGAAGGCTGGAGGTGCTATGCTTTTGTATAGTAATTTAGGGTTCCAAGTCTCTCTATGTTGTCGACTAGTTTGGTTCGACTATTTTTAGCACTAGAGTGAGGGAGTTTCAAAATAAGCACAACCCTAACTTTGTACTAATCTATCATATATATTTGTGTTAATTAATGTAACATAGATAGTTATGTATATTGATGAAATGTTATTAATATAATCCATACCAGCGGCAGAACTAGGACTTTTTAATCGGAGTAGAAACAAAAAAGAAATCGGGCCAACGGGAGAGTAAACAAACAAGGTCAGAACAAGGACTTTCAATTCCTACAACGTCGAAGTTCCGGGGGGCGTAAAGGCAACACCTTTTGTAAATCAATTGACGGTCCTAAGTCTTGCAAAAAAGCCACTTGCAGGATCATATGATTGAGAAACTTCAAGATGGCAATCATTCAAATCATCAAAACGATGGTCAGGCAATCTTCAACATCCTTATCACACTCAGAAATAAAGCTTTTTTTTTTTTTTTTTTATTTGAGGAACCCGCAGCCGCTACCTTTGGTGCGCTCTGGGTAAACCTCAACTCCGGTGCAGTAGCCTGCAAACCACACAGGAGGTTCAACCACCCTAAGGTGACAGGCTCACACAAAGTTGCTTTCAGTGGGATTCGAACCCAGAACCTATCGGTCCCGGGCTAGACACCTTCACCAACTTTGCCATCCCAAGGGGACAGAAATAAAGCATATTGTAAAGGCTGGAGTTTGTTTAAAGAGGTTGGATGGCTTGTCTGGAAACACAAAGTCAAGATAGACGGCTGCTGTCCGAACCAAGGAAAGAGGGCATACCATCTTTTATAGTGTGTTACTGTTGGACTTTTGCTTTAAGCACTTTCTACTTCCTTTCCACCTTATCCTGCAATGCATTCTACATAATACAAATGACGAGGGCAACCCGAAATCCAATAGCAGGTCTCAAAGAGAAGCAGATAATGCATGAAAAGCGAGTGATTATATAACTGAAGCATACGATCGAAACATAACATAATCTTCAACAATCAACAGGCACAAAAGATTGACCAAAATTTCTTAAACACTACAATCCTCGAAAGTTCATGAAAGCCAAAAAGAGCTGCAAGGAAGCCAAATGCAACTTCAACATTAAACTCACTACCGAAGGAGATAGAAAAGGGGCAGGCCTGTGATTGTAGGGAAGGCATCGATAACTCAGGGTCCGCTTAATAGAAGAATCCCAGGACTTTTCCTCCCACGTTCTTTCTACGGGCTTCTTCGTGATCCATGATACCAGCAGAGGTAGTCAACACAATATAACCGAACTGCAAACGAAGGATTGAATATAGTTAACTAACCAGATTTGCCAGATCCAAACCAGAAAAGATCAACTTTCATGTTAGTGACAATTCAATCGGTTTCATTATATATCAACAATTAATTACTGCAAAAACGATGTAAAGAACAGAGGCTTTTAAAAATTTCAGTCACAATAACCACATAACTGAATACAAATTATCAGTTAAGAAAAACTCAAAAACCATCAACCTACTCTTTCAAATCAATAAACTGCAGAATTTTAGCATGGATGAATATATTATGGTATATTAACAATATTCTTCATATTTCATGTAATCATAAATATGATACCCTTTGCACTACGCTATTATCAAGAAACATTGAGTCCGCATTTTCAGATTAATAAAATGAAGTCTGAATAGTAACTAATTTTCTACCTGTCTTGATGGGAGCAGTCGTGCAGTCCAAGGCTCGATTTCCTTGACACCAACATCAAAACGAGGGCTAATAACACCACACTTGTTTAGCCTTCCGTTCAATTCAACCACGATTTTGCCAGACCTGTGGTCGTCAACGTATTCGAACTCACCAATGTATCCTGCATCACCATCCGCAAAGAATACAAAGTTATGCAAAACTGATCAAAATATCAGACGAAAAAACTTGTGATATGATAAAAAGTAGGCTTACCATGCTTTTGCATGACCAAGAGAAACTTGATGATGACCTTCGAAGAAGGCCTAATCATGACCTGACGTTTCCCCCGTTTTTCGGCATTATACATGCTCTTGAGAGCATCATTCAGAACACTTACCCTCACCATCTTTTGAGCTTACCTGAATATTAGCAATTTAGCAGCAAACATGAGTAGAAACAAAAATAAATAAATTTTGCATATCATTATCGTAATTATATTCAACAAGATGCTCAATCAAGTAGACTTTAGTAATAATGCTTAAGTGTGTATCTTTGTGTCAAATTGAATGCATCATGCATGAACTTAAATGACAGATTTTCTTTGAAATCTTCCAAATTCACAAATCAATGTCAAAAAATATAATAAGAGAATAAAAAATCACGACTTATTTCCCATTCTGTTCAAATCTGAGTTTGGATCCAAGATATGAAAGCAAAATCAAATACTATCAACCTATTTCGAAACATCAACGGGAAAACCAACTTTTGAAACATTTATCTCGCTCGAATCAAATCCCCAAAGATTGCGCAATTTGCTCCGGTTTCAATCACAAGCAATGCATCCCATCACCAAAAAAACCAAGAATTCATAATCGATTTTTCCCCCCCGTAGATTATACAATTTACAGTCGATTCGCAAACACAAATAAGATGAACTGGAATACAATTAGCGACATTAGATGAAGAGGAGTACCTGGAAGAGAAAGAGGAGGCCGCCGCTGCGCCGAGCTAGTTTCTTTTCTTCTGAAACAACAGTAAAGAAGTTCGTAAATTAGGGTTTGGGTTTATAAATGCATTCGCTTTATTTCCCTTTTATATTCCCCTTCTTTTAATTACCATAATGCCCTTCATCAAATGATTCCATCCATGGGAGTATCAAGTCGAGTAATAGCTTCCAACTAACCAAACCAACACACTCCACAAATCGGAAATGTCGCAACTCCGGAACTCGTACCTCTTCTCCTACAATCTCCTCCAGGCCTCGGGATGGTATGATTCTCTCTCTCTCTCTCTCGTTGCTTTCTCTCTCCTCTTACACCCTTTTGTGTGAAATTACAGGGCTTTTGCTCTGTTTAGAATTTTGACCAACTTCTTCTCCTCCAACTCAACCAGTGGCGCCTATTCTTCTGCCGGTGAATTAATCTGTGAGTAAAAACTTGGATGTGTAAGTTTTTCAATTTGGGTGTAATTATTTATGTTCTTGATTTGTGGTTACATATGAAGGCCTTTTGCAAAGTCTTGCATTCTTGGAAGTTATTCATGGGTTTACTGGTGAGTTGCAGAGTGATGATTTTTTTACTTGAATGCCAACATGAAATTTCTCTATGTAAAATTGAGATTCTTGAATCTGAAGGAATTGTGCCAAGTGGTGTTCTGCTCCCTCTGATGCAATGGGGAGGAAGGACTCACTTCCTCCTCGCTGTTGTTCTTCGAATTCCCGAGGTTCGTGCTTGGAGTTTCACCATGTTTTTCTTCATTAGTACAGACCAGTGAAATCATTGGCTTAAAATGTGAGCAGAATCATTAAAAGGGCTCTTCTTGTTTTACATTTTGGATTGATGAGAAGTAAAAAGATTCTACTTTTGTGGTGTAGGTTCAGGAAATACCGTCGGTCTTCATAACGTTTGTCGCTTGGAGCTTATCTGTTATGATGTGGGTTATCCCACATCGACTTCACAAAGAAGTGTGGAGTGGTATATAAGTGAGTGTCAATCATTTCCCTATAACCATGGTTCTGGGGAGAGTTAGGGCTCCTTGCTTGTATCCCTAACAATGGTGCGGTGAACGTGGACCGTCGTGCGGGAAGGGGGGACCCGTTGTGGCCCGGGAAACCGGGTGGGCCCGGGAGTAGTCCCGGGTGGGCCCAGGACTGGTAGCGCAGCGAATGGAGTCGTGAGTGGGCCAAGATCCGGGGTGGGCCCCACCGCGGACCCAGCCGGGGGGGGGGGAGGACTTCGGAGTAGGCCGTCCGGTGGACGTACGGTTTCGAAGGGGAAGGCATTGTTATGATGTGGGTTATCCCACATCGACTTCACAAAGAAATGTGGAGTGGTATATAAGTGAGTGTCAATCCTTTCCCTATAACCATGGTTCTGGGGAGAGTTAGGGCTCCTTGCTTGTGTCCCTAACATTATCGGAGGTAAGTTGTTAGTTTTCTTGGTTTCTTCTTATGTGTTTTGCGGGTTGATGTTAACATAACATGAATTAAAATGCAACATATAGTCGATGAGATCAAGAAAGCAAAAGCTCTTCTATAATGTGGTTCATCTTCCTTGCTCTTCTGTTGCAAGAGTTGCCATTTGGCCTTAGTTTTAATTCTTGATGTGCAACTGATAATTGTGACACGAAAGTTTAGAGTGTACCAATTTCGAGTCTTCATGAAAATTGAATCTTGAGTATTGATCTACTTGATACATGTTCATGACTAGCAAGTTTTCAAATAAATGTGGAAGAGTAGGAAAGTTTTGCTTCTGGTCGGCCGGCCACAAAAATGTAGTGTTTGGAACAACTTAAATAAACTGTTTCTGAGCTTTTTCACAGCATAAACGTCTTTTTTAATGTTTGCAATGTAGGCTTCTATTTTTTTTAGCTTAAAATAAGCCGGAACAAGTAAAGTCCATAAACTAGTCAGGAGATGCTTTTTAAAGCAGAAACCAAAAGAAACTAAAAATCAAGTGTTTGGAATATTGTTTTTCTGAAATTAAGCTCATTTTTTCTCTAATATTGCAAACACTAACAACTTTTGCTTAAAACAACTTTAAACAACTTATAAAAGCTATTCCAAACACTGGCAAACTCAAGTATTTAATTACGTAGTTCGAAACCTTCTCATAGTGGTTAGCACGAATTCATCTTGTTAACAATTCAAATCTTAGTGTCCCCTTGGGATGGCATAGCGGTTAAGGTGGGTAGCTTGTGGCCTAAAGGTCATAGGTTTAAAACTCTCCTGTGTTGTTTGCAAGCTAGAGCACATGAACGGGGTTTTTACCCAGTGCGCACTTCGGTAGCGGCTGCGAATTGCTTTCGTCATCCAAAAAAAACAATTCAAATCTTAGTTTTGAGTTTGTCTATCTCCTCCTTCATTATCTTTCTTGACTACCATTTATGCTTTCATAAGACATTCTCTATCATGTGTCTTGTTGTAGGTGATTAGGTACTCACATTATGCACTCCATTGCCTAGGAAGTTCACCACATTGGATCACTCTAATCAGGTCTAAATTCTAATCAATGTCCGGGAAAAGATCATACTCCCATTTTCTGATTATACATTGCTCTGTTAGGTACAATGCATTCATAATCTTGTACCCTATTGGAATTTTCCCAGGTGAAAGTAAGCAATCTAACTCATTCTAAACGTCCCTTCTCTTTACTTCGATACCATTCGTGATTTCGCTCCTCTGGCCTAAAATCGACGCCTACACTTGACGCAGTGTGGCTTATGTACGAAGCACTTCCTTTCGTAAAGAAGTACAACTTCGTCGTGGTACGTTTCACTTCCGACTTCCGTACATTTCCTTCTACTTATATGACTATCACAATACTTGTAAGTGTAAAACTGAACTCTCTTTGCAGGGTTTGCTTTTCTGCTATCCATTCTTGTGGATGAAACTCTACCTTCACTTATTCAGGCAACGTCGGTCTAAACTCGGTCATCGACAAAAGAAGAAGCTATAAGCTGAAAATTGATCTCTCTTTCTGCTACCTAAAATGTATCCGACGCTAGGGTTTTGGTAGTCAAACAACAAACTCTGTTTCTGGCTCCATAATAAATAAGTGTTAATATACACTTGTAGCCGATCTCCTTATAAAAAATACAACTTTAGTCTTCCACTATAACTAAGTACAAAAATAGCCAAGTAGAGTACACTTTTGTGGCAAAACCAATAACTGGTGACTTTTTCTTGTCTGCTCAGACAAGATTCCGTTAAAATTGTTAGAGGGTCAATGAGAGGCCGAGGAGATGAACAGAAGGTCGAAGGGAAGGAATACAATTTCTTTCAAAATTGAACTTTTCTATTATTGGAGGGTCGAAATCCCTCGGCCCACAATAGGTCTTGCCATTGGCCTTGGAGCGTATTTATTGAGTTGTGATTTATGACAACAAATAAATCAAATGATTATATTTGTGTTTAGTTATAAGAGATAGCTAAAGTTGTTTTTGTTATAAGGATTTTGGCTAAAGGAGCAAATGCCTCTAATAATAATGTTTATTTCTTGTTTTTTCTAAATATTTCATCTGTCTTATTTGAAACGACACGTTTTCTCTTCGGGATGTCTCATTTAAAAAAGGAAATAACTTTCCAAAAAATTACAATATTTTGTCTTACTTTATCATTTTTCTCTCTCATACTTTATTATCTACTCTCTTATTTTATATCTTCTCATTTCTCATACTTTATTATCTACTATTTTAATTCCCACGTAAAAAAAAAATCAGGTCGTTTCAAATGGGACGGAGGGAGTACTAGATTTGTTTGAATACCGAGCAAGATGTCTCCATATTTTCATCACATAAAAAAGGCCATGCTTGAATCATTTATGAAACCGACACTTGAAGAAACAAGACAGAGAAACAGACACCATACAGAATATCAACACAACTGGTGTTTGATTTGGACAATGGAAAAACAGAGTCGCAGTGGAAGAAAAACAGAGTGATAGTGGAAAAACAGAGTATTTCTTAGTAATCAGTGGTGGTGGGGAGCTGCTCGTGGGCGCTCTGGTTAATAAAGAGGAGCTCGTAAACAAGAGCGGCGATGCCGGCGCCGACCAACGGGCCGATCCAGTAGACCCAGTGGCTGGCCCACGTCCAGCTTACAACGGCCGGGCCGAACGAAACGGCAGGGTTCATCGACGCGCCGTCGAAGGCGCCACCAGCCAAGATGTTGGCTCCGACGATGAAACCGATAGCGATCGGAGCAACGGTCCCGACGTCTCCCTTCTTTGGGTCCACCGCCGTTGCGTAAACCGTGTAGACTAGTCCGAACGTCATCACGATCTCGAATATCACCGCGTTCCATTCCGACACCCCCGACGAGAGCGCGAACGCCGATGTCTCCTGCAGTTTGATCGATCAGAAATCAAACGAGAAGGATTAGATTGATCGTGGCCGTTGATTTTGAGTACGTACCATTCCGCCGGTGGCGAAGTTGAGGAGCAAGCATGCAACCACCGATCCGAGCAATTGGGCGATCCAGTAAAGGATGCCTCTGAACAACGAGATGTGGCCGCCGATGAAGGCGCCGAAGGTGACGGCCGGGTTGACGTGGCCGCCGGAGATGTTCGCGCCGACGGAGACCGCCACGAAGAGGGCGAAGGCGTGTGCGATTGCTGCTGCGATGAGACCGGCCGGCGTGGCCGCTCCGCCGCTCGTGAGCTTGGCTGTTATGATTAAAGAAAAAGAGATCGGATTAATTATTTACACACGTGGCGATTATAAAATCAAGCACGTGGTGTAATGCATTTAGGTTACCGAAAGCCATGCCGGAGCCTTCGCCGGCGAAGACGAAGATGAGCATGGAGATGAACTCAGCCACGGCAGCCTTGATGGCGTCCGGCTGGCTGGCTTCGGACGGAGATCCGATTGTTATTCTTGAAAGCGGCATTCTCTCTCTCTCTCTCCCTTTCTCACTCTTCTCTCTCTCTTGCTGATTTGTGGTTCTTAAAGTTGTTCAAGATCACAAAATTATGTTTTCTATGGTGTGTGTATTTTTGCTCGATAAGAAGCTCTATTTATGTAGTGGTCTAATACGAAGGGACTTTGTCTGGTGCCACGTGTCACTGTCTACGAGTCTTCCTCCAATTTCTTACAAAAGGTATAAACATATGGCTAGTGGTTACCTTTTTAACTGAAAATTAACATATATGCATGCGTGGCATGCTAGTAAAAAGAAAAAAATGCAAAAAACTTATAATAAATTTAATTGAAAATAATTAAATTAAGCTTAGATCGAATAAAAGTACAGGAATAAATTTTCGAATAACACAATTTTTATATTTTCCTAGATTGTTAATTATTTTTCTAGTATATATATTATTCACTTCATCTCGCTATTTTTATCTTAATGACGTTCGGCGTTAAGTTTAAGAAAGTGGGTGAAGGTTTATTAAAGTGGATGGAAAATGTGTTAAAATAGTGGGATTCATTGTTTAATTGATTATGATCTACAAATTATTTTTTTAGACGAATACACGAATATTGGAACAGCTTAAAAAAGAAAACTAAGATAATAATAGCGGAATGCAGAGTACTGTATGTAAAAGTGTAAAGAATTAGGTAATATTTAATAGCTCAATTATTTTTTTTAGGATTCACATCGTTACCTATTCCATCAACTTTAATTACCCATACAATCATGAGACTAGCACTTGAATTTATTATAATATGTTATAGCCGACCATGAGGTGGGAAAGAGGTCACAAATGATTGTTCAAGAATTTGAAAAAGAAAAGAGCAATAAGGAGATTTAATATTGAAACCGACCATCTATTATTAATAGACCAGTTTTAATATGCTCTAATTATTATCCATCACTGTCACCTTGTAGTAATACTCCCTCCATCTCATTAATAATTTATGTTGTACGGACATTTTAAAAATATCAATGTATTGTGTCGGACACGTGTTAGACACTCGGACCCGACACGACACTTCAATTGTCGTGTTCAATAGATTTATATACACATAACATCTAATTCTAATAAAAATATACAAAATTAATTTATTTTACACTTGATTTTATATTTTTAAATAAATTAGCAACCGTATCGTGTCCTAATTTTTTTTTAAATATCGTATCTCGTGTTCCGTGTCCGTGTCGAATCGTGTCACATGTCCCGTATCCGTGCAGCCTAGTTAATAATGGTCCATTATCTTTCCGGCACGGAAATTAAAAAAAAGTAGAGTAAGTGATAAATTAAGAGAGATGATGAGTGAGATGATGAGAGAATGAATGAAAAAATAGGTGAAAGAAATAATAAAATATAAGAAAATTTAATATTTTATTTTATTTTTTTGAAAAGGGAATTTTAAATGGGATAAACCGAAAATATAAAAAAGATCATTATCAATTAAATGGAGGAGAGGAGTACGTTTCTGGTGATAAGAATCTAAGCTTTTCTCATTCCTCTCTATGAAATAAATAATAATATTAGTTGATAACCACAAACCTTTATCCTCAAAAAAATGAAAAAAAAATAATCATTTCCAATAGTAGGTAAAATATGTTATCGTTGTATTGGTAGAAGTTTAAAGGAGGATTTAATCCAAGTAATTAATTCAACAATCCAAAGTTTTTGTTAATTCAAACATCTTCTTCATAGCGCCGCCCATACACAAGCCAGATGGTGACACCATTTGCTTTGTCATTTTACATATATCCATCTATTTACACAAAATAAAATATTTTAAATTAATCTCCACAAATTATGAAGCAAGTCATAGACTCATAGCCATAAATATTATTTTCTCACTATATATTTTGTTTATTAAGCAAGGTAAGGCAGGAAAATGGGGAATTAATTGTTTATTATAGAAAAAATATTTTGTGGCCACTCTTGTAAGATAAACAAACAAACATAATGTGTCTTTAATTATATTTCTCTTATCTTGATTAGGAAAATATGTTTTCCATAGCATGTATGTTATGTTTTATTAATGTTTCTCAATCTAGCAAATTTCAAAAGGAACCTCCTAATGAATTGTTCAAGAATTATAGTACACTCTTCGTCTCGCTATTACTGTCCTACTTTCCTAATCGGTTGTGTCGCTATTACTGTTTTCTTTCCTAAAATAACAAAAACTACTCTTAAATAAAAAATGAAGTGGGTCCCTCCTACTTAATACTCATCCTCACATTATGATACGTTCTCTCTCCAAAAATCTATCTCTCACATGATTTTCGTTCCACTACTTACTCGAAAATTTATGATTTTTAACATTTTGAAAACTTAAGATTATTTTTTAAAATACAATATGAAAAAAAAAATCGATTCCCTCAGCTATGCCTAGCAAAAATTTGGATAAATTCTTATTTCTTCCACCAATCACTCATCGAAAATTGTGCTCATTTCTTAATACAATTAAAACTTTTAAAATATACACTTAAATTTTTTTTCTTAATCTCGGTGCCGAAATCAAATGGGATAGTAAATTAGTAATAGCGGGAAGGAGAGAGTAATATTTAGTAGGTTTATAGTCGAGTTGGTTTACGTGATTAATTAATTTTCTCTAATTCTTTATCTTATCCCTTAATTAGTGTATATTTTGGGCAGTTTAGACTAAGATAATGCCCAGCCACTAAAAAGATAATTTGCTTGTGTTTTTAGTATAATTTAAAATACAAAAATTCTCGATCTCTACGTATATAATTAGAGAATTTTTGTTTTGGTAATAGGGCTTAGATTAACTCGGCCCAAATAATTTATGGGCTGATCATAATTAGGTCTATTACTCGGTTACTCCCTTCCAAACTTAAATAGACCCATACTTGTTCGGAGATTAACTCCGAAGTTCCATTAATAGTGTCTTATATTCTCTTTAAAATGTTTTAGTAAAAATATTTGATATTTAAAATAATGCTCTCATCTAATTTAAGTTTCTTAACAATTGTGTATAAAAGATATAAGACACTATTAATGAAACGAATGTAGTATTTATTTGTGCAATTTCTAAACGAAATGATGAAAATTCGTGTTCACTTTCACGAATATGATATTTGTGGTGACCCGTAACCACAAATGAACTGTCCAATACTCATTAGTAAATTTTTCTTGACAATAATTAGGGTAGAGAAATACTAAATTGCACTTTAATCATTTTTTTTTGAAATCAAATTTTAAATTGCATCATAACTCTCATAATTATGCATGACCATCCTTTTCAATGTCTAAGAACAGTAATCTAAAATTAGTATACTACTAATTATTTGATTATGACTACCACACCAATATATTTTCCAACTTTAATGCAGTCATTCGAAAATTCTCCAAATTGAACACTTTGGCATTCAAATGATTGGCTAAATATAATGAAATTACTAAATCATATTCTTAAAACTTTAGTATAAACTTTATCGCAAACTTTAATTATTTTTATGGACCTCATAAAAACGAAGTTTGATTTTATATTATTTTATATTATATTATATTATATTATTATTTTTTATTTTATATATATATATATATATATATATATATATATATTTGTGTGTGTGTGTGTGTTTCATCATTATTATTATAGTAATAAATCATTGAAAAGTTTGAAATTGGTCTTTCAGCCCCCACCGACTTTCTCTGGGTTGATACGAAGTGGTTGAGTGGGCCGCATGAAATATTTCGTGAACTATTGTGACTCAAAATCCATTGTTTCAATTATTATTTATGGGCCTCTTAATTATCAGAAAGTGAAATATACACTCTCATTATATTGCTTTTATGTTTATATTCAATAATAATATGTGTGACAGTGTTTATGATTTGAATTTTACAATAATAGTAAACACTTAGGTGTTTACAATTAAAATGTTAGTGTGACACAAGATTGTGGGACAAATGATCCAAGCAGTCGCACGGGATCTTTTGTCTCACATTCTCAGAATGCGACCCACTTTCATTTTCAATTGTAAAAACTTTTTTTATTTGAATTTTACAGTTGTCGTAAACACTTTACAGTTTAAATGTTAGTGTGACATCCGTGGGACACAAAATTGTACGAGAGAGGTTCGGTCCAGTCTTTTTTTTTTTTATGACGAGGAATCCGCAGCCGTTACCTTTGGTACGCACAGGGTAAACCTCGCTCTTGTGCAATAGCCTGCAAACCACATAGAGAGTTTTTTTTTTTTTTTTTATGACGAGGAACCCGCAGCCGCTACCTTTGGTGCGCACATGGTAAACCTCACTCCTCTACAACATAGGAGAGTTCAACCACCCTAAGGTGACAGACACACATAACGTGTCCAGTGGTAATTGAACCCATGACTTTTCAATCCCAGGCCACCCACCTTCACCACTACGTCATCCAATGGGGTCGGTTCGGTCCAGTCTTAGCTTTTAATAGTGTTGCCACCATTTACCTACTCCGATTGCCACGACGATCAATTCAACTATTTTCAACGAAGCATCTCTTCTTCTCGAACTATATTAATTCATCCCATAACATTAATGACTACTACTCCATCCGTCCCAAAATTCTTGTCCAATTTACTTTTTGCACGATTTTTAAGGAGAATTGTTAGTTGTGTGTAGATTGGTATAAAGTTGTGGGTCCCACAAAATAGTTGTGTGTAATAATTTACTAAAAAAAGAAAATGGACAAGAATTTTGGGACAACTCAAAATGGAATAACGGACAAGAATTTTGGGACGGAGGGAATACAATTCAACACTTTTTGCAAAACTAAAATACAGAGAGAGAGAAGAGAGAGAGGGGTTCGGGGGTGGTGGTGGGGGGGGGGGGGCGGGGGTGGGGTTAGCTAATGAGTGAAGGCGCATGTGCCGGTGAACACGGTCAACACACCAAGTGTCAAAACCTTCAAGAAGTGAGACACGTGTCGCTACACGAACGGCTGCCACATGATCTCTACCCACTCACCATGTGCCGCCGCGCAGATACGACAACATTCTCTCTCGTTTCTTCTTTCCTTGTGAAGAATCACAAGCCCATGCTAAAAGCCAAATTACTTCACTATAATCAAACCTTTTTCACTTGCAGACTACATATAAATATATTATATTTTATGAATATTATGCCAAGAATATTAAGATGGTTTTATAATCCAAGAATAAATAAGCATAAACCGACAACGAAAGACACATGCACACACAGAGAGCGGCGTTGGCGGCGGAGGATGGTGGTGGAAGAAGACAAGGTTGTGAGGGTGTGAAACACAAGGTGGTTGATTAAATGACAAACAAAGAGGTAAACCAATAATTGTAAACACCCAATTAGAAATGGTTTATGATAAGTGTTACTTTAATTTTCTGTCCCATTGAAATAATCAAGCAGTTGATGTTTGTAGAGTCGTGGGTTCTAAAAAAAATTTATTTATTATAATTTATCGAAAAAAAAACTAGGCAATTTTAATTGGATAGTTCGAAAAGGTATACTGATTGTATTTTAGAAACATTTGTGTTTTGGGGAATAAAATGTACACCTTGTTACAAGAAGTGAGAGAAAGACACTTATAATTAATATGTTTTTAGAGAGGGAAAGCCGCTACATTCATTGCACATCACGGGACTATAGTATTTAATGACCAATGAATTTGTCCCATCTGTGGAAAGACGACTACATATATTAAATATTGTAGGGAGTATTATAATATTAGTGAGAAATTTAAGGAATCTTTGGCTCTAAGTTGTATGGCCAATCTTGGGAGTACCATCAGTTTTACCTGAAAAATGATGCCATAATTCCCAACACAAATTAAATATATATACTCTATTTACAATTCGTTACTTTAAATTATATTACCTTGGTCCCCTATTACTTGCTACCATTCTTAATTCGAACGTTCCTCTAAAAATGACAACGTCCCAAATTAGTAAAAAATTATTGTCTATTTTCTACTTTATTATCTTATCCCTCATACTTTATCATTCACTCTCATGATTATACTCATTTATCTCTCTCTACTATATCATTTCATCTCTATTGCTTTATCATTTACTCTCATTATCTCACCCCTCTTCTCTCACCTACTCTCTCATTACAACATTCATCTATCTCTCATACTTTATTAGATACTCCTCTCTCGTGGAGTACTTTATTACATATTATCTTAATTCTCGTGCCGAAAAAAAAAGGCGTCACTAATAGCGGGACGGAGGTAGTACTTGTCAATCATGTACTCAACCATACAATTATTGCAAAAAAATATTTTCTCTTGTACTATTCTATTTTCATGTTTATGCATATTACCTTACATAGTACAATTATGATGAAATTGATGGATATATGCGTAGATTTTGATAATAAAAAAATTGCACATCAAGTAATAGCCTTGGAAAATGAACTTCCGGTTCGGCACTTGGATTGAAAGTGTCCTATAATTACACACTAATGCCAGTGTTTGGAACAACTTATTTAAGCAGCTTTTAACTGCTTGTGTTTAAAGCTGCTTAAAGTTTCTATTAAGCAAAAGCTGTTAGTGTTTGAATTGTCCATTAAAAAGCTGCTTAATCTTTTCTTCAAAATTGCAAAAATGTCACCGCTTCTAAAAGCACCCCAATACCTGCTTATGAGCTTCTGCTTATTTTAAGCCCAAAAAAAGCAGAAGCAGGATAACCAAACACCTAAAAAAGTGCTTATGCGATAAAAAAGTCCATAAACAGTTTTTTTAAGCTGTTCCAAACACTACCTCAGTGAACGGAAATCCTAGTCCCATTTGTAAAGTCTACCAACCAACAAATGTTTCATGTACTGACACGAGGCAAATGTTACTCACTTTTTAAATGAAAAACATCATTTATTAATATATTTCGATTTAATACACAAAAGAGTACACAAATGTAGCACATTAAGATCGATATGAAAATAAATAGTGGGAACGCGACGAGGGGGCCTCTAAAATCTAACCGAATTGTCGGGAGAATGAAATTAATATTCCAGTTTATCCGGTATATCCACGTTCGCCATGTTTTGTCAGACTTGGATTTTTCTTTTTTTTATTTGGTTGAATTTGAATATTAACTATGAATTTGGTCATTTTGCATATTGTAATAATGGAAGGAAAAAAAATGTTGTGGAAAGTTGTATTTAAGGAAGGAATTATTATTAATTTATTAATCGTGATGATTGAAAGCTTAAAGTTCAGCTGTTTAACGTATCATTCCTTTGACACGAAAATAGGATAATCATATACTCATACCGTCTTGCTTGACTTGCTTTTCTTTTTGGGTTGTTTCATTTAACTTGTCTTGTTTTCTAAATAAAAAAATATTATTATACAAACTTCCACTTATTTTTTACAGACGATCATTTACTCATCTTAATCTCCATGCCGAAATGAAATAAGACAAGTCGGGCGGGACGGAGGGAGAATCTAAACTTGAAGATTAAATTAACCCGTGCGCCAGTTGTATAATTATTTTAGGCAAACCTTTTTCAACTCAATTATGGCATTCATACCATCTGTATATATGCCAGCTTAATTAATCTGCATATCCTAGGAATGATTACATATGGTGCAACCTTTATTATAATTCTTTTACTATAATTGTTTTTCATTTTAATAATAGAAAAAAAAGAATTTAAATAGATCATTTTCAATTAATTGGGCGGTGCTGTATGTATACTATCATTTAAAAGACGGAAAGCCCGATTAATAGTCTACGTGGCAAGCCCATGGAAGATATGTCTAATATTCTTGAAAGAAAATAATATCCCATATTTTTAATTTATTACAAATAAAATGTATTGCTTTAAACTCAATATGCTATTATCACATAAAATATTGGCTAAATCAAGACTTGAATTATTGCGTGATTTTTTACCTTAAAAAAAAGACGGCTGTTAACAACCATAAACTTATCTTGTTTAACCAAAGCGCGTAATCACGAGCTGCTAATTTTTACAATGGGGGCCAGAAAGGAAACTCCATTATTAAGACAAAAAATTAAGGAAAAATCTACCAATTGACTGCGACACCACGTGGATCCTCTATCTCATTTTCTTGTATCTCATTCGTGTCTCACTACTATTTTTAATGATATTTATTTAGATGTTTAAGATTTTAAATTTTAGAATTTTAATAAAAACATCTAAATGTCTATCGTAAAATTGTGAATGAGACACGAATGAGACAGTAAAAAATGGAATAGAGAATCCGGACTACGACAACACCAAATATAAACAAGTTTTTTCACTTTATGACTTTCTTGTAATGATAGGAGAAGACAGATTCCTTTAACCCTGGGAATTTCCAAAGACAAAAAGGAAAAAAAAGGGGTCACATTAATTTAGTTGGATACCATAAAAAAAATTAATTTTATCATGAATTGAATTTGGGCATCCATACTTTGTATGCTTGCTAAAAATCTTGTCTTGTATTCATCCTTTCTCTATATAACCCTGAACCTCCTTCTCATTCAAACCCCTTTTCCCATTACTTTCTTCTTCACATTTCAAGAAAAAAAAAAACATTCAATTTCAGTTTCATAATGGGGGAAATTGCTTCACTCTGGAGTTATGAAGAGGTAGAGTTATTTTCTTGATTAATTAACTTCCCTTCATTTTCTCGCTCATCCATTCGATCCCGTTTTTCTCGGGTTTTGTAAAGATCCAATTTTTAATGTCTGAATTCTAATTATTTTTCAGTTGGGTAATCAGAATCATGATATGGAGCAACTGGGAGAGAAGCTAATATGCACAACCATCGAGCTGGAGAAGCTAAAAGCCGAAGCCTTTCAAGAAATGAGGAAAAACAGGGACTACATAAAGCAGCTAATCCATCTCCTCAAATCCGCCATTGAAGAGAGAGACGAAGCCAGAAACCAATTCCAGAAGCTTCTCAACACCACCATGCCGGCAAGAGCAGCAAACTCCAGCATCACCGAATCCAACAGCTTGTCGGAAAATCCCACCTTCGACGCCGTCTCCTCCCCTGAATTCTCCAACATCAACTTCGCCGTTCAAGAATCCAACCCTACTCTGTTTCAGCAGAGCAATCAAGTCGCCAATTGTTTTGATGAAGCCTCGTTGATTATCGATAATCTTGTGAAGGGTTCAGTTCTACCGGAGAAAGGAACGTTCTTGCAGAGTGTGGTGCAAGCAGGGCCGCTTCTTCAGACGCTTCTCGTTTCCGGGCCGCTTCCGCGGTGGCGGAATCCTCCTCTGTTTCAGCCTTCCCACATCCCTCCGATGTTGAGTTTTGGAACTGTGGATGCTAATGATTATTCAACTTTGGTTAAGAGACAGAGGTTCAGTTGAGATTAGGAGGGTCCAATTTTTGTACCATAGAAGGTGGGAGTGGTGTAAATTGTGAAAAAAAGGTATTCCAACCGTCCCGTCAGATTTGTCGTGTTTGTTTTCAGCACGAAGATTAAGACGAGTGGTTGGTTATTTGTAGAGAGGTAGGCCCACAAAGAAAAAGTGAGAGTCTGTTTAGTAATTATTTTCCATTTTAAAAAATAAGACAAGTCAAGTGAGACAACCGAAAAAGAATACGAGACAAGTCAAACGGGACGGAGCGAGTGTGATTTTTATCATTTCATTGGCTGATTGATTTATTTATAATCCACAGAGCTTGAATATCGTATCGAAATTTGCGGTATGGTGTGGTATAGTGTGATGACTTTTCGGCTTTTTAGGGTTTAATGGAAGTGGAATCAAATATTGATATAGTAGGAGAGTAGATAGATTTGTATGGTTTCATAAAGTTATTCTCTGTTACATTCATTTGATCATGAATTCATTTCAATCATTTGAGAGTGTTTGTAGTAACAAATTTGCATTTGTTGAATGAATACACAAGAATGTCTTCTTCATTTGGTGCTATTTCATTCTGCTTGCTCTTGATTATGATCTGAACTAGATTGGATGAATTCATTAGACACCCCTTGGAGATCAGACCCATACACGTGTCCCATCTTTACGCGCTTCGTCTCAAGATACCGCTCGTTATCCTCCGTGATAGGCGTTAGCACCGGAACCCGCCCCACCACCGCCAAGCCGTACCCCTTCAAACCAGCAAATTTTGCTGGATTGTTTGTCATCAGCCTCATGGTATAAACTCCAACATCTCTCAGCATCTGAAATCGAACACTGCCACATTAGATGACCAAAATCGGACAGAGATCACATTAATTACAAATCTTGGCCTTTATCTGTCTTCAAAATTAGACCTAAAAGAATCATACCTGAGCTCCAATCCCATACTCACGAGAATCAGCAGCAAAACCAAGCTCAAGATTTGCCTCAACCGTGTCATGCCCTTCATCCTGCAAGTTATAAGCCTGCAGTTTATGGCCAAGCCCGATCCCCCGCCCTTCGTGCCCACGGAGATAGACTAAAACACCCCTCCCGGCCTCCTCTATCAACTGCATCGCCATGTCTAACTGGTTACCACAATCACATCTTCTCGATCCGAAGATATCGCCGGTCAAACACTCCGAGTGAACCCTCACAAGAACATCTTGTCCGTTCCCTATCTCTCCCTAAACACGAAATGGACCAGAAACTTTACTTTAATCACACTTCTATGATCAGTAATAACAAGATATATACTACATACTACTCTCTCTCCGTCTAGCTTGACTTGTCTTGTTTCTTTCCTCTATGGAGATTAAGATGATTGGTTGATTGTGTGTAGATAAGTAGGGTTTGTGTAATAATTATTTTTCATTTTAAGAAACAGGACAAGTCAAATGTGACAACCTCAAAAGGAAAACAAGACAAGCGGGACGGAGGGAGTAACTCTTTCTTCTTCTCTTTTACCTTTACAAGCGCGATATGCTCCATCCCGTCAAGCTTGGATCGATAACAATGCACCATAAACGGACCCCATTTAGTTGGCATTCGCGAAACTGCGGTCCTCTCCACCAGCTTCTCCCTCTTCCTCCTATACCTGAAAATGGCAAAGTTTCATCATCCTTAACAAATCATGCATTGGAAAATTGAGTTTTTTTTATATATAATATATATATAGGGGTGGATCTGATCGGAAGTTAGACTTATATAGGAAGTCGGAAGCATGCATAATGGTTATACTTTTCATGTATGAATCCTATAATTTTACACTTTTACCCTTATGCATAAACGATATAAGAATTACACATAACGAATATTCAGAGCATATTCGATCCAAACCATCAAATCAATATACCTAATGAGATCAGTGATGGAAACAATTGGGATGCTATAATCAATAGCCAACTTTCTCAAAACACCAATAGAAGCCATTGAACAATCCTCCGGATCTACCAAAGCTGAGAGGACTGAAACCGGCCGCAAACCAGCTAGTGCCACTAAATCAACAGAAGCTTCAGTATGACCAACTCTACGTAAAACGCCGCCGTTTCTATACTTGAGCGGAAAAACATGGCCCGGCCTTCTGAAATCCTCCGGCTTTGATTCCGGACAGCAGAGAGCAAGAACGGTTTTAGCTCTGTCTGAAGCCGACACGCCCGTAGAAGTCCCAACTTTAGCATCCTAATAGTCCAATAAAAAGTTGAAAATAAATTCGAACATCGAGAATAGATGAGCTAAGAAGCATGTATGTACCACGGTGATAGTGAAGGAAGGAGCAGAGGGATCAGCTTCGTTTTCGGGCGACATTAATGGGAGCTTGAGCCGTCGAAGGTCTTCTTCTTTCATGGCGACGGAGATTATACCGGATCCGTTCTTTAGCATGAATGTGATAGCTTTTGGATTCACATGGGAAGCCGCCATCACAAGGTTGCCTTCAACTTCCCCATCTCCATCCCCATCATCATCTACAACGATAACGAACTTAAAACAATTTTCACATCAATAGTCAGAAATTTGATATCATAAACCCTAAAGCAAAAGATAGCATTAAAATCTACAAATTGAAAAATTCAACCTTTTCTTGGCGCAATGCGGCAACGGCTTGCTCGATGGAAGAGTAGCCTTTGGATGGACGGTCGGGATCGCCTTCTGCATCACTAACGAAGAAATCTATAGTTTCTTGAGTTAACTCGGCTTCCAAAGTTGTGAACGGAGCAGGGGAAGATGAAGAAGATGAAGATTCATCATTCGATCCTTTAAACAAGGAGCCGTTTGAGTTGGAGAAGAAGTTGTTGGACGATCGGACGGCCCAGCATGCGGCACACTTCAACGGTCGAGTTTTGCGAGGGGAAACTGCGGCAAGCTGAGCAGAGTGTGAGGATTTTGAGGTGATGAAGATAGGAGGTTGCAGAACAATGCAATCCATGATTTGTAATAATTTAAATCTTGTGGGTGAAATTTGATTGGAGGGGAGACTTGATTTCATGATTTTGGAGGTATAAATCCATTCTTTTGAGAGAAAATTAGATGGCCTCAAGTTTTTTGTTCGTATTGTTATCCAGTTGAGAGTGCGGTGGGCCATCATTTTTACACTCTAATATTAATTTATTGGCTTGGGAGCCCACCAATGCATACGTGGCGCTGCGTAATTGGTGGGCCACCAAGTGGTCCACTGAAAATGGGCCAGAAGATCCGGACCGAGTTGAGAGACGGTGGGATGACGTATGGAGGTTTGGAGCCACATGAAACCGTTACTACTGACAAAGTGGATTTGGGGGATCAACTGTTCCCATTTACTATGTCCCAATTCTGTCCCACCCCAAAACTGTGTCGTTTCTACTTAAAATTGGGATGGATTGAAATTATTTATTTAATCATTTATTTAAAAATTCCTCTCATAAATGATTTAAAATTGGGATGGATTTCAAGCAACCTCTAAAATTCCTCTAAAAATAAATGATAAATGATCCATCCCAATTTCAAGCTGGAGGTTTCAGTCCTCTAAAATCCAAGCTGGAGGTTCCTCTAAAATAAATGATAAATAATCCATCCCAATTTATTTTAGAGGTTGCTTAAAAATTCCCCAAAACTGGAGGTTTTTAAAATTCATCCACGAACACCAAATTCTACCATCAAATCCCAGTTGAAGAATCTGAAATCGACCTCAAAAAGCCATTGAAATTTCAACTATTTCGACCAAGAAATCCCTAGATCTAAACAAGCTAACATCTCCCCAAAACAAAAATGCCAACCTATTCTGTTTTGACGGAGGAGAAGGATAGAGAGAGAGAGGAGATTAAGATAATATTATCGTAAATGGATTGCAACTGGATAATCAGATCTGAACAATTCAGATTCTCACTTGCTGAAGCGGTTGCTTGAATCGTGATTGAGAAATAAATGACAGAGAAGGGAGGGGAATTTGTAAGTAAATGGGGACACAGTTTTGGGGTGGACAGAATTGGGCATCCCCCTAATTATGGAATGCTAAAATATCGATTTAAGAATAAAAAAAGGAATTTATATTGTATTTCGATTTGCTTAATATTTTAATCATAAAAATTTGGGAGATCGGTCTAGAGGTGGCAAAATAGCGGACGGGCCGACCCAGTCCCAGGCCTATTGAGTTAACTCAATTTTTGGGCCCATCCGAGCCTGCCCGGTACTTTATTGGACCGTGATTTATGAAGCCTAACCCGATCTCGGGATTTTGGCGGGCGGGCGGGCCTAGCCCATTATTTTTTATTTATATATTTATCGTATAAAATAAAATTAATATGTATAATTTAAACTAAATATGTTAATGTTGAATAAAGTATAAATTATGAAGTAATAAAAAAATTAAATAGATCTTATTATAAATTTATGTGCATAAATATCAAAATTCAAAGCTGTATACAAATAAACGTTACAAAAATCCAAACTAAGACAATAAACAATTTAAAATCGCCAAGTTTCAACAGATAATAATTGCATTTTGAATCTTTCTTTGATAAGTTTTTCTCTCCCATTTTTTTCATTTATATTTATATATTAATATTAATATTATTTAATAATTATGTATTTTTTCGGGCGGACTTTTTTAGCCCAAAGCTTATAGACCCTGTGGTTTTTTGGGCGGGCTTTTTAGGCCCAACACACCTTCGGTATCTAATTTCAGAGCCTAACCCAATTATTTTTACGAGTACCTTGGCCAGCCCATGGGATCGAGCCCATTTTGTCGGCTCTAGATCGGTCCTACGTAAAATCGATTAGGGATTGAACATGAGTTGAATTAATTGATAAAAACCCTGGATATGTGGATTTGATTAAAAAGTGTTAAGTTAGGATAGTAAGAGTTTATTTTAATTGATTATCTGTTTTTTATCATATAAGTATATTTTAGTATTTGCAAAAATCTTTTTTTAATGTTTAAAGCCCCATAATAATTTTGAACAACCATAATAAATATCTATTTTTTTAATATTAATGCGAAAAACCTCTACCTTTTATTAAAATCAATTTTTTTATTTTATGCAAAAGAAAATAAGAAGTATTTATCATAAGCATAAGCAGTTGCAAACACACCCTAATACTTATTTTAATTATCTGACTAGTTTAATATTTTAATTATTATCTAAGCTACTAACGTGCGTCCGAATCCATTATAATTGTATTATCATTAATAGATTAAGAAAGGTATCAAAGCATATTATCTTTTTATTGGATTAAAGCAATGGCTCAATATTCAAATTGATATTATCCTAATATATATCCTTAATGGATTAATGTATTAATCTGAGAAGATCGTTATACATCTTAATTAATCCAAAATAGTTACAAAGATAAGAAATGTGGATTTGTGACGAATATGGATGGGGTTTAGATAATTAATGGATAAATATTAATCTAATTTTATCTCTTGTTCCTTAATTTAACGTAACTCATCCAAATTTTATCCCTCTCCCTAACCATAATCTCATGGCTCAATAAATGATAAAATTTGGATAACCACAATCTCAAATCTAAACCTAATACTACTCGAAATCTTATGGATATCCATCAACAACGTTAATCCAACTCGAACTCTCTCTCTCTCTCTCTCTCTAATCTCCACTATAAATATCCCATCTCCTGCCCTTCCTATTCATCATTCAAACTCACTCACCTCCTCTACATCAATTGTCTTTTTAGCTTTCTCCCACAAATTCAAACGATATGGATATCGATTTGACCCCCAAGTTGGCCAAGAAGATCTGCGGCGGAGACGGCGGCTCCTACCATGCATGGTGCCCTAATGACCTCCCCATGCTCAAGGAGGGCAACATCGGCGCCGCCAAACTCTCCCTCGAGAAGAACGGCTTCGCCATGCCCCACTACTCTGACTCCGCCATGGTTGCCTACGTCCTTCAAGGTAAATTATTACAAATATTTTATTTGTGGAACCCGTAATGTGTATTGAATTGTTGATTTAATTTATTATTTTATAATATTTGGTAGTTGCGGAACCCGTACTGTGTGTTGAATTGTCGATTTAATTTATTGTGGAACCCATAATGTGTATTGAATTGTCGATTTAATTTATTATTTTTTTTTAATATTAGATAGTTGTGGAATCTGTAATGTGTATTGAATTGTCAATTTTTTTTTTTAATATTAGGTAGCGGAGTTGCCGGAATTACCCTCCCGGAGAAGGAAGAGAAGGTGTTGGCCATCAAGAAGGGCGACGCGCTCGCCCTCCCGTTTGGCGTGACGACGTGGTGGTACAACAAGGACGACGCCGAGCTGACCATCCTCTTCCTCGGCGACACCAAGACGGCCCACAAAGCCGGCAGCTTCACCAACTTCTTTCTCACCGGACCCAACGGCATCTTCACCGGTTTCACCACCGAGTTCGTCAGCCGCGCGTGGGACGTCGATGAGGCCACCGCCAAGGCCCTCGTCGGCAGCCAGTCCAACAAGGGGATCGTCAAGCTCGCCGCCGACGCCAAGATGCCGGAGCCCAAGAAGGAGCACTACAAGGGCATGGCGTTGAACTGCTTGGAGGCGCCGCTCGACGTCGACATCAAGGGCGGCGGCAAGGTGGTTGTGCTCAACACCAAGAATCTGCCGTTGGTGGCGGAGGTTGGGCTGGGTGCCGATCTCGTCCAGCTCTGCGGCGGCGCGATGTGCTCCCCCGGCTTCTCCTGCGACTCCGCCTTGCAGGTCACTTACATTGTTAGGGGAAGCGGCCGAGTCCAAGTCGTCGGCGTTGACGGCAAGCGCGTGCTGGAGACGACCGTTAAAGCCGGTAACCTGTTCATCGTTCCGAGGTTTTTCGTTGTCTCTAAGATTTGTGATCCGGACGGCATGGATTGGTTCTCCATCATCACTACTCCGAAGTAAGTGACACGTGTCTTAAATTTAAATTCAATTTAAATTTCTTTATTTATTTATTTAATTTATTTAATTATTTAATATTGGTTAAACTCGATTCGATTTCTTTGCAGCCCTATATTCACTCATCTTGCGGGACGAACATCGGTTTGGAAGTCGCTGTCGCCGGAGGTGCTGAGGGCGTCGTTCAACGTGGCGGCGGATGTGGAGGAGAAGTTTAGCTCGAAGAGGAAGGCGGAGGAGATCTTCTTCCCACCACCGGCTTAAATGGAGGATTTTCCGATGATTTCTTATTGGTGCAATAATTTAAGAGTTTTTAATTTTGTTTAGTTAGTTTGCTGTGGTTTCCTATACCACCTCTACTTTCCTAGTTATTATGTCGACGGTTTTGTTTTCGATTTGCATTTCTATTTTCAATAAAAATATTTGAGTTTATAGTATTCCTTTATCATTTATGATTACCCATTTCTTTTAATATATGAAAATTCAATAAAATATTGAATCGTATAAATATTTTTAAATATAGTCTGATTTTGCTAAACAAACAATACGAAAAGTCGATAAGAGGATCGAACAAACATTGTTCTTCTACAATAGTGTTCATATTTGTTTATTTTTTATCAAACAACTATTTACGTCTTGGCCCGTTAGCTTGATTCTAGCGTTTTTTTTTTACAGAAACTTCTGTCCCATTTTCTTGTGTCTCACTCGTGTTTCACTGTCATTTTTAACGGTAAGCATCTAGGTGCTTACGATTTTTTAACTGTAAGCATCTAGGTGCTTACGATTTGAATTTTAGGGTTATCGTAAGCACCTAAGTGCTTAAAGTTAAAATGTGAGTGGAACACGAATAAGACACAAGAAAATGAAATAGAGGATTCGGATTGTTTTTTTTTTGGCAGGCCCGAATATATGAATTTCGATGTGTGGTTAGTTTAAGGCCCCATTATTTTTTGATCAAACAACTATATTTTTAATTTTTCATAATAAACAATAATGTGACAAATGAATATATGATAATACAAGAAATTTTTAGACCGAAATTCAATTACGTGCAATTTGAAACACTCAATGCCCGTAAAAAGAAAATCCATCATGTCGGCAAGCAACCGACTAACAACACATGAAATATCCAATCATACAACAAAATTCAAAATTATTGCAAAAATCATAATTCATTCTATCTAAAGGGGAAATACTGATTTGATGAAATTATAAATAATAAAATCGGACACGAAAAAACTTTCACTCAAAAAGGTAGTTAACAAAACTTAATACTACAAAGTATCTATAATTGATATAGATATAGATAGTATTTATATATTAAAAAAATTATTTTTGTAGCCTTTTTCTTGGAGTCATGATTTAATGGTTGCCTAATTTTTGGAAGATACAGTTTGGCGACATTTATATTTATAAATAAATGAATCCAAATCATATTGGTGGCAAACAAATAATATTAATTTAATTAGTCACGGCGAAAATCGATGGACAAAATCGACACCGCACTCACTCTACACGGCCATCTTCCTCCTCCTCTCCGCCCTCCTCCGCTTCCTCCTAGCCGGAAAACGGCGGCAGCCCTCCTCCCCTCCCGGCCCCTTCCCTCTTCCGATCATCGGCCAATTACACCTCCTCGGCCCACGACTCCACCAAACCTTCCACGACTTCTCCCAACGGTACGGGACGATCATGCAGCTCCGCCTTGGCTCCGTCCGCTGCGTCGTCGCCTCCTCGCCGGAGTTGGCTAAGGAGTTCCTCAAGACGCACGAGCTCGTCTTCTCCTCTCGCAAGCACTCCACCGCCATTGATATCGTTACTTATAACTCCTCCTTCGCCTTCTCCCCCTACGGCCCTTATTGGAAATTCATCAAGAAATTGTGTACCTACGAGTTGTTGGGTGCGAGAAATCTTAGCCATTTTCAGCCGATACGAACGCTCAAAGTCAAAACCTTCCTCCAAATTCTCATGCACAAAGGTAATACTCAATTCGTTTCGTACAAAGTGTCTTCTTTCTTTTAAGTACAGTTAAAAATGATAGTTGTTAATTATGTGTAAAGTTGTGACTTCCTCAAAGTGATTTTAATAATTTGTCAAAGTAGGAAAGAACACTTTATATGGGACGACACGAAATGAAATATGAGACATGTTCTACGAGACGGAGAGTATATATTAATTAATGTCTTCGTCGAAATTTTTTATGTTTTATATTCCTTTTTGGATCATCTAATATTCTAATCTAATTTAATGGGTCTAACTACTTTCTACTCAGGGCCGGTCCTGAATAACTAGAAATAAATAGGGGTCCTGTTAGAAAGAAAAAAATGGTCCCCTAATATAGAAAATTAAGGCTTCATATTTACATATTAGGGTTTGTTTAATAAAAAATACAAAAAAATTCTTTAGTCCACTAAAATTTGTATGTCTTTCCTTTCATAAAGTTTGTGTTTTGATCCAAATTAGCTACTTTTTACATGAAATTAATTTTTTTTTGGATATTGAATAATTTTGGGCCCTAAGCGGTCATGCACCTCGCACTTGCTGAGGGCCGGCCCTGTACTACTTTATACACAAATACATGCGTGCTGAAATGTAACGCGCCACTTATAATAGTAATATACTAACGAAAACTTGTACTCCCTACGTCCTACTTAAAATGACACATTTCCTTAACGAAATAATTTTAAAAGATATTACTAAATTATTTCTTACTTTTTTATTTTTCTCTCCTACTTTTTCATTTATCTCTCTTACTTTATCATTAAATCTCTCACAAACTCTTCATCTTATCTCTCTTACTTTATCATTTATCCCTCTCTCATATTTTATCATCCACTTTTTTAATTCACGCGCCGAAAAGAAGTGTCATGTTAAATGGGACGGATGGAGTATCATATAAGAATTTATAATTAATATTAAAACTTGTACTAGGTAAAACGGGGGAGAGGATCAACGTGACGGAGGAGCTAGTGAAGGTGACGAGCAACGTGATATCGCATATGATGCTGAGCATACGGTGTTCGGGGACGGAGGGGGAGGCGGAGGCGGCGAGGACGGTGGTTCGAGAGGTGACGCAGATATTCGGAGAGTTCGACGTTTCGGACATCATATGGATATGCAAGAACTTCGATTTTCAAGGGATAAGGAAGAGGTCCGAAGATATCCAAAGGAGGTATGATGCTTTGCTTGAGAAGATCATAACTGAAAGAGAGAAAGAGCGGCGGAGCCACGGCGGCCGCGGCGAGGCTAAAGATTTTCTTGATATGTTTCTTGATATAATGGAGAGTGGGACAACGGAAGTCGAATTCACTAGGGAACATCTTAAAGCCCTAATTTTGGTTAGTAATTAATATTTTTTTTGTTATTATTATGTTTTAATTTCATTTCAATTATCATAAGACCATTAATTATGTAAGTTATTAAGGATTTCTTCACCGCCGGCACCGACACGACGGCGATCGTCTCCGAATGGGCGATAGCTGAACTGATGAACAACCCTAATGTGCTTAAGAGAGCTCAAGACGAGATCGGCGAAATCGTCGGTTTAGACAGACTTCTACAAGAATCCGACGGCCCGAATCTTCCCTACCTAAACGCCGTCGTAAAAGAAACATTCCGTCTCCATCCTCCGATCCCCATGCTATCAAGAAAATCGATCTCCGACTGCGTGGTCGGCGGTTACTCCATTCCGGCCAACACGCTGCTCTTCGTAAACCTATGGTCCATGGGGCGGAACCCTAATCTCTGGGAAAATCCGACCGTCTTCCAGCCGGAGAGGTTTATGGAGAAGGAAAACGCCGCCATTGACATTAAAGGTCAACATTTTGAGCTCCTGCCGTTCGGCACGGGCAGGAGGGGCTGCCCGGCGATGCTGCTCGGCATTCAGGAGGTGACCGTTATAATTGGGACGATGATTCAGTGCTTTGAGTGGAAGCTAACGGAGGATGACGGTTCTGCCTGTGTCGACATGACGGAGCGGCCTGGACTAACGGCGCCGCGAGCGGACGATTTGATTTGCCGCGTTGTCCCCCGAGTCGACCCGGCCGTTGTTTCTGGCCACTGAGTTGATTCAATGTAATTTATCGCTTAATTAATGTGCTAATTTCTTTTATGTATGTTGTGTTTCTTAAAATAAACTAGAATGTACTATTCCCTCCGTATCATTCATATTCTCTTACTGTTTTGTATAGTATATCGGACCGTCTCATTAATAATATTTTTTTCTATAAAAAGAAATAAAATAATATTATAAATTACAAGAAGTATGTGGCATGCATCATTTACACACAACGGTTAAGTTTTTTAAACTTTGTGCCAGAACGGTATGAATGGGACGGATGGAGTATTATATTTTAAATAATTCAAATTATATATATGAAGTGTATTATATCACTAACCACATTAATTACATTCGAACCACTGCACCGGAATCAACCTAATCCAATTCGTCAACTCCACATTACTCATACTAACTCCCATAATTTCATTCTATAAATTCACACAAACATTTTTCTCTAAATTCATATAAACAGAACTTAATTTCCATAAAAAGGAAAAAAAATTATGGATTCCCGCATCCTCTTTCTCCTCCTCGCCGTCACTGTCTCAAGCGCCGCAGCATCCCGCCTCCTCACCGAGGAGGCAGCCGCCGGTGCCGCCACTCCAGCTAGCACAACCGGCGCATCAGTAACCACCATCCCCGGCGCCACCGGCGCCGGAAATCCTGAGGATCATCCTCTAACCTTCTTCATGCACGACATTCTCGGCGGCAGCCGTCCCTCCGCCATCGCCGTCACGGGCATCGTCGCCAACCCCGCCGCCGGCGGCCAGGTCCCCTTCGCGAAGCCAAACGGAGCCGTCCTCCCCGTCAACAACGGCGTCCCCACCAACAACAACAACGGCGGCATCGTCAACAACAACAACGTCCCCTTCCTCACCGGCCTCAGCGGATTCACCTCCAACGTCGGCCAGAACAACAACGGCGGCGGCGGCGGCAACAACAACATCATCGGCGGCGGCAACGGCTTCCCCGTCTTGAACAGCGCCAACTTCCCCTCAGGCTCCACCCTCCAGAAGCTCATGTTCGGAACGTTGACCGTCTTCGACGACGAGTTGACCGAGGGCCACGACCTCGGGTCGGGCCTCGTCGGAAAAGCACAGGGCTTTTACATCTCGAGCTCCGTCGACGGCAACAGCCAGACAATGGGGTTTACGGTTATGTTCACCGGCGGAGGCTATGCTGATACCCTGACATTCTTCGGAGTTCATCGGACGGCGGTGGCGGAGTCGCATTTGGCCGTCATGGGTGGCACCGGAAAATACGTGAATGCGAAGGGTTTTGCGACGGTTAAGACTTTTCCGGCGCCGAACCAGCACGAGACTGATGGGGTGGAGACGCTGCTGCAGATCACTGTTTATCTTGCTTACTAGTTTTATTCGTCTGTTTAAATTTGCTTGTTTGATTTGTGCATGAAAGTTTTATTTTCAACCGTATATTTCTCATGATTATATATCTGTAGTTTTCTTTTTAGTGAAAATTAATATTATGGGTTGACTGTAAAAGACTAAAATGGTCTCTTGCACGGACACTTCAGAAAATCTGAACTCAGCGTGTCGAACATTTCGATACGATATATGATACTCCAATTTTCGTGTCTCGTAATGTTTAAGTATATATTGCACCTAATTTTAATAAAAAAAATTAATTTATTTTACACTCCAAACGCCGTGTCCAATCATTGTGTCGTATCCTAAATTTTTCAAAAATACAATAACTCATATCCGTATCGTGTCGTATTTCGTGTCGCGTGTCTCCTGTCTATACAACATATCCATGATTTGGACCTTTTATGGGTGTAAAGTGGGCTTATTACTAGGTCGGCCCATTTACTAGAATATGGGCTAAAGAAGCCAGATAATTTAAATTTCACTCATCCAAATATCAAAATTATAATGACATTTTAAAAAGTCGAATTTGATGTAACAGTTTATTAATTATTGGTCAAAGAAAATAAAGCTGTTTGGATATAATTAATTATTATTTAATAAATATGGTTTTCCAATGCTTTATTTAAACAAAAGCAAAGTATCAAAGTTTCAATTTTTGCTTTTTTCTCTCAAGTCCATATTACAGCTTTTTTATCGACTTGTTTTAATCTATTAATTTGCAAAAAGATAGACTCTATTTTCTATCATGTCTCAACTTCTATTTTTGCTCAACAGTATATATCTATATATCATCGAACATGTCATTTTAGGCTCGAGAAATCGAGAAGCATTCATTTTTTCCAAAAGGTAGAAAGTAGTGGATGAAATTGAAAAAAAAGAAAAGGAAAATCATGGCCCCACAAGAATTATTGAATTTCATGCACGTCTAAATTAGACATGAGAGTGATCATTGTCTTTACCCCCAAATTCAAAATGAAATTACATAATTTTCCATCATATGCAAATTAGAGGTGGTAATCAGAATCGGACCCGACAGACTCGCTCTATCCCATTCTATGATGGGGTGGGTAATACTAAGTGTAGTAGAATCACGGGACAAATTTAGATCCAACCGACGCTGATCCAGGATGGGTCTGGATCTAATTTCTCTATTCGCCTTGCCCTGTCTATCCCCGCCCTAGATATGCATTATTAAATTTTATTATTATTTAATCTTATTTTATGTTATTTGAATATTTTTTTTTCAATTCATACTCTTGGGTATTAATAGATCGCAGTCGTAATAAGAAAATTCAAATAAAAAGCCGCTCACCAACAGAATCAATTAATATAAAAAAAATTTAGACAATTTAAATTAGCAATTCAAATCCAAGGAACGTGTTCGGGGCGGGGTAGACTTGCCCCGTGCTGGTACGAAGCTGGGCCCGAACTTATAGACTCGTGCAGATTTAGATCTGACAGTCCAGAATGCAGGACGGATTCGAATCCTATACTGGTCGATCCCGATCCGCAAAACTGCTACCCCTAATGCAAACAGTAGTATAACTTATTGATGTATCTACCAAACAAACAAATTATGAAATGTGGATAGCAAATTTAAAAATTTTGTAGACATTATAATCAGAAAAGACCACGTCGGTAGACACATTTATTTCAGACATGAAGTAAAGTATGTAATGTCTGCTTCACTAAAACCTAACAGTGGTGCGGTGCGGGCATGCGTCGCTTTATCCCACGTCTAATTTCGCACCACAATTTTGGAGTATATATTTGTCTTAATTTTCAACATTTTTATGCTCCTACCTATTTGTTATAATATCCTCTATTTAACATTTTTTTATAACATTTTTTTTGCGGGCACCACATCGACTTGGTGAATATCCTGACTCCTCTATATAAGTTTGGATATCCCTTCCCTTTACAAAGCCTTTTAAGGGATATCAGAGCAGGCCCAAACAATGTTGGTTTGTTTGGTCTCTATGTTGGATCAGTCATAATGGGTCATTTGTTTCCACGTGTAGTAGTCCGATGTTCATACCGGTCTACACATGAGGGGGCGTGTTATGTTGCTCAATTTATGACTATTTGCAAGAATTAATCCCATCTAAATGTATTTTGGTCTTTTCTTAAATTATTCGAAATCTAATGTCAAACACATAAAAATTAAGAGAATATGTTAATGTAAAGAAGCAGTCAAAACTGAAAATCAGACAGAAATTGCACAAGAAACCGTGATGAATTTTGTCCATCTGGAAAGCAATAAACAAACATTATTTCATCAGAGACAGACATAACCAGCCTTATTACCAGGTTTTAAGATTTAAACAAATCAAATCATGACATACAAAAGGCCAGACTGTTTGTTCCCAAGAAATATACCATCGTCACGAGATACGTAAAAACAAAATAAATATATAAATTAATCCAAGAAAACAATATCATAAGTATATAATAATCCTTCTGTTCCATTAGTAACGTCATGTAATTCAAATTATATTGTCCTATTAGAAATATCTTGTTTCGAAAAAAGATGAAGAATATCTGGTCATAAATTAACTACTCAAAAATTAATAATATACATTATAAAATGCAATTTCCGTAATCTTCGTGCCCATAAAAATAGTACGTTACTAATGAGGTGAAGGAAGTATATATCAATTAATCAATAAAAAATATACTAGATCGAATTAAATGCAAACGATCAATTATATTTAGTAATTAACTTCTTGATGTACACACACTCACACACAACACGAATGAAAACTTAATTTCATAACCAAACATATCGAGTTATTTTAGTACTAGTAATTCAAAATATATGATTGTAGGAAACATAAAACCCTAATTTAATTATGATGATCATCTTGAGAGACTGGCTCTTGGACTGGGAGCCATGATACTGACTCTCGGCGACGAAGAGGATGAGGAAGACGAAGATGGCGATGGCCAAAATTGGGCATTTTTCACCTTCGAAATGCTCGCTAGCACACCTACCGGCGTCACATTCCCCATTACTCTCACCTTCTTCGTCTCCAAATCTATGCTAAACGACGTCACTCCTACAACAACAAAAATAAGACAATTTTTGTAAGATTATTTTGTAATTATATAATACTAAATTACTAAACACATCAAATAGTCTTATAATCTATGTTGCATCGACACGGGACACGTGACACGGTATCACAATATGGATACGGACACGACATTTTGTAAAAGCTTAAGACATGACACGACGATTGAACACAACGTTTGAAGTGTAAAAATAATTAATTTTGTGTTTTTCATATAAGACACGGCAATTGAAGCATCGTATCGTGTCCGATTGTCCGACACGTGTAATTAAACTCTTACCTTCCATTCTTGAAATATGTTTTCTGAGTTTTCCTTCACAACCCTTGCAATGAATCGACACTCTTAGCTCAACTACCTGCAATAACTAATTCATCAAAAAAAAAAAACTCAAATAATCAAATTAAAGATTAACGAACGTGAAGATCAAATTAACCTGGTGGCGATTCGGTGTAGCAAGCGAAGATTTCTGAGCATTCAAATGATCGATCAGTTTCCCTCCATTAATCTTCTGCGCATAATCCACCGAAGAAGGAGGCTTAAACACCGGAGATTCATTAGATCGAGTCGACATCGACCTCAAAGGCGGAATACCGTCCAAGTTCATCAACCGTTTGTCGCCGCCGCCGCCGCCATCTCCGACGAAGAAAGGCTTGTCGCTGAGCAAGTAACGCGAAGAGTTGGCCAACTCGTGGACGTCGGCGGAGCTCCTCCGCCGCGAAACATCTTGCTGTTTCTTTCTAGAAGGTTCGAATGGGAGGTGCGATGAGCATGGCGCTGCATTGGTCCGGCTCCTCGGGGGCTCGCCGAGGCGGTGCACGTGGCGGTGGCGGATCATGGGGCGGTGGTCGGTGCTTGAACATATGGCGGTCGAGGCCGGAGAGGCGCAGAATAATTCTAGAGATTTCATTTTTGATTAATTTTGTGGATGGAGAAATGGGAAGATTTTTGGAGAGGGTGGTTTCCATGTGGATATAAAGTGGAGGGTGTTTGAAAGTTAGGGAAATTAAATTAAATAATTTAATGTAAATATTTGAGTAAATTAAGTGTGGGAGACTTTAGTTAAAGTTGGTCGAATTTTGTATGAATTTCTTTTTGGTGTGGTGGGTGGGTGAAACTTGCTTGTTATTATAGCCTTTTTATCTTGGGGTTCTTTTTGAGTGTATGTGATGATTAGTACCACTATTAGGCCAAAATTTAGAGAGAGAAATGTGGTATAGTGTGTGCTTCCTCGTATTATTGAAGTATGATTGCAAGCTAGTCCTTCATATTTGGGAGGCTGTAAAAATGTGACTTGACTTGGGAGCCGGGGTTAGCCTTTATTGTCTTTAACTCCTCTATTTTAAGAACACTTCAGAAAACCTTAATATATCGTGTAGTGCACATTTCGGATGCACAGACACGATACGACACTCCAATTTTTTTGTTTCATATATTTAAGTATACGTTGCACCTAGCTAATTCTAATGAGAAGTAGTACAAAATAAATTTATTTAATTTACACTCCAAACGTCGTGTCATATCCTAAATTTTTAGAAAATACCATGTTTCGTGCCCATATCGTGTGGTATTTAGTATCGCGTGTCTCGTGTCCATGCAACATAGTCTGACTCGGTTGCATTAACAATTCAGAAAACCTCAACGTATCGTGTCGAATATTTATCGGACACTACACGATACGATGCTGCAACTGTCGTGTCGCATATATTTAAGTATACGTTGCAACTAATTTTAATGAAAAATATAAAATTAATTTATTTTACATCCCAAACGTCGTATGTCATATCCTAAGTTCTTAGATAATATCGTATTCCATGTCTATATCGTGTCGTATTTCGTATCGCGTGTCTCGTATCCATGCAACATAGTCTGACTCTGCTACATTGACAATTCAGAAAACCTCAATGTATCGTGTCGGATATTTGTCGGATATTTCGACATGATACGACGCTCCAATTGTCGTATCACATATATTTAAATATATGTTGTACCTAATTCTATTGAAAATACAAAATTACTTTATTTTGCACTCCAAACATCATGTCTGAGTCGTGTTGTGTCCTTAGTTTTAGAAAATATCGTGACTCGTGTCCGTAATGTATCGCATCCCGTATCGCGTATCTCGTGTCCCATGTCCATGCAAAACTGTGACTTGACTTGGGAGCAGTGGTTGGTTATATATTAATTTGTACAATAATTTGATCTTTCATGGTGGGTACTTGAGAACGAGTTGAGAGGTTGGTGCATTTGTTTAGCCGGATGCATATTGGACTTTAGTATCAACTAAAATATACTTATACGATCGATTATGAAGTAATTATTAACTAATCAAGTGAAGAATATAGGTTCAAAATGGACATAAACATAAGCAAAATTACCCACAAGTTGTCTTAATTATTTTAAGTAGGAGCGTTATCTTGTAGTATTGTCGATCATAATTCATTATTAAAATTTGTCTAAAATATGCAAATGGTCCAGACATAGCAGATGCCAAATTCAACTACAAATCGAACCGACAAGATGCCTAGAGCTTAAAGACAACCATTTGAAAAAAAAATTAAAAAAAATTAAAAAAAATCTAGAATTAATTTGTTGCATTAGGCTTAAGAATTGGAGGCATGTTTTGTGGGCAGTGGTTCCGTGATTTGCTCATAATTACACTCAAAAAGTAATTAGCTAGGGCGGTTCATAAATGTGATTAACTAACCCATTCTTTAAATTAAACTTTATGTAAATATGACTATGTGTATAAATAAATAACTAAAAATAATACTAACATTATTAACCACACTAGAATAACCATGTGTTGCGGAGACGTAAAAGTACATAACAAGTTTTTAGGTCATAAACAGTTTTTGCAATGCTATAAGAACTTTTTATTTATTTTTGTTTGAAAATAATTGTCTTCAACAAAAACAGAGAATTTTTGAAATTAATAATAAAAGACTAATATATTTGATAGTTTCGGAAATTATAATAATTTAAGTACCAAAAGCATCTTTATTGATCTTAAAAGAAACCGCTTAATTAAATAGTTTAGCTGCTTAATTTGTATATGCTGCTGCAATAGAAATATTTTTTTCAAAAACCAAAAAACTGTTTATATTGTCACTAAGGAAATAAGTGTTTAATATAAGCATTTGTAAACACCCCCAAAATCTTGGTTCGACTTCGATCCAACCCCACCGATTATAGTTTCTATAAGAAATCATGGAAATTAATTCTCGTTAATAATTCGTTAATCACTTGATTAGTTTATTTCCAGGGTCATGAAACAAATTAAAAGTACATCGAAAATGATATTATTTGGCCGAAATTACAACTTTTGTTTAATGGTATCCACAATTCTAACTTTATTTATTAAATCCAACTTTGTAGAAAACTATTGTTGTGTGTGTCTCAATCAAAGTATATATATTTATTAATCACGCGATTAAAGCTGTGGGGCTCGGATTAGCGGAAAAGCTTAAGGATCCCCTTTCTTTGTTTTTCCGATCTTTCTTTTCCCCCTTTTGCCTGTTTTTTTAATTTACTTATTTGACTATAATTTAATCAGATAACGAACTACAGTTAAACCTCGATAAAGTAATATTTGATATAGTAATAATCTCGTTAAAATAATAATTTTTCTGATCCCGATATGGGTCAATGCACTAAAATAATGCTCGATAAAGTAATAACCTCGTTAAATGAATATTTTTTCTCATACCCAAAATTATTACTTTATCAAGGTTTAACTGTAATGTCTTGTAATAATTACATTTTTAGTCCACTTAAGTCATTATTAATTCAAGTACAGTTAAATCTCGATAAAGAAATAATCTTGAGTCCGCAAAAAAAATTCATTTAACGAAATTATTATTTTATCTAGCATTATTTAGTGCATTGAACCATATCCAGATTGGGAAGAAATTATTAATAAAGTGAGATTATTACTCTATCGAATATTATTCATCGAGGTTTAACTGTATTTCTAAAACTGTAATTTTTATCTTGATTTTGGGCTTGGTCCTTTCCAATTTCATGGTTCGGAATTTGGGCTTTTTCGTACAAATATAAGTTTTGTCTATTTGCATTTCGGCCCATTCTCAGCCCACAATTACAAATAAAGCCCACCCAAATCCATACATAAATATGCTAGGGTTCTATGAATCCACCTCTTCTCCTCCTACTAGCTATCTCCCAATCCATCGAGAGCCGAACGCGAAATGGGTGAGAAATTATTAATTTTGAAATCAATTTGTGATTCTTCTTCTAAAAATCCTTCCAATTTACCTGCAATTGGTATAATGCAGCGAGAATTAAGGTGCACGAGTTGAGGCAGAAGAACAAAGCGGATCTACTTGCGCAGCTGAAGGAGTTGAAGGCGGAGCTGGCCCTGCTCCGTGTGGCGAAGGTTACCGGCGGCGCCCCCAACAAGCTCTGCAAGATCAAGGTGGTGAGGCTGTCGATTGCTCAGGTGCTCACCGTCATCTCGCAGAAGCAGAAAACCGCCCTCAGAGAAGCCTACAAGAATAAGAAGTATCTGCCGCTCGACCTCCGCCCTAAGAAGACTCGCGCCATACGTCGTCGTTTGACCAAGCATCAAGTATGCCCCCTTTTTAACCCTAATTATTTTTACATTCGGCAGATTTTACTACATTTTCGTTGTTTTCAGTTTACCTAAGATCAACCACTATTGATTCATTGTCTCTCTCATGTTTTTGGACGCCGAGAAATGGAATTAATTGGAGTGATTTTAGCTAGATTGAGTTTGCTAACTTGATACAATGCCTTGCATGATACTTGGTCGTACATTTGCAGAATTAAATAAAATTCAGGGATTTGGATTTCATTTTTACATGAATTTTTACAAGAAATGTAATTAATGGGATGACATAGCGGTTGCTTGTGTCCGTTGTCGTATGTTAGTCTGTCACGAATGATAGTTTGCATCTCCTATTTGGTATGGGTTTTTCAATACGCACATCGGTAGCGGCTGTGTATTATTCTCGTCGTCTTAAAAACAATAAAGTCAATTCACTAAGATAGTAAACTTATGAAACTTCATTATGTGCTGTTATGTTATCCATCTACTTATAGCCTTTTTAGATTTAGTCATGGACGGATTCAAGATTATGAGAGGTTTGCTATCCATCTACTTATCGCCGCTTTTAGAGTGGTGGGCGGATTCAAGATTACGAGAGGAAGGGGGCGATATTTGAATTTCAGTAGTGAAGGGGTCGAAATGTAGAATTTCGGGTGAAGGATTTAAGATTATGAGAGGTTTACTATCCATCTACTTATCGCTTTTAGAGTCATGGGTGGGTTCAAGATTACGAGAGGAACGGGGCGTAGTGAAGGGGTCGAAATGTAGAATTTCAGGTGAAGGATTTAAGATTATGAGAGGTTTAATATCCATCTACTTATCTTTTTAGAGTCATGGGCGGATTCAAGATTACGAGAGGAAGGGGGCGAAATTTGAATTTCTGTAGTGAAGGGAATTTCGGGCATTCACTATTAGCATGTTTAGAGTGATTTGTTTGGTTGGTTTTCTCCTACTTACCCATATTGTTGTCTTTTGCAGGCATCATTGAAGACAGAAAAGCAGAAAAAGAAAGAAATGTATTTCCCCTTGAGGAAGTATGCTATTAAGGTGTAAGCTAAGGAAAACCATTTTTTCTTACTCTTTCTAAGACACTTCAATGATCTATTTTTAGATTTTTGCAATTTAGTAAGATTTTTCATGCTTAAGCTTGAAAATTGAAGTACTCTTGTTCTTATACACAATGATTTATTGTCTTTCATCCATAATATCCTCTCTTGCACGGAGACTTTAGAAAACCTCAACGTGTCAGACACTTTGATACGATGCGACACGACACTCTTATTTTTGTATATGTTACACATAATTCTAACTAAAAGCATGATATAATTTATTACAAACTCTAAATATTGTGTTCAGTTACTGTGTTGCTCGTATCATGTCGTGTGTTTCGTGTCCATGCAATATATATAAGAGGCATTTCTAGTCATAGCTATATATATAGGTTAATTGAAAAACAAATATAGTCTTTCACTATAACAAAACACAATTCTAGCCAAAATGATTCTTTTTGATCTTTCATCACATCACATCTCACCAAATTGTGCTAGCAGTATTTATTTTTTCGTTTCAAACGAACTGGATCGAAGGAGGGCCTATGGTGGCCGATGGGAGGCTTATGGAAGTATAAAAAATGTTGCTGAAAATAGTAGTATGCGGCTGTCCATCGGCCCTACATGGGCTGAGGCCGAGTAATTCTATGGGCCGATGGGATGGCCTGTACAATTTTTCAGACCCCATCTTGTCACAACAGCAAAAATCAACTAAATAATGGGACTTAGCGGAAAAAGTAGACTAAATGGCTATATATATGTTTTTTTATAGTAAATGGTTATAATTATCTTTATTATAACGAATTTAGCTAACAGAGTATATTTCCACTATCAAAGTAACACATTTAAATCGAGTATCATATCCACTAATACGAATAATTAGGCCAGATTTCATATCCCATCATGACTTTATTTACCTCATGATTGAGTAATCAATTTCATTATATAACTATTTCATTATTTAACTGACTGAATCAAAAGGTGACGTTGGTTACAATTATGTAAAGTGGAGCAAGTCTTTGTAACTTAAATCAGTAGTTAAGTACCATTATAATAGTAATTAAGTCTTAGTCAAGAGACTCCCCCAGCTAAGCTCTGTGATTCCATTTTAAACAATACCGGCCAAATTACTTGATTATTTCAATTCCATAATTTAACGTGTTACGTTACGTCACTCTAAAGTGTATGATCAAACATAAAATAGGACAAAAATACACATATTTTCTGGATTTAAACTAGGGACATCATCTTGTAATATTTAATTTATATTTTAAGCTATACAGATGAATCATGCATCTTTTTTTTCTGATTAATTACCATCGTAACTATAATTTTTTATTTAAATGTTTATAATAATATTTAAATTGTTATTGTAATTTATTAGCTAGCAATGGTCTCTAAAAGACGCAATCAACAGTGTTTTTATTTATTTATTCCGTGTACTCTTAACTACTGATTTGACGGAATCCGTATTTAGAAATATATTATATTTATATTTATTTGTTTATAAGTTCATTAATTAATTAATCTTCTCATCTGGTCTCAACCAATAAAAAATATTTTCTTTGACCCGTCAATGTTCCCGTTACGTAGTAAAGACCATAACTACTTTATCATAAACATTAATTGTCGATATATTTTTCAAGATTTAATTATTGAAACAATAACGGACGTGCATTTTAATTGTTGCTTCTGTCCCGTTATTCTTATCTTAATTTTTTTTTTCCGACTATCCCGCTATTTTTATCTTTAACCAAAAAGAAAATATTCTTAACTTGTTGATACTTTAACACACATCCATCCGTTTTCTTAAAATGAAAAATACACTCAGTCATCTACTAGGTTGATTGAGTTTTTCGTATTGGGAATGACAATTATAAAAATGTTTCTACCCAAAATAGGAAAGAGAAAAGTGAGATTAGATTAATCACTGATCCTTCTAAATTAGGTAATATTAGTAGATGAACTAAATACTTAAGGTATAGATACACGGCTAAATACACATTTTTGCAATTAAAATAAATTGAATTCTAGAAAAATATTTTAAGATTAAAAAATAAAATTACTCGGTCCCTCGTAAAAACAAAACGTTTGTCGTTTCATTTTGTATTGATTGGCTTGGAGTTCTTAGAAGACTGTTTCTTGAAATATTTATATTTATATTTATATATAAGAATGGGGACAAAAACTTCTATCAGATCTGATCAAACCGTCCAAGTATTGCACCTATCTACGCCTCTCATTTTTCCTCACGATTTAAATGAATGTTAATATTTTGTATTTATGCTAAAAACAAATACCAATAATATTATATATTTTATACATAATTTAATCTGTAAAGTAAGAGAAGTTGTACCAAAAAGTGTATTTTAGTGCGGAAAATAATATGCAGAGCAATTTGTGTGTACCCCAATTGTGTATCTTTATGTGTATCACACCGCAAGGGTGTTGACATGTGGCGTATGTGGCCTACTATTTTGAATGAAAAGTGACACATGTCGACATCATTGTGGTGTGGTATACAATTATAGTACACCTAAAGCTTTGTGAATAATATAGTAAAGATACGAACATCGATTAATTAATAAGAAATGGAAATTTTTAATGGTTCAAGAATATAAAAAAAAAAAATGGGTAGAGAACAGTAGCCCATGTGATAAATTCGACTATTATCATCCCTATATATATAATAAAATCAGAATTTAAAAACATTTCTAGAATATTGCCTAACTATATATAAAAATAAAGCAAGTATCTATAGTACTTTACATAATTTGGACAAAAAATATATATTTAAAAAACTCGTATAGAAAATATTATACACATACTTACAAGAAGGAGGCTAACCATATAGAGAAATTTCACATAGAAATCGACTATTAATCTCTATAATAATGGCTTATTGCAGTGTACTATTAACTAGAAGAAACGTAGATTACTCTATTAATAAACAAGTTATCCCTCCGTCCCATTAATAGTGTCTTATATTTCTAAAAAGATTTTCCGTTAGTAACATTTGTTTTTAAAAAGGGTAAATAATTTATGGCCACTACTAGGAACGAATGGAGCTTCGTACATATATCCGAATTTATCGACTGTTTCGAAGGATCTCAATTTGTTGCTACAATATATTTTACTTTTCTATTATGTAATATCTGAACAAAAGTTATTCCGTCCGTATCAAAAAAAGTGTTTTGTTTTTCTTTTTGAATTCTAATAGAAAGTGTCTTGTTTCTAAAAAAACAAAGAATATGTGAATCAAAATTAACAAGTCAAAAGTCAAATAATATACACCATACAATACAAGTTTTTAATCTCCGTGCTGAAAAAAAGGAAACACTTTTTATTGGACGAAGTGAGTATATAGTTAGCATGAAATGAAATATATATATATTGCAACACGATTGCGTAAAGTAGATCCATGATCGATTCAATTCTCATAAATATACATAGATTAAGACATTTCATCTGTCGACGTGACACGCAAGTTTGATATTCTCCTATTTAGATTATTATTCCTTAAAAAGTAATAAAAAAATTAATTTGTTAAAAAAGGAGGTTGATAAGAAAGGGAAATATTAATTTAAAAATTCGAATTTGAATTCCAATCTTGTCTATTTATGTATGGATTTGACGACAGTCGATATAAATGTTATCAAGAAACGTGACCAATTAGCTTGGAGAGAAAACGAATTTGGTAATTTATAAAAAGATTTATTGGATTATATTACATCCATATGGTTGACCTTTTCTTGCATAATAAATGCCGGAACGAAGTTGCCTCGTCGTTCTATTGTACTACAGTAGCTGACTACCATTTACATATTTTGAGTTTTTGCTTATTAAATAGTAGACCCTTATTTAATCGTTTTACTAATTATTATTAAAATTAAAATAATGCAATCCTAAGATTAATTATTCTTTCTCGAATGAGCCTTTTAGAGTATCTCCAACCAAGCTGCATTTTGAGTTTTGTAGTTGAAAAATCGGTCTAACCATGTTGCAAAAGAAACTGCAAAATTCATTTTTATTCATTTTTTTTTACAATTACTTCTCAATTATAACAAGGTTACGGGGCTCTAGCTTGTTCACATAGAGTTTTATGTGACCTATAATTATAGGTAAAAAGGAGATCAGTGAGATTATGTATGGATTAGATAGGAAGACATAGTTTTATTACTTTTTTAATAATTTATGCATATTCCTTATTTATTTTATGGATAATGCATATGGAATATTCCAGAATATATTCAATCTAAACCATCCACCACCGATAAGATGAAAAGGTGCTGATTGCTTCTTATTTTCTATTTTAAGGAGTCTTCTTATATAATTCATTCCCTAATTTAGATTATGGAAATTATTACATCAACATAAACTTTGTCAAAGCCGCTGGCAATTTCATTTACCATTAGGAAGATTCAAAAAGTACACATAAATTACGTACACATTATGATATATATATATATATATAATATAAATACAATATAAATGCATGTAGTATGAAATATGATGGAAATGCAGGTAGAGACATCCTGGTAATTAATCTTCATTGTACAGACAGCATTAATTGTAATAATCGACGCTAGCTATGACTCCCACCAATCGCCTTTGATTTGTCGCCCAGATTTTTACTACTACTACTACTATTCTTCCGGCCTGTTCTGAAAAATTATTCAAACAAAAACGCCCTAAACCGCGTTTCAACCCCTTTCTCTCTCATCGGTCAAACGTAATTATCTCTCTATATATACCCCACCCTCGCCGTCTCTCATTCTAATAAATCACAATCCACAATATTTTCTCTCTCTCTCTAGCAAAACCAACTTACTTGTTTTACTCAAACACCATCATCACTCGAACATTTCAGAAACGTAATCCTTCTCTCTCTTACATATCAATCAGACGAAAATGAGAGGCTCGTTGTTTTCAAGGGGAGCATCTCCTCCTCCGTCGTCCACGTCATCCACGCCGTCACGCGCCGGCCACCAGACTTTCTCCGACACGATGATGGAGGAGAATCTCGACAACGCCGAAGCCGTGATGAACAAGTGGGGAATCGATCCACACAGCCACGGTGAATTCTCGTCGCTTTTCGTTGATGATCGAAAAGACGCGATAAGATTCCTCGATGCTGTGAGCGATCTGCAGAAGGTGATGCACTACTACGTGAAGCTCAGCTCGAGCGCGGATAAACTCATCCGAGCTCAGAATTTGATGCAGATCGCGATCAGGAGATTGGAGAAGGAGTTCTACGTGATTCTATCGGCAAATCGGAAAAATCTCGATTCGGAATCGGTTTCGAGCCGCTCGTCTAGGGCTTCGGCCAGATCGAGTATTTCGGATTACTATGAAGATGAGTCTTCCGAAGGAGATGAGGAGAGTACGACGCCGTCGCGGTCTTCGCCTCAGACGCCGTCGCGAACTCCGCCTCGCGGCGGAGATGCCGAGGCGGATATTGCTATGGCGGATTTGAAGAATATCGCCGACTGTATGATTGGGTCGGGTTACGCGAGAGAGTGCGTTAATATATATAAAATCATCAGGAAATCGATAATTGATGAGGCGTTGTTCTACTTAGGAGTTGAGAAATTCAGCCTTCATCAGATGCAGAAGATGGATTGGAATGTTCTGGAGCAGAAAATTAGGAGCTGGCTTCACGCCGTGAAAGTCGCCGTGAAATCGTTGTTTTCCGGCGAGAGGATTCTATGCGATATCGTCTTCTCCTCGTCGGAGAAGATCGCGGAATCGTGCTTCACCGAGATTTCGAGAGACGCGGCGTTGCGGCTGTTTAATTTTCCGGAAGTTTTTGGGAGAAGTAAGAAGATTCTATCGCCGGAGAAGATGTTCCGCGCTCTCGATATATTCGAGGCGATTTCCGATTTGTGGCCGGAGATTGAATCAATTTTCTCTCACGACTCGTTTGCGGTGGTGAGAGTCGAGGCGGAGGCGGCGCTGGTGAAAATCGGCGAAGCGGTGAGGATTATGCTGAAGCAATTCGAGGCGGCGATTCAGAAGGATTCCTCGAAGACGCCGCCCGGCGGCGGCGTCCACCCTCTCACCCGCTACGTGATGAACTACCTCGTCTTTCTCGGCGACTACAGCGGCGCCGTCTCCGTCATAGTGTCGGACTGGTCGGTGGCGGCACAGACGCCTCTTCCGCAATCCTACTTCTCCAGCCCGACCTCCGCCTTGGCGGACGACCCCGGCGTGGCGGCGATCACCGCCAGGCTGGCGTGGCTGATCCTCATCCTCCTCTGCAAGCTCGACGGCAAGGCGGTGATGTACAACGACGTCGCATTGTCCTACTTGTTCCTAGCGAACAACCTAAACTACGTCGTTTCCAAGATCCGGAACTCCAAACTGGGGCTCCTGATGGGTACCGAGTGGATCTCCAATAACCGTTTAAAGGTCGGTAAATATTTAGGAAATTACGAGCGGATGGGATGGAGTAAACTGATCTCTTCACTTCCCGAGGATCCAACGGCTGAGATCTCTCCCGAGGAAGTGCGGGAATCTTTCGAACGGTTCAACACAGCTTTCGAGGAGGCCTACAAGAAGCAGACTTCATGGGTCATACCCGACCCGAAGCTACGTGACGATGTGAAAATCTCACTTGCAAATAGGATCCTCCCGGGTTATCGGGTCTTCTACCGTAAGCATAGAAAGAGCTACGCGACGGGATACGGAGTGGAGTCAATTATCAGATATGCCCCTGAAGATTTGAACAATTACTTGTCCGACTTGTTTTGCGCTGCACCCGGTACATCCACTAGAACGGTGTCGTATGATCCTTATAACGAATCGTCGTTTTCGTCGTCGCATGGCCGTTGATCGGAAAAGTGGACGGACGGCTCTTGCCTAGTAGATGTATAGTTTATTTTGGTTTACATAAGTTGGTTCTTTTGTGTATACGAATCAGAAGGCATTTTGTAATTTGTAGATGGAAATGGACATATGTCCGTTATATTGTTCGTGTCCAATTTTAACCCATGAGCTTATAAAAGAATTAAATTTTGTTCCGTTTTATAAAATTAACAATGTTTATGTCTAAATATACGTGTTTTAAATGGTTAATTATAGCTATTTCATAATTTTTTCTCATTTTACAATTTTCAAACTTTTAAGAGTTATAAAATTGTGAAATTTGATCTATGTCATAAATTAGCAATGTTAAGTGCAAAAGAATAATTTTTTTGTTTTTTCAAATAAATACTGGATGAAAACATTACATTCAGAAAAAATTTTTGTGTCTTGTTTAGTTTCTTTAAGGATTCGTTTTCGATGTATATGTTATATTTATTAGCAAAGTAAGTGTAATATTATATTTAAATACGATTAACAAAATTTGAAATTAAAATTAAATTGAAAATAAATATTTGATTCATTTTAGATTCTTATATTCACAATTTAAACGAGCATAATTAAAACACAATTTTATATTCATTTTAGTTAGTTGTTTAAGATTTGCTTAAATATATACTACTATTAAGCAGGCGTTTAGTTTTGCTTTGGAGAGAAACTTTATAATTTTGACAAATGATTTATTCTTATTTATTTAATTACAATACGAATAGATCTTTAAATTCTCAATCTCAGGGGATAAAATCACATGTCTAATAAATCTATATCCAATTCAAAACTATATAGTTTTGAATGAAAAAAATACATTTTTTAATTATTTATTTTATCCTTTTAATATTTTCATTCAGATTACGAAACTAATTAAAAAGTAAAAAATAAAAATAAAAATATACTTATTAAAATAAAACTAACAAATCCAATCTAATAAAGCTATGAATAAGTAAGCTAAATATATTAGACAATAGAATTGTCTCTCTCTTCATAAGCTTCTAAATATGACCTGGCTTTATCTCGACAGCCAAAAATATTAAAAAGTAGCCACTGATATACAAATGCAATTAGATAGAAGAAATTAATTATTTGAACAAATATCAAGAGTAAGAAGGAATACGTGGTATTGCAGTTTTCTTCTTGGCAAGCTGCTTGATTAGGAGGGAATACTAAATAAGCGGAAATTGCAGGAAACATTACCAGTAATAACAGTTGTACCAAAATCAACTTCCCCCATAACAGTTTTAAAATTGACTTCCAATCTTCATGTTCTTCGAAATTAGATTTTAATATGTTTTAGAAGTTGTTTGAGATTTTTCCTAATTATCAGGATGATGATGATGATTGTATGTGTATTTATAGGGGTATCAGGAAACAATAACGAAACAATAACGGATTAGGAAAATTCAGAAGATATAAAATTAATATAATCCTATCTCTTCCAATATATATATATATAGAGGATAATAAATATAAATTGGTATAATTAACACTCTATATATAGACAAGATAAATTGTATCCTTTAAGAGGTTTCCAATATATATCTAGGAGAATATTCACGTTATGATATATTCTATCTAGGGGTTGGTAAATAGGGTTGTAAACGAAGTAAATATCACTGTATTCGATTTGTATTTGGTTCGATATTTGAATATTCGTATTCGTATTCGATTTGTATTTGAATATTTCGATTCGATAATGATATTCAAATTATTCGATTCGTTTGTTTTTTAAAGAGCAACTATTCGATTATTCGACTATTCGATTTGAATTTTCTTAGACAAAGCCTATAACATAATATTTCAAAAATATTCAAAATCCAATACATTTAACATCTATGGAAGTTTCCTTGTTATAGAATAATAAAAAAATTAAATACGAATACCGAATCAAATCAAAATTATTTGATTCGTTTACAACGTAAGAAATAGGGAAGTTTCCTTTTTATAGAATAATAAAATACCGATACTCAAAAACATGTAAGATTGAGTTTTAGTATTATTCTTATGGGCCTTACCCTTCTGTTTCTTTCTAAATTTTTAATAATACCTTTAATTGGAACCAAGAAGACAATTCTTTTAATAAATTGAATTTTATTCGAATCTAGAATATCATAATTCTAATATAGTCATAGCAAAATTCTTAGATTAAGATCCAATCTTGATATCTCCATTCCTAACGGAGTAATATGGAAAATATTAGATTTAGATTTAGAATTAGTTAATTCGAATCAAATTTATGGACCTCCAAAGCGTACACGAATAGTAAAAAAGTCGAGAAATACCTCCGGTACTATCGTTCTCGAGTACTGAAGCATCACATCCTTTCGATAATATAATAAGGTAAAATAAATTAGTTATTCCTCGAAAGAGTGCAAAAATAATCTAGGAAAGTAAAATTGAAACATGAACAAAGCAGTCATGAAAAGTCGAGTATAATTGAGCTCGAGCAATAGAAAATTGAAGAAACGTAATTGTTAGAATCGTGTAAAATGAAGAAGATAGCATGTTAATTAGGGACTAAATTATGTTCATATATATGGTGAAAATATTATATAGAGACTAGCATTTTAGAGTTAACCTTACCTTGAAGTGGTATAATGAGTTTCTAAAGCTTAAGCTGGATGAAGGATAAAAGAAATTTCTATATAAAGTTTTAAAAAATATAAATTAAAAATTAAAAAAAGTAAAGAACTGGCCTGGCCCAAAACATAGAAAAAGATATAAAAATAATTATTTATTTAATAATAATTCCCACATAATAATAATTTTTTAATAAAATAAACTTGAAAATATATTTCAATATTAGTTTATTTATATTTGATAAATAAATAAAGAAAAATATATCGTGCGAAAAATCATTAATGAAAATGGTGCAATTTACATAATGATAATAATAATATTATTAATTTTAAATCCATTTTAACGAAGATCGAACACTAGACCAAACTTGCGTAGAAGTTGAGAATACCAATTATGTACATGTCGTCGGTTACATAATGTTAATAAAGCTAAAAGGAAAAATACTATACACCCTTTTCTCGATTTTTATATGAAAGTGAACTTGTGTCCAATTTTGGTCCATTTTGCCAAATCGAATAAAGTTGTTCAATTTTAGTCCGTTTAGGCATGTGTACGCGTACTTTGTTATTACATTAATTTTTAATTTTACCTATGTTAATTTTGATCCATTTTATTGTTCGTAACCAATTTTAATTGCAAAAGAGTTCAGTTTTGACTCGTTTTATAAAATTAACAATGTTTATGTCTAAAAATTATTAAAAAATATTTACCAAATATACGTATTTTAAATGTTTAATTGTAGCTATTTCATAATTTTTTTTCCTTTCACGATTTTCAAACTTTTAATAGAGTTCTGAAATTGTGAAATTTGACATATGCTTTAAATTAGCAATGTTAAGTCTAAGAAAAAATTAAATTATTTTTATCAAATAAAAACTGAAACTAGTTGATACATCCATTTTTCAATAATACTTGATATTTTTCGTACCATATGTATACGTACACACAGAACGCTACAGATACACAACAGAAATGATTCCCCCCTCTCTCTCTCTCTCTCCCCACTGCAACTCCACACCGTTTTTCGTACCACATCTATACTTACACAGTTAAATATATAACTGAATTTCTCATGATCAATCGTCTCGATACTCACATTCAATAAACAGAATAGTCTCTCGAACTTTCTATTCTAACTGAATAATACTTCGAGGCCTTTATAAATAGTTAGCTCACCTTCTATACTGCATACTCACATTCCCCATCGTTCTGCGAGAAGTTACTTTCCTGCTCTTCCGTTTCTCAAGCTTGGGCGGAGCCTGGGCGGCGCATTGGTTATTTCTTTCTCTGATATCTCGATTTCTATGATTTTACATACAATAAGTTGCATATCATAGTTGATATCTAGATTTCTACGATTTTACATACAATGAATTGCACATTGATAATTCCAGTGATTTTTATCGTAATCGAACTTATAATCAACATTTTGTGAAGGAACGTAGCATTTCTAAAGTTTCTTCCTGAGTTCAAGTCTTGCTGTTGGAGAAATCAGGTAATGTTCTTTCTCTGCAATACCGCTCTCTGTTCTGCTTATTTATACCAATTTTCTGCTATTCATTTGTCGACATTTATTGAATTTACAATTTCGTGAAATCCCCTTGCCCAATTCGAATTGAAGTCTTGTATCAGAACTTTTTACGATTCAATACTTAAATTTCTTCAATCGATATTTTGTGAATTTACAATTTCGTGAAATCCCCTTCCCAATTGGAATTGAAGTCTTGGCGATTCAATGTTTACGTTTCTTCATTCCGATTATCGAATTTTTGTGAGGTAATGTAGCATTCCGAAATGTTGTCAAGTATTGTTGTTGGGATCAATGACTTTATTCTGGTATGAGTTTCTGTTGCATTTATCAAAGTGTAGATTGGAGTTTGCGTTCTCTTTTCTGTTCTATTTAATTCCTGAATGAATCATGCTCGGATTATCGGCAGTTTTGTTTGTTATCACGGGGTGTGTCGAAATGACGGATATAACGTTAGCCGAGGCAAGAGTTGGACTCTCTCTCCGCAAGACGATAATGCTCCGCTACTCGGTGCAAGCGGTCTATAGCACTCGTCTCCAAGATACAACGGTTTTTCATTATGAGGAGTTGCACTACTTCTCGTAATTCCGGCGAACTACTAAATATTTGGGACTAAGGAAATGAAAGTATGTGATGAAAGGAAACACAAATAAATTGGAAAATTCATTCTTAATAATCGGATGGAATGGTCTATTTATAGATTTGAAGCACCCATTCATAAAAGACATAACTCTTCACAAAGGTCGCAACTTTTCGTAATATGCTCGCGATGGAATGGTCTATTTTGGAATATGCTCACGAGGTCCTTGTCTCCGTAATTGTGGCAACCATAATGACTTTGGTTCTGCAACGGCTGGGAAAGATAGGATATGGGTGGATAAGTTTGGCTCTCTGGTGCTACAACTTGTATCTTGCCAGTATCATGCAAGATTCAAGTGCTCTGAGGAATGGGACAAAAGTGCTGGGAAAATTTACTACAACATGGTTTTGGCTGTCATACTTTCTGGTGTTATACGGGTATGCAAATGCATTGTTTACTAGTGTTGGTATCAATATGGGAAACATCATCATGTTCATATTCTTCACGCCGGTGGTGATGATGGGATTCTCAATCATGGCTATGGAAGTGGTTGCGGAATTGGTAATTGAAGGAAATGCTCAGTTGGATGCGGAGGATGAGGCGGCGCAGGTAGGAAATGCTCAGTTGAATGCGGAGGATGAGGCGGCGCAGGTAGGAAATGCTCAGTTGGATGCGGAGGATGTTACTAAACTGCTTTCATTTTCTAATGGTTGATCTGTTTCAGACTTTTAAAACTGCTTTCATTCTGTTCTAGCTGCTTTCATTCTGTTCTAGTTAGACTAAACTGCTTTCATTCTGTTCTAGTTAGTTAGACTAAACTGCTTTCATTTTCTAATGTTTTAGCTGCTTTAGACTTTTAGTTGACTAAACTGAACTGATTTCATTTTGGACTTCACTGACTTCATTTTCTACTGTTTTAACTTTTAGTAGATAACTTATGGTCGGAGAAATTGTCACAAGATTAATTTCCACCAGAAAATTTGGAAAACAACTGATTTAGTTCTCTATATATTTTTTTTATTTCCAGAAATAAAAAAAAAAAAAAAAAAAATTGACATAAGACACGTTTAAGCACTACAATTAATACTAATTTCCACCATAAGACACGTTTCAAAAAACTCGACCGCGCGAGGCGGCACGCGTATGGATCTCCGTGGAAATCCTCCTATCTAATTGAGTGATGCGTGAAACAGGACCACACGGGCGAGGGCGAGGGCGAGGGCGGCGGCGGCGTGCGTATGGATCTCCGCTTCTGGCTAAATTGTTGTGGATGTTGAGGGTCAAACGTGCGAGGTGGTGTAAGCATAAGTACAAAAGATGGGTTAAGCCCACCAAACCTAAAAAGGCCCAAAATTATTGATACCAACAATTTATGCTAATCCATTAAATTAGGAAAATATGATACATTAAACAATACCAAATACAGTACAACCTTGATAATTAATACACATTATTTTTCTCCAGTTCCCATTCGGACCGGTGTAAAAAATTCATCAAAATCTATAATCCGCAAATTAGTATAAAAGGAAATACTTTTAAAAATATATATATGATACGATGCCAAAAAAAATATAATCCGCAAACTAAACAAATATTTGATTGAATCCTAATCCCGCTCTCATTTCTTCTTCATTCAATTTTCCGATTGTCAAGTCCTAAATCCTTCACTTCTTCATTATTCCAGTCAGGGCGGAATGGGGGTTCGGGTGGGGGCGACCGCACCCCCTATTTCATGTGTCGTGGCGGAAATTCGTTTGTAAATTTGAAAATCTAGCAGCTCATTTCACGAGAATTTCATTATTTTTATAGTTTTTGTATTCCATTTTAGGCTCGTTCTTCTTTGTCCTTTTTATAAGTTATACATACCTTCGACTTCCTTTTACTTATTATTACTCCGCCCTCTTCAAAGCTCAAATTGAAGCCGTGATAGACTTGGACAAAACAGAAGAGAAGGTAGATTCGTTTCGCTTTTCAATTATCTAATATTCTTAATATTGAATCATGTGAGAAAGATAGATCCCCTTTTTTCTATTTAAGTTCCCATCCATCTCTAAGACACGCTAACTATAGTGTAAATCGAACGTAGTTCTTCTCTTAATTGATAGGGTGACCCGCGATTCTTGCAGTAAAATAAAAAAAATTATTTTTTATTTTTATTTTTTAGCTTGTTAACATATTAAACTATATTTAACAATTATATAAACTTCGCCTCTTTGTACTTTGATTTTAAATTTTACCCTATTGAATATTATCGTACCACTAGGCACATCAATATTCGGCTAGTCTTAATACAATAATACGCATTGGGACTCTAATTAAAGTAGCTCCGGGTTGAAATTAATGACCATACGTAATTGAGTTCATCAACGTAGTATTCTTCTTGAAGTAAAGTATATTCTTTTATTAGTATTCTCATAAAAATAATTTCAAAACTAGTTTTTAGTGTCACTTTAACATACAAATTTTCTTATTTGATTTAACAAAACATTTTCGCAAAGCTCGGGACGGGTTGAAATTAAACTTGTGTCCAATTTTGGCCCATTTTGCCAAATCCAATAAAGTTGCATACTTTGTTATTATATTAATTTTTAATTTTACCTATATTAATCTTGGTCCAAATAATTTATTTTATTTTATCAAATAAATGCTGGATGAAAACATTATATTCAGAATATTTTTTGTGTCTGGTTTAGTTTCTTTAAGGATTCGTTTTAGATGTATACATTATATTTATTAGCAAAGTAAGTTTAATATTGATATTTAAATACGAAATGAACGAAATTTGAAAATAGTAGGAAATTGAACATAAATATTTGATTCGTTTTAGATTCTTCATAAATTAGCGTTGGAGAGAAATTTTATTCTCAATGCGGCTAATTGAAAACAAATAAGAAAATAAAAAACAAAACTTACTTATCGAAAAGGAATAACATATAGTCATCGCAATAAATCCATTCAAATAAAATTAATAAAACTAATCTACCTACCTAATAAATAAAACCTAAAAAAAAATATACTAGACAATAGAATCGTCCGTGTCTTGGAAAGCTTCGTCACATGACCTAGCCTTATCTCCATAGCCAAAAAATTTAAAAGCTAGGCAGCCATTTACAATCAGAAAGATTAAATTCATTATTTGAAAACCTGTTAATTGCAACAAAAGATGTTTGGTATTGCAGCTATTTTCTTCTTGGCAAGCTTGATGGAGGCGTAATACGGAATAAGTGGAAACGGGAAACATTAGCATAGAATATACCAACAAAGATAACAAGACGAACTTCATGTTTTCTCCAATCTTCGTGTCGCCCTTTTCTCCACTCTCTCCGCTTCCAATCTTCATGTTGCCCTCTTTCTTTCAAGATTTCCATGTCGCCTTTTTCTTCAAAAATCTTATTTAATATGTTGTAGAGGTTGTTTGAGATTTTTCCTAATTATCACAATGATGATGATGTACGTATGTGTATTTATAAGGGTGTCCGGAGACAATATCCTACATGGATTAGGAAAATTCACAAGATATAAAATTAATATCTTTCTCTTCCATATCCTTAAAGGTTTCCAATATATATCTAGGAGAATAAATATAAATTGGTATAAAAGGAAATACTTAAAAAAATTATGATGCCAAAAAAATATAATCCGCAAACTAAACAGATATTTTATTTTTCGAGATCGAATCAGTGTCTGAATCCTAATCCCGCTCCCATTTCTTCTTCAATCAATTTTCCGATTATCAAGACCTAAATCTTTCACTTCTTCATTATTCCAGTGTCAAAGTCATTCTTGAATCGCCGGTTTTTAGTTGCAGAAGAGAAGAAATTAGGAAGCAAAAATCCAATAAAAAACCGAATTGCTGCTCTGTGAAGGAGATATCGGTGCAGGAGTCTCTGGACAAGCATAGGCTTTCACGGAAGATAGAGGACGCCGTCAATGCCGCCCGTTAGGGTAAAGACATAAAGAAATCCATCTCCTCCGTTGTCAACAGGGGCGGATCTACAGCCGGGTCAGTCGATCGACCCCCCGGTCGCCGGGTTTTTATCTACGTATGGTATAGCATATGTTATTGTTATATAGGTAAGTTAGCAAATAAAGCTTAAAAATGTCTGTAGCCCAGCGGTAAGTTCTCAGCTTCTTTACCCTGATGAGCAGGGTTCGATTCTCCCAAAGGCCATTTAAAATATTTAATTAACTTCTTCATGCACTCGTCCGCATGCATGTACTCCACGCACACGTCCACATGCATGCGCCTATTCACGAGCCTTCCCCGATCAACGCGACGGTTCCCCGGTCTTTCTTCTTCAACCTTCGACGGTACACCACATCTCTAACAATCTGCATAAGGTATCTTAACTTTTTGCGCCTGCAGCTTGAAAGAAATCTTAGATTTTGTAAAGGAGGCTATTGGAAGAACAGGACATGGCGAGAAAATAAAGATAGCAATTGGTGTTGCGGCAACTGAATTTTGTATAGGTGATTCTTTTTTCTTATAAGTCTTTAATTATAAGATAAAAGAATTAGTTAAAACTAATAGAGGCATAGAAAGGACCCCTAAAACTATAGAGTTTGATAAATTATTAATTTAAATATTTTCTTTTGGTAAATACTTCCTGATATCAATGTTCTCTATTGGATCTCTCTTCAGTGTTGAAGACCACCTTTCATATAACTGCCCATTACCCAAATATGTCTTTTCTGGTTTGCCTGATCTTTATATCTTTGATATGTACAAAGAACTTTGTCAAGGTATCTTTATCACAGCATAAGTTTGTGGTTGAGTTCTTTCTTCTGCTATGCATAAAGAGTTATCTGAATTTCTCTTCATTACGACCCACATCATATAGCACTTTTGACAAGAGCTGTTTGGCATCTAAATGTGCTTTAATCATGCTGTCTCTCTTTCTCTTATCTCTATTCTGGTGCTCTTTCAGCCTACCCTATTGTTTCGATTGAAGATCCATTTGATAAGGAGGACTGGGAGCACTCCAAGTATTTCTCTAGTCTTGGAATATGCCAGGTTTCTTTCTCATTCTCACACGCGCATTTTTGGTTCCATATTTATCCTGCTGAATTATTACAAGTTACAACTGAAAGAGTATGAACATAGCCTGCATACCATAGATTTACAGCTTCATTTGGGAGTACATCTGTTTATATGTCATCTACTCCCTCCGTCCCAATATTTGTGGCTCGTTTGGTTTCGGCACGGGAATTTAGGAAGTGGTGTTATGTGGTGTAGATTGTTTGACTTTTTGATAGTTAATTTTGGGCCACACAATATTTACTTTTTTTAGAAGTAAGCCACAAATAATGGGACGGAGGGAGTATATGATAGTTCCAGCATCAATATTTCATTTAAGCACGTAGTTTGGCTATCTACATCTTCTCGTCACACTATTGGCAGAGTTCATGATAGTTTATATTTCATGACATAAGACATTCTAAGTTCCAATGACCCTCCAGCACAAAAGAAACCCACCTTGTTGATTATTCCTCCAACTACTCATGGTTTCTTACAAGTCCCACTAATTCGATTTTGAGACCAATTGCATCAAGTCTGAAACATTTTCACCATGAACGATTTAGAGAACTTTGAAACCGTATCTATTTGTTTGGATAAGCAAGGTGGCATCACGTCTTAAAGAGAAGTTATGCATACATGCTTTAGATGCTTGATATCCACTCAGATCCAAAGCGACTATTCATTTCAGGTGGTAGGTGATGACTTGTTGATGTCAAATCCTAAACGAATTGAGAGGGCTGTACAGGAGGCAGCTTGCAATGCTCTTCTCCTCAAGGTAATTTTCTGAAAAATCATCAAATCTTGGTTCAAAATATATGAATTAAGGTTAGGATTCATTATTCTGTGTGAAATGTGAATCTTTCACTGCTTTAGTGATGCCCTCCATTTTACTTTTTCTTGTCTGATGATGCTGGTTTCATGAATTCCGTTGACATTTCAAAATCTTCACTTTTTCTCGACACATTTACATTCCAGTACAGTTCGTTTCCTCACTGCTCTTTACCACAAAGTTCAGGTCAACCAGGTCGGAACTGTAACTGAAGCCATAGAAGCCGTCAAGTTAGCCAAGGATGCCAATTGGGGTGTGGTAATATCTCAGAGAAGCGGAGAAAGTGAAGATTCTTTCTTAGCCGATTTAGCTGTTGGTCTCGCCACTGGTCAAATTAAAGCAGGGGCGCCTTGCCGTGGGGAGAGACTAGCCAAGTATAATCAGGTTAGTATATATAATATCCCATTCATGCCTATCTAGGAGGACGCGAAAATGCAGATATAATAGCTGTAAATTTCTTAATCCGCAGCTGCTCAGAATCGAGGAGGAGCTGGGCGATCAAGCAATCTATGCTGGTGATAATTGGAAGCACCTTTAAAATTTGGTTCGCCGTGATTTCTTGTTACGAAGCAGAGGCGGTTCCTCGCATTCGTGTTGTTCAACGCCTGACATTCGGGGGTATAGCTGATCCGAGGAAACCTTATAACACCTTCTTATTACAACTTTGTTGATGAAGATCCGTTATTGTTGTTTTGGTAGTTTTTGATGAACAGTTTCAGGAGTCCATTATTTGATGAGATTCGAGTTCTTGTCCAGTTGTTACTCTCGTTCATAGTTAGGTAGATGGACAATTATTGCCCTTGAGTTTTGTAACCTAAGAATAGTAAAAGTTGAGGCTACATATTTTTGCACATTTGTTTGATTTAGAGCGTCAAGTATTACTCCCTCTGTCTCGCTATTAGCAGTTCATTTCTTTCCGGCACGGTTATTAAGAGAGTAGGTGATAAAATATGAGAGAGATGATGAGTGAGATAATGAGAGAATAGATAATAAAGTAAATGAGAGAAACATGAGTCATGAGTGAAATAATGATAAAAGTAAATAATAAAATAGAAGAGAGTAGATGATAAAATAGGATTAAAATTTACTCAATTTAGAATTAGCTATTTTTAACGGGACGCCTTAGAGAATCGAGATCTTCCAATTTAAACTCAAAAGTATCTTCTTCGTTTTCAGAAGGAAGAATAGATTCCAAAAAAAGAATAAAATCTTTATTAAGTCAAATTTTAATTGATGCTAATGGTAAAAAAATTAGCAGAACGTAGTTAGAATAAAAGAAATCAGTAAAGAAATATCTCGACGGACATACAAATTAATTACCGAATTAGAACAACGCTCAGAAAGATATCAAGAAAACATACAAGTAGATCATCAAATTCGTTGAAGAAAGGGCAAACGCGTAGTGATTTTTACTACTAACAGGGAGAATAGTGATTCTAATACTATGACTAATATGCCCAATCAAATAGACGAAGTGACTTTGATACGTTATTCACAAGAATCAAACTTTCGGCGGGATATAATCAAAGGTTCTATATGAGGTCAAAGGCGAAAAATAGTTATTTCAAATAATGATAAAAGTAAATAATAAAAGAGAAGATAGTATATAATAAAATACAATTAAAATTTACTAAATTTAGAATTAGCTACTTTTAACAAACGCCTTAATTAGAAAAGTAAATCGCTTTTAGTAAGAGGAAGGTAATAACATATTGGATCAGGTTCTACACTCAAACTTAATTCACTTTTTGCTTAACTTCTAATTTGAAACCCGATTTGAGCCGATTTACAATGAATGAAGGAGGCCCCCATTACTTGTTGGTACAAAAAACAAAAGAAAGTGTTCTCTTCTAAAGGAATCTCCACATAACAATACTAAGCCATTGAGATAACCATGGATCAATAAAATCCAATTTAGGAGTTCAATACTTGCATAACCAAACACAATCCAACACAATTTGCATAACAAAGACACCTAAAAAGATGTACAAGTAACTCAGGATTGTGGATTAGCTTTCGGCAAGATAATCATACTAAGGCTTAGTCTCCTCGTCGTCCTCCTCGATCTTGGGTGCCAAGTAGAACCGTATGTAGCCCATCTCCGCAACCTTGTACTCGACCACCACCGGAAGCTCCGAGGAAAGGCTTATGGTGACAGTGTTCGACAAGGGAGAAGCCTTGGTGAATGAGTTGAGATACCGAAGAGCAAAAGTGAGGGATACCGGCTCATTCATCTCAATCACAATGGCTTCTTCCGGCTGCAAAATGCAAAACAAAGACGAATAGTCGAATATAACTATGTAAGTCATCAATAGCTCTTGAAATTTGGCATAATGTGTTGAGAGGCTAGAGGAATTGGATTAACCTTGTCAACACTTGTGTTCTGCCTGCATACAATGTTTGCAGTTCCAATATCGCCTCTTGTCGAGAACTTCACTCCTTCCTTTGTGACGGAGATGACAACTGCAAGAACGTAAGACGGAGGAGGTGAGTATTTAAATCCACTGGTTATGTTCAGAGTCTGTTTGTTGTTGGTATATAACCTGTATCGCCAATGCTACTGAGATCTTTACAAATCCTTGCAAACTCGGCAGATGGCATACGGACTATCGCGTGGTACTCGGCTTCTGGGATTCCTAGATGCTCGCTGTCGATGTCCATGAGCTTCATCTCAAAATCTGAGATCTTATCTTGAGCTGCGAAACGAAACAAGAACAGACTCAATAATCAACACTACATTCAAAACATGAACGAAGAACTAAGAGAATCAGACTCTATGATGATGATATTAAATTCAAATAAATAAGTTTAATGCATGTTATGATACTTCAAACTCATTCAAGAATGAATTGAGTATACACAACAACAGAGCAACAACAATTAACAAAGCTTTCATGGCTAAATTTGCCAAGCACAACATCATCCACCTTCTCATATGAAAATTTAGTAAGATAAGTAATCGACAATTAAACAAATTATCCTCTTTCTCGAGATTTGACCGGAGAATCAATCTAAAACACAAAGTTGAAAACAGATCGGCCAAGAACAGGATGCATATTCAAACACTAATTTGGCGTAGAAAAGAAACTATAACACAATAAACACAAATCCAGAAATAAATCAAGCCGAAATGGAAGAAAAGGTAAAGGGAACATACTAGGGCTCTCGAACATGAATGTCACGGTGTCGCTGCCATCGTCAGCCTTCAATGTGACGATGTCATCGTTCCCAGCGCACTTGAGCATTTTCGCCATGTTATTGAGGTTCATCCCCATGGAAATGTTTCGGTCGCAGCGGTAGTGCTCGAATCCCTCCGACCGGAGCAGCAGCGCCACCAGCGCCACGTGGCTGGAATCCATGGCCTGCAGCGAGAACCCGGTCGCCGAGCAGTCGAAGTTCGCATCGGTCACCAGTTCCTTAATCGCTTCCAGAACCTTCTTCAGCAAGCTCCCCTGCACCAGCCGAAGCTCCAACATCTTTCGATCTGTCGCCGAAAAAACAAAAACAGAAAAGGAATAATTCCCCGATCTCCGACTTTTGGTGGGAAATTTGGGCGTTCGGTATGAAATTTTGCGAACGGTGGAGAACTAGGGTTTACATAGGAAGCAGCGGACCCCTTTTGACTGGCGGGAACTTTCAGGGGTTGAAATGCAAATAGTTTTAATTCCCGCCACAATTTTTAGAAAAAATAAAAAATAAAATGAGATGATGGGCTGGGCTGGGTCCACATATTTAGGCCTAATTTGAAGCCCATTTTGTCCTATTGGGCCTGTCTTAATCGAAATCCAATAGTTTAAGGCCCAATGATATTTTTCTATAGGGCCAATTGCAATTACTGTACTACCCATTCAGTAAATAAAAAGAGTATAATAATACTCCTAACGTCCCATTAGAACTGTCGTGTATTCTTTATCGGATGTCCTATCTTATTTCTAAAAAAGATACTCCCTCCATCCCACCGAACTTGTCTTATATTCCTTTTTTTAGTTGTCACGCCGAATTGTCTTGTTCCTAAATAAGAAAATAGGTACTACACATTTATCAATTCAAATCAACTTAAAAATATTAATTATTGAATGAGACTCACACATTTACTTCACAAATCAGTTCTAACTAATTAATTGTATGGGTCGCAGACATTTATCAACCTACATTAATTTTCCTAAATAACCGAAACTGAAAACCGAAAAGAAACAGAACAAATTCCGTGAGAGGGAGGCAGTAAAAAACTTTTGGACAAAAAAAATAACAAGCTACGTCACACAATACCATTTCTTAATCTTCATGCCCAAAATAAACAAAATGGTTCTAATGTGACGAGGGAATAATTGAATTACGGATCCTCATGAGATGACTAGCCCATAGCCCGAGTGAAGTTTACTCCGTACCAAAAATAGGGATTGCAGGTAACTCATTATAAAAATTAAAATTAAAATTAAAAAAATAGCAACACCTAACTATCAAAAAAAGGGTAACTGAATTATAGCACAAAAGTTTGTGTGTACCACTTTCGTATACTCTTGTGTGTACCACACCACAAGGTATTGACATATGTTAAATATAGCCCACTTGATTTAATGATAACTGCCACGTGTCAATACCCTTTTGATATGGTACACACAAGAGTATACGAAAGTGGTTCATCCGAGAAGTGTGATACATAAAAGTGCGTAATTTAGTGATACAAAAACCTTTCCCAAAGTTATGAGATCTTGGGATTAAATTTCACCAAATTAGAACAAACTAAAGTATATAATTAGTAGCTGGAAAATCTTGTTGCCAAAACATTCTCATTATATGTAACAAATTAAAACTGTAACATTCACATGGTTGTCATTAATTAGTGATTAAGACGGGTTAGCGGGCAGTAGTTTTCAGAATTTATGATTTTCGTCCATAATCAACAAAATTAGTTGATTTTGACAAACTTCGCCGTTAATGATAACATAATGAAGCGTAAGTGGAACGACTAATTCAGACCCACATCATCGAAACAGTTAGGTTATATCGAAAATGTAACACGAAAATATAATAGAATAACTCGTATTTGTAAGATACCGGAACCCTATACAGTTAAACATCCATAAAGTAATATTCGATAAAGTAATAATATCGTTAAAATAATAATTTCTTCCGATCCCGGTATGGGTTAATGCATTAAAATAATGTTCGATAAAGTAATAACTTCATTAAATGAATATATTTTTTTCGATCTCAAGGTTATTACTTTATCGAGGTTTAACTGTATAGGGATAAACTTTATTACTCCATCTGTTCTAGCCGACTTGTCTTGTTTGATTTCGGTACGGATATTTTGGTGAGTGGGTGGTTGTGTGTAGATGAGTAGGTGAATGCGTATAGAAAGTGGGAGTTTGTGTAGTACTTCCTTCGTCCCGCTATTACTGTCCTACTTTCCTAATCGTGTTGTCCCGCTATTACTGTCATGTTTCCTAAAATAGCAAAAACTACTCTTAAACAAAAAATGAAGTGGATCCCTCCTACTTAATACTCATCCCACACTATCATACTGTCTCTCTCCAAAAATATATCTCTCACACGATTTTAATTCCATTCCGCAATCGAAAAGTTATGATTTTTAACTTTTTGGAAACTTAAATTATTTCTTAAAATACAATCTGAGAAAAAAAAAAAAAATCGATTGTCTCGACTACTGCAAAAATTTGGATAAATTCTCATTTCCTCCATCAACCACTCATCGAAAACTGTGCTGATTTCTTAATACAATTAAAAAAATACTCATTTAAATTATATTTTTTAATCTTCGTGCCGAAACCAATGGGGACAGTAATAGCGGAACGGATTTTCCTTTTAGAAAATAAAACAAGTCAGATGAAACGGCCCGGAAAAGAATATAAGACAAGTCGAGCGGAACGGAAAGAGTATAATATTTAGACATTGCTTAGAAAATATGACATATTGTATGGAGATCCACCAGCTGCATTAACTTTGTCTGCGTAACGTATTTTTATATGAGTTTGGAGGCTAATAATTTCATGCAAATTAATGGCTGCCATAATTATAAGAGAGCTCTGTTGCCAGCTATTTTCTCCCATATCTTTATATTATCCAACTTTTTTTAAAAATTCGTACACCTGGCAGATATATTTTTAGCAACTTTAGTTTGAATTAATTGCGATTGCAAATTGGCACATGAATTGTTGCAGTATAGGTTAGGGAAGATATAGACATCGCCCATTTTCGGTTCCAATTATGATTCATCGAACTGAAACTGAAATCGAACCGTATATAGATAATTTAAGGTTCAGATTTAAAACTGTCGTTTTAAGTTTGGTTTACAGGTTTCACGGTTCTTATAATTTTTAATATATTATTTTATTAATTAATTTCAATTCATTGTAAAAGTTATACATAAAAATACCTTTAATTTCGAAACAAGTGAAGAATTAATTATAAATAAAATTATGTAATCTATAACATGAAATAATCAAATGCAAAATATATTTAATGACTTCCAATGTTAAATATAACTTGAAATATAACATTTATTAAAATTCATTTATTCAGTTCATTGGAGAGGTGATTGTTGAAGTTTTCAATAAGTGAAAATGTCAGTTTCTCTCAGTTTGGAATCGATGGTTTTAGAAAGAACAAATCAAAAACCGATGGTTTAAAGTTCTTGACGATTCTAGTTTGCACCGATTCTGGTTTACGTCAGTTTCGGTTGCAGTTTGAAACCCAATTTGAACCGATTTCGTTTTGAAAATAAGCATGTTTAGGAAGACATTGTGAGATCGAGATGTTTTCTATTTCAAATATACTTATATTAGAAATATTTAATACTTTATTTCATCGTTGGGTTCTAAACTTTAAAGACTATCAATTTTACATAACTAGAAAAAAAATGCAGTCTTTAATTACGTGTTACGAGTCTATATATATTAAGGAGGTAATTAACTTCGGACTGCAGATTCCATTCGTAGGTTCACTTTTAGTAGTCCAATTTAATTTTCAACTACTTTGAATAAAAAATGAGTTCATTACTAATAGCTAGTAGTCAAAATTCAAAATTGTGGAAAATCATAACTACAGTTAAACCTAAATAAAATAATATTCGATAAAGTAATAATTTCGCTAAGATAATAATTTATTCCGGTCCTAATATAGGTCAATGCACTAAAATAATGTTCGATAAAGTAATAACCTCGTTAAATGAATTATTTTTCTCGTTACCCAAAATTATAATTTATCGAGGTTTAATTATATATATATATATATATATACTATTTTCTTTATTATTAAATCTCAACTTTATATTAAACATTTACGGATTTACCCCCGGAAACAACTAGGCCCACCCACCATGCTTGGCCAATTATCAACTGAAATTGGTTTATTCTGACTACATTTGCATTTACTATATACATGGGTTTTGATCCAACAAAAACAATAAGATTCTACTTTCAATTAAGTTTCAGAAATTTAATGTTTTGTAGGTCGAATTCATCCATAGCTATTGTCTATGTTGCATGAACACAAGACATGCGATATGATACAGATCGGAATATTGTCTTTTCTAAAAACTTAAAATACGACACGGTGATTGGACACGGTATTTGAAGTATAAAATAAATTATTCCCTCTGTTCTGTTCGACTTGTCTTTTATTCATTCTCGGGTCGTCCCATCCGATTTGTCTTGTTTCTTGAAAAGGAAAATAATTACTACACAAACTCCTACTTTTTCTTTGTGGGACTTACTTTTCTATACACAATCACTCACTCATTTACATACAACCACCCAGGGGCGGATCCAGGATTACGAGGGAGGGGGACGAAACTAAAAAATTCGATAGAGAAGAGGGTGAAGTGTACATTCGGGGATGAAATACGGAATTTCTTAAAAATTACATATATAAAATCGCGTTTCGACACGAGTTCGGGGGGGGGGCTGGATCCGCCACTGCAACCACCCATTCACTAAAATATCCGTACCAAAATTAAACAAAACAAGTCGATTGGGACGGAGGAAATATTTTTTTTAATTTTATTAAGTATCATATCATATTGAAATATCGAACACGTACACAATATATTACTTTGAGATTTTCTAAAATATCCATGCCACGTAACCACTTCTTACTGTGGAATCGTGCATTATTCGTTGAACACATCAATTTTCTTACATGGATACATGTGATTATTATTATTATTATTTTTATATTTGTTTGAGCAAAGACACGTGTGATTTATTGCATATACCCCACGACAATAAAAATTGACGCCGAAATAATTGCTCCCATGTCCCACCCATCGTATTATATACGGAAACAATTTGGACCAAGTCTGCGAAGTCAAACACTCACTGACATGACTCTTACCGACTCTATTTAATCAAGATTTGATGTATTATACTAATACATCCAAATTATTCGATTTATGTCACCTTTCAAAACTCTAAAATAATTATTATTTGTGGGATTAATAAATCATAATTATTGTATATTATTATTAAATCAACGGATCTAATGTGATATCGATCTCATATAAAGTCGAGTACGATATATTTTAACACTTCGATGAAACCCACGGATTCAAATATGCTGATCAATTAACCCAACTCATGCCCAATCTTTACTCTGAAAAAAACCCGACCTTAAGTAATATTGACGTTACCCAAGTTTTTTGTGTTATTAAATAAATAAAATTGTGACCATTTCATTGATTAACACAAATTAGACATGAAAAAATTGAACAGACGATGACGATCCATACCTCAAATTCCTAATTTCCTATACGGCCATGAGACCATATGTATGTACATTATATACTACAACCGTATATATTTAAGATTTCATATAATATAACGAAATTGAAGTGACATAAAATATAATGCATGTAACCAATAATCAAAGAAAACGACCCTCGACCAAATTTCCCCATGCATTAATTCATTAGGAAACCGCGTATGCCGGGAGGATTGTAAAATTAAAAGCCACATTTATAGCCAAAGTTGTAAAAATAGGGGTTTTAATATATAATTTGTACTACCTCATAATATGATATAAATATAGGGCAAGTAGCGGCGAAGGTAGGTGGCCCGGGACCGATAGGTCATGGGTTCAAATCTCACTGGCAATTATGTATGTGTGCTCACACTCATGATTAGCTAAAGGTGGGCTTAACTCTCATGTTCTGTTTTGCGGGTTATTGCGTAGGAGCGGGGTTTCTTCTCGCAAGACGCACTTCACGGGTTACCATCTTCATCCAAAAGAAATATATCCAAAAGAAATATAGGGCAAGTCCCACACAAATCACAATTGAGTTGGTGGAAGTTGAGAGATCTCAATTAGTGAGATTTTAAGACTAACGTCACATGTTTTCCCTACTTGCCCAACCCCTTTAATACCACCTTTGATTTTCAAAATCCACATCAAAAATCAATAACACCACCTAACATACCACACAATCACACAACTACTTCTATTTCTACCCCTCTCCCCCATTTCTCTCTCTACCAATGCGGATATCCATGTCCACCTTCTTCTACTTCCTCCCTCTCCTCCCTCTCCTCTACATTATATGGCGATTCGTCGATCGGAGACGGCATCGGAACTGCTACATACTCGACTACGAGTGCTACAAACCCTCCGACGACAAGCGTCTGAGCACGAAGTTCTCCGGCGAGGTCATCCGCCGCAACAAGCACCTCGGCTTGAACGAGTACAAGTTCCTCCTGAAGGCGATCGTGAGCTCTGGCATCGGCGAGGAGACGTACGCGCCGAAGATGGTGTTCGAAGGGCGGGAGTCGTCCCCCACCCTCCACGACGGTCTGGTCGAGATGGACGAGTTTTTCACGTGCAGCATTAGCAAGCTGTTGGAACGGACCGGCATTTCCCCGTCGGAGATCGACGTGTTGGTCGTCAACATATCGATGCTAGCGACGGCCCCTTCCCTCTCATCGCGAATCATCAACAAGTACAAGATGAGGGAGGATGTGAAGGTTTACAACCTCACCGGCATGGGATGCAGCGCGAGCTTAGTCTCCGTCGGAATCGTCCAGAGCATATTCAAATCTCGTCGGAATATTCAAGCCCTAGTTGTCACGTCGGAGTCGTTAAGCTTGGGCTGGTACACCGGCAACGACCGGTCGATGATCCTCGCGAACTGCCTCTTCCGCACCGGCGGATGCGCGATGATCCTAACGAACAAACCCTCGATGAAGGAGAAAGCAATGTTCAAGCTCAAACACCTTGTCCGGACCCACCACGGATCCCGCGACGAATCGTACGACTGTTGCATACAAAAAGAAGACGAAAAGGGCATCGTCGGTTTCCACCTCGGGAAGAATCTCCCCAAGGCGGCGACGAGAGCCTTCGTCGATAACCTAAAAGAGATCGCCCCGAAGATCCTCCCGCTCCGCGAGCTCCTCCGCTTCGCCGCCTCGCTCCTCCTCCGCAAACTGAAGCAGAGGCGGAGCAAGGCGGGGCCGAGGCCGGTCATCGACTTCAAAACCGGTGTGGACCACTTCTGCCTCCACACCGGCGGGAAGGCGGTGATCGACGCAATCGCTCAGAACTTAAATCTGAGCGAGTACGACGTCGAGCCGGCCCGGATGACCCTCCACCGGTTCGGGAACACGTCCGCGAGTAGCCTTTGGTACGTACTCGCCTACATGGAGGCGAAGAAGCGGCTGAAGAAGGGGGATAGGGTTTTCATGATCAGCTTCGGAGCGGGATTCAAATGCAACAGCTGTTTGTGGGAGGTGGTAAGAGATTTGGACGGTAAGAATGTTTGGAGTGATTTTGTTGATAAATATCCGATGAAGAATTTAACGAATCCTTTTATGGACAAGTACGGATGGCTTAACAATGAGGATCCGGATACGTTCTACGTGCCGGATGATTACGAAATACCAGATTAATTAAGTTAATTAATTAATTTATTCTGGATTAATTTCTTTTTGGGGTTTGTTGGGACTGATTCTTCTTCATGTTCAATCTGTTCGATTCTAATTTTTTTTTAAATTAATATTACACGTCTTGTGGTTTAATTTCATACGCTTAAATCAAAAGTGGAAAATACAATTGTTGTTTACACCTAAAATTTGTATTCTGTTTGAACATGTTTACTATATATTACAAGAATATAAAGTCTCGTTTTATTCAACTCTCTCTATATTTCCTATTTGTTTGATGCTTATGCGACGTGCATTTGTATAATTAAACCAAATTAAATTATAGTTGAGATTTCTAGACCCTACGGAATTAATTAGGGTTATTTTCGGTAATTTAGGGTAGATCGAACATATATACTTCTCCCCAAGCTAACATCAAATTTTCCATACAAAAATTGAAAAGAAACCCTAGATTTTTCAAATTCTCTATACATTCAACCACAATACATCTACGTACATGTCTTATTACCAAATAATTGTGTTTACTTGTGTATAATATGATGTCTGAAAACATGAACAGTTAAACCTTGATAAAATAATAATTTAGCTAAGATAATAATTCATTCAAGTCCCGATATGGGTCAATGCACTAAAATAATGTTCGATAAAGTAATAGCCTCGCTAAATGAATACAGTTAAACCCCGATAAAGTAATATTCAATAGAGTAATAATCTCGCTTAGATAATAATTTCTTCCGGTTCTGATATAGGTTAATGCATTAAAATATTATTCGATAAATTAAGTAATAACTTCGTTAAATGAATATTTTTTTTCCGATTCCCAAAGTTATTACTTTATTGAGGTTTAACTGTATTTTTTTTCGGTCCCAATGTTATTACTTTATCGAAGTTTAACTGTATTTAATATTACACGTACGTTTGCACACGTTCATACATACATACTAGGGACGACAAACAAACTTGTGATGCAGCAATCAATACTATGATGCAGTAAAAGTTTTTTGGTGAGAGTTGTTGAGTGAGTAATTGCACGGTGCCAACTGTAGAGAGACGTAGAGCTGCCTAGCTCCTTTCGTAGATAATTAACATCCTACTGTTTTATAATAAAAAAAAAAAAAAAGGACATTTTACATCAATGTATTATGCACTTTTTATTGCATAGTATTTATTGAGATCTACCTTCCATATACATACACATAACACTTATACTAATCGGGTTATATAGAGATAATCGAATTATCGAAGTATATCGATATATATACATGCATGTAATCTTTTTTTTTTTTTGACGAGGAACCCGCAGCCGCTACTTTTAGTGCGCACAGGATAAACCTCGCTCCTGTGCAATAGCCTGCAAACCACACAGAAGAGTTAAACCACCCTTAATGTGACAGGGTGACAGACTCACACATAACGTGTCCAGTGGGAATTGAAGTATGCGTAAATTGTGTCTTCAACGCAATAGCGAGTCAATATATAGGCAATGCTCAAGTCAATATCAACGCGACGTATAACACATGTTTAATTAATCAATTAGGTCGAGTCGCAATTACTACTCGGGAGCGGATTCTTTTATTGAAACTCTTCGAACTGGATGAGATCGTCTGTCCACATTTCATTAAATTATAATCTTGAAGGCATTTATTTGAAAATAGTAGTAATATATTCAACCACAAATTAAAGAACATTAATTGACTATAATCCAAAACAAATAATTATGAAATCTTTAAACCTAATCAAGCTATTATCAACTAAAGGGAATGAAAACCAAATAATACTGAAAAATATTCTTAAGCTAAAAAATGAAAATAAAATAGTAGTAATATAATTATAGAGTAGATTGCAATTATTATAGGGATCTAATTGCGGCTACATAATGTCATCCAACCACTTCAAAATCATTAAATGTTTTGACAGACAATAGTTTGCCTTCCACGTGACAACATTTAGTATGTGAGCCCTCACATTTTAGTCTTTTTCCATTTTGCCGCAGGGGCGGAACCAGGATCTACATAATGGGGCAAAAATATTTTTTAGACAAAAATTAATATAACAATGAGTAAAAGAAATTTCAAAAATACTAACAACTTATAAAAAGGATAAAAATAACGAATCTAAAATGAAATACAAAAATATAAAAATGACAAAAATAATGAAATTCTCGTGAAATGAACTATTAGATTTTCAAATTCGATCCAACATATTAAATTCTCGTAAAATGAAGGGTGCGAAAATATTTTTTCCATAAAATTTACATATAAATTTCCCCCTCGACATAAGAAATGGGGGGTGCGGTCGCCCCCACCTGCACTCCCTGGTTCCGCCCCCAAACCGTAACACTCCTTCCAATCCCATATATATGGACAATATAATTTTTTAATATGAAAAAACTGGATATCACGTGTTAGTATTAATTACGTACTCTTACTCCTTTAAATAGAGTGAAACATTATTAATTAAGTAGTCGTCTAACTATACACACTAACATCTATGAAGTAATTAACTTTGACAAATTAATCTTCATTCATAACAATTTAATTGACTCAATTAACTTAGTACATGTATTAACGGTTAATTAATGAATTAATGAATAAATTATACAAAGTCAACTTGATTTTTCTACAATCGGAAAATATTACATCTATGCTTCAATATCTATTTTCCAACGATAACACTTGTTTTTTTGTGAAATAATGGACCTTAACAAATCGGTTAGACGTAGAATTAATTGTTGAATGCAACCATTCAAATATAAGTTACCAAATTGAAAATCAAGTTCTATTTTGTAATAAGTATATAGTTAAAATATTCTTAAATATATCTCAATGCTGTCTTTTATCTGATTGATCGATGTTTTATCTTCTAGACCGAGTATTGGATGATAAAATTCTGAATTTGGTCAGTTATTGTCGCCACCGTCCAATTTTAGTTATTTTATTATGGTCGTATTCGATTTCAGTCATCTAACTTGTAAAATTGTCTGATTTTACTCCTCTAACTTATAAAATAGTTTGGTTTTGGTCATGTGTTGGAGATTGTTGAACACATGTATTTCTCCAACTTTAAAAACTTACACATCTTTAGTTTATTTTTATATTATTCTTTTTATATTAATTCTATCTATTTTGAAAAAGAAAACGATAAATTTTTCGATGAGCTTCTGCTCCCTCTACATTTGCCCAGTAGAATCAAAGAACCCTTTCATTTGCGCAGCCATGAACCCGTATCTCGTCAGAAATCCAAATAGAACCCGTATGTGCTAGCCAAATCCACGAGCAAACCCATCAAATTTTGGTCCTCCGTAGGGAAGTGTAGTTGTCACATCTTTTCCAACAGACATTCACCGACAGACAATCAAATTTGACTATTTTATAAGTTCGATGACTAGAATTGTACATTACCATAATAAATGACCAAAATCGGACAATTTTACAAGTTAGAGGACGAAAATCAGATATGGCCACAATAAAGTACTAATATCGAACAACTTTACATGTTACAAGTTAAAGGATCAACATCTGCCAAAACCATAATAAATGACTAAATTTGTATTTTTCTTAGTATTGGATAAACTTAAAATTGCAGCATTGAAAGTTATGAGGTCCAAAACCACAAATAAGTGAAAATTATCGGAAAGAATATGCAACTTCCCTGTTTTTTTTTTTTTTACCCTGAATTGAAGATCTGTGCACTAAAATAATAAAATAATCAAAAAATCAAAAAATAATGTGATATTGTTATGGTGAATCATAATTGGGCTTTGGCCCATGATATTTTTCCGGAATTGGGCCTTAGCCCAACTACTTGGAAAATAAAATTAAAAATTAAATCAATAATATACACTAGAAAGGAAAAAGAATAATTACAACAAAAAAGACTGCGAGGGTGACCAGCCGAGATCCCCGATCAACACTCAATCCCGGCGCTTGGGCGGTTTTGCGGCAATGGCGACGGCGGAGCGCCGCTCTGGCATCGAATCCGGCGAAGAACCTCCCGCGTTTAAACTTCTACTCTCGTGTCCGGCTGGTCTCTCTCCTTCACAGGTATTACAATTTACAAATGATTAAATGCCTGTTCGCGGCTCGTGTACTTTTTCTTCATAATCTGCAGTTGTGCTTCTTTCGTCACTGTTCCGCCATTTTCTTAGCTTAGATATAACTTTATTTTTGATTTTGTGTGAATTCTAGGTGTCAGTGGTGTTTGATCAGAAGTACGATAGGGTTCCCCACCTGGTTACCAGCTTGGAATATACAATTGCAGAGGTTTTATAATTGTATTCCGGTTCTCCTGATGTGATTTTGTAGTATAATGTTGAATTTCTGTTTATCTTTGCTATTGTGTGCTGGAATGCTAAATTTATTGATTTACTTGTTAGATATGGGAGAGGAGAGTTGAACAGAACCCATCTTTGTGCAATGGACTAAAGTTCAGGGTATGTTGAAGCTTTTCATAAGACAACATTTCTTCATTGCGGAGTCGAATTATAAAGCAATTTCTTAAAATTCAACTGCATTGCAAGTAAGAAATTTTATACAATTGATAACTCTGACAGTATGGTGGGCACACTCTGGATGGCGGGCGTGATGCTTCTCCGAAGACTGATGTCTGCCTCCATCTTGGATTGACAGATTATAGGTTATATCTCCACCCTAAGAGACTAAGACATGCTTTTTTGTGGTCTTATGGAACGAAAATAGTAAGTTTGTTCCAATCATTGGTTGCAATAGCCATGTGCTGCCGATAGTTCTCAAAGGGGCAGTAAATCATACGAAAAAGATTTCTGTTGTATGTGGAACCCTTCACTCGCACAGGATGGTGGAATAGTATTTTTTCTCTCAATGTTTTTATATTATTGACTTCATTATTAGCATTTGGATTTGAATATGGTAACAAAGCTGTGACATTCTTTTGACCTCGTAGTTTTTCTTGCTTAGGACATTTGTGGGAACAAATTTAAATCCTTTGTGGGACAGATTTGTCGTTGCATCTGAAGGTAATCTTCTTAATAATAAAGTATCCTAAGACAAGAAATTAAAAAAAATTAACTTGTATGTTTGTGTAGCTAAACTGCCGCTTCCCACACCATAAGACCACTAAAACATAAATCATTGTATATCTTATAAGAAACTGTGCTTACCAATGTGTATCTATCTGATAACTAGAGTTGTTATTGATGATATTGATTGGAAATTTAGAATTTAAGTTGCTAATTGGATATTACTACCTTTTTGTTTATAGACGACTGGAGAAAGTGTCAACATACCTCTAATCCTCTTGGAAATGGTGCAATTGTCGAGACATCTAACAACGAAGTGTTTGTGCTGCAAAGAAGTGCCAATGTCAGCGAGTTTCCTGGGCACTTTGTTTTCCCTGGAGGCCACCCAGAGGTACCTTTTTAATGAAGTCAGTGTCCTCTTTTTGGGAATAAGTCCTGCACAGTTTTTTGAGCTTCTATTTTTGAAAAATAATATGAAATTTGCAGAGTTTCAGTAATATCCTCTTTGAAGTAATGTATAGTACTTGATGCAAAACTTGGCAGCCCAAAGAAGTTGGCATAGTAAGGCATCAAACTGATGGAGAATCAACCCAGCGAATTGTGAACGAAAAGGTTTCTCAAGAAATGTTTGACAGCATTGTGCGTGAAGTAGTTGAAGAAATTGGAGTTCCTGCTGCTACCCTTGTAAGTATAACCCGTTTTAGTTACGTTGGTTGAAATTTCAATGTGGTTGGATTTTCCTCTGAATGACGAGTTCTGTTTTAGGCCCAACACTTTCTGTTTTAACTATAATTTTTCATTGAAATTGCTATCTACAAATTGTTACTACTATTTTGATGGAGTAATCAGCCATGTAAATAGGCCTGCAGCAAATTTATGTATTTCAGTTATTCATTGTTTAATACATGCAGCCCTACTTGCGGTTTACTCGTGCATATTAAATAACAATGTTGAAGTAGTTTGAATAATACTAAAAACTTGTTTTTAGGTTTCGGGTCCACTGAATTTCTGCCTTCTAGCACACCATCGGGTTGATCATATCCTCAATGAAGTTGTTAATATAGTTAAGGTATTATTTGTTATATCGATGATTGACTAGAGAGAAATTCGAAATGCATTCTTCTGATTAGAATAGGTAACTTGGTGTAGGTCTTTAGTAACTAGGAGCTGATCATAATTCATAATACCATGCAGTCCGTACTTAATCTTTCCTGATGCTATGATCCCTTGGAGCAACATGATAATTTAGCTTTTTCATGTGATGCAGGGCAAGCCTGTCTTTATTGGTATATCTCAGAGGGTGTTGAATGTTAGACCAGCAGCCTTTTTCTTCATTAAATGCAGTCTTCAGTCAGAGGAAATTCAGAAACTATATTCCAGCGCTGAAGATGGCTATGAATCAACTCACCTTTATACCATGCCAATGGTCAGTATTTATAATTCATTCTATAGTTTACATTTAATGGTGACTGCATTTTAGGCTTGTGACAAATACTGGATCCTCAACGATACGTTCCTTGCAGTTAATACGATGGTGAAAGCCAAATTGTTAGTTTAGATCATGTGCTGTAGATTACTAATAATTACTTGTTGAAGAACCACTAGACCAACTCCCTGCTCAAGTAGAATCTTTGAAGGACCGAAATAAATAAGGCAACAGTTTGCTTTATTAACATGGAATTTCGTTTTGGAGAAATGCTTTTGCTTAAATCACAATCTTGTAGGGTCAGATAAGGACTTTCCATGGGAGAATTAGACCAAAACTTGAGATAGAGATCATAAAATATCAATTGTTACAGAGAAGAGATCGAACCAATGCTATCCATAGAACAATACTTCCCTTCCATGATTGCTTCTGGTTGTAAACGTCTCTTATTTAACTTCAGTACCTTTCTAGTAGAATGACTTGCTTTTCAAGCTGTACCAGCGATTATTCGTCGTGATAGCGGTATTCTCTCGCAGAGTGATTTGGTCCATGTTACGTCCAAAATGCCGGGATGCCACCAAGGAGGATTTGCACTCTATCAACTGATGCTAGATGCTGCAAAAGAGAAGTAACAGTTCCTATAGAGACTGCTAAAATGAGGTTAGTAGAAATTGAATTTCGTCGCAATTATGGCTTCGGTAGTCAATTTGGTTAGTTAGAAGCCTGCTTGGTGTTGAGGTCCCCCTCCAACTTGTGGTATTTGGGAAATGTATTCATCAAGAAGTTGAAGAATATTGGGATGCCATGGATAAGAAGGAAACTATCTGTTACACCTAATGTCTTGATTTTATTAAGGCAATACTTAATAGTTTATGCATTGTGACATTGATGTGGTGGTGTAACTGGTCTTAGTATATGATTTTATGGCACATATGTTTGATGAAGCCATATTTTGTACTCCCTTCGTCCCACTAGAAACGACACGTTTCTTTTGGGCACGGGAATCAAGAAAGTGGTGTTATTTGTTGTAGATTATTTGACTTTTTAATAGTTAAATATGGTCTACATGATCTTTGTCATTTTAAGAAACGTGTCATTTATAGTGGGGCGTTCCGATAAGGAAAACGTATCATTATTGCCTCGGGCAGGAGTAGGTGATTGTTATAATTGTTCAAAATGATAATCCATATCATTAGTTGGATTAGTAAATATTTTTTTCTAATATAATATTTTTAATTGACTTTAGGATCATGGGATTGAATAAGTTTAAACCAAACCTAATCTCAAAGTGATGGAGTATTTCCATTAGAGTTTATTTATATCTTTGTATTAGTTAGCAATACTACTTAAAATAGATAATTTTGTATGGTTAAAAAGAAAAAATGCAAAGAAATTCGGACATAATCAGGAGAGAGAAACTCAGTACGTAGCCTTTGGCTGTTCTTCCTCACTTTCTTCTTCTTCCTTTTCACAGCTGTTTGCATGCCATATTTCTTGAGATCTCGGAGGAAAAACAGAGGCTAATTCTTCAAGAAAATGGACAGTTCATCGGAACGGCAGACGCCCTACATCTCGTCGGCGTGGACGACCCCGTCCACGCCGGGCATCTCCTCGGCGTGGACGACCCCACGGAAGAAGATGACGAAGCAGATGACCGGAAAACGCGACGACTCCCCCCTCCACTCCGCCGCTAGGGCCGGAAACATCAACGCCATACGGGACATAATCGCGGAGGCCGACGACGAGGAGGAGCTGCAGGAGCTTCTCTCTAAAGAGAATTGGGCCGGCGAGACGGCCCTATTCGTGGCGGCGGAATACGGCTACTACGAGCTGGTCCGGGAGTTGATACAGTTTTACGACTTGGCCGCGGCTGGGATTAAAGCGAAGAACGGGTTCGACGCGCTTCACATCGCGGCGAAGCAGGGGGACTTGGAGGTGGTGAAGGTGTTGATGGAGGCGCATCCGGAGTTATCCATGACGGTGGATATCGCCAACACGACGGCGCTCCACACGGCCGCCACGCAGGGGCGGATCGAGGTGGTGAATTATTTGCTAGATTCGGAGAGTAGTTTGGCTACGATTGCTAAGAGTAATGGGAAGACGGCGTTGCATTCTGCTGCTAGAAATGGGCATGTTGAAGTAGTGAATGCGCTTCTGAGTAAGGAGCCGAGGATCACTACGAGGACGGATAAGAAAGGGCAAACGGCTCTTCACATGGCGGCGAAAGGCCAGAACTTGGAGGTGGTGGCGGCGCTTATCCGAGCGGATGTGTCGACCATTAACATGGTTGACAGTAAGGGCAATACGCCCTTACATATATCCGCTCGGAAAGGCCGGTCTCAGGTAGTTTCGTTTCCCGTTATCCGTTATATTTTAATGTTATATCTCGTATTTCATTCCATAATACTCCCTCAGTCCCGTTTGAAACGATTCGGGTTTTTTTTCGGCGCGAGAATTATGAAAATAGATGATAAAGTATAGTAGTAGTTGGTAAAGTAAGAGAAAATAGATGAGTGAAATAGTGAGAGAGTAGATAATAAAGTAGGAGAGAGAAAATGACTAATATAATGATAGTAGATGATAAAGTAGGAGAGTAAAATAATAAAATAGAGATAAGATTTTACTCACTTCGTCCGTTTGAAGCGGACACGTTTTTTTTTTGCGGGAATTAAGAAAATGGATGATAAAGTATGAGAGAGGAGTAGATGATAAAGTAAGAGAGAGAATATGATTGAGATAGTAGATGATAAAGTAAGAGAGAGAGTGATAAAGTAGAAGAGAAAAATGATAAAATGAATAAAATATTTAATTTTTTTGAAAAGTTATTTTTTTTTTTGGAAATGTATCATTTTAAAATTGGACATATCGAGAGGAAAACACGTCGCTTCAAATGAAATGAAGGGAGTAATTTTTTTGGAAAGTCATTTCCTTTTTCGAAAATAGATCGTTTCATATGGACGTGTCGAAAAGAAAAACGAATCGTTTCAAATGAGATAGAGAAACTACTAATTAATGGTAGCTTTGTAGATAGTGAAGTTTCTATTATCTACTCCGTTGCCGTTAACCCTAACATTTTCATGTTACATCTCGTATTTCATTATGCTAATTAATTGTAGTGTTTGTAGATAGTGAAGTTTCTGCTCAGCCAAAAGGATACCGATACGAGAGTGGTGAATAGGTCTAAGGAGACGGCCATGGATGCTGCTGAGAAGCAGGGGAACTCCGACATCACCGCTATTTTGCAGGAGCACGGCGTTGTGAGCGCACGCGCTCTCAATCCGCAAAACAATAATCCGGCGACGGAATTGAACAGAACCGTGAGCGATATCAAGCATGAAGTCCACAACCAGCTGGAGCACACGCGCCGGACGCGGCGGCGGGTGCAGGGGATCGCGAAGCGGTTGAACAAAATGCACGTGGAAGGCCTCAACAACGCGATCAACTCCACGACGGTGGTGGCGGTGCTGATAGCGACGGTGGCGTTCGCCGCAATTTTCACTGTTCCCGGCCAATACGTCGACGATCCTACCAACATTCCTCCCGGTCACTCACTCGGAGAAGCCAACATTGCTCCTAAATTTGCCTTCCTGATATTCTTCGTGTTCGACTCGGTGGCGCTGTTCATCTCGCTGGCGGTGGTGGTGGTGCAGACCTCGGTGGTGGTGATCGAGAGCAAGGCGAAGAAGCAGATGATGGCGATCATCAACAAGCTGATGTGGCTGGCGTGCGTGATGGTTTCCGTGGCGTATCTGGCGCTGTCGTTCGTGGTGGTCGGCGACCGGGAGCGGTGGCTGGCCGTGTTCGTCACGATCATCGGAACGACGATCCTGGCGACGACGCTGGGGACAATGTGTTACTGGGTGGTAATGCATCGGATTGAGAGCAATAACAAGAAGAGGATGATTAAGAAGAGCGCGAGTCGATCCAGATCGGGCTTGCTTTCTGTGCCGCACTCGGATTTAGAGGCTGATTCCAATCAAATCTATGCAATTTGACTGCATTTGTTCATCGATCTTCTTATTTAGCAGCTCAATTTTGCTTCTAAAACATTGAATTGAATTTTTTTTGCTCTAATAGTTGAAGATGATTTTCTCTTGCTGGACTAATTTAGGGCTTAAACTGTTCATCCTTTCTGGGAAATTCTATACATTCAAACTGATAATTACATATCGTCTTAACGGTCCACCAATAATCGGCCCAATACATTTCATTTATTGCAAAAAGAGTCCAATTCGTTGCCACTAATTACGAAGAAGCCCCAAAAAAAATTCATCGTAAAATTGACGCCATTCTTCCGTTACATCCAAAGTGTCATCAACCAGCAGTCACCACCGCCGGGAGTCGCGACTAACACACCGCCGCCGGAGATATGGATGAGGAACTGCTAGAATTGCAGAGGCAATTCGAGTTTGCGCAGCAAGCGAAGTCCAGTATCCGTTTGTCTGATCGGAACGTCGTCGAATTGGTCCTGAAACTCCAGGAACTTCAGATCATCGACTTCGAGCTTCTCCACACCACCTCCGGGAAGGAATACATTACTACCGTAATTGATTTAAATAATCATTTCGATTCTGAACTTTACCGTGTTTATTTTATCTCAATCGGCGGGGTTTTTGATTTGATAGGAGCAATTGAGGAGTGAGATCTGTTCCGAGATAAACAGGAGGGGGCGAGTATCGTTGATTGACTTGGCGGATATCATAGGAGTTGATTTGTACCATGTCGAGAAGCAATCGCTGCACGTTGTGTCGAATGATTCTTCGCTTATGTTGATTAACGGCGAGATAATTTCGAATTCGTATTGGAATACTGTTTCTGAGGAAATCAATGAAAGGCTCCAGGAATGTAGCCAAATTTCGTTGGCGGAGATTGCGGCTCAGCTGCAAGTTGGATCCGAATTGATCGTCTCAATTCTGGAGCCCCGCCTCGGAACTATGGTATTGTTCTTCCCTAACCTCTTGGTTTCAATTTAGGAGAATTTTTCGACTTGCTTATTTGGAGTGTATTTTTGTATGCTTGTATAGATCAAAGGTCGGCTTGAAGGTGGACAATTGTATACACCGGCTTATGTTGCGCGTGTGAATGCGACTGTGCGCGGTGCAGCAAGAGCAATTGCTGTTCCTATGAATTTGTCGGCGTGGTGGAGCTCGTTGCAGGTTCTTTTGCAAGAAACGGATGGATTCAGTGATGTGGCGGTCCAGAGTAGTTTTTTCCAGTCATTGTTTAATGGTTTGGTTAAAGGAGGAGAGATTCTTGGCTCGCTTCGCGCTGGAGTACACTGGACACCTTCTGTATGTTATCGAATTCGAGTTCTAAATGATGATTGTGGTTTTGTTTGTGGATTACGTGATTCCTGCCTTACGAAAATCATTATGTGTTTTTGTACTTGCTTATGGTGTCTTCCATTTGAAAGGTATTTGCTATGGCTCAAAAAGAGTGTGTGGACTCTTTGTTTTCACAGGTATAAAACTTCTCCTTATGCTCTCTCTCTCTCTCTCTCTCTCTCTCTATATATATATATATATATATATATATATATATATATATCAACATGGATAGCCTTAGCATACAAACTCAGTGTCTTTGTCAAGAGAAGTAGTAGAGATCGGTTTCTATAACATTATTCTATACTTGATTCACACATTTGCCATTGAATTCTGTAGAATCTTCATATTTCAGAAATTCCAAATACAACTGAATAACTGATTGTTCTTATAGAAATTGAAGAATTGATGAGGAATTAAACATCTTTGTTTTTGGTGTTGCAGAATTCCTTTGCAAGTTATGACTCACTTCAAAAACTTGGAATACCACAACATATTCAGTTTTTGCAGGTATCTTACTATTTGAGTTTGTTTCTCCCCTTCTCGGTTTTGAGTGACTTGAACTAAATCACATATTCTCAGTTCTTATAATTATTTCCTTTGGACAATCAACGCAGTCCAGATATCCTGAAGGGAAGCCTCTTGCCACTGTCTTTGTTCACGGATCACTAATTGAAATGTTGGATGCTTCTGTGGATGATGCTGTTGAATGTGGCAGCTGGTTAGTTCAAATTTTAAGTACCGTTTCAGTTACTGCTGCTTGTAGTTGACCCAGACTAATCAAATGACGACCATATTAGTCAGATGGTATTGCCATTGCTTTGATCATGATTAGAACATGTGGAACAGGGGATTTGTTTAAAGTGCAGATGTTGGCAGGGACCATTATCTAGCTGATGATTAGAAGATATTAGCCATTCTAATGTTCTTTTCTTTATACAAATTTTGAGTGCAATAGCAGAGTTGTAAAAATTAGTAATCACACATCATTGCTTCAAGTAGTTATTCGACTGGGATAGCTTCATTTGTCTGTACTTTCCACTTCAAACTTAATTGTGGTTTATCCTTTTCTCTTTTTTCTTTAGTGATGCGTGTTCTTACCTCCGCATCTAGTTTGGATTATGCTCAAACCATAATTTCTTTGTCTTCTTCTCCTTGCAGGATAGATTCGCTTACAATTTTGCCGACATCCTTTACATCCCAAGATGCATCTAAGATTCTTTCTCTTTGTCCTTCTGTTCAAAGAGCTCTTAAGGTAATTTATTGCTAGACATTCACTATTATTTGCTATGGGTGCATGAGTTTCGCCTTCTCTGATGACCTTGCCCTCTCTTCCAGTCTAGCAAAGCACAGATTCTGGGGGAATCATATATTTTCAGTGATGCTTTTGTGAAGGTAGGTATTTTAAAAAGTTTCTTGATGGAATATTATCATGATTTATCCTGTTTGAAGTCTGAGCATTAAACTAGCTTATTGATGTGGACTTGTTTACTCAATAAGTTGTTTATAATTAGGTATTCCTATTTCATTCCACCAAAACACTGCACCTGATGAACCACTGGGATGGAGCTAAAAATAAGAATATGACCTGTATCTCTGGATTTCTATTCTTATTGTTCCCCTAAGAATTTTCCATAAATAGCATTTCTGGAAAAGTCCTACACGTTCCTTCGTTCACTTTTTTAAGTAGTTAGATATTTTTCACACTCCCATTCTGATGAAGTTACTCAAGAAAAAGGTTGATGCAGTCATAAGGTTTCAGAAAGATCATACTGTAGCATAAATATTGTGATTCCAGGGATACCTATATATTCTTGTTTTTCTTTTAATGTATCGCAGAATTTGTTTGATAGCATTCAGAAAGAGATGGAGAACATTAGTATTTCTGGACATAGTGCTGTTGAAGCTTCACATGTTATAAAAGATGACAGGCAGGGCCACGAAGATAGCGGCAACGTAGCTGACCAAAATGAATATGATAATCAAAGTAGCGTAGGTAAATTAGCTTCAGAAAAAGGATCTAAGAAGAAAAAAGGAAAAGCAGCTGGGAATGCAAAGGCAGGGAGTGCTGAAAGTGGTCAAGAGTTCCAAGAATCGACTAAGAAAAAACAGAAAAAGGGTAAGGGTAATCAAAGTGCACAGGTTTCAGATTCAAAGTCAGGTTCCAAAAAAGATACCGAGAAATTGGATCAACCTAGCTTTCTATCAGAAGAATCATTAATTCAGAAGATAATGTCAATGATCCCGGATCTGGAGGAGCAAGGTGATTTTTTATTGGTCTCTTTCCATTGAAATTGCTTTTTCATTTATGGTGGATCTGACAAGGCTGATTATGTAGGTGCTAATGATCCTGAGACTGTTATTGCACCTCTGGCCAGCTATTTGAGACCCATGCTCCTAAACTCATGGATGGAAAGAAGAAAGGCTGCTTTTACGGAGAATGCTCAGCAAATGAAACGGCTGCTTGATGATTTACAGCGTAAGCTTGATGAGGTACTGACAGCTATATCTTCTCCAGGTCTATGACATGGGTATGGTTCTAGTATATCCTCAAGTGTCTGGATTGATGAGGATAATGTTGTAATTTCCATCATTGTTATAGAACTTACGCTTCCTGGTTTCACCATGTTCTACCTAACTGTCTTGTTGATATGTTCCTGACCTTTCCATATAGATACAGCACTGATATTCTACTCGGTTCATGTTTGATCTTCTCTGCTGAAAATTTATAATGTTCTCAAAATGATATCTTTATTTTTGCCCAGGCATTCTTAAATATTCAATTATATGAAAAGGCACTAGATTTGTTTGAAGATGACCCTCCGACTGCTGTAAGTTATTTCTTCAATTTTAATAGTAATCTGATACCATCACAGAAGCATAAGTAAGCTTCTTTTTTTTTTTGGCCTTTTCGATGATAGGTTCTCTTACACAAACACTTGTTACGGACTGCAGCCACCCCAATTACAGACACTCTCTTAATTCATTTGGTAATTCTGCTGCATATTCCCTCTTCTTAATCTTTGGAGCATGAACCGATTGTCGTCCTGGCTTCAATATCCCGACTGTGTGTGCAGGATAAGCACAACAAATTGAAGAATGGACTTCAACTTGAGGGATCTCAAATTCCTGATACTGTGACAATGAGCTCTGCAGATAGAGTTGCCCTGGTAAATTTTCTTATAACAAACTATGCTACACTTTTTCCTTCAAACACCAGACGTCTAATCCGTATGATTTTGCTCACAGGCTAAGGGTTTGCCTGGATCTTTATCAGTCAAAGCCATTGAGCTAATTGAAACATTAGAGGGGAAGGTTAGTCGGTTTTCTATTTTACATGCAGCTTGAATAAGTTGTCTGTCTAGCACTTTAGTTCTCTAACTGATGTGTATTATAATTTTTATAATGATAGCTGGTGGATTCATTCATAAATGCAGCAAGAGAATTGGTAGAGGAAAGGTAAAGAAGATGCAAAGCGATCATGGTTGTTAAGTATTTGGTGCCACGAATCAAAAATTTATTTTTCTTCCCATATTTTGCAGTGGTCTAATTTTCAAGAAACTTGATAAGAAGTTAGAGAGGACACTTCTGCATGCCTATAGAAAGGTTTGCCGCTATGTCTTTGCTTTTGTCAAGAGTTCTGCCTGTTACTATGTTTTCTCAAATGTTTAATGTGTCTCAAACTGAATATCAAAGCATATATGGAGATTACTTCCATTCTACTCATTGGATTATGTTTTCGAGATTATATTCTATAGAGCAAATAGAGATATATTGCTAACTACGCCTCTTCTCTTTCATAATTATAGGTCTAAAAATTGCACCATTATCGCATTTGTCCGATTAACAACCTCTCTTTTTCTTTTCAGGATTTGACATCTCAAGTTTCTGCTGAAACTGATCCAATCGCCCTTCTGCCGAAAGTTGTTTCTTTACTATATGTTCAGGTTAGCTTTGTTTTCACTAAACTATATGCGAATTCGGTTGACTAGATTCGACATTTTAATCATTACAAATGCCATCCAGATACATGGAAAAGCTCTTCAAGCTCCTGGCCGGGCAATTTCAGTTGCTGTGTCTCGATTAAAGGTGCGTCTTCGTTTCTAATCCCATCACCACAATCTTTCATTACTTACACGAAATATAGGATACGATATGCCATGTCATATATCGCCCCCACCCCCCACCCCCACATAACCCAACACCAATATGGATGGTCTTGGACACTGGATAATGATTTTTCTTTAGAATTTGACTATTTGACCGATCCACTTACTTCTATTATGTCAATGTTAATCACTACTATTGGAATCATGGTTCTTACTTACAGGGATAATTATATAGTTCGCGATCAAGAATATTTGAGATTTTTTTGTCATGATTATGAACGGTTAACTACGGAGATGCAGTAGTTTCTAACTACATTGCTTCAATCCTGTAGGATAAACTGGAGGATTCAGCATTCAAGTGCTTATCAGACTATCAAAAAGCGACCGTAACCCTTCTATCTCTAATGTCTGCGGCAACTGGCAACGTACGTTCAATCTCGTTATTTTCTCTTTTTTCGGGTGCGTGATCAGTCGATGCAAGTCGTATATTAATCTGTATGTATATATATCTTGCTGCATTGCCTTTCACTGTTCAGGAAGAAGACTGTACATCAGACAGAATCTTGAGCAAGAAGGAGCTCCTCCAGGATTTGATGCCAACATTAAAGAGCATAGTTTTAGGCACTAATAACTAATCTCTACTGGAGCAAGTAACTTCAATTCCCTTTGGATATAAACTCTAGGTATTATACTTCTTACTTCTCTACAGTAAAATTACTTCTCGCACTTGCTCTGATGCATATTAAATGTAGTTTTGAAAAAGATTGCCTCTATTCCTTAATATCCTCCTCATTCTCAGGCACAGTATTGCCATCCTGCATAAATTTCACAACTCTTTCAATATCCTTGGATCAAATTAATCAAATGCCAACGATGTCCTCCGTCCCACTCCATTGGTTTCATTTCTCTTTTTTTGGTTGTCCGACTTAATTGGTTTCATTTCCTTTTTTAACTTAAATACTCTTCTAACATATCTGGTGGATCCTACATTAACTTTCTTAACCTTCGTGTCGAAAAGAAATGGGACCAGTGGAGTGGGACGGAGGACGTAGATAACAAATTGATATGGCAATGTACCTTCCAAATCGTTAGGGATCTTCTAGCCCATTTTTTAGTGACTACTTAATGGCTCACCAATCAGATGGTGTCATGTGTGTAGTGGTGGGTCATTTCTCATAACACATCACAACATTTTTTCAAGAAAATATATATACATTGATTGATGGTCATAATTACTGCAGTCAATTTTCCCTCTATTCTAATTCTGAAGAAAGATGCTGCATCTTAAATTTTTCAAGAACTTGGTCAATACTCTCCTCATTCCCAATCACAATCTCATCCTGCATAAATTTCACAACTCATTCAATATCCTCAAGATCAAATTAATCACACCAACAAGACAACAAACTGAAAATGGCAACATACCTTCCGAGCTGTATTCAGTTTGTTTGGATCAAACAAGACAACAGAAGCCTTGCCATAAGCAGTTCTATACCACATGTGAAGCTCTTCATGATAAACCCAGCCTCTCTTACATCTGAAGATTCACAACAAATAAGGAAACAAAAGTAGAGCCTAGCAAACAAGTGAAATAGAATCGAGCCGAACGTACAACGCCGTTTTCGTGAATTCTTGGTATGATTCCTTTGTCACACTGCGTAGGACAACAAGAAGTATAAGCAACAAGATTTGAAGCATTAGTAGTTGATGTTTTAACACAAGGAAGGCTCACCAATAAAACATAGAGAACAGTTTACCCGTTTCGACCTTTGAGAACCGCTCTTGCTGCAGCCAACAGAACAGCATTTCAGCAAAAGGAAAATGAGTAAAAGGTAAAGCAGCTTATTACGAAAGAAGGCTCACATTTAACGGTTTTGGTTCTTCAGCATGATAAGATTTCGGAAAATCGTAAGCAAGATCAAACTCAGCAAGCTCATCCGAGTATGGGGATTGAAACTTTGTGTAAAGAGGTTCAGTAGAAGCCAAGTTGTATCCAAGTCTAGTTGGGTCTATTCCAAGTGCAAGAGTTGACAAATGAGGTTTATTCTCTCTCATCAGATATACCACACTACCCATACCATATGGATCAAGAGCTCTCTCTGCAGCCTTCGATATTTTCTTCTTCTTCTTGACATCTGAAAATGATTAATAAATTGTTACATTCTGAATCAAATACTGAAGACTTAAAGAGGGCCATATTGATGAAGCAGTAATAGGTGTGATTGGCTGATACCATAAGAAGTTACCCTATTAATTTAGACATGAAGACAATCTGAAAACAGCAAGTTTTAGTACAGGAGGAATTTGATTACCCTTAGTTAAGACTGGGAAATTTTCGTGTTCGATATTGAACTCTTGATTCTCTTCAAACACAGGGCAAGGGCCCCATCTTGGCCATCCTTGTGCAGAAGCTGAAATTGCAGTCTCTTTCAGTGCAAATAAATGGTCTAGCAGGAAAACAACCTGAGTGATAAGTTACCTTTCTGTCCTTGTGATGAACTGGGACGACTACGGGCACGCTCGTTTTGAGGTAGAGTACGATCATCATCAGGATTAGAACTACCCTCCCTTGACAATCCTTGTGGAGAAGCTGAAGAAACAGCAAGCAAACAGAACGTGCTAAGCATATACGGATAATCGTATTCTCAAGATTTATGCATATACTGCCATGACAAATGAGATGATTTACAAGTTCCATTTGAGAAGATGCCTTTCCAGTTTTCCTTCAAAACCACAACCAATAATGTTACCAGCTAACAAGATTGCAAGAATTCTATCCTCATCTACAAGAAACTAAGCTCTAAGTTATATATGACTTTCATAGTCCATCAAAATGAAGATCAAGCCATAAATTAACAATACCTTCGAGCCTTATGCCTCAAGTAAATAATCACATATGAGAGCGGTAGTAAACTATTATTGAATGATGTGTTACCTTGATGAAGTGAACCTCTCATTGGCTTATTTTCTCCTTCAGCATTTCGATTTCCAGAACCACTGTTGGCAGCTAGCCTTCCACCTGAGCCAATATTTCGACTAGTGTTTCCTACTGCAGGACGGCCTCCAAGTTCTGGAACATTCACTGCATTGCTGTGAGATATCTGCAGATCAACAGAAATAAGTAGCAGGCAGTTAAGCTGAGCCAAAGCACCAAAAAAGGACATCAAAGTTTCTTTTTGCATATTAGATTAACAGTCTATCATTATAACGGAAAATCGAACCTGAGAAGGACCAGCTGGAAGGTAACAAGGCATGAAACGCCCAGTACTGCCTAATTTAAAAACATAGTAGGTCTGCGTAGGAGAAGGATTAGTGGAATCATAAATAGGATAAGGAGGACCAGATCGAAAAGGTAAAGATGAGGAAGATGAACTCCCTGTGTTGTGAGGAAGACTTGAAGTAGATCCACTCTTCCACGACTGCAACCAATGCGTGAATGGATTAACAAACACCGTTATGAGTTCATGAAGAGATCAAGTGCATTCAAATGAATGTATGTGATGAAATCATTTTAACATCTATGGAAGAACAACTCACACAAGGAATCATATAATATACAGCCATTTTTCCTCTGGTCAGAAGGTTTCAAGAGGCTTCCTTGCAATCTATTAAAACCAGAAAAAACGAGGCACGAAAAAGGCAGTCAGAAAAATCAAAACCAAATCGCCGAATAAAAAAAAGAAACCATAAAAGCATAGAATCCAAAGAGTTTGTTTGCTTTATTGAAACCAATTTCAGTCAATGAAGCATTCAAAACCCTAAAACCAAAAAGAAGGGGAAATAAAGAATCAAGGCGAAGGTTCCAGGCCAATCAAATCACATACCTCTGCGCAAACCACCAATTAAGATTATTTCACTAAATCTGCTAGCACTTCCAAGATTCAAACTCGGGGAGGAGGAGTATGGCCTGCGGCAATAAGAAAAAATCAGGAAGAAAATCTAGCGCAGCAAGAAAAGAGTAAGATCTCAATTTCAAGAACAGCCTCGAGAAACAGTGAAACAAAATGCTTTTCAACCCTAGAAACAGTCGAATTTCCCCCAATTAAAAGGATTTAAACAGCAAAGAACAAATCACCGCATCTGTTCCCATTCCACCAGACGCGCAATAGAACACACAAACCAGTAAATTCAACATAAGCGCTCCATGTATGTAGAGAGAAAAGAGGAAAAAGAGTAGAATACCGACCTCGAACAAGCGAGATCTGAATCTTGGAGAGAGAGAGAGATGAGAGATGGAGAAAGTGAAATGTCCAAGAGAAGCTATTCATACTCAAAATTAGCGCGCCCTTCTGGTTAACGGTCAAACAAAATTATATTTCTTTTTAAATTAATTATATTATAATTAAAAATGGGCCGAGTAGCATAAAAGCCCAAAGTCTTACAATCCAAAAGCAAGCCCATAGTTCATATTTGTTACTCCCTCCGTCCCTTTTGACTTATCTCGTTTTTTTTTTCAGCAGGAAAGTTATGATAAATGATTGGCTGTGTGTAGATGAGTGAATATCTCAAAGAAAAAAATAAGAGTTTGTGTAGTAATTATTTTCTTTTTTAGAAAATGAGACAAGTCAAGTGGAACGACCCGACAAGAAAAATCGGATAAGTCAAGCGGGACAGAGAAAGTACAATTGAACAAGTAATTCCACAAGACAAGATTGGTGTACCCATTCAACATACTCCATCCGTCCCGTAGAACTTGTCTTGTTTCATTTCAACTCGGTTATTTAGGAGAGTTCGTTTGGGTTGATAAAGATGTTGGACTCATATAATTAACTAATTGCTTAAAATCAATTTGTGTAGTAAATATATCGGACCAATATAATTAATTAATCTTTTTAGTTGGTTTGAGTTGGTAAAGATGTGAGATTCATTTCATTATTTAAAAACAAGACAAGATCGATGGAACAACCTGAAAATAAATATAAGACAAGTTCAACGAAACGGATGGAATACTATTATTTCAAGATTAATTTTAAGTGAATATGGGATTTTTTGTATTTTTGCAAAAGTTAATAGGTTATATACACAAAATGGACCCAAAATAAGTATAATAAAGCCCAATTTAACATATAGTCCACAAGTAAGCCCATTTTTTAGCCCAAACCCGACTCCGGACCAAGCCCAAATCTCCAATTATTATAGCTTTCAAATAAAATTATTTAACTTATTTTTCATCATTTCCTTCCTCTCTCTCTCTCTCATAAAATTATTATTCAAATAAAATTAGTATGATTTTTAAGTAGTGTGTGATTTGTGAACATAAATAGTGGTTACATATGAAGCCGTTTATGGTCATTTTTTTTAGTTGGGAGATCTATGGTGACATTTGAAATTTACTTAAATGTGAAATTAGGAAAAAATTGTCCTTTATCATTTAAGACACCTATCATCACCAATTTCTTGGATTTCATGGATGAATGGACTCTCTCTCTCTCTCTCTCCTCCCTCCCTCTCTCTCTCTCTCATCCATTTGCAATTATGATGAGTATGCATGTCAAATCTTGTCCCATTAATGCATGACTCATATACTATTAGTGGCTAATATACATTCCATCACATAAATATAACTCTTAGAGAGAGAATATTTCTTGAGTCCGGCGGCTATATACACAAATGGATAAAGACAAACACATTTATACTTCAATTCTTATATTTAACTACACTATATACCCAAAAAGACTAAAATACCCTTGCTTTTTCAATAAAGTTAAACTATGGGATGGTCCGATCACGGTCCGACCGGTCGGACCATAACCGAGCATGGTCCGATCGGTCAGACACATGGTCTGATCACAATTTGAGTATTAGTGCCGATCACATAGTCCTATCACATGGTCCTATCACATGGGTCAGACACAAATTTATTTTTTTTAGTGCCGATCACATGGTCGGACAATTTGACTATTAGTGCCGATCACATGGTCGGACACATAGTGCCGATCTGACAAGTTTCAGGTGAAAAATTTGAAAAAGTGAGGGTATTTTAGATAAATTGGGTATTTGCTAAATAATTTTTAAAGGGATGAATAGTTTTGTAGTTGTAATAGTCAAATTGAGTCGAGTTGTATTCAACATATTTCTTCAACTTTTATCATTTTACGCCTGGGCCCATTATTCATTCCACGTTTCACTATTTCTTTTTGTTCTTTAGCTACCAACTTTGGACTCTTTTTGTTCCTTCCAGAAATTTCATTTGGTTTTCCCTCTCTTTCTCTCTCCTGGAGCTTCTGATTAACCTCAAAAGGTACCATCTTTATCTTCTATATCATGATTTTGGGTTGTGGGATTTCAAGATTTTCAAGATTAGTGTTCTTGATTCTGAGTTTTGCATGTTGTATTGGATTTGATCCTGTTGATAAGTATTATATTAACTGTGGATCCTCTACTGATCTTACTGTGGGTAGCATCACTTACCTTGCTGATGAATCATCTTCAAGATTTCTCTCAACTCCACAAAAGATTTTAGCCCACACCAATTTGAATTCCATTACTCCATCCGAGGATTCTGGGCTGTTTCAAACTGCTAGAATCTTCACCAAACCTTCTATGTATACCTTCCCTATCAAGAAGGGTGGAAGGCATTGGATTAGGCTGCGTTTCTACCCATTTGTTTACAATAACTACAACATGAAATCTGCTAATTTCTCTGTTTTCTCCCAAAAGATAAACCTAGTTAGTCAATTTAGCCCCCAAAATTCCACTCTTAAAGAGTACTCATTGAATGTGACAAGTGGAAATATAGTGATAACCTTTTCCCCTTCCACTAATTCATTTGCTTACATTAACTCAATAGAAGTAGTCTCTATTCCAGATACCCTAATTAGTGATGATGCCTCACTTTTCAATCCAATCAAGGCTTATACTGGCCTGGTTGATCAAGCTTTAGAGACTGTGTTTAGAGTCAACATGGGTGGACCTTTAGTGTCTTTAACTAACGATACGTTAGGGCGAAAATGGATCCCGGATACAGACTTCTTGTTGCACCCGAACGGTGCAACAAACGTGTCGAACATACGGGCTGTTAGGTATCCGGAAGGTGGTGCAACTCCCTATACTGCCCCTCAAGCAGTATACGGAACTTGCACCAAGATGAACTCTTTAGATGACCCTAATAGTAATTTCAATGTGACGTGGAGATTCGAGGTGGATCCGGGGTTCGGGTATTTCATCCGGTTGCATTTCTGTGATATTGTGAGTAGAGCAGCTAATGAGCTTGTGTTTAATGTCTATATTGGTGGGTTCGTTGTTGCAAGGGATCTTGAGCTGAGTTCGATAAGTAGGGGGCGTTTGGCCACCGCCTATTTTATCGACTTTGTTACCCCTTTGATGGATAGTGTTAGTTTGAGTGTGAGTATTGGTCCTTCTCCATTGAGTTATCCAGATGCTATCTTAAACGGACTCGAGATTATGAAGATTGGTGAGAAGGGTGTGTTGTCTTATGGAGCTTCTACTTATCCTAGATTTTCGAGGTCGAATAAGAAGTTGGGTATGATTGTGGGGATTAGTATAGGGGTGGTAATTGCTCTTGTGGTTGTAGGAATAGGGCTTATCATTTTCTTGAAGAGAAGAAGGAATCAAGAAAATGTAATCCATTCCAAAACTTGGATTCCCATATCAGTCGATGATGGAGATTCCAAGACTATGGTTAGTAAATATTCAAGAAAACCAACTTTTAGTCCGGATTCCAACTTAAGCTACCATATCCCATTTGCTGCAATCCAAGAAGCAACAAACAACTTTGATGAAAATCTGATAATTGGAATTGGTGGATTTGGGAAAGTCTATAAGGGTGTTCTAACTGATGGGACAAAGTTAGCAGTCAAAAGAGGCAACCCCAAATCCGAGCAAGGCCTATCAGAATTCCGAACTGAAATCGAGATGCTTTCAAGATTCCGCCATCGCCACCTAGTTTCCCTACTCGGCTACTGCAACGAGAACAACGAGATGATTCTCGTCTACGAGTACATGGAAAACGGGACCCTCAAAAGCCATCTCTACGGATCAAACTCCCCGAGCTTGGGGTGGAGGGAGAGGCTCAAGATATGCATAGGAGCGGCAAGAGGCCTACACTATCTCCACACGGGCTACGCTAAAAGCGTCATTCACCGCGACGTAAAATCTGCGAACATATTGCTCGACGAAAACCTCATGGCTAAGGTATCCGATTTCGGACTTTCCAAAACCGGGCCTGACATGGATCAAACGCACGTGAGCACCGCCGTAAAGGGTAGCTTCGGGTATCTTGATCCGGAGTATTTCAGAAGGCAACAGTTGACCGAGAAATCGGATGTTTATTCGTTCGGTGTAGTTCTATTCGAAGTGGCTTGTGCAAGGCCAGTGATTGACCCTTCCCTTCCTAGAGAAATGGTTAACTTGGCCGAGTGGGCTATCAAATGGCACAAGAAGGGGGAACTTGATCATGTCATAGACCGGAGCCTCGTCGGGAGGATAAAGCGCGATTCGCTCAGGAAATACGGAGAAACGGCGGAGAAATGCTTGGCTGAGTTTGGTGTAGATAGGCCCTCCATGGGGGATGTGCTGTGGAACTTGGAGTATGCACTTCAGCTTCAAGAAGCAGAGGTGGAAGATGATGTTGAGGAAAGTAGTAGCAATTTCATTGGTGGATTGTCTCCACAAGTGTGTGAGTTTGGTGGGGTTGATACCAGCAGATCTTTTGGTTTGTTAGGGAGATCAAGTGGGGATGATCTCTCTGATGCTTCTGTGAGTCAAGTCTTCTCACAGCTGATCAAATCTGAGGGTAGATGAGTTTCTTTTGTTATTTTCTGTTTTTTTGTGATTTAGTAGTTAGAATTTGAGTGAAAAGATGTCATAAATAATGAATGGACTCTCTCTCTCTCTCTCTCATCACAGATATGCACAGCATTGATTACCAGCTGCTGCCTTTCATAACTGATACTCCCTCCCTCATAGTTCAGTTTATTTTCCGCGCGATTTTTAAGACGAATAGTTGATATGTGTAGAATTATACTCCCTCCGTTCCACTCCATTAGTCCACTTTTTTTTCGACACGGAGATTAAAAAAGTTGTTTGTTGTGTGTAAATTAGTATAAAGTAGTGGGGTTCACTAGAATATATAAGAGTGTTATTTTAAGTTAAAAAAGAAAGTGGACTAATGAAGTAGAACGACCCAAAAAGAAAAACTGGATTAATGGAGTGGAACAGAGGGAGTATAAAATTGTGGGTTTCTCAAAAAAAGTATTTTACAATAATTTGTCAAAAAAGAAAACTAAACAACTTTAATGGGACAGTCCAAAAAAAGGGATCACTTGTCCCGAAAACCCTATTCCATATAGTAGATTCTAGAAGACTACCATACAAATTATAAAATTGTAGCACAGATTTTCGATAAAACAAAAAAACAAAAAAAATGGATTCAAGTAGAATTTTATGTCATCTAAATGCCTATTCTTACGGGAAAGCGTCGCGACAGGGTTTCGTGGACAGTTGATCTCGTGCCCTGAAGAGATATACTAAACTATTTCAATGGAACGGAGAAAGTACTAATGAAGAGTAAAGTAATCACCTATTCATCAACAAGGTAGAGAAAGAATCACAACATAATTCAGAGTAAATGTTTAGATAAAGATTGAATTGAACTAGAAGTTGTCCCAAAAGGTTTCTTCAATCAAGTTGTAACCTGTTCAGTTCAAAATTACCAGGCACTGGGTTAAAAGCTACTTAACAAACCTATAGCTCAAAGTATGGCAATGTCTAATCAATCTCTAATAGTGGGTTCAAACCAAACGCCTCCGGTTTTATTTCTATATCACGAGTGTGCGCGAAATGGCGAAAAATTATATCGCCATTTCGTGCCAGTTTCAGCTCAAAACCGAGGAGCCAGCATCTTCACTCAGCCTTTTGCTTGGAAGATCTAGCATCCGCTGTCCGTACACTCGTACATCTCCCCACAAACTTGAGCACTTCGTCGATCAATATCACCGGTAAAGCCACCGCGAGTACCAACAGCCACTCGTTTAGGCTTAGCGGGACGATCCCGAATATTTGAGCAAGGAAAGGAACGTACAGAATCAAGAAGTGCAGCCCGAATGAGACTGACATGGCTAGAAGGAGCCACGGGTTGACCCACGGAGGCATGGATAGGAGGCTTCCGTCTTCGGACAGGGCATTGAGCGAGTTGAACATCTCGATAGCGACCAGCACGGAGAGGGAGAGAGTCATGGCCTTGATTTTCCCGGTCGAGAAGTAGTCACATGGCGTGTCGAATTTGAAGACTTGATCACCGGCGGTGAAGGGTGAGGCGGTGAAGTTCTGCCATGTTTGGCACTGGCCCCAGTTGGCGAGCTGCGAATACGTTACGAGGCTGTGTCCGTCTCCACTTAGGTCGATACCAAGGAAAGACGACTGAGTGTACCAGATGACAAATACGCCCACAGTTGCTATACCGACATAAGCTCCAATCACCTGGATTGACACAAAAGAGTAACTTAATGGCCCCGTTTGGGAAAACAACTTAAATAAGTTCTTATGGCAAAAGGACTAAAATGTAATAAGTTGTTTGCGTTTGGATGCACACATTAATATTAAAACTTATACAGTATAAAAAAATAAAAACTCTAGTATAAAAAACTGTATCTGTCAGGATTCGACGGTGAATCTCTGTATAAGCTCCTTATAAGTTATACATAAGTTATAAATATTAACTTATAAAAATAAGTCGAAAGTAATTTCTAGAGTAGATAAGTTATTTCGATAAGCTCTCCCAAACGCACGCAAAATGACTTATTATTTAGAATAAGTTGAAATAAGTCATTTTTAAGCTCTTCCAAATGGGACCAATACGTAGTAATGAGATGAAGGAATGGGGAATTCGAAGCAATGAACATACCAAGTAACGGAACAAGATCCATGCGCTGATTAATGAATCGTCGCTCCTTCTAGGTGGCTTCTTCATTATATCCTTGTCTGGTGGATTAAATCCCAAAGCAGTAGCTGGTGGTCCATCAGTTACCAAGTTAACCCACAGAAGCTGCACCGGGATCAGCCCCTCGGGGATGCCTAAGGCGGCAGTTAGAAATATTGAAGCAACCTCACCAATATTTGAGGAGATCATGTATCTGCAGAAGAACAGTTTTATGTGATACTCGGTAGCAACAGAAATGAATCGTGTCGTCGTTATAAAAAATGAGAAAAGAGAAACAGCAATTCCAACCATATGACAGGAAAATCAAGCTTCCAACCTGTTTCTACTAAATAAAATTATAGCTTTAAATGTAAACATATGTAGCACTTGCGGGACACGAGTATATGCATACCATTACTTGATTAGTAGACAGAGGAATCTTAAGACTTGTCTAATATACCAAATAACTTGGTATCGGCTTAATATCAACGAAATCCAAACATTGTGCTTTAGTTGCATCAGTGCTGTTGTAAAGTAATTATTCACACAAACATACGTAGAAGAAACGTGGTGGCTCCAGGCAACAATCAAATCTTTGAATTGACATTTTTATCACAACCGTAATAATGGAAGAATTGAAATGCCAGTGTGATGCTTTGGTTGAAGTAAGACAGTATCTACTCAAAGGGGGGAGATCTACAAGGATGGATATTAAGTGTATAAACAAGTTAAACATAGAAACAAAAGACTGAATGAATTATTACCTGATGAAGGCCTTCATATTATTGTAAATAGATCTGCCTTCACCAACAGCAGCAACTATTGAGCTGAAATTATCATCAGCTAACACCATGTCAGAAGCTTCCTTTGCAACCTGCAAGGACCAGAACAAGTGATTAGCAAGGGGTTAGTTAGATCACTAGTTTCTTGAACATGAATTGCAACATTTGAACATAAAAGGGTACTTATTCGTATCCGCAAAATAAAATAACAATGAAATCATGAGATATTTCAATAGCAGTAGCATAAATTATGAAACAGGTCCTTGTATTCATATCAAATAGTATAGTATAAAAAGGGTTTTAATTGTGAAAGTCGTCACCTCCGTCCCAGCAATGCCCATTGCAATTCCAATATCTGCCAACTTCAATGCAGGAGCATCATTAACTCCATCCCCAGTCATTGCTACAACTTCACCAGAATCCTTGAGCAACCTCACTATTTCTTGTTTATGCCTTGGTTCAGCCCTTGAGAAAAGAAGCCCTCCACTTTGACTCAAATGTGTTTCCTTGTCACGAGTAGAAAGTTCCATAAACTCTTTTCCTGTCAAGCTTCTTGAGCTGATATTTTCATGGCTACCAAAAACACCTATGTCACGACAAACTGCTTCAGCTGTTTCTTTGTTATCTCCTGTAATTACCATAACTCGAATTCCAGCTGTCCTGCAATCGTCAATTGCTTGAGGGACTTCTTTCCGTGGAGGATCCTTAAATAACACAAAGAAATTTAGATTGTTAGTTATAAGTTGAATAATCAGATGCAAAGGTAGAACTAAAGAAACAAAAGTTAATTACAAACAGGAAACCAACTCACTCTTAGACCAGCCAAACCAACAAAAACCAAGTTGCTCTCAATTGAGGAATAATTGCCAGGGTTCAATAAGAGCTGATGAGCTGGATGGTCTTCATCACCATTATAGGTAGCAAAAGCAGGAAGATCATCCTTGTATGCAAACCCAAGAACTCGTAGTGCACTACTTGACATTTTATGCAGACTTTTTAGAATAACTTCTCTGAACTCTTTATCTAGTGGGACAATAGAACCATCAAGCAACTGGACAAAAGAACTTCTATCCAACAGCATCTCCACGGCACCCTGCAAAACATCTCATTTGTGAATATCTTATAAAACATGATAAGTTGAGACGTAGAGCATGAGTTATGGGAAATCAAAACCAACCTTTACAAGTAATGACTTTTTACCAGTGCTGGAATTCACTATAACGCCCATGGATTTTCTATCACGATCAAACTCAAGGGTGGCAATCCGCTGGTCAAGTTTATTTAATGTGTAGGAACATCCTTTGTAATTGAATTATAAACTTCAGATCATTAGAAGCTCAACTAATTGCAGAAAATATATTTCTGAGGTAGAAAATACTTACTTAAAACACCATCATATCCTGAAGAGGGTCCAGAAGCTAATTCTTTAGGGAGGCCCATTTTCTCAACCATAACCTGAAAGCACAACCAAGTCAAGCAATATTCTTCATCAAGATCAAGGATGTAGTCTACAATGCTACTAACGCAACTCATAAAATGTATGACAATATTTTCGCAACACTTGGATGAAATTGGAAAGTAAGTGAATATAATGCACAAAAACATCTCAAAAACTAATCTGATCAATCGATACCTTAAGAGCAGCCTCAGTAGGCATTCCATTGGCAACAAAGTGTCCAGATTTGTCAAGGCCAGCTTTTTCCACATCAGCATCATTGCATATAGCAGCAACTTTTGCAATCGTTTGAAGATTAGTATCTAATTGACCCACTGGCCAGTTCTGTATCTTCCCATCAAATGGATCATAACTGGTTCCTTGCACGTCAAATAATCGAACGTCATTTGCCTTGGAACCCATGGCAACAAGCTTAGCCACTGCCATCTGATTGGTAGTCAGAGTCCCAGTCTTATCAGAGCAAATGACTGTTGTGCATCCAAGGGTTTCAACACTAGGCAACTTGCGAACGAGTGCATTCTTAGCAGCCATCTTTCGTGTGCCAAGCGCCAAGCATGTTGTAATTACTGCAGGCAAGCCTTCAGGAATAGCAGCAACAGCCAATGCCACAGCAATCTCAAAGTAGTAAGTGCATTTCTCGAAGGAGAACTTGAAATTCGTCGGCCACCCATCAACAATATCCCACGAAAGAAAGTACTTCACATTGATTAGCCACACCAAAGTGCAAATCACTCCAATGATGGCAGTTAAAGTCTCTCCAAACTCATTCAACTTCTTCTTCAAAGGTGTATCATCCTCACTCTGAGATGCCTCGTGAATCTGCGAATGCACCTTCCCTATCTCCGTATTCATCCCAATCTCAGTCACCATACAAATGCAATTCCCATTCACAACCGTTGTTCCAGCAAACACCATACACTTCTTCCCCTGAATGTCAACGTCCTCTGCAACCGCCTTGGTAGTCTTACTAACTGCCTCACTCTCACCAGTTAATGACCCCTGTTCGAGACGGAGGGTTGAGCTGATCAAGCTTAAAACCCTCATATCTGCAGGAACCTTATCTCCAACTCTCAACTCAACAATGTCTCCAGGAACAAGCTCCTTAGCCGGCAAATTAGAAATCTTTCTACCTTCTCGCATAACAGTTGCATGTTCGGACTGAATTTCCTTCAACGCATCAAGTGCCTTCTCCGCATTGTTCTCCTGCCAGACACCAACAATCGCATTCACAATCAATATCAAAAATATTACCAGAGGCTCCACAAAAGCCGTGATCTCCATCTCCCCACCTTCATCGCCATCATACCACGCCAACACAAAGGAAACCACTGCGGCAACCAATAAAATTCTAACTAACGTATCATTGAACTGATCCAGAACCAATCTGAAGATTGAAGGCCCCTCGTGTTTCTCCAATTCATTCAGACCATAGATCTGCCTCTTCTTTTCGACATCCTCGGCGGACAAACCATACTCCTTCCTCGCTTCATACTTCTCCTCACACTCTCCTACGTCTTTAGACCATGCCGCATACTGATCCCCTTTCGGCTCCTTACTACCCAGATTCTCACTCTTACCGTAATTTTGCCCTCCTCTCCCCATGAAACCGCAAAATTAAGTACTCCGACCAAATCCAGCCAAATATAACCTGAAAAGCAAAGATCAACGCATCAAGATACAGATCCGAAAACGAGTAATCACAAAAAACTTCTCTAAACTAAATCGAGATCCATAATTGGCGATCTACAGTAAATCACTGTATTAAACCTCATAAATTAAACAAAAAACCAAAATCATCGAGAAACACCGACTCAACCCCTCGGCGGTCCCCCGATTGGTTGAAAACAGTACCTATTCAAGCATAAATTGCCGAAGATTAACGGAGAACAGAGGAGCGAGCAGAAAAATAGCGAAAGTTTCTGCGTATCTAGAGATGGGATGCGTTTCTTATTTTCTCTGTGTGGGAAGAGAGAGAATCGTGAAAGGCTGGGTTGTGCACACAGCCCCTTGTACAACAACAATTCAAGGTACAAACAGCCGATGCATTCAATATATAGCTTCCTAGTTTCTTCGTACCTTCTCCCCTAAAACATCTCCAATTATTTACTATTTATCTTTTCCAAATATTTTTCTGCTATCTCCAAACCTCCAACAAAGTTCGTGCGAAATTACCGATCCGTCCTCATCCAAAATGGATTTTTCTATCCTAGATCATGTCTACAACTTAAGTTGTAGACCTGGTGGTTAAAAATGAAGACACATGTGATTTTTTGAAAATAAAAAATTATTAAAAAATACAACTTCTATCCTATACCACAAGGTCTTGTAGACCTGGTCTAGGATAGAAAAATTCATCCAAAATGCCCTATTATAATCCGTAATTTTAAAATAAATCGAAATAAAAAATGATAAATCCTTTCTACTTCGAAATTCAAATATATTGGTCAATATTTTAATATCAAGCAAATGTCTATTAATTTCTGCATGCAATACCATACTTTTATATGTTACTAAAATATTTCTTTGGTGAAATCGATGAAACTATATACCTTTACATAAAAAAAAGTGTTGAAATATGAATAGTTGAATTTGGTGTAAACTAAAAATAGTTTGACATAATTTAGGTGATTTTGAGATGTTTGAACAACATTATTAACACATGAAAAAACATTAAATAAGAGATTAAGGAGTACCTACAGAATTCGTGAAAAAGACCCGAACAAGAACTACTTTAATGGATACAAATAACTACTTTCTCATAAATAATTAAGTTAGTTTTTTCAGCATGAAAGTAATAAAGTTGCGCTTTATGATGCACTCCCTTTGTCCTACTTAACTTGTTTTATTTCTTTTCGACACAGTAATTAAAATAAGTGATTGGCTATGTGGAGATGACTAGGGTGTAACGGTTCGGTTCGGTTCGGTTTTTTATGTATTTTAGGAACCGAACCGAATACATATAAATGGTTCGGTTCGATTCGGTTTGATGAGTTTTTCAATGTCGGAACCGAACCGAACCGTTTTATAAATGGTTTGGTTCGGTTCGGTTCCTCGATTCACCTTTTTATTTATTTTATTTATTTTTTAAATCCTAAATAATGCAAGAATAATAGTTTGTAGGATATTACTCATTCCAAACTCATAAGTATAGAGTTGTTACTCCTTTCTCTTCATTTATATAGATTAGAATTGATCTTAACTTAAATTTAATATCTAAATTCAATAATATTCTCATATAAGGACAAATATTAAATAAAAAAATTAAAAAATATGATATTGGTTCGGTTCGGTTCGAACCGTTCAAAAATTCTTGGAACCGCGAACCGAACCGAATGTAAACGGTTTCTAAAAAAATAAATCGAACCAAACCTCGAAACCGAACCGAACCGCATTTTTTGATTTAATTCGATTCGGTCCGATCGGTTTCGCGGTTCAAAGCGGAACCACTTACACCCCTAGAGATGAGTGGGGTCTCATAAAGAAAAAAGTTAAGTTTGCTTAAAAAAGAAAATGAGACCAGTTAAGTAGAATAGAGGGAGTAATTTTTTTGATTTTTTGATAATTAAATTAAATCAATATATTCTTTATTTTTTTCGAATGAACTATGAAAATGTAATGGATAGTTTCAATTAAAAAAGTGTGACCTGGGATGAGTATTTTGACAAATAATAGTAAGAAGATTATCTTTCTTAGACTTGAGGGGCATGCTAGGTATTTCCGCTAATAAAGGTGTCTGCGTGACAATTTGTGGAGCGTGGATGTAAAGATTCTTTCCCCTTGCAGGAGGCATGGCCCCATCAGAACACTTTTCTTGTGTAGATCATATTCCACATCAAAGCAGCCAATCGAAAAAGTCCACGTAAGAGATGGCGACATGATCAACACGTGTCTTCACATTATTGGCTGCTTGTCGTCAATTGCTGCACCAGTTGGGCAGCGAATCACGCGAACCGTAGATTAAAGTCGAAGGGAAATTTCCTGGTGCTTGCTTAGCGAGTAAATTAATACTAATGGTGTACGATGTCCTTACGACGACGTTTAGCATCTAGGCAGCATATTCCTTTACCCTAATTATTTTCTTACATATTCTTAGCTTCTAACTCATTACTCTATTTTGATAAGGATTTGATTGCTACTGGCATTTAAATGACAAGTTGAAATCGAGTACGAGTTTGAGATTATTAACGGAAAAGTTTAGATAGAGTAATACTCCGTCTTTTCGGTCTCATTTCTTTTTGGTATGGTAACTTACGGATTTTATTAAGCGAGTGATGTGAATTGAGCAAAAAAATATATATACTCCCTCTGTTCCGCTATTATCGTCCTACTTTCGAAAATAGAAAAAATATGGTCTCTCCTACTTAATACTCATCCCACATTATCATATTCCATCTCTCCAAAAATCTATCTCTCACACGATTTTCGTTCTATTTCGTACTCGAAAATTAATTATTGTTAACTTTTTGAAAACTTAAGTTATTTCTTAAAATACATAATGAAAAAAAAATAAAAATCGATTGCTTCAATTATGCCTGCAAAAATTTGGATAAATTCTCATCTATTCCACCAACCACTCCTCAAAAATTGTGCTCATTTCTTAATACAATTAAAACTCATAAAATACACATTTAAACTAAGTTTCTTAATCTTCATACCAAAACTAAATTGAACAGTAATAGCGAGACAAAGGGATAGTATATTTTAAAAAAAAAAAAAAGCATTTGTGTACGACAACTCAAATATAATACAAGAAATTTCATTTAGATAAAGGGAGCAAAAAATTAAAATATACTCTCTCTGTCCCATTAAAAATGAAGCATTTCTTTATAGTACGAGATTTAAGAGAATAATAATATTATTACATAGCACTCCCTCCGTTCCGTTATTCTTATCTTAGTGGGTTCCATTGTGAAAAATGTGGATGCAAGTGTGGTAAAATGGGTAGAAATATATTAAAGTATTGGATCCCATTATTTAAATTAATTGTGGTTCACAATTTTTTTCCTTTTTTAGATGAAGACAAAAATATAGAAAAACCGGAAAAAAAAAGTAAAACAACTTTAACTGAACAAATGATGTATAAATTGTTTAACATTTTTACAATCAAATGCCGACACAATCTTTTACAATTTTAAAAATTGTAGGTGTATCACTTTTATTCACTTTAAATGAGACAAACGAAGAATTAATTTTCTAAATATGATTACAAAAAGGCAAATTGGTAAATTTGGTCCCCAATGTTTGCCACTTTGGATAAATTGGTCCCTAATATTTTTTTTTTAGTTTATTGGTCCCCAATGTTTGCTAATTTGGATAAATTGGTCATTCTGTCAAATTTTAAGTTAATTAAGTGTTAATTATAGGGGTATTTATGAAATAAAAGTTTCAGTTACCAATTCATCCAATTTTTAAATAAAACTTTATTTTTTTTATTTTTTTTTAAATTATGATTTTTTTCGGAAAAAAATTAATTTTTCAAATAATTTTTTATTTTAAAAATTATTTTTGTTCAAATATTTTTTTAAACGAAAAAAAACTAATTAATAATAAATTTAGAGACCAATTCATCTAAATAATTTTTTGAATTAACTTTTTTTCAATTTTTTTATTTAAATAAAAATTAAGTAAATTTAGATTAATTGATAATTTTGCATTTCACGGTGAAGGAGGGGAACGGATCAACACAACGGTTGGGGAATGTGTTATATTCTTCGAGGAGAAGAGCAGCTGGACGATTAGGTGGGAGGCCATAACTGGACGACTAGGAGCGGGTCGTCCAGCTGTTCCTCTCCTCGAAGAACATAACATATTCCCCAACCGTTGTGTTGACCCGCTCCCCTCCTTCACCGTGAAATGCAAAATTATTAATTAATCTAAATTTACTTAATTTTTATTTAAATAAAAAAATTTTAAAAAAAATTAATTCAAAAAATTATTTAGATTATTTGATCCCTAAAATTATTATTAATTAAATTTTTTTTTTTTTACCAAAAAAATTATTTGAAAAAAAAAATTAGTTGAAAAAAAGTAATTTTTAAAATAAAAAAATATTTGAAAAATTAATTTTTTCCAAAAAATTACTCCCTCCGTCCCGTTATTTGTGGCTCAATTGGTTTCGGCACGTGAATTAAGAGAGTAAATGATAAAGTATGAGAGAGAGTATAGATAGATGATAAAGTATGAGAGAGAAGATGAGTAATATAATGAAAGAGTATGAGAGAAAGATAATAAAGTAGGAGAGAGAATATAATAAAGTAGGAGAGAGAAGATGATAGAGTATGAGTAATTTTTTATCAAATTAGGAAAGTGGGCACAAATAATGGGACACCCATTTCGGAAAAGTGAGCTACAAATAGCGGGACGGAGGGAGTATAATTTAAAAAAAAATAAAAAAAATTTATTTAAAAATTGGATGAATTGGTTCTTGAAATTTTTATTCCATAATTAACCCTATAATTAACATTTAATTAATTTAAAATTTGACAAATGATCAATTTATCCAAATTAGCAAACATTAGGGACCAATAAATTAAAAAAAATATTAGAGACCAATTCATCAAATAGCAAACATTGAGGACTAAATTTGCTAATTTACCTTACAAAAACTTAGTTTAACATATCTAATTCAATTCTTAAGGCGCCCACTACAACAGAAAAGTAATCTAAAATGTACAAATTCAGAATTTAGAACAAAAAAAATAAACAAAAATGGAAATAAAATCACTGATGGATAACAGTATGCATCAAAATTCGTCAACTGGAATGATAAATTGATAAGCAATTAGCGTTCACGAATTTTAGTATTGAAATTCCAATCGAAGCAACAGAAATTGTAGATTTCATCAGATACAATCTATCAGATCTTCAAAATCCAAAACTCACCTTCTCCACATTCAATTCTTCTCGACAGCAAGACAAACACACGCAAAACGAAGAAAAAAAACCCTAAACTAACCACCGAAACCGTACAAAGTCCTGCCCTGCCTCTTGAGAGCATAGACGACGTCCATGGCGGTGACGGTCTTCCTCCTGGCGTGCTCCGTGTACGTAACGGCGTCACGAATCACGTTCTCTAGGAAGATCTTGAGCACTCCGCGAGTCTCCTCGTAGATGAGGCCGGAGATCCGCTTCACGCCGCCTCTTCTGGCAAGGCGGCGGATGGCCGGCTTCGTGATACCCTGGATGTTGTCGCGGAGGACCTTCCTGTGACGCTTCGCTCCGCCCTTTCCAAGCCCCTTGCCGCCCTTGCCTCTTCCTGACATCGCGCAGCTGCTGAGTTGAGTTTTGGTAGTGATGAAAAATTTGAAGATCGGGAAATGGAGGAGATTTGTGGAGCTGGTGGTGTGGAAGTTTTGGGATTTATTTATAGAGGAGAGGGGTTTCGAGGCGGATCCGTGGAAATGATGTTAAATGCGTTGTCGTTCGTTGATTTCATCTGATTTGACGGTGTGGATGACTTCCTTTTTGTTCACGAGGATCGTGGAGATTTCTCGATGGCTTTTAAATTTTGAGCGCTACAGATAAAATGAGCGGGACAATTAGTAGTAATTATGTTTTGATAGGGAGGGAAAGTCGGATTTGGTTGAAACTTTAAATTGTAGCATAAAAACAATATTAATTGTATAGTAAAATATAGAATAATAATAATAATAACAACAATATTAAATTTTCAAAGGGTGCATATGTTTTATTTGTAACTATGTTGCAAACTTGCACGAAAACTTCAGAAAACCTCAACATAGCGTGTCGGACACTCCAATTTCGTACTTTATATGTTTAAGTATACATTGCACTTAATTATAATGAAAAACACTGAATTGATTTATTTTAAACTTCAAACGTTACGTCCAGTCATCATGTCGTATATTTAGTTTTTAAAAAATATTGTGTCCATTATCTGTATCCTGTCATATTTCGTATTGCATCTCGTGTCCGTACAATATATCTTTATAATATATCGTATCTTTAGTTTTTATAGAATCGCGTCACGCTTGACTTGTCTTGATTTTCTTTTTCAGTTGTCCCACTTGACTTGTTTCTAAAAGATAAAATAATTACTAAAACTCTCATTTTTTCTTTGTAGAACCTACCTTTTTACTCTCAATCACTCACACACTCATCTTAATCTCCGCGCCCAAAGAAACAAGACAAGTCGGATGGGACGGAGGGAGTATTTAACAGCGTAACAGCGTAAGAGCTCAAACTTAACACAAACCTCTCAATATGATTGCTAACATTACAAAATCCTAAAATAACATTCAAGCATGAATTCCATATCATTTCACAAGCGATATTTCAAACATACGCTATAACTTATTTCTTCGATTTTTTTATATAAATAGAATAAGTAATGATATTTAACACCATAAGATACTTAACATGAACCTTGCATCCATATTGTCTAGTCAATATTACTAGCATTACAAATTGCTAAATTATAATTCGAACATAAATTTCATATGTATAACATATATTACAAGTGGGCCAATTTATTGGTTGGCTGTTTTGGTTTAAATAATGTATTTAGTGTAGTGGACTTTATTCTATATATATAACATTTGATATGTGGGTTGGTGCACCCAATTTTTTGGGGCCTATGTGCAGTTGGGCCGGCTGCACAGGCCCAAAGTCGGGCTTGACAACCACCAACATCTACACAATCACTCACTCATCTTAATCTTCTTACCGAAAATAAACAAGAAGTCGAACGGGACAGAGGAGTATAACTTATGGATTATTAAACTCGTTTATTTATCTATAATTTTGATTTTTAATTTGTGGGAAAAGGGCCCGGCTAGATATAAATACAATAATAGTAACCAAGCCGGGCCGCGTAAATATTGCCTCCAAAAGCACATTACCCCTGCCGCGGCGCCGCCATAGCCAACACCACAATCTCCGGCTATGGGGTTCTTCGACTTACACATACCCTACCACGAATCCGATCGCCACGCCACCGACAAACCTTCCCTCAGAGGCCGCCGCCTCAAGCTCGCCCTAAAAGCCATGGAGCTCGGCTTCACCGGGGTCGCCTACAACCGCACCCTCAAAGGCGTCAAGTCCGAATCCGACCGCTGCTCCACTACTCTCTTCCCCATCTCCAAACTCACCCCCTCATCCTCTTCGTTCTTCGCCTCCGTCAAGTTCCACCGCGAGATTCTAAACGTACCGGCATCGGCACCCTTCCGCCAGTACACTCGCCTCACCGTGATCGTCGATAGTCCGTCGCAAGCGTCGGCTCTTAACGCCGGGAATCCTGTTCTCCGGAGCTATGATGTTGTTGCCGTTAGGCCTATGAACCAAACTGCATTCGATCAGGCTTGTAAAACATCGGAGGTATGTACACTATAGCTGATTAATTGAGTTGTTATGAATATACTCTTTTCTCAAATCGGTTTTGGTTACGTTTGATGGCGAGTGTGTAGGTGGATATAATCGCCATTGATTTCTCTGAGAAGATGCAGCTGCCATTTAGGTTGAAGCAGCCGATGGTTAAAGCTGCGATCAAGGTTCCTTCATTGTTCATTCTGTATCATGTCATTTTAATGCAATCTGTTCAGTTTGGGTTTGGTTACTGGTAATTGGAGCTATTATTAGTTAATTTGGAGCACATTGATTATTAATTCCCAACTTAGATCAGTGAATGTGATAGGAAGGGGGTTGGTCTTTGACGAATTCTTTTGGACGTAGACAGTTGCCGATGCAGGGTTTAACGCAAGGGGTGGCAAAAAAATTATAACACGCAAAATTGGTTGATTGCGCACGAAACACTTATGAATTACCGTCTCTCGGTAATAAGAGATTTTTAGTTACTCTCCTGAATGCTAGATTTGGATATTATTAATTTAAATCGACCAAGGGAATGAACACTAAATCAACTCTAGATCAATCAGTTACGCAGAAGTGGAAATACCAACTACACTACATGTTTCCGGTCTGAATACTAGATTTGGAGAATTTACAAAATAGAAAAACTTAAATAATTTTATCTTTTGCGGTATTTAAAGTACAAAAGAGTATAATAAATATTTAGAATCAAATTTTAAGGGGAGGCAGTTGCCTCTCCTTGGCTGTGTGTGCGTCCGCCACTGGACGTAGAATTTCGTTAGAACTATGACTGCCCAAGGTCCAGATAGAATACTGGAGACTGAACCTTTTGAATATAAATCCTACTGTAAGCTAGTGAAATTTATTGATCTCTCACATTGAAAATACTTAAGTACCAAATGATTTTGATCGTAAGATAGTAGCAGCGAACTATCATATAGTGGACTCCCCTCTAAGTTGGGAAATATAAGGTGTACCAAATTTACTACGAAATAGGCATGTTCGTTTCCCTATTCGCACGTTTACATTTAGTGTTCAGTGTAGATAAGACTCTTAGTTTTTGAAGGTACATTATGCTAGAGTTATACTCTTAATATTTGATATTCCAAAGTTAGTTTGATTGCCTGAAATGCACGGTTTCAGTTACTCTTTTTGTATCTTTTGATGTGCAGCGAGGGGTGTACTTTGAGATCACCTACTCTAGTCTTATTCTTGATGCACAATCAAGACGTCAAACGATATCCAATTGCAAGGTGAGCTTACAGTATTTTCCACGAGCTTGGCTATGTTAGTCTGACTGTCGTGATTGGATATCCTTAATCGGAAACAGGGCACTTACTGTTATGTATTTTATTGAAATAATCTAGTTGGGAAAATTAGTCTATAGCTCTATCTACAAAGGTAACTAGGCTCTACTGCTCCGATTTAACAAACCTCGTATGTTGATGTATTCGAAGTTGTTCCAAGCTTTGAATTAACAATGCTATGTATTGCATGCAGAGTTGCTATTGCTCTTTGTAAGAAAACTGTTTCTTCCTGTCTGTCCATTGTCTTCACGGAGACCTTCATAATTCATTCTAACTGCTTAAGTTTTCAGCTACTTGTTGATTGGACACGGGGGAAAAATCTAATTTTAAGTAGTGCTGCCACTTCCGCAACTGAGCTTCGAGGGCCTCAAGATGTTGCAAATTTGTTCTCTTTGCTGGGACTCCCTAGAGAGCGTGCTAAAGCAGCTATTTCCTCTAACTGTAGGTGTGTGAGTTGCTGAAGCAGTTGTAGGTCAACCTTTCATTTGTCGATTGGAAGGAAATTAATTTGTCATTTATTTATTTATCTATTAATTTGTTTTTTGGTCAGATCTCTCCTAGCTAGTGCATTAAGGAAAAAACATTTTTTCAAAGAGGCTGTTAAAGTTGAAGGAATACCATCTGGTGGACAAGTCAATCCAGCGAAATCTCCATTCGATGATTGGCTAAATTGGGACCCTATTTGTAGTGGGCAGGGAGATCTGCTATTGGATGACATGGAGAAGTTTTCTGCTACTTCCGCAAAACAGAATGTGAAAACTGTCAACTTTACCTCAAAGCTGAATGGTCTGCCTGCACATGGTTTACAGATCAAAGATCTAATATATGCAACTAAAACAACTTTGCCGCCACCTGATGCTGATAAACTTCCTCTTCAAGTTATGGAGACTGAGGGGGATGCTTCAGATGAAAAGCTTGAAAATCAGGGTGGCCTCAACAATTCGGATGTAAAAGAAAATAGCCTTTTTAGAAATAGCCTTTGCAATCCGAGTAAAGATCATGGAGAAGTTGTCGAACTGCCTGAAGGTGAAAGATCACCATCTGCTGTCACAGATATTCATCTCACCTCTGACTGCCAAGATTCTGAAGTTCCATTAGGTTTCGTTCGTAAAGCAAAACCTGCTCTTCTGCCGCTGCTAGGACAGGATCAAATCTCTGTTGATGTTGCAAAGATTGGAAATCAGATTTCAGACTTGGAAGACTCCTTGTTGTCTTTACCCACTTTCAGTTGCAAGTCCACATATCATGAAGAAATTATACCCACTTCATATGAAAAATTGAAGTACTCAAATGATTTGGATGTAAACTGCTCGAATGACTCGGAACAAAATCTTGTTATATCTGAAGCCAAATTACAAGATGCTCCATCCCCTGTCCAGCAAGGGAGCTGTTTACATGAGGGTGGACAAGTTCATATTATGAAGATCAGTTTCCCTGACATTAACGATTATGTTCCTCTAGAACTTTCAAATCCCTTAAGTGAATCGAGATCCTCTGCCTTTCCGAATGAGCCTGATGTGGAAAATCGTGATATGGGTGATGTTTTGCCGCCAGAAGGGTCTTCAAAAATTCCAACAACAAATTTTGATGACCCAATGGATGATGTGATGGGAGAGTTGAAGCATTCCGTCACTGATTATCAAGGCATTGGCAAATCTCAAGCAGGTAATTGCACTACTCCTGTTATTACTTATCTCTCTGGCTTGAAAATCTTGTTTGCCTTTCTTGTTATGTGGTTTTGGAGGATCTGAGTTTGCAACTCGTAATTTTTGACTTATTTTCGTCACTTGTAAGAAAAACTAAATATGGACTCTGTAGTGCTGACTTCAACTTTCATCTCTTGCAGGGATGAGTAGACGAAAACGAAAGTCACCCCATCAACCTTTCTTCTTTCCATTCAAGCATGTTCTGAAACCCAGGCCTTCTAAGAAGAAGCCCCGGAAGTAGAGACCAGTAGCTAGTATGTAAGATCGTCATGTAGATTTCACTGTTAACTTATAATAAGTATCACGATTGAGATATAGGTCCAATTCTGCTTCTCGAGGGTTCATGGAAATAGTTGCGGCGTCAAATTATTGTAATTTGTAAATACTATTTGAGTTATGTTAGGTGATATCACTTTTTTTTTTTTTTTTTTTTTTTTTCAAATTATCACTACTTGACGCATATTATTTCTCTAAAGTGAAAAGTGTGTATTGTGAAGTTTGCTTCTTCTGCTGTGATTGTTCTTTGGAGTCCCCACCGAACAAAAGCCACTGTGGTGGCTTGTAGTATCACTTCTGCGTATTCTTTTGCAATTCCAAATGCAAACTGCTAAGTATGAAACCTCTCCATATTCCTACATTCAGAGTTGAGGCTGAAGCTAGAGAGGGCTGGTCTGATGAAGAAACTACTGCCTCAATTAAATATTACAACTGTTGCTTGCTTATGGCCCTTCAGACAACCAGGGGAGCTCTTAATGCCTCATCAGGTCAGTTTTAGCTTGATAACTATTCAATCCAACTTATAATGATTTGATTTTGAAGGTTTTAGCAATGATTACTCCAGCCTACAACATGCAAATTGTTTATTTGCATAGACTTGCTGAATTTAAAGCTAAGTAATGGTTTGCATGTGCATATCAATTCTCACTTTCCCTATTAGAAACTGTGAAGTGGCTGCTGTCTGTTACTTTTCTGCCTTAGGCATTACCTTTTCCAACATAATAGGGACTCATTATCACCAGGTTTATATTAAAATAAGCTGCTGATTATTCCTTGAGTTGGATCCAACTTACTCTCTTATGGGACCCTGTAATTTCTGCTCCATTTCTTGTACATGCTGATTGATTCTGGTTTAACTTCAAACTCTTGTCTGTTCATCCTTGCAGGCTCTCTCAACCCGGCTCCTCGTCGAAGCACCGGTACTTCCGATCAGACCTCATACCAGGTTCCATCTTGAACTCTTCTCAAATGTTTTTACCAATTGAGTAAATTTAATATTACTGAGTAGTATACTGAGAAAAAAGATTGTTAGTTAGGTCTGATTTGTTTAACATGATTTATAGACATAGTGGTTAGGCCAAGTCCGGCCGACAAGAACCAACAGCCGACCTCCCCACTTCTAGGGACCATCTTAAAACTTTAAAAATTAAAGCCCAGGATTCAGATTCTGTGATTCTTCCTCACCTGAGCCGATTTCCACATTATTATATGATGAAACCAATGATTTCAGTAACATGACAGACCAAATGATTACTGCAAAGAGATTGTGCAAGCAGCTACTTTTCCAATACAATATGTGTATTATGGCCCCAAACATCCCCTTTCTAATTTAGTATTTCCCCCCTAAACTATCAAGTTTAAGACAGAACATAGAAATCTGCAAGGGATTTCCTTTCCAACAATCTAATCATCGTATGATTCCCACTCATTCATCTTCCCTTAGCATAGCCTTTTAGACCTTCCTTTTTTCTCTAAAATACAATCCCCTTCAACTAGTTGTTAAAGATTAGATGCTTGATAATCTTGTAGTGCTTTAGTTCGAAATAGACCGCATGTAATTCGTGTTTATTTTTGTGTGTGAGGAAGACAAGTTTCACTATACACATTTGATCAAGCTTAGTTAGTGGTGTCATGTAATGAAATTACATATATTGCGAAATGGACCCCGTAACTTATATCCCGTGAAGGGAGTTTCGCGTAAGTGCGAAAGTTCGTCGATAGGACGTAGCTTAGTCTCTCATGTTTACTATAAGTGCCTCTAGTGGACTACGATTATGACTTTTGTGACTATCGTGTCTTGCGGTAATTCTACGGAAACTTCATTTACATGCATCTAATTATCTTCATCTCCGAAATACTTCCCTCCGTCCTAATAAACATGGCTTGGTTGTGGGGTCCACTAGATTATAGTATTAGAGTGTTATTTCATGTCGGGAAGCGAACTAGTCATGTTTATTGGGACGGAGGGAGTATTCAGGTAAAGCTAAAGGGAAAATGCTTACATTGAATGATCAAGAAGTGCGGAAAACACTTCGTTTGATTAGATATTCAAAGAACAATCATTGAACTAGATCCCCTAACCATAAGTTCTACTATAATTTAGTCATTTTTTCGAGCTCCTAAACACGTAAAATTTGTGGAACTCCAACCCCTTTTGAGGATTTTATGAAATCTATGGCATGAGATTTGTGGAGAATGCATCAAGAAAGTTGATCCAGTTATCGTCGTCCTCGTCTTGATCGACCGTGGCGTGATCCCACTGACTTTGCGGCGCCTTTTCCATTTCGTCGTTCCTCGCGAATCTCCCCCTGATTCGCGGCCGGCTGTCTGCTAAAGTCTTCCTGCATTCGTACTGCAAGGAAGGAAACAGTACTACAGTCAGTATTTCATATTCTAGTTTCCAAGCCAAATCCTACGGTTGAGATATGATGATGAATATATATAACCTTGATCTTCTTGTTGAAGTTCCTTAGATTTCTCTTGCTCCTATATCTCTCGATTCTCTCTCTCTTCTCTTCTGGGCTGTAGGGGCTGACTCTGTTCATACTCTCTATTATACTATTCTCATTCACCAATGGACTCGGCGATCGCTGATTCTGATTCTGATTCTGATTCTGTTACATTAACGTTAACTATTCATGCAAATTATGCATGGAAAAAAAAAATTTAAGCTACCTGCAAATCGCCGGCGCTGAGCACCTTCCTAACGGAGCTCATCTCGCCGCTGTATTCCGGCGGCGAGAAGTTCATCGGAGAGTAAGCTTCCAAATTCTTGCTCAGAGAGTGGCTGCTGATGCTCCTCTGCATCACGCTGTAGTTCGTCGGGGAGCCGCCGTAGCTGCTGCCGCCGCTGCTGGCGTAGCCAACCTCCGACCGCAATGCGGACAAGCAGTCGTGCTCCGGTATGAGTAACGGCGGCGGCGGGAATACCTGTGCCGCCGTGTCTGGCAGCGGAAATTGGCTGTGGAACTCCGACGTGTATTCATAAGGGAGCTCAGCATTACTCCTTCCGAACATTTTTCTTGAGGGGTTAAGGGAGGTTTTAGAGAGAGAGAGAGAGGATTGACTATTTTGAGAGATGATAGAAAGCAATAGGGAGAGGCAGAGTTCTTAAAGGAGGACGAGCTGGAGGGTGACGTGGAAGGTGACGTCATCCGTTTGTAAGGGGAGTTGACTTGCAAATGTTTCTTCTTTCTTGTCACCCCGAGGTTACGTTGGCCTACCTGCACTACCTTTGAGGTTATTTTTTTTTTTTTTTAAATTTATAACTAGAATTGGATTTATTTTTTTTAAAATTTATAACTAGAATTAGACTCTCCACATTAGAATGAGACTCATTTTTCATGCTTCAAACCTGAATTCCCAATCCGTTATTATTCATCGATGCACATCACGTGTATATCGATACATTCGATACTCGACCGTAATTGCATGGCCTTTATAGTGAGTCAACAATGTGACTATCAATGTGCTCCTGTTACATATGATCTTGCCTTGTGAGACTATCAATTATTCTTGCTCCAACTTGCCACAATATTATAAATTGTCTTCACCACTTAATTGTATTTAAAACTTAATGAAATTAGAAAGTGTTGGAAGGAAATTAGTATTTAATGAAGGCCCATGTGCGAGGCATGTACATTAGTCAATCATTTGTTATAGGGTTTAGGTTATAGATTAAGGTTGGTAATCATTATTAAAGTGACACAAAGACCGATACTCTTATGCTAAATAATACTCCCTCCGTCTCATTAGTAGTGTCCCATTCCTTTTCGGCACGGTTATTAAGAAAATGGTGTTTTGTGGTGTGTATTGTTTGACTTTTGAGTGGTTGATTCTTTTTTAGAAATTAGACACTTCTAATGGGACAACCAAAAAAGGGAAATGGGACACTACTAATGGGACGGAGGGAGTATATTTTAATAATCCAATTATAAAAGTGATGTGATTTATGAAAAATTCTTTTAATTGACAACTAGTAAAACCGTTGTCCGTGTACTTCAAGAGATGTCAATGTCTTGATGTGCTTTTGTAATGACAATATGTGACTCCTTGCCACTAGCATTTGCGTTTCTAATTTTCTTTCTTTGTCTTTTTAATATTATTTTAAACATATACTCTCCCTCCGTCTCATTCATTCTGTCATGTAGGAATCCAGTACGAAGATTAAGAAAGTTGGTGTAAATGTGTAATGGTGTAAAAGTATAAGATAAGGGGTCCACTTATTTAGATGATTGTGGTCCACCATTTTAGGTATTAGACAGTATGAGTGAGATAATCTGAAATGGTATACATGACAGTATGAATGGGACGGAGGGAGTATATTGGATAAGACTTTGTTTATGCGAGTGACTATTTTGGAGGCACAAATATGTACATATTCAATTGGGGCGGCTCAAAATTTTCGGAGCCTTAAAGGCTTAAAGCAAGATACATGAATATCTTTTTATAAGTTTGGGTTCTTGCAGTCGAGGTAAAAAATTAAGCCATAAAATATAAGATGTAAGATTCGAACACTAAACCTTTCTTAGCCCTTGTTTGATTTTTAGGGAATTAGAGAGGAGATAAGCATGAAGGAGAGAGATAGGTGAGAAATGGGGACATGTTTGGTTAAGAGAAAAAATGGAGAGAATAGGAAAAAAATTGTGGGACCGACGAAAAGATTCTTTTTCTACAAATATGGAGAGAAAGTGGAGTGAAAAGAGGTGAGTTTGACAAATGCCGCTTCAACTTTAATCAAATTTTCACTATTTTTTATTTTAACTATGATTTTGTCATTTCGAATATACTATTTTCTCTTCTTTTTCTTCTCTTTCTCTCATACTCAATATTAAAAAAATCACTTTATTGCTCTCTATTTTCTTTCGCACCTATTTTTCTCCTCTTATTTTATCTCTTCAAATACTATTACTAGTAAACTAAGTTATTTCTTTATGTTTTTACATGAAAATAATATAATATATAAACTTTTGGTTCAATCATTAAAAATAGTTCCGATAACGGAAGTTTTGCTTTCGACAAGGGCTTAAAGCGGTCGCCTCTGCTGCTTTAGGTTAGAATCGGCTCTAATACTCAATGGCATAGCTAGAAGGACTTCGATTCCTCAAAATACGAATCCGTAAATGTGAATCACTTGAATAAATGTCTAGCTACACCACTGTACGTGTAAAGGGTGTGTTTGCAATAGCTTATCTATTTTTTGACCGTGTAAGCAGGTTTTAATGTTTGCAAAAAACTACTTTCTGCGTTAGCTTTTCTAAAATTAAGCAGCAAATCTGCTTAAATCCATAAACATCTATTAAGGTGCTTTTGGTGCTTAAAGCACCATAATTTCCGGAACTACTATAAACATATATTTTTTAATATTAATACCAAAAACTACATACTATTGATTAAAATCAAATTTTTTCAACTTTAAATAAAAAATATTTATAATAAGCAATTGCAAACACACATTAACTAGGTATATTCACCAATCAAAATCCTCTCAGGAAAAGTGCACGAACCCACTGTGCCTCTTAATTCAAGACTTGAGTTGCCCAAATAATGACCCTTCTGACTTTTACTGCTCAGCAAAGTAACTGACAACGGGATATGCTTTTTTTTATTTTTTTTTATTTTTGCATAAATTTCTAGCAGTCGACGTTTCGTTCATTGGTTGGCCAGGAACTAAATCTTGGGCAATAATTGGGTTTAAAAAATTGGCAATTTCCGCCAAACAGAAACTCCGATTCGAATCGTACACGTGCATAGTTTTGATGAAGATTCTGTTTACATATTTCATGAGAATCTTCGCTTGCATATATATATATATATATATATATATATGATTCGAATTGTCACCTCATAGCGTTTGTTGCGACAATTCCTTTATGAATAGAGTTAATAGGGACAGAGTATTCCTCCTTGTGACGTTTCGTTTCTTCGTTGGTCGATCGTTGCCTCTCTCTCTCTCTCAAACAAGAAATTAGTTCTAACAAACAGAGAAAAACCACTTGAGAAGCAGAGAGATTTGTGTACGTAGGAGTGTGAGTTCGGTTAAACCAAATTAAACCAAAAACTCGATTTTTTAGTTTGCAAAATCAAATACGGAGTAGTAAACCGTAAAACTTTGGTTTGGTTAGGTTTTTAACTTAAATTTTTGGTTTGGATCGGTTCGGTTTTGGTTGTAACCAATATTCTAAAAAAAAAAAAAAATTTGAAAAAAAAAAAACGAATAAGGGAAAAATTATAATGTAAATTGCATTATCTTATTTTCATTTCAAAAATCAAAAAACAATGATAGTCAAAATGATAATTCAAGAAAACAACTGACCACCACAATTGATCCAATGAAATTCAATATGTCTCACGCTTCGGTAGAAGAAGTGAGTAAATTCGCTCTATACTGAATTATGCTAGAGGGTTATTTGTGGCTTGAATCCAATTAAATGTATAAAATAAAGTAGCGAAGATTGCAGTCTAAGTTAGTCAAAGTTAAATTTATTTTATTTTAAAATATAAATATTAATATAATAATAATTAAAATTAAAATATTATTCGATTCGATTTGGTTTGGTTCGATTATCCGATGACTAAATCAAAAATTAAATCGAAAATCGAAAAATAAAAAAAACCAAAACCAAATACCAAATACCCAATACCAAATCAAGATTTTTTGGTTCAGTTTAGTTCAACCGGTTAATCGGCCCGGTGCACACCCTACTTATACATACCACTTCGTATACCCTTGTGTGTACTATACCATAAGCGTATTGACATGTGACTTTTTTCATTAATAAAATATGGGCTACATCTATCATATGTTAATATACTCTATGGTTTGTTTACATAAGAGTGTATAAATGTGGTACATGCAAACTTTTGCGTTTGAGAAATGGTCCATAATGAGATCATATTAATGGGTCGAATAAGAAACTCGTGACTTTTAATAAAAAAAATTAAGTCTTTAAAATAAAGATGTACTCCCCCGTCCCATAGAAAGTGTCTTGTTTTCTTTTTTGGATTATTCAGTGTCTTGTTTTAAAAAAAAACAAAGAATATGTGGACCAAAATTAACAAGACAAAAGTCAAACAATATAAACCACACAATACAAATTTCTCAATCTCCATACCCCATAGAAATGAGACACTTTTTATGGGACGGGGAGAGTACTATTTATTAGAAAAAATATCCTTCCGTCCCATTCATACTGTTATATGGAGTCTCGGCCCAGAGTTATTGCTTTTGTCTGTAAATGATGCGGCCCACGTAACTTTTTGTGATTTGTAGTATTATTTATTTCCTTTTGCATAAAAGATACAATCTCAGTGAGACAGTTCGATATAATATACAAGAAATTATGGATTTGAAGAGAGGTAGTGGATTTTTTTTTTCTCTTGCGCCTTACTATTTCGGAATACTACTTCCACAACATGTAATATCAAATTGTTTGCATGCAATTGCGGCTTAGGAGTGAGAATTTGAGACACACATAACTCCTACTTGCCTAAGTGGGATTTCAAACATCATTTTGAAAGCATTGTTTTTCATTGTTGTGGGAATTTTCTAGAATCTATCTAAAATGATGAAGAAGAAGAAGTTCTCTCTCTCTCTCTCCCACTCTCTCTCTACAAAGTCATCTTCATTTTATTTTTTCTTCCCCCTAACAACAAAAAGAATCCCATATTGTACCCTAAATAATAGGCTTTTTGGTTTTAATGTCAACAACTGTCCAATCTAGGGCAAGAGGTCAACGCTTTCTTACAATGTCATGCTAACAAATTTCAACTTAAGGATCCGATCTTATAAGGTGGTGTTGTGCTTCGAGTGCGACGTGCGGGTGGAACAATTAGAACACACGCTTATTAGTTCTCATTGACTCTCAAATCGAGAATTACGAATGTCTTTACGTCTACAAACATGACTTACTTGGTCGAGTGACGATCTCATGATTGAAAGGTTACGAGTTCGAATCTCGCATTACTAATACATAATGTCACACCACTATTCATATCATATTTATTGTTCTAGTTTGTTACATGAATTTTGAAATGTCTATACATTTAATTAATTAATGTATATAATATTTTTTGATATAATTTAATTAGACGACTTGTGATTTTTTTATTTTTAAATTTCACCATCTTAATTAACTCATTCGTATTTATAATCACCATTTTTTTATATAGGGAGTGGTTCCCGTGCGAACAACCATTATCGTGTGAACGTGTGAACTGCACTTTGAAGGCAAATATACTGCACTTTACGTACTGCACTTAAAGACAAATGTACTGCACTTTAAGTACTGCATTTTAAATTCAATATATTTGCTTTTAAAATGCATTATAATTGTAAGTACAGTGTTCACACGTTCACACGATAATAAATTGTTCACATTTGAACCTCCTCCTATGTATATATATATTTTTTCTTTAAATTTTCAGTCTAATTAAATCCTAAAAATATATATAGCGCTGAGAATTTCAAAAATCAATCAGCTGCAGAAGTGTATAATTGAATAATAACGGTCGAATATCGGCTCTTGCTTCTTATCACCGTCAGCGCTTCCAAATTCAAACGCTACGCTCCGCAACGGCCATATTTTTTCAACTTCTCTTCCTACGACTGAATTCTTTCTTCAATATAAATCGATTTAGCCTTTTATCTTCTCTGGATTATAGCCTTTCGCGATCGAATTCTTCCGCTGAATTTCCTTCTCGCCGGCAGTTCATCTTCGCTGTAAGTATTTATTTATGCAATCATTCATATTTATACATGTGAGTGAGTGAGTGAGTACAGTTACATTTACTGTTTCTATATGAGTTTTGATTTTTGATCTACTTTGTCATTTAAGGAAAAATTGACTGGTACTTGTGTGATAGATTCGTTTTTTTGGTTATGCTTTTTGTTAATTTGGGGGAAAAGCGAGAAATTTCTATGCGATGCTTGTGGTGATTTGAGGATATGTTAACTGGAGATTTGGATCGAGTATGCATTCGGTTGACTTGTTGTGATGATTCAATTTGTGGCGCAGTGCGAGAGACGAAGTATTAGAGTTTTGAGATTCAGAGAGAGTGAATAGTTGTGATAAATGGAAGCTTCACAGAGAAGAGGAGGCGGCGGAGGGGTGGTGCTTGTGTCGCCGTCGCATACACCGCGGTCCAGCGATAAGGTCGTGAGAGATTTGCGATCAGGCGAGGGGAGTTTCAGCGGAAAACACGATAGGGATAGAGGCGTTAATGTCCAGGTCATTGTTAGATGCAGGTACACTGATTAACTTCATTCATCTTCATCATCATTTCTTCTCCTCAAGCTTGTTTTTGGTTTGGTCGATTCTGTTATGAAGCATTTAATAATTTTTCGTAGGCCGTTGAGTGCAGAAGAGGCTAGACTGCATACACCTGTGGTGATTTCTTGCAATGACAACAGAAGAGAAGTTTGTGCGGTTCAAAGTATTGCGAATAAGCAAATTGATAGGACCTTCCTATTTGATAAGGTTTGCAACACCTTTACTTCATCTCCCTAATTGTTGTTAAATATGTGATGTATCAAGTAGAAAATAATTTGTTTGTTTATTATTAGGTCTTTGGTCCATCATCCCAGCAAAAGGATTTGTACCATCAAGCAGTAAGCCCCATAGTGTTTGAAGTTCTGGAAGGTTTCAATTGCACCATCTTCGCCTATGGGCAAACTGGAACTGGGAAGACCTTCACTATGGAGGGTGGAGCTAGAAAGAAGGTATGATTTATTTGATGGAATCTACTAACTTTAATACTCCTATGCTTCTGTCTTTGTTAGTTCAGTTTGTTGATTTATTAGAAGGATCAAGAAAAAGGGTTTGGTTTATTTGATGGAATCTGCTAACTTCAATCCTCATGTGCGTCTACCTTTGTCAATTCGGTTTGTTGATTCGACTCTCATATTGTTCAGAATGGTGAATACCCAAGTGATGCTGGTGTTATCCCTAGAGCTGTTAGACAAATTTTTGATATCTTAGAAGCTCAAAATGCGGATTACAACATGAAGGTTACATTCTTAGAACTGTACAACGAAGAAATTACAGATCTTTTGGCACCAGAAGAATGTTCAAGATTCGTAGAGGACAAGTCAAAGAAACCATTAGCGCTCATGGAGGATGGGAAAGGAGGAGTTCTTGTTAGAGGATTGGAAGAAGAGGTTGTAACAACAGCTGATGAAATATATAAGATCTTAGAGAAAGGTTCGGCTAAGAGGAGAACAGCTGAGACCCTTCTCAACAAGCAGAGCAGCCGTTCTCATTCTATATTTTCAATCACTATTCATATCAAGGAATGTACTCCCGAAGGAGAGGAGATGATCAAATGTGGGAAGCTGAACCTAGTTGACTTGGCTGGCTCGGAGAATATTTCACGTTCTGGTGCAAGAGAGGTAGGAATTATTAAGTTTTCTTGTGGTATCTTTCTCTTAGCCAGTTATTAATAACACAATACTGAACTTCATTAAAAGCATATGAATGTTTTGAATATATTCTTTATTTGATTTTTCAGGGCAGAGCAAGGGAAGCAGGTGAAATCAACAAAAGCTTGCTGACACTTGGACGAGTTATAACTACGTTGGTTGACCATTCTGGTCATATACCCTACAGGTAGAAGATTATGTCAATTTTTCTTATGTTTCATAAGATAAATATAAAGACAAAATCTCATGAACTTATCACTCTATCAGAGATAGCAAGTTAACACGGTTGCTGAGAGATTCTCTGGGTGGGAAAACAAAGACATGTATAATTGCCACGATATCACCTTCCATTCACTGTCTGGAAGAGACTCTCAATACCTTAGATTATGCCCATCGAGCCAAGAATATAAAGAACAAACCAGAGGTTAGCATTCTTGAAATATTTGTTCTGTGCACTGATGTGATTTTCATAGCAGAGAAATGTACTTAGTTGTTACTAAACTTACAGGTCAATCAGAAGATGATGAAATCTGCCTTAATCAAGGATTTGTACTTTGAAATCGACCGACTAAAGCAAGGTTGTTATTTTTTCTCCAGCTCTGTCTTGAGTGTATATTTGACTTTTTAGAATCTAATGACAGTTTTTTGTCTCACAACTTCTTGTAATGTTTAGAGGTGTATGCTGCCAGAGAGAAGAATGGAATCTACGTACCTAAGGATCGATATCTCCAAGATGAGGCAGAGAAAAAGGTGCGGTGTGGAATTGAGTATATTGATAGAGTAAAGTTTGTTAAGCAGTTGAGAGAAATATCCTCTAATTACAAGCCGTACACTGAACATTTCAGGCCATTTCAGAGAAATTAGAGCGCATAGAAATTGATATGGAGACAAAGGATAAGGTAGAGCAGAAAATAACTCGGTGATTCTCTTTTGATAGTTGATACTTGATATGAAGGTGTATGATCCATAATAGAGTTGTGTGTTTTCTTGAGCAGCAACTAATGGAGCTTCAGGAACTATGTAATTCTCAGCAGCAATCGGCCGTTCAATTGAGCGACAAACTTGAGAAGACTGAGGTCTGCCAGCCATTTAAAATACAATAGTCAGGTATTCTTTCTTTTGGTATCATGGAATAACCGACCTTTTGTCAATAATTCAGAAAAGGCTACAAGAAACCGAAGGCGCGCTTCTTGATCTCGAAGAAAAATACAGACAAGCAAATGCAACAATAAAAGAAAAGGACTACCTGATGTCTCAGCTGCTTAAGTCTGGTAGGTGTTATCTTTGGCATACTTCCACCTAGGCTATGTTGTGTAGCTTTATGTCCTTTCTTGGTCATTGCTCTCCCCTTTTTGCAAGTATTAAAGTAGCATAGCTACTGAGTTTGAAATTTTTCGATTTTTTTCATTTATGTTGGTCTGACAGTTCTCACAAAAATTATTGATGTGGTTCATACTTGATGTTTGATTGAGATTGCTATATTTCATGCGAGTTACAAGTTTAACTTAAGTGGTGATTTCTACCAGAGAAAGCGCTCACTGAACTCGCACTAGGGCTTCGAACGGAACTGGAGAATGCTGCATCAGATGTCTCTAATTTGTTCACCAAGATTGGTATGTATTCTTACTACAGACTTCACTAACTTCATCTCTTAATGCAAATTCCATTGATCTCAAGTGCCCCTTCTTATGATGTAGAGCGCAAGGATAAAATTGAAGATAGCAATAGAGCTCTTATACAGAAATTCCAATCCCAGTTGACTCAGCAGCTTGAAATCTTACATAAAGCGGTAGCGTCTGCCACCACACAGCAAGAAAACCACCTAAAATCAATGGAAGAAGATATGCACATGTTTGTATCTACAAAGACAGAGGTACATAGCAATATCCTTACGATATATATTCGAAATGGAACAAATGGTTATTTGTGCTTATGTTACCAACTTTCGGCGCTTTGTACTAACAGGCTACTGAAGAACTTCGAGATCGTCTAGAAAAGTTGAGAACCATGCATGGCTCCGGAATCAAGGCTTTAGAAGATTTAGCTGGAGAACTAAATGATAACTCTCAATCAACATACAGTAACCTGAATGCTGAAGTTTCCAAGCATTCTTCAGCTTTAGAAGAGGTTTGAGTTATAAGTAATATTCACTCGAGTGAACTTGCTTCAGCAGGAGTTTAATGTTAGTTAACACATTGCAGCTTTTCAAAGGGATTGCTACTGAGGCTAATAATATACTTCATGATCTTCAAGAGGGTCTAGTTAGTCAGGAGACCAAGTTAACTGCGTACGCACAACAGCAACGTGAGGTTTGCATCTCTAACTTCCCTCTGGTATATTCCTTATATTCCTCATTTAGAATGTGAAAACTAAAACTTGATAGTATGTCTAGGCTCACAGCAGAGCCGTCGATACAACAAGGTCGATTTCCCAAACAACTGATAACTTCTTCAAGACTTTAGATGGGCATGCTTCAAATCTAGGCCAGCTTGTGGAAGAAGCACATAATATGAACGATCACAAGTTATCTGATCTTGAAAAGAAGTTTGAGGTAACTAAATTGTTCATTACGTAACACCATTTTCGTTCAATGAGCTTTACAAACTTTGACTGAGTGGAATGCTACTTTGTGTTGTAGGAGTGTGCTGCTCTTGAAGAAAGACAACTACTAGCAGAAGTTGCAGAACTTCTTGCAGGATCAAATGCTAGGAAAAAGAAACTGGTTCAGTGTGCAATCGACGAACTCCGGGAGAGCGCAGCCAGTCAAACCAACAAATTACAGCAAGAGATGTCAACCATGCAGAAAACAACTTCTTCCATCAAACAAGAATGGAGAAGCTACTCAGAGAGAGCTGAATCTCATTATCAAGAGAATACAGCTTCAGTGGAGAGTGGGAAGGAAGAGATGAGAGATCTTATTCAGAAGTGGTTAGTTTAACATCACTACCTTATCATTGGCAATTCATGGATAAGTTTTAACATTCTATTCTTGAAATAATACGATGCAGTTCGGATCAAGCAAAATTAGGTGCACAGAGATGGAACAACGGTCAGGATTCCTTACTGGCTCTACAGAAGAGAAATACTGCTGTAGTTGATGAGATTGTTAGGTTGGCCATTTTCCAAACATGAATTCGAGCTAACAATTTCCTTCAATAAACTGATTTTTGTTATACTCACTGTAGGGGAGGAGTGGATATGATTGAAGCTTTAAGAAGACGGTACTCTTCTGCAGTGAATTCGGCACTCGAAAACGCAGAAATGGGAAGCAAAAATATGCTCTCATCCATTGACAGTATGTACTTCTTGTTCAGACACAAGATTCCCTTTTTGGCAACCTTGTAAGAAGAAGGCCTAACTTGCTTTGCTTTCAGGATCATTACAACTTGATCAAGAGGCAAGCGGGACTCTCGATTCGATTATCGAACCATCCTGCGTCGACTTGAGACAACTGAACAGCAAACACCACCATAGCATTGCTGAAATCACACAAAATGCAGGAAAATGCCTAACGGAAGAGTACAAGGTAAATATTTACCATCTTTCTATCAACACTAGATTGAATCCTTCATATAATCAAGCATACTTTTTTATCTATAGGTTGATAAACCATCATGCTCAACGCCAAGGAAGAGACCAATGAACATTCCAAGCATTAGTTCGATCAAAGATCTCAAAACCCGGCCTTTCGAAGAACTGGTGAAGTCGTTACGGGATGCAAAATCGTCGCCCCGACAAGCAAATGGAGATGGAAAGGCTGACATCCTTAATACAAGAGAATCTAGACTCCCCCTCACAGCCATCAACTAGCATTCATGTAGCAATTTAGATTGTATCCTACATAATTACGAGGTATTTGTAACGAGGTTTAAGTACTTAGAGAAACAAATACTCCGTCCCAAAATTCTTGTCCAATTTCCATTTTTAACAAATTACTGCATGCAACTTTTTCATGGGACCCACAACTTTATATAAAGTTACACACAACTAATAACTTTCCATAAAAACCGCACATAAAAGAAAGTGGACAACAATTTTGGAACGGAGGAAGGCGTAACAAAAGGAAGACAAAAGTGCTTTAAATAATTACATCTTCAAATATATATATTACTACTCCCTCCGTCCCGCTACAACTGTCCTAACTTGCCTAATCATATTGTCCTGCTATTACTGTCCTCTTTCCTAAAATAGTAAAAATTACTCTAAACATAAAATATATCTCATACACAATTATGTTCCGCTCGAACTCAGAAAATATATTTTTTAACTTTTTGAAAATTTTAGATTATTTATTCAATTACAATATGAAAAAAATATAGAAAAAAAAATCGATTGTCTTTTACTAGCCCTGCAAGAATTTGGATAATTCTCATTCTTTTCCACCAACCACTCATCGAAAACTGTGTCATCTTTTTTATACAATTAAAACTCATAAAATCCACACTAAGATAAAATTTCTTAATCTTCGTGCCGAAATCAAAGGGGACAGTAGTAGCGGGACGGAGGGAATATTATTTACTGGACAAATTCCCCAGCCAACCAACCTCATAATAGAAGTGAAAAATGTATTCTCATTCCCAAAAAAGATACTACAACAAATAGAAGCATTTAAGCTAGCCTCAATTATCATGGCTATTATCATACAGAGCCTTTAAAAGTAGATTGTTCTAAATCCCAGAGATATTATATTAACCACATTAAAACGAGTAAATCTAGACAATGCAATTAAGCTGGCAGTGTACATTACCTTATGCTATGATGGAGAGCTAATGTTCAACAATCAGGCTGGTGGCTCCCCTCCAAACGCATCCGCATCGAATTCTTCGTTCGTCGAACTCTCTTGGCAGAGCAGCTTAGTTTCTTCAGTAGGTTCCTGACCAATGCCATTCCACATCACTGGACTGGCTTCAGCATTGTCCTCCATTTGATCGTTACCGTTGTGATCTTCATGATCCGACCTCTTATCGTCATCCGCGCATAACGTGTCACCGTTAAGATCAGAAACCGAATCAAACCCCGATTGCCCAACCCGTCCGGCGTAAGCAACAGTAACGTCTCCAGGTTCGGATGGCTCGGGTGCTTCTTTCTTCTGTCTTCGCCATTTCTTCGTAGACGAAGTCCCATCATCCTCAAAATCTTCTTCCTCTCTCTCTCTGTGCAAGTAAACCCATAATTTTCTCTCTCCGTCGAACTGGACGCAAGGATCGCGCTCATAGTGCAGACGGTCCAACGCCCCACTAACTACTTGATTCACTTGCGTATCGGTCACATCTTCCACAACATACTGCGAGTCTCTAATTAACGTGCATACATCCGCCCGTGTCCCGATACTCCCAGGCAATCGAGCTGCAGCATCTCTCACCAGACAAAGGATTGTAACGTGTGGTGGTCTGTCGCGTTTCAACATGAAATGATCACGGGCCTTCGATGTAGGTTTGCCACCACACCTCCTCAAGGGTGCAACAATTGATTTCTTACCATCAACGGCTGTGTAAGAAAAAGCCCGGTCCGGAATCAGATACCTAAGACCTTCTTCCTTCTGGAAATATGTTTTTACTTCTTCGGAGCTCGGGCTAATGGTGTTTAAACTCTTCTGAGCTCTAAGGTCCTTGAATCTTTCCTTCTCATCCAAATTGATTTGCATTAATGTCAAAGGAGGGTCAGGAAGACGACCTATTTGCTGAAGTGTTTCCTGACTGTTTTTCAGCCAATTAGCAAACGAGTCGACTAATTTGACAAGCATTTTGTGAGGGAGCCCCCATGAATCTGGAGATGTCACCTCTTCAACAGCCTCGGAATCAGACGAGTTATGAGACACAGGGCCGATCCACGACCAACTTTTTGTGGACTTCTGGTAGACAACAAGTGGTTTCCACCCTTTTGCTCCCAGAGGTGCAGTTCTTGATGAAAATATTTTCAGCACACCTCTAATCAAATCCTGAAGTGGCTCCTGTGTTTCGAGTATACACGGATCGCCGGGATTTGATTTTACACGGTTGACAATTTCCTGCACAGGTAGGAAAGGAACATTTGCCACAACCAATGACTCATTTGGATTTGAATTAACATTGGCATCTTCCTGCTTGCTGTTCTCCTCTTCCTTGACCCCCTGTTCAGCATCATGCTTATCCGGATGCTTTCCAGCCTCTGAATAATCATCAGGAAGCAGAGTAACCATTGCCATACGGACGGCAGAAAGAAGGTGAATGATGGAGAATGAGAAACCATTGTGAACAGTAGGTGTAATTAAGGGAAACGACTTTTTCTGTTGTTTTGTTTCTGTTTCGGCATCTTCCACTTCCATTTCAATACCAGTTGGCTGAGAAACTCCATTCTCTAGACTATCGGAAGCATCCTCCAACTTGGTTTTTCCCCTTTTCCTAGAAGAACTCACATCATCTAGCTGTGGTTCAGCATCAGGATGAAGGAAATGATTGTTATCTTGCAATTCCATGTAGGCCAAGTCATCCTTTACTTTCCGCTTTTTCGAGACAGTGTTGCAGCCTATCAGTCGTACATCTGATCTATCAGGGTGATGACCAGCAGACAGGTCAACCAAGTGTCCTTTTTTCCCCAATTTAAAAGGAACTCCATTGGCCGATGGCAGTGGTCGATTCCAGAACAAATCAGTTTCAAATTGATGGTCTTGCATGTAATTAGTCTGAAGTTGGCTGAAATCATGTGGAACTTCACCTTTCCGTCTTCTCCCAGCTACAAGAGACGGATTCAATGGAGCTTGGGAACTATCACCATATATTCCTTCCATGTGCCCATTTCTTCCCAACTGGTAGAATTGCTGCTGTATATCAGTACCAATTGCTCCCGGAAAATAGTTCTTATTCAAACCTTTGTTGGGCAACATATTGAAGTAGCCAACATCATGCATCTTACCCTTCTGATCTGATCTTATCATATCTAGGTACCTTTGTTTCTCATCTCTCTCTGAGAATTCGGCCTTCGTAGCATCTGGGCCAAGCCTCAGCTCTGGCACACCACCAGGGTAAGCCCACTTGCTCCTCATCAGAGGATTGTCATCATCATCCTCTTCCACAGGTTCTGACGAATCTGATTCCGTGTCTTCAGCTTTGGAAAACGCCCCAACACCTCTGTTCGCCAAACCATCTCTTTTTCCATTCTGAGAAGCTGCCCGGAACTTATGTTTCCCTCTAAACTCAGCAGACAAAAAATTATCATTTGCATTAAGATCAATGGCTTCCCTACTCATCTTCCACTTCTTATTTTTGGAATTCAGATCACTGATGGGGAAAAGTCCGCCACGTTTACTATGCCATGCAGGATCATTTGCATCTAAAAGCTCCATTTGACTCTCTTTCATGGATGGATGCAACTTCTGACCCTTAGTGAATCTCATCGGATTTTCAGCAGCAAATAGCCGAAGATTTTCCGAGTATTTCCCTTCTTCTCCACCGTCATATATGTTTCTTGCACTAGATGGCTTTGCAGTTAAGACCTTGATATCAGACAACTTGTTGATAGCCTTATTCCTCCCAAGAACATGTAAATTGTTCCTCCCGGTCATCATAGAACTATCTATGTCCTCTTCACCTCTTTGGTCGTCATGTTTCTTCCATTTAGAACCCACAAACTTGTCATTCACCCCAGCTCTACGGAAATTCCTATCTCTATGCACAGCTATTTCAACCATTGGTTCGCCTTCATCATCATACTCTGCAATCTGCTCATTCTTCCCAAATGCAGAAAGCTCCAGATTATAGCGCCCAGATGCAAAGGGCTCTGCTATCTCTTTCACTGAAGAAGTTCTTGAACCACCCAACTTTAAAGTCCCTCTCGGATTTCGTTTTTCAAACTTTGCTGAAACATCGTTTGTTTTAGTTTTCCGGTTTCTAGAAGTAATATCTGGCGTGGGACCCATGTTTTGCACCGAATAGCGACCTGCCTTCCTACCACTCTTTGGATCCTTCATCTTTTTGTCCCATAAACCATCGCCAGACTCCACTTTATCAGATGACCCACTTTGATACTCCTCCATGTTCTCATTCATCAAGCTCTTCTGACTCTTCATAATGTTTAACACACGAAGCTTCTCCTCAATACTGTAACCCCTGCAATTCTGCCATGCATCTCTTATCTGACAAACATTATTTAGTAAAGCATCGTGATGCTTCCGCAATGTATGATAGTGCTGCCTTTTCTGGAAAAAGTTCAAACCCTTCCTGTAGAGTGCCACTCTTGGCTCACATAACCCGCCCTTCAACATCTCAAACAACTTATCAATAGGGCTTCCGAAGTGCACATTCTCACCAGAAAAAAGCTCTTTCAGCGTGCAAACGAAATTCTCTTGGTCCATATCGGGCAAATACTTGGAGAGACTAAATCTTTCCTCTTCAGTTAGAACCTCATTCCAAACCTCCAAAGAGAGCACATCTTTCAACCCCGGGAGATCATACAGTTCATACGGAACGCTGCATGTTTGGTTGTCGACCTGGCAAAACTCCTCGCCAGCTTCGCCTAACTCCAGTAAATCAAAGTCGTCTGAGCCTGCTCCGGAATCACAATCATCGAATTCATCATCATCATCTGATTCAACAGCAGGAGCACCAGGGTTCCGCTGAAAAACGTCATCATCATCACTAGACATAGGCGTATCCCTACTGTGAGGGGATTGAAACTCCAGGTCAAAACGAGCAACCTTAAAGCTATTCTTTTCAATCGCCATTCAACAGTAACATTACCTCGAACAAAAGAAATCCAGGTTCCAGATAAATCTCCACTTCAATTCAAAACCCTAGATTACGAAAATAACTTCCATCAATCTAAGAAAGGGAAAACACTCAAACCGGGGAGCGAGATAGAACAGCATAAACAATAATCACACCAACTCAAAGACTTAATAAGGCACAATTACCGACAACAGAAGAGCCTCACTCGATTGAGACCAAATTCAAACACCCTATCGATTTAATAACTCCCAGATTACAAAGCAGGGACCGAATTAAACCAAAAAAAAGACAAAAAAAACAAAGAAAAATCCACATTATTACTCAAATCAAAATCGTACACAACAAACAAATACTCCGTCAGAAGGTAAAGAGTGAAATTGGATACAGAAACATACCTCAATTTGTTAGATGCGACGGAGATGATAGCGGCAGACGGCCCGATCGCGAATAACCTTAATTGCGTGGAAACCCTAGCAATAATAAACAAAGAGGGGGAAACTAGTAAGGCAGGCGGTTATATTGAGAGAGAGAGAGAGAGAGGCGGAGTGCGTGTAGTGTGTGAGAGAGGGTATGTGCGAGAGAGCCCACTTGGACTTGGGTGAAAGAAGAAAGAAGAAGACGACGAGTGTGAGCCGTTGGATCTTTAGATTCACGTGACTACACTCAATTCCGCATGCTCATCGGATGCGGGTCCGGGTCGGACAGTTCGACCAGACTTTTATAAGTTGGAAAAACTGTAATAATGCTGTGCAGACACAGCAACCACCAGTTATTATTATTTAATTCTTACAAATTAAAAATGCTAAAGAAAAAAATAAAAATCAAGGAAGATTTATAAAATAAATAAATGTACTTCACAAAGGTTAATAGTTACGGTATTTAACACAATTTTTTTGTAGATTATTAGTTATTAAATAGTTGTTTTAGTGCATTGAAATCTTGGTTAGAAAAATTTCGAGGATTGGATTTTTGAAATTTATGGATTATAGTAAAATAATTTTGAATTGTGTTTAATTTAATAACTAGTGCAATACCGTGCATCCGCACGGATCTTTTTTATGTTTTATATCTCACTATCTCCAACTATTTTGGAATATTATAAATAAATATGATAAATAAATCTCGGTACCTATCGCATATGGGCATCTTTGTAATTTTGTATCATGTATCAAGTTGCACCAGTAAAGATTTAAGGCAAAATTAGATGTTTACCGTGTCTAGATAGATTTGTTTCTCCTCTAATCAATGTCAAAATCAAACCACTATATATGTCTGCACGTAAGTCTGGTTGTTTCATGTAACAATCTACCCGACTCTATCACTGTATTTGCATCAACCATGAACGGTTGAAATAATCTCTTCATACTCAAAATTGTTGGAATCTTATATATTCTCTCATGAAGCCTAAAGCAAAGAATAATCTGAAGCTCACAGTGTTTTTTGAAAGGTTTGCGTGATGCTGAAAAGGGAATGCCCTTTTTATATTCATCGTCGTCATTCATAAATAATAATGAATACTGTAAAACAAGATATAAAGGATGCAACTGGTATATATTAGTTGTAGTAACTTTGATTGTGTCTCAACAATTATATCTTTGTCTTGAAATGATTATTTACAATCACCAACGACCAATGTAGCAACCTTCGATACAATAGGAATGCTATATGTTCGTGTATTTCATTCTCACTTTCAAAATAGTCTTAATTTTATTTTTTATGTTCGTGATTCCCCAAGTTTCTCTCTTTCATTCTAAATTATTTCACTAAAACATTATTCTCATCAACCATATGCATCATTTTTCACCACAATTTGAGCATCAATTCGTCTAAGTCAATACCCTTTTTATTTTTTTAAAATAGTTTTTAAATTGCATAAATCTCACTTACTGTATTGTGTGCTTATTTTTTAACCTCATTTTTTGTGTCGTAGATATAAAGCTGTGCAAATCTAGATGGTTGTTCATGTGTTGATATCAAATTTTTGATTTGGTGGTAGTTTATCCATACATGCGAATTCAGACAGGAATTTCCAGTGTTTATAGTTGAATCTATCTTTTCTCTCATAGATGTGAAAAGAAACATGTTATTATATCGCCGATTATTGCACAGAAAGTGTTTTCTCAACAAATCTCTACCAAATATAAGATCTGATAATACGTTCAAAAACTTTATTTTTTCACTTAGACAACCATGGGGATACTCTGGATTCTTTTTACTCGAAGAGACCATTGTTCATTACATCAAAAATCGACCTAAAAAATGCAGTACATATGTTTATTGAGTCTTCTATATCAGAGCACTCTACGATACTCATTTTTAATAATTTTATACTACTAATGAAAATACTGATTAAATAATAAACTTACATAAAATATGTTATTGAACAAATAAATACATAGCCAGTAATATCAGATTCTTTTTTTGCATTCTTTCGTGATTGGTGACACCTTCATGTTCCATTATTCTGTACTATATATTTTAATTCCTAAAACTGTTCTTGTCTTCATAAATCGTTTGTGTTTGAATAATATTTAAAATAACTATTTAGAACAATTGATTGTATCTAACGAGAAGAATATTAAACTAACCATCGTTGTTACTCTTATTGTAATAGTGGTGCGTAATTTGAATATTTTGCAAGTGAATGTCTAGTATCACTTGATCCAATTTTAAAAGTTCATCTTAAAAAAGAAATATTATAATTTTAATTAAATATAATATATAACAAATTGTAACTCATCAATCATATATGTTGCATTGCCGTTTTCATTCATGATTGGAAATAGCTCGATATTCCAATATCTAACCAAATATTCAGGTTTTGTTTAGATTGGACATAAAAGAATAAGTTTAAAATATTTATCACACTGCACTCAAATATTTACCAATTATACATTGTAATTTATTCTTTAAAATTTAATAGCTAAACTATGATATATTTATGCATTTTATGTATTCCCTCCGTCCCGCTATTCTTGTCTTGGAAGACACGTTTCTTGGGAGATTTATCTTGAGCATCTTCTAATTTTCGGAGTTTCTCCTGAACTATGTATTCCTATGGATTTGATCAATGACGTGTTATAACAAAATAATGAAAACATGAATATACTCGATATATTTTTTAATGTGTTGATAATTTAGTCATTGATTTACAATTTTGATAATCGTGTCTTAGAACTTTGAGTTTGAATTTTATTTGTTGTGTATTTTAATATTATTTTTATTGTGTATTGTTTACAATTACTTATCTATATTTGGTATCGTTTCATTTACGTAGCAAATTCTTTTTAACTTTTATATTTTGACTTATAATATATATTTATTGAAATCATCATTGATCATAATTTGTCTGATGTATATATACAATTTAATATACTGTATGTTATAAATAATATATGAACATAATGTAATTTAATCTAATACAAAATGTAATTCAATTGAATATCTATTATTTTAAAATTATTAGAGATTTATTATATAGTATATTATAATGCTCATATTTTATATATATACATATAGAATATTGACATTGAGCATTTAAATTGTATGCTTTTATTGTAAAAAATGTATTGGGGGGGGGGGGAAGGGGGGGGGGGGGGGGGGGGGGGGGGGGGGGGGGGGGGGGGTGGGGTTTTAATTTGGGGGTGTGGTGGGGGTGGGGGGGGGGTGGGGGTGTTTTTATGTGTTTTGGGGGGGGGTTGGGGGTTTTTTTTTTTTTTTTTTTTTTTTTTTTTTTGTGTTATTAAAAAAAAATTTTTAGGGTTTAAGGTTAAAAATCAAATTTTACTGGGGGGTGGAAAAAGGAAAAAAAAAAAAAAAAAAAAAAAAAAAAAAAAAAAAAAAAAAAAAATAAATTTTTAATTAAAATATAATAATAAAATTAATATAAAAAAAAAAAAGAAAAACAATAAAAAAAAAAATTAAAATTATTGATGTAGTACGAAATTGAAATAAGAAATAGATAAAAATAGATTATTTTTTACACTAGGTAAAAATAATCACCGGTTTGAATGTTAATGGAAAAGGTAGGTGATATGTTAAATGGAAAAGGTAGATGATCGGTGCTACTTTTTACTCTTCCTATAACTAACATGTTCATGTTTTTATTTTTTGAATGAAATTACTAAAGGGAAAGTATTATAAGCTTGTTCGAATCGAGAGATTGTTAAACTTAGCTGTGGAAAGAATGGTTAAAATAATTTTTGTTTTCTGTTGTAATGTTTTATTGCATTTGCTACATGTTTCTATTTAATTAGGTGGTTTATCTTTTTTTGTTCTTCATTTTTTTTAAGACACACATTCTTTGAAATTGTTTGTACACGCTTTCTGGTAATTAATTAAAAAAATAAATACCAACAATAAATAACCAGAATTAAATTACAATTTCGCCAACAAAATCAAACCGAATTTAACACAAATCTACATTCACAATAAATTATAATTCATAAACACTAATTTCATCTTGTAATTAAACTTCTTTAAATAATAAAAATTATCTAAACGAACTGATTACTCTATCGATTTCCATGAATTCCTTGCACAATTTTCTCACGTTGTTCCCTCAACTTCACTTGCAAATTCTTGAGCATACCAATTATCCTCTCCACCTCTTCCTTCTCAAGATTCTCAACAGGTTCCCTCCACCACTTCTCCTTCCCTCTCTCCATCTCTTCCATCTCTCTCTCTCTCTCCTCCTCCCGCTCCAACTCCTCCCCACTCTTCTCAATCATCCGGTTCAGCTGAAGAACCCTAGTTCTCGAGAACGCTTCTAGAAGCCGGGAAGCGTCGTCCTCAACGACGCCGTTCGGCCCAAAGTGATTAACCACGGCCTCCATCGACGGGTGGAAGAAGGAGTAGGGTTTACCCGTCGGAGAGAAGATGAAGAGTCCCACATCGGCGTCGCACAACGTGGCGAGCTCGCTGCCCTTCTTGAACAAACCTTGCCGCCGCTTCGAGAACGTCGCGTAGCAGTCGTTTTCTCTCTCTATCTTCTTTATGGCGATCTTTTGGCGGCCCCTTGATGTCTTTTTGTGATCCATGGAAGAGAGAGAAGAGAAGAGAAGAGAAGAGGAAGTGATGATGGTTTGTCATTTGGATTTTTGTATTTATAGGGTAATTTTGGTCAAATATCTGCATGGAGAATTGTGGGTATATGGGTAAAATAGTTATTTTGGTTTTTGGTATGTTATTAGATTTTGGTTTTTATTATTATTTACCTTATAAGGTGGGATTTTTGGTCTAAGATCGATAAAATACTCGAGGGTTATTAAAGAATTGTTGGTAACTAATTAATAATGAATTTTTTTTTCCTTTAGTAGTCATATATTTGAACAGTGACGGAGCCACGAATCTTACATAATAAGGTCAAAAGACGAGTGGAGATCAGAAAAAGAGAGTAAGTGCGGATTAAATTTGTAAAACACTACGTATATATTAACAATTTGCATATGCTGCATGCGAACAATCTTTATATATATTTGTATTTCCTATCAAATTAAGATAACCTAGCCGAAAAAATTATTTTAATTACCTTTCATGAAACAAGTATAGTTAAACTTCGATAAAGAAATATTCGATATAAATCTCGTTTAGATAATAATTTCTTCTGATCCCAACTTCAATCAATAAACTAAAATAATGTTCGATAAAAGAATAATCTCGTTAAAATAATTTTTTTTTCCGATCCCAAAATTATTATTTAACTTTATAACTCATTTTATGAGATTTGGCAGGGGATTTTAGTTGTTGGATTAACTATAACCAATAATCTGATTTTAAAAAAAAGAATTAGATTTTTTAATGGGCTATTTTAAGGCCCGACAAAAGTGAGTTTGAATTGGGTTTGGACTCATGTACCCACTTAGAATATATTTTAATTTTTATACAGTGTTTATAGAATATTCAAAAAACATGATGTCCATTTTTTTATTTAGAATGAAAGATATAAAATATCCATCTTAGAGGAAATAGATATATATTATCTTAATTGTATAATACTTAAATCAATTGTTTAATCGCTTTAGCGTGGCTAAATCTGCGCCATGATAATATTCTTGGGAAATAAATGATGACTATTTAATTCACCACTAAAAACAAACCTAATTAGTTGTGAATTGGATGATCATTTGATTTAATTTCTTTGACTATTGCTAATACTATGGACGAAATTAAATTTTCGAACAATAATTAAACACGAAAAAAAATAATACAGTTAAACTTCGATAAAGTAATAGTATTGGGACCGGAAGAAAATATTCATTTAACGAGGTTATTACTTTATCGAACATTATTTTAGTGTATTTACCTATATCGAGACCGAAAAAATTATTATTTAAGAGAAATTATTACTCTTTCGAATATTACTTTATCGAGGTTTAAGGATAACTGATCTCATTCTATTTCAATTAGACTTCCTCTATTCCATTAAAATAGTACGATATATTTTTTCGAAATGTTTCATTAAAGTTGTTTAGATTTATTTTATTTTTTTCAAATTATTACAATTGTTTTTTTTTACCACAACTCTATAACATTTTCTAGGAAACTCTTCTTTATACATTGTCCCGACTATTTCAATGGAACATAGGGAGTAATTAATTCGTGAAGAACGTATTATATAACTTTCCAAATATTCATCAAAAAAATCAAAAAAAAGTGTCGACAAAATTCCTTTTAATTTCGGAATCCAAATAAAGTCGATGATGTTAGGGATTTTGTCGTACTTGAAAGTCAAAGATTAGGTTTATCCATCCCACAAACATGTAAGAAAAAGGCTTTTTAGCCTACACACATACATATAATGTCTTGTCCAATCCAACAATCTGTCCGAAAATAATCGCACAATCCAATCACCCGACATTCAACTACACCACTGGTTTCTTGAAAATGGTTCCGCCTAATAAATCCATTCATGATGCTTTCATCGTCTTGTCTCTCCTAGCTCTAGAGAGAGAAAATCATCTCTCCATCTGCCCTTATTTCTCCACCTCTATATGCAATGTGGGTGGCCGAGATCAAAAGATTATGGGTTCAAATTCTATTGAAATCTGTGTTTGTCACTTATGATTAGTTTAGAGTGGTTTAACTCTCATGTGTGGTTTGCAGATTATTGCACATGAACGGAGTTTACTCAATGAGCACTTCGTTAGCGGCGGCGGGTTACTCATCATTCAAAAAAAAATATTAAAGGACACATGAATTATATCTCATCCATCTTTTCAATGACAGAGAGAGAAACTAGCTAGAGATTAAAAAGGGTATAAAATTGAGATTTTTCATTTGAGGATATTTCACAAGTCTACACACACAATTGAAAAAAAAAACATGAGAAAACTAAGACATGCATTTTAACTTTCTAGCCAATTCTAGAGAGAGAAAGAGCCACTAAGAGTTTCTTGATGATTTGCAGAAGTGGTGGGTGGAGTGAGAGGAAATAGCTCTAGGGTTTGGAGGGGTTTGCTCCGGCAGCACGGGAGGAGGGCGGGACCCACATCCATAATCATCGACGAATCATGGCCGTACGTTCTCATCATCAAGCAATCATCTTTTGGAGGATCCGATGACCTCCATTTCTGCCTCGTCACTGGGACCTCCTCATAAGCTCCATTACCCTACAGTTATTACACCAGATTAATTAAAAAAAAACAATTCTTTTATTACCAAGAATAGGAAGAAAAATGTAATGATTTTAATCAAACCCTAATATTCGATAGACTTATAAGTGGAAGCTAATTAATCTAGCTATTTCTTAATTTTTTTTATAATTTGGACAGTTTCTTGATTTATGCACGTCATCCTTGACCATCTTAATTAACCCGAAAATCCTAGTGTTAAAGACACAGTACTAAACCTATAAAAAAACACATTAAATTACTATATAATACTCTCTTTGTCCCCCTATTCTTGTCTTAGTACTGTTACGCGCGCGGAGATTACGAAAAAGTGGGTCTACCTTTTGAATTAATTGTGATCCACGAGTTACTTTCTTTTTTTGGATTAAGACAAAAATAACGGGACAATCGAAAATGAAACTGAGACAACATTAGGAGGAAGGGAGGGAATATTAATTAGGTATAATTTGAAGAAAGATAAGTTAATTAAACACTTCATAAAAAAGTTAATCAAATTTGCATGTACTAACGCCTTCAAGAATCATAGCAAGGTTGCAGTATATGTGGGGAGAACTGCTTCCCACTTTTTATGAATCATTGTATATATATATATATATAAATCTTTAGGGTTTTTGTGCGAACCTGAAAGAGGGAGAATTGGAAGGGAGAAGGGGGGACGGGAAAATGGTGGTAGAGGCGGTGGAGTTTGTTGCGGAGTTTCTGGCGGTCTCTGGCCTTGTGATTCTGGAACCAGTAAAAGACGTTTTTGCCCTGGATGCTGCCGTAGAGGGAGAGGTGGGCGGTGATCTTCTGTATCTGGGAGGCGTTGGGGGTCCGCAATCCTCTCCGGTAGAGTTCCTCCAGTACCATCAGTTGCTCCGGCGTTGGACACCATCTCGTGTTGCCGGATGGACACATGGTGATGTTATTTTCTGATCTTCATCATTCATGAACTTCGTATAAATAGAGGAAGAGAGAGAGAGAGAGAGAGAGAGAGAGAGAGAGAGAAAGAGGGGTTTAAATTTGTACCAAACTATTGTGTCATGCTGATGTCTACACAGCTCTCAGTTCATACTAGCTATGAAAGTCACCAGACCATAAGACAAGAGAGAGAGAGAGAGAGGGATTAAGGAGAGATAAAAAAGTGTACCAAACAATGTGTCATGCTGATGTCTTCTCGTAGAGGTGATGAGTATTCAGTGTTACTTTCAGTCCGCACACACACGCGTAGAGAGAGAGAGAGAGAGAGAGAGAGAGAGAGAGAGAGAGTGATTAGATAATTATCATCATTCATTATCAGCATAATTCATGGCAGAAAAATGACACCCTTTCTGCCTCTCTTTTACACTATTATCATATTTAGGGTTATCACCATGATTAATTCTAGAGCCAATACTTTTTTAACTAGTTTTGAAGATCGAACGATTATTACAAAACCCTAAATCATTAATCATTAATGTTGTTTTCTTCATGATTAATTAGTTAACAAACATGGCCCAGCAAAATCGTATTAAAAGGGTTAATTACTTCCCTTAATTGGCCAAAGTTGTCGCAACATGCATAATCATTTTGAGTCAGGTTGAGAGAATATACAACATTCCAACTCCAACTAATTTCATTTAATAAACACTGTTTTTTTTAAAAAAAAATTAGAGTAAATATTATTTTACTGCATAAGGGTATTAAATAATAACTGGAAATTAAAATATTTAAAACAAAATGCCTAAGAAAATATGGAGGACTATAGCGGTAGCTTGTCATATCACATGAAATTTTCGATTTTCTTCCTTTTATGGTTAATTATTTTTCACCAACATATTGTAATAAGATTTGTCGGGCTTTATGTTATTACGATGACGACATATGAAAGACCTAAGATTCTGAGTCCCATTTATACTATAGAATCAGAATCTAAAATATTATTGTAGGTAGGATATAATTAAATTAATATATTTTGAATAATGAGAAGAATAAATATTTATTTAGAATCGATTTGATTATGGGACGACGTTCTTGATACCACAGCTCTCTTATTACTCCCTCCGTCCGACCGAGCTTGTCCATTTTCTGCGCTATAATTTAGGAAAGTTGGTGTAGATTGATAAAGATGTGTGACTCATACATTAATTAATAATTTAGAATTGGTTTGTGAGGTAGAGGTGTGAGACCAAGGGCGGACCTACCCATGGGCTGGGTAGGGCTCCAGCCCAAGGTGCCCAAATTTTTTTTCAGTATTTAGTAGTATAAATTTCAATTTTTTCAGTTTAAAAATCACTGTTAGCTCTAGTTATATTTAAAAAATAGGGTAGCCTAAGGTAATTTTTCGAGTTGGATCTGCCCCTGTGTGAGACCCATTTAATTAATTAATATTTTTGAATTGATTTGAGTTGTTAAATGTGTGTGACCTACTTCATTTTTTGGAAACTGGACAAGTTCGGTGGAACAACCCGAAAAAGAATATTGGATAAGTTCGGTGGAACGAAAGGAGTATTTTTGATTGAGGGGTACGATGTGTAGCATTCGAACTGGTTTAAACTACAAGGCTAGTGGGAAATGTTGCATTCTAACTTTTGTGTAGGTATAAAGTTATTGTTTCATTTATATATATAGCATTAAATTATTGTACATAACTTGAATATAATCAGTTGAATCGTATAATTCATTAATTATGGGAAGTTACTTTACCCTGAATGTTACAGTATAAATACTTATTATATATCAATTATTGTATCCGTGCAAAAGAATATTTATTTTAGTAATCGTTACACCTAATTTCTGTGAATTATTGATTAATTTGATGTTGATATGAATAATATATAAGTTGATCTGATTTGTTTTACTAATTGGCGGTATGATTATACACTCGAATATTATTATTATAAGATTAATCATTGTATAGTAAATATATTTTTAATTTCTAGATAGGATTGAAATTTAATTGTAGACTCTTGAGTTGCAATGTATTTTTTTGTGACGAGGCCTTGGCGGCGAATACAAGAGTTAAACCACTAATAAACCGACTGGAGGGAATGACCTGGCCCCCTCCGTAGCCATCCCGGGACATTGAGTTGCAATGTATTAATTATGAAGTAGGTTAACTCATTAATGCAGGCAAAAAAATTAAATCAATAAGATTTAATTCATCAAATTATATATGTTCACATTAAAATTACATGCAAAAAATAATTGAAATTTACCTGTCCCAACTCCCAATTAAATGTTCTATCTTCACATAATTAATTTGTCTCCTTCAAATCAATTTATATGTGCATGCATCAACTCACATTTTTTTCCTTTTTCTTTTTTCTAGATGCAGTTAAACCTCGATAAAGTAATATTCGATAAAGTAATAATCTCGCTAAGTAATAATTTCTTCCGGTTTCGATATAGGTCAATACACTAAAAATAATGTTCGATAAAGTAAAAAAAAAAAGAAATTTTTTTTTTTTTCCGGTTTTTTTTTTTTTTTGGGGGGTTAACGGTAAATTTCTAGCAAATAGACGTTACACCGTTGAAAATGACTACTTACTAACTACCCAATTGTAATATTAATTTATTGTTAAATATTTATTCCCGTCTTTTTTTTTCTTTTCAAAAATCAACTGATATCACTCATTCTTTTTTACATTTTTCACTATTTCGATCTCACTTACTCTATTTTTCTGATCCGACCATTCACAAGATTCAATATTGCTTCGAACCCTTTAGTCGGAGGATTGGAAAAAAAAATCGTGCCGAACAAAAGGTCGAATGAAGTGAGAATAAAAGGACGTAACAAACAATTTCAACTCATACGAAGACTAAATTCGATCGGCCGACCCTCCCGAGCCTCCTTAGTTCCGTCCATGTGTGTGTATATATATATATATGTATATATAAGTAGTTTTGTATTATAACAATCTCAAGTGAAGTAAATATTCCAACCATCAGACATTCCAGTTCAAATCATAGTAATTTTTTTTAAAATTCATATTGGTATCGTATTAATTTAATATTTACTACATAAATAAATATCACTGGCCCGAATAGGCTACATCCTTGGACCTGGTTCTTGTATGATTAAAATTAAATAATAATATGAGGAAAAAGATAAAATTTGTGATTGGGACAATTCACATTTAACCTCAACTGCAGTTAAAAATTCATTTCATTTTGTTACTTCACACGCTATCTTAGTCTTGTAATAACTAAACACGGCTTTTCTTTACTCTCTCTCTCTCTCTCTGAATAAACTTTGTCCTTTTTCAGTTACTAGTGATTTTCTACTCAGTCTGTTTGGGAACGAATTTCAAGTTTTTGATGTAGGCTAATAATTGCCATGTAATTAAGGCCTGCATGGACCCTTCAAATTATTGGGGAATTCTTCTATGAATGTCATTTAATTTTTACTCAAACTCGTAATCTTCGACTACAAGCAAATACTTCAACCGCTATATCTTCTCAACTAATTTATTTGAATTTCAGAACAAACACATGCTTTACTTCAATTTTGGGAATTTTTTTCTCTAAAAAAATATAGCAAAAGTTAAGAAAATTGCAAAATAGGCCCAAAATTCCAATTTGGATGGTGTGGGGCCCACACTAAATAAAATAGCATTGGACCAATGGCACGTTTATTTGGTCCATCCCAAGATTTAATGCTCCGACCTAAGTATAGTAATAATCTCTAATCGACTCGGGATTTTCCTAATAAAAATATTTTCTTTGAGAAATTACAGTTGAACTTCTTTAAAATAATAATATTGGGACCCCAAAAAAATTACTTTATTGAATATTATTTTAGCAATTAACCCAAGATGTAATTCAAAAAAATTATTAATAATATGAGGTTATTATTCTATCGAATATTAATTTATCGAGATTTAACTCTATTTATTATTTTAAGTGTTGGACAAATATTAGTTAGGATAATTAATGCTGTTTATGAAAGAAATTAAATAATTACCAATAAATAGAGCCGGCCATTTATTTATGTATATTATAAACTTGCAGAGTTGAAATACTAGCCGGCAAAATTTATTTCATTCATACTTATTATTAGTAAAATTACCCAAATGTTGCAATCGAGTCACGCATGACGCATTTTACATTGTTGCATGTATTAATAAATAATACTCCTACGTAGGGGTGTAAGCGGTTCCGCTTCGAACCGCGAAACCGATTGGACCGAACCAAACCAAACCAAACCGAAAAATGTGGTTCGGTTTGATTTCACGGTTTGGTTCGGTTTATTTTTTTAGAAACCGTTTACATTCGGTTCGGTTCGCGATTTCAAGAATTTTTGAACGGTTCGAACCGAACCGAACCAATATCCTATTTTATAATTTTTTTTATTTAATATTTGTCTTTCTTATATGAGAATATTGTTGGATTTATATATTAGATTTATGTTAAGATCAATTCTAATCTTACAAAGGAAGAAAAATGAGTAACAACTCTATACTTATGAGTTCGGAACGAGTGACATCATATAAACTATTATTCTTGTAGTATTATTTATGATTTAAAAAATGAATAAAAAAATAAAAAAGAGAACCGATGAACCGAACCAAACCAAACCATTTATAAGCGGTTCGGTTCGGTTCGGTTCCGGTATTTAAAAACTCATCAAACCAAACCGAACCGAACCATTTCCATGTGTTTGGTTCGGTTCCTAAAATACATAAAAAATCGAACCGAACCGAACCGTTACACCCCTACTCCTACGTACGAAGGCATCTGACACATATAAGATTGCATATATAATTTGGTGAATATATAAATTTTTTTGTGTGAATGATGATATACTTATTTTTAAACCGAAATCGGCTCAAACCGAAAACAGTGCATAAACTGTCGGTTTCTCGATCAAATTCGGTTTGTTCCATTTGAAACCGTAAAACTGTCGGTTTCAAAGCGTCTATTTTAAATCGAGAGATAAACCGGCGATTTCACTTGTTGAAAACGTGAATGATTACATGTCCAAAATAATAAAAGTTCTTAGGGATCTAGTTCTTCTAATTTTCAATTATGTTTAACATATACTTTTCATTTAGATAAAAAAAATATGAACAATTTTAATATGTTAAAGTGGTAAAATGTTAGAATATCAAATGTTCTTTAATAATTAGTACATTGCGGAGAAACGAAAATAAGAGCATACATTCTCTTGCGAATAAGGTAATATTGAGAATCGACAATGAGAGTCATTAAATATATTTTATACCTTCATATTTTTATTTTATAGATTATATATTTTTATTTATAATTTTTACAATGAATTCAAATTAATTTAGTAAATATAAAATTAAAAATTAAAAAAAATATGTGAAACCAGTAAATCGGGAGCGGAGCGACGGTCTTAAACCGAAACCGTTAACCGTTTATGGACGGATTGAATTCGGTATCAATTTTTGATAAATCATAACCGATACTTTCAAATTATAACCGGAACCAAAAATAAGTATGTCGACGTGAAGAGCATTCACATTTTCTTATAATTAGCATTTAATTTACCAACAAACTTTTAGAAAATCAATTGAAGCATTATCCTTGAGTTGGTGTTTCCAGCTTGCATGTTAATTACTCACCAATTTGCATGCCACTCATATTTCTCTATTAATGGGACGTTTTCCATGTTTATAAATCAAATATATTAAATGCAACCCACCTTTTTCATATATTTCAATTTATCATTAAAGCCTATAGATTATTTTTCTTTTGCTGAACATGCATGGTGGCCATAGAGAGAGAAAAAACGTTTACGAGGAGTGAAAATGAGTTAATTTTTGGTACAATTAAATCTCGATAAAGTAATAATCTCCTAAGCTAATAATTTCTTTCCGGTCCCGATATGGGTCAATGCACTAAAATAATGTTCGATAAAGTAATAATCTCGTTAAATGAATATTTTTTTCTGGTCCCAAGATTATTACTTTATCGAGGTTTAACTGTAGATTGACAAAGTTTAAAATGTCTGGTTATTATTTGTCACGTTCAATAAAATTTAGACGTTTCGATTCTCCATCACTCTCTTTTAGGGTTTAAAGTTCTCCAATTTAAATCCCATTTATGTGAAATATAACTAAAACGAGTTGAACATATAAACCGTAAAAACATACTACATGTTTCGTCGCAGAATGTATATCATTCGCGACAAAATCGACGTCGCTAAAGATAGTGTTTTTTAGCACTATATAGTGAAATATGCTTATTATTGGGAGTGATATGTTTCCTTAATAATAGGGATATGTATGACAAACTTAAGTATTTCAAGTAGTGTTCTCATAACGGTTTGGAGATCGACTTGATAAACTTAAATTTAGCAGATCAATCGGTCGAACCGGATAATATATGGCTGAGGAGTACGTTGAAAGTTATAAATATATTTTGGTTATTTAGAAATAACAAAGAAGCTGTGCAGCCCAGTGGTTAATGCCAATAAAAAATTGAAGGAGGTCAACGGTTCAACTGATCGATCCAAATGGGTCACACCGAGCCAATGAAATAAACGAGCCTACATGCAGCCCGACCTAGATTCATGATCGGGTCCCGGTCGAACCGGTTCAATCGGACGGTCCGGACCGATTTTAATAACACAGATTTCAAGATTCAAAAGATTATTTATTTAAGAGATAAAACCTAACAATTTAATTAGGTACGTGCATCCCGACCTAGATTCATGATCAAGTCCCGGTTAAACAGATTCTACCGAACAGTCCGGATCGATTTTAATAACACAGATTTCAAGATTCAAAAAGTTATTTATTTAGGAGATAAAACCTAACAGTTTAATTAGGTCATTTATGTTGGAATAATCAGAGCACCCACTATTTGACTGTGGGGAGAAACTAATTAATTAAAATATTGATGTTATAACTCATTTAGTTGAAAAGGGTGGTGGGTCATTTTGGTCCACCTCTATCATTTAGTTATCTTTGTATTGTACGTATAGTAACATTTAAAGATTGATAATTAAATTGATAGGAACATGTTTACTAAACATAGTACAAATCGACCCAACATAAGTTATTACAATGATGAATTTACAACATATATAGTTTTGCTCGTATCTACAAACTGGACCATATGTTTCGAAACACGTATATACGGGACGAATCAAGAATTAAGAAAAGAGAATCGAACTATAATTTTAGGGTTAATTCTTTCCTTGAATCCCTCCTATATTTGAGTCCAAAAGGGGTAACTTTCGGGTCGCAAACATCCGACCCGTGCCAGACCCGTCGGGGCAAATATCTTCGAAAATAAAACTTACCCGAACCCAAATGAGACGTCGGAGGATCCACGACCCGGACCCGTACAAACCCGGGTCGCCAGTCATCAAATCCAGCCAGTTTTAAATAGAGGAAGCATATGGGCGACTCCACACATTGACCCGAGATCAAGAACTGATCCAACATGCATGACTGAAACGGTTTCCGGGTCAGGTCGTCGAGGACTCGGGGATCCAACGGGTCGACCCGTTTTGCATGGTTGGAGCTGAGATGGTGCACGATTAACTCGTTGGAATTTGCATCCCCAAATCTTAGGCTAATGTTGTCTGATGTTCCTGCACCCTCTATGCATGTTGTTTCAATGCTCACCAAGTATGTGCAATTTTTGACCTAGAAAATGTAAAAAAATAAAAATTATTTTCATTTCTTTGTTGGCTACAAGATATATTTATTGGCGGATTTAAGAATGCGAGAGAATTGGGTCAAAATCGCTCCGGTTTTTTTGCTATTAAAATTGATTTTATGCACTCCTATTGGTTCCGGTGAATTTGTACGATATATCTAGGGCTGGAAATCGGGAAACGAATATCGGGTAATAACTATACCGCACCGTGCCCGATCATGAATCGGGTAACCAAATACCCAATTTTCACAGGTCATGGTCGGTTATGAAATTTGTAGTGTTTTCGGGTAGCGGAATACCGTTCGGTTAATACGGTATACATGGTAACCGTATTATCTCATTAAGTCAATTTTCATTTTAATTTTTAATAAATCAATTAGTCAATGTATGTATATTCACTATATTGGAAATTTGGAATGGATTGTCCGTATGTGATTTTACAATATAATATTTCTTATTAAAAAATTGATCTAGTTGACTATTGTGTTATTTTTCGATTAAATCATAATAATTGAAAAAATAAATATAGTTATCTTGTTAATACTGGACCGTACCCGATCGGGTACGGGTGCGGTTAATGTAATACACGTTATATCGGTTATGAGTAACCGATTTTTGGGTGCGGTCCCATAACCGCCCCGATTTCCAGGCCTAGATATATCAAGAAAACAGAAAAACTTAGACACAAAAAAACTTGAAGAAATTCAGGAGGATTTATTACCTCATGTTGATGAACATCGGTTGCTGCAATTTTACTCACCATTTCTGCAGTAATGAGAAGAAATAATATATTCTTGATCAAAACTAATTTCCCTCTCAACCATCCCATTTTGGAATATTTTCCAAAGGTTAATTAAGATCTAACCCCAAATAATCCTTTTAAGTATCATTCACACACACATTCTTTTCTTGAAAATGCATATAATTAAAGTAATTCTTTTCTTACATTACACTTATATGTCCCATTTATTACTAATTAATAATATAAAGGTAATAATTTGTTGTGTTCCGACAAGTTCTCATGCATCTGTCCCTTTCTTCTATCTCAGGAGTACTCATAAGTAGAGTGAAACACAACCTGACTCAGTTTGTTATCGATCAGTAAAAAGATTATGTTTTTTTGCTCGGATAAATAATTTTAAAAAATAAATATTTTTGAGGTAAGGTAGTAAGAATATGGGACAGAAACTAATATTATTCATTTTAATAATAATGGAATTGTTAGATATGAGGGCATTATATTATCCAATTCCTCAAAGCATGGGACCTGAATTTGATCTAAAATAATTAGAATGCATTGGAGCAATGGAGTTGGTCGAACCAAATGGAGTAATAATATGTATATTCAAATCCTACCGACACCGTTATATGTCTCATGTCTAACCGTTGAAGTGGTTGGTCTGTATATTCAAATCCTACCGACATCGTTATATGTGAATATATGTACATCTCGGATTAATTAGCTTTGTCATTTTTCTCATTAAAAAACTAATAATACTCTCTTCGTTTCATCTCACTGGTCCACTTTTTTAGCGTAGTTATTTAGGCGAGTTGATTTTATATAATAAAAGTGTACGATCTATATAATTATTAAATTTTTTAAAATTAGTTTTTGTGGTAAATGTGTGGGACCATTAATCATTTCATTGTTTAGAATTGATTTGAGTTGGTAAATGTGTGGGGATTCATTTCCTTATTTAAAAACTGAACAAGTGACATGAGACAGTTCAAAAATGAATACTGAACAAATGTAATGGGACGGAAGAAGTAATAAAAAACCTTGTACTTGGTGGGGGAATATTTTTTTTATTCTTATTTGAGAAAAAGAGATGAACAAATTTTACATGTGATTTTTAATTATCTTCAACTTTTACTATTCAAAGTACCAAAAAAATGTGTACGTTAATAGTATTGAATCGATCAAGTCAGGAAATAATATCAATGACACATTCAATTCAATGTTGTAATAATTCATTTGTCCTTGAGCATAGAGGAACTAAATATATTTTGTCACACTTGTGACAAATAAATTAATAACCCCACCTAACTAATTAAATTAACGACATACATATTTATTTAATTCATACCACTTTTCCCCTTAACCACATCTGCATAGACACAATCTCAGTTCGGCAATATACAGTTAAACCTCGATAAAGTAATAACTCTGGGATCGAGAAAAAATATTCATTTAACGAGGTTATTACTTTATCGAACATTATTTTAGTGCATTGACTCATATCGGGACCGGAAGAAATTAATATCTTAGCGAAATTATTAATTTATCGAATATTACTTTATCGAGATTTAATTGTGCTCTAAAAACAAACTTCTTAAAATTTTGTACAACATTTATAGTATCAAACCAAACCAAAATCTTACAATCACAAACATATAAACTAACATTTTGTACAACATACTCCAACTCTCAGTAAGAATTTCATCTTTTGACCAAAAACAAGCAAGATGCGGAATATTGATTCTATATTTTATTCGTAATAATGGATAAGCTAATGAATTTTTTCCGTGTTTCAGAATACGGTTAACCAATTTTCATGATAGACCAGAACAATCATTAAATCCTACAATCACAAGTATACAAATGCATTGTAACATACTAACATTGTGATCCGGCACAAGAAGTATAACAAAGATTCATATTTCACATGCATACAACTATATAAGTAGGAACAGCATATCTAACCTAATCACCTAATCAATATCCCACATCGAAGAATGGATTCATCAAGATTCGTAATCTCTCTTCTTCCTCTTCTTCTTATCCTTCTTCCGATCACCGGAGAAGCTCTTCCGCGAATGCATCGGGGCCGAGGGCAACAACGTAAATTCACCGACGTACCAATCAACCCCGGCGTCGATTTCCACTTCCTCCTCTCCTTCGCCGTAGTCCCCACCCGACCCCCACCAACGGCGAGTTCCGAGTCGACTGGGACTCGGCCAACCTCAGCCCTTCTCACGTCTCTGCAATCAAAGCCAAGCATGCAAACGTTAGAGTGGGCATGAGCCTAGCCGGCGACATGGTAGGCGATAATAAACCGTTATTTTTCCGACCCGATTCGGTCACAAGCTGGGTTTCTAATGCAACCCATTCAATTACAGAAATAGTGAAGAAATACAACTTAGATGGAATAGACATAGATTATGAACACTTCAAGACAGATCCAAACACATTTGCTGAATGCATAGGGAGACTCATCTTCTACCTTAAACAAAACAACATCATCTCCTTCACTTCGATCGCACCGTACGAAGACGACTCAATCAAGCCGTATTATCTTGCTTTGTGGAGGAAATATGGGCATCTTATAGACTATGTGAATTTTCAGTTTTATGCCTATCCAAAGGGTACTAGTGTAGCTCAGTTTCTGAAGTATTTCGGCGATGAAACGTCGAACTATAACGGAGGCAAAGTTCTTGTTAGTTTTGGGACCGATGGGAGTGGCAGGCTATCCCCGAAAAACGGGTTCTTTAAGGCATGTAGGAAACTAAGCAAAGAAGGGAAGCTTCATGGGATTTTCATCTGGTCTGCAGATGACTCCAAGAAGGCGAATTTCGAGTACGAAATTCAGTCCCAACACTTCTTAGCTAGTCAAAAGTGATTCATTTTACAACAAAATTAAAGGGTTGTAAGAGAGGATCAAACTAAGCCAGAAAGTGTTAAAAGTATTATGTTACTCTTTCTGAAAGAATATATATATATAGAGAGAGAGAGAGACAGAGAGAGAGGTGAGAAGCCATTAGGATCAGTCACTAATTAATCAATCTCTGGATTCTAAAGAATTACAAGCAATCAAAGGGAAAAACACAACTAATCCTGTAGTCCACATATGCAGGTAGAGAAGAATACATGCATACATTCAAGAAAATCCCGTAATCGCGATCAATTTGTGCATTCAAGAAAACTTCTCCACCACACAAGATCAAGAAACTCTATTCGAATCAAATTTGGACTTAAATGAAGCATTTATGAGATGCGGGACGAAAATGTAGCAGAAAATAGATAATAAGGCGAAGAAAGCGATGCGGATAATTGTGAACAAGAAACATACCGATCAGTCCGGAATATCACAGACAGCTAACTGCAACTGGGACTCGATTGTGTATTGTTTCACGAAAGCCCTTCTCCACCAAATCTCAAACGCTCGCTGAATATTGGGACAATCGTCGCCCCTATTGAGAAACCTATCAAACCACTTAAGCAAGATCGATTGTTGTTGAGGCAACGGTAGTGTAAGAATCGTTTTCGATCAATAGATTTCCCTGACATCCTCATCCATCCGAAATCATCGTACAATGCTTCCAACCATGTCGAGAGCAAAGCAAATCTAGTCTCTTTCGGTACTAAAGCTCTCCCTTTTCCCATAGAAATGCATAATTGGGCGGTGATTTTGCTTATTTCGTGTCGATACATGGTAGGAACCTTCGAGTTAAGAACTGCTAGCTCCTTCTGATCGGCCCACAAATCTACAAACTCATCTGCCATTTTTCTGTCGATCAAAATGCCGAGAATCCACTGCATGTTATCAGCTTCCCGCGAAATCTCAGCCACTAAAACTCCCCTATCTTGCTTTTTCTCGTCCGAGCAAGCCGCCCCGGATAGGCATAAAATGAGCGAACTGAGACATCGGTGGCAAAGCTGATAAAGCGTATCCCTTGAGATATCGAGGCTAATCTGGTTATTACAAACTTGATCTTCCCTTAGCAGCCGGGATATCAGCCCCTTCATTTCTCGACGGGACTTATCATCGACTGCCAGCAAGACACCCAACGACAACGTCAAGAAGATATTGTCCGCTCTTGAAGACGACATGGGCTCCGCTATCACTCTCTGTAGAACGGTATCCGTTGTTGAACAATCGAGGGGGAGTTCACTTAGATGTGAAACGACACTCTCCTCTTCTCCCTCGGACCAGGGAACTGCTTCTAGATACTCCAAGCAAGCCTTGATCCCATCATCAAACCTAATGGCTGAACATATCTAAAAATGCCAATGAACTACTACTATTAAGATTGTATTTCACTAATTTAACTCGAGAAGAAACCATTTCTTGATAGTGAATGCAACAAAACAACTTATAAGAATTCACTAAAAGGCCTCATCTTTCATCCCAATTTGAGAACAAGATCAGACTAAACCGAATACTACTCAAAATAACAAACCTAAGTAAATTGAATGCTCCTTAAACAACGAATCAAACATATGAAATTCGATTCAATCTCAAAATCTTAATTTCTTGACAGTGAATGCAACAAAACAACTTATCCGAATTCACTAAAAGGCCTCATCTTTCATCCCAATTTGTGAACAAGATCAGACTAAACCGAATACTACTCAAAATAACAAACCAAACTAAATTGAATGCTCCTTAAACAACGAATCAAACATATGAAATTCGATTCAATCTCAAAATCTTAATTTCTTGGTAGTGAATGCAACAAAACAACTTATCCGAATTAACTAAAAGGCCTCATCTTTCATCCCAATTTGAGAACAAGATCAGACTAAACCGAATACTACTCAAAATAACAAACCAAAGTAAATCGAATGCTCCTTAAACAACGAATCAAACATATGAAATTCGATTCAATCTCAAAATCTTAATTTCTTGACAGTGAATGCAGCAAAACAACTTATCTCATTTAAAAGACCTCATTTTTCATACCAATTAGGCAACAAGATCAGACTAAATCAGATACTCCTCAAAATAACAAATCAAACATCGAATAGATACAATCTAGAAACCTTATTTTCTTTCTCAATTTGAATTCAAATTACTCCTTTTCCCAAACCATGATCCAGATAGAAGCAATTGACACTGAATTAAGAAACCATCATCTACCATTCACTAAATAAACATTAAAAAGAAACCAAAGAAAACGAAGTGTAATTATGAAGAGAAATTAAACCTTCAAAAGGGCCAAAATCTTGGAGACCTCCATTCCCAGAAGCTTGCTCTTCAATTCCGCAGAGTACATGAGCACCACTGCCTCCACATAAACCGCCACGTCATCGCAATCAAGAATCTCCACCGAGTGGGTCCCGTTCCTCCGCAGCTTCTCGGCGAAGAACCGGCTTTTCGCGGCCAGAATCCGGCGGTGGATATCCATCGTCACTCGGAAGGCCCCCACCTCCGCGTCCGGCCACGCCGCCACCGTGAGGCTGACGTCGCCGGCCCCCAACTGATCGGAAATCTTGAACGGCGCGCTCGATAGGGAGAGAGAAACCCTTTCTTGGAGCTTCTTGCGGGCCTCGATTGCGGGTTTGGATTCGCGGGCCTGCTCGACCGACATTACCTCGAAGAGGGTGGGGCAGAGGGTGGGGGGAGGAGAGAGAGTGGTGAGGCGGGAAGGAGAGAGAAAGGGGTCGGCGATGAAGCCTTGCTTGATCATAGTGGAGACGAGTTGTTGCTGGTGGGTTCTTGATTTGTAGTTGGTGGTGGCGTTATTGCTCTTGCTATCCGACGCCATTGAATTGGGATAGTGAACCACGCAATGGAGTAAAATAACGGGAAAATTCTACCCTAGACCGGTCTACAACTTGCCACCTCATTTATTTTTTAGAACAAGAAACACTTATAAAATTCAAAATGTGATGTGGCGTTGCTCCACACCACAAGGTCTATTAGACCTGATCTATGGTAGAAATTTCCCTCACAAAGCGTTGAAAAGGTAATCGTATAATAATTATTTTTCATTTTAAGAAACAAGATAAATCAAGCGAAACAATCAAAAAAGAAAAAAAGACAAATCAAGCGAACGGAGGGAGTATTAGATTTAGTGGATGGAACCAACAAATTTATGATTTAATCGAAATTGAATTGCAAACTAACGGTACCTAAATACAGTTTTCATCAATTTCAGTTTGAAAATGGACATGTCTTTCCGGCATAAGAGAAAATAGGACTATGGAAAGGCCAAATTTGACTTCTATTTATTTTGGAACTTCCATTGAAATTTATATGAAATACTCCCTTCGTCTTTAATATATATGCCTACTTTTCTTTTTCGTTTGTCCCAAATTTATATGTCTATTAACAATTTTTATATCTAACTAAATCTTTCACTAACTTTAATACATCTAATTAATGTGAGAATTTAGAAAAAGATTAATTTATCCAACTTTTCTAATAACAAATATAATTATATCTTTAACTTTTTAGTAATTTACTTTAATTTATTCAAATTTCAATACCAATATTTATCTAACTTTTATATTATTAAATATTTTCTTAATATGTGTGTAAAGTCAAATAAGCATATAAAATAAGGACGGAGGGAGTATAATGTTTTTATTGACATGAAATATAATTAAATAAAGTATAAAACAGGACTCGGAAAGGCCTAATTTGACTTCCATTATTTTTGGACTTTCCATTAGTTAAAAAAAGTGAAATTTATATTTTAAATATAATGTTTATATTGACATGAAATATAATTAAAATAAGTATAAAAAATTATAATCAGAAATCAAATATTGTCCAAAATAGAGAACAAAATGCATTGACAAACACCAACAAAATAAGCAGCAGCGACAAACACTCACAAACTTCCCTAAGAAAACAATCTGCGCGCCACATATCCAAACATCTCTCTCTCTCATCTCTCTCTCTCTCTCTCTCTCTCTCTCTCTCATCCCTTCTCCATTCTACACAAACTTGTAAGCAAAACACACCACCACCACCACCCTTCTTCCCTCTCCACCACCAAACCAAATGAACCCCTCCGCCCACCGCCCCGTCCTCGGCTTCACCAGCCTCCGCAGCGCCGCCACCTTCTTCTTCATCACCATCCTCCTCCTCTACTCTGTCTACAACTCCAAATTCATCCTCAACAAAGACCCGCCTTTACATTCAATAACTGCCCGAGAAACTCTCGAACGAACGGAGGTCGTCGTTCCGCCACCTCCGCATCCGTCCATAAACGTCCCCTGCCCACAACAACAACAACAGACTACCGCGGTAGCCGCCGCCGCCGCCGCCGCCGCCGCCGCCGCCGCCTCTCCGTTGGAAGTGAAGCACGTCGTGTTCGGCATTGCCGTGTCGTCGAGCCTGTGGAACAAGAGGAACTGTGGTGGCGGCCGGAGGAGCCGCGGGGCGTCGTGTGGTTAGACAAGCAGGTGAGCCTCTCCGAGGATGAGGAGAGGGAGTTGCTGGAGATCCGTATCTCCGGCAACACCTCCAGCTTCGACTACACCAACAAGCAAGGGAAGCGGTCCGCGTTGCGGATCTCGAGGGTGGTCTCGGAGACCCTGAGGCTCGGGATGCGGGATGTGAGGTGGTTCGTGATGGGGGAGGACGACACGGTCTTTGTCATCGAGAACGTGATCAGGGTTCTCTCCAAATACGACCACAACCAGTTCTACTACATCGGTAGCTCGTCCGAGAGTCACGTCCAAAACATCTTCTTCTCGTACGCTATGGCCTACGGCGGAGTGGCTTCGCCATAAGCTACCCCCTCGCGAAGGAGCTCGAGAAGATGCAGGACCGATGCATCCAACGTTATCCCGGCCTCTACGGAAGCGACGACCGGATTCACGCTTGCATGGCCGAGCTTGGAGTCCCTCTCACCAGAGAACCCGGCTTTCATCAGGTACGATGATGCCCAAGTTTTACGCAATTTCACCAAGACAGGGACTAGTAACCGACACCAACTCTACCCATGGACAGAACTAGGGGGTCAGGAGGGTCGGCCGACCCTCCAGCCTCTGGAATTTCGCCTTCGTAGGGGTTGAAAGTTCTTCTTCCGCCCTTGTTTTTTCACTTCATTCGACCTTTTGATCGGCAACATTTCCTTCTTGTTTCTATTTCGACCCTTCGACTAAAAAGTCCTAGTTGCGTCACTGACTCTACCGCCTGCATATTATAAGACTAATCAAAACTTTTCTTGTAATAACAATGCAGTATGATGTATATGGTAACCTCTTGGGGCTTCTAGCAGCACACCCAGTTTCTCCATTAGTCTCCCTCCACCATCTCGACGTGGTGGATCCGATCTTTGACGTGGTGGATCCGATCTTTCCGGGCATGAACCGGGTCGACAGCCTCAGCCACCTCTTCGACTCAGCGGACCACGACTCGGCCAGCATAGTCCAGCAGTCGTTCTGCTACGACAACGACCGGTATTGGTCCATCTCCGTCTCGTGGGGCTTTGTGGTTGAAGTGATGAGGGGGATTATCAGTCCGAGAGAGCTGGAGATGCCCACAAGAACATTCTTCAACTGGTATAAGAGAACTGATTATACGGCTTACTCATTCAACACTAGGCCGGTCGCGAGGCACCCGTGTCAGAAGCCATTCTTGTTCTACTTGAGCTCGGTTAGTTACGATGAGAAGAGGAGGCAGATAGTAGGGGTTTACACGCGCCATCAACAGCCTAGTCCGTTGTGTCGGTGGAGGAGTGAGTCGCCGGAGAAGCTTCAGACTATCATCGTCTTGAAAAGATCCAACAACAGCCGCTGGGAAAGGGTAAGTCAGTGAAATTCAAGAGTTTATAATCCCGCCATGACATTCATCTTGTCTTACTTTCATTTTCAAGTTGTCCCATTCATCTTGTCCTCTTCCAAAAATAGCAATTTATTTACACACAACTACCCACTTTTCTTTTGTGGGACCCACTCATTTAAACATAACTTTTAACTCTCCTTAATAACCGTGTCAAAAAGAAAGGAGACAAGCTCAATGAGACGAGAGGGAGTAAATTATAACCTTAACAATCTTGAAAGCAACTTACAAAGTTTGTGTGTTTGCAGTCACCTAGAAGGGACTGCTGCAGAGTCTTGTCTTCAAGAAGGGAATCAATCATGTACTTATGCGTGGGGAACTGCAGATCAGGAGAGGTAACTGCAGATCAGGTGAGATGACTTGAGTTCTTGTTCTTGATGGAGGCTCGTTTGTTGTACGAAAAACTCTCCCGAGCAACCAACCTGCATTTTGACACTTCTTGGAGGCTGCAGAGACAATCAAGGCTAGTTTTTGTAGTTATGTCTGTAAATGTAAAGAACATATAGCACTAACAAATGTAAATGTAACTTCTCTCAAACCATACTAATTCAGAGACATAAATTAATGATTGAATCATAATGGCTTTCTTTTTCTTCTTTCCTATCAAATAACTTTTGGCAAGATTTCAAAACACCTAACAGGAATCTGGGATTAAATAGAAGATGGAAACTGACAACTATTCCTTAAAATAAGAAGAGATGTACAATGTTTGTTTGCCTGATTGTCTATCCCCAAAACGAAAAGGGAAATAAAGAAGAAAATGATGACCCTAAAACAGTCACTCTACCACTGTAAAGGGCCAATAATACTTCTGAAAATAAAACAATGCATTATATGCAGAGAAAAAGTAGTAGTTTATATATCTTAAACTTTCTTTTTTTCAGAACTATATATAGCTAGGTAGTGGACCTGCACCATCTGGGATGTGAAAACTGATGATAGGTATGTCTGCGAGTGGATCGATAGCCTAGATACTTAGTCGTCTTCCGACTTGGTTCTCGTTGTCTGCGGATCGTCTCTGTTTGCCTTCTGCTTTCGAATTACTACGCGGAGCATGGCTGTCTCTATCAGTATCTTGGACTCCATGGTTCTCGTTGTCCGTGGATCGTCTCTGTTTGCCTTCTGCTTTTGATTTACTACGCGGAGCATGGCCGTCTCTATCAGTATCTTGGACTCCATCTACGTTCGGATCATAAGGCTGCGAGGCAAGATAGTTCAGAGCCGTGACAATATCAGCAACGAGGGGCCGCAAATTTGGCTGCTCTTGGACACACATTGCAGCAATTGCTAGAGTTTGGTACAAGCCTCTAACGGGGTATCGCCCTTCCAAACACGGGTCGGCCATTTGGTGGAACTTTTGTCTGTCCTTGAACAATGGTCTTGCCTGAAAATGAGATTATTCACTTCCTTAGACGATGTGGGACATGGAGTACCAAGATAACCAAGAAATGGGTAAATTTACTTCATAATGGATCATTTGATGGCACATTTTTATCACATGGTTTGATCAAGATAACCAAGAAAAGGGATAATAATTCACTTCATAAATACTCCCTCCATCCCACAATTATTGTCCCATTTCTTTTGGGCACGGGAATTTAGAAGAGTTATTGGTTGTGAGTAGAGATTGTGAGGCCCTTAAAAAAGAGTGTAATAATTTGCTATTTGAGGAAATGGGACAACAAATGTGGGACGGCCCGAAAAGGAAAATGGGACAACAATTGTGGGACAGAGGGAGTAAATCATTTGGTGGCATATTTTTATCACATGGTTTGAAAAGAAAGGATTAAAACAATGACAAAAGTAAAAGCTAAAGAAGTTTACCCATGAGACTAGATTTGTCTCTGCACCAGATCTTTTGTTATCAATGGCTCTCCTTCCGGTGATAATCTCCAAAAGAACAACACCAAAGCTATAGATATCCGATTTGAAGGTAAGTTGGCCGGTCATGGCATAGTCGGGAGCACAATATCCGTACGTGCCCATCACTCTGGTGGAAACATGTGTCTGATCACCGGAAGGTCCGACTTTAGCTAAGCCAAAGTCTGATAGTTTCGGATGATATTCCTCCCCAAGCAAAATATTCGAACACTTCAAATCACGGTAAATAATGGGAGGTTTCATCTTGTCGTGCAAATACTCTAACCCTTGTGCTGCACCAGCTGCTATCTTCATCCTTTTGTTCCAATCCAACCCCTTTTTCTTGAGGCGAGGGCCTACGAAGACGAAAAAAACTTTAGTGATCGATTATTCTCAATTTTCAGAAGTAGCACACAAGATATACCGTGTAAATGTTCCTCTAAAGAGCGTAGGGGCATGAACTCGTAGACTAACAGCCTCTGCTCACCCTCAGCACAATAGCCGATTAACTTAACAAGATTAGGGTGGTCAGCCATACTTAACGTCATAACTTCAACCACAAATTCCCTAATCCCTTGACCTCCATACCGATCAAGTTGCTTGACGGCCACAATCTGAAAAGCACAGACAATACACATTCATATGTTCCACTATAAACAAACAATGAACAACATTTCTTGATGTAAACCTTATTCCATATGTCATTTGACATGATAAATGTAACTAACCTCACCAGTATCTTGCAAACGACCTTTATAAACTCTTCCGAAACCTCCTTCACCAAGAAAGTTTTCTTCCTTAAAATTCTGGGTTGCAGCGACTAAGTTGGCAAAGGTAAAGGTCCGGGCTTTGTTGGTGGCCTCCTCACCATCAGATGGACTATTACCGACATCTGGTACCTTCGCTGCCATCCCCACAAGAGATTGAATCACGACTGGACGATCAACGTTAGGGAAAGTAACTTTCCGAGTATCTAAGCAAGAAAACAACAAAATGAAATCAAAAAACAAAGTAACTATGATACAGCTCATGTTTATAAGTTATAAAAAACTGAAAGGAAGCCAAAGAGCATATCAAAGTCTTTTGTTTTCATTCTTAATTGTTGACATAGCAAATAAAACCTCCATAACCATTATCAAAGGAACCTTGAAGGAACAAAATATATAATGCCTGCATTTGATGATGCACTAGAAACCTTACCACAATACAGAAATCAATAATTCTACCAAAAACTCAATCTTCCTTCAACCCTCCAATGCCGAAAAACGATAATCTTGATTTGAGTGCAATAGTGTTAAACAACAACATGTGCATGCATATAAAATAGAGATCTCAAATTTACAGGCACACGCAAAGGCGCAGAAAACACGTTAAGACGCGATTTTAGGAAAATCAAATTAGGGCACAAGAAGATGTAAGATTGATTAAGAAAATCAAATGCGATCAATCAGTATCCCGCAACCGATCCTTCTACAACACACGTCAAAAACCAAAACGCACGGATACGAAAAGAATAAAAGCCGATTGCGTTATCTAACGAAATCGATCGTGAAATACCTTGCGGTTTCGGCGGATGATCATGTCTTTCAGCCGGATTGCTTTTTCTATCGGGTGTCGTCCCTCTCTTTGTTTGTTTTTTCGAAATTGACGATTCTCCGGAGCAGTGGAAACACCCCATGGCTTCCCCCTCTTTCTCTCTCCAAATGTATGCACGTGAATGTCAGCTTTCGTGGCGACGGACGAATTGCAGAAGCGATATCAGAGAAATGGGAAGAAATATTTGAGAAGAATACTTCTGGAAAGAAGAAGAGGGAGATTAAGACGGAATTTTTCTTTTTTTCTTTTTTTTACTGTTTCTCGTAAACCACAATTAAGATTAATTGCGTAATAATCACCGCAAATAAATCACTTCAATATTTTCGAATCTTTTCGTAATTACTTGTTTTGTAAATTAACATCCACCAACGGTTAATAGTATTTCAAATATCGATAAAATTTCGATTTTGGTCATATAATGTGATTTAGATCGTTTTATTATAATTCTGTAAAGAAAATAATTGTCTGTTTAATATCCTTCAGAAAAGTATACCGATCTATTAAAGAAAAAAAAAAAAAAAAAAAAAAAAAAAAAAGGAGGAAAAAAAAAAAAAAAAAAAAAAAAAAAAAAAAAAAAAAAAAAAAAAAAAAAAAAAAAAAAAAAAAAAAAAAAAAAAAAAAAAAAAAAAAAAAAATTTTTTCAGTTTTAACACTATATTTGTCATTAACATTTTCAAATTATTAATAGTATACCCAAATTACCATTTCATCTTCGATAACCTATATATTAGTATATCTTTAACATTATATTATTAAAATAATACTTTTAAATTATTTTGATCGTATAGTTAAATTATCGATAAATAGACTTAAGGAAAATGAACGCATAAAATTATATTCGATTTGGTATTTGGTTTCGATTTTTTATATTTTTAGTTTTTGGTTTGGTTTTTGATTGTCACTGGATAATCGAACTGAAAATAATTTAATTTTTTTTAATTTTAATTAGTGTTATATTAATATTTATATTTTTAATAAATAAAATTAACTTTGACTAACTTTGACTAACTTGGACTACAATCATCGGTATTTTATTTTATACACGTAATTGGATTCAAGCCTCAAATCATCGTATAACCTAATTCAACATCGAGCTTGAATTTCATCATCTCAATCACAATGGAAAGTTGTTTTATTTGAGTATTGTTTTGACTATTGTTATTCTTTGATTTTTGGAATGAAATAGTATAATGCAATTTGTATATTAATTTTTCACTTCTTTATATATATATTTTTTCAATTTCTTTTGTTTCTTTTTCTTCTTAAATTTTTTATTAAAATCAAAACCAAACCGATGTAAATCAAAAAAATTGGGTTGAAAATCAAGCCAAATCGAAGTTTTTCGATTTCGTATTTAATTTTACAAAATAGAAAATCGAATTTTCCTTTTGATTTGATTTGATTTGGTTTAACCGAACTTACATCCCTACGTAGAATACACACTCAATCAAAGAATAAAACGAGACATTTTTTAAAGTCACGTGACAAAAATAGAGTAAAAGTAAGACTTACAAAGGATTAAATATGAAAGCCTAAATAATGATGACAGTTAATTAATTAATAAAATAAAAAAATAAGGTTTTGGCGGAAGATTTCTGAGTCCCCTTCCAGTTAATCGGAGAGTAGAATTCAGAAGTAGAAATGGCGACAGTGCGGCTACTTCACCTCGGAGCTTCTCTCCACTGCCACGGCGGGGCGCTCTCGCCTCCGCCGCTACTCCGTCTTTCTAAAAGAGTCGTCCGATCATTCTCCTCCGCCGTGTCTCCGCCGTCCAAGGCCGTGGTATACGATGAGGAGGGCGCTCCCGACGCCGTATGTAGACTGACAGAACTACCGCCGGTTCCGATTAAGGACGAAGATGTTTGCGTCAGAATGCTCGCTGCGCCTATCAACCCCTCCGACATTAATCGAATCGAAGGTTTTTCCTCTTTGTTTGTACGATTCTCTCGATTAATGTTAACTTATTTGAGTAATTTGACTGTTCTACCGGTTTCTGTTTCGATTCTTCTTTTTGTCTAGAATTATTAGAACTAATCTGAAGTAGTACTCCTATTCAAAGTAATCCGTTTCCATTCGTTGGTTACATGGTTTAATTTGCTATAGTTTACTGTTTAACTTGAATTGGTTAGAGTTTACTGTTAAATTGTTTATATAATTGGAGTCTGAAAGATAGCATTATGTAGGAGTATATCCGGTGAGGCCGCCGCCTCCTGCTGTAGGTGGATATGAGGGGGTAGGAGAGGTGCACTCTGTAGGTTCTTCTGTTAAGGAACTCCGCCCAGGCGATTGGGTAATTCCTTCTCCGCCTTCTTCAGGTAAGCATCTACGGATTTCAAAGACTCGGATTAGTATTCGTTTTCCCTAATGTAGATACTGTGGATTGATTGGCATGTTTATATGTTGTTTCACCAAGTATACAACTAAGTGTTACTCTGGCCTTTGGATCACCACGGTTACTTGTTTACACGTAAAATTATAAGAAAAATGTATTTGTACTCGACGTTATTCGTGAAAGCTATTTCTGATCAGGTACATGGCAGACATTTGTTGTCAAAGAGCAGAATGTGTGGCATAAAATTGATAAAACCACTCCAATAGAGTATGCTGCCTCTATAACTGTGAATCCTTTGACTGCCCTAAGAATGCTTGAGGACTTTGTGGATTTAAAATCAGGTAACATCAAATAATAGAATCAAATAACTTTCTATTGGTGTATTTTCCATCTTCTCATAATTTTCTCGAATGGAATAGGAGATGCGATTGTTCAGAATGGGGCTACAAGCATCGTCGGGCAGTGTGTCATTCAGCTTGCTCGGATTCGAGGCATTCAATCTATTAACATTGTTCGGGACAGGTGAACTTGTTAGTCTGTCATTAGTATGCCTTTGTTTGGATGTGGCACAGTATTACTGGCTGTAGTTCAAATTCCGTAGTATGAAGCCTATTCTTTAAATTGGTTTGTTTTTCCTGAATCTCTTACATCGAAAATTGGGTATTCCGTATTGGTCTCTTTGCTGTTTGAGGAATATGACAGTTGCATTTGATATAGTACGTAATTAACTCGAACTTGCATTGGACATGGAAAGCTTTGCACGAACAGTTTTCTGACATTATGAAATTTGCAATACCAGGCCAGGATCTGATGACGTAAAAGAAAAGCTCAAAAAACTCGGCGCCACTGAAGTGTTCACTGAGAATCAGCTGGCAGTTAAAAATGTGAAAGGCCTTCTGGTATTTCTTCCAAACTCTTAAGTAATGCCACAATGAGTCTTAACTTTTGTTCACTGAATCACTTGGATTTGTTTTTCCTTTTCTTTTACTGTTTCCTTCATTTGGTTTTTCTTCGACATCATTTGATATGCATGCAGTCATTTCTAAGACTTTGCAGGAGTGATTGACTTGCACCGCACTTTCCGCAGGCTAATTTACCGGAACCAATATTAGGATTTAACTGTGTTGGTGGAAATGCTGCTTCTTTGGTCCTTAAATCCCTCAAGTGAGACTTGATTGTGTTTCACGTTGTCGTCTTACTTTGGTTCTTTCTGACAGCGTCGTGTTCTTGTTTCCAGGCAAGGTGGAACCATGGTTACATACGGCGGAATGTCAAAGAGACCCATCACTGTCTCCACTTCGTCTTTTATTTTCAAGGTACGCGCTTCAGATATTCGTATTCCAAACGTTAAATTCAGAAGACGAAACGCAGCAACATGTGATGTGATACGGCTTTCTTTCAACGGTTTGTACTTTTCGCAGGACTTATCCCTGAGAGGGTTCTGGTTAAACAAATGGATGAATTCTTCCAAGAACAAGGAGTTCAGGGAGATGGTCGATTACCTTTTAAGTCTAACCCGCAGCGGAGAACTGAAATACGAGTATGATCTTCTTCTTTGCTTCCTACATCACCATTTCCATCTCTGATTGTTCTTGGAATCATCAAGTTCTCATATCTGCCTTTCTATTAAGATGTAAAAATGCATACTGGATTACTTACGCGCGACTCGTATGGCGCCTGCAGAATGGAGCTCTGCCCTTTCGATCAATTTCAGACTGCATTGGACAAGGCCCTTGGAAAGCTAGGAAGCCAACCGAAACAGGTGATCAAGTTCTAGTTCGATTACGGGTTCGTTAACGAGCAGAAGAATGTGATCGATTTGATCTTGACTGTTGTAATAAGAGTATAAGCTAAGAGTAAGTAACCCAGGCTGACTTACATGTTTCTTTCTATCTATAAAGATCTCTTTGCTTCGACCTCACGGTACGATCAATTTTATCGACGTCGATAGGAATTTCAGTACAGTAGAAAGTGTCAAAACTCCAACATGAATAACAAACAATCGACTGTCACCAGATCTTTTCTCATTATGTTACTCGGCAAACACAAACAGCAGAATCAATTACAACATTATGGCTCAAAGGGTTATACTCATCCTTTTTCGAGCTCTGTTGAAGAGGAAGCGAATCTGGAGACGAAACTCAAACTCAAACTCTTCCTCTTCAAGTCTCCATCTTCTTACAGTAACAGATATAGGAAGCTATCTCATATAAAGCATAAACACACACGACGAACTCAAATCGCCTATCTACACTCAACCAAGACGAACACGAAGCTGTAGAATTAAAAACCACGAAAAAAACGGCAATACCAATATATCATGACTATTCCGGGTTGAACTTGAGAGACTCCATCCATATTAGCTCCTTTATGTCCTCTTCACTCAAAGACGACTGTTCAAAATCGAACACAAATGGAGACGAGCAAGTAGGCTCCTCGTTGATCTCGTGGAGACTCGATAGAAATGGATGATTCAGTGCTTCCTCAACTTTAACAACCATTAAAAGCCATAGTCAGGAAAGAGATGAATAAATGTTAAGCATTCGAAGTATGAATAACAACATTCCCATTCCCACCTGTAATGCGTTTAGCTGGATCGAAAACGAGCATTTTCTCTGCAAGATCTATCGCGATAGGGGATACACCTGGGAACTTCTTGGAGAAGGGTTGCTTGTTTACAGAGGGGAGCTGCATGATGTACCGTCGAGCATTGTCGCTTCTCAAGAATCCAAGATCGGAATCTTCGGGCGAACCCAGCAGCTGCATGATGAGAAACTTTTCTTACAAGATTCATCGAAAAGCATAGACGAGCTTCATCAGAGTTATAAGGGAGTTACCTCGGTTATAAGCCCGAGCTGCTGAATGTAGTCTTTACCCGGAAACAGAGGCTCTCTTTTAAGAATCTCCATCAATATGCAACCAACAGACCACATGTCAATTGCGGCAGTGTACTCGTTACAGTTGAGTAATAACTCTGGAGCTCGATACCATCGTGTTACAACGTATTCGGTCATGAAATCTGTCTCTGAGTTGGTTCTTGCAAGTCCGAAGTCGCAAATCTTGAGATCGCAGTTGGCATTCAGGAGTAAGTTGCTGGGCTTCAGATCTCGATGCAGAACACCAGCAGAATGTACGTATTTAATTCCACGCAGCAACTGATAGAGGAAATACTGCGAAGACGATATACAAGAGGCGCATTAAAAAGCTTATTTCAGTACTTCTAGTATATATGTATACCAACAGCATCATTCTTAGGTTTACAAGACAAATAATGGCGAATTTGGAAATGGAAAGATATTGTCCTTACGAGGCTTATTCTTATCTACAGCCAATAGCCCCTTCGTACCAACAGCAAAAACAAGAGGAACTTGTATTTTTGAAAAGAACAAAACATTGATGATTGAAATGATGCACCCTTCAAAGAAGTCTTCCACATTGTTGATAACACTCTTATCGCTCTATATGCAACTACCAACAATCTGATAACATTATTATTATCCTGCGATTATGCGGTTATGCCAACTACAGATTCCAATCTAAGCAGAAATAAGAGATCACTTGACGATCGTTTTTGAAGGACAAAGGGTTTTATACCATGTCATGGTAGATTGATGCGGTTTATTGGGCCGAGCTGGATTTGAACCAGCGTAGACATATTGCCAACGAATTTACAGTCCGTGAATTATCACTTTTGTGTTAATTTTATTTGAATTACTCGTTTTAAAGATTTTTTATTGACGAGCTATAGAAATAGCACCTATTAAATCGGGATCTTTATGACACTGGCTAAAAGTTATTTGTTCTTGTTCATTTCTATTGCAACAAGGTGGACTTTACCAAGACTGAGAATGGACCAACTATTAAATCTTGCCTCTAGAGACTACTTTGAAAGGGCTTTTTACCCTCCTTCTACGAGAAAGACCACAGAAAGAAAGTAATGGAAATTACATTAGTAGGGATATAAGCCAAAACATCTCCCGATTGGTCCTTACAAGGCTTATTCTTATCAACAGCCGGTATCCCCTCGTACCAACAGCAAAAACAAAAGAAGAACTTGTATTTTCGAAAAGAATGAAACATTGATGATTGGAATGATGCACCCTTCAGAGACATGAAAAGAATGGAAAGCGATATTCAACTCTACATGCAACTACCAACAATCTGATAACATATCTGAAACTGTAGGTGAAATCCTTAACATTATGATTATGATGTGATTATGCGGTTATGCCAATTACAGATTCCAATCTAAGCAGAACAAAGATATCACTTGACGGTCCTTTATTGTGATTGGCATCTTCAAAACAGCATAATTCAAACATAACAATAAGGAGACAATAAGCTTCTGATGGTAAGTTGGTAACAAATGCACTTTTTCATTTCAATCTCATTTTCAGTTATCGATCAGCGATTCAACAATTAACAGCTCTTTTTCACCTCCTATAGCATTCTCATTGGCAGATCAGGCATCAAAATCAAGAGTTTCATACCAATATAATTGAGGATAACCAAGTAAACGAAAAACGTCAACAATCATAAGGCACTTAAGCATTAGAATAACTAATGACTGAACCTTCAAATAAGTGATGCATCGAAGATCAACATATAAAGCGCAACCAAATTAATAACACCGCTAATCGAAAGCACAAACTCACTTGGCAATGATCTTCAGTGAGTTCCTGCGTCGAGGAAATAATCTGGTGCAGATCAGTATCCATCAACTCATATGCAATATAGACGTCATTGAAATCCGCTTTGTCCGGTGGCCGTATAATATCCTTAATCTTAATAACCTACAGAAAGGAAACACCAAACAAAATAGACGCTCAACCAATCATCGAAGTAGAACCTAAGAAATGAAACACATAAACCTCAGCTAAAACAAATCATCTAATACATTTTCATGATCCATGTGCGTAAGCAGCTTTATCTCGCGCAGAGTCCGTTTCGCATCGATCCTGTTATCGAACGCGTTCGCGATTCTCTTAATCGCCACCTCCTCCTTCGTCTCGGCATTGGTAGCAGAGCTGCAGCGCAGCAAAACCACACCGAATCACACAAACCACAATCGCAATTGGAAAAACAGACAAATTAACTGGATAGAAAACTCCGCTTACCAAACGAGACCGTAAGCACCGCGGCCGACGGGAGCAATCGGCGGCGCGTACTTCGACGGGACTTCGAAGAGGTTGCCGAGGACGTTGTACTGAATGAATCTCCCGCCGTGGATCGGAACGCCTTTTACTTGGACAGCTGAAGCATTAGATTCGATCTCGTTTTCCTTTTCCATTTGCTTTTTTGCTGTGAGAGACTGAGAAATTCTTAGACGACGTTTGGGAATTTGAGAGCTCGAGTGAAAGGAGGGAAAAAAGTGGGGTGGGAGATAGGGAAAGGGTTTTGGTTATTATCGAGTGCGGAGCGTCCTCTGGACCGGCGTGTTGGCCCTTTTTGGAAATTTGAAATTTGTGCCTCTAACCCCAGTTTGAACAGATTGGCCGCCTTCGCCTAATTCCTAATTTTCTCTCTCCGAAATTCTTAATTGTCTTGCACTAAACTATTCTTTATCCTTCTCAAAATTCTTATTCATTTTGCCTTTTTTAACGATTTTTAAGGAAAGTTGTTAATTGTGTGTATAATGGTGTAAAGTTGTGGGTCCCATAAAAAAAATTATGTGTAATAATTTACTAAAAAAGAAAGTGAATAAGAATTTTGGGACAATCCAAAATGGAATAGTGAATACTCACTTTGTCCCTAATATATATGTCTACTTTCATTTTTCATCTGTCCCAAATTTATATGTCTATTAATAATTTTTTTGTGTCTAATTAAATCTTTCACTAACTTTAATACTTTTAATTAATGTGAGACTTTAGAAAAAAGACTATTTTATCCAACTTTTCTAATAACAAATATAATTATGTATTTAACTTTTTAGTAATTTACTTAATTTACTCATATTTCAATGCCAATATTTATCTAACTTTCATATCATTAAATATTTTCTTAATATGTATGGAAAAATAAATAGGCATATATATTCGAGACGGAGAGAGTAAGAATTTTAGAACGGATGGAGTACAATTCAATGTGTGTTTGTCCTTTTTATATCTTTTCCCTAAATTTTCATTTGTCCCAAATTATATATTTATAATATTTTTTATCTAATTAAATAAATTATACTAATTTCAACATGTTCAATTAAACTTTTAGAGTAATTTCAAGACTAATATTATTGATGACTTACATATTCAAGATAATGTGGTAATATAGAAAGACTTCTCATCTAACTTTTTCAATAACTAAATAATTATGTCATGTAACTTTTCAATAATTTACCATCAATATTTTACCTTGGCATCAGCAGAAAACGAGACTTTTAGCTTAATTAAATCTCTTTATTAATATGTTTGAAAAAAAAATAAAAATATCAAAAAGAGACGAAGTGAGTATTTAAATCTTATTTGGGAAAGCAATTTCAATAAATATTTATGACATAAGTATTTATGAATAAATTTTTATAGAATAAGTTGTATGTGTTTGGATCATTTCTATTTAAAAATTTAATTAGAAAAAAAATTAAAATATATTTAAAAATTGTCCTTATAGGTGTGTAGGTGTGATATAAGGATTTGTTTTCAAAAACTATTTTTAAATTTTTTTATAAATTATTCTTATTAACTTATGAAAATAAGGTAAAAGTATTTTTTTTCTTAGAATTGAACTCTTTCTAACATGCTCTAATTATAATCATGGTCTCGGCGTTAAAAATAATAAATATTATCTCCGATCTTCTCAATTTTGAATTGTACATACTTGGTTGATAGTTGGCTGCACTTCGTAATCACCCCAATTTTCTCTCACTCCAATCCTCTCTCTCTCTTACTTTGTGTGGATCTTTTCCTAGCGTTATTTCAAATTCATAGGCCCAAAAATATAAGCCTTAATGGATTTTATACAGTCCAGATAATCGATAGTAATTACTCCCTCCGTCCCACCCATCTTGGCGCGTATATCTTTTTGGGACGTCTAATCCATCTTAACAAGTTTCCAAAAAAAGAAATAATTATATTCCTACTTTTTCATTTTTCTCTTCTACTTTTTTATTTTTTTCATTTCTATCTCTACCTTTTTTATTTTTCTATAATACTTTATCCCTCTCTCATACTCTTTATCATCTTCACTTTCTTAATTTTCATGCCGAAAAGAAATGTGTCAAGATAGGTGGGACGGAGGGAGTATTACCCAACAATCAAAAATTCAAGCAAAAAAAAACTGTACAAAGTGGAGAAAGGAAATCAAGCTGAATTGATTCCCAAAAAAACTCGATCAAGAGTAGAAATCATCGCCGGAGTTGTAGCCGCTGGGAGTATTAGGCGGAGTTGTGGAGTTGGAGCTCGGCGCAGCCTCGGCTTTCTTCTCCGGCAATAATCCGACAACTGATTTGATTACAGACTTCAAAATCTTCTTCTTGATTTCCCCTCGTCTGGGTGGAGGGTTGAGGCTTTGCTTGGAGGCGTTGTATTCCATCTTAGAGAGAGAGAGAGAGAGAGTAAGAGCGGTTTGAAGAATGGAGAGTGGTGTGAAGAATGAAGAGTGGGGAAGGAGGAGTTGTGTATAAATATTAGCAAGTGGCATGGCATAAGCAGATGAGTCAGCAAGTGACAAACTTGGGCTCCAAGATGACCCAGAAAGTAATATTTCCTCCGTCCGTTATTATGCTTTATTTTTATTTTATTTTTAGTTTCTTGTATTTGTATCTAAGAAAGTAAAAAACATATATGGATAAAGAATTAACTAACCAAAAATCAAATGCTTCTGATACGTCCCATCTCACTTGTCTATTTTCTTATCTCACTTGCCTACTTTCTTTTGAGTGCGGCAGGCTGATTCTAGATAATAAAATGTGGGACTCATATAATTAATAGTTTAAAACTGATATGTGTGGTAAAGGTATAAGACCCGTATATTATTGTTTATAGTTGATTTAAGTTGGCAAATGTGTGGGATTCATTTCTTTAAGTGAGATAGAATACTGAACAAGTGTAATGTAACGGAGGAAGTATATATACCACAAATTACCACTTCATGCATTCTGTTTGACTTATCTTATTTTTTTCCGATATGAAGATTAAGATTGGTGGTTTGTTGTGTTTAGGTAAGTGAGATTTAAAAAGAAAAGTGAATTTATGTAGTAATTATTTTTTTTTTAGAAATGTCGGAAAAAAAAAATAATATAAACCAAATGGGATGGATAATGTATTTTTCTTATTAGGACGATGATAACGAGGGCAAATGATCCTCTATCCCATTATCAAGTGGTCCACCAATCACGCTCTGCCACGCGTGTATTGGTGGCCATTAAATTATCACCACACGACACATGTCCTCACCTTATTGGTGGGACATGTAGCGATCCACCACTTGGGGTAGAGGATCTCACCCGATAACGAGAGGGGTGGAGAAATATCAAAATACTCCCTCCGTCCCATTCGACTTGTCAGTTTTCGCTTTTTGATGTCGTCTTCGACTTGTCTGGGTTTCCAAAAAAAGAAGCCTAATCATTACATAACCTACCACTTTTTCTTTGTGGGGCTCTACTCTTTTACTACACAATCACACACTCATCTACACACAACCACCCACTCTTCTTAATTTCCGTGCCTAAAAGAAACAAAACAAGTGGAATGGGACGGAGGGAGTAATTACTACTAACATGGGTGGGGTTGCAGGGGCTGGGTCAAATCTTAAGCAGCAAGATTGGCATCAAAATGGGCTCCACGTGGTAAAGAAATTTTGAGTTTCTCGACAATTTTGACGGAACCAGTCGTTCTTCTGTCACCCACTCAACCTTAACTAACAATTTATGATTTCACGAATCGAAATATTTATGATTTCAAGAATTTCTTACACGATTTTGATTTTTATCAATATGTGATCATATGGTATTCTAATCATGTTTCTCGTCATGAAAAGAAAGTATTCTATCTGTCTTATTATTTATGGTTCACTTTTTCAAAATTGATGTATCAATATTTATAGCTCACTTTCAAAAAAGGTAAAAATTGTGTGGGTTGAAATTAATATAAAAAAGTTAAATAATCTACACCATATAATACCATTTCTTAAATTCTCGTGTCGCAACCAATTGAACAACAAATAATAGGACGAAGGGAGTATAATCGAGTACATATTTTGAATGGCACTTTTAGCGGCTTACGAATTGCTCTATGCTATATAGATAAAATAAAATTTCACTTTTAGTATTTATGATTTTTACACTAAATCACTTGCAATTGGGATTTTATCAAACGAGACACGTGTCCTCAATTTGTTTATTATACATTTATTTGTTTTTTTAGTCTACAATAATTGAAGTACGGCTCATAATTAAAGAAGAAGAAGTACAAGAAGAAAAGTGGAAGTTGTCAAGAATTATTCCATTAAAAGCTGGAAAAATCAAAACGAAAAAGATAATAATCAAAGAAGCATAAATAAATAAGTCAACTTCTTGTACATGACAATATGCCTAGAATTCATAGCATTATAGTAATAAATTAATGAAGATTCCTTAATGTGGAAGGAGGAGACGTGCCGCGATTCTTACACATGGTAAAATATGTGAAGAAATAATGTGTTAATATATATATAAGGTAAATTGGCACAGATGGTCCTCAATGTTTGCTATTTTGGATGAATTGGTCCCTAATCTTTTTTTTAATTTATTGGTCCCAATGTTTGCTAATTTTGATAAATTGGTCCTTCTGTTAAATTTTAAGTTAATTAAGTGTTAATCATAGGGGTATTTATGGAATAAAAGTTTGAGGGATCAATTCATCCAATTTTTAAATTAAACTTAATTTTTTTTTAATTTATTTTTAAAATTCTGATCTTTTTCGGAAAATAAATTAATTTTTCAAATAATTTTTTTTAAAAATTTGTTTTTTTCAAATAATTTTTTTTCGTTTTTTTTCAAATATATTTTTTGGTAAACGAAAAAAATTAATTAATAATAATTTTAGGGACCAATTCATATAAATAATTTTTTGAATTAACTTTTTTTCAATTTTTTTATTTAAATAAAAATTAAGTAAATTTAGATTAACTAATAATTTTACGTTTGACGGTGAATGAGGAGAGCAGGTCAACACAACGGTTGGGGAATGTGTTATATTAATTATAAAAAAAATTGAAAAAAAGTTAATTCAAAAAATTAATTGAAAAAATAGTTAAAGATTAATTTAAAAATTGGATGAATTGGTCCATAAAACTAGTACTAATAGTTAATTTGTAATAAATTTTTTCATTACGAATCTTTTTCAAAAAAAAATTAAATTATTTGATAAAAAAAATTATTTTTCGAAAAATATTATAATTTAAAAAAATATCTTTAAAAAAAACGAAAAAAATTAGTTGAAAAAAATTATTTTTCAAAAAATATTATAATTTTAAAAAATATCTTTGAAAAAAAAACGGAAAAAAATTAGTTGAAAAAAATTAATTAAAAAAAATATTTGAAAAATTAATTTATTTTCTGAAAAATATCATAATTTAAAAAAAAAGTTTAAAAAAATCAAGTTTAATTTAAAAATTGGATGAATTGGTCCCTTAAACTTTTATTCCATAAATACCCCTATGATTAACACTTAATTAACTTAAAATTTAACAGAATGACCAATTTATCCAAATTAGCAAACATTGAGGACCAATAAACTAAAAAAAAGATTAGGGACCAATTCATCCAAAGTAGCAAACATTGGGGACCATTTATGCCAATTTGCCTATATATAATGTGCATATACTTACTTCTAGAAATTATTAGACTTTTGGGAACAAAGAAGGTCAGAAGAAATTCTTCTGTGATTGCTAAACAATTTCTTTTAATTTAGCCTTTAGTTAATAAGTGGGAACTAATTATTAGCATCTTGTCCTTGTTTCTTTCTTATTTAGTATTCCCTCCGTCGCATTTCCCTTGCCTTTCTAACACGGAAATTAAAAAACTAGAATAATTGATAAAGTAAGAGAGAGAATATGAGTGAGATGATGAGTGTGAATGATAAATAGGTAAGAGAATAATAAAATATGAGAAAATATAGTATTTTATTTTTTTATTTTTTTTTTTGGAAAGGAGCTAATATAAATAGCACTGAAGAAGTACAAAATTATGACAATATCGATGCACAAAAAGCTAATAAAACAAAATTAAAATAACCCCAACACGGCAACAAGCAATAGTAGAAGGTAGTCCCTCCGTTCCGTCGACTTACCTCGCTTATTTTCAGCACAAATATTAAGATGAGTGGTTGGTTGTGTGTAGAGCGATAGTTCCACAAAGCAAAAGTAATAGTTTGTGTAGTAATTATTTTTAATTTATGAAATATGACAAATCAAGTGGGACAACTCGAAAATGAAAACAAGACAAGTCGAGTGGGATGGAGGGATGATATATTTGATAAAGAGAGATTTGGGCTCTACGGTTTCAGGCTATTTCTAATTATGTTTTTGATCGACTTTTATTTTCGGTAGGATTTTAAAAGTAGTTTTCTATATATTGGAATTATATGAATTGCAATAGATAGTTTTGAATGAATTAATTAAAGAAATCGACGTGTGCCGTCTCCCTGTTCGGCGGATTGATATTTAAAAGCCATTAATCTTATTATTCATGTGTCGGATTCATGGATAAAAGTAGACTAATTTTCGATATTTGTATCATGTATCATTTATCATTGTACCCTATTTTATCTATTGTCGCTATTTTTAATCTTCCGTTGCATCAGTATTGGCGGATACCCGCTCACAACCATGAATCATGCTGAAATTCAAATTTCTAATGTATGTTTTTTTTAAATTACAATTTCACTCTTAATTTATATTCCCTCCGCCCTACTATTACTGTCCTACTTTACTAATCGGGTTGTCCTGCTATTACTGTTATCTTTCCTAAAATAGCAAAAACTACTCTTAAACAAAAAATGCAGTTGGTCCCTCCTACTTAATATTCATTTTCACATTATCATATTCTCTCTCTAAAAATTTATCTCTCACACGATTTCATTCCACTCCGTAATCGGAAATTCATGATTTTTAACTTTTTGAAAACTTAAGATTATTTCTTAAAGTACAATATGAAAAAAAAAAATCGATTGTCTCAACTAGGCCCTGCAAAAATTTGGATAAATTCTCATTTCTTCCACCAACCATCCTCGAAAATTGTGTTTATTTCATAATACAATTAAAACTCATAAAATACACGCTTAAATAAAATTTCTTAATCTATGTGTCGAAATCAAAAGAAACAGTAATAGTGGGACGGAAGGAGTATTTGGAACTCCAGTAGGTTTATCAAGAATAATTGTTTGGTGGCGTCGTTGGTAGCACTGCAGTAACTAAATTGAATTCAAGAGTTGAAAAATGAAGCATATTTCAATGATTTAATAGGTGCTTTTCCGGCGCTCTCGGTTGTAGGCCTAAATCCGACACGGCGGCGCTCTCAAGTATAAAATTTTCAATTTTTTGACCTATTTTTGAATTAAAATACTCCTTCCGTCCATCTCAATTGTGAACTTTATTTTCCGGCGCCGTTTTTTAGGTAAGTTTGATTTTATATACTAATAAAAATATAGAACTCACATAATTAATTAATTGATTAGAATTTGTTTACATGATAAAAATACGAGATTCATATAATAATTTAATTATTTAGAATTGATTTGAGTCGATAAAAATGTGAGACATATTTTCTTATTAAGAAATTGGACAAGTGAAATAAAGCGGTCGGGAAAGTGTCTCCAAAAAGCCAAAGTATCCATATAAATTATGTCAAAAAGAAAACAAAAAAAATTCCGGTTTAAAAGAAATGTTAATCTCTTTTAGGAAATAGTAATTTCATGATTACGTACAAAGAAAATCAAATAATACTAAAAAAATCAAATAATATTAATATAATAATAATAATATTGAGTCGCTTTTTCCCCAATCAGCAAACTCCAAAAACAGAAAAGTAGGCACCAATAATAGTCCAAAGAGTTCGTACAATCACTGAAAGAAACAAAAACAGGATAAGTCTCGAGTTTGGTCCAACTCGTCCAACTCACCATCACATAACTACATGACTCGGACTAAAATCGGCCAAACAGATCCGGATCCAGAGGCAAAACATGTAAAAATGGCGATCGAAGAAGACAAACACACTGGAATTTTATTTCAGATAATTATACAATCAAACCCTAGCTACCTCCTTCTTCTTCCGAACATACCATCTCCGATCTAAACTTTAGAAACAACACTGGAAGAAGAGGAGAAGCTTCAAACTCAGAAATCCGCTATAATATGCTTCAATACAGTAGCAGTCGGAGCCCATAGGTAAAAAGCAAGAGCTCCGATCTGATCAAACGACACCAAATCGACTCAAAAACGACATGAAATTAAGCACACAGGACAAGACACCATCGAACTAGCGTAGATGATAGTTCGGGAGACGTATAAGATCATATAGATATTCTTACGGTCAATCGGAGAGAGGGCGATAAAAACAAGCCCGATCCACGGAATTGGCGCAGCTGGTGGTGCGGATTGCCGAGCTCAGGCGTGGTCGGTGTAGCCGTCGGAGGTGTAGGCGCTCTGCGGCGGGGTGGTGGTGGTGGAGGTGGCGGCGGAGGTGGTTTCGGAGTTGAGAGCGGAGGGCGGGGCGGAGGAGCTCTGCTTGAATTTCGCCAGGGCTTTGGAGGCGACGGAGGAGACGCTTCCGATGAGGCTCTCAAATATCTGAGCCTTCACGCGGCCGTCCCTCCGCGGAACGGTGAAGTCATGCATCTTTCGAGTTGGAGGAGTTGCTGCCATGGATGGACTGTAGGAAGCAGAGAGCGAGAAAAACAGCGAGGGGACTGAGAAAAGTGTTAGGAGAGAGAGAAGAGAGAGAGAGAGAGCCCCTCCAGAGGGGGTAAATTGGCGTCAGATGAAATTGGGAGGAGAAATGAACTGAGATGTCGCCGGTATTTATTGGAAATATTCGGGGATTAGATGGTCATTAAGCAGGGCGGATCATATTCATAATTACGAGGGAGGGGGCGAAATTAAAATATTCCATAGAGAAGAAGGAGAATTGTATATTCGGGAGGAAGAAATACGAAATTTTTTAAAAAGTACATATATAAAATCGTGTTTCGACACGAGTGCGGCGACCTTTTTCTTTTTGCCTTTTTTATTTTTTGGGAATAATAAAACCTTCTGGAAAGTCGAAACAGCGAAATTTTCTTGGTATTTTCTTTTTCACTTAATGAACTAAATTATCTGAGATTCCAATTTTAATTTCTTTCATCAGCATTTGTATTGGTTTCTTCATCAAATTTATTGATAAAATCATATAAAAGTTTGGTTTATTTCACTAGTTTTGTCTTTTATTACAACGATACTCGAGAGTTGATCATTTGTCCAATTAAATGATACTCATCGACTAACGATGATACATGTTTCTATTTAACAAATAGTAATTGAGATTTATCCTTCAATCTTGTTGTTTAATAATTAAACCGATGTTAAAGGGGTTTGGTAGTACACTTAAATCTCGATAAAGTAATATTCGATAAAACAATAAACTCGTTAAGATAATAATTTTTTCCGGTCCTGATATGGGTCAATACACTAAAATAATATTCGATAAAGTAATAACCTCGTTAAATGAATATTTTTTCGGTCCCAAAGTTATTACTTTATCAATGTTTAACTGTACAAAATTTTGATTTCAATTGGCTCATAAGTCAAATCAATAGAAAATTAATTCCCTCTTAAAACATCTAAAATTAAATGTAAATGATTAATTAATGAACGAATTAACTTAACTCTTTATTACGCCAAGGGATGGATGCTCAGAATCTCTTTAGATACTTGATTACGTGGCGCCACTGGGGCGGCCGGCTCCAAATACTATGCTGCGCTTCCTACAATTAATTATTATCCCATATTAAGCAAATTAATAATGAGGTCCAACTATTTTTGACTTAATTTTCTTTTTTATTTATTTCGTTATTCTTATTTTTGTTTAAGAAAAAATAATAATTTGTAGACCACAATCAATTAAAAAGTGAATTCCTCCATTTTAAAACACTTTTCACTCAAGGATCAGGGCTATTTCCAGCAAAAGATATATCGAAGAGTTAGCGCCGACTAGCCGAAAATCAAAATTTATCAGAAGCTTGGTCTAAAATTCCTGAAAAATTAGCTTTTTATGATTATATTGGCAATAATCCGGCTAACATATCTCTACTTTTCTTAAACTCCACACCGAACATCACTAAGACAAGAAAAGTTGAACCACAATCGATTAAACAGTGAACTCCATTACTTTAATACACTTTCCACCCACTTTAACACACATTCACTCACTGTCTTAAATTTCGAGTCGAACACCACTAAAATAAGAATAACGGAAAATAATTAATGAGTATGATTTAATGTAGTAGTAAACTTCGAACAATTAATTCAAATTACACTATAAGAATTGCATTTCTAGACTACTTAAAAGAGATCAATAAAACGATTTCAAATTGCCAAGATAAATAATTCTCAAATATAGCCATCATCAAACGAGACAAAAATCTAAGACAAAACGAGTAAATAACAACAAATATGTACAGTTTCAAATGAGTGGAGCATCCATCAATCTACCTATTTTGATTGAATAACAATATCGTACTAAAATCGTACCAAATATGTTATCTTTTCATAGTTAGCAAGAAATCTTTGAAATATTCTGCATGAATATTCTATTGTACCCAATTGCCTCGAAATAAAGAATTGGAGAGAAAGAGAGAAGAGAGAGAGAGAGAGAGAGAGAGAGAGAGAGAGGTGGACCAAGGTGACATAATTAGGGATAGTTAATTTCGTGGAACTACGACTGATTGAGAAATGAGGATAATGTAAGTATTAGAGCCCAAAAAGTGATGCCTTTTTCTCCACATGTAACCCAAAGAAGCCAATTCGTCCAAGTTAAGTAAATAAAAAAACTAAAAAAATAATAAATTAAAAAATCGTCACTTAAAAAGGGATATGATATTGGATTATTTAAATTTGACTAGAATTCATGGGGGCTATTAGTGCTACAAATTGATCTTATTCGACTCCTTACATAGATCTCAACTTACTATATTAATAAAACATATTAAAATTTGATTATTGTAGGTATTAAATATCTAGAAAATGCAAGATTAAAATAAAACATAAAACTGAATCACAAATTCAATATATATATACTCCATCCGTCCCATTATTCTTGTCCAATTTGCTTTTTGTACGGTTTTTAAGGAGAGTTGTTAGTTGTGTGTAAATTGGTATAAAGTTGTGGATCCCACAAAAAAGTTATGTGTAATAATTTACTAAAAAAGGAAAGTGGACAAGAATTGTGGGACGTCCCGAAAAGAAATAAGGGACAAGAATTATGGGACGGAGGGAGTATTAGACTCGATTTATAGAGACAATATTGTTATTACTTTCATCATTATGTACGTATTCACAACGTTAAAACACAACATTTCATAGCCGCCCCCCACCGTACCAATGGGAGGGTTGACTTGCTTTTTTTTTTTTTTTTTTTTATAATTCTTCACTTTTATGTTTTTCTAGTACTCCCTCCGTCATATTTATATTGGCCCCTTTTTCATTTCGATCCGTTTTATTTACAGTTAAATCTCGATAAAATAATAATCTTGGAACTGAGAAAAAATATTCATTTAATGATGTTATTACTTTATCAAACATTATTTTAGTGCATTGACCCATATCGGGACCGGAGGAAATTATTATCTTAGCGAGATTATTACTTTATCGAGGTTTAACTGTATATTGGCCCCTTTCCAAAAAAAGAAAAAATAAAATATTATATTCTTTCATATTTTATTATTCCTCTCATTTACTTTAACATTCACTCTCTCTCTCTCTCACCATTTCACTCATTTTCTCTATCTTATTTTATCACTTACTTTACTTTCTTAATTCCCGTGTCGGAAAGGCAAAGAATCAATATAAATGGGACAGAGAGAGTATTAATTAATCATTAAAAACAACCATGATTTTCTAAATATTGTTTTTCCTATTTTATTGATAATTAATTTGAACCACCACCAACTTGTGTCTTGAATGTAGGAGGAATGTTGGATACCAAATGGGATGGACGGTTGGAGAAGGAGACTACTATACCCATCTAGCCGACTTTTTACATTTAATAATCATTTTAATTTTCCACTTCGAATGAAATATAACTTTCCATAATACTTGCTTATATATTATTGGAATGCTTTAAAAATTAATACTAATGATGGAATCAAGTCAAAGCAAATAATTAATTCTTGAATCTATAAACTATATTGTACGTATATATAAATAAAATTGTTGCAATTACACTTTATTGTAAGGATTGTTAAGTATAGTAATTAGCTAGCATGAAAGTATTAGAAACCCTATTAGTTTTAGATCCGAATTATACTTGGTGTTGAGTTCAGATACTCCGTCAGTCCTATTGATTTTTTCTCATTTCTTTTCAGCACGTATATTAAGAAAAAAAAATTGAACAAGACAATCCGAAAAGAAAAGTGAAACGAGATGAGTGGGACGGAGGCGGTAATATTAAAGTTTTATTTAGAAATATATTATTCTTCTATAAATTCCTTGTAGTTATATACGAAAATCATACTATTATAAATTCCTAATTTGATAGCCCCTCCTTAAAGTAAGTAAATTCCATACCCCCTTTGTCCCCCGTTTACTTATCTTGTTTTCCTTTTCTTATTGTTTTACTTTACTCGTTCCATTTCATAAAAAAAATAGAAATTGCTATATAATCTGTCACCTTTTTCTTTGTGAGATCCACTAATCTACACACAATTAATCATTCATTTTAATCTTCGTATTAAGAAAAATGAATCAAATCAAATGAGACGGAAGTATAATTTTGTACCTACATCTAAGCGAGTGAAATAAGTGTTCGTGTTAACAGCTCATTTTGTTGAATCACTAGCTTACGCTGTGACCCGAGTAGCATGGGATTCGTAAAATCCCGTATAAATCAGTAAGGACCACCTTGTAAGGCTAATTGACGGGACCAAGAATCTGACATTCAATAAAAATACATCCTTGAATATCGTACGTAGTAATTTAGAAATCAATTGAAATTGTCCACATTATGAATTTTTCTCATAATCTTGAACTCTCTTTATGATTTTATATTCATGTCCGAATCATATCTGACATGATAAACTAACAACATGACAAATACAACCCGCTTGTCCTAATCTTCCATAACCGTGTTGGCGTAACCATGATTACATAATCTTTATCACGTGTAATTCGACAACTAAAATTAAAAATAAAATAAAAATTCTCCAAATATTGTATAAATTGCAATCATATATAACGTTGAAATGTTTCGAACCAAATACTTCGACAATTCTTATTCCTAAACTTTTCGACACATTATTTTATCAAAGTTATTAATTGTGTTTTGTGTGTAATAAAGTGAAACAAGAATTATAAGACTGCTATTAAAGAAAAGTAGAATAAAAATTGTGGAACAAAGAGAGTATTCATTTGAATATACATTTAAACCTCGATAAAGTAATATTCGATAAAATAATAATCTCGTTAAGATAATAATTTCTTCCGGATCCGATATGGGTCAATGTACTAAAATAATGTTCGATAAAATAATAACCTCGTTAAATGAATATTTTTTCTCAATTCCAAAGTTATTACTTTATCAAAATTTAACTAAATGACAATATTTGTTTCCTAAGCCTATAGAGGAGGGCCCCACTTCTACCCGCTTAATTATTACGCTAATATTTTAAGTACATATTTCTGGTCTTTTTCTTGTCCTAATTTGACTACAGAATTTTATATTTCGAAATTGTTTTACATGTCATTTTCTTTTGTGCATTTGACGATATTCTAATTAATGGTGATACTTTATATTAATAATTCACAACGTAGCATTATCTAATAAAAGATTGTTGTGTTTAAATTGGATTTTAAAAAAATAATTATTAATTTCCTTTCAGCTAAAACAAGATAAAGATTGGACCTAGTCACCTCTCTGTAAATTGAGCCCATCTGCTTTGGACATTGATTAACTTAGGATTCCTCGAATGGCCTATTAGGCTTTGGACTAGTCTGTAATAAGACTTGGGCTGAAGATAATACAAATTGAGTCTATAGTCCTCCAAAGAGGGGGCCATCAATAAAATACTCTCTCTCTCTCACTCTCTCTATAAATTTAGGTCCGTTTGAGAAAATAACTTATGACAAAAAAATATTATTCTATAAGAATTTATGGTACAAACACTTAAATTTAATAATTTAATTGTGTTTGAATATATGTAATAATAATAATAATTTATATAGGCAAAAAAAAATTAAAAAAATATATAATTGCTAGGATTTGATCGGAGAACCTCCTTAAAAATTACTTATAAGTTGCCATAAAAATAAGTTATTACTTATTATTTAGAATTAGTTATTGTTCTTCCAAACTCACGTAAAATAACTTATTATTTAGAATAAGTTCAAATAAGTAGTTTATAAGCTCCAAACGGGCTTAATATTTTGTGTTTATGAAATAGAGAATCATGATATTTTCTAAAATAATTACGTGAAATACTTGCATATTATGCAATCTATTTACTTATTCATGTTAAGAGTAGTACTAACAACAATTTTCTTGAAGAATACATGGAAATAAAATACATCAAAACACATGATAGAGTGCAGACTTGAATTACAGTACAAACATATAAAAACAAATTATATTCAATCACCAATTTTAGTCCAAAAATTTGGAACTTCACATTTTATGCTTTGAAAGAATATTCATGTATAGTTTAATTAAATGCAAATAGAGTTACTATACAGATATAGCAACTTTCCACCAATCCAAATAGGGATGGGGGATAAGATGCCACTCTCCCTCTAGTCTCTCTCTCTCTCTCTTCCCCTTGTGATTGTAAAGCAAAGCATCAACTTATCTGAACTGATCAGATTCTCCCCTCTAGCTGAGATGAACCTTTGTGATTGCCACGTGTCACATAGATTCAGCAGCATTCTCTTAGAGCTTCATCCTTTCATCTGAAAATTGTTTGCAAAGTCAAGCCACAAGAATACTAAGTACTCCCTCCGTCCCGTTTATAATGACCGATTTCTTTCCCGCACAATAATTAAGAAAGTAAATGATAAAATATGAGAAAGAAATGGTGAAAGAGTAAATGAATGAGTAGGAAAGAAAAATGATAAAATACCAGACAAGGTCGTAATATTTTGGAAAGTTATTTCCTTTTTCGAAAATGGGTCGTTTCAAATAGGACATTCCGAAAAAGAAAATGGGTCGTTTCAAACGGGAAGGAAGGAATACTATTTACAAACAAAAAGGATTCCAAAAAAAAAAAAAAAAAAAAAACCAAAAGGATTCCATTTGCTTTTATCATTCATTCATCACTAACCAGGCTTATGGAGTCACTTGTTTGAGAAGGTCTGATCCTCCACCAACATGAAAGTAGCCAAGCCGGAGCGATGACGACTCCGATAACCTCGTCGCTCTTTCGAATTCCATGGCACTACAATCTAAAGATCATCCTCATCAGTCATCACAAACACCAGTAGAACAAAATCATGAAAAAAATCAAATCCCATATGCTCCATTGTATATATTGCTTGATCCCGGCATCCTCATCTTGGATTCTTCATACCCGCCGTAGAACTTGTTACCGAATCCCAACCGTTCATTTCTGAGCAGTTCAGCCATACCCAGATTGTTCACATTCTGGGCTTCATTCCAACCATCCCATTGGCCATTGGAAGTTAAACCATTTCTAGAGTGCTGGAAGTTGAACTGAGAAAAGGGAGAGAGATTGTTGGATACGGACTGCTCCAAGATCCTCGACGGAATCCCATAAGCATCGTTAAGGGTTGAAAGAGATTCGCCCAGATCGCTATATCTTTGGTTGTGATGTGGAGGAATGGATCTTTGTAAGATTGATTGGAATCTTGCTTCATCATATGAGTTGAACTGAGGAGGAAAGCTGGATCTTGTTTCTAGGCCGGTGTTGTTGATGCCGCTTGCAAATGTGCCTTTGCCAACGGCCAAGATTGCAGGATCCATAAATTCTATATCACCGTTAGTGTAAGTGTCGCCGTTTGAGGACATGCGATACTGGTTTCTTGATAAATAGGATGTGTCGTGCGCGTGATTGCCTGCAATTAGAGAATCGAAGTAAATATCCAATACGAAGGAACGTTCAGATAGTCATAACCTTAAATCCACTGAGTGAACAACAGTTATGATTAATAATACTCCCTCTGTCCCATTATTTATGTCCCGTATACCATTTTTGTCCGTCCCATTATTTATGTCCCATATCCAAAATCAATTTAAATAAGTAGACTCCACCACTTTATACTTTTCCAACACCAAATTTATCACTTTACACCATCGTAATCTCCGTGCCCAATCCTAAAAGGAAATAAATAATGGGACGGAGGGAGTACTAACCAGAGTGTGATTCAAAAATGGGATCTGTCCTTCCATGAGAAGTAAAGCCTGGTGGTGCTGCTGCCCGACTGGGAAACGAAAATCCTGGAGGTGCAGATACCTGAGGTCTTGAAACTATACGGAGACAGTGGAGAAAAGAGCATGAGCGATTGCCAATTTAAACAAATAAATGTCAAATGTACGGCAGAAGACAATAAAGAAAGAAGTTAGCAGGTTGGACGAAAGAAACTATGGAGGAACTACCATAAACTAATAACAAAATAGGAAACAAATAAAGGGTCATCAAGTTCTTTTAATAGTCAAATATAACGAGAAATTGCAATAGCAACTGGTACACTGTTCAAGTTAATAAAGCAAAAACAAATACTTCCTCCGTTCCATTGATCTTGCAACATTTTCTTTTCAGACTGTCCCACTTATCTTGCAGCGTTGCCTAAAATAGAAATAAATGAGTGGACCACAATCATCTAACCAAACAGACCCCACTATTTTTAACTTAACACAACTACTTTACACCTTTACATCCACTATTTTACAATCCGTGCCAGAAGCCAACGTTGCAAGATCAATGGGATGGAAGTAGTAGTAGATAAGAATCATAAGATAACAAAAGGTCCCATAAACTCTAGATTTAAATACCAAGAGCCCTGCATAATTCCAACTGGAATGAACACGAATATAAATTGCACAGCTTCGGAACAAAGTAAATAACAAACTACTTCACAATAAGTTTGCATAATATTGGACTCCAAAAAAAACATTTTTTTAACAATTATGAATTAACACTCAATTACCTGGAAGGTTGTTAGAGGGAAAATGAGAATGATGGCTGGCAAAATAATCTTGCTCCATACCACTTGAAACGGGGAACCCATTGGTGCTAAAAGACTTCTCCAGATGCAACCTGCTGCTACTGTTAGAGAAATTATTTCCAAACAGATGCTGCTTCAAGGCTTGTTCACGGTAATTATTTGATTGTTGAGGATAACTCATAGCTTCCTCTTCTCTAGCAAATGAAAATCTTGATTGGTTGCTATTCTGAGTTTTCCACGAGCCTGGTGCTCCAAAAGATCCTTGTGGTCTATCAGTTTCACCTAGGAACTTAGCCAGGTTCTGTGGTGAAGTTAAAGGCTCATCCCATGGCTCGAAGTCCAGGGATAATATATTTGATATTATGCTGCTCTCCCCCATGCCGGTAGTACCACGGCCCACTTCGGTTTCATATCTCCCAACTGGAGACATTTTATCCTTTCTTGAAAGAAGTTTAGAATCTTCAGTGCCATTATTGAATATATTCTCAAGATACACGCTTGAAGATTTCGACGTCGAACCCATCAAACTAGTATTTCTATCTACAACCTGCCTATCAAAACCAATACTGAATAAACCATCTGCATTATCAAATGCAGGAGAATTAAAATCTGAATGCTTTGTATTAAGGGCATCAGACAAATCCAGTGCTCTACTGGAAGCAATCTCAGGATCCTTAATTCTCTGCTTATGAAAGGATAACAGATCATCATCCAGTTCAGGCAAGTCCACTTTATTTACTTGATCTGGACATCCCAATCTAGAATCGGATTGGACACTTACAATGCGTCCCACATCAGTATTATTCTTAACTTCTCCAGTTTGACAAATTGAAGGTTCTCTAATGTGCTCAGCATTGTCATTCTTTAAAGGTTGGTTTTCTTCAATGCTCAGTGATAAAATATTAGAGCACACATTCTCACTGTTATTATCTACGCAATCCGTAGATGCGGGGCCACTAGAGGTAGGGGAAGGATCAACGATATTAGAAGTAGTTAGAAGAGATTTGGTTCTAGGTGGGCTATGAAGCTGGCTACTCAAGGGCACGCTGGAAAGATGCGAAGATGTCATCGAAGTGCTAGAAACATTTCTTCCATCTGCATCTAATTCCTTTTTAACTAGCCCAATAGTTTCTGTTTTACTTTTTTCTGGAGAAATGGTTCTTTCTTCATTAGTGACCTTCTTCTTCCCAGTGTCATTCTGCAATGAACAAACTTGACTCGGGACTGCTTTAGAAAATGCCACTGGACCATTAGACGCGTCAATTCTCTGATTAGGTGGCCCGTTGGAACTCGGTGTGCTAGTCAGCGGAGGCTGATTACTAGATGGACGTGTGCCCCTGATCAAGACAAGACTCAGCACTATTGGCAAATTAAATTACGAGAAAAGTACACTAGGAGGAAAGCATACCATGAAGCGCCAGCTGGCAGAGCGGCAGATCTGCCAGAGCTACTATTTGGAGGAGAAGTTCTAACAGTTACTACTGGATTCTGCTGAAGCAAAAAGAAATAGTATGAGAAGGGCGATTTTTCAGAATGACAGTTGATTCAGAACTTCCCAGGAATGTTTAAAAATTAATCCATACTATCCCCAAAACAAGAAATGTTAAAAAAGTTGAAACTTGAAATCAGATACAACTGGATCAATGAATCATATTTTTGAGAAGTCGACAAGCATAACTGCCGGGCGAAGGCAATAATAACAAAATCTTACATTCATATTTACAGCAGTTTTAACAATAGGCTTTGCCGCCGACGCGGAGCTGTTACTGCAGTATTCATCTTCTGGTGGAGGCAACACATTTCCTGAACGCCTCTGGATACTACTGGAGGAACTGGTGACTTGTTGAATTCTACTCCTTTTAAAATCATTATTTAACAGTAAGAGGACACATTTGAGAAACAATAGTATAAGACATAAAAAGTACAATAGAAGCAGAAAAATAAATAAGTAAATGCACTCTCCATCCACACCAAACTCAGGCAAGGAAAATAACAGAAAACCAAGATGATGGCAGATACATATATAACTAAAACCATCCAGGTACGGAAATACCTTGTCTGCGCGGATATTACTTCATCCTTCGTAAAACTATCTTCTTGTGACCCAATCTCATGTAAATACAGGCAGTCTGGATTGCTGCAAGGCTGGAGGAACATGTAAAATCTTGTTCAGGTGACAGATAATCCACGTGATTCAATAACCTTTGGGTGCGTAACCGAGCACATATACTGAGTAATGACCAAAAACTGCTAATGTGGAATTCAGCCACAATCTAACTGCAAAATGCTTAAAGTCATACCATATTTCTCAGCCATGCATGGCAGTATTTTGTTGTCCCAAAGCACGCCCTGCAGCCAGGGTTATCAGAAGCCGTCTAATATTACTATCTGGTCTAACTAACATAAATGAAGGATGCCACTCACCGCAAAGGTCTACCATCCAAAGAAAATCCATGTATCAGCTGGATACATCGAACTGCCTCCTCCTCCTTCGAATATGTTATATATCTAACCAGAGGGAGGGGCCCAATAATTAGCAAGTAAAAACAGCCATATGTAAAATAATTTGAAAATAATTCACCAATCCCACTGAAACAAGGGATTGTTTTTGGTTCAGGCAGGGTATTAAAGGGAGGGGTCGTCCCATCTTTATTTTGTAAAAGAGGACGGTAATGAAAATTATCAACTGTTTCTCATTTTCATTACCTGTACGAGAAAAAAGTGAAAATAAAACCAGTAAAAATAACTAAAATAATCAGAATAGTTGCCACTATACTTGACCCCTCAGTAAACCCATAAGCATGGTCGCTCTCTGAGCCAAGCTCTCATAAGATATTGATAAGCTGGCCCAAGGTATACTATCAAATATATTTATAAAACTTGAAATCAGAGGTTGGGACCTACACACTGCATGTAACATTTGCAAACTGCTGTATAGCGCCAGTCGCTGTTCGAGATATTGACACCTTCAACACCTTTCCATACTGACCAAAATATTCTCTTCGCTGAAGTAGCTGCCAACCAAGATGCAGAATAATAAGAAGAGTGGCAAAATATAGGAGACGAATATGATGAGAGCAAGAGTATAATAATTACATCCTCATCTGCAAAACTCAGCGGCAGACCCACAACGTATACAAGATTCCTCTGGATAACTCGTGCACTGCCAAGTTGCTTCCTTCCCTCCAAGATTTTGCTCTTTCCCTTCTGTGACTTTAGCTTTTTCTCTGCAGTCATCTCTGAAACCAGTCTGCAACAATGATCAAGCAGGCCGTAGTTAGAAAACATAGCATATAACCTTACAGTTCAGACTAAAAAATATGATAAGGGAATCCATTTGACAACTCGTGGCAGGACATAGTATATAACCTTTCACATTTTGCAGTCGTTCCAACAATCTTTTCCTTATTATAAGGAGTACGACATGCGGGGCAGCGCCCATCAGTCTCATCTTTCTCAGCCATATCCATAATATGATGCCAACACCAAACACAAATCTGGAGAAACACAGAAGATTCATATTTCCACATAAGCATAAAAGCTCAGTTAGAACAGGCAAACACCAATACCGGTACACTACTATCCCAACTCAAAGAAACAGTTCTTACGGTGGCCCTACTTTTTCTGTCTCGCATTCAAAAAGTTGATTCTTTCATACTACTACTCCCAAAATTATAACTTTTTAGCAACACTATTTTATCTGAGGACCCAGTTTTGCTTTTTATTTATGGAAACTAGTCCTGGAGTACGTCCTGTTACTTTAAAGAGGGACTTAGGCATACTGCATTTAGAGAGATATAAGCACAAGTGAAATGCACTAGGGTTGCTATAAGGAACATGAGGTTGATTTACGGAATGAAATAATCATATGGAACTTTATTAGTTACCTCATAGCCACACTTGCAAGGCCTCAACTGCTGATCAGTTAAATCCATCTCCTCAGCACAGAGGGGGCAAGATATCTCTCCTTCGTCACTCATGGTCACCTTAAGCATTATAGGACACACAAGAAGATATCAGTTTGAGCAGAGAACGAATGCTTTCAAAATGCTAAAACAACAAAATCTTGCTGTAGATGGGAAACAATTAAAAGTCGAACAATAACTATAAAGTAGTTACAAATCCAGTCGAATAAACAATAGACAATGCAATGGAGATCCACAATTCAGTAGACGCGTGAAAACATCAAAAGGATAAAATCTGAATCTTGGCAAGAAAAACTTCAATTGGAAAAGAAATTAACTGTATCTGGCATCTGCCCAATCCAAAGTCAAACCCTAAAACACTTTTTCCCCATATCCACAAAAGTTACACTTATCCTAACTAAAAATCCACCATAAGACAATAATCCCCACTATGATTCAACTATGCGGATCCAATTATAATCGAAACCATATAAAGAATACACAGAGGAACACGAACAGACAAAATAAAGCTCTGCATAAACGTCGTCAAATTAATTAAAATCTCGTAAAAACTCCACCGAATAAATTAAGGTTTTTGCAAATCGACGGCAGCAATTGACCTTGATGAATCCAATAATTAAACATAATTCAACCGGATTGATTAAAAAAATTGACTTCGCCATCTTTAGATAGATTGAGCGATCTAAACATATAATTCAGATTGGAAAATAGGCGACTTACAATTGATGATTGAATCGGACGAAAGGATAGGATGTGCACAGCGATGTATCGATGTAGATATAGAAAGAGAAAGAGAGCCACAAAGAATACAGTATTCAGAGAGAGAATGGGAGTGTGAAAGGAGAAGTGGTATTCGGATGTCGGGTCAATTTATGCTGTTTCTATTCGGATCAATTTTATCCGGTTCGGGTCCGGATGTGAGCTCGGTTCGGATCTTCATAGCACAGCACGCCGGTGGTTCGCAAATTCCAATTGCAAATAAGTCTATTTATCCATCATGAATATTTTTTTCTTTTTGATGGATTAAGGTATTGTATTTTGTATAATACATATCTAATAATAATATAAAATATATCTAATATTCAATGATAGATATTTGCACAATTCGATGGTCTCAATCTCTTATTAAAAATAATTAAATAATGTTATATGTTTGGAATCATTCGAATTTCAAAATTTCAACATTCTGGTATTGTTTGGAACAACTTAAATAAGTTGTTTTTGGACTTTTTGACTGCAAAAGTATATTTTTTTAATGTTTGAAATAATTGCTTCTGTTTTTTTGGACTTAAAATAAGTCATAATAAGCAGATGTCAAGAGTGCTTTTTAAAAACAGAAGTCAAAAAAACTAAAAAGCAGCTTATAAAGTGTTTGCATAATTATTTTTTTCTAAAATTAAGCTGTTTTATTCTACTATTTCAAACACTAATAATTTTTGCTCAACAATTTTAAGCAACTTTAGCATAAACAACTAAACGCTGCTGCTTATAAAAGCACTTCCAAATACTACCTCCGTCAGGTGTATGTCGTTGTTGATCAATGTTATGGACAAATTTAAATATTTCATTTAGATTATATTGGGAAGAGTTAAAAAGTGACTTATTTCAACTTATTCTAAATGATACAGTTTTTACATTGTAATTTTATTTTTTTTATATATTGTATAAGTTAGGGTGTTTGGTAAGAGGGATTCAAAATTAAGAATCGGTATGAAACTAAAAATGGTGTTTGGATTAAGATCAAAATTTTGGAATGATACCCAAAATGTAGGAATCCTCGATTCCCTACTATTTGGTGGGTTTGATTCAATACCAGTTTTAAAAATTAAAATTTTCAATTTTTCTCATTATTTATTTTGCATTTCTTTTCATTTCTATTTTTTTTAATTCTATTTTTTAAAATTTTAATTCTTACTTTTTACTTTTTAATATTTTATACACAAGTTAATTGTAAAATTAAAAATTTATACGAAATACATGTAAATTAATGATCCTGATTCCGAATAATTGATCCAAATAGATATATTGTAATTATTCAGTTCATTCTGAAACTGAAGGGAATCATCCTGAATCTGAATCCGATTCCAAGTTGCTAATCAAACGCATGATCTGTGTATCCAAACCCAAATAATTAAAATTTAAGAACTTTTGTTATAATTTATTAAATAGTAACTCCTTTTACTATATTTAAGTTATTTTCCCAAATGGGACCAATGCTAATTACATTAGATATTCTTGATGTTAATTGTTTCACCTACAATGATTAAACAAATCTTGAAAATGACTTAAAACTAATTAATTAAGAAGAAGAAAAGCGTTGAAAAGTAACCTTACACGATTTCTTGGCTAGTAGTGATTTATTATTGAAAGCAAAAAATGGGTGGAATATATTCTCTGGACCCGCTTTTTAGAGATGGAGCAAAAAAGAACTTTCCGAACGTTACCTAAATTTATCAACATGATTTGAATTTGGGTTGCCCCAATTTTTTTAAGTTTGGGTTGCAACTTGGATTGTTTTGCAGCGTGGTTGGGCTTTAAGAGAACAAAGGTTTGTGTGTACCACTACATCACAAGGGAATTGATATGTGGTAAATATGAATACTTTTTTTAATAAGAAATGACATATGTTAATATCCTTGTGGTGTGGTATGCACAAGCTACACGAAAGTGATACATACAAGCCGTTCTGCTTTAAGAGTATAGTAGATTCCGGTTTTATCGTAAATTCGATGAGGATTTTATACCTTACAGTAGAGTTTCACTACATATTCTACTAATCAGATGGTGACATTTGTTCTTTAGCTTAAATAATTTAATTGTAATTGATACTGATATCTAATATTTAATGATGAAAATAATCCTATAAATAAACATGACACTCCCTTATTAGTGGAATATGTAGTGAAACTCCAATTTGAAATTATAGTAAAAAATAGATATATACAAAGGAAAAAATAAAAAAGAAATAAAATCATATGTTCATGTGAAAATGTGTAAAACTACTGTACATTCAATTATTGAAAATATATATATATGAGATGGATCATTAAAGAACAACACCTTATTGAATGAACTAGAAACATATCATAGCCCTCCATTTTATAAGATGTGTGGTTGTATTTAAAGTAGATAGTTTAGTTTTATTTTTTTTTAATTTGTATCATTAAGGGTACTGTAGTCAATTTCATTTATATTTCTTATTAGTTATTTTTTTTATTATTTTACTTTGAATTTAACAAAGAGAAAAACGAGATTTGATGCCCTTTGTTCTTCTTCTTCGCCGCTCGTAATTTATATGCACTTCATTCGTAATTTTATGCACTTTATTCGTAATTTATATGCACTTCATTCGTAATTTTTATGCATTTCATTCGTAATTTATATGCACTTCATTTATAATTTATATGCAATTCATTCGTAATTTTTATGCACTTTATTCGTAATTTATATGCACTTTATTCGTAATTTTTATGCACTTTAATCGATAAACCCTAAATACCAGCTCGTTTGAAATATGCAAAATTAATCCAAATAAATTAATCGTACAAATTCAACATCTCAATCAGTTTCTGAAAAATTAAAGCTCCATGAAGGCCCAAATTAAGTTAAATTCCAGCTAATTTGAAATTTGCAAAACTAATCTCAATCAATTCCTCAATTATCAGTACAAATCTATCATCTCAATCAGTTTCTAAAAAAAATCGAAACTCCATGAACTCCGAAATAAGCTAAATAATATTCAATTTCATAACCCTATGAATCCCGATCCCAAATCCATGAACACCCATCAATACCGATCCCAAATCCATGAACAACCACAACTCCCAACCCATTCCTCCTCATTCCACATACAAACTATTACCTCAATTATTCCTCAATTAGCCTGACGAGAGAAATTCGACGCCATTTGCTTCAGATCCTTCACCGGCGGCTCCACTATCTCACAATAATCGGAGTCATCTCCAGCAAGTGTGTAGTCGCCGTCGTCTTCTTCTTCGATGAGGAGTTGGTATGCGAGTGGAGATGGAAGGTAAATTGGAAGAGAGAGAGGCTATTGCTTATGTTTCTCCTTCGATGAGAGATAAGCGAGGATAGAGAGAGAGATAAGATTTCCTGTGTGAGTGAGCTAGAGAGAAGATGAAGGAAGAAAGAGAGAGAGAGAATGAAGAGAGGCGTGAGAGTTAGAGAGAGAAGAAAAGAGGAAGTAAGAGAGAGAGAATGAAGAGAGGCGTGAGAGTTAGAGAGAGATAAGTTAGGTTTTTTTTGTGTAATTTTGTGTCTATATTGATACTAAATTATCCTTACTAAAATTAATAAAATACAAATTTACTTCTTAATTATTAATTTAACTATTGATCTCAACCGTACATTTTCTAAAATGTATGAATAGATCTTGTTCCTAATTCCTTTAATAAGTGGTGTTTCTTATTGAACCCTCCCCTATCTATATATATATATGTTCTTAAGATTCTGTCAAAATTAATAGCACGTATATTTCAATTTGCCTTTAGTGTGTCTGGGCGAAATTTATGCATTTGTTGATATACAGTATTTGAAATACTATTACAATATGCATATAATGTTTCATTTTGATAAATTTGCGAGCATGAACGTTTTAATCGATACACTCTTAGCTAGTTCTTCAAACTCCACATTTTCTCTCAATTCTTATATAGTTTTTACATTTTGCCTGTACTACTTTAGTAGTTTCATTAAGATACTAATATTGTTAAAGATTTAGAGGGTGATCGACATATATGTAATATTAATTTTGACAGAAGAAGTTTTCATACAATACTTTTAACAGTTTAGGAGTATTTTGTGCAATAAAACGAATGCTACAGTTAAACCTCGATAAAATAATAATTTTGGGATCGAAAAAAAATATTCTTTAACGAGGTTATTACTTTATTGAACATTATTTTAACGCATTGATCCATATCGGAACCAAAAAAATTATTATCTAAGCGAGATTATTACTCTATCGAATATTACTTTATCGATGCTTAATTGTACATGCTAGTTTTAGCATTTTGATATGAACTTATCATTTTTTTTTTACATTTTTCCAATATATACAAATAATACAATTATCTACAAGATCTTAATACAACACATGTAACGTTGAACTATTATACAGAAATTGAAAAATATTCACAAATATTTAGTTACCATGTTCTAGTGAAATATTTAAAAACCCTTAATAACCTTATTTTGAAGATAATACACTATTAAAATCTATCTATTATCTATTATGAAAACCAAATGGTGTTTTAAATTGTGATTTACATTCAATCTCAACCGTCTAGAAAAGGAAAAATAGCAAATTTTGGTCATCTTTGCAAATTGCAGATCCAACGACTCACAACATTATAGCCCAATCAAATTGAACGATTCAATCCATTTTTAATCAAAACTTACAAATTTCGTATATTAGGTTAATCACGTAATTAAACTGTCACGAGTCAATCGTAGCCGTCAATTACTAGGCCTCGCGAGTCGCGATCAAATCGATCCAACGGCGACTGACCTATTCTCTCTCTACAGTCCTTACTCTCCCCGCATATCCGTACCCGGCCTTATATATAGCCACTTCACTTCAATCTGCGTGTGCTCTCCACACTGTTTCTCTCTCTACGTTCTTCGATCACGCCGGCTTTGAGGTGAGTTTTGTTTGCTTTTTTCATGGATCGCTTTCCTTTTCATAGTCGCATTTGCTTGCGATAATCTAGTGCGCTGCGCGAACGCTTAATACTCTGTGTGTGTTTTGGATTTTGATTCTGTAATGGTGATGGTTGCGAGTGCAGAAAGTGGTGAATATGGTGAAGAATTACCCCAAGGCGAGCGATGAGTACTTGAAGGCTATTGATAAAGCCAAGAGGAAGCTCAGAGGCTTGATCGCTGAGAAGAATTGCGCTCCTATCATGCTCCGCCTTGCGTGAGTTGTGCGCCTTTTTTCCGTAGTTTATGCGTGTGATTTTTTTCTGGATTGGTGGTTTATGATGTTGCCTCGTTTTTTCTCTCTATATTTAAGATGAAAATTGTTGTTTATGGTCTCGTAGATGTTTATGTTTTACTGATGCATACACGATCGTCAAGAACTGCTTATGGAATGTGGAATCTGCAGTGTTGCGGATGAATGTTTGACCTATGCAATCATAATTTTACAATATGAAAATGCAAATTACTCGAGAATATCGTTTAATTTTTCAAGTATTTGAAAATACTTGCTAGTCAGCTATCTAGTCTGGAAAATCTGAAATAATGTTTGGTATTTCAGATTACTAATCATCTTGCTTTCGTTTAAAAAAAGCTAGGAAGTTGCATGCAGTTCTATGATTCTATCATACATGCCTAGGATGCATAGCTTTTAAGCATCTGTTTATTTCTAAGTTACTACATGAGAATATAAGATAGATGGGAAACTATTTAGAGCCGCGTCAAATTAAATTAGCTGTTGTAAAGGGGAAGTACTAGAGATAGATGGTGAATTTAATTTACGAGTTCAGTTAAAATGAGTAAGAAATGTATATTCATAGATGGGAAACTATTTAGAGCCGCGTCCAAACTAAACTAGCTCTTGTAAAGGGGAAATACTCGAGATAGATGGTGAATTGAAGGTATGAATTCAGTTAAAATGAGTAGGAAATGTATATTAATAGATGGGAAGCTATTTAGAGCCGCATCAAATTAGATTAGCTCTTGTACAGGGGAAGTACTAGAGATAGATGGTGAATTGAAGGTATGATTTCAGTTAAAATGAGTAGGAAATGTATATTCATAGATGGGAAGCTATTTAGAGCCGCGTCAAATTAGATTAGCTCTTGTACAGGGAAAGTACTAGAGATAGATGGTGAATTGAAGGTATAAGTTCAGTTAAAATGAGTAGGAAATGTATTTTGATAGATGGGAGACTATTTAGAGCCGCGTCAAACTAAATTAGCTCTTGTAAAGGGGAAGTACTAGAGATAGATGGTGAATGGAAGGTTGAGTTCAGTTAAAATGAGAAGGAGATGTATAATGCTCAAGCAATCAGATATGCCTCTCGTCAGTCGTGGAGCATTCATTCTCAGTAATGTTAGTGTCCCAAATCTATATAAAGCTAGTGATGAGCAAACGCGTGTTTTTTATGTTGTAAATGATATTATGGATATTGATATACTTGTGTGTTAGGAAATGCTGCATTTCTGATTGAGCTGTTCTTTACCCATAACCATGGTGCTTTGTTATTACAGGTGGCACTCTGCCGGGACATATGATCAAAGCAGCAAGACTGGAGGTCCATTTGGGACCATGAGATTCAAGGACGAGCAGGGACATTCTGCAAACAACGGTATCGTCATTGCCATTAACCTCCTACAGCCAATCAAAGAGCAATTCCCCATCATTTCTCATGCTGATTTCCATCAGGTACCTTTTATATAATAATTCATCTTAGCATTGTACGCGAGTTCTTAAAGAGGTGAAACCGTTTCACTCCTTTCACTCCTTACAGTTAGCTGGTATTGTGGCTGTTGAAATAACCGGAGGACCCGATATTCCATTTCACCCTGGGAGAGTGGTTAGTTTCTTCTCTTCCTTCCTTCCTTCCTGACTAAATATATGTTACCCTGCATATTCTTCGTTATAAGGTTCGTGTATCAACATTCATGATATTCTATACTGTGAAACTTGTTTATGCATTAGATATTTAGATGAAAATGTGAGTACTATGAAACTTGTTTTCCTGTCTTCGTATTTTTCATTTCACATTCAATAAGAATGGATGAATTATTCATTGGCTTCTGGTTATCAATATCATCATCCATATGATAAATCTTCTCTTTTTCCTATTACCAATATGGCAAGCTAGCATGTGGTTAATATCTGTATAACTGTGGTTACTGATCGGATGTAAAAATCTTAGGACAAGGACGAGGCTCCTAAGGAAGGCCGCTTGCCCGATGCCACCAAGGGTGAGTTTTACTATTCCAGAATTCAGTCTGATTAAAATCTTGTTTACATTTAGAGAGCCAATATCTTTAGCATATAACTCTCTCTCTTTGTTGCAGGTTCTGATCATTTGAGGGATGTTTTTGACAAACAAATGGGCCTGACCGAGCAGGATATTGTAGCACTATCTGGTGCCCACACTTTGGTATGTGATATATCAGTATACGCAATCCTTTAGCTTTACCTAATACTCGAGAAATCGATATCAGAAACTAAACGAAAATCCGATTCTCATGCAGGGAAGATGCCACAAGGAACGGTCAGGATTCGAGGGACCATGGACCGCAAACCCTCTCATCTTCGATAATGCCTACTTCAAGTATAACCATGTCGATACGTACCTTATTCTTCCAAAATTTACTGCTTCTGTATTCTCATTTCGATTCTCGAACAGGGAGCTTCTCTCTGGAGAGAAAGAAGGCCTTCTGCAGTTACCATCAGACAAGGCACTTCTCTCGGATCCCGTCTTCCGCACGTACGTCGATAAATACGCCGCGGTAAGTGCTTCCATCTCCCTATGCTGATGCACACGACACTCTTCATGTGAAAAAAACTTTTTATGTTTTTTTTGTTTTGTTTTAATTAGGATGAGGATGCTTTCTTCACTGATTATGCAGCTGCTCACCTGAAGCTCTCTGAGTTGGGGTAATAATGCTTTTGTTATGATTTCTCATGCTTTCCAATGTAGTACCTCCGTCCCATAAATCTTGTCCACTTTCTTTCGACGCAGTATTTAAAGAGAGTTGTTAGTTGTGTGTAAAGTTGTGGGTCCCATAAAAAAATATGTGTAATAATTTGCTAAAATAGGAAAGTGGACAAGAATTTTGGGACAACCTAAAATGGTATAGTGGACAAGAATTATGGACGGAGGGAGTAATTCACTTCTTCCATTCACATCTCTCACCTTGAGAAATTTTGCAGTTTTGCCGATGCCTAAATTGGTCTACAGGAGAGAGAAAGGAAGATAGCCAACTAATATTTTTTGCTTACAACTAAAACTCTTACTATCGGAATATTTGATGGACTTGTTGGATGTTGAAATTTTGCTTTGGTTCACTTGCTTTCTAACTAAAATAACCAAGAAAATTAAACGAATTTCTCTCTTAACTCTCTCCTTCAAAAATTAGTTACGAAATTTATTTTTTTCTGACTATTAAGTTGTGTTTAGGGCCAACTCTTTACATAATCTATACGGATAAGTACATATGTATTTTAGCTGGAGATATAAAAAAGATAGAATTTTAGCCACTTCTAAAAAGTTTTCATTTTTTTTATTTAAGTTGGGTACACAATGTCAGACTAAAGTGTAAGAGAGTTTCGTCTAGTCATTGTCGAGCCCTAATCCCAAATCATCATCGCTAAGCAATAAAATCAAATCGCCATCGCCATTGCCATTGCCAAGCAATAAAACCAATGGCCATCACTGAGTCCTAATCCCAAAATCACCATTGTCAAGCTATAAAACAAAATCGTCATCGCCAACCCTATCTTTTATATTATTTAGAAAAATATTTCAACTATAATATTATATTTTTAAAAATTAGAATTAACATAAAATTTTCTAAAAAAAAAATCGAATCTTAATTTATTAGATTATTATTTCAAAAAAGTTATTTATATGTCCATTAACTCAAACAAAATTTATCTATATATAGATAAACTTTTGAAAACTTATTGATAATTATATTAATAAAATTATTATTAAATGTCATGTTTAAGAGGAACGACGGTTGTTGTTATTAATTTTTTAATAGTTATATTTTAGAAATGAATAATAGATACTCTTCCCCAAAATTGCAAATCGCCTAATCCCTAATATCGTCGTCTCTCCTTTCGCCTAATCTTTTACATCGCAGCTGAACACCTCCTTGCCAACACCTCATCTCTATCGCCCAACACCTAAATCGCTCTCTCCAAATCGCATAGGACCTTAATCGGGTGAAGTGGCAAAGTCGCATAAATCAAATATGGATCCTTCTTATCAGGTAAATTGTATTAAACCACAAACACAATTCCATTTTCCTATCTCGTATATACTGGGTTATGATTCAATTATTAGGAATTAGTGTAATTGGGAATATTGATAGAATCTGTTGGGTAAATCAAGAATTTGGTAATACTCGTTTGAATATTAAAATGGGAATGTGATTGGAATATGAACATTAGTCTCTGATCAGTTATTCGTGTTTGATTACTACTGTTGTTGTCGATAATTACTTGAATTTGATTGAAATTGTATTAGTCGCCTACTGTTGTTGTCGTCCTTGAATTTAATTGAAATTGTATTTATCGTCTAACAATAACATATAAAAGCATTACTGCCATACAATTATGCTCGATTGTTTTTTTGTTTTTGTTTCTATTTTTTTATAGAGTGATTGGAGTTGGAAAAGACAATCGTTGCAAAGATTTAAAGGCTTTTTCAAGTACTACATTAACCTTGATGTAATAAAGGACATAACTAAGGTTTTGGGAGGTCTAGGTTCTTTAGACAGATTTGGTGATGGTTGCTTTGGCAATTTTTTGAGATTTAGCAAAGGCATCAGTTATCGTTAAGCATTAGTTGCCCTCTTCACCCATGAGGTGGTTGTTCCTGGTGCTCCGGAGCACGAGATTTGGTTTCGTGTAGGTTCAAAAAATATTCCTTTCTCGGCAAAAGAGTTTGCATTAGTTACAGAACTATGCTTTGGCGTATCAGACTTCGATCCATGCTCCCCAACCATCAGATTTCGGATGGTGTCTTCATACACCGGCATTATGGGAGCTCAACACCAAAGCTCCAAACTTTGTATGATAATTTTTAAAGAGTCGAAATTTCAGACAGACGATGATTATCTTAAGGCGACATATATTATGATGTTTCATTTTATGCTTGCTCCTTATGATAAATCTCGTAAGATTGATGATTGGATGTCAAGACTGCTTTCTTAAACGGTCACCTTGAAGAATGTAGAGACATATACATGAAACAACCAGAAGGGTATGTGAAAGAGGGCGAAGAGAATCTAGTTTGGAAGGTTAAGAAGTCTATTTATGGAGTTAAGCAAGCTTCCCAGTTATGGCACCAGCGTTTCGACGAGGTAGTCAAATCTTATGGTTTTGTATCCTGTCCTAATGAGGTGTGCGTGTACCGTTCTGTGTTAACGGAACCGTATCTGTGTTAACGGATCAATGGTGTTTCTTGCACTTTACGTAGATGACATCCTTCTCATTGACAACAACGTTGAAGTGTTATCAGACGTAAAGACGTGATTATCCGAGCAGTTTCAAATGAAGGATTTGGGTGAAGCGGCTTACATCCTTGGGATCAAGGTTATAAGAGATCGCCGGAAATGGATGTTGAGTTTATCCGAGGCATCCTACATTGGCACTGTTATTGCTCGATTTAGCATGCAAAATGCTAAGAAAGGTTCAGTACCTTTCAGACATGGCATTTTTCTATCCAAGAATCAGTGCCCTAAAACGCCTGAAGAGATAGAAAATATGAGACTAGTACCATATGCTTCCGCTTGTCGGTAGTCTCATGTATCTAATGCTTCGTACGAGACCATATATCTCATATGCTGTAGGCATGGTCTCAAGATATCAGTCTAACCCTGGACAAAAGCACTTGATTGCGGTAAAAAATATTATCAAGTACTTTAAACGGACTAGAGATTATAGGCTTGTTTACCAGTCAGATAGTCTAGTGCCTTTAGGTTATACAGACTCTGATTTCCAGGCTGACAGAGAAGAGAAGAAGTATACCTCGGGTTATGTGTTTACCTAGGGAGGTGGAGCCATTTCATGACGGAGTGCAAAGTAGAAGTGCATTGCGGACTCTACAATGGAAGCAGAGTATGTGGCTGCTTTAGAAGCTTCTACAGAGGCGGTTTGACTTAAGAATTTCCTCCTGGATCTTGATATTGTTCCTAATTTGCCTAAGGTGATCACGATTTATTGTGATAATGCGGATGCAATGGTAAATTCTAAGGAACCTAGATCTCACAAGACGTCTAAACACATAGACACGAAGTACCACATCATAGGAGAATTCGTACATCGAGGAGACGTGGTGATTGACAAAATTGGAACTGATGACAACCTAGCTGATCCTTTCATGAAGAGCTTACCAATCTCGTCTTACGAGAAGCATGTTTGTGGCTTACGAGTGGTAGAGATGCCCCCCCCCCCTTAGGACTACTACAGAAACATTTGTATAAGTGGGAGAAGATGCAGTGATAGATATGATATATAGCTGAGCGTGTATGTTTGTACTAGTTAGTACCAGAGCTGACACATTGTATACTAAAAGTTTATTTTAGTATAAATTGAGAGAGAATTGTTGGGATTTTGTATAATGGAAGCAAATTTTATGCTTGTATACAATGTGTTTTGTCATTACCACTATTTTATTTTCCTATCTCATAAATATATATTTGCACATGTAATCATTTATCTTGTATATAAGTTAGATTGTGTAGTGTGTTGTAGATCACATTAGACTACTCAATTGGTTGACTTGACAAGATATAAACAGTTATCATAGTTGAGACAACTTAAGGATAAGTTGTCGGTATAAGCTGCAGTTTAGATAAGAAGTGGTTTGTCTTGGCTGCTTGTCTATACTGATACACTGAATGTGGTATATTGATGGATCACAATGAGATGTGTTCTCCTGACTGACCTTAGTGGAGAACCACTAGTGGAGATTAGTTGGTCTTAAGTTTGATAAGACTTCAGCTAAGTGCATTTGACTATCTATCACTTTGACCTACTAAGATGAACGTCATCGCGACCGGATCTACGTATCTTCGGTGCTAGTAGTCATTTGTGACTCAGGTTGGTTGTCTATATTTTGCAACTGTATCCTAGTAAATGGGTTGATAATATCCCCTCAGGAACTCGTAAAGATTATCACACTAAACCCGACCGGTTGATTAAGTTCAGGTGTATTAATAAGGTCGAGTGGTACTACTCAGGAATATATAAGATGTTAATTAATTTAAACTGTCAGTAAGCTTAATTAATTAACGGATATTTCTATCTTAAATACATGGATCGATTAGTCTAAAATACAAACTCATGCTCAAGTTGGGATAAACGGGTAAGTCAACACAAATTCTCTAGTGGAATAAATCTGTGTTTATTAATTGATATTGTTCTGGGCTGAGCATAGATAAATTAATTAATTTGAGGCCCGACTTTATTTCTTGTATTGGAATCCCTGATCTGGCTCAATAGTTGCCTAATTATTTATTGTCTCTCAGAAATTATTATTAATAGATTAATGTATTTTATATTATTTAATAATGTTATTTATCTGGAATTAATTTGTTGGGCTAATTAATTGATAAATAAAAGTAGTCCAGTAGATTAATTTATTATATTATGAGCTAATTGATGTATAATCCCATTAGGATATAATTAAATTAATGAGCTACAAATATTAATATAATATTAGCTTTTGAAGCCTATATATATTACTATTCTGTTCATAATCAGAACACACATTCACATTCTTAGAAACGTAAACGCGTGAGATAGAGAGAGAGACAGACAAAAAATATTTTCTTCAGTTCTCTAACCACGCGGAGGAAGAAAATAGTCGGAACATAGATTAGAAGATTTGAACGGGAGCAATAATCAGAGCTACTAAAACATACGAAGGAGACAAATAAATTCCATTCCTCCAGTGGTGTTCACTAGAATTGATTAAAGTACTCCCTCCGTTCCATCGCTTGTCCAATTTGGTTTCGGCGCGGTTATTTAGGTGGGTTGATTTTATATAATAAAAGTATGTGACCCATATAATTAATTAATTGTGTACAATTGGTATGTGTGGTAAAGGTGTGATACTCATATTATTATCTAATTATTTAGAGTTGATTTGAGTGGGTAAAGATGTGAGACTCTTTTCCTTATTTAGAAAGTGGACAAGTGAGATGGAACAACTCAAAATAGAATACTGGACAAATGTAATAAGACGAAAGGAGTATTATTTTTGAAACAATACATTTTTAATGGATAACTCAAAAAAGAATATAATATGTTAGCAACATATCGCAAATAGTAGTTGTTTGTTTTGCATATGTAATGGGCTTATACAGTTGTACACAGTGATGTAGCTAAGATTTCCCGTCAAAGGGGCCAACTAATAAGAATTTTTTAAAATAAATAATAAAAAAGTAGTTTAAAAATAGGCAATTTACCTAATTAAATCTCCAAACTATGAAGTTTTTTTCGAATTGGTTTATATCTTTTATTATATATCTAGTTTTTAGTTCCTCGAATTTTTAAAATTTTACCGTAGTAGTTCTTTAACTTTTCTGTTGATAAACAGTTTGTCAACAACATTTGAAAAAAAAATATTTAAGGGCATTTTCAGAAATTATTTTCGAGGACCAATTCGGCCATATTAATAAAGTTTGAGTACTAATTTCACTTAATTTCTTATTATTATTTAGTTTTTTAATTAAAAGTTATTGTCTCTTGATGCAATCTCCTCTAACAGTCGTAATGAACATGTTTTTGAATGTAATTTTGATAGTCATTTGGATAGAAAACTAATAAATAATGTGATCCATTAAGTAATTATAATGCTTCTATATAAATAGAGGGTTTGTAATTGTTAGATGATAAATTGTTTAGAATGTTGTAGATTTCATATATTGTGTCAGTCTTTCACAACCATAGATTTATTTCAAATTTTAACCCATCAATTTTTCATTCCGCAAAACAGTCTTGATAAAATATCTATATAAATAGTCATGCTTAACTATGATAGCTAATTAATTGCTATGTACAATATAATTAAATACAAGTATAATATAGTACAATTAAAGCGGTGAACTTTCTAAGAGAAAATCTAAATTCAGATAAAAAATTACCAAAATCGAAAAGATCGAAAACAACAACCACTATTTAAATTATTATCTAAAGTTTGAATTATTACCTCTGAAGATCTGAATTATATGAATCTTTGTGCAATGTGTATGTAATTGGATACCTTGTTGTGTATTCAACTCTGTGCAAAGTGTTGCTAGCACATCAAATACTTTGCAAGTATGGAACCAAGAAACCTGAATTATAAATTTAAAATGTCAAAATTTTGAAGAATCAGTATTTTTTTATTCCAAGCCACCAAGATTACTTCAAGCCAGTCTTTGCAAGGTAACTGCAAACATCAACATCATATCATCCTGATAAGATTTCTAAAATGTGATATACAACACAAAAAATTGACAATAGGATCAAGTTTGAAACAACTTACCTAGAAACATCAAAGGCTTATTATTTAGCCGGAAAGATGGAGAGACTAAACTCACCGCAGCCGTCGGCCAATTTCACCCTTTTTGCCTCTTCAATTTCCCTAGCAGAAACACATACAAGTCTAAGAGCTGGAAGCTTTAAATTCTAGCAAAGTCCCGTGGAATCTCAATCAGTTTCTTATAATGACGCAGCTTAAGACTTTTAAGTCTAGGGAAATGACTCGATGTAGCAATCCATACAACTAGCTCAGTGCCTTTAATCAATAAAAATTCAAGACCACGAAAACCATCAGCTGCAACCTCCCAATACTTTCCATCAAATGCCTTCTTTTTGAGCTTGAGAGAGACCAGATTATCCATCAATCCAAGGGTAGACATGCTACTCCACTCGAAGGAAGTTGCTTCTAGAGTCAGGCTCTTAAGTGTCGATGGAAATTGATAATGCTGGGGAAGGATCAGTGATCGAGGTATAAATTGGGTATTATGCATAACATTCAGTAGTACTAGCTTCTCAAGAGACTCCATTCTCACCAAACTGGCAAAGGATCCAGTCTTGCCATCAAAAAATGAGGCTAGGGGCCCACGTACGGCTAACTTCTTCAAATTTATGGCCCACTGCAGAAACTCAGCTGTGCAGCTCTCAGTTATGATTATTCCAATTGTTTGGAGCTCTCCACCAGACTGACTACCTTCTCTTGCTCTCGGCAAGATGGCAATGACTTTAGTCTTAAAATGCCTCAATTGCATCTTCAATACATCTATCTTCACTTTGAGCTCCAGACACTGTGTATCTACAATTAGTGTTTGTAGGTTCAATAGATTCTCAAATTTTTGAGGGAGAACATCCATGTCCATTGATAGTAGGGGGTTACGGTATACCGAAAAATCGGTATACCGCACATGCCATACCGAAAAAATACCAAAGATAACGAATTTTTGGTATACCGTAATTTTCGGTACTGTATCATATCGTACCGAAGTTTTTTCGGTACGGTAACGGTATGAGATTTTCCATACCGAGGTATACCGCATACCGAAATTCATACCGCATATATCTTGTAGAAAAGAGTGCAAAAATGTTGGTTACAAGTTTTGAACACGAGTTATTACAAATATGTTACTCATATCAAACAATCTTAATGTTATATCATAAATTCACTTAAATGGCATAACTTTACTTGACATAAAGTCACATTATTTATCTATTAAATCATGAAATGCATAAAAAAACATATTTTTCAACTTTATAAACATTAACCTATAATATTAACAAATTCATACAAAATAGATAGATTAATTAATTTTATTGGAAAATAATATTAATACTACTAACTTTTTTGGCTTTTATAAAAAAACGTAGATTAAATTTACGTTATACCGTTAAATATTCGGTAGACCTTGATTTTTCAGTATACCGAAGTGCGGTACGGTATACCGAAAGAGCGGTACGACAACAATATGAATATTTGCTATACCGAACTTTCGGTATACCGAACTATGGTATACCGAAATGATCGGTACGACAACGGTGCTTTTTCCCATATCAACCCTTATCGGTACGGTATGCGGTATGAGAAAAATAGTACGGTATACCGTACCGAACACCCCTAATTGACATAATAAGGAATCTCAGGTGGACCAATGCATCCATGTGTTCTGTCACTCGGTCAGAGACTTCTCTCCATGCTTTTACCAGGTCGCAATTTGACGTTGAATGCTTTGTAAACAATATGCCACCGATGACCATAATTGCCAGTGGCAGTCCATTACAATCCGATGCAATTGTACGCCCAATTGCAGTCAAATCATCTAGACAAGACAACTCACCTAGTGCCTCTAATCGGAGCAGGTTCCAACTTTCATTTAGATCGAAAGAAACGCAACTTGCAAGGCTCCCTCGGAAGCTAGCACACTTGCCCACATTCACATCACGACTCGTGATTAAAACTTTATCCTTCACATTTTCAGTCGGGATAACAGATTTAAGAGTGCCCTAATCTTTAGCACTCCAAATATCATCCATGACTACAAGGAACGTGACATTCTTCAGATAATCAGAGACCATTTCGGATAAGCCATTGTTGTTTGTACTTGCCAAGCTGATTCAGAATTGCTATGCAGATGTCCTTTATAGAGAAATTTTGTGAAACCGATAGCCATATACGGTTAGGGAATATAAATTCAATTTCCTTGTCCGTGTAAATTTTCCATGCCAGAGTTGTCTTGCCAAGTCCAAACATTTCGACCACAAAAATAACATCAAAATACTCGGTTTCTATATTTAGCCGGGATATCAATTCTTCAGTTACCTGTACAAATTTGTCGACGTGAAAATAGTAGCTCGTCACCACCTTTATACTCATATATATTCCAATAACCACCATGTCGGAGAATAATGCGTTGACATCTAATTTGTAATACGATAAATTCGATTAGTCTAGTATATGATGACGATTAACTAAGCAGTGGAGATTTTATAACATAATAACTGTCATCATCAATTAACATCGCCAGAGAGGAGTATAAAATATAGACGATGGCGAGTATAAAATATAATCATCATCGCCTAGCTAGGTGATGACGAGTATAAACTATAATCGCCATCATAGGCGATGATGAGTATAAATTATAATCGATGTCGCCTAGCTAGGCTATGATACGTATAAACTATAATCGTCGTCGCCTAGCTTGGCGATGGCGAGTATCTAATCTTCAATCACCTAATTATAAACAACACATAATTCCATATAAATGATATATACATATATATATATATATATATATGTGTGTGTGTGTGTGTGTGTGTGTGTGTTAATTTATACAATGATAAATGATATTTAAGTGAATACAATATAGATAAACACATTAAATCTACTAATCCTATCATAATTTTTTTAAAAATAAATAAATAAAAGTAGTAACAAATATTTTTCGAAGAAAAATGCGTGAAATATGAAATTGTTCAATCAAATAGGAAATACAGTAACTTATCGGTTCCATGCTTTCGGTATGATTTAACTAACAAGAATTCTCTTCTGGGTTCTTGAATTTTCACACAAATTTCTTGCATTTTTTACACAAAAAAATCTTTTCGCCTATGAATTTTTTGTTTGATAAAAACGATATTCAAAATGAGAGCTTTACTAAAAGGCGATTAAGAGATAGTTCTGGGGATTGAGAGACAATTGTGTAGAAATTAATGTGAAAATAATTTTTTTTTTTTGCTTTTTGTCATAAAATGTCAACTTTTGCAGAGGGATGTAATTGATATTCCATATTTATTATTATTTTAATGAAAAGTGGCTACAAAACTTACATTTTTAAAACATCGGCTATAATTCATATTTAAAAAATAAGAAATAAGAAGAAATTTGCATTATTGATTTCATTTTTTGATGGTTTAGATTGAATATGCTCTAGAATATTCTTTTTGCATATTTTTATATATTTTATGTATAAGGACAAAAATATGAAAAAATATAAAATGTATGCATAAAAAAAATAAAGAATATGCATAAAAATATAAAGAATATGCATACTTCTCACTTTCCTACATAATTATGTCTTTCCACCGGATCCATAGCCTATAAATTATTCTTATGTATATCCCTTGTTTTTATATGTTTGATTGAGTGGTTGACCAACTGATAAGATCTTGTGACTGGAATGTGGAGCTTCAACCTCTTTGAAGCACGACTCAGGTGGGTTGACTGGGTTATTGGATTTTGAGAATTTAAATTCAACCCGTAAATAATTAAATAAGCAAAGTAGTCTGTATGAGGATAGTCGTTTTGGTCAACCTTGACATGCTATTTCTACATTATTTTCGAGGTAAATAAACCATCTGTGGGACCCAATCAGTACTGCTCACTCTTGTGTTGAACATCCAACGTACTCGGCCAAATAAATAAAATTTGACCGGAACTGGATTTAGATTTTAATATTTTTATACTAAGACGCCTTTGACCTTGTAATTAAAGCTTATACATAAGACAACAAAGAAATCACGGCTTAGCTTGTTGATGAACAAATTCATTAATGTTGCGCGGAAATTACAGTTAAACCTCGATAAGTAATATTCAATAAATTAATAATCTCGTTAAGATAATAATTTCTTTCGGTCCCGATATAGGTTAATGCACTAAAATAATATTCGATAAAGTAATAACTCCGTTAAATGAATATTTTTTTATCGGTCCCAAGGATATTACTTTATCGAGGTTTAACTGTAATCTAAAGAGATACCTTAACACCACAAAGGTTTAGGTGTACTACAACTATGTACTCTTGTGTGTAACACACCATAAGGGTGTTGACATGTGGCATATGTGGCCCACTTTTTTAAATGAAAAGCGTCACATGTCGATACCCTTGTAGTGTGGTATACACAAATATACACAATTGTGGTACACCCAAGCCGCTCTGACTTAACACATACTCCTCGGACCTAATAAATATGATATGTTTGATTTCGAAACGAAGATTAAAAAAAATGAGTGTAGATGTGTTAAAATGGTGGGTACACTTATTTGAGTGACTGTAGTCCACAAATTATTTATTTTTCAAGAGACAAGATTACAATAATGGAACAGTCCAAAAATGAATACAAACTATGTTTATTAGGACGGAAGGATTCTAATCTTGTGACACTAAATCATTTTGCAAGAGCTTATTTTAATTGCTCATCTGTTTTATGACAGTATAAGCAGATTATAATGTTTGTAAAAACCTACATTCTACGTTAATTTCTCTAAAATTAAGTAGTAAATATGCTTAAATTTATAAGTATATATTGTGGTGTTTTTGGTGCTTAAAGCATTATAATTTTCGGAATAAACATAAATTACCAAAATCTCATGCTTTTGACTAAAAATAGTTTTTTTCAACTTTAAACATAAATAAATATAAAAAATATTTATAATAAGCAGTTGCATACACACCCGTGTAAATAAAATAGAAAAAAATCAAATTTAAATTAAAAAATATATATATTTTTAACGTTTATCCTTATACGAAATTGAAGCACGATATAATAACACACACTCATTTTCAACTTTGATAGATTTTCAGTGTTACAGTTAAACATCGATAAAGTAATAATCTCGCTAAGATAATAATTTATTCCGGTCTCGATATGGATCAATGTATTAAAATAATGTTTGATAAAGTAATAACCATAATTAAATGAATATTTTTTCTCGATCCCAATGTTATTACTTTATCGAGGTTTATATGTATTTCCCTCACATCTAATCTAACTTCTGAAAAACGTGGACTCACTTTTTCCACACTCTTTTACCTATTAAATCCTACACATAAATTAAAGTATGCAATTAATCCCAATTAAATAACGGACTAAACTCATTGACAAAATACCATACCCCTCTAAATAAATCACAACCGTTAGATCTCAAAGCAAGACCAAACGAGAGCCGTCAGATCACAGGCGGCTAAACTCTGACGTCTCTTTCGAACTCCACTACCCCCAGTCCTACACGCGGTTTCTTCCTCGCTCCTTCCCGGCAACTTTCATCTCATCATTCCCCATTTTGTTTGTCAAAATCTCGTATATATATACATTCAATTCATGCATTATCATGCAAGATTAGAAAGATTAGAATCCAACACTGGTTACGTGCATTAATTATTCAAAAAAATTCTTCAATTTTTTGAGTATAAAAAAGAATATATGGCCGATTTTGGAGGCGCCGGCGGCAATTACCCGGAATTTCCAGCGGCGGCGACTCACGGCGGACAGTTCATTCAGTATAATATTTTCGGCAATATGTTCGAGATCACCACCAAGTACCGGCCGCCGATCATGCCTATTGGCCGCGGAGCTTACGGTATAGTCTGGTAAGAACTAAGAAGAAGAAAAAAAAACTCACACAAACACGTGCGCGTGCGTGCGTGTGTTAAATTAGGGTTTTGATTTGGGGGTTTTCTGAAATTCGTGAGCTGATTGGTTGTGTTTTTTTGTTTTGAAGCTCTGTTTTGAACTCCGAGACGAACGAGATGGTGGCGGTGAAGAAGATAGCGAATGCTTTCGACAACTACATGGATGCGAAGAGGACGCTCAGAGAGATCAAGCTTCTCCGCCACTTGGATCATGAAAATGTTAGTGATTTTGATCAATTCATGATGTTGAATTTCTTGTTTGATTGTCTTTGAAAGTTGATATTATGTGGTTTGATTGATTAGGCCTAATTCATGATGTTGAATTTCTTCCATTTTCTTGTTTGATTGTATTTGAAAGCACAATTAAACCTCAATAAGGTAAGATCGGAAAAAATAGTTATTTAACGAGGTTATTACTTTATCGAACATTATTATTACTCTGTCGAGGTTTAACTGCATGTGGTTTGATTGGCTAGGCCTAAATCATGATGTTGAATTTCTTCCATTTTCTTGTTTGATTGTATTTGAAAGTACAATTCAACCTCGATAAAGTAATAATCTTATGATCGAAAAAAAAAATATTCATTTAACGAGGTTATTACTTTATCGAACATTATTTCAGTATATTGACCCATGTCGGGACCGGAAGAAATTATTATCTAAGCGAGATTATTACTCTATCGAGGTTTAACTGTATGTTGAATTTCTTTGATTTTCTTGTTCGATTGTCTTTGAGAGTATGTGGTTTGATTGAGTAGGCCTAATTCGTGATGTCGATGATTTGATCTTGATTCAAGTAATCTTATCCCATTTCTTGAGGTTTATTTTCGACAATCTTGATATTTGGACAACGTATATTACTCTATCGAGGTTTAACATGTCTTTTATCGCAGGTTATTGGCTTAAGAGATGTGATTCCTCCTCCTCTAAGAAGGGAATTCAACGACGTCTACATCGCGACAGAACTCATGGATACCGATCTCCATCAAATAATCCGATCCAACCAAGGCTTATCCGAGGATCACTGTCAAGTAATCCATCACTTTCTTTGCATTTTCTTGCTCACAGAAACCATCAACCAAACCTAAAATCTTGCTGGCCTATTTCCATTTTTGCAGTACTTCTTGTACCAGCTTCTCCGAGGTCTGAAATACATACACTCAGCTGGTGTGATTCATAGAGATTTAAAGCCCAGCAATCTGTTGCTGAATGCTAACTGTGATCTCAAGATATGCGACTTTGGCTTAGCGCGGACGAGCTCAGAAAACAAGTTCATGACAGAATATGTTGTGACTAGATGGTATAGGGCTCCTGAGCTGCTGCTCAGTTCATCGGAGTATACTTCTGCTATCGATGTATGGTCGGTCGGTTGCATCTTCATGGAGCTTATGAACAGGAAGCCTCTGTTTGCTGGGAAAGATCATGTCCATCAAATGCACTTGCTGATTGAGGTAGTTTTACTAATCAAATACACACCATTAGTTTTACTACATCATGCTCATCGCGATTCATCTTTCTTGCAGCTTCTTGGTACGCCTACTGATTCAGACCTAAACTTCACGAGAAATGAGGATGCAAGAAGGTACATCCGGCAGCTCCCACGACACCCGCGCCAGAACTTAGCTAAGTTCTTCCCACATATCAACCCTCTAGCCATCGATCTTGTTGACAAGATGCTCACAATAAATCCAACCAAGAGAATCACAGGTAAAAAAGAAAGAAAAATCACTCAAATTTTGCTTCCTATTTGAATAGATGAAGAACTAAACTCCCATTCATATCTTATTATTACAGTTGAAGCAGCTTTGGAACATCCTTATCTTGCTAAGTTACATGACACAGCTGATGAGCCAATCTGCTCAAAACCATTCTCTTTTGATTTGGAGCACCAAATGCTCACAGAAGAACAGATGAAAGATATGATCTATAAGGAGGCTTTGGAGCTGAATCTCACGTATGTTTGATACGATCCCTTCGACGTGTGTTCGTATTGTTCTTCATCACGACCTCCATTTCTTCGCCATGTTTAGAACCAGTGTTCTGTGTTGAGGGCTTGAGATTTATTAATTTTTTTTCTTTTTAAAGTACAATAAATGTACAGTCTGCATGTAATTCAGACATTTGTAAGAGTTTGTTATCAAGATAAGAAATAAAATTAAAATCTTACTAAATTATTACAATTTACATCAATTGCAACGGTTTTATGAGGTTTGCAAAGCAAACATAAATGTTTTTCTTTTTTCTTTTTTTCTATTTGTATACAGACATCATTGTAGCACCTAAATTCAAAATACTTCCTGATTAGCAATATGTGACAAGTATACATACGTTGTCATTATCCTCCTTACATAGAATGTTTGTAATTGCATCAAAATAAAAGCACAAACACATCACCCTTTTTAAACCCAAGATTTTTGTGTTAAAGTGATACTCAAAAGTTATCGATCATGGGGAGTCAAGCTCGTCGGAGCGGCGGCGCCGGCGGATGGATCACCTTTCCTTTCTTCATAGGTTTGTATCTTCTGTCCTTCAGACATAGATGGAAGGACACTAAGGTTTGCCATACCTTGTATATATATTTATAATATTTTATATACACTCGACGAATATATTATATCTATGTATATACTGTGCCAAAGTACAATAGATGTGAAAATACAATATGTGCAAAAATGTAATACATTAATATATATATATATATATATATAAAATAACTGCAAAATAAAATAAAATTAATGTACTTAGTAAAGATAAAATAGTAATTAGTGTAAAAAAAAAACCTCTATAAATAAGAAATAAAAAAAATCTTAAAAGAAAATATGTATAAAATATATTCAATTTTTTGCCTAATAAAATTATTGTTCAAACATTTCAAACTTTGATGAATTCTTTAAATATATTGTACTAGTTGTTATTTCTTTTCCTAACATTTTGTCTTTCGTGGCTCAAAATTCGGCATCCGTCCCTACCTTCGGACATACTAATTAGACAAACAAAATGTTTCTTGCTAATGTTATTCTTTCTTGTCAATTTTGTGGTGGAAGAACAGCCACAATGGCTGGCTTGACACTCTCAACAGGATGGATCGTCAACCTCATCACATTCTTGAAAGATGAGTTCAACATTCAAGATACTGATGCTGCTAAGATTTACAACGATGTCAATGGAAGTGTCACTTTGTTGCCTATACTTGCAGCCATCATTGCAGATTCATATCTGGGCTGCTTCTCTGTCATCTGGTCCTCCTCTCTCATCTCTCTACTGGTATGTCATAATCATTCGTTCTTCAAACATACTCCCTCCGTCCCATTATTAATGCCCACTTGCTTTTTTTGGTTGTCCCATATCAAATAAAGAAATAAATGAGTGGACCACAATCAATCTAAGCAAGTGGACCCCATCCACCCCTTTATACTTTTACACCACAACTTTACACCTTTACCTCCACTATTTTAATTACCGTGTCCAATCCTAATGGGACATAAATAATGGGACGGAGGGAGTACAAAATTTATACTCCCTCCATCCCGTTTGAAACGACCTGAGAATTAAGAAAGTAGATGATAAAATATGAGATAGGAGGAGTAGATGATAAAGTAAGAGGGAGAAGATGAGTGAGATAGTGAGACAATAGATAATAAAGTAGGAGAGAGCAAATAAGTGATATAATGAAAGTCGATGATAAAGTAGGAGGGGAAAATTATAAAGTATAAGAGAAGATTGTGATTTTTTTTGAAAGTTATTTCCTTTATCGAAATCACGTTGTTTTAAATGGGACGTCCCGAAAAAAAAAACAATCGTTCCAAATGGGACGGAAGGAGTATTTCAGCCCTCTAATAAATGAATCATCCATTTTTTTTTTGTCTTACCTTACCACGCCCATTTTTGGTTCTATAATGTGAATGATCGTCCCTTTCCTTCTCCGACGGAGAATGTAATTCACACCCCCCTTAATTTGAACGTCCCCAAAAGGAAAACGATCGCTTCAAATGGGACGGAGGGAGTATTTCAATCCTCTAATATGAATGAATCGTCCATTTTCTTGTCTTACCTTACCACGTCCGTTTTTGGTTCTATAAATGATCGTCCACTTCATTCTCCGACGGAGAGTGTAATTCACGCACCCCTTCTCCATCAGATGAAAAAAGCAGACAATTGCTCACATTACACGATCATAATCGAAATTTCGTCTTCTTCAAACTGTCATGATAAAGAAAAGAGTGAAAATCTTGATCATAAGCTACTAAATGCAGGGTGTAGTGCTACTAGTACTAACTGCAGCAATCAACCATTTGAGGCCTCCTACCTGTGAAAAGGGATCAAATTCTTGCAAGCATCCATCTCCATCACAATATGGAGTTCTATACCTTGCCTTGGCTCTAGCATCTATCGGGGCTGCAGGAGCGCGTTTCACTATCGCATCCATGGGAGCCGATCAACTCGACACCACGAAACAAAGAGGGATCTTCTTCAACTGGTACCTATTCACAATGTACATGGCAAACTTTGCAAGCGCCACTATTCTTGTCTATGTAGAGGAGAATGTTAGCTGGGCTTGGGGTTTGAGCATTTTTGCCATTGCTAATATTGTTGGTTTGGTAGTTTTCTTGTCTGGGAGTAGATTCTACCGAATCGCCATGCCTACAAGTAGCCCTTTTAAGCATTTAGCTTGTGTAGTAGTTGCAGCTATAAGGAAAAGGAAGATGATTCTCTCACCAGAGAATGAAGTCTACCATCTTGAAGATGATTCACAGACAGTGCTTAAGGCTCCTACACCATTCTTGAGGTCAGTTTATTGGTTAATTAATTGTCTACTTCAATTGAAAAAAAAAAAAAAACCTTGATTCATGTGAACCACGAATCGATCTTATCCATTGGTTCTTACGTATCGGTCAAAGATTTCCGACTCATATGCTTGCAATTTGAGTCCTGTTCCGGATGAAATATATGTATTTTTTTTCACTTAAATCAACATAATCTTCCGAATCTTTTTTTATTAGGACCGGACTTTATTTATATATCGTGCAATTTTTATGCTCCCTCCGTCCCATAGATCTTGTCTCGTTTTCCTTTTTGACTTGTCCCATAGATCTTGTCTAGTTTCCCTAAATGTCAAGATCTTGTGGCTAGAATTTACCACAATTTGAGGACCTACAACTTTACGTAAAACTAACTATTCTCCTAAATAACCGCGCCAGAAAGAAATGAGACAAGATCTATGAGACAGAGGGAGTATATTGTATGAATTTGGTTAAATTTTTTACCCGCCACAGCCCTTTTTGCGATTGAGTTTCGGTGTATAAGGAAATAGGTATATTGGTTAGTCCTCAAAGCTTTAACAACTCCTACTTTTAGTGTTTTCCAATAAATTAGGCGGGTGGTCTAATGAGTAAAACTTTAACTGGTAATTAATTTTGGTTTGGTTAATGGCTGATCGATACTTACATTTCTCAATACCATAGAAAAACGTATTAGTTCCCAAATTAGACTACTTATCTATGTTGATGAGATGATGTAAGAAAACTTACTTGTACATGCAGGTTCCTGAACAAGGCAGCAGTGAAGAGTCCAGAAGATTCCAGAAGCCCATGGAGACTATGCACAGTCCAGCAAGTTGAAGACCTGAAAAGCATAATTAAGATGTTACCAATATGGACAAGTGGATTGATCTTGTCAATCCCAATAGCAGTCCAGCTAGGGTTCATAGTCATACAAGGCAAAACAATGGACAATCACCTCAAATCCCATTTCAGCATCCCAGCTGCTACAATGCAAGTATTCCAACTTCTCTCAACTTGCATCGCGATAACGTTGCTAGACCGGGTCATATTTCCGCTCTGGGAAAAACTTGCACACAAGCCTCCCACGCCCCTGCAGCGCGTCGGGATAGGCCATGTTATCACCATCCTCAGCATGGTTGCTTCAGCGGCTGTGGAATCGAAGCGGCTGCATGTGGTTAGATTGCATGATCTACAAGACAAGGTTGATGCAGTTGCACCTATATCAATACTATGGCTAGCTCCACAGCTAGTCCTTATTGGAGTGGCGGAAGCGTTTCATTTTGCTGGGCAGGTTGCATTCTATTACCAGGAGTTTCCTGAGGCTTTCAAGAGCACTTCGACTGCTGTTGTTGCGATGTCGATTGGAGGGGCCTTTTACTTGAGCAACCTCGTTATTGATCTTGTTCGGAAGTCATCAGAATGGCTGCCGGACAATATCAACAGAGGGAGATTAGATAATGTGTTCTGGTTGTGTTGTATTATGGGAGGACTGAATCTGGTTTTCTATTTAGTGTGTGCATCCCTGTACAAGTATCAGAGATCTTGAGATTTTGAAGGCGATTGATTAGTGAATTTCCATTTTCTGTAGTACAAAATGACTAGCAAGCATCAAATTGAATGTGTGTGTGTGTGTGTGTGGATTCACACAAGTTCCAGATGTGATACCATACCTGCTTGCAAATCTTTATAAACACAATCTGCTATGTCTGCACAAAACTATACATATTAGAGAGTGATTACATTTTAAGCAATTCTACTGAAAAACCTCACTAATTGACCATGCATAAATAAAGCTTATAAAACAAGCCAGCCCAACTAACTAGTAGTTACTCTGCAATTGCATGTGTAACTATCTTGTTTCAGCAAAAGAAGAAAACTAGATATCAAACAAGCATTACAGTGAGCCAGGCTGTAACTAGTCCCAATGAAGGGGGATGTTGTGATGTGGACTTATATCCCACATCGGTTCCACACGCAAAGTGTGGAGGGTATATAAGTGGGAGTCAATCCTTCCCTCATAACGTGGGTTTAGAGGGAAGTTAGGGCTCTTGCTTGTATTCCAACAATTGGTCCGACCTGCCGGATCCGGAGGCTGCAGGGGAAGCGGGCCGCCGGGTGGGCCCCGTGGAGGGCCAAGGCTGGCTTGTCCCGGGGATCGGAATCATCCGGTGTGTGCCGTCCGGTTCGAAAGGGGGATGTATTGTTGTGATGTGGACTTACATCCCACATAGGGTGGAGGGCCAAGGCTGGCTTGTCCCGGGGATCGGAACCATCCGGTGTGTGCCGTCCGGTTCGAAAGGGGGATGTATTGTTATGATGTGGACTTACATCCCACATCGGGTGGAGGGCCAAGGCTGGCTTGTCCCGGGGATCGGAACCAGTCGTCCGGTTCGAAAGGGGGATGTATTGTTGTGATGTGGACTTACATCCCACATCGGTTCCACACGCAAGTGTGGAGGGTATATAAGTGGGAGTCAATCCTTCCCTCATAACCTCGGTTTTGAGGGAAGTTAGGGCTCTTGCTTGTATTCCAACAGGGGACTTCTTGCATACACAGTAAAATCAGGTAAACCAGAATCAACTATAATTACACCAAAACTATTTCCATCAGTTCTTGCATTCTACAAGTTTATAGAAATATAATCTGTTGTTGCATATGCAATCAATGTAGCATGCATAGCAAAAACTTCCAGATCCACCAAATGTATGAAAGATTGTCATAACTGCCTTCATTAACTGTGTTCTGAAAAAAATATATATATAATTTTTGCTGGAACTTAGAAAATTCACCATTATGAAATGGATTTATTGAAACAAGAGAGAATTCAGAAGTACGGGAGAACTTATATAGATGTCTATCTAACTAGCTTGAAGAAAATACAGATAGAGATGTAAAGAAAACACCTAGTGAAATTCTTTGGAACTATAAAGAAGTAAGAGCATCTCTGAGCAGCATAAGCAAATTGGTGATAACATTTTGCTCAGCAACTCTGATATTTCAAGGTACTTATGGAAGGCCCTTGTCCGCGGGGTAACTGCCAAGTAGCCTAATAAATGGTGCAAACTCATGCGAAGAATGCATAATTATAATGTTCATTAGAATTATTGCAACCAGGATATCATGATGTAACATTTAAAAGAAGGGGAAAAGAAAATAGTTTTCTCCAAGCAGAACATTAGGGATAGACTTCAGATGATCAAGAAAATTTTGAGCACTTTTGCACGCCTTGGATTCTTCAAAGTCAAGATAGAAAACATATGGGCAGTACCGATCTCGATGAGACCATCTGATCACACAATATTTATTGAGTCCTCAATTTTCCAATAAGAAGCAGACAACAAAACTACAGAAATTTGGTGCACTTACTTAGAAAAAACAGTGGAAGTGTCGTCAAATTTTTCTAAATACTGCTTCTCCAGTGTACGGCTTTCAATCTAGTCATTAGTAAAGGGAAAGATGAAGTTGAGGCATACACAAGAAGGCATAAGACAACTCTACGCGACAAAGACGAACTCACCTTGGTGAGATTGATATCTCTCATTGCAAATACCTCTAGTGCCTCAACAAGCCTAACATCCCCTAGCGAGAAGACTATACTTGACTGTACATGAGAAACGTAACTATGTAAGAAATAAAAAGTGCATGGCAAGGGGAATTGCTTATGAAGATAATCAAATCTAAAGTCTGCAGCTAGCTTTTTCAACCAATCACTTTCAGTTGCTCACTATGCAGTTATGACCTTAGAAGGTTTATCAGTGCATGGTACGATCGGATCCCTAGCCATCATAAGGAATCGAGTTAAATTAGCCGGATCATCCTGGAAAGACAAGGTAGAAGAATGAAAGAATCAGTCAAATCTACAATAATCATTTATAAAACTCTGTATAGTTACTCCAGACCATATATCTCAGCAGAAGAAGGCTAGCAACAACTCCAGTATTCTTAAGTTTATTGTAAGCAACATGCTGCACATTCAAATAAATTTAAAAGCATGTACTGAAAAAACTCAATAATTATCATAGTATAACAAGAAATATCATTAAATACCTTTGCTGCTTCACCAGTATCATTAAAACCTACACCCTTCAATCCCAACTCAGTTAAGAAATTCTCGCACTGCACAAGACCCTGCAGGAGTAAAAGTTAGAGAATGTAAGCTCCATTTTCCAGAGATAAAAATATGGTATTGCTAGATTGAGACTTTGAGCTACATGTGGTTGGCAAAGAACCCTATTAAGGTCTTCAATTTTGACACCAGGATTAGCTAGTATGCAGTATCGGACCGCAGGATTAACCTCTCCAACCAGGGGCGGATACAAAGGGGGGCGGGTGGGTCCGACCCCCCCCCCACCGAACTTTCGTGTATTACTACGATTAGCTCTCTATTTTTTTATAATTTACATATATATTCCATTTTGATTTTCGAGTTTATAATTTTAAGGGATAGTTAGATGATAACATAATATCCCTAAATATCGCTAAATAGTAAGTATAGTTAGACCTAAATAGAAACAAATGCCCCTAAAAAAATTTCTCGGGGCTCCGCCCCTGAACCCCCGTACAACACCTTTCGTACCCTTATAAATTCTCGCCCCCCCTAACTCGAAATCCTGAATCCGCCTATGTCTCCAACAATGTGCAATCCATGACGGAGTAGAAGATCATAATTCTCATGAATACTACCGCCTATTGGGGATTCTATGGGCAAAACTGCTCTGTCAACAAGCCCTCTCTTAACAGCCTGAGTAAGAACAGATACTAGTAATAATATCATGCTTCAACTACATCAGAGAATAATTTCAACAAATAAGATAATCCATCACACATTAGGTTATAGTTACTCACTTCAAAAGTAGTGTGGAAGTGTTCACAAGGTACTGCTTCGCAATTCGGATAAGCCTTCTGAGCTGCAGCCTCGCTGTACGAACCTTGAACACCCTTCGAAATATTTAACCAACATCAGAACCATATGCACTCATCCAGGGGCGGAGTCGGGATTTATTGTTGGTGGGGGCGAAATTTATTGGGGTCCCCGACAATTTTTTTTGGAGTTTATAGTACAAAAGTACACATAAGAACATCAAACATAACGAATATCAATAAAATATTAAAATCATCAAATAATGATATGTTCTCACTTCTTAAACATTTTAAAACTGTGACCGACATTTTTTCATAGAGATTTCAAGAAATAGCCAGATTGGAGAAAAAGATACAGCAAAAAATGAGAAGAGAAATAAAATACAAAGCCGCAAAAAAATTCAATTAGCAAAATATTGTCTTACGTCTTTGTTCAAAATAAAGAAATAGTAGTTCATTTATTATTACTCCTTTAGTCCCAGATGAATCGTCATATTTATTTTCTGTGCAATAATTTATGCGGTGGATTTTTGTGTATTAAAAGAAAGAGTGATGTGAATAGAACCACAAAAAAGTGACAGAAAGTTGCTCACTTATTTTATCAATATGGAATATTAAATTTGAGTGATCCAAATTATTAATTTATAGAAAAGTTAATTAAAATAAAAAAAAAAAAAAAAACTACCGACATCACCAAATACTCCATTTCGGTGGTTGCGGCCGCCCACACCAGCCACCACCTCCCTCCGCCCCTACTTATCTAATACAGTATGATCCAATGATGGTACAGCTCAAAAAAAAAAAATGCCACATCCAGAAATTGGACTTGTACCGTAGCCCCAAAGTCAGTAACAAGAAAAAGAGGGGCGAGGGGGGGGTATAACCTGATACGCGACACGGAGGCGAGGCTCTTCAGACGATGGATTCGACAATTGAGCAGAAATCAAAGCCCCTGAAACACAATCAATCAATTAAAAAAGAAAAAAAAAAAGTAAACTCAATGCAGAAAATCTAATCCAAAACAATAAATACGAGGAATTGATGTTGGAGAGTGTCTGGAATTGGAGAATTACTGCGGCATTATTAACTCGATCCGAAAAGTTGCATTACTATGAATTATCTGTTGTTTTTAATTTTTTCTATTTTGGGGCATAAGACATTGCAAAACGTAGATGTAGCTTTCTTATCTACCTATAAGGCTATAACTACAATGACTAATGTATCTTTCCTTCCAACTTGGTGTTTTCTAAGAACTTTATTCGTCATATTTCTCACATCATCTTTTTTTTAAAAACATAAGTTCTACTTTTAAGAGTAGCCTGAATCTGAAAGTTATGTTAGCTTATTAAGACTAAATTTAGTCTTTTCCGTGTTCAGAAAAGTATATTTGGAGGACTAAGAAAACATATTCCCGGTGGGAATGCATAATTATGTAGGAAGGTGAGAAATATGCATATTCTTTATATGTTTTATACATATTCTTTATTTTTTTATGCATATATCTTGTATTTTTTACATTTTCGCCCTTATGCATAAAATATATAAGGAATATGCAAAAGGAATATTTCAAAGTATATTCAATCTAAACCATCAAAAAATAAAATCAAGGGTGCAGATTCCTTCTTATTTCTTATTTTAAGAAGGTTTCTCATATGATCCATTCCCTATATTCCTATTATATGGATCATTCCCTATATTCCTATTATATTTGTTAAATTCATCAGTAAGATTTTCCCTCTTTCTTCCCTTGAATGCGGTACTTCTATTCGGTTTGAATGTTTCATTTGAGATGTTAATTTTGATTTAAGAATTTCTCACACAACATCCTCTTACATTTCTCATGATTAGTACGACTAGATTTGATTCCGGCTTCGTGTTATGTTTCTGACTTGTGCTAACATATTTCATTTTTCCTTTCGAAGCATGTTGTCCACAACTTCCATTTTCCATTTCCTTCAATCTTGTATGCTGGAAGGGGGAAAAGAATGACAACTCTAGAATTTTTATTTCAACATTCTAGTGCTTGTGTTGATCAACCATGTTCGCACGCGTTTTTCATTGTTCTGTTGTATTTATGTCAATTTTTTTGTTTTGAATTCTTACAAGAATAGATTTTTGTTAGACCCATGAAAGAGGAACAGTTATAAAGTTTGCATGACCTTTTTTGTGTGAGTTTTTCTTATTGATGAGTAAGGATGAAAACCGCTTGTCTTGGTTTAAAAGACAAATGGAAAAAAAAAAAAAAAACTAAGTCTGCGTGAAGATCATCACAATTCCAACCTTAATCTATTATGTTTCAGTTTCAAATTTTATGCAAAAGACAAACATATCTCACTATTGTATGCAATCATAATATCTCAATTTTTATTATTTAATATTATCAAAATGTAGCTCACTATATAAACACGACAAAATAAAAGCACATAACACATAGCTTATTATACAAACAGGGCAAAATTGCAACCCCGCGCAGAGTGCGGACACATGCTGTGCTAGTATATATAAATCTACGGTATGTCGGTATTAATGGTAGATTATCTATATCTATATAAGGGCAATTTAGTCATTAAAGACTGTTGTTTACTTACAAAACTATTTCTTCTCCCCGAGCAAAGGACTCGAATTCCAACTACCTCTACAAAGCTTCTAACTCCCCCTCCGCCACCGCCGGCGCCGCCGCGATGAGAACAAGCAACCACCTAGTCGGCTTCCTCAACTTCCTCACCTTCCTCCTCTCCATCCCCATCCTCGGCGGCGGCATATGGCTGAGCAGCCGCGCCAACAACACCGACTGCATGAGCTTCCTCCAGTGGCCAATCATCATCATCGGCGTCGCCATCATGGTGGTCTCGCTCGCCGGCTTCGCCGGCGCGTGCTACCGCAACAGATTCCTCATGCTCCTCTACCTCTGGGCAATGTTCTTCATCATCGCAGCCCTAATCGGATTCATCATCTTCGCCTACGCCGTCACCGCCAAGGGCTCCGGCCGCCCCGTCCTGAACCGGAACTACCTCGATTACTCTGGCTCCGATTATGCCGGCACCTGGCTCGCCGACCGCGTCTCTAGCCGGAGCTATTGGTCCAAAATCAGCTCTTGCATCCGCGATTCCCACGTTTGCAGAAAGATGGCTAAGACCGTTAATGGCGTCCCTGAAACTGCTGATATGTTTTACCTCAGAAAACTCAGCCCTATTGAGGTAATTAAAAAAAAAGATTAAATCTTTTTTATTTTTTTGCTCTTTTTCAATCCGATTTTTTTCTTGCTATTTTGATGCAAAATAATTGTTTGAATTAGATTCATATTCATTGCTAATCTTTGGCCTTTTAATTTGATTGTTATTGTTGCTGGATTTGAATTCTTGATAAATTTGGGATCTTTTAACAGTTTTAGAGTCAATAGATTAGAAATACTAGTCCCTCTCTAGGATGAGAGAGAAAGTAATTAATATTATAAGTATTGCTGTTAATTATGGTACACATGTTTTGAATTTATTGAATGGGATGAGACACCACAACCACCTTTTCTGGCTGTGTAATAATTGAACCTCAGAAAGTAATGGGCTACTTTAGTCCAGACAAAGTAGATATTTCTTGTGCAGAGACAAGAATCCATTGTTTGCTGCTGGGATGTCTAATTATTCTTGGACTTGATATTGAAATTCCCCTTTGGCATTATTGAACTAGTCGATTTGTCTTGTTTCTTTTTTTAACAGATATTAAGATGAGTGGTTGGTTGTATGTAGATGAATGGGTGATTGTGTGTGAAGAGGTAGACCTTACAAAGAAAAAGAAAAAGTGATAGGTTGTGTAGTAATTATTTTCCTTTTATAGAAAAAAGACAAGTCGGGTGGGACGGGCCGGAAAGAAAAACAAGACGAGTCGGGCGAGACGGAGGGAGTAGAATCTTATTTTGGTCTTTGTTTTGATGTTTCCTTCTTGTAATGCTAAGGTTATATAATTTAGAATAGCATCTCGTCGAGACACTATTCGCCTATGTTTAGCTCGAGATCTTCTGTTTCAAATCGTGTTTCCTCTCGTATTTCAACATAGGGTTCTTGTTTTCCGATCTTGTCTAAACTTCAAGATTTCTACTACTTTTTTTCTAAGTGAAAGTTTGACAAATTAGTATTTCCCCCAATGGGCAAATTGCATATGACGTATTCCATACTTCTTCACATGGTTTGAATAATATAGATAAGAATAAGATGGGACTTTTAATTACTTGAAATGGTGATTGAAAGCTTATCTTTTTTTTCTTTTTAATTAAATTTAATGCTATTAATGTAATGAATTCTAGTACTAAATCATATACAGATGAATGTTGATGTTTAACAAGGCTGAAGATGGCTGTGCCAGATTTTCTGTGCCTAGGAATGGCCAGCAGTTATTGCTTACCATACTTTATTATATAAGGATTTTTTTTTCTTGGAACTTTGCGACTCATATTTTGACCTAATTTTGTATGATTCTGATGTAGCACTACTCGACCCCCTAAATCCGCCTATAACCCGTAACAAAATACCGGTTCACTCTTTACGTAAGTTGGTTCGATTGAGAAGACTTTGATGATTATGATGATTGAGTATTAGTTCTTGAAGATTTCTTGCATCATCATTCATCAATTGTCTCACCTTCTCAAATTATAAACGACACACTACCTGCCCCCTAAATCTGCCTATTACACATAAAAGTTGGTTCAGTGAAGAAGATTTGATGATGATATTGATTGAGTAGTTGTTCAATTCTCTCACCTTCTCAAATTGCTAAAAGATTCATAATTGATTTGGTGTGGAGAAAAAGAAGCCCAAAACTTGTTCTTACATATCTTGGCTTATTTCATGCTTGGAATCTATTCCTTTGTCCTAAAACTCGTTGAATATGAATCATTTTGTCTCTATGCTTCTTATATGAATCGTTAAATGCTGTTGACTCACTTGACTTTTAGTGTTATCTTCTTTCCATTTCGGGAAACAGGACATTATTATTGAGACAGTCTTATTGAAAATGCACGATATTTTTAACGGGACGGGGGAGTAATACTATCAAATGTTTCAAGAAATGGTATTAATAAGCTTGACTTTTGTTTGTAAATGATGTTGACTCACTTGACTTGTAGTGCATCTTCTTTCCATTTCGGAAAACAAGACATTATTATTGAGACAGTCTGATCGGAAATACATTGTTTCAAGAAATGATCCTAACATTGTTTAACCATGTAGTCCGGATGTTGCAAGCCGCCCACATCGTGCGGCTACGTCTACGCCAACGAGACGTACTGGCTCCCGGGATCGGTCACGGGAAGCGATCCCGATTGCACGAAGTGGAACTACAACGACCAATCGCAGCTCTGCTACAGCTGCGACTCCTGCAAGGCCGGCGTGCTAGCCAGCCTGAAGAAGAGCTGGCGGAAAGTCTCCGTCATCAACATCGTCATCCTCATCATCCTCGTCATCGTGTATGTCGTCGCGTGCGCGGCCTATCGGCATAATAAGCGGATCGACAACGACGAGCCATACGGGGAGACCCGGATGGAGAAGTCGCACCCTAGTAGGATACAGTTTTAAGGGCCCTTCGGTTGAGTAAAAGGGGAGTGTTTTTTTATAAGATTTTCAAGAAAGTGTATTTGTGTGTGGGGTTTCGGCTTCTTTTAGTGTTTAGTATGTGTGTTTGTATGTGAAGATGAGTATTTAGTAGTTTGTGTGGTTATTTGATTTGTCTTGCAACATAAAATAAATTACTCCTTCCGTCCCATATAATGCGTCTTGTTTTTCTTTTCGAATCGTCTCATAGAAAATTTCTTATTTCTTAAAAAGGTAAACAATATACACCACACAATCTCATGGAACAGCGGGAGTATCATGTAAGTTTTTGTATTGGTTTTATGATCTTCTTTTTCATAGGAATCCAATGTTAACAAGGCCCATTTAGGAGTCTCCTATTTCGTAATGGACCATTTTTTATTAATTATTCGTAAGTTGTCAAAATTGGTTTGGAATAAACCCAAATGGTTCGATTGATAATTAAACTTAGGGCTAAAAAGTTCATAAATTATGGATTTACTGCCGCAACTTTTGATGAGCACATGATAAATTCCGTAAAATAGTCAATAGAATTTGAACCCGTAACTTTTAACTATGTACTAACTACCTTCATCGTTATTCATACCATTACCTCACTAATTTATCTTTATAAATTATAATTTTATAAACTTTAAAAGTTTGTGGAGTAGTGTACAATCAACAACATAGGGTTCACTTTCTTGAATTTACTTTAACTTGAATTAACTTACTAATTTATCTTTATAACTTATTCCCTTTGTCCCGCTATTACTGTCCATTTTGGTTTCGGCACGGAGATTAAGAAACTTTATTTAAGTGTGTATTTTATGAGTTTTAATTTTATTAAGAAATGAACACAATTTTCGAGGAGTTGTTGGTGGAAGAAATGAGAATTTATCCAAATTTTTGTAGGGCATAGTTGAGGCAATCAATTTTTTTTCTTATTGTATTTTAAAAAATAATCTTAAGTTTTCAAAAAGTTAAATAATAAATTTTCGAGTACGGAGTGAAACGAAAATTGTGTGCGAGATAAATTTTTAGAGAGAGAGAGTATGATAATGTGATGATGAATATTAAGTAGGAGGGGCACACTTCATTTTTTGTTTAAGAGTAGTTTTTGTTATTTTAGGAAAGAGGACAGTAATAGCGAGACAACTCGATTAGAAAAGAATGACAGTAATAGCGGGACGGAAGAGTATAATTTTATACTTTAAAATTTTATGTGGAGTAGTGTACAATCAACAACATAGCATAGGGTTCACTTTCTTGAATTTACTTTAACTTGAGTTAACTTTAAATTTAAGAAAGTGTTAAGTGGATATATGTTAAAATAGTGGATCCGTAAATTTTCTTTACTTGTGGTTTATAAATTATTTTCGTTTTTGCAAACATGTCAATAATAATAGGACACCTAATAAAGAAAATAGAATAATAATAATAGAATGGAGGGAGTGCCTGCTTAATGTTATTTTATTTAAAAAAATAAAATAAAAAATAACAATTTAATAAAACTCTTAACAACTCTAATTATTGGATAGAAATTTACACCTCGCATGTATGATCAATAGCTGTAGTCCTTATATACGTTAACGCGTATTTCACAACTAGAATGAAAAATTATACCAACCACGTCACATTTCTTAGTTTAGAGTCAATGAATTTAAATTAATTTCTCCCATCCCACTAATATGTTGTTTTAATTTCTTTTTCCGTACGTATCGTTTATTTTTGTCTTCATCCAAAAAAAAAAAAAAACTCGTGAATTAAAATAATTTAAATAGGGAAATCCACCATTTGAATATATTTCCAACCAATTTCTTAAACATGCGTCAAACGGTAATAAGACAAGAATAGTGGGATCGAAAAAATATATTTTAAATAGGCATTTATATGTATATTAAATAGACTGAAGTCTCAAAGGGGAAACTAGTTTCTAGGCCTCGTGGGCCTCCACTATGTCGATTTTTTGCTCCGTAAATGGGAATGGACTGAATTCCTACTTGGGCCCCATTTGATTTGGCAGTCCAGTCTTAATTTTCAATGTAATAATTTAACATATATTATAAAATTCATTAATTAAGAAAAATCTCAAACCTCGGAAAAGAATTCACCATGATTAAACTTGTTAAATATTACTACCGTCGTCCCGCTATTTCCGGCACACTTCATTTCGGCATGGAAATTAATAAAATAGATGATTAAGAATGAGATATGTGTAGATGATAAAGTAGGAGAGAGAAGATGAATGAAAGTAGATGATAAAGTAAGAGAGAGAAGATGATAAAGTAAAAAAATGTAGGAGAGATAAGATGGTAAAGTATGAGATAGATGATAGTTATTTTCAAATTATGAAGTGTGCCAGAAATAACGGAACGTCCATTTCGAGAAAGTGTGCCAGAAATAGCGGGACGAATGTAATAAGGAAAAGTGGTCTTTTAATGTTTTTTTTATATATTATTTTAAACATATATGAGTCACGCTCCAATTTAATTTGGAATTTACAACATTTAATTTTGGGAAAGTGCAGGCGTAATCTCATTGGCTGTTCGTTCAAAATTGAAAAGAATGTTCTATTCTAGAACCTTTCTTTTTCATTAGGTGTGAACTTGCACAACGTAATTTAAAAATATTTTAACAAAATAAGAGTTATTATGTTATAATAATTATATCTCATAATAATATTAATTTGTAATGTTATTAAACAATAAATTTTTATAATTTTGTATGTTCATGGATGATCTTCTGTCTTTACTTTGGATGTTTGGATTTTAATTAATTGGAATCAGCGTCTCATCCAGTGATTTGAATTAGATGCGAAATTTATAAATTTAAAATAAAAGAGTGTGTAATCAACAACTTTGGAGGCTTATATATGTATTTTCCAAAAATGAGTTTATTGGAATTTGGACCGCTCCTTTGAAAGAGCTTATTATTTTAACTTATTCTAAAGTCATTTTAAGAGAATTTAACAACAATTTATTCTAAATAATAAGATATTTTTTTAACTTATTATCATAAGTGTTATAAACTTATGCAACTTAATTATAAATTTCTTTTAATGAGGTTCTCAAATTAAATACTAATTTCATCCCGTTATAAGCGGCTTAAAACTTTTTGACACGATTATTAAGAAAATAGAGAATAAAGTACTCCCTCCTATTTTTAATGTAAGATGTTTTAGATTTTTAACACTTTGCTAAATGTATGATGTTTTATAATTTATTACCTTATTTACCCCTATTCATTTAATAATTTCTATTTATTTATTTGTTGAATAGATTTCATGGATGATCTATTTCTCATTTATTACTCATTAATTAAGGTTAATTTAGGAATACAATTTTTTTATTAATTAGTGTGCAAATTGGCAAAACATCATATAATAAAAATAGGAGGGAGTATGAGAGATGAGTAGGTGATAAAGTAGGAGAGAAGGTAAGTAAGATAGTGAGAGAGTGGATGGAAAAGTAGGAGAGATAAAATGAATTATATAATAAGAGCGAATGATAAAGTAGGAAAATGAAATTAATAAAGTAAGGAAAATTGATAATGTAGGATAGAAGATAATAATTTTTTTTTCAAACTGGTCCAAACCACTTTTAATGGAGAAAGTGGATGGTAAAGTAGGAGAGAGAAACTAAGTTATATAATGAGAGTGAATGATAAAGTAAGAGAATGAAATTAATAAAGTAAAGAGAATTGATAAAGTAAGAGAGAAGATATTAATTTTTTGTCAAACTGGATCCGAACCACTTTTAGTGGGATGTCCCAATCGAGAAAATGAGCAACAAATAGCGGGACAAAGGGAGTACTTACAAGTAACAACTACAATTTTTTTTAATTTTATCTTTTTTCCTATATAAATAATTATTATTGCATACATCCAAACACAATTAACTTATTAAGTTTAAGTACTTACACCGTAATTTTTCATAAAATAAATTATTTTATCTTAAGTCCTGAATTAAGTTATTTTTTCAAACACATCTAAATCAATTTCTGAAAAAAGAAAAAAAGAAATGTTTATTTCATTAAAAGTACCACGATATGTACCCTCATTCTTGGCATGGACCGAATTAAATTATCATCACAAAATAAGTTCAAGAACAATCAACTGTTTTGGAATAAACAAATTAATTAGGTCCACAATATAGGTCGAGCTCATTCTCAATACGTGTTCGTATATAAAAAACATTAATTAGGTATGCAACTTAGGTATATATATATTTCATTGACAATGATAACCAAGTATTATTTTGGTCAATAATGTTTGGCCAAAATAATTTGTCCCACCTATGTTGCAAATTTGTTTAGTTAATTTCGAATCTTATCGACATTTCTATCGATTTAACGCGACATGATTTTCAATCGTAAAAATCTCGATAAGTAATATTCGATAAAGTAATAATCTCGTTAAGATAATAATTTATTTCGGTCCCGATATAGGTCAATGCACTAAAATAATGTTCGATAAAATAATATTCTCGTTAAATGAATATTTTTTCTCGATCTCAAAATTATTACTTTATCGAGGTTTAACGAGGTTTAACTGTATACTGTACTTCCGTCAATGCTAATTGATGCTATGCTTTAATACCTAACATTTTATTTTCTTACAATATTTTCAAGTAATCATCAAATACTAGAAAACATGTAAGGAAAGTGGAAGAATCGATGGCTAAGCTGTAAAATACTGTATTAATTGAAGTGGTCGTAGAATTTGACCAATTAATTGCGCCATAATTATTCCCAGTCCTTCACGGGGAATTGACCATTATACCCGTAGCTTTCAATTTCATTGGCCCTTCGATCGCAACATGAGAAATGCTTGCCCTAATCGTAACGTTTAAAGAATCGTGGTAGAATTGCATAATGATTGTATATGTTTTGTTATTTACTAAACAAATCGTACAATTGTGTGCAAAACGAGCTTGACCAAATTTGCTAGCCATGTGCCACTTTAGTGGGTCAATATCTAGTGATTCGATAGCTGTGCATGACGAGGAAAATCCGTATTACGTAAGAGAGATAAAGTTTACCGAGCAAATTACGAGTAACATAGTCCGATGCATTAGTATTTTTGGAAAAATGTGATTTTTGTATTAATATTTAAATTTAGTATGGGAACTAAGATCAATTGTTAATTTTTTTTCAAAATTAGTCTTATGAAATTTAAGTACTTGGAATTTAGGTTGCACGGATACGGGACATATGGCATGATTCGACACGGATATGATATTTTTTAGAAAACTTAGGACACGACACGGACGCTAATTTATTTAAAAATATAAATCAAATGTAAAATAAATCAATTTTGTATATTTTTATTAGAATTAAATGTTATGTATATATATATAAAGTATTAGATATACCAACTGAAGTGTCGTGTGTCCGAATATTCGACACGATACGTTGATATTTTTAAAGTGTTCATACAACACGATACGTTGATATTTTTGAAGTGTTTCATACAACATAGCTTGGAATATAACGTGTAAAACAATTAGTCATAAACTTGACTTATTGTGCTTGAGTCGAGACTTCCACTTAGCATAAATCCAAATTATTTTGAGCTTTACTTCAACTTTATAAATCCAAATCAATTTTCTCGTGGGTAGAAAAGTCTTTGACACGAAAATTAAATTTATAAACCAATTATTTTTTTCTTTTAAATCTAAAATTACCAAGAAATTTCTTTATTCAGTATTTGTTGACTTCAATGACATATCACCCCGATTATTCCAGTTTATTTTATTTTACAAAAATTATTTTTCAAGGGCTACTTATTAATTAATTATTCGTCGAGATCAAATATAATGTACAATAATTAATGGCATGATTAGTGACTCGCTATCATTGCTAAGCTGATATATGCAAGATAATAAAATCGAAACACGATATAAAATAAAGAAATCTCGAATAATTTTTAAAAAAAAGGTGTAAAATGGACTAGTGAAAGATTGAAAGGTATGTAAACGAATCACTTTCTCAAAGAAAGCAACTCTCTCTCTCTCCTCTCCCTATATATCACTCCTCTTTTCTCCAACACTCTTCATAACTAATTCTTCTCGCATTTTTCCCTTTTTTCCTTAATTTCTCCGAACTCCAAAGATGGGTGGCGGCGGCGACACCATCAACACCTCCTCCTCCTCTTCCTCCCACCCGCCGCATTCCGTCGTGATCAGCCCCTGCGCCGCCTGCAAGATCCTCCGCCGCCGCTGCGTCGAGAAATGCGTCTTGGCTCCGTACTTCCCTCCACACGATCCCCTCAAATTCACCACCGCTCATCGCGTCTTCGGCGCCAGCAATATAATCAAATTCTTGCAGGTATTTTTGTAATTTTACTTTTGGTATTTTTTGTTTTTCCAAAATTTAATGCCTCACATAGGGTTTTGGTTGGGACCCACATGACCGCACACATAGGGTCCCATGTAATGTTGGTTGGCCCGCAACTTTTTTTATATGATTAGGAACTCTCGTAACTTAATAATATATTTTTATATGATTATAAACTCTAGTAATTCAGTAATATTTTTCTGAATGTTTCTCAAGGTTTATGTAAAGTCCCACTTAGGATTTTTTGTGGGACTCACAACGGCCCCTTGTGTAGATCCCACGTAATATATGTTGGCGTTTTTTTTTATATGATTAGGAACTCTCATAACTCAATAATATATTTTTTATATGATTATGAACCCTCGTAACTCGGTAACCCTTTTTTCGAATGTTTCTCCAGATTTATATAAAGCCCCACTTAGGGTTTTTCGTAGGACCCACAACGGCCCCTTGTGTAGATCTCGCGTAATATTTGTCGTCGCAATTTTTTTTTTGTATGATTAGGAACTCTCGTAACTCACTAATATTTTTTTAGAATTTTTCTCAACATCTTAACCACATCTAGGGTTCTAGTGGGACCCACCACGGCCACACACGTAGGTCCCGTGTAATATTTCTCTGTTGTTATATGCTTTTGAGTGATTAGGAGATTCGGTAGGTCGATAATATTTTTTTTTTTCAAATTTCTCTCGAGATTTAAAGCCCCGCCTAGGGTTTTGGCGGAACTGACACTGTCCCCACGTGTCGGTCCCACGTAATTTGTGGCCGTAATTTTTTTTTTTGGTATGTATGATTAGGAACTCTCATAAGTCAGTAATAATATATACATATATATATATTTATTTTCAATTATTAGGAACTCCCGGAGGAGCAAAGATCCGACGCGGTGAGCAGCATGGTGTACGAGGCTAACGCGAGGCTGCGCGATCCGGTGTACGGCTGCGCCGGCGCGATCTGCCAGCTGCAGAAGCAAGTGAGCGAGCTCCAGGAGCAACTAGCCAAAGCGCAAGCCGAGGTGGTCAACATGCAATGCCAGCATTCCAATCTAATGGCCATCATCTGCATGGAGATGGCGCAATCGACGGCCACGATGACGCCACACGATCACCAATCCCTCCACGAATTCGGAGGTAGCCCAAATAGTTATGAGAGCAAAGCTAGCTTCATGGAAGAGACCAACAATCTTGGACTCCTTTGGGAGCCGCTATGGACGTGATGGTCCAATCGAGTTCGAGTTTATATTTATACGTTACGTATACCGTAATTTCAAATTTCTGACTTCGTCCATTGACCTAGTAAATAGTAATAGTATTATGAGAGAAATAATTAATGTTAATGGAGCATAGGTCATGTTAATTTATGATGATTAAATGAGATTGACTGGTCTTGTTCCTCCATGTTATCTTATCATTTCAAGAGGAGAGATGTCAATGTCTGAATTCTCTTTGTCAACTTGAGACAACTTTCTGGTTACCTAATGCTTTTGTTGTGTTTATTACCAACTTTGCTCTCAATCAATTTTTGTATAGTGCCATATAGCTCGAACTCGAACTCGAACTCGAACTTGAATGGGAAAGTATAATCATATATTACATAATAATATTGGGTTTTTTTGAAAAGTTTATATGATATAAATATAAATTAGTTATTGAATGGGTTTTGTGATTAATTAGCAATCCCTTTTGTCTAATTGGGCAAGGATTAATGATTGAAAAAGTACTCCAAAAATGAGATACTATTATGTTTGTTAACATGGACTGTTTGTTGATGATATGTTTACTAAACTTTAATTACACTTTATTGATGTTATGTTTCACCTGTGAAGAAGCTATGATTGTTCCCCCAGTTTAAGATTTTTTTTAATACTTAAAATTAGATCCATTAATTAATGGTACTTGATTAAATGATTGAGCTATTTATAAATAAAAAAGTTTTCTAGTATTAATTAACTTTTTTTTTGTTTGTTTGGCAAAAGAATATAATTTGTGTTACATACATCTTTCTTGCAATCATAATATAAAATTTAAAGTGTGGATTAATTAATTTTACATGCAACTGCAACTTTTTGTCGGCAAGTGGGATGAATGATTATACGTACATATAATCATTTTCATCTCACTAAAATCATGGCTTTCTGTGTGTTTAGCTCCGGTGGCGAGCTTATTAACAGCTTTATTCAATAAAATAAACATGTTTGAGAAAGTTTATGAAAACTACTTGGACAGTATTGGGAATAGCTTTTATAAATAACTTTTAGCTATTTATAATTAAGGCCCCGTTTGGTTGGCAAAGATTCTGCTTGAGGAAAGTAATCTGATTCCAAATTGTTAAAATCTTGTGTTTGGTAGTATGCGAAAAGTAATTTAATTCCAAGATTTTAAAATTCTGTGTTTGGTTCAAATTTAGCAAAAATACTAGGAAAGTAATGAGAATCTTAGAAACAAGAAAAATGGTGTAATAATTGTGGATTCTTTTTTCTTTGTTTAGAATAAGTATTCTTTTTCCTTGGTACAAGGAATGTATTATTATTATTATTATTATTATTATTATTATTATTATTATTATTATTATTATTATTATTATTATTATTATTAGTTATTATTGAATAATAATATTATTAATTCATAGTTAATATATTTTAATAAATTAATTGAATATTTTAATTTATCTATATTTTTATTATTTTTTATTTATGAAGAATAATAATAATTTAATAATAATTATTTTTTCTTAAATAATCTTGTTATTATTCTGAAAATATTATTATTAAAATAAGTGAGTTATTTAGTAAGTTTATTATTATTATTATTAAAGATGTTATTAATATTAAAAAAGATATTTTTAACTAATATTTATTATTATTATTATTAAAAAAGATATTATTGATATTAAAAAAGATATTTTTAACTAAATATTTTGAAAATTTTATTATAAATTATATAATTAAAAAATATATCAATAATAATATTTTGGGTGATTTTGTATATTTATAAAGTAATAATATAACAATTAACAAATAATTGATGATAAATATATTTTATTCATATTATTGATAACATGATTTTACATTTCCTAGTATCAACCAAACAAGTGCATGTAATCTGCTTTCTTTATAATCACATTCCACGGAATCAAATTCTTCAGTAATTTTACTTTTTGTAATCATTTTCCTCGCAATCATATTCCATGGAATCATATTCCCTGACAAACATTACTTTCCTGACAACCAAACGGGGCCTAAAGTTATTTATTGTTTTTAAGCAAAAGTTGGTAGTGTTCGCAATATTGAAAAAAAAATAGCTTAATTTTAGAAAAAACAGTATTCCAAACACTCTAATAAACTGTTTTTTAGTTTATTTTTTTGCTTTTGTTTTTAAAAAAACATCCCTTAACCAGTTTATATGCTTCTGCTTATTCTAACTTATATTAAGCTAAAAAAACAAAAATCTACATTCCAAAAATTAAAAGAAGTGTTCCAAATATTATAAAATAAGTTATTTTTAACTTATTTTCATAAGCCAATACGAATAGCTTATGAAAATAAGCTAAAAAAGCTTATGAATATAGATCATCAAATCGAAACCCTAAATAAGTGTTTATACATACAACATATTCAATTCAATTGCTTATAACATAAGCATTTATGTTGTAAATACTTATGTTACAAATACTTATTTAAGTTATTTTTTCAAATAGGGTCTTAATTAGGTTATCTAGGGTCAGGGGCGGATCTATGATTATAAGGAAGGGAGCGAAATTTGAAAATTCGATAGAAAAGAGGATGAAGTGTAAATTTTGAGGGGTGAAATACAATTTTTTTTAAAAAGTACATATAAAAAGTCGAGTTTCGACATGAATCGGGGGGCGACCGCCGCCGGACGCCCCCTTGGATTCGCCCTGTCTAGGGTGGGCTGAATTAAGAAATCTAGAAATTATTTGGGAAAATCCTTGTTACGATTTACAAGCCCAAAAAATTGGCAAAAAAGCCCATTTATATATCGAGCCTAATACTGGGCCCATAAAACTTATTGGACCCAAAAACTTGGCATTTTCGGGTAAGTCGCACGAAGTCTTCCTCTCTCTCTCTCTCTCTACATTCATCCGACCTCAACGACTTTTCGCAGCAAAAATTCAAAGAGGGAAAAATAAACCTCACAACGGCCGAGTCACAGAGCAGCGAGGAATCGGCGATGGATTGCGCAACCGTTCCGTCTCTCGTCTCCGATTTCATCAATACATTCGTCGATTTCTCCGTCAGCGGCGGTCTTTTCATGCCTCCAGAACCGGAACCGATTCAAAACCCGACCCGCTCGCTGCGGACCGTGTTTCCTCAGCCCGGCCGCCTCGTAGCCGTCGGAGACATCCACGGGGACCTCCCCAAGGCTAAATTATCCTTGAGACTCGCCGGATTGATCGGACCGGACGACCGTTGGGCTGGTGGCTCCGCCACCGTTGTCCAAGTAGGTGATATATTTGACCGCGGCGGCGATGAGATTAAGCTGCTGTATTTCTTCGAGAAATTGAGGAGGGAGGCGGCGAAGGCTGGAGGTACGGTTGTTACGATGAATGGGAACCATGAGATTATGAACGTGGATGCGGATTTTAGATTCGCGACGCGGGAGGGGATTAAGGAGTTTGAGAATTGGGGGTTTTGGCAGTGTGTTGGGAATGGTATGAAGAGAATGTGCGATGGGGAATATTCGTTTAGGGATTTGTGCGATGGCGTGCCTGATCAGATTCCGGGGATTCCGCCGGAGTTTCTGAATGGAACTAGGGTTCGGATTGCTGCGCTCCGCCCCAACGGATTGATCTCGAGTCGATTCTTGTCGAATAACCAGACTGTAGTGGTGGTGGGGGACTCTGTTTTTGCTCATGGTGGTTTGTTGGAGAAGCACGTTGCTTATGGACTGGAACGCTTGAATGAGGAGGTGAGGGAATGGATTCTAGGCCTAAGAGAGAAGGTGGAAAACCGATTGGTGAGGGGATCGGACTCCGTCGTTTGGTTGAGGAGCTTCTCAAACAGATTGATAAAGGATGGTGATTGTTCGATTCTTGAGCATGTGCTCAAGACTATACCAGGAGCAAGGAGGATGATCATGGGGCATACGATTCAAGAAGAAGGGATTACATCGGCTTGTGGTGGCAGGGCCATTAGAATCGATGTGGGAATGTCTAGATTGTGTGGCGATCACTTTCCTGAGGTTCTGGAAATTGATGAGAATTCGGAGCTCAAAGTCTTGACATCGAATCCGTTGTTTCTGAAACGACAGTATGAAGCTTATATGCCTACCAAGCAGAAAGATGGGTTAGGCTCCTTGATCCCGGAGCAAAGATCCAGGCAGGTTGAGGTGAATGCTTGAGTATTTCTTAGTTTCTTGATGTTTCTTTATATGCCATGAAGTAGGGGCTTGGTAGGATTATCTTTGCTAGCAAATGCAAGTGATTTGTTAGACTATATTGTTGGTTGTTCATCATTGGATAAAATTTTAGCATGTTAGGATTGCATGATTCTTGAAGTGGCTAAATGTCATAGGTGTTTGCATAGAGATTAACAATGTTGTTCACTTCTCGAACTCTTCTTTGGTGTCAAGGTAATAGCTATGAATAGTCATCGACTTCCGGGAAAGGGTATTCTCCGAGGAACCCCATTTAAATTAAATTATTTCGGTGTATTCTTTTCAATGTACTTTTTATCTGATTTGTTGGAAATCATATAAAGACAATTCCTATTACATTCTTGAAACTGCTCTAGCATTTAAGTATTTGTGATTATATAACTAGTGTCTTTGTTCCATTCCATGTGTTTTTTTAGTTTATATTTTATGATTTCTTAGACTATATTGTTGGTGATTCATCATTGGAGACAGTTTTAACATATTAGAATTGCATGATTCTTGAAGTGGCTAAATCTCATACTCCCTCCGTCCCATAATTGTTGTCTCTTCGGTAATTTAGAAAAGTTGTTGGTTGTGAATAAAGATGGTGGACCCTTCAAATAAAGTGTTCGTAATAATTTTTTATTTTAAGAAATGAGACAAGAATTGTGGAACAACTAAAAAAAGAAAGCGGGACAAGAATTATGGGACGGAAGGAGTAGGTGTTTGCTAAAAGATTAACAATGTTGTTCACTTCTTGAAAACATGGAGCTGCTACCGAGGTGTATGTAAGTAATATTCCTTCCTTTCCATTGAAGTTGTTCACTTTTTTTTGACACAATTTTTAAGGATAGTTGTTAGTTGCTGTAGATTTGTGTAAAGTTGTAGATCATTCAAATAAATTGTGTATAATAATTTGACAGAAAAGGAAGTTGGACAACTTTAATAGGACGTAAGGACTAATTATTAGTATAATTTATTTTTCACCCAACTAAAATAAAGAACTTGAATGTATAATTAGATTTTGTAGTCTTAAGTACTCCTTTATTGGCAATTTTAATTGTTGAGAAGTGAAGAACAAAATTTATATTGAATTTGGGCCTGGGCCTTTCCAGTTTCATGGATCAGTGAGCTTCTTCATAGAAGTATTAAGTTATAAATATCTGCAATTCAGCCCAAGGAAACACAAGAATAAATCTGGGCCCAAAATACAAATCAAGCTCACTCCAACCCATAAAAAAATAATATGTATTTTTATTTTTATTTTCTAAATATTAAGTTTCAAGTATAAAGTGTGTGAGAAGCATTTTAAAATTAGTTTTAAGGTAGTCTGATTTCCAAACAAAAAAAAAGTATTTTTAATCAAATAAAAAATTGATTGGAGACTTTGGAGAATAATATTGTAATAATAAAAATCTCAAAGAAAAGATTGGATTAAAGTGACACGTTCCTTAATTCTGATTGACAGTTTACTTTAGTGTGATTGATACTTTGAGATAAATGACACATTTGTTCACAACAATTGATACTTCGAGATAAATTATACATTCATTCATAGCTGATATTTCTTTCATATACAACTGACACTTTTTTCCGAAACAAATCACATTTTTTTCAAAAATACTTTATAGTCAATAAATAATATTCTACAAATGACACTTTATTAAAAAAATGACACTTTTGTTCCAAAGCAAATGATCTACAATTGTCAGTTTTCTTCGAAGCAAATGACACTTTTGTTCACTGCAAATGACACGGTCGTTGTTAATTAAAAATGGAAAAAAAAGTAAATTAAAAATCATTAAAGAAACTAAAAAGTAAAATTAAAATAATTAAAAAAGTTAAATAATTTTTTAAAGAAGTATAAAAAATTATAAATTAAAATTGAAAATAATTAGCAAATCGAACTGTATTTTCGTTAAATAAAAAAAATGAATATAATAAAAAATGCAACTTGAACGGTTCAAACCTATGACCTCTTCATTGAAAAGGAGACTGCTTAACCATTGAACTATAAGCTATTATCACAAAAATAATGAGTAGAATGTATATTTACTTTTTTGCAAGCGCAAATCCGGATTCGATGACTGGGCCGCAATTGAGTTTGCGAGTTGGACCAAATGTATGTACATCTGACTCACTGAAGTATTTGCATTTATATTTTACTATATTATCTATCAAACATAGCTTGCTTTTTTAGAAATGTCAACTCAGTAGTGCTATAGCACCTCCACAATTTTATAATATGTAGAATTTATTAGTAGTGAAAAAATCATATAAATAGAGTTGGTTTAGTGTTTAGCGCCTCCAGAATAAATCTTATTTTAAGGCAATTTTTTAAAATAACATTGTTCGACTACACATTCGATCAATTCCCCACTAATCGGCACAATCCGACAGGTGCACGTGCCTGTCATGTGCCCGATTAATGAGAAATATTTTCTCATGAATTAATGCGTGCTCTATCACATTTTTATAGTATGTCCTATTACGTATTCGATTGATAGAGGACACTTTTGAATGATTTTGAATATGATATGGATATTTTTTATTAAGTTGGGTAATTTTAAAACAGACTTGTGTGTCACACAATATACTCCCTTGTATGTCACATTTTATAATGTGTTGACATGTGACATATGTGACCCAATATAATTGATTTTGATTTGATTATTTAATTAAAATGTATTTCACATGTCAAATGATTTGTGGAGGTGAATATAATGGAGTATAATTGTGTGACACCAAAGTCTATCCGGGTAATTTTGTTTTTTAGTTTATAAATTTCGGTAGATTTGTATAATATACTTAAAACGAAATCTCAAATAAACCCTTCCGTTGCCAATTAGTAATCCACGGTAAGAGCCACATGGCAGTAAGCGATTGACTGAATCAATTCAAGAAGGCGGCGACGCTTCGCGAATTTACGCTCCGCCTCTCGCCATTTGTGATCTTCACCGGATTATCCACTTCTCTCTCTCTCTCTCTCTAGATTGGTGTACACCTTGCTTCATTATCTTCTGTTGTTAGCAGTGGATGTCTGTTTCCAAAATATTCCTTGGCGTTTTCTCGAACACCTTCTATGCACGCTCGCACTTCTCCTCCAAACGCTTCGTAGCGTTTCGCCCTTACTCTCCTACTATCTACCACTCGTCATCATTCCCCCACGCCATGCCTCGCAAGCAGGTATGTCGTAGATCATCTGGATTATTGTTTCGTTGAAAATCGGTAGTGGTTGTTCTTACTTGATGCTTGTTTGTCATGTTTTCTGATTTCGTGTTGCGGCGGTGGGAGATACCTTTAAAGAGGTGTTAAGATTACTGCTTTTTGAATATTTCGTCGCGTTTTGTATGGTGTTTGATGCTCGGCTAGTAAAAATTATCGGCTGCGTGATGATAGGCGGTTAAGCTGTTAATGTGATCTTTGTTGATGGTTGTTGTTCTTGTTTTAATTTTGTCTTGCGGTTATGGGAGATGTCCTGTAAAAGTTACTGCCATTGAAGAGGCTTCAGACCTACAGTAATACTGATTTTGGAAAGTATTTGATGCTCGGCTGCTAAAATTATCGACGACGACTGTCTCAAATTACTGTTTCTTGATGCACCAAGTTTGATTTTTTCGTATGATTCTGTCAAGTATTTAATTTAATGGTATTTATCTATCTGATTTTGAACTTGTACAATTTATTGGGTTTATACCATTTGTGAGCTTGAACTCTTGCTAGTAAGTATTCTTGCTTGTAAGATAGTTATACCTGGTTATATATTTTGCTAAGTGGTGTTACTGGTAATCGAGTTTACATTGTGAAACAATGTAGCCACGGGGAGTTAAAGACCAAAGATGGGTGGAGATGTCAAAAGCCAATGACTTGTCTGCCTCAATGTCAGCTTCGGGAAGTTCCTCAAATGCAACCACGGAAGCTGTCACGGATAGGCTCATTACACTAACTGTTGCAGAAACGCCTGCTCTCTCAGCACCATCCGTACAGTTTGGGAGCGTTGGGCTTCCAAACCGTGTCACTGGTCGTGAACAAAAAGTTGCATGGAACCCCAAGTCATATGGAACAGTAAGTGGTGCTACGGAAGTCGGGCTTGATTCAGCTCCCGTTGAGCGAACGAGGGTATTGGCCAGTGGACCCCAAAAGGCATCTGCAGCTGTTTTGAGTAAGCTGTTTAGTGATAAACTATTGGAAAACTTCACCATAGACAACTCGACATTCTCGCTCGCGCAAGTTAGAGCGACATTTTACCCTAAATTTGAGAATGAGAAGTCTGATCAAGAGGTAGGCTACCCCATCTATGTTTTTTGTCCGGATAGAACAAGATACAGAAGAATATACTAGCTTCTAATATTATTAATTATCTCAGCTTATTGAAGCGATAAATAGTGATGGTTTCCAGTAACCTTTTTTATATTAGTGGCTCATATCTTGTCGTTATATAAGTGTTGTAGGTCATTTGGCTCTTAGCATTTAAAGTTAGTATTTATTTTTCATATATTTTTGGAGAGTGCTATATCCATGCAGTACGTTTCTTAATGTTATTCTTGCAGGTCAGGACAAGGATGATAGAGATGGTCTCCAAAGGTTTAGCTACCGTGGAGGTAGGGCAATAAGCTCATTTCAAATCTAACTTCTACTTGTCTTAGTATTGTATCTCGTCTTTTCCCTCCACTTCATTTTGCCTGTAAGAGTTTGGTTATAACGACTTTTATAGGTTTCACTCAAGCACTCTGGGTCACTTTTCATGTATGCCGGACACGAGGGAGGAGCATATGCCAAGAATAGCTACGGGAATATGTAAGTCCATTATTGATGGGTCACTGTCCTGTAATCCTTCACTTAATTTCTTATTATTCTTCCTGTAATCCATTTGCTTGTGTATGCATTTCAATGACTGTCATGTCCGGAGAAAACAACCTAATAGCTATTACTAGATCTTGGTCCACGTTGATAATGGCTTGTACCATTTGCTTAAAAAGTACCAATCATCTTTTCATGCTACTTTATGTTTCAGCATCTGAAAAAAGTTTAGGGTATGTTTATATTACATGGAATATGCTCTAGAAATAAGAAAAAAAAATAGTTAGCAGTTTGAGTTCCAAATGGTCTTGCTGCTTAGCTGCATTTCACTTATTGTTTTATGCAAGTCTTTCTTATTCCATGTGGCCTACAGCTACACTGCTGTTGGTGTTTTCGTACTTGGACGCATGTTTCGCGAAGCATGGGGTTCACAAGCCAGTAAGAAGCAAGGAGAGTTCAATGAGTTTCTTGAGGTAAATATGGATTGGGATATTTATGCTCAAGACTAAGTCAAAAGATGGAACTCATGGTTCTTGTGTTAGTTGAAAGTTGGCATCTAAATCTTCAACTTGGAATTAAGTGAATGAGACTTGCTGTAGTACTTCTTTTCGTAAAATCTTTTCTATTAAAGATTTGTCCTCTTAAGAGATTTATGTTAATAGTACATAAGCATAGGCTAAGATTTCTATGCTTTTGCATGTCTCTTTGTGATTTGGGTTACTGCTTTTTTCTTATTCACCTGAAAAGAAATACTTGTCTGCTCAGAGAAATCGTATGTGTGTATCAATGGAACTGGTAACTGCTGTATTAGGAGACCATGGGCAGCGTCCTCGCGAAGATTATGGTGAGTGGACATAATACTCTCGTTGATTCCTTGATTTTGATTAAAGGGATATCCATGAGCATTTGAGCAATTTGTTGGAAATAGAAAAACCTGTGCCTCAGTACTGAAGCACCATTACGTGATACATAACTTTTTTTATACTCTTTTAGTAGCCCAATTTCCTTATGTGCCTAATTAGCAGTTTGTTATATTCCTTTGCTTTTTCTTTTTCATAAGTTTAGAAAGTTGAATTTTTCTTCCAAAGAATCATGCTTAGAGTTTTGTCCATTTAAGGCGCAACTGCATCCTCTTCCAGTTGTTCCAAACTTGGTGTCCCTTATTAATGAAAATTGTCCCTTATTAATAAAAAAAAGAAATTCGTATTTCTTCTTCCACGCTTATTCCCTTCAAGTGGGTTCAACATAGGACTATAGATTAGTTACACATGCAGATCAAGCGGTTCATTTAGCTATGTGCTTTGGAGCAAAATAGTTGTGTAGTTTCTTCATTTGTAATGATTTTGGGCATGTAGATGATGTTTGTTAATTTAGTCCATATGGCTGAAGGTTAGAATAGTTACTAGTACCTATTTATTTGCACTATATTTATATATGTAGTAACTTCTCTGAAAGATGAAAAGCTTCTCATCTCTTTTCAATATCAAATTTATTAAGATGAAAGCTTTTCTGAAAGATGAAAGATTCTCATTTTGTTGATACCCTGTTTTTTTTTTTTTTTCAGTGGTCGTGACCGCAGTGACTGAGTTGGGCTATGGAAAACCAAAATTCTATTCAACCCCTGATATTATCGCATTTTGTAGGAAATGGCGTTTACCAACAAATCATGTGTGGCTATTCTCAACAAGGTGAGTTTTGGTATGGGAATTTTTCTTTGACTTTTTATCAAACTAGCTGCAAAATTGATTTTGAATAATTGCAAAATTCTTTGATTTCTTTGAATAATTATTCTTTTGATCTCTTATCATTTTAACATAATGTTTGAATCAGTTTTCTGGCCTAGTCAAAAGTCGGGAATGAATATCAGATACTTCTTTTTTTACGCATTTGTATATTCTCTCTCTATTTCAGGAAATCTGTCACATCATTTTTTGCTGCTTATGATGCACTCTGTGAGGAAGGAACGGCCTCAACAGTGTGCAAAGCACTTGATGAAGTTGCCGATACATCAATACCAGGTGAAGTTTTGATCAAGATTAAGAACGCAAATTTACTAAATGTTATAATTTTGTGTTTATAAATCATGCTTTAGGTTCTTGCCACTAGTTTTCTTCTTGCTCGGACGCTGAGATAGTGTTGATAGTTGGCTTGTTTTCTACTTGATATACCTGACTTTACCCTTCCATAGATAGGTTGCAAACTCATCCTTTCCCGTTCTATGTCAGTAGTAGGATAAGAGAGGCTTTTTTCATGAAGTTAATATTCTCTATGTAAAGTGAATGTCCTCGCTATTAAGCTGCATACATCATATATAAATTTTTAATTTATATAGTTACATGAATAGCTAATCTTTGCTTGTTTTCCCTATACCTGCAGGATCAAAAGATCATATAGTGGTGCAGGGTGAAATCTTGGAAGGTCTAGTGGCTCGGATAGTAAGCCAAGAGAGCTTAGAACATATGAAGCAGGTTTTGAGAGACTATCCTCCACCACCAATGGAGGGAGGTAATCTGATTTCATCCGATTTAAATCTTCTTTTATACATGAAGTAATAGTGGTTGCACCATTTTCCTTGTATATGCTAGCTTATGGGAAACCCTTTTGTACACTGGCTAAAGCAATCAATCTGAAAGAAGTTTAGCTACAATAACCTATGATGAGTTAGCATCATCTATATTCAAGGCAAATTTGTAGAAAATCTAGTGACCAATAGTTAGCATTAGAATAACTTTCGAAGGACAAAGATAAGAATTCTGGGTTGACATCCTCCAATTATTGCAAATCCTTTATTGAGGGATCAGTTCTATTATATGTAAATGGTTCGATGTCTGAGTCAGTATGCAAGAAAATTGGTTGATATTATGATGCGTCATTTTCGACTCTTACCATAGTACTAACAATGTGAGTATTTTCTTATGACTTGTTACATGGAAAAGAAATGTCTGACATCTGTCTTGTTATGAACATAAATTTCTTATTTCATACCTAGGGTTCTCATTAATGAGAGTTGTTGCTCTTAATTCCAACTTTTTGGCCGATCCGTGATTCTAGTTAATATTGCATCTTCCTTCTCTCTACCACATTTACGTGCAATACTTCACTACAGTGACTTGATTATGTACTGCTCTGTGCACTTATGTCTATAATTACATTCCAGCCGATCTGGGATCCAGCCTGCGTGAAATATGTGCTGCAAACAGAACCAATGAAAAGCAGGTCTATCTGATTTCCTTATCTCAAGATGTTTATTTTATTGACTAATGTTCTGTACTTGGAATTGGTCATTTTCTTTATTTAGTTTGGTTATTACTGCAGCAAATGAAGGCACTTCTTGAGAGTGTTGGTACATCTTTCTGTCCAAACTATTTGGACTGGTTTGGAATTGAAGCATCTGACACCAATTCAAGAAATGCAGATAAATCTGCTTTGTCAAAGTTTCTGCAAACACATCCAGCAGATTTTTCTACTACCAAATTTCAGGTTTGCTTTTCTCTTGCAACTTATTCTTGAGTTTGAAAATGGGGGAAATTGGAAAAAAGAAAAACAGGGACCTGTACGTGGTATTGGAAAACTTAATTTCATTCATATTCGCTTCATGATGGGTAGGAAAATGTAGCAGCTAGGTGAAGCTCTTCCTTGTTTGATTGTGAAAAATGTCTCTATTGACCTTGGTGGACAATAGGATTGGGATTAAAAGTTTATACTACTCAACGTTTCATTTCCTTCTCTTAACATGTAGGCATGCTAGGAAATTGTCTAGTTCAACGTCATTATGTTTATCAACCTTGGCTTCAGGAAATGGTTCGTCTGATGAGAGAAAAGCGCTTCCCTGCTGCTTTTAAGTTTTATCATAATTTTCATAAAGCCGACTCTGCCACAAATGACAGTCTTCATTTTAAGATGGTTATCCACGTCCACAGTGACTCAGCTTTTAGACGGTACCAGAACGAGATGAGGTATGCTGATGTCCATAAATCTATTATGCTTTATTGCTTTATACTCCCTTTAAATCTACTCTTTGTGTATTCGTTCCTATATAACTACTTTTGGTTTCTGTATGACCATGTACCACATAATGCAGGAAGAATCCTGGATTGTGGCCACTATATCGAGGTATATGTTCTGTTCTGAATTCGAGCTTGACACCTTTGTGATTGAATGCTTTATTATTTAATTGTATGAACCGTTAATTACTGGAATAGAATTTGCTTTGTTAGGGTCTCTTTCCTGATGCATTAGTTTAATTTGTTGATACACTGCTTGATAGTTTTTTTTTTAAAAAAAAATTATTAGTTCTCTCTCTCTTTTCTTTTTTATTCCTTTTGATCCTTGCGTGGTTCTCTTGGAAAATGCTTGCTGTTTCTGATAATTCCATAAATTATGGTCTAATATCTCGTGCTTCCCAGGTTTTTTTGTCGACCTAAACTTATTCAAGGCTAATAAGGAAAGAGCTGCAGAATTCCCGGGGAAGACTACTTCTGGCAGTAGCTTAAATGATGAATCTGCTAAAGATGATTTAGCTGATGAAGATGCAAACCTGATGATCAAGTTGAAATTCCTTACATATAAGGTAAGCAATGTTTTCCCCTGCAATCATGAGTAACTCAGATTAGTTTTTTTTTTTTTTTTTGTCACCTCACCCTAATGATCTTTAGTAGATGATGTCTGAAATCATGATCTGATCATAATTACACATGGTAACTATATGTTAAAACCCCTCTGAATCTATTGATATGTGGCTAACTGGGAGCTATTTCTCCATTGTTTGTTGTTTTATTTGGTTGGGGAGAAATAGGAGAATTTAGCAGCAAGAAGGAACCTTTAATGCAGTGTCAGGAAGGAATTAAGTTTAGGATGGTTCCATGGATTCATGTGATTAACAAATTTGGGCACTTGGTATGTCTTGAACTTTGAGATTGAGGATTAACTGTTCTGCAACTGTATTTAGTTTGATGGAGTCGATTTCCCATCTAATAATTCGGGAAAACAACAATGAAAAAGAGAGAAAATGTGATGCTATAAATGTTGTTGCCTATTACTTCTTACACTGTTGGACATGCTCATATTATACTCCCTATGATGCTTCCATATCCATCGCCCGATGTGGTCAAGTAATCAATGAGTTATATCATATTATCTTTCTCAAACATGCAGATACGGACTTTTCTGATTCGGAATGGTTTGACTATTCTTTTTAAGCAAGGTGAAGCTGCATACAAGGCCTACTACATGAGGTAAGTTTCCTAAAGATTAAACTAAATGATTTGGTTGAATAGAAAATGGAACTTTTCGTTACTGAAGGTATTGTTGACTGTGCCATTTGCATGGGGGAGAGTTTTAAAAGAATGTTGACCTTGTTTTAAGCATGATTTTGGCTCTTACTTTCAGAATATAGTTTGGAAGACTCGTGATTTTGTGGTGTATATTTGTTTTTATGAGTTTCATTTTTACTTTTCAACTACATATTTGGGATATGGCATAGATATATCGAAGATGATAGTTGTTATGTGATTGATGCCTCTCATGAGTTATTCTTTTTGGCTTTCTATCTTAAGGTTTTCCTGAAAATTATTCGACTTTCAAGTTCCAAAGATAACAAGTTATTGTAAACAAGTATTTGTTTCTTTTCCTAATAATCAAATAGTGCGCTCTTGTGCTGTATCTATAACTATTGTTTTACTGTTATAGGCAACTGAAGAAATGGAATACTTCAGCTGCAAAACAAGAACAGCTCAGCAAGATGCTGGATGAATGGTACATCTCTATATATCTCTACATTATTTTTAAAGTTGTAATCCATTATGTGACTTCTTTTTTGCCCCTTTTAAGGGCTGTATATATTCGTAGAAAATATGGATCCAAACAACTATCATCATCCAAGTATCTTAGTGAAGCAGAGCCATTCCTTGAGCAATTTGCGAAGCGCAGTCCTCAAAATCAAGCTTTGATTGGATCTGCTGGTAGTTTGGTTCGATCCGAAGATTTCATGGCCATTATTGAGGGAGGTCGAGACGAGGAGGGTGATCTTGAACCAGATAGTGATATAATACCTTCAAGTCCGACTCCCATGGTTAAGGAAACCATTGCTAAGGATCAGGGACTCATTGTTTTCTTTCCAGGTAAGATTTATGCTAGTTAGATGCTAAGGATGGCCATTATTTAAAGCTAATGATATCCTGCCTGCTCTTTGCCCTGTCCTATTTATTCTCCACTCGTTAAGTTTCCGAGTTACACCATCGTTTTCGATTTAGGAATCCCTGGTTGTGCTAAATCAGCACTTTGTAAAGAGATATTGAGTACCCCTGGAATACTTGGTGATGATCGTCCAGTTCAAAGTTTGATGGGTGATCTTATCAAAGGTATTCAGCTGAATCTCTTTCTTTTCTTTTCCTGCAATTTCTGATTGTGGTGTCTGACAGAAATATTTCCCGTGTTGTCAATTTTGTACATCTTATTCTTTTTTCTATTTAAATGTGGCTATATTCTTGTTTGGTGGGTCTGGACATGTTTACCCATTTTCTTACTTTCCTCTTCTTTTTCGTTGTCTGTGTCTGAAAAGGCACAAAGCATATTCGTGAAAATGTGTTTTTCATTATATTTGTTTACCTATATCTTGATTTATCTGTTGTTTCATAAGGGAGATATTGGCCTAAGCTTGCTCAAGAGTACCGCAAGAAACCAAACTCCATTATGCTTGCTGATAAAAATGCTCCCACCCAGGAAGTTTGGAGACAGGTTGGAAATCTATTTTTCTGTATTAAACTTGGTTATTTCGTCAGATAGTAAATTAGTAGTTTGTCGAGCAAAGATTTTTATCCATGTATACAAAGAGTTGTAGTTTCTAATCCACTGCAAAACGTTAACGGTAATGTATATAAGATTTTTTTTAGTTGTTAAACGTAATCTGTATGTAATTAAAATCTTTGTAGATTGAGGACATGTGTCACAGCTCAAGGGCGTCTGCAGTTCCGGTGGTGCCCGACTCAGAAGGTTAATTTCTTCCGTAGTTTTACCAATTATTCTACCCTTTTCACCTTGCTTCTGTCTTTTGAAAATGATGATTATTTCTCGCTTGCTGCATTCTTAACATTTTCTCTCTCTGTTATTGCTCATCTTTGCTTCATACTTTCCCTAATTGATTTATCCTTCTACTATCTCCCATGTAATTGTGCAGGGACTGAATCAAATCCTTTCTCTCTTGATGCTCTTGCTATCTTCATGTTTCGAGTGCTCCACCGTGTTAATCATCCGGTAATAATAGTAACTGTTTTCAGGTTGGGTGTTCTACTTCCTCCACCTTTGGAAAAGTTAACCCTAATAATAATTTATCATTTGCATCTTCTAGGGAAATCTTGACAAGTCATCTCAAAATGCCGGTTACGTGTTGTTGATGTTCTACCATCTTTATGATGGCAAGGTACAATTATTTCAGTCAGTTATGGAAAAACAGTTGCCCATTCTAACATCATTTTTAAAATGATGCGATTCTTCTACAATTTCTAGGATCGTAAGGAGTTTGAAACAGAGCTACTAGAACGTTTTGGCGCGATTGTGAAGATTCCTTTATTGAAACCAGAAAGGTTTTCATCTAATTACAAGTCTAATTGGCAGGAATATGTATATCTTTTATTAGGACTCAAGATTTTTTAAAATTTCCTTTTGCATGTGAAAACAGACCGCCTCTACCTGAAAGTGTGAGGTCTACTTTGGAGGAAGGATTAAGTTTATACAATCTTCATTCCGCGCGTCATGGAAAGTAAAGTCCCTACTCTAATCTTCCTTATCTCTTAAGCTAACGTAAAGCTTGTCTAATCGTTCATCTGTTGTACTATGTCAATCTTTTAGCCTCTATATCTACAACCGAGTGAGCCTCGTCCAGCTTCTAGTTCATTTAATTATGTAATGCTTCTTATCTGCTAGATTGGATTCCACTAAAGGCGAATACGCAACGGAGTGGGTTAAATGGGAGAAGCAATTACGCGATACTTTGTCAACAAATGCAGAATATCTCACTTCTGTTCAGGTTAGTATTGAAAGTTTTCTCAGCATGATCAAGAAAACTGATTCTTGGGATGCAGAAATATTAAACTTTTTTGCCTAGTTACGTAGTTTTATCATCTCAAGTACTCTTATTCCCAGGTCCCATTCGCTGTTGCTGTCGAGAAAGTCTGCGAACAGCTCAAAGCAATCGCCAAGGGAGACTACGAAGCACCAAGTATTGAAAAAAGGAACCTCGGAAACATTGTGTTTGCTGCTATCAGTCTCCCCGTTTCAGAAATCACAGATCTCCTCTATAACGTAAGTCATTACTTGATTCCACTATAAGAAACTACTCGCTCCGCCCCGTCTGAAACAACCCGTTTCCTTCGGTGCGGGAATTAAGAAAGTAGATGATAAAGTATGATAGATGACGAGATGATAAAGTAAGAGAGAAAAGATGAGGGAGATAGTGAGGGAGTAGATAATAAAATAGGAGAGAGAAAATGAGTGATATAATGAAAGTAGATGATAAAGCAGGAGAGAGAAATGATAAAAGTAGGAAAGGAAGATTGTTATTTTTTTGGAAAGTTATTTCCTTTTTTGGAAACGGGTCGTTTCAAATCGGACGAAGGGAGTACTTAACTGTCCCTAGAATGCAACAATCTCGACACGAGTTTATCTTCAAGAACTGTGTATAGAATAGAAATGGAGAGATGCTGATGATTTGTTATGACTGAAACAGTTAGGCAAGAAGGATCCAATTGTGGAAGATTTCCTCAAAGACAAAGACTTGAAAAGCAGCCTCACAAAAGCCCACATGACTCTTGCTCACAAGAGAAGCCATGGTGTAGCTGCTGTAGCCAGCTTTACTCCTTATATCAACCAAAACGCTCTGATCGCTGTCCGTTCGTTGCTCTTCTCCGATAAACTCGCAGCGTTGGAAGCCGAGCCAGGAGACGTCGATGGGGAGAAGTTAAAGGTGAAAAACGAATGGCTGCACGTCACGTTATGGACTGCCGATAGAGTTCCGGCCAAAGAAGCAAATAACTTGCCTTGTTTACTTGCGAAAGGGAAGGCCACTCGCGTTGAGATCAATCCTCCCATCACCATAACTGGAGTTCTCGAGTTCTTTTGAGTTTAGTGTTGGTTTATTATGTTACAATAGTTTATATGTTACCACTAGTCTAGTTCTAGCCTAGCCTAGCCAATTTTGTTCTTGAGAACTGGATTTTTGTTACTTGTCCCAGAATGTAGAATAAAAGCTAAATGCTAAAAAGAAAGCTGTCAATTTTTTGTATTTTTGGATGACGATGGAAACCCATTCACAATCTTTATACCCGTTAACATCTTAGAAGATTTCGCAAAACCGCTATCGTTTAGTTTTCGGGTTTTCGGGAATACCTTAGCGGGTGAACAATAGTTGTTCTTTTTTCTTTAGTACCTTCAGTGGTTCCTATTCCCGTCATGTTTCTTGGATTATTTACGAGTGGTATTCGAGCTCTTATTTTTGCTATACTTTAGCCACAGCTTGTAATTTTCTAATTGTTCCAAAGTCTTGTAAGTTAGAATTAATAAAGTTCAACTCTTCTCGTTCTATTTCAGAGTACTCATTTATCCCATTTATACGAAACTGATCGGCTTCCATTTCTAATACATATGCTGCTAAAGATGATTTTCTTAAAGGTTTTTCGACTATTCTTTAGTGTTGCAAATTGACAAATATATATACCCTTTGACAAAATGAAGGCAAAACAACTACGGTTCAAAAGTGTCCCCATAGGATGGCGTAGCGGTTAAAGTGGGTGGCCCGAGATCGATAGGTTCTAGGTGCAATTCCCACCAAAACCGCTATGTGATTTGCCTGTCACATTAAGGGCGGTTGAATCCTCCTGTGTGGTTTGCAGGCTACTGCACAATGAGCGTGGTTTACCCATTGCGCACCGAAAGTAGCGGCTGCATGTTCCATGAATCAAAAAAAAAAAAAAAACTACGGTTCAAAAGTGAAAAGAAGATTGATTCAAATTTCAAAACACATAGTAGATAACTACTCAAAACATCTGAATCCAGGATTCTCACTCAAACAAATTAAGGGCCAAGTATAACATCAAGATAAGGGGCTCCAATTCTTCGAAATCCAATCGGTTATAGTAGAGATATTTCTCTCTATATCTTCAATGGAGTCACTTCTTAGTGCCACCACAATATCTTCTGAATAGCTCTCTTTAGCTTCCTCCAATATGACCCCAAAGATCTCGCACTCAACGTTGTTCGATAGCTTCTTCTCTGTATACCCTCTACCGTAAAGAGGGTAACCCAAGTCAAGAGTTGGATTGCTAGTAGATGATGAGACGAATGAATTCATATAGACAAGGGAAGGGAATTTACCTCTTGGTGAGGCGGTCGTACAGAACAGAATTCTCAGTTTGGAGCACCACTACGCGATCAAACCAACGCTCGGGAAAGAAGTCGCAACCATGGTGATCCACTATGTTTCCACCTTGCTCCATCAAATCTTCTAGCTCATCACATACCTGCCAGAAAATGCATTTTGTGTTGAATAATGCGATGCTGAAACTCATCATTCACTAATACTATCTCTGGGTCCCACTCTTGTTGGCCATCTTTCACGATTGGGACGTCCCACTAATAATGGTCACTTTCCGAATCTAGCAAATAATTATTATTTTTCTCTCCTACTTTATCATCTTATCTCTCTTTTACTTTATTATCTACTCTTACTCGTCTTTTCCATCTACTTTCTTAATTCCCGAGCCGGAAAGAAAATGGCCAACAATAGCGGGACGGAGGTAGTAATACCCTTTACTCTGCAGCCGGAACATTTACAAGACAAGACTAGTAGACCGAATTGAATTTAAGCATGAACCAATTCATCTAACTTCTAAGGCAGTTGTAAATTTTGTAATGTTTTGAGGAAGAATCAATAAGTTACGTGACGTACTCCCTTCGTTCCGTTAGTAGTGTCTTGTTCGTTTGGGCACGGAGATTAAGAAAATAATATTGTGTGGTTAATGTTGTTCGACTTTTGAGTAATGAGTTTATGGCCACTTACTATTTTTCCCTTTTTTGAAACAAAACGCCCTTTTCGGGTATACAAGACACTACTAATGCGACGGGGGGAGTAGTAATGATATGACAAATACAATGAATAAGAATTTCCGTTCACAAATTCACAAACTAACAAATAACTTCACTAAACAATTATGCTGCGAGATAATAAGATCATTTCAAATCAATTCAATCAATATCTGCAACAGCAAGAACTCAGACATTAATCCAGCAAGATCATGGCTTGATTAATGCTAGAAAATAGATTCAATCAAGTGATGAGTGGGAGAATTTCTGCAACATCTACAACTCAGACTTAATCCAGGAAAGATGATGGCTGGATTACAAATTAATGAATGCATATGCCAGTGAAAAAGATGAACATCATGTAACCACAAAACCCTCGCTTTCACCCTCCTCCAATCTAAAGACAAAATCAAAGAACCGAATGCAAAATGCTTATAATTTCTAATTAAACCTCAATTCAATTACCAGAGAGAGAGAGAGAGAGAGAGAGAGAGTCTTACGAGGTCTTCGTTCATGATATAGCAGTCGAATTCGTCGTCCCACCCATCGTGGAGACTCTTCTCCTTCACCAAATCACCGACGTTGATATGACGGAGATTGGCAGCCTCCGCCAGAGCCGCAGACATCGTCGTTTTACCTGTCCCCGGCGTTCCAGTTATAAGTATGTTCGGCCTCTCTCTCTTACTCCTTCCGCCGCCATTCTCCGCCATTTTTGCTTCCGTCCGAGCACTTGCAGTTGATGCTGGATGACGAGGGCTTTAGAAGGAATTGGGGGTTTGGCCTTTTTCATTCTTCTTTACGCTTTTTGTTCTGGATTAGCGACTTTTAATTAAACTATTTAATACCCATAATACCCCTATATTTTATTATTATTCCCTTCTCAAAAGAACCATTGAATTAAATTAGACTAGTTTTGAGACATGTAGTTTAATTCATATTTCTACTTCTTATGATTAATCGAAATTGATTTAATAATATAATAGTATTAAGAAATCAATCATTTTAAACCTCCACCGCAATACTAGATTAGTCATATAGTAAAATAATTGTCCCAAAAACTCATTGAATTTATTAAGAAACCAATCATTCTAAACCATCACAAAAGGGGTAGAATAGTCATATGGAAAATAGCCATCTTCAAGGACCAAGCCCAAACTCTAATCTTATTCAAGTCAAGAACCATCCTGGGCCATTCAATATTTTGAAAGGCCAAGCCCATTACTCGGCCTGATTAAATTCTTCCACTAATTACTACTCTCTCAATCCCATCCAACTTGTCTTTTTTTTTTCCGTATGGAAATCCATATAAATGATTGGTGGTGTAGAAATGTAGATCAAACCAAAAAATGTGGATATAATAATGTAAATATATATTTTTTTCAATCCTAAAATTATTATTTTATCGAGGTTTAACTATAAATAGTTAGAATAATATTCAATCCATCATATTCGGGCGGCGATGGCTGCTCGAGAAATGGCATTTCGAGTGTTCTTCGTCGGCAAATACATGTTCACAAATTCCTAACTAAGCCTAACTTCAATTACCACAGAGAGATCGGAAGGCTTACGAGGTTTTAGGGACCGCATGGTTTGCACGGATTCTTTCTTTAGAAACTATTAACATAACAGAAGAGATCACGCGAATCCTTATTCACAATTCGGACAACACTTGATAACATTAGCTACAACAAAATATGCTAAATAAATACTTTATCCGTCCCATAGAAAGTGTCTTGTTTTCCTTTTCGAGCTGTCCGTAGAAAGTGTTTTGTTTCTTAAAAAGGCAAACAATATGTGGACCAAAATTAATAAGTCAAAAAGTCAAATAATATATACACCACACAATCTCATTTTCTTAATCTCCGTACCCCATGAAAATGAGACACTTTCTATGAGACGGAGGGAGTAACCAATCGTGAATCTTTTATCACAATTCTGAGAAGAGTTTGATAAGTTAAGTACTGGACCTTTACAATGCACCAGCAAAAAGCACTACCATCTACAAAAAAACAAAAAAAAGGCAAATTAAGTAGCTTCATAGTCTCAGCCCCAGCAAGAATAAGAAAGAAGTTTCAATAGAACAGAGGAGAAAGGCTTACTCAGGAGGACGGATGTCTTCCCTTCTCGCGTTGCTTGGTGAATCATCTTCCGGGTTTGAGTTTACCGAACATTTGGAGGCGAAGCTGCAGAACCTGCATTTCCAGAGCTCCTCCGTGGGAGGGTAACTGGCTTCTCTCTTGCCTTGCCAAAACTCGAGACATGACTTCATTTGATCCTTCACCAAATCAAGGTCATAAGCAAATTCATCCTCGCCTAGCAAGGACTGATCTTTCTGCAACTCGTATCTGTTTACATAAAAACCGCGCTTGTTAATGAAAAGTACAGATTATAGAAGCATGAACATTAGCTGTGTTAAAGCTTCACCAATGTTTTAATAGTCTAGTTCGGGAATCGGAGGTTTTTCTACGGTATTGAGAAACGTAAGAATCAATGCTGACCAATACGTAAGTATTGATCAGCAACTAGTCAAGCCAAATGTAATTAACGGTTAAAGTTTGACTCACTATATCACCCACCTAATTTATTGGCAAACACTATAAGTAACGGATATTGAAGTTTTATGCACTAACCAATACACCTACTTCGTCATACACCATATAGCTTAGTTGCAAAAAAGGCGATGTTAGATAAAAAATTCAACCACATTCGTACAATATATAAACTTTGTGAGAGATATAAGAAATGCCCAGTCCAAATCGGTAAAGATTTGGAAGATTATGTTGACTTTTAACAAAAAAAAAAAAAAAAAAAAGAAAAAAAAGATTCTTGTTCCAAGAATGGGACTCGAATCGTAACTATCTGAGTCGGGAATCTTTGACAGATGCGTAAGTATCAGTGGCCAAGAACAAATTCGTAGTTTTTGACTCATTTTTTCGAAGATTGAATCGTAACCATCAGAGAATATGATGCTAAGCTGATAGAAACTGCAGGAAGACAAATTACTTGAAAGATATTGCACACTCACCTCAATAATAGTTGATTGTGAGCCTGAGGCAACAAGCAACAACTAATTCCGAAACATCGTACAACATGACTGAGAGTCTGCATGAGCAACCAACGACATGAATATGAAGCTTAAAGCAAGCACCAACTGAATAGAGCAACATGGTTTTTGTGATCACTTCTCTTCTTCAGTTATGCTCTCTCACACTAACAGTCACACCTCTAGACATGCAAAAAGTCAAGTGTCTCGGATAGGCTACTTTCAAATTAACAAACTAAAGAAGTTCCAGAAAGAAGCACGGTGATTGCTTACGCTACATAGCATTTGTTTCTTCCATTTGTTAGATTTCTCTATGCAAAAAGTCATATCAAATGCCATCGTCGTATTACCATTGAAGGGACACCTGATTCTGCTGCATAATCTCTAACTTGTGGAGATAAAACACTGTTGGGATTCAACGAGAAGAATTCGTAAAACTTCTGGGATGGAAATTTGTCTGCAACTAAAGTATCCCACATATACTTGTAGCACATTAGTTGAAACCTGCCACACAAATTTAAGCTAAATGGCTCAGGAGGAGAAACAAAAGAGAGAATTGAGTGTGTAATATATACCTTCCATTTCGCTTTTGTGCTTCAGCTGGAAGGGTTGCGTTTACACGAGTTTTTGTGTCAACTAAAAGTGGAGCTGTCGTGGACTCAGATGCAGGCATACGAATTTCATCAATCACTCCCACCATCCATACACCTTCTATGAATCCTACTCTGAACATCAAATAAGAACTCATAAGATAGTCATGATAAACAATTCATATTCTCCAGATATAAACATCATTCTATAACTATGAAGCGCGTTTGTGTCAATTAACACAATTAGTTTATAAGAATCGAGAGCAACTTATAAATTTAAATGACATTAAATAAGAGTTCATAAGATAGTCATGATAAACGATTCACATTCTCCAGAAATAAAAGAACATTCTATAACTATGAAACACATTTGTGTCAAGAAACACGATTAGTTTATAAGAATCAAGAGCAACTTAGAAATTGAAATGACACCAAATAAGAGTTCATAAGATAGTCATGATAAACAATTCACATTCTTCGGACATAAACAGCATTCTATAACTACGAAGCACATTTGTGTCAACAAACACAATTGGTTTATACGTATCAAGAACTACTTTAGAAATTGAAATCACATCAAATAAGAGTTTATAAGATAGCCATGATAATCAATTCACATTCTCCAGAAATCAACAGCATTCATTCTATAACTCAGCACATTTGTGTCAATAAACTCAATTAGTTTATAAGAATCAAGACAGACTTAGAAATTGAAATTGACATCAAATAAGAACTTCATAAGATAGTCATGATAAACAATTCATATTCTCCAGAAATAAACAGCATTCTACAACTATGAAGCATATTTGTGTCAATAAACACAATCAGTTTATACGAATCAACATCGACATAGAAATTATTAGCATTCAGCCACCTAATTGAAATTGAGAAATACAATCAACTTACAGAGGTAACTCGCGTGTTAATCCATGGAATAACAGTTGATTCACACCAACAATAAAATTCACAAATTTGATAGCCCACACATCTTCAGAACTATCAGCCCTTATCTGTACCCTTCTAATTACCTGTCCACATTCAAAAATCCAAGTTGCATTATGTAACAAACCCCTTATTAGTATCAATTGGGAAGAAGGAAAACAATCGGGAGTTTGGGGAAGAAGGGGGAGAAGACTATCTAATGTTGGCTAAGATAGAAGTAATCGAAGAGGAAGGAGGTTCTGTGATAGAACAAGGACACGTGGAGTTCATCGACGCAAGAGACGAGTTCGAGATCGCAGCCGTCGATGAGGAAAGTGGCTGAGATTTAAGGAGAAGGGGCAGGCGGCAGTGGACAGCCGGGATTCATCCACACTATCTTTTACGTTTCATTTAGTTATGTTTTAAGAAACACGCTTTCATGTAGTATTTGTAGTATGTTTGGGAACGAGAATGATAAGCAAAATTTTACCAACTCTTGTCTTGTCTCTGTTTCTATCTACTATTACATTACATCTCTTCTACCTACTCTATCTTCTTCTCCACAACATCTCCCACCATTTGCTCTTCTGGTATGCTTGTTACCATACCCCAAAATGTTCTACATCTTTGGAGCCAACCCTTTGGGTTTTTCCCATCAAAACGGGGAAAATCTATTTTGGCCCTAGAAGCTAACATTCCTGTGCTCCCTCCTCTCATTTCTGTCCAACTCCCTTCCCTGTGCTCCCTGTCTTGCTGGTTGTTAATGAAGTCCCTGGAAGGGCGGATGTGATGCCTGCCCCCTCCTCTCTGAGGTCCTGAGCTACTCCTTCCTCCCATTCCATAGCCAAAGCTTGGTGGCATCCCCCATTGTGAATGCCCGGCCCCTAAAATAGATCTCTCCCTATCTTCCCCTCCTTGGTGTCCCATACTTCCTCCCTGCCCCTCAAAACCTCCTTGTTCTTCTCTCTGTCTAATCCTTGAATGTTCCCCTTGGAAGATAACAGGTTGGGATAAGTTAGGTGGTCTTTGGTGGTGACTGTATGTGGTGTCTAAGATGGGGTTTGGAATTTGTTGAGACTGGGGTGGTGTGGTAAAGAGAGGGGTAGTGTGTCTGGTGGGATCAGGAGTGTGTAGATGCTGGGCATTTGAGAGTAAATGAGTGTTGGGGTTAGGAAAGTTGAAGGTAGGGCTCATGAAATTAGGGTTTGGAAAGTTAGGGTTTTGAAAGTTTATGGAAGGTGGGGTAAAAGGTGAATATGGGTAGTTAGGATAAGCCATATTAGATGCCATGGTGTTTAGGACCGAGACTAAGGTTTGATATTGGTTGTTCATGGTGTTAAACCCTTGTTGTATCCAATCTTGATGTGTGTTTGTGGTGGACTCGCAGGTGGGCTGCTGCGGTGGTGGGAAGTCAAGCTTTCGGTGGTTCTCCATCTTCAGAGGGACATGGGTCTATTTCTCCGTCCTTAGGTGGTGGATGTGCGGAAGCTGAGCTCATGATACCAATGTAACAATCGCTGTTGTTAGAAGTATTTCTGGTATGTTTGTAGAGATAGTAGAAATGGTGGGAGATGTTGTGGAGAAGAAGATAGCGTAGGTAGAAGAGATGTAATGTAATATAGTAGATAGAAATAGAGACAAGACAAGAGTTGGTAAAATTTTGGGGTATGGTAACAAGCATACCAGAAGAGCAAATGGTGGCCTATGCTTCTCTACATCTAGAAGGCAAAGCAGCAGAATGGTATGACAACCTACCTGCCAAGGGAGAACAACTCAGTTGGGACCAATTTATGGGAATGATTACTACCAAGTTTGGAGACTTACAAGAGGCAAATATAATTGGAGAATTTAATAAGCTAGTCAATGATGGGAACTTTGAAGAATATGTAGAGAGGTTTGAACAGCTCAAATCCTTGTTGATTCACTCCCAATGTGGACAGTTTGGGGAGGGTTATTGGACAACTAGTTTCCTCAGTGGGTTGGATAATGACACGAGGGCAGCAGTCAAAATGTTCCCTATTCCAAATCTGGAGACAGCTATTCACCTTTCTAGACAACAATGTTCCAACAATGCTGCTCTGAATAGGAAACTGAAGGAAACATCAAGAAATTATTCCAGGAAACTGGAGACTACTGGAATGATCAGAAATCCACCACAGAAACCTATGCTTCCACCTAAGAGGCCTGACTTTAAATTGCTAACATCTGCTGAAATGGATAAAAGAAGGGAGAAGGGTCTATTCTACAATTGTGATGAAAAATTTGTGCCAGGGCATAAATGTATCAGGAAGGTTAATTTCATGATTATGTCTAGTGAAGAACAATCTGACTACTTACATAACTTGGAAGAAAAGGAGGAAGAGGAGGAATTTGGGGATGCAAAGGAGGAGTTGGGAATGGCTATCATTAGTTTGGGATCAATAGTAAAGGAGTCTGGCAACACTATCATGAGATTAATGGGCACTGTAAATCAGAAAAAAATGAGAATTCTTCTGGATACACGGAGTACATTGAGTTTCTTGAATTCGGATATGCTCAGTGAGATAGACTGCATGGTTGAAAAAGCCAGGCCAGTCAAGGTAATGGTAGCCAATGGAAGCAAACTTATCAGCCAAGAGAAGGTAAAAAGATTCAGCTGGATGATACAGGGCCACAAATTCACTTTTGATATTAGAATACTGGCCACTAAAGGATATGACATGATATTAGGAAGTGATTGGCTTATGACTGGCTCACCTATAGTCCTGGACTATGAGGAAATGTCATGCTCAGTGAAACATAATGGAGAGAGGATCAAACTGTATGCTGCAAAGGGAAAGCAAGGTTGTAATCTAATCACATCATTAGACATGTATCAGTACCTACAAAGCAGTGATACAAGTCTGGAAGACCATGCTCTGTGGCAAATGGGAGATGAAGATGTCAAACAGGACAGAGAGGAAGCAGCTAAAAGAGGTAATGAACTTAACCAACTGCTGGAAGATTTTAAGGAGGTATTTGAAGTGCCTAAAGGACTACCCCCTTACAGAGGAATAGAACATCAAATCATGTTGAAACCAGGGAGCATCCCCAAACAACAAGCTCCCTACAGGGTTCCCATCACCAGAAAAACGAAATAGAAAAGACAGTAGCTGAACTACTGGAGAATGGAGAGATCCAGCACAGCAAAAGCCCATTTTCTGCTCCTGTACTCCTAGTAAAGAAGAAAGAGGGAACATGGAGGATGTGTGTTGACTACAGGTATTTAAATAGCCTAACAATCAAGCATGATTATCCTATTCCCTTAATAGATGAATTGTTGGATGAATTGGGGGGAGCTAAATATTTCTCAAAAATTGATCTAAGATCAGGGTATCATCAAATCTTGATGGCCCCTGAGTCTAGACATTTGACTGCTTTCAGGACCCATAGTGGTCATTTTGAATATTTGGTAATGCCATTTGGGCTGTGTAATGCCCCGGCCACATTTCAATCTCTTATGAATCAAATTTTTAAGGGAAAGTTGAGGAGATCTGTGCTGGTATTTTTTGATGACATCCTGATCTATAGTTCTAATTGGGAGACACATGTGAAGGAGATAAAGGAGGTACTGGAAATACTGAGGGGCAATACCTTATTTGCCAAGCTCAGCAAGTGCTGTTTTGGTGAAAAGTCTGTAGCATACCTAGGCCATATCATCTCACAAGGAGGAGTGGCCACTAATCCAGAGAAAGTGAAGTGCATGACAGATTGGGCCACCCCTACTAACATTAAGGGACTAAGGGGATTCCTAGGCCTAACTGGTTATTATAGGAAGTTTATCAAAAATTATGGACTAGTCAGCAAACCTCTCACTGACCTTCTGAAGAAGGGAGCCTTCCTATGGAATTCTGCAGCAGATGAGGCCTTCAACCAGCTCAAAAAAGTGATGGTCTCAGCACCTATCCTAGCCTTGCCCAACTTTGCAGAGGAATTTACAGTAGAGACGGATGCCTCTGGAAAGGGGATTGGAGCCATTTTATCACAGAAAGGCAGGCCTATTGCCTATCTCAGTAAAGCTCTAGGAGCTAAACATATGGGGCTTTCAACTTATGAAAAGGAATTTCTAGCTGTCTTAATGGCTGTTAGGAAGTGGAGTAGCTACTTGCAAGGGAGACATTTCCTGATCAAAACTGATCAGCAAGCTCTCAAATACTTGATGGACCAAAAAATCACAACTCCTATACAGCAGAGATGGATTCCTAAACTCCTAGGGTATGACTATTCCATATGTTATAGGAAGGGCAGGGAAAATAGGGTTGCAGATGCTTTGTCTAGAAGAGAGATTCCTGAATCAGAATGCATGGCTATTTCTTCAGTTATTCCCTCTTGGATGGAAAGAATAACAGAGAGTTACCATAAGGATAAGGATCTGACCAGAATTATAGAATTAAAAGCTGTGGGAGGTGAGGAATACCCTGATTACAAGTTAGAGGGAGGGGTATTGAGGTACAAGGGGAGATTGGTGGTAGGAAGCCAAGGATCTCTAAGAAGCAACATCATTAGAGAACTACATGATTTTGCTGTTGGGGGACATTCTGGAATAGAAGGTACTTACCAAAGGGTAAGAAGGTACTTTTATTGGGGAGGCCTAAAAAAGGAAGTGCTGAAGTGGGTGCAGGCTTGTGAAATCTGCAATAAGTGCAAGGCAGAGAGGGTTGGAAGTCCAGGCTTACTACAGCCATTGCCTATACCCCAGCAACCTTGGACTCACATATGTATGGACTTCATAGAAGGACTACCCAAATCTCAGGGTAGGAGTGTGATACTTGTAGTGGTAGATAGGCTCACTAAGCTAGGCCACTTTATTGGGCTAAGTCACCCATACACAACCATCAAAATAGCACAGGTGTTCCTGGATCACATTGTTAAACTACATGGACTACCACTGAGCATAGTTTCAGACAGAGATCCTATCTTTACTAGTACACTCTGGACTGAGTTGTTCAAGGTAATGGGAGTGAAACTAGCACTGACCTCTTCCTATCACCCTCAGGCAGATGGCCAGACTGAGAGACTCAATCAGTGTCTAGAAACCTACCTACGATGCATGGTAAGGCAAAACCACAAACAGTGGTTCCAATGGTTGGCCCTAGCAGAACATTGGTATAACACCAATTTCCATACTAGCCTCAAAATGACACCATTTGAGGCTATGTATGGGTACAAGCCACCAATTCTGTTTATGGGACCCTTCCCATCTACAGAATCAGTTGATTGTGAAGTTCTAATTCAAAAGAGACAAGAGATGCTACAGAGATTCAAGGAAAATCTGAAGTATGCTCAAGCCAGGATGGAAAGAAATGCTAATACGAAAAGAGTGGACAGGCAATTCAAGGTAGGAGACTATGCCTACCTCAAACTCCAGCCATTTCGACAGAGTACAGTGATTATGAGGCAAAATCAGAAACTGTCTCCTAGGTATTATGGCCCTTATCTAATCATTGGAAAGACTGGACAGTGCACTTACCGGTTATCTCTCCCTCCGGGATCGAAGATTTGGCCAGAATTCCACGTTTCCTTGCTGAAACGTGCGGTCAAACCAGGAAAAGGGGTTGAGGAGTCCTTGCCAGAGGTTGACTCATCCGGGGAATTCCCACTTACACCTCACGTAAAGGGAAGGAGGAGTAAATTAAACAAACAAGGAAGAGAAATTCATACTTATCTTGTGGAATGGGAGAACAGGGGGACGAAATTAGAGACTTGGACAGAAGGGAATTACCTGCAGAAATGGATTCCGGAGCTCCCGCCTTGGGGTCAAGGCGAAATTGAAGATGGAGGTACTGTAACAAACCCCTTATTAGTATCAATTGGGAAGAAGGAAAACAATCGGGAGTTTGGGGAAGAAGGGGGAGAAGACTATCTAATGTTGGCTAAGGTAGAAGTAATCGAAGAGGAAGGAGGTTCTGTGATAGAACAAGGACACGTGGAGTTCATCGACGCAAGAGACGAGTTCGAGATCGCAGCCGTCGATGAGGGAAGTGGCTGAGATTTAAGGAGAAGGGGCTGGCGGCAGTGGACGGCCGGGATTCATCCACACTATCTTTTACGTTTCATTTAGTTATGTTTTAAGAAACACGCTTTCATGTAGTATTTGTAGTATGTTTGGGAACGAGAATGATAAGCAAAATTTTACCAACTCTTGTCTTGTCTCTGTTTCTATCTACTATTACATTACATCTCTTCTACCTACTCTATCTTCTTCTCCACAACATCTCCCACCATTTCTACTATCTCTACAAACATACCAGAAATACTTCTAACAACAGCGATTGTTACACATTATATAGAAAATATCTCTTCCCCAGTTAAAGAGAAAATTCATGGCAAGGATTCATCATATTACCTCTTTTTCAAGTACTAGATGGCGTGCAGAACCTGCTTTCATAGCTTCCGTCGTTTTTTGTTTGCCAAAGAGAAGAACGAACTCCTTTTGCTTTTCACACCATTCCTAAATCGATAAGAGAAGAAACGTAAATTAAATCAAAATTTCAGCAAAAAACTGCAAATCGAAGGGAAAAGTAATGGTACCGTTCCAGTCAGGTCGGTGACGGACAAGCATTTACCCTTACGGAATCGATTCAGAAACGACTCCAACACTCTGTTCCTCTTATTCTTCTGCAGTATCGGACTGTTGGAGCCGGGGATCTTATCCGAATCCTCGATATTCGAGCAAGGAGATAGCCCGCGCTTGGAGAAGTGATTTAAGGAGCGGATAGACTTGGGAGTCCTGTAGAGCTGAGAAGCGGGCATGGTGAGTGACATTTCGTCGTCCGCGTTGCTGATAATCTCGATGTTTTCATCAGAATCATTGACGGCCATGGTTGTATAAGCTTTGAGCGGGTGGTTACCGCCGGACCGATCTCCGTCTCCGACGGCGGAGAGTTGGGAGGCAATTTGTGGACAAACGAGTTTAAAATGATTTACTATTTATTTAAATGTTTAATTTTGGCGACATTATTCTCTTCTTAACCAGCTTACTGTCCTCGCTAATTGAGTTTACTCGCTAAACGACGTCGTATTCGTCAATTGAATTTACGAGAAAACTCAAATGCTTAAGAGACGAAGTTTCCAACAACTCTAACAAAGCTTCAAGCACAACCCACTAAGCACCAATGTTAGAACGATAATGTAGTTTGCAGGCCAGAGCACAAGAGTCGAATTTACACAGTTCGTATTTACCCTCGTGATCTTAAAAAAGAACAATTTAGTACCCGTTTCCGATCTGACCCGGGTGGTTCATGATGATCACTTTCGATATCGGAGATGTACACGAAAGGGATTTTGTCCGGATTGTATCCAACCTTCAAAAATTTACAAGTTTTCTCCCAAATTGAAGTGTCGCTCGAGCTGGACTTATTAGAAAAGCAGATAGAGACTTGGTTGAAGTCGGTTTATTTTATGCTAGGGGTGGGACAAGTGTCGAGGTGCACTAGTCCCACTCTTAACATAAAATAAACCGCTGAAGCCCTCTCAGCTTTTATGGAAAGTTTCTCTGGGCCTAGAGAGACTTCACCCGAGCTAGACTTATTAGAAAAAAGTAGATAATGATTTTAGGTATATTTTAAAAAGATGAAATTAAATAAATAAATAAAAATTAAGTATTCTGTGTAGCAATTAAAAATAATTATTTCGAAAAATTCCCTAAACTTCAATGTTGATAATCCTATCATAACCTAATTGCAGAACAAATCAATTCGAATCCAAAAAAACAAGAAACTTCAATTTTAATAGATCCTTATCCTTGCTATAAAAAAATACAGTCGTTTTAGGGACATTTCATCAAACAAGTAATATGCAACAAAGCTTCACTAATTCGCCTTCTCGGCGAACCTATACGATGCGTAAGAGAGCGTCCCGTGCGTCCAGCTATGGTGGATGAGCTCGCCCCTCGTGTTCTCCCCGGCGGCGCCCATCGCCACGTGGAGCGGGTAGAAATGGTCCGGCCGCGGATGCGCCATCCTCGCGTTCGGCGCCTTCTTCTCGTACAGATTCACATCCTCGTACCTCCCTTCCGCCAGCGCCTCCTTGATCCAGCTATCAAACTCCTCCGCCCACTTCGCCACCGAATTGCTGCCGTCGCGGTTCATCTTCCTCAGGTTATGCGTGGCGGCGCCGGACCCCACGATCAGAACGCCGTCGTCCTTCAACGGCCGCAGAGCCTCCCCGAGCCGGTAGTGGTGCGACGCGTCCTTATTCGTCTGGACTGACAGCTGGCACACCGGAATATCCGCCTCCGGGTACATCAGCATGAGTGGGACCCACGCGCCGTGATCAAGCCCGCGCTTCTTATCCACGTGGACGGTCTCGAATCCGGATTTGGTCAACAGTTGCTTGACCCGGTTCGCGAGATCGGGCGCGCCCGGAGCCGGGTACTTGATCCGGTACATCTGATCCGGAAACCCGTAGAAATCGTAGATCGTTCCGCTCGGGCCGGAGACGGCGTTGACCGAGGGCTCCGACGTCTCCCAGTGGCCGGAGATGATGAGAATCGCTTTCGGCTTCTCCGGCAGACATTTATGCTTAAAAGATTTGAGGAAGTGGCGGGCTGGGAGGGAGTCGTCGATTGAGAGAGTGGGGGAACCGTGGGAGATGTAGAACGTTTGTTGCATTGCTTTGTTTTCAGCCGCCATCGCCGCCGTGTTGGTGGAGAATTGATCGGTTGCGATTGAGAGAATTAGGGCTGAGATTATGCACAAAGAAATGGATCCGATTGCGTATATGAAGAAGAGGGATTTAGCGTGCATTCCGTGGTTCCGCCTGCGTCGGAATGGTGAAGTTTCATTTTCACTTCTTTTTAAATAAAAATAAATAAATTCTTCCGTCCCATAAAAAATACTTTATTTTTCTTTTTGAGTCATTTATATAATTAAAAATATATTATTTTTTAAAAAAATAAATAATATATAGATTAAAATTAACAAATTTAAAAATCAAACAATATATACTATAAATTCTTATTTTTTAAATTTTCGTGCCTCATAGAAATGATACAATTTTTACGGGATCGAAGGAGTATAAAAGAAAAGGGGATGGCAGAAATGTAGAGGTGAGAAAGGGCGAGCGGGGGGTGCGGGGGTTTAATCCTCACCAAAGTCAAAAAAGGTGGAGGAAGGAAATGGTGGGGGTAGCATGATGGTTAGGAGAAAGGGGGGGTGGTGTTTTGGGCAGGGGCAGGGAGCTAAGGTTAAGAGGTGGGGGGGAGGGGGGGGTAAAGGTAGCGGGTAGGGTTATAAATATTAAAAAAAAAAAAAAAAAAAAAAAAAAGGGGGAAATGGTTACTTTTCACACTTGATGCCCACGTAGTCGCTTACGTTGTACTAAAAGTTATCCAGTTGGCTTGGAATATTCTAGAGGTAGGGCTACACTAATAATCATATTAAATTAATCGTTATTATATCGATATTTCCACTAAATAGCTCGTTAATCGTGTATGGAAAATAAATTCAAATTAAAATAATTATTGTTTTTGTGTGTGATTGTGTTATTTCCGTTACATGTGATTTGCCTTCTGAAAATATTTATAGTATAAATATTATCATGTCATATGATATCACTATTTAAATGAAATAGAGGTACAAAATTAGTCTAGTGTGTGTTACGTTTTTCACGTATTTTGTACTACTATGTTAATAAAAAACTGAATTTTGTTCAATATATCTTCCATTTTAAAGAAGTGTTTCACGTATAAGAAATATAAATATATATTTTTATTTATTTTGAATAACGGAGATTAGAAAAATAATATTTTTTTTTATTTAACTTTTGACTTGTTAGTTTTTAATTATATATTTTTTATTTTTTTTAGAAACACGACGCTTCAAACAAAACTTCTCAATAAATAATACAGGATGTTTTTAATAGGACAAATGGCGTACAAATTTTTCAAGATTATGTCTGATAACATAGATGGTATATAAAATATTATTAACAATTTTAATTGATATAAAGTACTTATAAATGAAGTATTCATACCATTATAATCAACTTCTATATCATATTCTTACCTTTGTCAATCATTTAAGAAGTAATTTGTTAAATTACAAGCACATCTTAAGTTGTAGTTTCTAGATGACGGTTATATAATTCACATATTATTACATAATAAAATTATAATTTTTTATGGGCGAAATTGTCGGGAGATCACGATTTTGTGAGAGAGAGGATCCATTTGACTCTAGATCATAGTGATTTTAAAAAAAAAAAATAATAATAATATTTTGTTCGTTCTGTCCGACTTATTTTATTTCTTTTCGACACATAGATTAAGATGAATGATAGTTAGGTAGAATACAATTTTGTCTTACATTTCATCGAACAGGTGGCAAGCACAAAGCTTCGTTAATTCGCCTTCTCGGCGAACCTGTACGACGCATAAGAGAGCGTCCCGCGCGACCAGCTATGGTGTATCAGCTCACCCCTGGTGTTCTCCCCGGCGGCGCCCATCGCCACGTGGAGCGGGTAGAAGTGGTCCGGCCGCGGATGCGCCATCCTCGCGTTCGGCGCCTTCTCCTCGTACAGATTCACATCATCGTACCTCCCTTCCACCAGCGCCTCCTTCACCCAACCATCGAACTCCGCCGCCCACTCCTCCGCCAGATTCGTCCCGTCGAGGTCCATCCTCCGCCTCCTCAGATTGTGCGTGGTGGAGCCGGACCCCACGATCAGAACGCCGTAATCCTTCAACGGCCGCAGCGCCTCCCCGAGCCGGTAGTGGTGCGACGCGTCTTCGTCGGTCTGGACTGACAGCTGGCACACCGGAATATCCGCCTCCGGATACATGAGCATGAGTGGGACCCACGCGCCGTGGTCAAGCCCGCGGTTTTTATCCACGTGGACGGTTTCGAATCCGGATTTGGTCAACAGGTGCTTGACCCGGTTCGCGAGATCGGGCGAGCCCGGAGCCGGGTACTTGAACCGGTACATCTCGTCCGGGAACCCGTAGAAGTCGTAGATGGTTCCGTTCGGACCGGAGACGGCGTTGACCGCCGGCTCCGACGTCTCCCAGTGGCCGGAGATGATGAGAATCGCTTTGGGCTTTTCCGGTAGGCATGTCTGGCGGAAGGATTTGAGGAAGTGGCGGGCGGGGAGGGAGTCGTCGATGGAGAGAGTGGGGGAGCCGTGGGAGATGTAGAAGGTTTGCTGCATTGCTTTGTTTTCCGCCGCCATGTCGCCGCCGTGTCGGTGGAAAAAGAATGGGATCCGGTTTGTTATAAAGAAGAAAGTTTTTTGTAGTTGAGTAAACCACCTACACTTCTTTGTGTTGACCTTCCGCTGGCGAGACGCATTTCTTCATCTCACGTGTTGGGCTATTTGAATAAATAATACGTATTCGTGCCAATAATACGTATTTCAATAATAAGTTAAGTTATATTTTGTGATCTTAATTAAGGCCTAAATTATGCTATTTTAAAAATGTACTTTTCCGTCCCATTATTTATATCTTATTTATGTATTATTCCAAAAATCAATATAAAAAAATAGTTTATAATTATTTAAATAGGTTGATTCCACTACTTTATATTTTTCCATTACTATTATGTATATTTCAACAATCTTTCTAAATTTTCGTGCCAAATCCAACGTGGGACATAAATATTGGGATGAAGTATTATTTTTAATAGTACGACTCGAAGATAAATATTGGGACGGATTTATTATCATATTTTGTGCATGTGTTTCTTTTTTGCGCGTGTGCTTTACGATTTAAACTAAAATGAGCCCACCATTTAATCCTAAATTGAGCACATAACACATTACATCATGCAAATCGAAGCCCATTATCTAAAATGTAAGGTTGATAAATATTACATATTTCAAATAATTGCATTTTCTCCTTAAAATTTATATATATATATATATAATAATGATACATTATGGAAATAAGAGTAACATTAAATGCTATTTTGGATTCGCTAAAAATCAGTGATCTTTGGCTGTATTTTCGAGCCTAAAAACATATTCAATTTACGAAATGGAAGTTATAGTGACGATCTACGTTTCGAGTAGATAATTGTAGTATGCTTAATTTCTCAATTTCGATTTTCGGTGAATGAGAAATAGTGGTTCGAAGTTTTGGGGGACAAAACTAAATTATTACCTAAAGTGGGAAAACTTACCTTATTCGGGTTTTGGAGAATTGTGCATTTATCAATGCCCCGCATTGATAAATGAATAATAAATGTTGTGGTATTTAAGTCTATATCGCTTAGTAGTAGATAACAAAGTGATAAGTGGTGGGCTTGGTCCACATATGTTCATACGTGTGAGTTTTTTTGCCGATCGTCTCACAAGCGGCGCGCCGCACCGTGCTCGTGCCTTGGCTAATGGGATTGGTGAGCTGGCCCAGCTCGTGGTGCAATGTACTGCCCCAGTTTGATGCACCTATATTTTTTTGGAAGTCTCTAGAACGAGACTCTAAGGTTCACTATTTCTTCATCACCCTTCCCATTATCCCACTACCTGACGAATTTATTGCTCCAACAATTAATCACATGGGTGGAAGAGTCTATAAATGGGCAGACTACATTTACATTTCAACACACAACAACTCAAACATTCTCTGCATTAGCATTCTAAAGTTCCTAGGCTATCCAGAAGCACTTGTCCTCGCCTTTGTTCAGTTCGCCGGAGCTCGACGATCTTGCAGTGCTGCAATCTTTGAGACAAACGTCGTTTCATCTTTGGGGATGATACGCCTGAACCGAGAGCACTATCGGAGATTCCAAATTCTCGTGTCATCTTTTATGTATAGCATTCCAACAAAGATTAACTAGCAATCTTAATTTGTTAAAGTTTGAATATGATTATACAATAGTACCGTAGTAGATTGACTTCAAACCCAATACCTATCGGAAAGTACTAAAGTATACAAATAAAATAATTTTATTGGGTCTCCTAAGCTAAAATCGTAGTTACATATACAAATATTCAACTTTTAATGTATGTTTTTTTTTAAAAAAATATTGAGAGAAAAAATTTGATGTCTCTTAAGTTTAATCCACCCGAATGCACAAACGATATATGAACCCTCAATCTAACTTATAACATTTTCTTCATATTTTATTCTAAATATATAAACTAATTCTTATAATTACAGAACACACCTTGTTAATTAATTAGCAATATGAAATGGTCTTTAATTACATTATGCATTTCAATTTTCATTGTTACATGGGTTTCAATTTAGGTTGGGAAGGCGCATTGAAGTTAGTGGGCTTAAATTTGCATTACGAATTGTTTTTGAGTTTCCGAAGGACTGCAAATAATATTTCCGCTTAAATAAGGGGTCGGGTTGATATTTCTCAAATATTGGCCGCGTTAAAATGTTAATTAAAACAACACTGATTAGCAGACAAAATCAGAATTCGCTACCGCGAAAATCGGGTTATGATCTAGTACAACAGCTTCACACTTTCTTCCTAATTTACGAACGTCAACAGGCTGTACGTTTGACTATTTAACGTCTACGTACAACTGTTCACAGCGTACCACTTTTATATGTACGTGCTCCCGTTGTATGGAATTATCCGCCCTACATTAATTAACGTGGAGAAATTGCCGAGTTCGCTCACGTAAAAAGCTATGACGGTGAAAAAGCAGAAAAAATGTGTCGACACGTGGAGTCGAGCACAGAGAATCGAAACCCGGACGTGTACGGTGAATTAACCGGAATTGGTAAACCGACGATACGTCCGGCAATTTGGTAGTTTCTCTGGCAGGCTAGTTCTTGGGGTCTAATGAAAGCACACATTTCGTACAATTGTTGTGTGTGTGTTTGTGTGTGATATACGGCGGCGGCGGCGGCTGAGTAGCAGAGTCGTCGTTTTGGTCTCTCCAAAACCCTAATTGCTCTTCCGGCCGGAAACTCGTCGCTCTTCGTGGTAACCATGGTTTTTGTTGATTAGTTTTGTCAATTTATCTTGTATATTCACTTTAAGATTTCCCTCTCCAGGCTTTTCTTTTTTCTGAATTGTAATTGAATTGCGGATATCTTATGCGTGTGTGTATTTCGCGATTTTTGTATTGGTTTTGATTCAGGCAAAATTCTAGATGATGTGGATGGTATGTAATAATACTAATAATACTTGTTTGTTTGGATTAGATTCTGATCGAGAGAGTTTCTGAGTACTGTTGACCGGAAATTTGATTGATCATTTCCTGATTCTCCCGGGAAGTCGCCGTGGCAGAAGTAATCTTTGCACGGGGACAATACTGGGGTTAAGATTTAAGAGGATGGACTTGGTTGCCAGTTGCAAGGTAAAGTCATTATTTTGGATTTTTTTCGATGTAATTTTTCGTGGATTGATTGCTGTTTCGTATGTGTTTAGGATTGTACAATTATTCGATAATAACCGTGTTGGCAATTTCACTACTGAATGAAATTTTGTTCTGAGTTCTTCCTGATTGAAGCACAAAATGAGCTCGTTTAAAACTAGAAAAAAGGTTTCTAGTACCATTACCACTTTAGTTTCATTTTCTATTTTCAGAGCTTGCTTTTAATAGTATTTGCATGCTGTTTAGGTTGGGTCTGCTAGTTTGATTCAAGCAAATTAGATTGGATATTGCAGTCATGGTGTTTTATTGCATTAAGTCGACTGCTAATTTATTTGATAGTAGAGCATTGAAAGGGGCATAATCCATCGGCATGGTGCAGGGAAGTTGAGGACTACAAAAGTCATTTTATTGGATTGAAGCTTCTTTTGGAGCAAAACTATATGCATTCCCTGGTTTGATCTTGATTCATTTGATTGAATGGACGATGGGGTGGAGACTAATGTAGAACTACTCAATCTTATGTACTATTCTAATCCTCTACAAACGTAAAATTCACAGTCCAAAGTGTTCGTCCTTAAAAACTGGCATTGACTTATATAATCTGTTTGTTATTTCTGGCTTTATCGCAACACATCATATTCACCATGGATCCTACAAACATAGTCATGTTATAATTAAGGAATTGAGGATTGGGCATTCGAGGGAGCTCTGATATATCTTTCATGTAATTGTTCTGAACAAATATGTCTGTCTTTCAGGACAAATTGACATATTTTCGAATAAAAGAGCTCAAGGATGTCCTTACCCAGCTAGGGCTCTCAAAACAGGGGAAGAAACAGGTTAGATGTTTGGGTAATACCAATTTGTTTGGGTTTGCTTGTGATTTTATGGTTATTAGTGAAACTATGTAGTTGTTCCTATTTAATTTTAAGATCATGCAAAGTTTCTTTTAACTTTGGCTCAAAAACTAGGATCGGATTGATGTGTTGATAGTTGTTCGTATATTCTTCTAGATCGTAAATTGTTTATTCAAATGATTGATTTTCTACTGGTCCACTAGTTTCAGCTTGAGCTAAGCAAGATCTTAATGGTTTCTATTCTTTGTTTCCATGCAGGACCTTGTTGATCGTATCCTGGCTATTATGTCTGACGAGAGAGGTAAGTGCAATGTGGTTTAGGTGTTGTAAACTTCACTTGCATCATGCACTTTTTTTTTACTGTAACATATGACTTCATGCCATGCGACAGGTCTAGCTAATATTCATTTTCATCGTCTCAGGAATGTTGTCCAAGAAAAATGCCATCGGGAAGGAGGGAGTGGCAAAGCTAGTTGATGATACTTACAGGTGTTATTTTCAGTGTAACGTACTTGTGGAAAGCGATATGCTTGGATTGCTTTATGTTCCCTTCTTTATTTCACATGATACATAATTTCTTTTAGACCGGCTAATACATTTACTACTTCCTCTAACCTCATTTTAAAACAAGTTGAAAGCGAGAAGATAAAAAATTGTATTGTAACCAACTAACCATGAGAGTTACAAGTTAAGAGAGTTCTGCTAGCCGTTTTATAAATATATTACTTGGAGTGAATTGGAGCAGTGTTATTCTCTTCAAGTTAGATAACTCACCCAGGACTCTTGTTGCTATATTTAGAAAACTGCAGGTTTCTGGGTCAGCTGAATTGACTTCAAAATCAGAAGCTCTTTCAGATAGTGCCAATGTAAAACTTAAAGAGGAGACTGAAGATTCTTACCAGAAGGAAAAGATACGCTGCCTATGTGGAAGCATGCTGCCAACTGATTCCATGATTAAGGTGATGCATATTAAGCTCGTTGGATTTTAAGCACAATAACATTGAGTGAGTCTGTACTACAAAGTCTTAATATGCTAATATCATATATTCGAGGTACACATTTTTGGGTTAAAGTTTGATTCTTTTTCATGTTTATTTTCATATTAATGCAGTGTGAAGATCCCAGGTGTAACGTCTGGCAGCATATGACATGTGTGCTGATTCCTGAGAAGCCAACCGAGGGTCTACCAAGTCCTCCAGATGTCTTCTTTTGTGAAATTTGCAGATTGAATAGAGCTGACCCGTAAGTGACACTGTTCCAAGTTTCTCTGTACACCATCATATTTTTAATTTTAAATTATTATGATGCATACCCGGATATTTCTTGCTGTGCTTATTTATGATGTCATTGTAACGTGTCCGTGGATTATGCCCATTACATAACAAATTGGTAAGTTGTTTAGCAGAATCACATTATATATTCTATAGCCAGGGACCAAAAAAATGCTGAATCTTGGTAGGAAATTGTAGATGATATGGTGTATAATTTCATATCTTCAAGTTTTCTGTCACTCTGCTAATCCTTTTCTTGTGAAGAACTCTAAGCAATGCTCCAAATAACAAAAATCAAGCATGAGCTTACCACATGTTCCATGTATAGCCTTATAATGATTTGTTGTTGAACTAGTCACTGAACATTTCTGTTTCCTGTTACTCTTTTTGTTCACGATCTTTGTGTTTGTATTGCAATTGTTATTTTCATTTTGTTGTTGCTGAACTTATATTTTTTTTTCCGTTACATAAATTCAACTGAATAACATTTGGAATGCTCTAATATATCGAGTCTCTGTTTGTTGCATATCCAGCTTCTGGGCACCGGTTTCACACCCCTTGCTCCCAGTGAAGTTGAATATCACGATTCCTGCAGATGGGTAAGCTAGTGCTACAACTTCTCCTAGATTATAAATGCTTAGGTTTCGCATGTGTTTGTATTATATGCTTTGTGTATGTGATTGTGTGTTGGGGTTTATGTGTGTGCTTGTTATTTTGTGTTATTGTCTGTGTAGCTATGAGCGTGAAGGTGGTCGTGTCTGTGATATTTTGCTTGTGTGTGCATTTGTCTGATTTAAATGTGTAATGCTTGTGTGATTTTTGAGTGTTTATGTGTTTTTTTAGTTCTTTCAAATAATGAGCATATGTATGCATGTTTGGGCACGTGTGTGTAATTCTTATTAACTTTTGCTGCAAAGGTTCTTTTGAATATTATTCAATTATTTTGCAAATGGGTGTATCTGATAGTTCTCATTTGCTGCCTTTCAGCTCAAGTCCTAGTCAGAGCATTGAGAGAACATTTCAACTCCAAAGGTCTGACAGGGACTTACTGTCAAAACAAGAATACGACATTCAGGTTGGTCAGGATTCCATGTAATGCTAACAACTTATTTAGAAATATTTTATGCTCCACTGCTGATTCTGTATGGTGTTGATCATCAGGCGTGGTGCATGCTTCTTAATGACAAGGTGTTATTCAGGATGCAGTGGCCTCAGTATGCAGATTTGCAGATCAATGGTATTACTTCCCCTAAAACTGAACTCCCCTTTTAATATTCTGTGAACTAATGCAGTTCCCTTTTTATTTGTTTTTCTTGCTTCGCTCGTAATTTGTAAATGTGGAGCTTCTTACATTTCTCATTCAATAGGTGTTCCAGTGAGGGCTATAAACAGACCTGGTTCACAGCTGTTGGGAGCAAATGGCCGAGATGATGGGCCTATTGTGAGTCCTACACCAAAATCTCTTTTTTTTTTGCATTTCTATAATTCAAACTTAAGCACAGCTTGCTCTCTGGTTGTATTTTGTTTGAGTGTTCGTATAAGTTTTTCCTTGCTCAAGAAAAGCATGTTGCTATTGTAAATACATCTTGCTGGTTTATTTTCCTGCAACTCAGGGGTCATGTATAATAATATATCGTAACTAAACGTTTTCCTGGTTTCTTTGTCTGTAGTCTTTACTTTTTCGGAGTTTGGAGTTGTTTTAGGGGACTTGGGCGTGCAGGGCACTCAAACAACTCAACTTTGTTTAGCTGCCTGTATTTGTTGACATTTTTCTCTTTGTCAGATTACACCATGTGCAAGAGACGGAATTAACAAGATCATTGTAGGAGGATGTGATGCTCGCGTATTCTGTGTGGGAGTTAGAATTGTCAAGAAGCGTTCGCTGCAGCAGGTCAGCTGACTTTCCCTGTTCTCATTCCTATTAGTGCAAAGTAATAAATGCAGCTGGCACATAAATTAATTCTTAAGCTTTGATATGACATGCTTGTTGGCATTATTGAGGCATTTATGGTGCATTTTTCTATGTACTTTGCCTTCATTTTTCATGTACTCTTCATATAGTGAGAGTTGATTATCTTGTCTATTTACTCAATTCATTTGACTCTCTTTTTTCTTGGCTGGAGATTCGTATGATTGCTATTGATCTTCTTAAAAACTGGTTAAATGTGTTCTACAGGTTTAAACTGGTTTTGTTTTTCTTTTTTTGTCGCACATTAGCTTGTGTATATCCCTGGAATTGCCTTTTGGGGGGAACAGTTTCAACTATGAGATCAGGAATTTTCTGGAAGGGTTTTGGCATTTTTACTCTTATTTTTGTTATGTGATTGACAGAAACATAATCGTACTTGGGCCAACCTTTTTCTAGGTTCTCAACATGATTCCAGAAGAATCTGAAGGAGAGTCTTTTGAAGATGCACTGGCTCGTGTTTGTAGATGTGTCGGTGGTGGAGCTGCCACAGAAAATGCTGATGATAGTGACAGTGATATTGAAGTGGTTGCTGATTCTATTCCAGTCAATCTTCGATGTCCTGTAAGTACTTTGCAACTCATAATTTTGAAGATGCACTCGATCATGTTTTAAACTGAATAATCTATTAATGCATGTCCCAGATGAGCGGTTTAAGAATGAAGGTAGCTGGACGGTTTAAACCGTGTGTTCACATGGGCTGTTTTGATCTTGGAGTGTTTGTGGAGATGAACCAACGTTCAAGGAAGGCAAGTAAATACGAGACCCATATTGCCTGATGGGGTCTTTCTTATATTATACTCCATGTATATAGTTTATCTGTTTTTCTAGAAAAACGGCCCATGTTTGACATTCTAAATCAACTTACTAGTAGATCTTGTATTATCTCTTTCCTCTTGTCCCTGCTGATATTTCTGATTGCTGTTTGTGGTTGTAGTGGCAATGTCCTATATGTTTGAAGAACTTTTCCTTGGAGAAAATCATCATAGATCCCTATTTCAACCGGATCACAACTAAGGTAGTTTATGCATTATATCTCGAGGCCACATTATATATCTCTCTCTCTCTCTAATTTGGTTTGTTTGTCTTTTAGGGGAAAGGTCACTTTTGGGCCTTTCTTCTCGTTGTACTTTGGTTCTTTTATGATGTGGCACGTAATTTCTCTCTCTCTCTCTCTCTCTCTCTCTCTCCACTTTTTAGATGCAACTTTACATGCTCTCCTCATTTATTCTACAGATGCAAAATTGTGAAGAAGATGTGGCAGAGATTGAGGTGAAGCCGGATGGCTCCTGGCGTGTTAAGGCCGAGGGTGACCATAGAAGCCTCGGGGAGCTTGGCCTGTGGCATTTGCCTGATGGTAGCATCTGCGCATCCATGGAGACCGAACCAAAACAGAAACCGGAACTTAAACCAATTAAAGCCGAAGTTGGTTCAGACAACAGCGCATGTCTCAGACCGGGGATGAGAAAAAACCAAAATGGTTTCTGGGAGACTAGCAAACCAGATGATATGCAGGGAATCTTACCTCCTCCATATAGGTTCGAAGAAAATTTCGAAAACAATGGCCAGAATATTATGAGCAGCAGCGCTACTGTCAGCGGCCGAGATTTTGAAGATGTCAGTGTCAATCAAGATGGCCAAAATACCCTTGATTTCTCTACCATAAATGGTCTTGAATACGAGTCCATCCCCATGAACCTTGATCCGATCCATGGATTCAATGATCAAATAGCTTCTGCAATGACGATAGATGCTGACGTCATCGTCCTCAGTGATTCCGAGGAAGACATTGAACCACTAATGTCTTCTCTTGGCAACCACAACAACACGGAAGTCCAATTCCCGTTACCGCAGCAAGAGATTCCCGATCCCTATTATGAGAACGGTGTTCTTGGTAACGGTGGGAGTCCCGTTCTTGGTCACTACACAGCTAACGACGATGAATTCGGGATCAATATGTGGTCTTTGCCTAACACCAGTCAGGGAGGTCCGGGATTTCAGTTATTTGGCTCCGATTTAGACGTTTCCGACGCCTTAGATGAACTGCAGCACGGCCCTCTTAACTGTCCTCCATCTATCAATGGCTACACAATGGCTGGAGATACAGCCATTGGATCTCTTCCGGAGTCTAGCTATGGATTAGTGGATAATCCTTTAGCTTTTACTGGCAATGACCCTTCACTCCAACTATTCCTTCCCACAAGACCATCCGAACCCCCGGTAAACCATCCCGATTCAAGAGACCTTCCAGACGTCTCCAACACCGCGGACTGGATATCTCTGAGGCTCGGAGATGGCGCTGGAGTCGGATCTGCAGCCAGGAATGGTTTGAATTCGGGAGAGGCAATGCATACAAAGGATGATTCTACCTTGAATTCGTTTGCAGATAATGGTATGAGAAGTTAAAACACAAATAACACAAAGCACCAACCGAGTAATCGTTCGATTTATTGTGGTAAATGTGACTTGAGTATTTATCTGCAGCGTCGTCGTTGCTCGGAGTGAAGGAGAACGGGTCGGGTAAGCAAAGTTCAGATAGCCCCTTTTCGTTTCCTCGCCAGAAACGTTCCGTGCGACCAAGATTAAATCTCTCTATTGATTCTGCCTCGGAGTAGAATCCGATCCTTGTCGATTCTCGCCATTTTTCTCCCCCCGATCGGGTTTCGGCTTGTTGATACCGAAAGGTTTAAGGGAAGTGTATTTATTTTTGGTTCTTGTTGTAGAAGGAAAGGCTCTTTTATCTTCCTAACAAGAACGCCTGTATATGTAATACTGTCAAAGTTTCATAGGCATTTAGGTAGCTAGCAATCTACCCCTTGTGATTATGGAGTTGTAAACAATGAATCCAACGAAAATGCATTGAAGTGGAGATAAAATGCTCGAAGAAGTTGCATCACCAAATCTCATTCTTTCATGATTTGTGCTAGGCTTGTTTTCTCTCTCCGATTCCTCCCATTTTTCTTGCAGTTCTTCCATAAAATCATACAGAAACTACCAATTTTGTTACAAAAGTCGAGCTTTTAGTCAAGATTTGGGTTTGATAGAATTAGAGAAGATGTATGGATTTGGGTTTTTGATAGAATTAGAGAAGATGATAAGATTGTTGCTAATTAGCCTTTAGTCAATCCGTTTCTCATCTTTCAGTTTGGCAGATGAGATTCAGTTAGTAAACGAATCAAATAGTTTTGATTCGATTCGGTATTCGTATTCGATTTTTGATATTCGTATTCGAGATTTTGAGATTTGAATTCGATTATAAATATTCGATTCGTTTACTAATCAAATACAAATACAAAATTGTAATATTCGATTCGATTCGGCTCGTTTACAACCGTAGATGAGATGTTCGACGGAATGCTGATCTCAAATTTTATTAAAGGAAGACAAATCGGTTCATATGGTCATCCAAATGTTTGATTGTTGCCCAAATTAGTCTCCACTTCGAGCTTTTTCGCTAAATTGGTTTTCGAAAGATTAGATTTTGATCAAATTGATACTTCCATCAATCACCTCGAATTGGCCAGAACCTGATCTTTTGGGGACCAATTTGAGCAAGAAACTCCAATTACGGACCAATTTAATCAAAAATCAAATATTTAGAGACCATATAAGCCAATTTGCTTCAAATTTGCTTCAAAGGAATGAAATACTTACAGCCATGCATCATTAATAAACACAAATAGAGTCTTTACTTATTACACAATCACTTCTCCTTATGCAGATACAATTGATATTACCTCACTACATCTCTTACCTAACTATTCCTCAAAGCCAGTTTCTGGTGCAGATACAATTGATTCATTTGCAAAATGCAGGACTCTACCCACATCTCTTGTAGCCTCACTCCGAGTCGCCCTCCCGGTTAAGATCGGATTTCTCGCGCGAGAGTTGAAGAAAAACGGTATGTTTCTAGCTCCCTTAGAAGCAAGAGGGTAGAAGCTAGGTGCAGGAAACTGATACGCCTTGTAAAGATTGCAACCAGTTAGGGATCTAAATGAGCAAACTTCTTGACCTTGCAAGACCTTCGGAAATTCCACAAAGCCCGTGACAGTTGGAGGAGTTTGTCTACGGACGGGCGATGCAAAACCCGCGTTTTCTTGACCTTGCAAGACCTTTTGAGATCCTTGCAGATTTGACCTAAGTCTCTTACTGTTCAGCCTTCTCTCTGGAGAATCGTCATCCAAACTGTACTCCATCTTGAATCTCGTCCCGGTGGGTATGGCAGAGGCAGACGATCTCAAGTATTTGTGGTAAGGGATGATGAAATCAGAGTGATTTTCCCTGAAACAGAGGAGTCTTTTTAAGGCTATGTCACTCAACACAAGAGTAATTGCCGAGCGAGAGAGAAGTCGAGTACCTTGGGCTATAGACTAAGTTAAACATGCCATTACTTGATATAGCATTTTCCACATGAGAGAGATTCTTGGGATAGCAGCTACGTAAACCATCTCCAGGCCGTGCTGCTCTTCGGATCCCGAGCCGAAGCTCTCCAGATTCTCCCCTGAAATGCTTATGTTATGTAAGTAAAGAAAGAAATATAGCTTTGATTTAGGTAGTGTTTGGAACAGCTTAAATAAGTTGCTTTTGGACTTTTTCACCGTAGAACTACTTTTTTTAATGTCTGGAATGTAGGCTTCTGCTTTTTTGGAGCTTAAAATAAGCCAGAATAAACATAAGCCCATAAGCTGATCATGAGATGCTTTTTAAAAGTAGAAGTAAAAGAAAACTAAAAAGCAGCTTATGAGAGTGTTTGAAATACTGTTTTTTCTATTTTTTTTAATTTTTCTCTAATATTGCAAACACTAATAACTTTTGTTTTGAAGCCAACTTTAAGCATAAGTAGCGAAAAGCTGCTTATGAAATTTATTCTCGATTCGGATTAAGAAGTTAAATTTTATTCCATTACCTTAGGAAGAGAACTGCATCCCCTGATGCAAGATTCTTCTGGCTGACAAATATGCTCCATCCAGTTGTAAGCAAATGCCTTCTTGGCTGGCCTATATAACCAAAAAACTCTGAAAAACCATGATGTAATAAGATGATAGACCTACACACTGTAACAGATTCTAATACCTCTATATATGTGTCTGAATCTCCACTCCACGCCGTGCAGGTCGGTCGCTACAAGTTCCTGAGAGGGCTTTTCTTCTTTGTAATTCTACAAAATATGTAAATTCATTAGAAGCATAGCTTTTTACAATACTCTCAAGTCATGAAACTGTGCCAAACCAGAGGAGGGAAGCAATCTTCAGCGGCTCGACGAGGAACCGAGAATCCACCATGGTTGCTGGTATCAGAAGCAGTGAGGGTTTTGCAGAACATGTGGGAGGTAGACTTAGCATTCCCACCCTCATCCACTCCATTATTTTCCCTCTCTTGCCCTCCTAAATTTAAACCTACAATCTGCATATATATACTCTTGAGAAAAATTGACAGCTAGACTTCCAAACTCTAATAGCATCAAATTGAATGCACTATAAAATAAATTAAAAAAAAAAAAAAAGTGGATGAACTATAATAGAGGTATAGTCTGTATAATATTGAAATGTTGTTTGGTCCATTATATTGGCGCATGTCAACTTTTAGTCCGTCATGTTGGTCATGGTCAATTTTAGTCCGTTAGGTTGGTAAATAGTCCGTTTTGCAAAATTGAACAATTTTAGGGGTGTGTACACACGCAAAAAGGACAAAAATTGGACAGTTTTGTCCAATTTTGTAAAACGGACTATTTAAGAACCCAATAAGCCAAAATTGGCCCTGACCAACATAACGGACTAAAAGTGGATTCGAGCCAACATAATGGACCAAAATTGATTTTTCCCCTAAAATATTCACGATTCATTATATCCGTTATGAGAAACAGTACCTGCTGCATAGGATGTAAACTCAGCTGAGTATGAACTTCATCATTTTCCTTGTTAGCCTGTTTTAAAAGATGCCATGAATGAGAAAGTACCAAGAAAATAGAGTTATTTTCATGAAAGATTATACATACAATTAGCTGAAGGTCCACAACTTTGCAGAGGATCCGAGGAGGAAGATCGAACGGCTGCTTCTCCGTAGGCGAAAAACAAGCATGTCCCAAGTGGCGACGAGGGAAATACACGACTAAATCTCCTTTCTTGGTCTGATTGGCTACCGGTCCTGCACAGGCATGCCATAGCTCCGAGTAGAGTGATGATGATGACGACGACAATGATGATGCAAACGCTAACGAAGAAGAGGAAGAGGAGGAAAAAGAAGAAGAAGAACATGAGTTCTTCTCCTTCTCCATCTCATCACAAAAAGCAACGTTTAGATCAATTTCCATGAAACTAGTTTGAAGCGGTTACAACTTACAACTTACTGAAAATGGAAAGATTGCTGAGTGGATTCTTGAGGAGTTTCTAATGATACCCCACAAGTTTAAGAGAAAAAGGGGCTGAACTGTCGGCAAGAAATGTGCAAAGATTGCTCTTTTAAAGCAAGAATGGTTAGTGAAGTTAGTAATAAGCAGCTAGGGAAGTTGCAAATTGGCCAATGCAGTAGATTCCTTTTGGACTTCAAACTGTATTTTAGACTGTGCATGAGAGAGAGAGAGAGAGAGAGGTAATGAGATGTCAAATATTTGCAGTGACTTTTTTAAAGTCACAATTCTACAATTGTCTCTTCTTTATATCGAGAACGACACTACTGCAATTACATATACATTCATCTCTCTCTCTCTCTCTATCTCTCTCTCTCTCTTTATATATATATATATCAACAGGGAAAAAAACAGTGAAGAAAAAGATGGAAAAACGGATGAGGCATTTTCACAAACACCTTAAGTGCATGCATAACCGTGGGCCTAGAAAAGGAAAGATGAGAGCAAAACTGAGCAGAAAAGATAGAAGAGAAAGCTAACCCCTCGATATTCATGCCGGCCATGCATCTGTGTTTCTAGAGAGAGAGAGAGAGAGTGATGAGCACTAGACAGAGTTTCTCTGAGCCCCCCAGTAGTGGGGGTGGTGTCTTATGTGCTTTAATCGAACCATGTTTGTCGGGGGAGTGTAGCTTTCGCTTATCCCCCGCTTTCGTCGTACCCTTATCATACGTCTATTTAACGGAGCCGTTATCTTCTAACGGTTTCAGTTACTGCGCGAATAGATTATCGGCCCATTGGGCCCATAAAAGCCCATGCGACTGAAGTTTGAAGCCCATTAAGAAGTACCCTGTTGGGCAAGAGTTAAATTAAAGGCTAATTTGAAATCGTTTCCTCTTATCTCACTTTTGGTGTTCCAATACATATTCCACTAATGAAGTAGTGACATTTATTTTATTAACTCAAGAGAATTACTCCTCTATCTCGCCCGATTTGTCTTGTTTCTTTGCGGCACGAAGATTAAGACGAGTGATTCACAAAGAAAAAGTGGGAGTTTGTATAATAATTATTTTTCTTTTTAGAAAACAAGACAAGTAAAGCGGGTCGGAAAGAATATTAATCAAGATAATTAATTTAATATAACCACATGCAATTATAGTAAAAATACGCATGTTACCACCTCATATATCGGACATGAAAAATGTAATAGATAATCCTTAGTGATTCTAAACATATCCATACTAATTTTCTAATACTCTCATAATTTTATATTATAATTATGGGAAGAATCAAGATTTGTTTCAAGATAATCATCTGCAGAGCGGAATTAGATGGGGTCGGGAGGATCGATCGACTTCCCAGCCGTCCAAATATTTCCTCAATAGGGTATAGCATCCATTTATATACTCCCTTTGTCCCTATTTTGTATGCACATTTGTTTTTTCACATAGATTAAGAAAAAAATTAATGATATGAAAATTAGATAAATATTGATATTACTAAAAAGTTAATGTCATAATTGTGTTTGCTATTATAAAAGTTGGATAAAATAGTATTTTTCTGTATTATCATATTAATTAGATCTATTAAAGTTGCTGAAAAATTTAGTTAAATACAAAAAAAATTTCTAGTAGGCATATAGATTTGAGACAGACGAAAAAGAAAAGTAGACATATATATTTGGGACGGAGGGAGTATATATATATGAGCTTAATAGTAATTATAACAAATGATATTTTCATTTCTATGTTTACCACACAGTTACCATTACTTCGAAAATACTTGAAAGTTCTGGTTCCGCGATTGATCATCTGAATTCACTTTGCATTTTATTACAAAATACAAGTCACTAGTAAAGGCCCGAATCTTGATAATGGGTATTGCATGTCGATTGTTGATCGTAGGATGATATCATCCCTATTTTTTTGTATAGTTGACTTAATTTAAGTTGAGTTTAATATACAATTGACTCAACAATGTTTCCCTCCAAGGAAATACAAGCTACAAAATTTCCAAACATATTCTTGGCCCATTGGGCTAGCAATTCATATGCGACCAAAATTAAAGCCCATTAACACGTATACTATTTGGCAAGAGTTTAATTAGGAATTACAGTTAAACCCGATAAAGTAATATTCGATAAAGTAATAATCTCGTTAAGATAATAATTTATTCCGATCCCGATATAAGTCAATGCACTAAAATAATGTTCGATAAAGTAATAAACTCGTTAAATAAATATTTTTTTCTCGTCCCAAGGTTATCACTTTATCAAGGTTTAACTTTAAAATTAAAGGCTAATTCTAAACATATCCTTTAGTTACTAATTTTCTAATACTTTCATATTTTTATAGTATAATTATGGGGAGAATCAAGATTTGTTAGTAGATATTCAAGTGGATTAACTTTGCATTTTATACATAAATATATTTACAAGTCAAGGCCCGGATCTAGATAAACGGGTATTGTACCTTTATATATTATTTTATATAAATCCCTATTTTTATTGTATAGTTGACTTTATTTAAAATTGGGTTTAATATATAATTGATTCTAACAATGTTTCCTTCGAGGAAATAGCTAGAAATTTATTGGTTCTTTTATTTTCAACATATTCTGCGATCATGTGGGTTATATAGGCTATAGCGAAGTTTGAGACCCAACTTATTTTTTTTATTCTACTATTTTTAAAACGTATTATCCATCATTTATATAAACATAGATAATACTTATTTATACATTTATATCCATAATTTAAATAATATATAGTGTAATTAACGAATTTAATCGGTAATTAACTCATGCAGTATTCTCGAAGGTCAACTATTGAGATCGATCCACTAGAAATAATTTAGTTGATGCGGTATTTGGAGTCTTACATAGATACAAACTTATACTATGTAATAGAATTATAATATCACATATATATATACAAATTATATGCATATTTTATACCCACCACTTCACTATAAGGAATTGATATGATCTAATTAAATATATTAGTAGTAACATCTTTGAATTAGTCATAATAATCGTCACGGATGCAAGAACTAATATCATAACAAAATCAAGATTACATAATTCAATTTGCCCATGATTAAATTTTAATTAACAATAAAACCAATTATTTAAGCTTGAAAGTTCAGTTCAAGACTACAAGTAATGAAAGGGCTGCCAATTCTGTTAAACCGAACCAAAGATAAGTGAAAATTCGGTTAATCGGAATTTCGATTTTCTATTTTGCAAATTCAAATATTAAACCAAAAAATTCGGTTTGATTTGGTTTGGTTCGGTTTCGGTTTTAACCAATACTTAAAGAAGACAAAAGAAAAAATAGATACATGTTTTATACTAATGTCTTAACAAAAAAATTTATATACATATTTTTCACTCTACCTAAATTTAGATCCAAGAGGGTCCGATTTAGTTCGGTAATCAGATGGTCAAATCGAGTTTTGGTTCGGTTCAATTTAGTTAAAAAAAGTTTATATTGATTCAGTTCGGTCGATTAACCGATCATATTGACAGCTAAGTTACGACTCTAATTAAATTGCAAAAATAGATTTTAGAAAATAAAGAAAAATGAAGAATAGTGAAATTGCCACATTGAACGGCTGAGATTCATTCCAAGAAAACGTGATCACACTCGAAAGTTTGACTCAAGAGTGATCAACCAATGATTAACTAAAAATAATCATTATCTAATTATATGTTCCATAATAAAAAATAAAAATAAAAAATAAAAAATGACGAACAACCCACTAAAATCAGTCAAAAGAAATCTGTGAATTTAGAGCTGTTTGATTAAGTCAAGGAAATAATACCCACCAGATCCTCCACGCGCATGCAACTCAAGGTCGACCACTTTCTACTCTTTTACTTTTCTGCCCTTCCACATTTACCTTTTTGCAAACTTCTCCCTTATAAATACATGTCTACGTAAACATATTTCTAACATCCTCGTTCAAAGTCTCAACTGATTTTCAGTTATTGTTTATTCAGTTTGGTCTAGTTGTCTGTCGTCACTGAGTTTTGCGGCGGAGGTTGTAGAAAATGGCCGGAGGGAGCGGCGGAAGGAGTCTTGAGCAGACGCCGACGTGGGCCGTCGCCGTCGTGTGTTTCATCCTCGTCACTATTTCCATCGTCATCGAATATATTATCCATTTAATAGCAAAGGTGAAATATAATTAGCATGGATATATATATATATATATATATAAATTAAGAAAATTAAATTAATATATTTAAAATCTTGTAACAATTTGCAGTGGCTGAAGTCCAAACATAAACGGGCTCTATATGAAGCACTCGAGAAGGTCAAATCAGGTATATCACATTACAGGATCAAAATCGAAATTTATTTCGATTTTTTACGATTAATGAGGTTTCTTCTTCTTATTATTATTGGTGATTAATTAATTATTTGAATTTACATTTTTGTGTGGTGAAGAGTTGATGCTGCTAGGGTTTATATCGCTACTACTGACAGTAGGGCAAGGGCCAATATCGGAAATATGCATATCGGAGGAGGTTGCCGCCACGTGGCATCCATGCAACAAGAAGCAAGAGGCGAAAAAGTATCCGTACGAGAAGATCGACGGCCGGAAACTTCTGTGGGATGAGGGCGGAGATGAGGGCGGCTTCCGGCGAGTCTTGGCTGCCGGTTCACCGGATAAATGCGCGGCCAAGGTACGAAAATTCATTCATTTTGTATTATATAGAGTCGTAACTTAAAAATTAGTCACGTTGGGACATCCGATAAAATTGGAACGATACGAACGCCGACTAATTAATTGTAATTAAATTATATTTGTAGGGGAAGGTGGCGTTTGTGTCATCGGATGGTATTCATCAGCTGCATATTTTCATATTTGTGTTGGCTGTTTTTCATGTTCTGTATTGTATTCTCACCCTCGCTTTGGGAAAAGCTAAGGTATATTTTTATATTTATATTTTATTTTAATCATATCTTTTTCTACTAATATTTTTTTTTATCTTTAATGTATATGTGTTTTATAATTATATTTAATTTTTATATGTTTTTAGATGAGACGTTGGAAGGCATGGGAGAATGAAACAAGAACTGCGGAATACCAATTTTCTCATGGTAATTTCTTACACATCCTATTTATTACTCTCTCTCTCTCTCTCTCTCTCTCTCTCTCTCTCTCTCTCTCTCTCTCTCTCTGATATTTTGATTGTTGTGATGAATTTTAACAGATCCAGAGAGATTTAGATATACAAGAGAAACGTCATTTGGGAGGAGGCATTTGAGCTTCTGGAGCAAAACGCCACTTCTTTTGTGGATTGTGAGTAAATACTAATTCATCAATATTAATATAATATTAATAATACAGTTATCGAGAATATATATAATTAAAGTCCTACAATGATTAGATATGAAAAGAGTCGTATTAAGATTACAAGTTCGGACCTCATCTAGTAAGAAATTTCTTAAATCGAAATAATAAAAAAAATATTCGTTTCATATAATTTGTTTGACTTTTTCGATATAATCCAATGATTAAAACTACATAAGGTTGACTAATGCATGTAGCTTATCATTCGACGTACGTCTTATTTAATTGAGTTGTAACGTGTTGGATTAGACAATTTGGTTTATCCAATAAATTAATATATTCTTTGGGTTATCATTGAAGACTTCTAGCTTTAGTATTCTCTTTTCTCTCTCATCAAATCTGAATGGAAAATTAAGAAAAAACACACACGCTAGTATTTATTTCAAACTCATTTGGTGAGATGTAATATCAGAAATTAATTTAAGAATTGTGACATGCATTGTATTTGATAAATTAGGCCACGTGTAGGCCGGTATGAACATCGGACTGCTACACGTGAAAACAAATGGTATTTGATAAATTAGACTCATTTGGTGAGATGTAATATCAGAAATTAATATAAGAATTGTGACATGCATTGTATTTGATAAATTAGGCTACGTGTAGGTAGGCCGGTATGAACATCGAACTACTAGTGGAAACAAATGGTATTTGATAAATTAGACTCATTTGGTGAGATGTAATATCAGAAATTAATTTAAGAATTGTGACATGCATTGTATTTGATAAATTAGGCCACGTGTAGGCTGGAATTAATTTAAGAATTGTGACATGCATTGTATTTGATAAATTAGGCCACGTGTAGGCCGGTATGAAGATCGGACTACACGTACGTGGAAACAAATGACCCATAAGGATCGGTCCAACATAGGGACTAAATAAACCAACATCTTTTGGCATGCTCTGATACCATGATAAATTGAGTCACATTCCCGTTAAAAGGCCTTATAAAGCGAATGGATATCCAAGCTTATATAGAGGAGTCAGGATATTTACCAAGTCGATATGAAACATAAGAATGGACTCTAACACTATTTATACATTAATTTTATATGTTTCCTTTTCTTGTACAGGTTTGCTTCTTCAGACAATTTGTAAGATCAGTTCCAAAAGTCGACTATTTGACCCTACGCCATGGATTTATTATGGTAATATTTACAAATATATTAATTGAATTTAGTATTTTCTAGTATTATTTTCATAAAAATAAAAAAGTATTTAATTAATTTATGATGGATATATTAGGCACATCTGGCACCACAAAGCCATGCAAATTTCGATTTTCAGAAATACATTAAAAGGTCCCTAGAAGAGGACTTCAAAGTGGTCGTCGGAATTAGGTTTGCTTTTACTCCATTTATTTATTTAAAATTAATCTTAGAAAAATGATTTATATACACTTAACTTAATTAATTATTTCCATTTTGATTTTCAGTCCATCAATTTGGTTATTCGCAGTGCTGTTCTTACTCTTCAACACTCATGGTGAATATTTTCCTTCATTTCGATTACAACAATACATGTCACGTCTATATAATAAAGTACGAATCTCGAAAAATAAAGTACGAAATATAAGTTAATTAAAATCAATGGTGTTAGAAAATCTTGGATATCATTTACTACCTCCTTCCCGTTATTATTGTCTCACTTTTCCAAATGGACGTCCCATTAGTTCTGTCTCACTTCATATAATTCGGGAAAAAAACTATCATCATCTCTTCCACTTTATCATTTTTTCTCTCCTATTTTCTCTTATTTTACTATTCTCTCTCCTACTTTATCATTTATCATCTCTCATACTTTATCACCTACTTTTTTAATTTCCGTATCCAGAAGAAGTGAGATAGAAATAGCGGGACGGAGGTAGTATAATAAGAAAATGGCTTACTAATTTTAGTCTACGTACAGGCTGGTACTCTTATCTCTGGCTGCCATTCATCCCCTTGATTGTAAGCAACCAATTTCATTTTTCATAAGTTGACTTATTTTTCATATACACATGCAAAATAATTTTTTTTTTTTTTAATTTGCAGATAATATTATTGGTAGGGACGAAATTACAAGTGATAATTACCAAAATGGGTCTGAGAATTCAAGAACGCGGCGAGGTGGTTAAGGGCGTTCCGGTCGTTCAACCCGGTGATGATCTTTTCTGGTTCAATCGCCCTCGTCTCATTCTTTATCTCATCAATTTTGTCCTTTTTCAGGTAAAAAATAAATTAATTTAAATAATAATATTATTAATATTAATAATTAATTGATTTTTTTATTATTATATAAGATCAAATTAACGTAGTAATTGATTATTATTGTCTCGCCTTTGTAGAATGCATTTCAGCTTGCCTTCTTTGCTTGGAGTTGGGTAAGAATTATTTGTTGTATTTAAAAGAATAAATTAATTATTATTATAATAAATTAAATGTATTTATGTAATTTATTAATTTGTGTCTTAATTCCGACAGTATGAATACGGCATGAGAACGTGTTTCCACGAACATGTTGAGGATATCATAATCAGAATTTCAATGGGGTATTTATTATTTAAACTAATTTTTTTCTTTTATTATTTATTTTATGAAATATGTTAGTATATATTTCAATTTGATATTAATTAATTATTTCTCCACCACCAGGATTCTCATACAGATCCTTTGCAGCTATGTCACTCTCCCTCAATACGCCCTTGTTACTCAGGTAATATATAAACATATCACAATATAATTTTTTTTTCTGATCATATATAATTAGATTAATGAATATAATTATAATAAAATATTAATATATATTAATAGATGGGATCAAGCATGAAGCCAACGATATTCAACGATAGAGTGGCGACGGCCCTAAAACGTTGGCACCACACGGCCAAGAAACACATCAAGCAAAGCAAGCATTCCGCCTCCGCCTCCGCCACTCCGGCATCGAGCCGCCCCGTCACACCGTCACACGGATCGTCTCCGCTCCACCTCCTCCGCCACTACCGGAGCGAAATGGATAGCCCCCAAATATCCCCACACGTAGAGCAAAGCGATAACGAAGGATCGCCGTCGCAGACCCGCTTCCACGACGGAGTGTCGCCGTTCCACCACCGCATTCACCTGGAGAACGAGGCGGAGCACCACCGCAAGTCCGAGGTGGCGCCGCTGCCGGCTTCTGATCACCAACACGAGATCGTCGTCGGTATGCCGCCAAATGAATTTTCGTTGGGTAAGGGAGAGAGTATAGATAATGTTTGAGTTTGATTATGGGAATTTAATTTGAATATTTTATTAACTTCCAAAGTTGTAAAGTTTGCCAAGATGGAATGTCAAGGCCATGTAATTCTTTTCCTATCTTTTATTATTATTATTTTGTAAAATTTAGTAAGAGATATGATTAATACTTGTCAATGTCTGTTTTCATACACGAACACGATACTTTAATTATGTATAAGACATTAAGATTACAATTTTCATGATAGGAATGACGGGCAAGACGTAATAATTGTTCATCTAAGTCAAAGTTTAGGTAAGAAAGTATATTTGATGTTTTATGTCTTGACGACATATATGTAAGAAAGTGGTATGTGTGATCAAATATTTGTGCGATTAAAATACAAGTTCAATTGATATGTGTAGTCAAATTATAAGTTCATGTAACATGCATGATTTAGTATATTATGGTACTATATGTGTTAATGTTCTCTTTGTGTGTACTCCCTCTGTCCCATAGAAAATGTCTTGTTTCTTTTTTGGGTTGTCCCATAGAAAGTATCATGTTTCTAAAAAAAACAAACAATGTATGGACCAAAATTAACAACTCAAAAGTCAAACAATACACACCACACAATACAAGTTTCTTAATATTCGTGCCCCCATAGAAAGATGACACTTTCTATTGGACGGAGGAAGTATTTACATTATGAAATCGGCCTAACTTAATAGTGTAAACAAGGCCCATTCAAGTAACTGGACTTACATTTTCATTATTAAATAGCTTAATTTAGGACGTAAAGAAGGGCCATTTAAGTTAATTGTGTCTTATTCTGTATTAAGAAATGTGCTTGAAATTAATTACGTAATGGGCTTAATTTAGGACATGAATTATGGTCCACTTAAGTTCTAATTGTTAAAATGGACTTTTAATTAGCATTTTATTCAATTCTTGATCTTCAAATCTTGGCCTATTCTTGATCTGTAAATTTGGGCCGATCAATTCTTGATCTTTAAAATCGAACAAAAATAATTGTGTGGAATAAATCCCGACATAACAAAATCGAACAACTATTTCGAGCGACTTGTGTGTACCACAATTGTGTATCTTTATGTGTACCACGCCACAAGGGTGCCGACATATGGCGTATGTGGCCCACTATTTTGAATGAAAAGCGTCACATATCAACATCCTTGTGATACACAGTTATGGTACATCTAAACCTTTGTGTATTTCAACACATTTAATATATCTGGAATTCCTGACATTTATTTAGTTTCGTACAAGTTTGTTTAATTCTAAGTCGTTAACAAATTAATGTTGGCCAATAATTAAATAATTAATGATCAATTACGCCTAACCTATTACTAAATTACTAATACAGTTAAACCTCCGAAACGTAATAATTTGGGGATAAAAAAATATTCATCCAACGAGATTATTATTTTATCGAACAATATTTTTATTTATTAACCCAAATTAAGAATTGAAAAAAGTTATTTTTTAAACAAAGTTTTTACTTTATCCAAGTTTAACTGTATTTTCAACCATTTGATCTAGCCATCACCAACTAATTTATCATATACTCCCTCTGTCCCGCTATTTGTGGCTCACTTTCCCGAAAGGGGTGTCCCGTTATTTGTGGTCACTTTCCTAATTTGGTAAAAAAATATATTATCATATTTTCTACTCTATCATCTTCTTTCTCCTACTTTATTACATTTTCTTTCCTACTTTATCATCCTCTCTCTCATACTCTCTCATTATCTTACTCATCTCCTCTCTCATACTTTATCATCTACTCTCTCTCATACTTTATCATCTATTTTCTTAATTTCCGTGTCGAAAAGAACGTGACCACAAATAGCGGGACGGAGGGAGTATTAATTAGATCTCAAAGAAAGGAATAACATGAATTACTCCCTCTGTCCCGCTATTTGTGGCTCACTTTCCCGAAAGGGGTGTCCCATTATTTGTGCCCACTTTCCTAATTTGGTAAAAAATTACTCCTACTCTATCATCTTCTCTCTCCTACTTTATTACATTCTATCTCCTACTTTATCATCTTTCTTTCATACTCTCTCATTATCTTACTCATCTTCTCTCTCATACTTTATCATCTACTCTCTCTCTCATACTTTATCATCTACTCTCTTAATTCCCGTGCCGAAATCAATTGAGCCACAAATAACGGGACGGAGGGAGTATTATTTAATTTTACCTATCTAACAAGAGGTGGCCCCATGAAATCATAGTTTGCTAAAAGTAAAGATTCTGTAGAGAGAGAGAGAGAGAATTAAAAAAGAATTTTTTGGAGAAACGTGTGGGTCTGCAGTCGACATATGTAGGGGCTACAGTCATCTCTTTGTCTTTCTTATCAACTCCTATCTTTTCCCCAATTCTCAAAACATGCATGCTATATTGTCTTTTATTTGTTCAATTCATGCACATTTTGGTTGGAGGGTCAATTTTAAATTTTTAACTACTAATATATAAAAAAAAATATATGGGACGAAAATAACTCGTAAATACTATTCGAAGAATCGAAGTACGTCTCGAGTACTCCCTCCGTCCCGTTATTTGTGGCTCAATTGGTTTCGGCACGGGAATTAACAGAGTAGATGATAAAGTATGAGAGAGAGTAAATGATAAAGTATGAGAGAGAAGATGAGTAAGACAATGAGAGAGTATGAGAGAAATGATGATAAAGTAGGAGAGAGAATGTAATAAAGTAGGAGAAAGAATGTAATAAGATAGGAGAGAAAAAATGATAAAATAGAAGATATGATAATTTTTTACCAAATTAGGAAAGTGATCACAAATAACGGGACATCCCTTTCGAGAAAATGAGCCACAAATAGCGGGACAGAAGGTAATTATTAATTAAGTAATTGATATTGACAGTGCTCACAACATCCCCCCACTGAAAGCCAGTTGCGGTGGTCAGTCTTCACACGAAGGACTATACTTAATTAATATTCACTGTTTTACTGCTAAAGTAATACTCCATCCTTCCAGCTCGATTTGTCTTGTATTCTTTTTCGGATCGTCTTACCTTATTTATTTTATTTTTTAAAAAGATAAATAATTATTATATAAATTTTCACTTTTTCTTTGTGGAACCTACATTTCTACATATAACCACCCATTGATCTACATACAATTACATACTCATCTTAATCTCCGTGCCGAAAAAAATTAAATAAATCGGGTGGGACCGAGGGAGTATTATTTTTTGGAATTTTATATGCATGTTTGAAAAGATTTTTGAGGGTGAGAAGAATGGTCCAAATTATAATAATGGCATAGTCATTTTCACCGAATCTATGGCTGTAAAGCTTTTTAACTTTTGTTTTTCTTACATTTTTGTTACTACCAATGTTTGAAAATAATTTACACCTTTTCTACTCTATTATTACAGCCTATAATCGAGGTTAAAAAAACATGCATTTTAATTATCTTTTTTTATCTTATTTTGTTCTTGTAATTAATTAGTTTCTGTTAATTATTATTTTGAGATGCATGATTTCTAAAAAAATTGTTACTTCTCTTGATCAAAAATACACAATGATGATCAATATTAAGATAATAGATGTGATGAGTATGATCATCGACTTCTACAGGTAGATTAGTGTGAGTCTAATATGATACTCCCTTCGTTCTACTCCATTAGTCCAATTTTCCTTTTGGGTCGTTCCACTCCATTAGTTCACTTTCATTTTTTAACTTAAAATAACACTCTTATATATTCTAGTGGATCTCACTACTTTATAAGTACAACTTTACACACAACAAACAACTTTCTTAATCTCCGTGCCGAAAAGAAAGTGGACTAATGGAGTGGAAGGGAATGAGTATCATATTAGAATTGAATTATTAAATTAACCATTTGAACGGGTTTTACCGGTCTCTTTCGATTTGGTTAGGTTAATTGCGTGTGACGTTAATTTTACAAGCATTATCATATTTTCACTTGAGAGTTTAATTTTCTTTAATTGGCAAAGCCGCAAAGGTAAGAATTTGCACGATTAGTTAATTCACTAAAGAAGTTGATCAAATCATGGCTTAAAAACCCTAAAAAGTTAAAGATTTATATATTTCAATTAATTATTCTAGAGAGAGTGAGAGAGAGAGAGAGAGTGTGGTCCTATCTGAGTCTATGGCTGACGGCCTCTAGAAGCAGCAGCCGTGTAAGATAAGGGGAGGGAGAGAGAGAGAGAGAGAGAGAACAAAATATTCTCCGGTAGGGCTTCCCTTTCGTGGCACATAGACTTTTCTGCAAACATTCAAACAACCATGCAGCAATAAATCTTCTCTCTCCTCTTTAATCTTCTCACAAATCTCTTCCTCTCTCTCCTCCATCTTGCCTTAATTACTTTCCACTCCGAAGATAGCCTTCATCCCTCCATCACATCCTTCATCCCCAATCCCAACCCAATCCCAAACCCTAACCCTAACCCTAATCCCAGTTCCTCCAAACGCAAGCGAAATCTCCCCGGAACACCAGGTAATTAATCAATCAATTAATCTCTATGAAGCTGATCTGATATGAATACTTTCGCTCTCTAACTGAAATTAATTATTCATCAGATCCAGATGCGGAGGTGATAGCTCTATCCCCAAAATCGCTAACGGCGACGAACAGATTCGTCTGCGAAATCTGCAGCAAGGGCTTCCAACGCGACCAGAATCTGCAGCTCCACCGCCGCGGCCACAACCTCCCATGGAAGCTCAAGCAGAGAACTAATAAAGAAGTGAAGAAGAAGGTCTACATCTGCCCGGAGAAGAGCTGCGTCCACCACCACCCGTCGCGGGCGCTCGGCGACTTGACCGGCGTGAAGAAGCACTTCAGCCGGAAGCACGGCGAGAAGAAGTGGAAGTGCGGGAAGTGCTCGAAGAAATACGCCGTCCAGTCGGATTGGAAGGCGCACGGCAAGATTTGCGGGACGAGGGAGTATAAATGCGATTGCGGCACTCTCTTCTCGAGGTGAATTTGAATTTACTTGAATTTATTACATTCCTTTATACTTTTTTTTTTTGTTGACGAGGAACCCGCAGCCACTACTTTTGGTGCGCACAGGGTAAACCTCGCTCCTGTGCAATAGCCTGCAAACCACACAGAAGAGTTAAACCACCTTTAATGTGACAGGGTGACAGGCTCACACATAGCGTGTCCAGTGGGAATTGAACCCATGACCTATCGATCCCGGGCCACCCACCTTCACCGGCCATCCCAAGGGGACAAACATTCATTTATACTTGAATTTATTACAACTGCATTTATTGCATAGATTGTTAGTAAATGCATATTAGGGTTATATATCGAAATTTTGGATGCCGTTAATTTAGCTATTTTTTAGAATCAATGGGTTGATGAAGGTCATTTTCCGGTGCATTCGTGCGCGAATTAACGGACATTGATTTATTTTTTTTAATGGTTTTCGGTATTACAATTAACTTATTACATACATTAAATTCATATTAGGGTTTTATTTAGAATTAGCCCGTAATTTTGGATGTTGTTAACCTAGGTATTTTTAGAACTAATGGGTTGGCGAAGATTAATTTTACGTTATTCGTATTCGAATTAAAAGGAATTAAATTTGTTTATGTAAATCATTTTTGGTTTTACGAGGAATCAACAGATTTCGATGTTTCTATGCAGGAAGGATAGCTTTATTACGCATAGAGCCTTCTGCGACGCGTTAGCAGAACGGGATTTGAATTTGAGCTTCCGAAGCGAAATGAACATGAATACGAATACGAATACAAATATGAACATCCGATTTTCGAATCCGGAGCTTGACATGCTAAAACCTAGGCTTCCACTATGGCTAGACAACTCTCATCTCAACAACACCAACTTAAATCCCAACGCCTTCATGCCGGAGTTGGTTCAAATGGCGGCTAGTAACGAGTGGTTTAACCGAGGAGAAGATCAGATTCAGACACAATTCGCTTCGCCGTCGTCTTCGATTAATCCGATTCCGACGCTGCTGAAGGAGGAGGAACAAAGCAAAGGAGGAGGCTGGTCGGAAGCGCTGACGTCACTGTATTACGGCAGCCACCAGCAGCCGCACATGTCGGCCACCGCGTTGCTGCAGAAGGCGGCGCAGATGGGGTCGAGCAGATCAGCGGCGAATCCGTCCCTCTTCGACGCCGCGTTTGGGGGGTTCGTGGAGGCGGCGCCGCCGCAGTCGAGCGGCGATAGCAGCCTCACTAGGGATTTCCTCGGAGTGGGGGGGAGTGAGAGCGAGCTGGCGAAGTTCGCCGCGATTCGGCCGTGGACGTGATTGGTTAATTTATTATTTACTGCGGGAAAATTAATTACTGCGGTAAAAAAAAAAGAAAGGGGTGATATTGGTTTTTACTGAGGTGAAAATCTGGCTGTGAGAGAAAGCTGTGTAGTACTGTTGTGTGCAGCTGCAAAGGCTAGAAGGAGAAGACGAGATCTTGTGAAGTGTCAGAGAGGGGTGGGGGTTTGGGGGGGCGGGGAATTGATGACGTGGCAGTCACAAGGCAAAAATTCTTGATTGTTCTGTAATTTGGGATGTATAGATAGATATGTATGTTTTGTATGTATGTTTATATGGACCACAAAATTACTATGTGACATGTGACTTCATTGGGTCCAGTGTTATTTATGCATTGAATTTTCATTTTTCAATTAGGGGCTTATATTGGACGGTTTGCCAGGTAGCTTTCGAGATTGGAATCGATAGATTAACGGAATCAAGATTTTATAATTATAATTAAAAAATGGATTTTTCCCAATTTTTAGTAATTATTATTTATATTTTTGGATGACGAGAGTTAAACCACCCTAGATTAATCATAGGTGACAAACTCACATACAGCGGTCTTGATGGATTTTGAATCCATGACCTTCCGGCCACATGCTATCCACCTTAACCGCTATGTCATCCCAAGGGACAAGTAATTATTCTTTTGTTTTTATCATTATAAGTGGTTTGCCTTTTAATTGAGATGTTCTAGTACAAGTGGTTCATTCTTAAAAAAAGAACGTCTAGTTATGATTTAACCATCAAAAAATTGAACAATATATATTGCAAAACACAATTTTCTTAATTCTTGTAGCGAAAAAAAGTGGGCCACTTATAGCAGAACGAATGGTATTATCTAAAATTAATTCTAAGGTGTGTATTGAAATGTTTATTATAAACACTTCTTATTTATTTTTGTTTAAAGTTGAAAATATTTGTTTTTAAGTAAAAGTTTGGAGTTTTTAAAATGAACATAAAAAGTGGATAATTTTTTGTTGTTTCGTAAATTATGGTGCAAGTACATAAAATACCTCAATTGATGCTTAAAAGTAGCTGTTTAATTAAACAGTTTACTTAGCTGCTTAATTTTAGAAAAATTAAAGCGAATTCAGATTTTACAAATACTAAAAAACTGCTTATAGGATAATAAAAAAAGTCGGTAAGCTTAAATAAGCTCTTGCAAACCCACCATAAATTCTAAATTCGTTTTCAAGTTGCGAATCAAATGACCCTAGTTTTAAAGTAAATGCAATATTTTAACCCTAAAATTATAGAATGTTAATACATCATTAATTTTGTTATAAATTTAATATTTCTAGGTTTATTAATTTATCTCTTCTTCCCCCTCTCCTTTAGTTGTTGATATATGGGCCTTTGGATTTAGTAATCGATCCGGCCCAACTCATCAACACTATATACCCATACTATCCTCTCGATGGAGGCCCATTTTAATTACCGGGCTTCGATCGGGCCTCGCTTTCAGTTGCGAATATATAATTTTACAGCAAGATTGAAAATAAAAACAAGAAAATAAATAATAATAATAATGGCTCCAACGACCGTCTGACATCCAAATTAATAAATAAAAGTGTTGTAATAATTGTTGTCGCGGTGTGAAGAAGGAGACGCGGTATAGCGCACATGACTAAATCTCGGGCTGTTTTAGGAAAGGGTTAAGATTTTGCAAAATTTACGACATTGCCATCGTAATTGAGTTTTAATATTAGGGAAAGTAAGAACATTATCGGAATTTCACAGCAAGGTAGTAGGAGTGCTCGGCTCTTTAATTATACAATGATGAACCATTTCTTCTTCAATTCTCATTCTCTATTTATCTTTTTTTTAATTGTTGCAAAAATAAGCCTCTTTTTTAATATTATGGAGGAAAATGAAGTTTTGGTGGCTTAATCTTAGAGGACCATTTGGCATACAGGACAAGAGTTTAGGCCCCAATTAGTCAAATTATGATTGACATGTATTTTGTCTTTGGTTTGATTCATATTTCCTGCAAATCAATAATACCAAAAAGAAAAGGAAAAAAAAGTATTTTAGATAAGATTTCTATTTCGTGTAGGTGTTGAGAAAAAATAAATTAGGTGCATTTAATTATTTTTTAGGTCGCATCTTAATAATTAAGAACTAAGCGTCTTTTTCAATAAAAAAATGTTAACCTTTTTTTAATTATTTATTTCGCTTAGTTTTTAGACGTCGTGTCACACGACTATAATGAGAGGGTTTGTTGAAGTATAAACATTATATATTTTAATATATTTTGGTAGATAGAGGTTTTATTTTTTATGAGATTTTCCAAATTTATATATTGTGATAGTATTATTCAAGTATTTTATTTTTATAAAAATATTAAGATTACGATTTGCCCGGCCACATTGACAACCTTATCACTTTTTTTTGGACCTATACAAAGAATAGATGTCATTTTATTTCAATATATGTTAATATCCTTTGTCCCTTTGCATCGTGGTAATATCATTTTTTATACTTATATATAATAATTTAGTATGTAGGTGGATGTTCAAATGTGAACAGTCTGTAATCGTGTGAACATTGTACTTTAAAGATAAATGTACTGCACTTTAAATGCAAAGATAATGTATTTTAAAGTGCGGTACTTAAAGTACAATACATTTATCTTTAAGTGTAGTACGTAAAGTGCAGTATCAAAGTGCTGTATATTTACCTTGAAAGTGCAATACGTTTGTCTTTAAAGTACAGTGTTCATACGTTCATACGATAAAGACTGTTCACACGGAAACCACTCCCTATAGATAAGTATTTAATGCTTCAACCAACGAATATTGGTCAATTTTCATAGAAAAGATCCCCACAAAATATCAATTTATATTACCACTAGTGGAGTTGATAACAACTATATTTATTATATGATATATATAGCATAAATATTTAAATTCAAATTTATTTGTATAAGTAACCAAAAATGCATACTAAGTGGCAATTCCTAGTTCGTCATATTAATATTAAATATACGTGTCCTCCTCGTCATAAATTCATAACTACTTAGCAATCATATCAAAATATTTATATCATATTCCCATAAAAAGTTGATATATTTAATCTATAATCTCCATAGTGTCTACTTCAATCAAGTTAACTTTATCACACAATATATGCCTATGTTAAGATAATAATTGGACTCTTTTTTTACTAACATGAATATGAAACACGAGACACGATACGGTGGAATTAAATTATGAATAAAAAAAATTAGAATTTATATAAAAGGAATAATTGTAATATGAATTAACAAAGGCCAATCACCAAAACTAATTTCTATTTGTAAATAAAAAAATCTTCTGGTGAGAAATCAAGTCTGGTGGTGGGACGACAAGCATGTGGCCTCTTCACATTTTGTCACACATCTAAATTTAGGAACCAATTTTCATAATTTAAAATAATAATAATAATACTAAACCTAGGCAGCAAAATATGACTTCAGAAATAAGTAAAATAATAAATTCAGAACTAGCTTGTAGAAGTATTTACCTTATAGGTTAAATAATAATGTCAACAAAGTGGTCTCTCTTTTTCCCCCTTTTTTGACTTTAAGAACTTTTACTAGAGTTATATATATATATATATATATATATATATATATATAATGCGATATATATATATATATATCGCATTCATTCAATTTTAATACTGAAAATATACATAACATATCCGAAATATGATTTAGAGGACGAAATCTACGATTTCAATTTAGAGAGAACAAAATACTAGTATTAGTATCTACCTCCCGTTAAAAGTGATACATGTTCCTCTTTGGACCGTCCCACTAAAAGTAACTCATTCTAGAAAGATAAAAGTTAAGTGAACTAATTTAACTGTGAAAAAAGTCAAAAATCTACATCACAAAACACTTCTTTCTTAATTCTTATGTTGAGAAGTTTTGAACTGCTTTTAACATGACGGAAGTAGTAATTTCTTAAACAAATATGTTAAAAGAAGGGAGCTTTCTTCTTTTACACATTTTTACCTAAAAAAACACAAAACTACCCATCCTTTAAACTTATATTCACCAAATACCCAAGATTACCAATTTGCCCTCAAATTTTCGTCAGCTTTTTTGTTTTTTGTTTTTTTTTTAAATCTTTCAGTGCCGATGGAGTGTCTATGGGTGCCTATGGCACTCTTAGGCACTTTGTTATTTAAATTTTAGTGCCTAAGGGTGCCGGTCATTTTATCGGCACTCATAGGCACCATAATTTATTTTTTTTTAAAAATCAACATGTTCCCTCTGTCGGCCTACAACTTCTTCGGCCGATAGAGGGACTTTTTTTCTAATTATTCTATGAGTGCCTATGGGTGCCGATACATGATCGGCACCCATAGGCACTATGTTATTTTTATTTTAAAACCAACATGTTCCGTCTATCGGCCTACAACTTCTTCGGCCGATAGAGAGACTCTTTTTCGTATTATTCTATAAGTGTCTAAGGGTGCCGATACATGATCGGCACCCATAAGCACTATTTTTTTTTTAACCAACATGTTCCGTCTATCGGCCTACAACTTCTTCGGCCGATAGAGGGACTCTTTTTCGTATTATTCTATGAGTGCCTAAGGGTGCCGATACATGATCGACACCCACAGGCACTATGTTTTTTTTTTAAACCAACATGTTCCGTCTATCGGCCTACAACTTCTTCGGCCGATAGAGGGACTCTTTTTCGTATTATTCTATGAGTGCCTAAGGGTGCCGATACATGATCGGCACCCATAGGCACTATGTTTTTTTTTAAAACCAACATGTTCCCTCTATCGGCCTACAACTTCTACGGCCGATAGAGGAACTCTTTTTCGTATTATTCTATGAGTGCCTAAGGGTGCCGATAACCGATCATGTTATCGGCACCCTTAGGCACTTGTATTTTTTTTTTAAAGAAATCAACATGTTACGGATCAATTGTTTTATAAAAAAAAATTAAAATTTGAAATATCTAGTGCCGATGACAATTTATCGGCACCCGTAGGGTCCTATCGGCACTCATTGCCAACTGAAAAAAGTAAGGGTAAATGAGTAATATTGGGTATTCTATAACTATTGTTATAGTTAGTGGGTACTTTTGTGTTTTTTTAGTGAGATTGGGTAAATACTTGTATTTCCATTTAAAAGAACGTGTACGGCGCGATTTAGAGGGACACCGGCCCCACCCGCCCTCCCTTGAATCCATCGGTGTATTTTATGTGTATATAGAGATTATTTTCGATAAACATAAATTGCATTATTAATAATAAAATCAAAAATAAATCTGATTAGTTTAAACTGTTGTGTTTCAATTGACTTTCCTAAATTTTTTATTTTTTTTAATGATAAGGTAACTCGTAGACGCTACTTAAATGCGTACTGAATAAATCTCATTCCTATGTATTGGTGGATTTTGAACCTATGAATCCATTTTATCCCCCCAACATCTTCTGTCCCATTTTCTTATGTTCTACTCGTGTCTCACTCTCATTTTTAACTGTAAGTAGATAGGTGTTTACGATTTGAATTTTAAGATTATCGTAAGCACCTAAGTTCTTACAACTAAAATGTAAGTAGGATACGAGTGAGACACAAGAAAAGTGGAACAGATGATCCATACTCATTTTATCCCATGACTTTCCTAATTGATTGTGGCGAAAGTGGAGAGCACATTTGTCGTGGTTCTTCGTGTCTCGTGCTTATCATGTCATGTTAATCATACGACTCAGAAAAAGATTTTTTTTAAATTATAAAAAAAAACGCGGAATTCCACAAACGGACAGGATTATGGAGTCCAAGGTAGTCTTAAAAATCTAATCTTTTTTATTTTATTTTATTCTTTCCAAAAAAGAAATCATATTTCGGTCTATAAAGCGCCCCACCGTCATATTCTCCTCTGCGCAATCGTACACCACTGAAACGACGTCGGAAAAGTCACGTGGTGGAGGCCGTAAGCGTGCCGTCGCCGGCGCACATTAGCTACCTGCCGTAAACTGTTTTTCAGTAAATCTCTCGTTTTAATTTATTCCTTATCTTAAGCCAAAGGAAATGTTAAGCCCCAAACGGAGAACAAGTTAAATGCTTCAAGTAACGAGAAAAAACTAGGGCAGATATATATATATATATATATATATATGTAATTGCTGTGGTGTGATTAGAGAGAAGAGAAATGGGAGCAATGGCGTTTGCGTACGGATTGCTGTGTTTGTTGGCGCTAACGGCGCCGTTTGTTTTTGGCGCGAACGTGACGTACGACCACCGCGCGGTGGTGATCGACGGCAGGCGGAGGGTTTTAGTCTCCGGCTCCATTCATTACCCGCGCAGCACTCCCGATGTCGGTGCAGCTGCAAATTATAAGCTCACATTTTTTTCAAGCTATAGATACAGTTTTTCTGTATGTATACGTGACGTCATTTTGTCTGTCTGTTTGATTTTCAGATGTGGCCGGACTTGATTCAGAAATCGAAAGAGGGAGGATTGGATGTGATAGAAACTTACGTTTTCTGGAATTTGCACGAACCGGTCCGCGGCGAGGTAATTGATTTTTTTTTTTTTTTTTCGCTTCGTTATTTTAATTTACATTTAGCAACTCTCGATTTTTAATTACTACGGATTTGGACTCGAATCCTTTTAAAAAGATGTAAAGTAAAGAAACTAATGGGGGAAAGAATTTTGGTTTTCTGCTTTTTCTCCAGTTTCTTGGTTGAAAATGTTGAACTTTTTGATGCAAATTATTCACTAATTTGGTTGGTTACAGCTTTTTCAATCATTAATGTTGTTGGGTGTTGTTGGGTGTTGATTTAATTTAATTAAATTTATTTTAATAATAATAATATTATTATTATTATTATTATTATTATTATTAGTATTATTAAATCGATTTTAACAAAGTTTGAACCTTGCAGTATGATTTCGAAGGAAGAAAAGATTTGGTGAAATTTGTGAAGTTGGTTGCTGAGGCTGGTCTGTTAGTCCATCTCAGAATTGGTCCATATGCCTGTGCTGAGTGGAATTATGGGTAAGAAATTTCTTCATTTTCCAAGAAAAAAAAATCATTTTTAATTTTATTTTTTTTGAATTTAGTGAGTAAAATTGGAATCCCATTTCAATTTTGCTGAATTTGAGTGGTTTTCTTTAAACAGAGGATTTCCAGTTTGGCTGCATTTTATATCAGGAATCAAGCTTAGAACAGATAATGAGCCCTTCAAGGTCACTTCTCTTTCTTTTCTTCCATTAAGTTTTATAATTATAATGATTTAAAAGTTTTAAAATTTGATCCATTTCAGGCAGAAATGAAGAAATTCACAGCAAAGATTGTGGATTTGATGAAGCAAGAAAGTCTGTATGCATCTCAGGGAGGCCCCATAATCTTATCCCAGGTTAAATTCGTGTTTTCGGCTAAAAAGTCTAGTTAAAACCTTTTTGAAGTAATAACACTGGATCGGAAAAAAATTCGTTTAATGAGATTATTACTTTATCGGACATTATTTTTGCATCTCAAGGAGGCCCCATAATCTTATCCCAGGTTAAATTCGTGTTTTCGGCTAAAAACGTATAGTTAAAACCTTTTTGAAGTAATAACACTGGATCGGAAAAAAAAATCGTTTAATAAGATTATTACTTTATCGGACATTATTTTTGCATCTCAGGGAGGCCCCATAATCTTATCCCAGGTTAAATTCGTGTTTTCGGCTAAAAACGTATAGTTAAAACCTTTTTGAAGTATTAACACTGGATCGGAAAAAAAAAATCGTTTAATGAGATTATTACTTTATCGGGCATTATTTTAATCCATTAATTCAAGTCGGGACCAGAACAATTTATGATCTAATCGAAATTATTACTCTATCAAATACTATTGTACGAGGTTTAACTATATTCATGTATAGCTGAAGATTTGAGTTTGTCCAACACTGTAGATAGAGAATGAGTATGGGAATGTTGCTTCTTCCTATGGAAGTGCTGGCAAAACATATGTAAACTGGGCAGCCTCAATGGCCACCTCACTGGATACTGGAGTTCCATGGGTTATGTGCCAGCAAAATGATGCTCCTAATCCTATCGTGAGTTATGTTTGGAAGTTAGTTTGGTAGTTCAAATGGACTAACAAAGCTAATAGATCTATATTTTCGTTGCAGATCAACACTTGCAATGGCTTCTACTGTGACCAGTTTACCCCGAATTCGAATACGAAACCAAAAATGTGGACGGAGAACTGGAGTGGATGGTAGAACTTCAGAGACCCTTCCTTATTCTGTTCGGTTTATGCTTACTGCTCTTTCGTCCCATTATAAGTGGCTCGTATTCCTTTCTAAGTCGTCCTATTAAAAGTGACACACCGTCCTGCTATTCTTGTCTTAGTGAGTTTTTGCGCGGAAATTAAGAAAATAGGTAAAAGTATATATTAAAGTGGGTGAAAATATGTTAAACTGGTGGGATCCACTGTTTAAATAGAGTGTAGCCCACGTATTACTTTCTTTTTTAGATTAAGACGAGAACAATATAACAACCAAAAAAGAAAACTAAAACAAGAATAACGGGACGTAGTCACGTAAGGAGTCTAAAGTAGGTCCCACTAGGTTAACCTATTTTACACGTAAAACAAAACTTCCGTAATTTTGAGTACGCCCTGAAGCTCTAACTGTATGTGTTTTTCGACGCTAGGTTCTCTTCATTTGGTGATGCTATGCCATATAGGCCTACCGAAGATCTTGCTTTCGCAGTTGCGCGTTTTTACCAGCTCGGAGGAACCTTCCAGAACTACTACATGGTACTTTCATAGCTATAGCTGCAAACTGAGAAATGCAAGAACTTCTCATAATGTGAATTCTATTGCTTTTCTAACAGTATCATGGTGGGACTAACTTTGGTCACTCTAGTGGAGGGCCTTTCATTACTACAACCTATGATTATGATGCCCCTATTGATGAGTATGGTAAGACACTCCTTTCTCTAACATCTAATCTTGCATTTCTACAACTTTAGAGTTTTTTGCTCCAAGTTTTATTTGAATGTAATGTTATAGGCCTTCTGAGGCAGCCAAAATGGGGCCACTTGAAAGATCTTCACAAGGCTATAAAGCTCTGTGAAGAGGCAATGGTGGAAACTGATCCAAACACAACCTCTCTCGGGTCGAATTTGGAGGTATGATTTCAACTAATGTACGTAGTATATTATTAATTCAAATCGATCCTAACAGGAATTGAACATTAGATCAATTCTCGATCAGCCACTTACGCAAAAGTGGGAATACTAACTACACTACATGTTGCCATTAACTAATGTACATAGTATGAATGCTAGAAACAAGTACTCCCTCCGTCTCATTATTTCTGATTCATTTCTTTTCGGCACGCGAATTAAGAAAGTAGTAGAATAAAGTATGAGAGAGTGGGTAGATGATAAAGTAGGAGACAGAATACGAGTGAGATAATGAGAGAACAAATGATAAAGTATGACAGAGAAAATGATAGAATAGATAAAGTATGAGAGATAATATTAATCTTTTGCCAAATTGGGATCGAATCAGAAATAATGAGACGTTCCAATTAGGAAAGCGAGTCAGAAATAATGGGATGGAGCGAGCAAAACATATCAGCTTCTAATGATCAAGAAAAGTAAAATGGTTTGATTTCCAAATGCTGCAAAAGTTAAAACCATGATTGAAATCTAAAGCATGTATTGTACCTCTGTTTTTGCTGTTCTGTTCATTCTTGCAATTCCCCTGTTTTTCAGGCCAGTGTTTACAAAACAGCAACAGGGAAATGCTCTGCTTTTCTCTCAAATGCCAACACACAGTCAGATGTGACAGTGAAATTCAATGGAAATTCATACAACTTGCCTGCTTGGTCTGTCAGCATCTTGCCAGACTGCAAGAATGTAGCCCTAAATACAGCAAAAGTATGCATAATTCATCAAATCTTCAAATTTGCAATTTACCCTTTTCAATCATAAGCTAACGTATAAGCAAACAATAGATAAACTCCATGTCGACGATCAAGAATTTCGTCCGTCAAGATACTGCTGCAGAAGCGGATGCATTCTCGGGTTGGAGTTGGATCAATGAACCAGTAGGTATATCCAGCAATACTGCATTCACAAAGCAAGGCTTGCTCGAGCAGATAAACACAACGGCCGATCAAAGCGACTACCTTTGGTATTCTCTAAGGTATAGTAATAGCTTCCCAAAGAGTACCATATTTTTTTAAAGAGAAAAAGTTGTTAAACTTTTTCCTGATTGTTTCAGCGTGGAAACGAAAGGGGACGAGCGTTTTCTCATGGACGGATCTCAGACAGTCCTTCACGTCGATTCTCTAGGCCACGCACTTAACGTTTTCATCAACGGGAAACTTGCAGGTAATTGGATTTAAATGCTACTCCCTCCGTCCCGTTTGAAACGGCTCATTTATTTTCGGAACGAGAATTAAGAAAATAGATAATAAAGTATGAGAGATGAGTAGATGATAAAGTTAGAGAGAGAAGAAGAGTGAAATAGTGATAGAGTAGATAATAAAGTAAGAGAGAACATCGCATTTTTTCGGAAAATTATTTCCTTTTACGGAAAAGGTCGTTTCAAATGGAACGTCCCAAAAAGGAAAACAGATCGTTTCAAATGGGACGGAGGGAGTACAACCTACAACAAAATGAACAATTCTCTTTATCTTTTCGCTTCTATTGTATAGGGAGCGGGAAAGGGAAAAACAGCGACTCTAAAGTTTCGCTAGACGTTCCGATAAGCCTTGTATCCGGCGAAAACAAGATCGATCTCTTGAGTGTGACGGTGGGACTGCAGGTATATATTATAATCTCTCTTAGCAGATCTTATGTTTATACCTTCAAGAAAGTAGTCTAATGCAAAGGCTTTGTATATTCAGAACTATGGAGCATTCTTTGATCTAAAGGGTGCAGGAATCACTAATGTACAATTGAAAGGCTTACAGAATGGATCTTCTGTTGATTTATCCTCACAGAAGTGGACTTATCAGGTTCTTGATTCTAAGTTTCTATTTAGTCCCAATTTTGGATTTAGGAAAAAAAATTGTGATTTTTAAACAAATTGGTATTCTATTGATGCAGATTGGTTTAAAAGGGGAAGCTTTAGGGCTGTCTAGTAAAAGTTCCTCTCTTTGGGCATTAGAGCCTGCTCTGCCTAAGAATCAACCTTTGGTGTGGTATAAGGTAACATTTCATTAATACTCTCTCCTTCCCGTTATTCGTGTCCACTATACTCGAAATGAATGTCCTATTATTTATGTCGACTACCTAAAACGGAAATAAATTACACTACTTTTCAACCTCCTGGACCCACCACTTTTCAACCTTCTGGACCAACCATTGTTGAACTTTACACAACTTTTCAATCTTTTGGTCCCACCACTTTTTACTCTAGACTCAATACCTTGATCTCCGTACCCATTTCAAAGTGGACATGAATAATGAGACGGAGGGAGTATAATCTAACCTTCTAGATTCTAATGTTTAAACTCATACCTAAAAAGTTGTCGTCCGTGTAAGCCAGACGACTTTTAGTGCTCCATCCGGGAGCAGCCCGGTTGCATTGGACTTCACCGGGATGGGGAAGGGGGAAGCGTGGATAAACGGACAGAGCATCGGGCGCTATTGGCCGACTAACATTGCTACGAGTAGCGGTTGCAGTGCCTCCTGCAACTACAGGGGATCTTATAGCTCGAACAAATGTCTGAGAAACTGCGGAAAGCCAACTCAGCAGCTGTAAGTTTTTTATAGCAAGAAACTCTTACTCCCTCCGTCCCATCCGACTTATCTTATTTCTTTTCGGCACGGAGATTAAGATGAGTAGTTGGTTGTGTGTAAAGAGGTAGGTCCCGCAAAGAAAAAGTTGGAGTTTGTGTAGTAATTATTTTTTATTTTAAGAAATAAGACAAGTCAAGTGGGACAACCCGAAAAGGAAAACAAGACAAGTCAAGCGGGACGGAGGGAGTGTTAGTTATTAGCATCCTAGTACTTACCAAGTTTAGTGTTTCAGATATCACGTGCCTCGTTCGTGGCTACAGCCGAGCGGGAATGTGATAGTGTTGTTTGAGGAAGCAGGGGGCGATCCAACTCAGCTCTCTTTTGCAACAAGAGAGACACAGAGCATTTGCTCTCATGTTTCCGAGTCGCACCCGAGTCCGATCGACACGTGGAGTGAAGATGAAGAAACAAGAAAAAGGGGAGGGGCAATTCTGTCCATAAATTGTCCTCACCCGGATCAGGTCATATCTAAGATCAGCTTCGCCAGCTTCGGAACTCCGCGTGGGACGTGCGGAAGTTTCAGCCACGGGCGTTGCAGTAGCAAAAGAGCTCTCTCCGTTGTTGAGAAGGTATTCATTAGCTCTTTGCTGTCATAAAATAGAACTGCAAATTGTAATGGTGGAATGCTTATAATGTGCAGGCTTGCATGGGGTCAAGACGGTGCAGTGTTGGAGTATCGGTGGCAACATTTGGCGAGCCGTGTGCAGGAACTACTAAATCCTTAGCTGTTGAAGCTTACTGTACATAGTTCCCCTTCTTAGTGTTACTAAAGAAATTAAATAAAAGGAAGAAAAATAAATCATTTTTATTCAGTCCCATTTTGCATTTCATGCATACCACTACCTCCGTCCCACTATTGTTGGCCACCTTTCCCAATTGGGATGTCCCACTAATAATTGAAAACTTTCCAAATTTGGCAAATAATTACCATTTTTTCTCCTACTTTATCATCTTATTTCTCTTACTTTGTCATCTGATCTTACCCATCTTCTTTCTCCTACTTTATCATCTAACCTCTCTCATACCTTATCATCTACTTTCTTAATTCCCGTACCGTAAAGAAAGTGGCCAAGCGGGATAGAGGTAGTACGATGGAACACGAAAATCCCAATAATACATTCCTAGAAAGAGTCAACACCCAGAGACATGTTTCCATCAGAAAGTTGCTTATAATGTGAAAAAATAGGAAATATAGCTTCTTTGACAAAGAATCGAAACTAGTTAACCTAAGCAATCCATAAGCAGATAAATATTAACCACGAAAACTATATACTAAAAGGCTAGACTTTGTCGACGAGAACTTCTGTTCTGTTGACAAGGAATTGGTCGCAAAGGTGACATTAAACCACACACCTTTTTTTCTCTTTGTTATTGTTGAAAGATTGGGAGGTCGAACTTTGGTGGTGGGTCGGGGAGGCTTAGATTATCAGACGACACAACGATGCTACTTGATGCATCTTGGCTCTTCTCATCCAGCATCTTCAAGAAATAGCTGTGCCTGTACCCGGAAATACCGTTATACGACTAAAAATATATTTAAAAAAAAAAGAAGAATCAACATGGAGAAATCATAAAAACATACCATCTAGTATCTGCAGTCAACTCTGGATGAAAAGCAGTTGCTAGTAATGTCCCTTGCTTTACAGCAACAATAACCTTCTTTACAGCTTCGGCTTTTTCCTGAAGCATCGTTTTTTAATCGATGATAAAAGCAACTTAGTTGCAACACATTGTGGCTAGGTTACTTGATTTGAACTAAAAAGACATCTTCAAGCATTTTCAGGCTCTCTAATAGCAAACTTAAGACTTGAGTGAATTATTGGAGAAAATGTGCAGGAAGAGGGTTATGCTACGTAGGGATAGAGACGAAAGTCGAAAGTTATATACCACCCCATCATAATCCCTAATGCAGAAAACAACAATAACAAGAAAAAACCAGTATTGAAAGATTTAAGAGTAAACAGTCAAATTGATCATCATCCTTTACCATAACATTCACATTAGTTCTTCACTTTTCAATGGAGTCATATAAGCCTAAAAATTTCAATCTCATAGCCACATTCGTCCCTCCGTCTTTCCCATAACATTCAAATTCGTCATCCATTTTTAATTGAGTCACATAGGCCTACACATTCTAATTTTGTACGGCATATTCGTCATCCCCTTCGCCACTTTCCCTCAGTTTTTAACACATAAATCAGTCCCAATTTTTACTTGAATGAAGTTAATCAAATAAAAGTATGTTGTAATGGAGTTAATGCCACGAGGGAGCTTTGTCAACATAGAGAGAAGGTGATGTGAAGGGGAGGACGGATATGACAGACGAGATTATGATATTTAAACTTATATAACTCAATTGAAAGGTGAAAGACCAATTTGAACGTTACGCAAATGTGGAGGACCAATGTGACTGTTTACTATTGATTTAAGGCAACATGAAAGATACAATAAAAGATTATGTAGGAAAAATAAACACAAGAATCTCAAGTAAGAATGGATTCGACCTCTAAACTCTCATCATCTTTAGTAGGTTTATCGGATGGGAGAGAAACTTCGGCTAATACTTGCACTTCCGGACCTACTTCGAGGATTCCGGGAGCGCGTATAAACACACCCCGGAAGCTCGGAGGGCCTCCTTCTTTCTCCACAATCTCCGGAATAGAAAGCTCAGCCTCAAAGCTTTGAATCTAACAAGTTTCATTCAAACATCCAATACTTGTCTTTATAATAACATAACTTATTATTATTATGATATCATCAAAACTCAAGAGACTCGTTAGTAACGTGCAAAATCGAAGAAAATGATACCTGACTACCGAAGAAATTGCGGTGAACGGTACAATTGAGGCCACCTATAAGCTCCTGCCCACCAGATTTTTGCCCTGCAAAGATAAATGCTATCTATTTCAAAACCAATATTTCATTCCACATCTTAGTTGTAAAATATGTGTATGAGAAATTAGAAGCATAATTGTAATGAAATGGAATGTATTGCATACCAACAGCTTTGTCAGCCAAAAAGATGAGGCCTGCACATGTTCCCCAAACTGGATTCCCCATTTTCACAAATTCTCTTAAAGCAGGAAACTGCAGGGATTAACAAATTAGAAGCTGCAAAGATTTATAATTTTGAAAGAATTAAAAGGAAGAGTAGTAGTTCAAGAATCAAGAGCAAAGATACATGTTTTGAGCAAGGTTGATTCTTCAATTTTGTACACTATCTTGAAAATCATAAAAATCATAGCTTTACACTCTCTCCCGATTACTGAGGGAGAGAGAGGATAGAGGAGGAAGAGAGGAGGGAGGAAGAGAGGGAGAGAGAGGGAGGGGGAGGGAGGGAGAGAGAGGGAGGGATAGAGGAGGAAGAGAGGAGGGAGGAAGAGAGGGAGAGAGAGGGAGGGGGAGGGGGAGAGAGAGAGAGGGAGGGGGGGGAGGGAGGGAGAGAGGGAGGGGGAGGGAGGGAGAGAGAGAGAGAGAGAGAGAGAGAGAGAGAGAGACAATACGAGGTTATGATACTCGGCAAGCTTGGCCATCGTGGTGCTTTCGCCGCCGGGGATGATGAGGGCTCTCACACTCCGCAGCTGCTCCGCCTTCCTTACCTCGATTCCCTTCACGCCCAACCTTCTCAACACTGCAACACCAACAAACCCCCATCAATCGCATAGAGCAAAAGAGAAATCACTCCATACTTCCAAAAAATTCAAGTAAAAAAATTTTAGGAAAAAAAAAAAAACACCCGCAATGTGTTCGTTGAAAGACCCCTGCAAAGCGAGAACGCCGACCACCATCGCCGCCGGCCGCACAAAACGCTCCGAGATAAAGAATCGTGTAAGACTCTGCTTCACCGAAAAAGGAATGATGATAAAAAAATTGCGAGCCAAAATTGCCTTTTTTAATTTGAGGGCGCCGCCGTCATTACCGCCGCCGGACCCCACACCGCGCAACCTTTGTGGCTCCGAAGTGGGCTGCGGCCCAATCGGTAGACCTAGTCTTCTTCTTTTCTTGGTTGAGTCCAGTTTATTTTGGGCCATAAATTTCTCAACCACGATCAAATTAGGTTTGAGAAAATTAGGGGAAAAAATATGGATTTTGTTCAATGTGATATTTATTTATTTTTTAATCTTTTAATATGGTCATATTTGATTTGGTTCTGTACATTTACAAATTATTTAATTTTGGTGTTATAATTTTACAAAATGTCTGATTTCTGTCTCCGACGAAATATTTCAAACAGAAAAAGTGTGTGAACACTAATATCAGACCTTTTTTACCGTTACAAGACAAAAACGAACACTTTTAAAAGTTATGCATATACAAAAATCATTAGAGACTATATTAAGGAACCAAAATCGAACTCATTTTTTGTATTGCTTTTAGCAAATGTCCGTCTTTTGGTTGTGTTCGTTTATAGATCTCAATTATCCGTTTTTTGTCTAATAACTTTAGAAAATAGAATTTAGTCATCCGATGAATAATGTAGTTCACACACCTTTGTTTGACAATTTTCCCCGCGTAACCGAGATCGAATACTTTGTAAAATATAAAACTAAAATTACATGACCAAAATCGAACTCAATTACATTAAAATATTTTTTAAAAATAATAATCGAAAATTTCTCCAATTCTACGGTTGAATCCCTAAAATATTCCAACCCAACCCCCCCGAGTCCGCCCGCTCAATCCAACAGTCTAATCTTGATTCCAGAGTGTAGACCTAAAATTCAATTCATTTTCCCAATACGAACGAATTTTTTCCGTAAGCAATTCCCATCCTAAATTCTCTCTCTCTCTCTCTCTCTCTCTCTCTCTCTCTCTCCTCGAACCTCTTCCGCACCAGTTGAAATTTCGTGGAATTAACCATCATACTGTAATAACATCTAATCCTCCGACGCGAGTCAAATTAGAACGGTAAAAAAATAATCCCATATTTCCAATTGGGTTTATGTTGATTTGTGATGCAGAAGTGAATCAATGCGCTTAATTTCGTTTGATGTCAATTTTCTTGATTTTCTGGATGCAACTCTTTTGTCCTTTAATCAATTTACGGCAAATTTAAAGAATCTGCTTGCTTAGTTTATTAGGGTTTTTGTTTTTTTTTCCTTTTTATCAACTGATTATCATATCATTTTTGTTGTTGTCTACTTCTGTTCTTTGAACCATAGAGCAAAAAGGTCAATTATTTGCTGGCATAGTGGGTCAAGAATTGAGAGCTTAGCCTGCACTGATTAAAGTTGGGACTTTGCTATGTTGGCTTTGAATTGCAAAGGAAATGGTTCCATCAACTGTTTCTTTCATTTCTCTGAATGGCATCCTCTTGAATGGAGTAGCTGATCATTTATTTGTAGAGAGAGAAAGAGGTAACTATTTACTTTACTTCAATCTTGAAATCTTGATCAAGAAAGATAATGCTGTTGTATTTCCAAATTTGAGACATTCCCCCTATTTTTTTTCTGCAGGTTTGCCTATCAAGTGTATTAGTTTTAAGCATATTCAAATTCTGGGCTAGACAGATATTATATTACAATTCATAACAATATTATTGAAGTGGAAGAAATGGGCTGTTGTGGGTGTTTTGGCTTCTCATCTTCAAGGAAGCCAAAGAAGGCATTGAAGCCATCTAGGGGGATGGCCCACAGTTCTTCTCAGGAGCCCTTGTTGGATGATGATGTTGAAGATGAGGATGATGGTGTTTGTAATGGAAGTGTGACCGAAACCGAGATTCGAGATGAGTATGATTTCCATAGCCCGAGCAAAAACTCGGAGAAGATCTTGATGACCCTGCTGGAGAGTGGATTGATTTGCAGGGAGTTCCCTGTTAAGGAAACCAGCAGTTTGCTACGATCCGAGGTGAGTTGCAGAAAATAGATTTGTACTTAGAAAGAGAAGAAATACTTAAATGGTTAAAAGAGAAGGGTTTGAAGTAAATTACTTGGTTAAAGAACTAATGATACATGAACTGCATTACCCCTGGCTTTCTTGCTTATGAATATTACTGCATACATATTATATCTACTATAAATAGTTATTTAAGGAATGAAGAACATTATAATGTTGGGCTATTTGGTGGGGGCAATGTATAAAAGTATCATTGATTAATACCAGTAATTCCCGTTTCAGATCTATTCCGTAGAAAAACGATTCTAAAGCTATGAATCGATCTTGGCCATTGATTCTTACTCATCGGTCAAAGATTCCCGATGCAGATGCTTGCGATTTGAGTCCCGTTCTAGGGCAGGAATTTGTTTTTTCTTTCATCTTTAAAAACAACAACATAATCTTCCTAATCTTTATTGATTAAGACCGGACTTTATGTATATATCTCTTAAAAACTTTATATATTGTATGAATTTGGTAGAGCTTTTTAAATGTCATCGCCTTTTTTGCGATTGAGCTACCGTGTATAAGGAAGTAGGTGCATCTGTTAGTGCATAAAACTTTAATAGATGTTACTTTAGTATCCAAAAAAAGTAGGTGGGTGGTATAGTAAGTAAAACTCTAATTCCTAATTATTTTTGGCTTGGTTAGTGGCTCATCGATACTTATGTATCGATCCACATCGGTTATGTTGTGGTGTGTGTGCTACACGAAGATATGTTTGTGGAAATAGGTTTATCATGTCAATCAATCTCTATTAAAGATATTTTCTTTAGTAAAAGGAGTACTCCAAACAGTTAGATAATCAATATTGCAGGATGAAGATGGAAACAGGACTATCAATGAATTTGTGCGTGTGCGTAAGATTGGTTCTGGAAGCTACGGGAAAGTTGTGAGTATATCGCTCTAGGTATTATACTCTCTGTTTTTTTCTTTTTAAAATCTTACCACTTTAGGAAATTCTTAGGTTCTCTATCGGAGCTCCGTTGATGGAGAATATTATGCGATAAAGGTAATATCTTCCGGCTTGTTGTTTAATTTTTAGTTGTTTATTTACATAAATATTTGTTGAGGGGATTTAGAAGGCACATTCTTTTAGATGTATTCCTCCTGTATTTATCCGTTACCATTCTAGCAAAGCAAGAATTATGCTCATTTTTTTTTCTGAACAGGCCTTTCACAAATCCCATTTATTGAAGCTACGTGTTGGCCCTTCCGAAACTGCTATGACTGATGTTTATCGTGAGGTATTCGATACTTTCACCTGGTGTACCTTTTTTTAATTTGTGAATACAGAGTTCTTGGTTTATTATTCTTGGTTCTAGCAATCAGAATTTTGCTTTCCCTTTACACCTATAATCAATGTATTATATTTTTTTAACGGCTTAGGATATCTTTCAAGTATCTTATCTATAATACTCCCTCCGTGCCATTATAAGCTTCCTCATTTTCTAATTGAGTTGTCCCATTAAAAGTGTCATCTTTATTAAAAAAAGGCAAAGAATATATGGACATAAATCAATTACCCAAAAGTCAAATAATACACCAGACAACACCATTTTCTTGATCTCCTTACCGAAAAGAAGGATGACACTTTTAATGGGACAGACGGATTATTTACTTATGAGATCATCAACTAGTTGCATATTTGCTAAGTCACCCAATCAATGATAAGTTAATTCCTATGTTATTTAAGAATCATTTATGAAATACTAGATATCTGTTAATTGTACTCAATTTTGCTCCAATCATGGTCGTTTTCTATCTTATCGCTGCTGTAATGATTGTACGGTTGTATGCTATCAGGTCTTAATCATGAAAGTACTGAGCCATCCTAATATAGTCAATCTGATCGAAGTTATAGACGACCCAGAAACAGATCACTTCTATATGGGTATTCTATGCTATTCCTTTATTTCATCCCTTTCCCTCAACTTTTAGCCGTTTAACTTCATCCGAGTCCCGCCTTTTTGCTTCAGTTCTTGAATACGTGGAAGGAAAATGGGTTTGTGAAGATAGGGGTTCTTCATGTGCTCTAGGCGAGAATACGGCAAGGAAGTACTTACGCGATGTAGTTTCTGGCTTGATGTATCTTCATGCTCATGTATGATATACTAATCCTACTTCTTGCAATTTCTTATATCGGTTTAATTTTGTGAATTGCTTTTTGAGTCTTTTTTTTTTTTTGGCACAGAATATAGTGCATGGAGATATTAAACCAGACAACTTATTAATCACTGGTTCTGGCACAGTTAAGATTGGCGATTTTAGCGTTAGCCAAGTTTCAGAGGTAAGACAAGAGATTACCAAGCATCCCACTAGTTTCTTGATTATTGGGTGGTTTTTTGTATTAGGATTAGCATAATTATTGAATAATGCTAAAAAATCTACAACTCTCCTCACTTTCGTCGGTAGGATGATGATGAGCTCCGTCGTTCTCCTGGAACCCCCGTTTTCACTGCACCCGAGTGCTGTTTAGGTCTGTTATGTTTCTTACTTCATGAAAAAGTTTTTTTGCCTTAACATCTTAACCATACCGATATGGCGATATCTCGTGTATATTAGGTGTAACCTACAACGGTAGGCTTTCCGACACTTGGGCTGTTGGAGTTACACTATACTGTTATGTACTGGGAAAGTACCCTTTTCTAGGGGAGACTCTCCAAGACACCTATGACAAGGTTGGATTCCTTTCACTATATACTAAAATAATACTCCCTTCGTCCCATTAGTAGTGTCTGGTTTCTTTTGGTCATGGGTATTAAGAAAGTGATATTGTGTGGTGTATGTTGTTTGACTTTTGAGTAGTTTATTTTGTGGCCACAAATTTTTTGCTATTTTTAGAAACAAGACATTACTAATGGGACATTCATTTCGGGAATACAAGACAGTACTAGTCGGGCGGAGTGTGTACTCACTCCGTCCCAATAATACTGTTCGGTACGGAGATTAATAAACCTGACTTTTGTATGTAAAATGATATTGGGTCCGCTTGACTTTTAAGATTTTAAGTGTTATCTTATTTTCTTTTAGGAAACACGACATTATTATTGGGACGACCCAATTAAGAATACAAGACAGTATTATTGGGACGAAGGGAGTAGTCTTTTTTTTTCGAATTTTTTGTTTTCTGATTGCAAATTTCGCATCCCTTCAGATAGTGAACAACCCATTGTTGCTCCCTGATGACATGAACCCACTATTGAAGGACCTTCTTGAGGGCCTTCTTTGCAAAGGTAATATAGTCTTCACAAACTCATCATCTTCTCTCGTTTTCTTGACCTACGATCCGGATATGCAGATCCGAAGCAGAGAATGAGACTCGAAGATGTGGCGTGTCATCCGTGGGTCATTGGAGAAGACGGGCCGGTCCCTTACTACTCGTGTTGGTGTAAGCAAGGTAGGGTGAGAGATGCTAACTCATAAGCTGCTTGCCCTTGTCTCTTTGTATAGAATTTGGGTACAAGAGGTATAAATGTGTTAAGACTTGGTATTTTGAGATTTCAAGATTACATTTTTCTTTGATTTTGGGATTCAAGAATGGTTGTGATAATGTTTGCGAGTCATTATTCCTTTGTGTGCCTGATTAAACGACGTCGTTTGGGACTTTGGAAAAGCAAGGCATGTGTGAATGGCAGTTGCACGAGGGAAGAATATTCCGGCACACATGCCTTATTCTTCCGCCGGAAACAGTCGGGGGTACGGAACGTCGTTTGTACACCTCTCTCTCCGTACCCCCGACTGTTTCCAGCGGCTATGCTTGCCGGCACAAAACCTTATTCTTCTCGTGATATCCGATTGAAACCTAATTGTTTCTTGGCTGCGGAAGAATATTCCGGCAACCCCTTTTTCTACTTGCCGGGATGATGCCGCTCCGTCGCGGGAGATCCGACTAAGCCCGATTTGGATCCGGATCGCTGGGTCCTTTAACAGTTAATTTTTTCGTCTGATTCGTTGCATGTGGTTCGATCGAATTGCTAGCGAATCAGAGTAGTAAGGTGGGTATACGGATCGGATTGCGACAAAGTTCTTCGAATCTTTGTCGAAATTGATATACTAGGTAATAATTTAGGGTTTTGATTTCTGATTTCGTAGGGTAAAGATATTTCATGTGGAGGTATGTTCCAATTCGATAAATTGATGGTTATGGATTGATGAATGAGGAATTTGGAAGGGGATTAAGAGGAATTCTCAAATGATTTCATAGCTAGGGTTTTATTTAAGCCTTGGATTTGTTCGATTTGTTAGGTTTTTTGGATTTGGGGATTCTGAGTCACATAAGCAGAAAAAGTCTTTTAACCTTTGTTCTTGTAGTGTGAGTTAGATGAATAATCATTCTCATTCAGTTGTAGAAGAAACTGAGGTTAGATCAAGAAGAAGAACTGATCATACCCATCTTGCTAGAACAACTCATTCCTTCCTCCCTGTCCCTGGTTTACATGATGATGTTGCTTTAACTTGTCTTGCTCGTGCTAGTCGATCCGATTACGCCTCCTTATCGTGCCTAAATGTGAGGTTTAATAAGCTTATCAAGAGTGGATATTTGTACGAGCTGCAAAGGCAGCTCGGAATAGTAGAGCATTGGGTGTATATGGTTTGTGATCCGAAGGGATGGGAGGCGTTCGATCCGTTTAGGAATAAATGGATGAGACAACCGAAAATCCCTTGCGATGATTGCTTTAACTACGCCGATAAAGAGTCTCTAGCCGTAGGGAACGAGTTGTTAGTTTTCGGGCGTGAGTCTTTCGAGTTGGCCATATGGAAGTATAGCTTAGCTTCAAAAGAATGGTCGAAATGCGAGGCGATGCATCACCCCCGTTGCCTCTTCGCATCCGCTAGTCTAGGCCCGGTTGCCATCATAGCCGGTGGGACCGACAACAACGGCAACGTTTTGAAATCGGCCGAGTTGTACGATTCCCTAACCGGAAAATGGGAGATCCTACCGAGCATGAATTGCCCGCGCAGGTTATGCTCGGGCTTCTTCATGGACGGGAAGTTTTATGTGATCGGTGGGATGACGAGTCCCACCGATTCGCTAACTTGCGGAGAGGAGTTCGATCTGAGGACGAGGAAGTGGAGGAGGATCGAGGGCATGTACCCGAATGTTAACCGCGCGGCTCAAGCGCCTCCTCTTGTCGCGGTCGTTGATAACCGGTTGTACGGGGTCGAGTATTTAACGAACATGGTGAAGAAATATGATAAAGTCTCAAATTCTTGGGATGAGTTGGGTAGATTGCCGGTTAGGGCGGATTCAACAAATGGTTGGGGCCTTGCTTTCAAGTCTTGTGGTGGTGCTCTTCTCGTCGTGGGCGGGCAGCGCGGGCCGGAAGGCGAATCGATTGTGTTGAACTGCTGGTGCCCGAGATTAGGGTTCAAGAATGGGAGTTTGAATTGGGAGGTTGTTGGAGTGAAGGAGCATGCTGGTGTGTTTGTCTTCAACTTTGCTGTTATGGGTTGCTGAGGAGGTTGAGGTTGAAGTTCTTGGTTAGAGTCTTTTTTTTTCTTTCTTTTTTTTCTTTTTTTTTTTAAATCTTTGTGTTAACCAAATTTGTTATTGTTGTTGTCAGCCTATTTTCATCGTTGCATAAGATTCTGAATCCTACTTTTGGTTTCAGAGGTTTTAGGCTTGTTCTGTTCTTGATTGGGGATTTAACTGGATATTGCTGAAATACACCAAGCATTCTTGTTATTAGTATATTTTGTTTTATAAACTTAAAATAATTAAATATAAAATAAGTAGAATAATCTATTTCAATATGTGAAAAATAATAAAATGTCCATTTATAAATCGGTTAATTATTTTAGAAAAATATATAAGCAAAAGTCAGAATATAGGGTCTTTGATGTGGTTTCTGTTCCTTTTTTAGTTCTCTAATACGTTCGAATTCGGTTTTGGTCCTTTAACTTTATAAAATGACTGATTTCAAAAAAGGCAAGTAAACTACAATTTTCACTTAATGACTTAAATCGAACATTTTGTAAAATTGTAGAACAAAAAATGAACACTTTAAAACTTAGAAAGTTTTAATCGATATTTTCTTGAATATATGGCTGGGACATTCAATTATAATATTGTGATAGAGATTCAGATGCGTATATGACACGATATGTAGAGATTTTCGGACTTATAATACTTTCTAAATTGAAACATAGTATAATTAAACGTCGATAAAGAAAGGTTCGATAGAGTAATAATTTCGATTAGATAATAGTAGTAATTTCTTTTGAACCCAACTTAGATAAATATACTAAAATAATGTTCGATAAAGTAATAACTCCGTTAAACAAATATTTTAAATCAGTCCCAAGATTATTACTTTATCAAGTTAACCTTCTAGCATTCTTTGATCATGCACTTCAGTTCAAATAAAGACAGTAGAAATATAACAAACAAAAGCTTGTAATAAAAGCTTAAGCTTCCTCCATAACCAGCAGAGGAAGCCACACATAATCCAAACATACAACACAAATTCAAACAAGTTACAAGAGGAAAATGGTGTAAAGACCACAAGCCTAAGCCTACCACCACCTCATTTTATTACAACAACAACAACACAACACACAGAAGCAGCAAAAACACTTAAACAAGCTTCACCACACTCTTTCTTACTCAATCTCCCAGCCACTGATGAACATACACACCACTCCTCCTCAAACTCCGGTAGAGCTTCATGCATCCCGCGGAATCCGGGCACCGGAGAAACATCTCGTCCACGTGGCATATCGCCCCGGAAGCAAACAGCTCAACAAGGATGTTCAATTCCACTTCCTTAGCCTTCATCATAAGCACAACAAAGTCTCCTTCAGAGACAGTCTCCTTAAACCACTCAACAAAGTCGAACCCTTCTTCGTCCATGGGCGCACTGAGGAACTCGTCCGAGCTAACATCCGGAGGAGAGGCGGCTCCGGCTAGGGCTGGATGGTAGACGAAGTTGATCCCGGGATCCATCACGAAAGATGAGAGGACCGAAGTTTTATGATCGATGATGTAGACTTCGAACGAGTTTGAGTGGTAAGATTCGGACATTCGAGAAACGCTCGCCTTGGCATACTCCCCTGCTCCGAGGTTTACGTAGATCATCTTGTTTCTCGAAGATATATTCATGGCGTCGGGTAGATACGAAAGCTTCGAGCTTTTGTTTTCATCGGTGAGAGGCTCTATGTACTTCATATACTCCTTGTTATTATCGACTGAAGGGCAATGAAGTGGAAGCTTGAAATGTTCAAAAGAAGCGTAACCCTTTGTTCTCTTCTTAAACACCATTAGCCTAAACACTCCAACGCTGCAGACATGAACAACATCCGAGCTTTTCAAGAAAACGGCGAATGATTCGACAGATTCGATTGGTTCGCCATCGGAGTAGGCCTTATGAGGTGTTACTAGTATTGCTCCCGTCCCACCGGGGCGGATGACACGCTCCATCTCCATCACTAGGAGAGAGGGGATTGAAACCCTATCGAGGTCTTCGGAGAAGACGAAATCGAAATGGTTATCATCGAAATCGAGCTCATACACGAATCTCCTCTTTAGAAGGGAGAAGAATGGGTGTTTGTAAACACCGGATGCAGAGAAAAACCCTAAATGCCGCAATGCCAGAACGGCAGAAGCGAATCTCTCGCCAACGCACAACACTCTCGCATCCGATTGCAGGAATTTCTTCTCCATCAGTTCTTCGAGAACAACCCTAGTTAAATTCTCGCTCTTTCTACACGATAATGGAGAGGAATTTGCAGAATTCGAAGCGTACGAGCAATCATCGCCGATTGCTAGCTCGATCACACGAGCCTCGTGCGCCATTTGCATCAAGCAAAGCACGATTACGGACAGCAAGAACATCAACGCTCTCAGCACCACGCGCCTCACCAACGCGCCGCGGAGGTGAGGCCACTTGAAGAAATTGCTCGCGCTCATTTCTTCCAATCAGTTCAGATTTAGTAGGTTTTACGGTATTAATCAGCAATTCGAGTACTCGGAATCTAGATTTTATCTCAGATCGTGAGTGAATTCAATCGAGGGAAAGGGGATTCAACAAGGGGGTAAAAAAACACGCGATTTAGCGAGTGCAAAACCTGGAGGAGGTGTGGTTTCCACCCACCAGAAATCGCATCGGCATTTGGAGCCCTAGCCACGCCCCGTTCGGAACCCTTCTCCCCATCTCCTCAAACGACGTCGCATCCATTTCTTCAACTCATTGCGGAATTGAGCTCGGAAGCGGAATTACATGGTAAATTGGTAATGCGAAATGCTGGAAACGCTGAAGATAAAATCTTCTGAACTCGGATCGAGAAGGATGGAGCGGCGGAATCGAGGAATTAATGTGTGGATCTGGAGTGGGTGGGGGATGGAATGGAAGTGAGTGAGGAAGCTAGCTGGAGTGGTGTCGTTCATATAGAGCTGTATTTGTACGAAGGCTCCTCAACAGTGTCGGTTGATCGCCACGTGTACGGCTGGCGTTGGATCGATTGAGGGTGACAGATAACCTAAGCTATGCATTATACGCTGCATTTGGGGAAGGCTGATTGCGGCCATTTAATTTTCAAATAATTGGAGACTCGATTTAAATTTATTTATTTTTTATTAATTTTGCACGAAATATAGAAAAATTATACTCCCTCCGTGCCATGAAAGTGTCTTGATTTTCTTTTTAAGCCATCCCATAGAACTTGTCATATTTTAAGAAAAAGTAAAAAATGTATGGTCCAAAATTAACAAGTTAAAAATCAAATAATATACACACACAATATAAGTTTCTTAATCATTATGTCCCATAGAAATAAGACACTTTCTATTGGATGGAGGAAGTAGTATAATTGCGGCCATTTAATTCTAAAATAATTGGAGGCTTGACTTAAAACTTCAATTATGGTTCGGTACAATATATTTTATATATTTAAATATACGTTGTACCTATTTTAAATGAGAAATAAAAATTAATTTATTTTATATTCCAAATTATATGTTTAATTATCGAATCGTGTTCTAAACTTTTTAAAAATACCATGTTCCATATTGGTATCGAGTCGTATTTTATATCATGTGTCCATTAATTCGTTTGACGGTCTTCTTAGGACAAAACACATAACACATACTTCATTCATCCCACTATTACTGTCATGTTACTTGACCGAACTGTCCCATTATTTATGTCTTATTTTCAAAACTAGAAAAGTAAACTCCTAATCATAAAATAGAGCGGGGTCTTCCTTGCTTAGTACCCACCCCCATCTTATACTCTCTCGCTCTAAGAGTTTCTCACACGATTTTGTTTCGTTCCAAACTCATTTACGATTTTAACTTTTGAAAATTTTATATTATTTTTATTAATACACCATGAAAAAAAAAAACTCCCTCATCCTACAATTTTTGTTCCATTTTCCTTTTCTGATTGTTTTTGTTCTATTTTCTAATATATAAAATTAGTATAAATAATTTGTTTGAGGTCCTACATCTCTACATACAACTATCAACTTTCATAAAATATCGTGCTCAAAAGAGATGTAAAGAGAATTATGGGATGGAGGGAACAATTAACTCAATTATGCCTTAATAAAATTCAAATAAATTGTAATTCTTTCCTATCAAATATTACTCGAAAACTGTGCCGATAAAACAAAATATTAAATAATTGGACGGATGGATACATACAAAATATATGGGCTTATGCAGCTTCGGCCTAATTTATTGATTCTCTTAATTGGGCCTTACCTATGGGCCTTTGCAAGCTTGATTCTCTAGATGGGCCTTCACTCACTACTGGGCCCACATTAGTGAACGTTAAGGCTTTGACGGTTTACGGAAGTTAACCCCCACTAACTCAAAAACCTCCAATGGCGGAACTCCGGCCAACAGAAACCCTAATCCCGTCAATGGACCTCCCGGAGTCCGCCGAAATTGCAATCCCGTCGGAAAATCCGCCGCCTGTATCGAACGCCGACATCAATCTCCCAGAGAAGCGAAAGCGGGAAGACGACCCCGAGCACGAACCCGAATCCAAATCCGAACCGGATTCCTCATCTGAAAAAACGGAGCATCCGATGTCGAAAACCAGCCTCTGCTCCTTCTTCAGGAGGTCCGGCGGTTTGTGCAGCCACGGCGCGTCGTGCCGGTATGCTCACGGAGAGGAGGAGCTCCGGCCGCGACCGGACAATACGTGGGACCCAACTTCGGAGCGCGCCAAGAAGATTGCCAGAACTGATGAGGAGCAAAAGGCGGCGGTGGAGGTCGGCGTGATGATGACGGAGGCGTTGGAGGAAGGAGGGGAGGATTCTTCCTCCGGTTTGTCCAAATGCTTCGTGAATTTACCCATGAAGTGGAGTTCGGATAATCTGCGAATGTTTGTTAAAGATCAGGTTAGCTTTATTGTCTTTTGGAATGAAATTGATGGCTAATTAAGTTAATTTCGTATGAATTTTCTACAAAATTTAAGAAATCGTAACTTTAAGGTTTACTTCTGTAATTCCGAAGTTTTGAGTAATTGTAATAATAGGGAATGAAATTCAAATCAGCAAAGAAGAAGAAAGGAATGATAGTTGGATTTGTAACTTTCGAAACTGCTGATGAAGCTAAGGCTGCTGCAAAGGTACACCTTAAGATTCATTCGAGATCTTCTAAGAAGTATCGAATTCGATTCTCGTGTTGTTAATGTTACAGGAGTTGGATGGGAAATCCATTGGGAATAACAGAACTTTAAAGGTTTCGGATGTCATTCCGCGGCCATGTGATAAAAACAATGTAGTTGCATTGTCTGCAAAGACATCTTCGGATGGTAATGAGACAAACAATGATGGCGAGGATGGCAGTGTTCTTCCCAGTGATTCGGGTTTGAAGAGTAGAAGCGCGCGTGATGCAGTGACTCCTCTTGCTCACTTGTCGTATTCGGATCAGCTTGAACAAAAGAAAAACTCTTTGGCACAAATCCTCAAAAGACTAGTCAGTAAATTATACTTACATTCATTATGTTTTGATCCGTGAAAGACTTATTTTTTGCTTTTCGTTTTTTCTTACATGAGTTTGAAACTTCTGCAGTTTACTTATTGAGATTTTGGAACGTGTTTATGTTTGTAGACGCGGAATGCACGTAAGGCATGCCTGAATGGTGTTTCAGTTCCAGAATGGGTTCAGAAGGCTAGAGAAATAGGTATTTTTCTACTTTTGTCTTAGAAGATTAATTCGATATTTATGCAGATGACAATTAAATTAATAATAGCATTATAGTACTCCCTCCTCCCGTTTGAAATGACCCTTTTTTCCGGCGCGAGAATTGAGAAAGTAGATGATAAAGTATGAGAGAATAGTGAATGATAAAAGCAATAGAGAGAAGATGAATGAGATATTGAGAGAGTAGATAATAAAGTAGGAGAGAGAAAATGAGTGATATAATGAGAGTAGATGATAAAGTAGGAGAGAAAATTGTAATTTTTTTGGAAAGTTATTTTCTTTTTCGGAAAAGGGTCGTTTCAGAAGGGACGTCCCTAAAAAGAAAACGGGTTGTTTCAAATGGGATGGAGGGAGTGGCAATTAAGAGAGGTCAATCTTGATATTTATATGTTGTTTCTCGCTGAATTTGAAGCTTTGAACTTCTAACGTAGGTGGTCTTCCATGCCCGTTGGAGGGTATTATTGCATCACCCCTTGTTAATGGATACCGTAACAAGTGTGAATTCTCCGTCGGAAAATCCTTGAATGGAAAGAATACAGTGGGTTTTCTACTCGGGAATTTCAGGTGGTGTTCTATTAGCAAGCTACCATAAATTAATGAATCTGTTTCTCTCGGCTTGAAATTAATTAGAAATTTTGTGTAGGGAGGGTGTTACCGCGGTGGAGGAACCGGTAGACTGTCCGAATGTTTCCAAAATCTCTTGCAAATATGCCAGTGTCTTTCAAGAATTTCTGCAGCAGTCGACATTGCCCTTATGGAACAGATTGAACAATAGCGGATTCTGGCGTCAACTTACAGTATGTTTTGTTTTCATACAACAAATATTATGAAAATAAAATGAGGTCTTAATTCAAACACAATTAAATAGAAGAATCATCATTTTTAGTGACGGGTTGTTCCAATTTTTACATTAGGTTCGTGAGGGCAGGAAGCCTTGCCCGACGACTGATCTTGACAATCCCGAGGCTAGCATTTCAGAAGTCATGCTCATAGTTCAGGTTCGTTTCCTACTGAATCCCTTTTGAATTTCTTATTTCCAAAAGCTATATAATGCACGCGCTCGATTGCTGTCTAAAAAGACAAACTTGACACAAATCTGTTTGCAATAATTTCTTATTTGATGAATATTTCACCATTTTTTTGATATCTTTGTACGGTGCAGGTTTGCACCGTCGGATCTGATGAAGGAGAGGTAAAAGATGAACTCCATCGGTTAGCTCAAGCCTTTTCTGCTCAGGCTACTAAAGAATCTCCTCCGTTACCTTTAACGACACTTGTAATTCAGGCAATACCAGAGCCCGACTTTATATTCTGTATCATAATTATCTAGGTTCGTATTCGTCTTCGATTTTACTTTAATTTCGACATATTTATGTGGGGCTCTTAGGATCATACCGGAATATCAAATGCTGCACCATCTGATGCCCCTTTACGATACACTTTTATCCACAAAGGAGGTGATTGTGGACTCGAGATAGCTAGTGATGTTGTCGAACCAAGAATTCATGATCACATAAGCAATCTCAAGTTTTCTATATCTCCGTCCGCCTTCTTTCAGGTAAAAATATCTTGATGTTTTTTAATTATTAATCCATCATTTGCTCCATGCTTGCTATAAGCTCAAACCTTACTTTCCAAAAAGAAATAAGGGAAGAATGAGGAAGGCTAGTAGTCCGCTTATGAGATATTACAGTTAAACCTTAATAAAGTAATAACTTTGAGATCGAAAAAAAAAATCATTTAACGAGGTTATTACTTTATCGAGCATTATTTTAGTGCATTGATCCAAGTCGGGGCTGGAAAAAATCATTATTTAAGCAATATTATTATTTATCGAACATTACTTTATCGAGGTTTGACTATATCTTAATTTGTTTCCAAAACCTTGCAGGTCAACACCCTTGCTGCGGAGAAGTTGTATTCACTTGCTGGGGACTGGGCCGACCTGGGTCCCGACACTTTACTCTTCGATATTTGTTGTGGGACCGGGACTATCGGTCTCAATTTAGCTCACCGTGTTGGTATGGTAATGCTTGAAATCCATTTTAAGCACTTGTTGATTGTATTTTTTTTCCTATTTCAGAGCTGTTGGCTTAGAATCTACTACCTTCGTCCCGCTATTGTTGGCCACTTTTTTTTCGATACGGGAATTAAGAGAGTAGATGATAAAGTATGAGAAATAAGTAGATGATAAAGTAGGAGAGAGAAGATGAAACTAGGAGAGATGATAATAATTATTTGCTAAATTAGGAAAGCGGCCATTATTAGTGGGACGTCCCAATCGGGAAAGATGACCAACAATAGTGGGACGGAGGTGGTATATTGTTTTGTTGATGTAGAATCTAGAAAACAGATAGAAATTTCAATTGGGAAGATTCGAAAGAAAGGCAAACACTCTATCGTATTTGTATGATGCTCCTATTGTGTTAGAGTTCTTCAATTTGACAAACAGCTTGGCTTCCGATTCGATCAGGTTGTTGGTATTGAAATGAACGCTTCTGCAGTTTCGGACGCCGAAAGGAATGCAGGAATCAACGGCATCACTAACTGCAAATTTGTCTGTGGAAAGGTAGGACTTGAATCCCTAATTCTTGCATTTATCAAGAAATCTTGCATTCTACTAACTCTCCAAATGTTCGTTAATACACGATAAGGCCGAAGATGTTATCGGGTCGTTGATGAAAGAGTACCTATCTTTACCGGAAAAGCAAGATGAAAACAGCGAGACGACGGAAAGCAATGAGTCTGAAGACAAAGAAAGCTCTGCAGTCAACCATGAGAACGGTAACGGTGCAAGTGAATGTTCCGAAACTAAGTTAGAGACGGATCACGGTAGTCGTAGCACCACAGTTCGACAATTCAAAAACATCGTTGCTATCGTGGATCCTCCGCGTGTCGGTCTTCATCCCACTGTAAGTAACCTTCCTACACACACTCTCTCTGTTTTTCTTGGTTTTAATTTGGCCTTAGAAAGTGTAGTTAGTATTATTAGGGGTTTTGGCAAAAAAAAAAAAAAAAAAGACGAACTTTTCCGAATATGCAATTTTAACATGAAATTTAAACCTAGGCGAATTATCACGAGCTTTCAATTTTTACAATATTAGACATGTTCGGGTCCCTAAGATTAACACCTCTAAACAATCATAAGATGGGGCCGCCTATAGTTGGGAATCCCGTGAAACCACCTGCTAATAAGGTTAGGCCGGGTAGACCAAAGAAAAAGAAAAGACGGAGAATCGAAGAAAAAGATGGCGAGCGTAGGATAAGGCTACCTCGATCAGGCGAGCACAACCTTAGTTAGCAAAACGACAGCGTTTCGGTTTTTTCAAGTGGCCGGAAAAATTTGGGAATCAAGGCGTACCTTAAATTGCCAAGAATTGAACGTTCTTGATTTATTTATTTAGTCAAGATTTAAACACCTTAAATTGCCAAGAATTGAACGTTCTTGATTTATTTATTTAGTCAATATTTAAACATCGTGTCAAAATTGCAAATTCGAACTGGTTCGTTATTTTTTCTGCGGAAACCGCTTATCAAGCTAATATTCTCAACCTACTCTACAACGGCAGGTTATCAAGGTTTTGAGGACACAATCTCGTCTCCGAAGGCTCGTGTAAGTTGTTTGTTTTTCGTTTTCCGATTTTCGATTACATTGTCGATTCAAGACTTTTAGTATCAAAGCATTCCAAGTCACAATCCAACTCCCCCTCCTATTTTCAGCTACATTTCGTGCAATCCGGAGAGTCTAGTAGCGAACGCGATCGAGCTTTGCACCCCGTCCCTCGACAAATCCGAGAAGGGCAACAACAAGAACAACAGAGGATGGAGGAACATGAGTGCGGCCGGGCTAGCTCGCCACAGAGCCAAGTCTATGCCCGAATCCGAGCCGTTCAAACCGATCAAATCCATGGCCGTCGATCTCTTCCCCCACACGCCTCACTGTGAACTTGTCATGCTTCTTGAGAGGTGAATATGCTTCACATTCATAAGGTTGTTTTCCAAAGACTAGTCATATTATTACAGCTCCTATTTTCCTTAAAATTATGTCGAATTTTGAAGTGAAATTATTGTTGGACTGTTTGAGCATATATCTTTATGGAGGAAAGTTGGAAAAAAGCAAATCTTTATCAGATTTTAATATAATCAGCTGAATGGTGTGTAAGAGATTTGGCCATACTACCAAACAACTTTATTATAGTTGGAACATTCCATCACAAAAAGGATCATTTATGTGATCAATAATAAACCACTCATGTTTTATTAAGAAAAGCATTGATTTTCCCACATCGAAGTGGGATAGCAAACTTGGTCCCAGTCCCCTTGGGATGGGGTAGGGATCTTCTATCCCACTACATATGTTTGCTACATGTCCTATTACTAAAGTTGAGTTAACTAAGGGTTAGGTTTGTTGAGCTAAAAGGACACATGTCCTCACCTTAGTGGTGTGACATGTAATGGGATATGTAGTGGGATAGAATCCCTACCCCTTCGATGACATAGCGATTAAGGTGGGTAGTCTGTGGCCGGAAGGTCATGAGTTCAAAATCCATTAAGACCGCTATGTGTGAGCCTTTCACCTATGGTTAGCTTAGGGTGGTTGAACCTTCATGTGCGCAATTCGGTTGTGTGAGCCTTTCACATATGGTTAGTTTAGGGTGATTGAACTCTCCCGTGCGCACTTCAGTAGCGCTGCAGATTACCCTCGTTATCCAAAAAAAAAAAATCTTGGTCCCAATTTGGGTTTGTACGCAAATCAGTGGTTTATATTCGTGCTTGCTTTTTGTATTTATTAGGATTAATATACTAATTTGATACGGCACGTTGATCAATTTATTCCACTAATCTTTTGATTATTAGTTAAAGAAGATATACTAAATAATTGTCTAAGCCAATTAGTCTTTTCCATGTAATGCTTTTAGCTTTTTCTCCTTGGAATATGTATGATGATTGTGGTGATTTGAGTTTTTTGGATGGCGTTCGATTAACTCAATTTTTGTACTCCAACCTCTCCACTTTATGTTTATTTGATTTAAAAAGCTTAATGGCTAAGGATGTTTAAAAAACTTAATGGCTAAGGATAAGATGTGTGTTACAGTTAAACCTCGATAAAATAATATTCGATAAAGTAATAATCTCGTTAAGATAATAATTTCTTCCAATTGTCCTAAGGTTATTACTTTATCGAGGTTTAACTGTATATGTCAATTAATAGAATCACCAATATAGTAAGAGAGAAACTTAATTTTGGTCCCGTTATGTGGCATATGTCCGTTTTTTGTCCTATAATGTTATTACCTCGTTATTAGTAATGTAATGTGAATAATTATCCGTTTTTATCATCCGACATGGTAGTAACGCATTCTTTTTCCAGTCACCTGAACAATGTGTACAAATGTTGCGTTATTGTTAACAAAAACGAATCACCTATAAATGTTACGGGATAACAAACGTATGTAGTCGTGTTACGGTACCAAAGATGGTTGTAGTATGGTACAGTTAAACTTCGATAAAGTAATGTTTAATAGAGTAATGATCTCGTTTTAATTTCTTTTGGTCCAGACTTGGGTCAATCGACTAAATTAATGTTCGACAAAGTAATAACCTTGTCACTCGAATATTTTTTTTTTCGATCCTAAAATTATTACTACTTTAAAGAGGTATAAATAATTGAATAATATAATAATATTAAAGTGGGATGATATTGAAATTTTGAAAATGATTGGGTTGAAAGATGTGAAGAAATGAATGAAGATTGGGTGGAAGCAAAAGCAGAGTGAAGAGCAGAAGGCCCTCCACTCCTCTCTTTCAACGTGCGTAGTAATCGACATTAATACAACTGCTACCTTCTTTCTTCATTCATTCATATCATCCTCTCTCTCTCTCTCTCTCTCTCTCTCTCTCTCTAACATCTTCAGCCATACTTGCGTGGGGACAGCAGAATTTCGTATTACGATGAGTGAGGTGATTACCGCATGTGAAGTTGCTCCGATCGTCACTGAGGTGAAATTAAACCGCTTCTTCTCTTTCTAATTACCTCTGCTTTCTACCTTTCGCGTTGATTCTCTTTGCGATAGAGCGATTTAGAGAGAGAGAGAGAGGAGTTTATAGTTGATTCAAATTCTTATTTTTTGATTGCGATAAATCTCCCAAGTTTGCATTGGGTAATGTCGGTATCTTCGTTCTGAATCGGTGTTTGCATATGTAGCTCAGATTATTGAACTAATTGAAGCTCAATAAGAATGATGTGATTCGAATTCAACCTTGTTTATGAATTTTGATATTCTAAGTGCAGTTTCGAAGCAATCTAGTTGTAGATAACTTCAAGGAGAAGTTCAGAGAAACCTCTCTCTCTTTCATACATTTTTCTACTCATCTTCATCGTGTAATTTGTGAGGCTTCTGACTTCTGACTTAATTCTTAGTAGATGGGAAAGTCTTCTGGGATGATGAAAGAAACATCAGAGGGGAAAAAACGGAGGAAACCTAATCTGTTCTTGGATATACCTACAAAACCATTGGAGGTGTCTCCACAAGAACTCATACAAATCAACATGCCTCCCACCCCCACCCCCACCCCCACCCTCAAAAGAGTGAACTTCCTCTTAACGCCTAGCCCATCCTGTTCATTGCTAAATGAGTCCTCAACGAGAGGGAAACCGTCTATTAGGAGCATCTTGCCGAAGTTAAGCTTCAAACACTGGGGCTCTAATCCGGATGTGGATAAGGCTGCTAATGTTGATCCGTGTTCCTCATCTCTCTCTACACAAGATAAGCCTTCAATCTCGCGTTCGTGGTCACTCACAAAGATGTTTACACCGAGGAGGACGTCTTCCTTGCCTGTACCCGAGTTTCAAAACTCAAATTCGGAGAGTGTTGGAAGTACAAACAACCATCTTGCAGTTGATGTAAGCTTGTTGAACTTGTTGTGTGTAGATTGTGTGGGAAAATGGTTGTCCTTTGTGCCTAACATTTCTGTTGATGTTTCTCTTTAGATAAAAGAAGTTCGGCATATTGCACGTTCCCTTTCTCTACCGGTCATCAACAAGGAAAACAAAATCCAGAGACTGAATTCGTTCTATCGCGTGATTCCCTCGACGCCTAGAGTGAAGGAGGAGGATTCTGATTCATCTAAGGCTTCTCCAAATGATGGTAGTTGTCAATATTCTCTATTTATATTTTTATGTTATATGTTTCTACTTTTTACTGCATCCATTGACAATCCCATAATGCAAGAAATACTATCTCAAAGTGCATGATATTAGTTCTTCTCCTAAAACTATTTGCCTCAAGGAGGAATCCTAGAATTCCGTCCGTTTTCTGGCTCGAGAAAAAATGACAAATGGATCTATAACATCAAAGTTGTTGGTTTCAGAAGATGGAATGTCTAATGTTTATGATCCATCCATGTTGTATGAATCTTAAGTTGTTGGGATTCTCAGAAAACAATGAAGCCGGTGGAGAAGACATACCTGAAGAGGAAGCCGTTTGTCGGATTTGCATGGTTGAACTATGTGAGGGAGGAGACACCTTCAAGTTGGAATGCAGCTGCAAAGGTGAACTCTCTTTGGCTCATCGAGCATGCGCTATTAAATGGTTTGCCATCAAAGGCAACAAAACTTGTGAAGTCTGCAAGCAAGAAGTCCTCAATCTACCAGTCACACTTCTTCGCGTCCAGAGCTCGAGAAACCGCCGGGCTGATTTCAGTGAGATAGAGTTCAGTGGCTTCAGGCAAGTGTTAAAACCTATAAAGCCTTGATCTAATGAGTTTCCACTCAATTCTAACTTTTTTTCTTTATGCAGAATTTGGCAGGAATTGCCTATTCTTGTCATTGTTGGCATGATAGTCTACTTCTGTTTTCTTGAGCAGCTGTTGGTAAGATTGATTAGGTTTTTTCTTTTCTAAAGAATGGACAAAAAATGATTCTCTATGAACAATTACTCCCTCCCTCCCGCTCGTTCTGTCTTGTATACCATGTCAGGGTGTCCCACTCATACTGTACTCTTACTTACGTCTAGGAGTGTTCGGTACGATATACTGTATTATTTTTCTTATACCGCATACCGTACCGATAAGGGTCGGTATGGGAAAAAGCATACCGTTATCGTACTGATCATTTCGGTATACCGTAGTTTGATATACCGAAAGTTCGGTATAACAAATCTCCATATTGTTGTCATACTGCTCTTTCGGTATACCATAGTACTTCGGTATACTGAAAAATCAAGGTATACAAAATATTTAACGGTATACGGTATACGTTAAACTTAATCTATGTTTTTTATAAAAGCCAAGAAAATTATTAATACTCCATCCGTTCCACCTCCATTAGTGCACTTTCTTTTCGGCATGGAGATTAAGAAAGTTGTTTGTTGTGTGTAAAGTAGTATAAAGTAGTGGGGTCCACTATAGTATATAAGAGTGTTATTTTAAGTTTAAAAAGGAAAGTGGACTAATGGAGTGAAAAATGATCCAAAAAGAAAAACTGGACTAATGGAGTGGAACGGAGGGAGTATTATTTTTAAATAAAATTAATTAATCTATCTATTTTATATGAATTTGTTAATATTACGGGTTAATGTTTATAAAGTTGAAAAATATAATTTTTTTTAGCAATTTCATGATTTAATAGATAAATAATGTGACTTTATGTCAAATAAAGTTATACTCCCTCCGTTTCTTTATTGATGTTTACCTTACCATTTTAAAATTCATTATTAATGCCTACTTTCCTAAAATGCAAATTCTCATATCAACCCAATATGAGGTGGCCCCTCATTATTTATTATCCATCTCATTTTCTTATACACTTTCTCTCTCCAAAAGTTTCTTTGCACGATTCCGCTCCGCTCCGAACGTAAAAATTTTGATTTTTAACTTTTTGAAAACTTTAGATTATTTCTTTTATTACAACATAAAAAAAATAATAAAAAAATTAAATCAAATGCTTAAACTATGCCTTAATAACATTTAGATAAATTCACACCAATCATTCATCGAAAACCGTGCCAATTTATTAATACAATTTAAACTCATTAATACACCCACTACCTTAATCTCCGTGCCGATTCTCAACTAGACATTAATAAAGAAACGGAGGGAGTATCATTTAAGTGAATTTATGATATAACATTAAGATTGTTTGATATGAGTGACATATTTGTAACAATCCGTATTCAAAACTTATAACCAACATTTTTGCCACTCTTTTCTACAAGATATATGCGGTATGAACTTCGGTATGCGATATACCTCGGTATGAAAAATCTCATACCGTTACCGTAGGTATCTTCGGTATTTTTTCGGTACGGTATATGCGGTATACCGATTTTTCGGTATACCGTAACACCCGCCTTTTCAGACTCCTATTGTTTGTCTCTCATTCTATCTCTCTCTGTTATATGATGCAGGTCAAGAAACTTAAGTCGAGTGCAATTGCTATATCCCTTCCAGTTTCTTGTGTTCTTGGCCTCCTCTCATCCATGACTTCTTCAACTATGGGTATGTACCGTCTCTTCATCTCTCCGGCCCTAAAAAACCTCGATAAATGCAGCTGAAAATCGGCTCAAATCAGTGACAAAGAGCTAGACTAAGCAATATCCTCTATGATTTCTGCAGTGAAGAGAAGATTTGTGTGGGCTTATGCAGCATGCCAGTTCATTCTTGTAGTCCTCTTTGCTCATATCTTCTACGACATCGTAAGAACTTCTCATTCATGAATCAACAAATCATGAAAAGCCTCAAGAAGATTTAATCATACACATTGTGTTTGGTATTTTTGTAGATTCATGTGCAGCCTGTTATATCAATCCTTCTGTCCACATTTGCTGGTTTTGGTGTGGCAATGAGTGGAGCTTCCGTGGTTGTGGAGATCATCAGATGGAGGGAACGGCGTGGGGCTAATGGAGGAGGAGTAGACAGTCCGAGAACACGAAGCTAACGGCCGCGAGTAGTGTCGAACTATTTGCAGATGCTTGAGGTGGAAATAAATGGTTTTCTTGCATAACATACCAGTTCTTGCGAGTCCGGATCTTCTATCACACAATTGGTGGACCACTTGGTGACCCACCAATCACGCGGTGCCACGTGTGCATTGGTGGCCCCCCCAAGTCAATAAATTAATATTTGAGTGTTAAAAAAGTGGCTTACCAATGCACGCGCGCGTGCATGCGTGATTGGTGGGCCAGGGATGTATCCACCAATTGTGGGATAGAGGATCGTTAGGCAGTTCTTGCAGTCCAGGTTAAGGGAGGAAGATTGGGTTCATGCTATGATCATCGAAAGCTTTTTAATTTAAGTGTATATATGGCTTTTATTTTTGTTGTTGTTGTTGTTGTAATACAGTTAAACCTCGATAAAGTAATATTCGATAAAGTAATGATCTCGCTAAGATAATAATTTCTTCCGGTCCCGATATGGGTCAATGCACTAAAATTATGTTCGATAAAGTAATAACCTCGTTAAATGAATATTTTTTCCGATCCTAAGGTTATTACTTTATCGAGGTTTAACTGTATTCACTAAACTATTGATTCTACAAATACTAGGCTAATGGCAAGAGAAGTTCGAGATCGGAGAAAATATCATGTTAGGCTCCGTTTGGAAGAGCTCATCAGCAGATCATTTAAGTTTATTCTAAAATATTAGCGTTTATACATGCGTTTAGGAGGTTCGATGAGAATATCTGAGTAAATGACACATTAATCCTCAACTTTTCCAATAATATTCAAATTGGTCATCCACCTTTCAATTGAATCATATAAGCTAAACATTTTAATTCCGTTCGTCATCTTCACCTCATCTTCTTTCTCTGCCGACTTTGGTACAATATCGAAATACATCGTTTATTTTATTAACTTCTTCTCTCAAGTAAAAAAATGTGGCTGATTTACGGTTTAAATTTTGAGGGTAAGTAATGAAGAGGATGACGAATATGCCGACCAAAATTAGGATGTATAGACAACTTATATGACTCAATTGAAAGATCGAGAATCAATTTGAATGTTATGATAAAGGTGGAGAGATAAATGTGGCGATCGAATTGAGATGTTTTGATATAACTGCATTAAAAAAATGAAGGATTAATATTTTGGCTCATTTGCATAACCTGGTCCTACCAATTATGAAAAAATGGATCATTATATCAAATTCATGACAACAAATTTTTAATTTATACTCACTCCGTCCCATCATTAATGTCTTACCTGCCTTTTTGGGTTGTCTTATTATTTATGTCACATACCAAATAAGAAAATAAATGAGTGGTCCACAATCAATTTAAAAAAATGGACCCCACCATTTTATACATTTATATTATATTTTATACCTTTACGCCCACTTTCTTCGTGTCCAATTCCCATGAGACATAAATAATGGGGCGGAGGAAGTATTTTATTTTTTCACAAATTGATTGCTTAAATATAAATGTAAGACATAAAATTGCCCAATTATAAGTCGATAGAAAGACACAAAATGGCCCATTTCTATTACTACTTTTGGTCTTCTCCGAGTATTTCTGAATATTTTGAACTACACAATTCTGCTTAGCCACTCCGCCTCCATTTGAGGAAGAAAAGCTTCCGCAACGGTAAAAGAGCGCCAAGGAAAGGAAAGTTGTCAAGAGAGAGAGAGAGGTAGAAGGAGAGAGAGAGAGGGAGAGAAGCGATGAAGATAGAAGAGGTGCAATCCACCACGAAGAAACACAGAATAGCAACTCACACTCACATTAAAGGCCTTGGACTCGAGGTAAACCTTTTGAATGCATATTGTTCTTCGTATGGTTAGAATTGGACTCTCTTTTCGCCGTGTAATATCGTCTTTTAGTGTAATTTCCATTACTCTGCAACATAAAGTTTTCGGCTAGTATGGTTATAGGGTTTAAGTTTTTAGGGTTTTTCTGTTCTGAAGTTATGCTAAAGATTTTGATTTCTAGAGCTTTCCAGTTCTTAGGGCACAAAAGTCGATCACTAGAGAGAAGATTACTAGGTTTAATTGCATAGTTTATTTGCCTGATATTTAATCAGCTATTGTGAACAATACTGTTTCCTTCAACTGATTTGATTGTATTGCCGTGTTGATTAATTTGATTTATGTTCTTAGCCCGATGGAAAAGCGTTGCCCTTGGCTGCTGGCTTTGTAGGTCAAGCATCCGCAAGGGAAGCTTCTGGCCTCGTGGTTGATATGATTCGGCAGAAGAAGATGGCTGGGCGGGCCCTATTACTTGCCGGTCCTCCTGGTACCGGAAAGACGGCTCTTGCTTTAGGAATTTCCCAGGAACTTGGTAGCAAGGTACATAGATGGATTAGGCTGTTTCTTGTTCTTGTTTAATCTTTATCTGCACTAATCCCGTTCATCGTGTCTCTTGTGTTGATGAATGATATTTAATGCCCTTCTGATATGCAGGTTCCATTTTGTCCGATGGTTGGATCGGAGGTATATTCATCAGAAGTAAAGAAGACGGAGGTTCTAATGGAGAATTTTAGGCGAGCTATTGGTCTCCGTATTAAAGAAAACAAGGAGGTGTATGAAGGAGAGGTAAGTCACTTCTCATGCGAAAAATTGTTGATAGAAGCCATTGCTATATGGCAGCTTATGCTTCCTTGAAAAGTTATAATAAATAACCTTCTTTTCTTTGATTTTGATGTCATGTGTACTGCTTATATTACAGGTTACAGAACTATCTCCTGAAGAAACTGAAAGTGTGACTGGTGGTTATGGTAAAAGTATTAGCCATGTTATAATTGGATTGAAAGCTGTAAAGGGAACCAAACAATTGAAGTTGGATCCGACAATATATGATGCCTTGATTAAGGAAAAGGTTTGTCTGAGTGATTTCTTTAATGATATGGTCCATTTTTCATGCATCATCTAGTGTTATAGGTTACTGAATTTTAGAAAGTTTTACTATCTATATATTCATCAGCAGGGCTGCATATTATGAAGTATGTTGCATGAATACAAACCATTCTCCGACACTATTTGCCTATTTTTACTTCTTATGGATTTCTATCTGGAAATAGATAATGTAGCTTCAAGATTTGTGTGTTAATCTGTAGGTAGCTGTTGGTGATGTTATATACATTGAAGCAAATAGTGGAGCTGTTAAAAGGGTGGGTAGGAGTGATGCTTTTGCGACCGAGTTTGATCTGGAGGCGGAAGAATATGTCCCACTTCCTAAAGGAGAAGTTCACAAAAAGAAGGAGATTGTGCAGGTATGTTCCTTTGCCGAGCAAACTTATTCGATGTGGTTATAATCATGAATGTTTGGATTTAATTTTTTTTGTTTCATTGAAGTGGTGAAATTAATTATGTGTATTTGCATCTGTTCTAAATAGGATGTTACATTGCATGATCTCGATGCTGCAAATGCACGGCCCCAAGGAGGACAAGATATATTATCCCTGATGGGTCAGATGATGAAGCCCAGGAAAACCGAAATCACTGACAAGCTGCGGCAAGAAATAAATAAGGTAGTTTCCACGTCATGGCATCGTATTTGGAGCTTCTTAGGCCTTGGAATATTTAAAGCTGATTGCTTTGTTATGCTTAACTATTGTAGGTTGTTAACCGGTATATAGACGAAGGTGTGGCGGAGCTTGTTCCTGGTGTCTTGTTTATTGATGAGGTTACATAACTTGCATCCATTTATTTTATCCATACTTGTTTCTTTCTCTAACAAATTAGAATTAACTCAGGTTCATATGCTGGATATGGAGTGTTTTTCGTATTTAAACCGTGCTTTAGAAAGTTCACTATCTCCCATTGTGATCTTTGCCACAAATCGAGGAATTTGTAGCGTTAGGTATGCAGACTGCACTTGTAAACTCCACCATTTCATTAAATTCATGACTATTACACATCTTTTGAATTATTCCGATCAGCTGAATCTTGAGATTTTATTACATTGCTTTTGTAGAGGAATCGACATGACCAGTCCTCATGGTATACCCGTTGACTTGTTGGACCGATTGGTTATTATACGAACAGAAACTTATGGTCCTGCCGAAATGATTCAGGTTTCAAAACTTGCTCTCCGTGATGGTTTCAAAATTTCAATATTCTCGCATAGCTTTTCTCGTATGAACGTTTGATCCGTCTTCAGATATTAGCTATCCGGGCACAAGTTGAAGAACTTCAAATAGACGAGGAAAGCCTTGCTTATCTCGGAGAGATTGGACAACAAACATCTTTGAGGTTCGATATTCACTTTCCACTCTCTTTTAACGATCATAATTCGTATCTAATGGCGACTCAAAATTGTTTCGTTCAGACATGCTGTCCAGTTGCTATCTCCTGCAAGCATAGTTGCTAAGATGAATGGCCGTGATAGCATCTGCAAGGTATGAATGAGTTTGGTGATAACGATTAAGAAGGCGAGAAACATTGCTTGATTTTGTTCGTGTTTTTTTTTTCTGCAGGCGGATCTTGAAGAAGTGAATTCTCTCTATCTGGATGCCAAATCCTCTGCAAAGCTTCTTCAAGAGCAGCAGGACAGATACATTTCATGACCAGCTTGGCTTGCATAAGATGAGCCCCACATCCTTAACCCTCTCTCTCTCTCTCTCTCTTGTTTTCTTGTATTGTCAGATTGATTAAGGGTGTGAATTGTTGTTTCTCCATTTGTGTAATGTTAGTTGTCTTCTCTTAACCTCGTACTAGTTCATAAATCTTATGAAGACATGATCTTGGATTTGGATTTGGATTTGGATTTGGGTTTTTTGGTTGTCTTGTTATCCCAAGTGAAAATATTCGAATTCATGTTGTGTTTTTTTTTCTATAATGGCGTAAGAGATGTAAATCATATTAGTCTAATTGCATTACATGTTTAGCTTTTATGAAGCTTATATAAGATAATGTATATATTTTGATTGATGAGATTAGTGATTGTAGTCATTGAAATTTCTGGAAAATAATAATATACTTGAATTGATTAGTGATGGCTAGTGAGAGTTGGTTTTCATTAATTAATGGGTTTAAATGTGACAAGTCAGAAACGGCGTTCAATTAATTAATATATACTTTTATATAATTTTTTAATTGCGCCGGCTTGAATGAGTTAGCTTTCGATAGCCAGCGGCCCAGCACCACCTAATAATAAGATAATAATCTCGGTTCCATTCATCAGTCTAATTTTATTTATTATATGTAAAATAATATTTCCTCTATCCTATTAGTTTTTTTTATTTCTTTTAAGCAAGAATATTGTGTGGTGTATTTGAGTAATTAATTTGTGGTAATAATTTTTTTGTTCTTTTTAGAAACAATATATTAATAGCGGGAAATATTTTTTGAGAATACAACACTACTAATGGGATTGATGGAGTATAAAGTAGTGAAATTCATTTAAATTCATTAAAATAGAGTTAACCTTGATAAAGTAATAATATTGGGACCGAAAAAAAAAATATTTATTTAACGAGATTATTACTTTATCGAATATTATTTTAATGCATTGACTCATATCGGGACCGGAAAAAATTATTATCATAGCAAAATTATTACTTTATTTAATATTATTTTATCGAGATTTAATTGTATTATTTTAAGTTATTAAAATGAATTAATGAGGTGGGACAGCTTAATAATACTGAAATTGTTAATTACTCCCTCCGTCCCAAAATTCTTGTCCGCTATTCCATTTTGATTTGTCCCAAAATTCATGTCCACTTTCCTTTTTTAGTAAATTATTACACACAACTTTTTTATGGGACCCACAACTTTATACCAATCTACACATAACTAACAACTCTCCTTAAAAAATCGCAAAAAAGAATGGCAAGAGAATTTTGAGAGGACGGAGTATATCAATTTAAGCATTAAAATGTGACGATTAAAGTTTATCAATAAATGTGTTATTGCTAGTGTGAGCGCGAGCACATGTAACATGTGAGATCCGCATTGACAGCTAGTGATGGAAGTAACCTTGACTATATAATAATAATATTAATATTCCCTCGTCCCGCTTTATTTGTATTATTTTTCTTTTTGATTTGTTTCGCTTAATATGTCTTATTTCTTAAAATAAAAAATAATTATTACACAAATTCCCACCTTTTTCTTTGTAGGACTTACTTTTCTACCCACAATCACTCAATCATCTTAATTTCCATGCCAAGAAGAAACAAGATAAGTCGGGTGGGACGGAGGGAGTAATATAGGCCGCCGAACAATATTATAAGTTGCATAAATATTTGACTTCAAGCATACCAAACTTGAATTCCAGACATTGACTTGATAGGAGGAAAAAACAGTACTATATATTTAAATCGCTTGCTACATTTGACTCGTAATGTTTAGCTGTTTGATATTTTTGACGATAATTTAAGATTATATTTCGATTTTTTTTTAAATTATTTTTAAGAAAACAAAAACTAGATGTGAAAAAGCGCGCCACGTGCTGCACGACGTGTGGCTCCCACGTGTATTAAACGGAATATTGTATTATCTGCAATTGAGTCCTTTAAGTCTCGGCTAATTTCAATTAATGCTATTTTCTATATTCTTGCATTTAATTTTATTACCTGTCAAAATATTCCTTGCAAAATTTTGGTGTTTAAAATTTAAATAAAATAATTAATGTGGAATTTCAGAGAGAAAAGGGGGGGGCGAACGGTGAATTCATCTGTGATTCTTAACTTTAAATAATAATAATAATAATAATAATAATAATAAATAAAAATAAAATCATACATAAAAAATGAGTTTTCAGAAGAATTGGGAATAATTTTTAAATACTCCCTCCGTCCCATTTAAAGCGACGCGTTTCTTTTCGGCACGGGAATGAAGAAAGTACATAATAAATTATGAGAGATTAGTAAATGATAAAGTAAGAGAGAGAAGATGAATGAGATTGTGAGAAATAAAATGATAAAGTATGAGATAAAAATGATAAAAAAAATGATAAAGTAAGAAAGATAAATGATAAAGTATAAGATAATTTGTGTTTTTTTTTTTGGAAAGTTATTTCCTTTTTAGGAAATGCGTCACTTCAAATGGGATACTCCGAAAAGGAAAATGCATCGTTTTAAATGGGACGGATGGAGTACAATACGTTCCCTGTCTCATTGTAATGTCTTGTATTCCCAAAATAGGTGTCCCATTAGTATTGTCTTGTTTCTAAAAATGATAAAGAATTTGTGGCCACAAATTAGTAACTTAAAAATCAAATAATATACACCACACAATATCACTTTCTTAATCTCCGTGCTCAAAAAGAAAAAATACACTACTAATGAAAACGAAGGGAGTACGATTTTAAGTTTTATTTCGTCCGTCTCATCATTTCTGCTCCAGTTTTCCTTTATAATTGTCCCACCATTCTCGGTCCCTTTTCTAAACTAGCAAATTATTAAACACTTTATTTAAGGATCACATATCTCTACACACAACTAATAACTATCATAAAATATGCCGCAAAAAAAATATATAACAAAAAAAGTGGGGAGGGAGTATATTTTTTAAAATCAATTAGTCTTTTTTTGATTAAATTGTTGTACAATTAAACTTCGATAAAGTAATATTCGATAAAATAATAATCTAGCTAAGACAATAAATTTATTCTGGTCTCAATATGGGTCAATACACTAAAATAATGTTCGAAAAGTAATAACCTCGTTTAATGAATATTTTTTCTCGATCCCAAGGTTATTACTCTATCGAGGTTTAACTGTAAATATAAGCTGGCCAAAAGTAAAGATAAGTAAAATGTGGGGGTCAAAACATAATATTGAAACTCCTCGTCTCTCTCATTGGACTAGTAGTCAGTTAAGAAACGGATTATAAATACGAATGGTTCCTAAAATATGGAAATGCTGGAAGATGCTCAAGAACTGAATTTTGTCTGCTTCTCAACAATCGCCGTAGCTTTCATAATCCTCGCCGATTCCGTGCTTACTCTAAATCCTCGTGGAGCTTCGCTATTTTTCTGAATTTTAGCTCCCAGGAATTCCAATTTCAAATTTCATCCACCACCAGTTCATCCCCTCTCTCGATTCTTCCATCACCGCTAATCGTTTTGTCATTTTCCGATAATCATCGTTCCTTTCGCTTTACTCGGACAGAGATTTGAGGTAAGTTTCTAATTCGCATCACCGTTTCTTCGATTTCGGTTTTTAATATTTTATATTCAAGTCTGATTCATGCAGTTTTTGGAATTCAAATTTTTATTTTATTTAAATTACTTGTTCCAACTTTCTAGGTTTTCGTTGATTAGTTTTGCGTGCGAAGTGTGATTGAACCTTTTTCAATTGTTGAAGGTTGGGAGTTTGGCTTAATTTCGCTTTCATTTTCACCTTGTTTTCATTTTGGGCGATCTGATCCGTGTGAGAAGTCGTTCTGTTATTAAAAGTCCTCATTCGACAGCCTAACTCATAAATCTGAGCAGGATAAACATTTGTTGTTCTAAGAGTTGAAGTTTTATCTTGTTTTTGTGTGGTGTAGGAGGGTGGGATTTGGTACTCTGTGGAGAGAAATGGCGAGTGGAGCTGTTCCGGCTTCGTTTACCGGTCTGAAAAGCCATGGATTGGGGTTTGTGAAGAGCTCTGACTTTGTTAGAGTTTCTGACTTGCAAAGGGTTAAGTTTGGGAAGACGAAGGTTGGAGTGATCAGAAACTCTAGCAATCCCGGTTCGAAGACTGTTGAGCTCGAGCCAGCATCGGAGGGAAGCCAACTGTTAGGTATATGATTCTCATTCTATAAGTGGTGTTTATCACGAGTTCACATATCTTATTGTTCTCTAAGATCAAATATAAGGTATAAACATGAAGAATTTGAAGTTTCTTTTATACTCCCTCCCTCCGTCCCACAATAGCTCCACTTTCCTTTTCGGGTTGTCCCCCAATTGTTGTTCGATTTCCGAAAATAGTAAATTCCTACAAACACTTCATTTGAGGGTCGCACATCTTTACACACAAATGATAACTCTCCTTCAAAACTATGACGAAAAGTTTTGGAGCAAGAATTGTGGGTCGGAGGGATGGGACGGAGGGAGTATGATTGAAGAAAGAGGCAAAAGGTTTAAAGAGTGCTCGGATTTATTTTCAGAAATCTGTGTTTTATGATTCACAAGGATGTGGTTAAAGAATTTACTATGCTACCATCATATACCTTGAACTTCTGATTTTATCGATTTTCTGAACGCAGTTCCTAGGCAGAAGTATTGCGAATCGATACACAAGACTGTACGGAGAAAGACCAGCACGGTGATGGTCGGAAATGTTGCTCTAGGTAGTGAACATCCCATCAGAGTTCAGACAATGACTACTACAGACACAAAGGATGTTGCTGGAACTGTTGAGCAGGTTCTAATACACCTTACATGTTTTTATCATATTAAAAAAGCAGAAAAAATAGAAAACATGTTTTTAATCAGATATAATCATACCATTTGTATTTTTTCACAGCATTAGAGTATTTATTATGGTTAGTTTCACATACACAGGTTATGAGAATAGCAGATCAAGGAGCAGATATTGTTAGGATTACAGTGCAAGGAAGGAAAGAAGCAGATGCTTGTTTTGAAATTAAGAACACTCTGGTTCAGAAGAAGTAAGTATTAATTACATTTGGTTGATTCATAGGATTATATAGTCTCAATTAAATGCAAGAATTTGTACTCAGTAATTTATACCTTGCAGCTACAACATCCCTCTGGTGGCAGATATTCACTTCGCTCCACCTGTGGCTTTGCGAGTCGCTGAATGTTTCGACAAAATTCGTGTTAACCCGGGAAACTTCGGTACCTAATTCACCAAACATATGCTTAGATATTATATTTCCTTATGAGATATTGTATTACATTTAACTTTATAATTTTCTCAGCTGATAGAAGGGCACAATTTGAGCAACTGGAATACACAGAAGACGACTATCAGAAAGAACTCGAGCATATTGAGAAGGTCAGTATTATACCTCAGTTGCTTTGCTCTTCAACTAATCTCATCTCCTTGCTCTTTGTGCTTCTTTCTCTGGTGCCATGTGAGGAATAAATAGCAATCCATCGTTTTCTGATTCATTCAGGTTTTCACCCCATTGGTTGAAAAGTGTAAGAAATATGGCCGGGCAATACGCATTGGGACGAACCACGGTAGCCTTTCAGATCGGATTATGAGTTATTATGGAGACTCACCAAGGGGAATGGTATGTAGCTATATCAGCAATCAGAGTTAGTCTTGAACTATGCTGGTTCCGGTGATATAAACACATTTTGATTGCTTCACAGGTTGAATCTGCATTCGAATATGCAAGAATCTGCCGGAAATTGGACTTCCATAACTTCGTGTTCTCGATGAAAGCAAGCAACCCGGTGATTATGGTTCAGGCGTACCGCCTACTAGCAGCTGAAATGAATGTTCTGGGATGGGAATACCCGTTACATCTGGGAGTAACTGAAGCTGGTGAAGGTGAAGACGGAAGGATGAAATCCGCTATCGGAATCGGAACACTTCTTATGGTATATCCTTCACACCCTCTTGCTCAAAACAATCTGACGCAAACATTCGCCATGATGGTATTCGTAATCAAATTACTAACATCTAATCTGATTATCGTGCAGGACGGTCTAGGTGATACCATTAGGGTCTCTCTAACTGAGCCTCCGGAGGAGGAGATAGATCCCTGCAGAAGACTGGCTAATCTCGGGATGAGAACATCTGAACTTCAGAAAGGAGTGGTATTACTTCAACCTCATGATATGTTAGCTTCTGAAGTTCAAAAATGCATTTCCAAAATGTTGATCCTTTTATTGTTCTCGGCTTTAACTAGGCACCCTTTGAAGAAAAGCACAGACGCTACTTCGATTTCCAACGTAGGACTGGTCAACTCCCTGTTCAAAAGGAGGTCAGATTCAATTCCTTGTAGTTTACAATTCATCTTCTTGATGAAATAAGTAGAGTGTCAGATCTTACAGTCTTGCTTTTCCGAATGCAGGGTGAAGAGGTTGATTATAGAGGCGTGCTTCACCGTGATGGCTCGGTTCTGATGTCGGTGTCTCTGGATCAGTTGAAGGCACCTGAATTGCTATACAAGTCTCTTGCAGCAAAACTCATCATTGGAATGCCATTTAAGGTATATTTTCAAAGGCCCTTCATCATCGGTTTGTCGCCTTTGATTTTCTTTAACGGTGAAATCTCACGTAAGAAATTCGATACTGATTTAGGATCTGGCAACTGTTGACTCAATCTTACTGAGAGAACTCCCTCCTCTAGAAGACAAAGATGCTGTAAGCCTCCTTTCGTTCACTACCATATCATATGCAGAATGGCGATTCTTTTTACGTCCTCATGTATAATTTGTCTTTACCCTTTCTGTTACCAGAGATTGGCCCTGAAGCGGCTGATAGACGTTAGCATGGGAGTCATAACCCCTTTATCTGAACTAATGACGAAACCACTACCCAATGCAATAGCCTTGGTGACTCTCAAGGAACTCTCGTCCGGTGCTCACCTCCTCCTCCCGGAAGGTACTCGCCTAGCAGTCTCTGTGCGTGGAGACGAGCCTCAAGAAGAGTTAGAAGCTCTCAAGGCTAGTGATGCAACCATGATTCTTCATCACATCCCATACTCCGACGACAAAACCAGCAGAGTCCATGCTGCAAGAAGGTGACTCTATTCAGATGATAGATTTTGAAATCGCTCTTAACTATTCAGCCATCTTATGTGAGGATTTATTTATGCAGGCTTTTCGAGTATCTTTCTGAGAATTCGTTGGACTTCCCGGTTATTCATCACATAGAGTTCCCCACAAAGATTCACAGGTCTATGTCTATCTCTATCCGAATGAGTATCTTTATCTACTGAAGTTAACATCACAGCTTACGTTAATCCTTCCACGTGCAGAGACGAACTAGTTATTGGAGCCGGGACCAACGCAGGAGCCCTTCTCGTAGATGGACTAGGAGACGGACTCCTGTTAGAAGCCCCGGATCAGGAGTTTGAATTCCTTCGAAACACTTCCTTCAACTTGCTACAAGGCTGCAGAATGAGAAATACAAAAACGGTTAGTATAACTGTACAAGTATAACAACACAATCAAGTTCAAGAACAATCAGTCAAATCACATATCCTAATATTCATGAAAATCATATCAGGAATATGTTTCATGCCCATCATGTGGAAGGACCTTGTTTGATCTTCAAGAGATCAGTGCAGAGATAAGAGAAAGAACTTCCCATTTGCCCGGAGTTTCGGTAATTACTTACCTCCTCACCTACTGGCTCTAGAACAACACATCCCTCTTCAAGAAACTTGATGCGTTTTTGCCTTCTTTTTCCTCTACAGATTGCTATCATGGGTTGCATCGTCAATGGCCCCGGAGAAATGGCAGACGCCGATTTTGGTTACGTAGGCGGTGCTCCCGGAAAGATCGATCTTTACGTCGGCAAGGTAAGCTACATCAACATTGCAAAAAACAGAGTTTAGATACCTTTGACTTGAACTGATAACGAACTTTTTCACAAACTCTGCAGACGGTGGTGAAGAGAGGGATCGCCATGGAGCATGCGACGGACGCACTGATCGAGCTGATCAAGGAGCACGGCCGCTGGGTGGATCCGCCGGCCGACGACGAAACTGCAACTGCATAAGAATGTCAGCAAAGATTTCAAATTTATTTACTTTGACAATAATACCATTTGTATAACTACATTACAATACAAGCCAATAAATTTCCAGAGCTGAAATGTTCGTCACAAATAACCAAAACTGGGAATTGATAAGTTACATATTGTTAGTCCAACTCTGTTCTGGTAACTATTAGCATCATCAGACTACAAATGCCATTAAGTAACAAGTGTTTATAGCTCATCTTTCGCGTCGCTCGTGGAGGTCTTTATACGATCTTGTTCGTCCTTCGTTGAGGGAGAATCCTCGGATTGTGGAGAGGAAGTTGGTTTTTGTAGCTTGAAAGGGATAGAAGCATGTTTCTTGAGGAACTTGTAGAATGCCACCACCGTACGCTCGGAATCAACCGGGATCTGCAATAAATCGAGCAAACGAAGTTGTATTTCGTATAAGAGAGGAGCAGAGGAAAGGAGGGTAGACTATGATATAAATAGAGCTTACGGGTTCAGCACTCTTGTTCCCTGCTGGGAAAAAGAGAATTGTGGGGAATCCTTCGGCCTGCAATCGGAAAAGAGAAGTTTATAACGTATTGGCAATAACTATATGGCAAAGACCAAAGACTCTTGATGTTTTCAAAATTATGGAGCAAGATCGAACAATATGGACTTCAGCTTAGAAGCATAGTTCGAATATACCTTGGCCCTCGGATGTTCATTCGTGGAACCATCCATTTTTGCCACGATAAGAGATTCAACATCACGCAAGTGTTTGGCGAGCTTATTGTAGGTTGGTTCAAGAGCTTGGCAATGGCCGCACCATGGTGCGTAAATCTGAGTAGTGTGTATAGAAAAAGACGTTAAATCGTCAAAGAAAACAATACGAGAAGGCATTATGCTCCAAGTAATGTCAACGGTACCTCTAGAAGAACATCTTTGGACTCATCCAAGACAATCTCATCGAAATTATTCCCGACAACTATTTTTACGTCTCCATCATTCTGTAACGTGAAATGTGAAGAGGAAATGTTGATTAGCACATTAAAATGATGACTTGATCCGATTAGAATAGGCGGATAGTAGGATGCAACTCACATTCTCGGGTATTGGGTCTGATTTAAGGAAAGGTTTAAGCTTGTCTTCCAAAAAAGCTTCCCCAAATGCCTAATCAAAACATATTGGCATTATCAGCATCGATGCCATTTCAAAGAGACATTACCGAAAATAAAGAAGAGAGCCATTTCCACCTTGATTTTTTCAAGAGTAACTTCCCCATCAAGCACATATTTCTTAGTCTCATCATTGGCAGCATAACCCAAAACCTGCAGCATAACCAAACGTGTAAGCATAGAGAAAAGGAGGTGAATTCGTTATGAAAGTAAAAAGGAAGTTACTTTCGGAACGTCTTCAGTGACCCCAAAATAATCTGCCACAGGCTTTCCTACTTCTTCATTGCCAATGTCCACATATACGAATATAAGCTGCATTAATATTCGAATCAGTTTATGTAGATACAGAAATACAACCAGGCATCCTTCACAACTCTAGAAGACTGTAAAAAGGTATAATTTCACACCTTTCCCTTGAAAAGCTTTGCACCTTCTTGAAATGATTGAAATGCCTCTTGTGAGTCTTTCGATGTGGCGAAAAGCAAAAGCTGAGGGTTCAAAGTAGGAGCCCAATATAGTAAGTGTCAGCATAAACACTACAATTGAAGATTAATGTGGATTCCAAAATACAATCCTGATACTAACCTGCTTTTTTATTGGGCTCTCAAATATCAGAGGAGCATTTTCTTGGCTAAAAGTGGTCACTAGAGGAAGTTTGTTGGCAGAAACAAACTTAGAAATCACAGACTTTTTAAATTGACCATCTGCACAAAGAATCAAGAATATGAATCCAATCCGGAAATAGTCCAAAGGAAGGCTTAGAAAACTGGCGCACATCAGCTACTAACCAAAACGAGTCACTTTCTCTGCCTCTTTCTTCAAGAGGACTATGGAAGGGCGCTTAACATCAGCTTCCAAGTTAAACATCTTGGCCACATTAGGATTTGTAGTTTGATAAAAGTTAACATCATCATCAAGCTTTGATGCAGCTGAAAACTCTTCACTGTCGGGACCCTGTCCCAGTTAGTAGAAAATTATGCGTTAGAATGTTCATCTCCGAAAGGGATCCGTATTGCTTTGAAAGAACTGAGATATGCAAAGGCAATTCTTGAAAAAATAATGACCACTGTCCTAAATAACTAGAGGAACAAGAAGTTGCACCAAGGCTAGTATATATCGCACTTTCAAGGACAATGCAGACCAAATAGATTTAGCAATGGCCTTTTCCTCTAAGCATTATCTGCCAGTTACTACTAATAGCAGAAAAATGTATAGCTTTATCACAAAGCAAATGAGCAAATATTGAAAAGAACTGGAGAAGCTTAAGGCATGTAGATAACATTCTTTCGTCGATATCGAATGGAAAAATCTACAATATAAACATGAGTAGAAGACAATATGGATATAAAAGAATAAACCAAACGAAGCAGTAGCTTGCGTACCACCAATGAGTCGAGGAAGGCCAAAACGACCTTATCCTTAGAAGTTAATATATGTTCAGCTTCCTCTGTTGTAGTTATATTGGATATGCCGGGTCCGATCTTCTTCTTAATCCAAGTTACAATAGCATCTCTGAACCAATATCAACGTTTTCTTCATTAATTGATCAAAAGATTAACCCTAACGCAGTTAAATAGAGAAATCCAGTTCGAAATCACTCGATCAATGACAAACCAAATTGGAGAAATCAAAGTAAAACAAAACCAAATTGGAGAAAAACTCACTTTGAACGTTGGCCGGAGTAAGCTATGTGCTCTCCATCGACAAAAAAGTACACAGTCGGAAACCCCTGGACTTCGTAATTCTCCGCGAGATCGTTCTCCTCCGTCGCGTCAACCTTAGCAAGCATCACATTGGCCGCCTTCAGCTCGGTGGCGGCGGCGGCGTACTCCGGCGCCAGGGACTTGCAGTGGCCGCACCACGGCGCGTAGAACTCCACCATTACATACTTATTATCGTCGATGAAATCACTGAAATTGCGGTACTTCAGAACCGCAACATCCTTCTCGTCGAACGCGCCGCCGAGCTCATCATCCTCGTTCTCGCCGTGGCTTAAATCCGACGGAACCTCGAAGTCGTCATAGTTCTCGAAGTCCTCTCCTTCGTCTTCGTCTTCGGAGTATTCGGCGTCGGAGAGGCTTGGCGCGGCATCGCCGGATTCCGGTTCCTCGAGGAAGCTGAGGTCTTCGTCGTCGGCGGCGGTGGTGGAGGAGGTGAGAATGGGGAAGGAGAGGAGGGAGAAGATGAGGAGTAGAGAAAGAAGTATGAGTGGAGTGATGACTTTTTTCGCCATAGCTTCCGAGTTTGGATCGAATCGTAGATCTCGGGACACTGCCGACTGATTCTCTTTATACCTAGGAACTTCAAAACTACGACGTTTTTGTGTTTTTTTCCTTTGCTAAAATATTAAAATAGTTCAGTTTTTTATTGCCCCGATTTTAAGGAGTTAGTTGATGGGAAATTTCTACCCTAGATCTGGTTTTGTAGACTTGTGGTGTGGAGCAATGCCACGTCATATTTCGAATTTTATAAGTGATTTTTGTTATGAAAAACAAGTGAGGTGTCATTATTTTATACCACAAGGTCTACAATTTAAGTTGTAGACCCGGTTTAGGGTAGAATTTTCCTAATTGATGTGTGTTAAATTTGCAAATTTGCGGTACTTAAAAAAATATATTTATAATAATTTATCAAAAATAAAATAAAATCGGACAAATCTAATTAGGAAAGATCGAAAATGTATACTAGACTATTGCAATACGACTGAGGGAATAATAATTGTTATTTTTGAAGTTTATTGATCAGAAAATAGACTACTTACTGAAAATACAGTAATTAAATTATAGACATAGTTATAGCCCTAATTTTGTGTTAGCTCTATTTTTTTTAGATGCACAAAGATTTGTGTAATTTTGTTACTGTGTGGTGATTTAAGCTCGTTACCGGTGATTTGATTTATTACCCCTAATTTTCCTTCTTGGCTTATAGATTAATCAAAATTGGGTAATAGTTTCAATTATTAAATATGCATGAAAACAACACAAAAGCACGGTGCAGCAAATGTCTAAGAAAATATGGTAGTATTAAACTTTCATAAGCAAAATAAATATGAAACTAGGATTTAGAACATTTTAAATTGAAATGTTTACAACACTCTTAACTGAAATAAAATCAAAATATAATATTAAACTATTCTCCGTCACATGAGTCGTGCGACAATGCATACAAAGTTGTAGAGTTTGATTAACCACGATACTTTTATAGAATTCCTCACATATGTAATACTTTGGGTTGCTTCTCTCTTTGCCATGCTTCACCGTCATCATGGCCTGAGAATTTACTTTCTTTTTCTAAATTTATTAATATTCACAGCAGTGTTTTGCAATATATTATTTAATTAATTGAAATTGAGAGAAGTAATATGAAATATGTATGAAACATTAACATTCCGTTTAAATGAAAAGAGAAAATAGAATTTCATTTTTTAAAAACTTTTTCATCTATTTTTATTTTAGATTTGAAATCAATACATATGTCACTTCATATCAATTAATTTATAAAATATATAAAAAAAATCGAAACCAAATTTTAACTCAACACAAGGATTTTCAGTTCTTTGCTCTACCAGCTGAGCTATCGCGACCATTTCCAATGTAGCATCCCACCCTCATTTTATTAAATGACTGAAGTCGATGTTAATTAAAAGGAGAAGGGTGAGTACAAAGTTTTCTTTTATTAGTACATCAGTGAGTAATAAATCACCCTAATATGAATTACTATTAAAGTTGCTAATTAGTCTTTATAAGAGAACTTTTTTAGAGAAAGAAAAACAAATTGAAAATTGTGTATGCTACTAACAAAGCGAATATAATTAAGTGATTAACAAGTACCATGCCTTATAGAACTCCATTTTAGAAATGTACAACTAAAATCTAATAGATCTAATGATCTAAATCTACTATCTAGATCAATACCAGACATTTTTAACAAATCATAATTCATATGTTGGTTGGTTGTGTTTTTATTTTTAAAAATAAAATTATTTATATATATACTTTAGAAGAAAATATAATTATTTTATCGGGCCACCCATCTTCACCGCTACGCCATCCCTAGGGAACATTCTATACTTTTATTATTTTATAACATAGCAGTCAAGATGGGTAGTAACTTCGAATACGGAATTCAAATGGATGGAATAGGAAATGATACTCTAAATCATAAAACTATAATGGAATATATGATCAACCAACATTTATCGAATTTAAAAAAAGTGTCGGAAGAAACGGTTCAATCCTCTTATCTTGATTTCTCGAACCCATGTTGTTTTCCCAAAAGCCTTTCTCTATCACAATTCCGCTTCAAATTCAGAAATTTATTATTCTTAACTTTTTTGAATTTTAAATTATTTATTCAAAAAAAACAATTGTCTCAATTATCCAAAAAAAATAAATTTAGAAAAATTAAATTTATTTAAAACAATTATTATCGTTCATTTTTTAATACTATTAAATTTTATAAAATAAACATTTAAATAAAGCTTATTAGTTCCGTTTCTTTAAAAAATATTAGACGGAAATAATGGGAAGAATGAGAGTTAAGTAATAGACGAGTCTTGAAAATTAGAAACGGTATAAATTCGAAAATAGCAATTCATTCATATCCATAAAATTTCAATTCCACTGATAACAAACGCATAAGAAGGCGCCATGATTAGCGTTCTTGCTCAGGTAATATCCATCGCCATACATGTAATTATAACCGTGATTTGTTTCCGGAATGTATGTAATGCATTGTGTGTTTGCAGGAGCGTCTATTAGGGGCGGCGCTGGGGAGCGTTGCCGCCGGAATCGCGATTTTTGAGCACCGGAGGAGCATCTACAGATCGATATCCGCTGCAGAACATCCGGTGATTTCCTCTATTTGTTTACTGAATTTTTCCTCGATTTAGGTCACATCGGCAAAAATCTACCCTAGAGTGAAATTAATTAAAAAAAATTAAATTATTCATGTGGAATAATTGGGGATTATGTTGGGAATTAATTTTGTAGAGCTCGAACAGAATCGTGATTGTGTTGATTCTGAACAGAACCTTCTGTTATTGTGGAATTCTCCAATCACCACTAAACCAATGAAAAATATTTGATGATTAGCATTAGAACTAGGTTTATGATGGTTATCTGTTGTTGCTCCACAATGCATTTGTAAATGTATATGCATAAGGCAATGCAAATAGGCTTGATTTCTGTGTATTATGGGTGTAAATCTTGTTCTAATTACCATCCTATTTCTTAATCCATGCTAACTTCCAAAATTGGAAGTATTTATGAGTTATGATCTTAAAAGGTTTATGTTTATCAGGCTACCAGAAATGTCAACCCCCTTGAATATCCAAGTTTTATTCCCATTTGCATATAAACCTGTTAAGCTGATTCTTCCCCTCTTTCAATGATCTGTTAAATTCATCGAAGGATCCATGGAATTGATAATCCGAAAGATAGGTATTCCCTCTGTCCCAATAAACACGGACTGTTTGATTTTGACACGGAGATTTGTTTGTTGTGTGTAAAATAGCGTAAAGTTAGTGGGCCCACTAGATTATATTGTCGTGTTATGTTGTTTTATATTGGGAAGTGAACAAGCCAACTTTAACGGGACAACTCAAAATGGGAAACACGCCATGTTTATTGGAACGGGGGAAGTATTTGGTACTAACCAAGGCTGAACTTTGGTTTTGAACTTTGAACATGCTTTAAACTTCCTTGCATTCTATATGTATCAACTCTCAACACTACTTCAGCCTGCTTCAGCTATTCCAAATTTTGTAATCTGATTAAAAAGCCATTGTATATAATTAGAATTCATCCTGTTTCTGTGTTTTGGGAAAAGGTTCGGCCAAGAGAAGCCATATTTGGAAGAAGCTCCCGTCGAGAGCTTGCTCACGTGTGGAACAAAGCTGTGGATAAAACAATGGCACCTATCATCAAGTCTCTTAGCTCGACCGGCTGGTAGGAAAGATTGTTCCGATAATCTGATCACTCTTATAAGGTCTGTTTTTTTCTGTAACATAGTATCAAATGTGTGGTCTTCAAATTGATGATTCAGATTCATCAGGTAGAAGAACCAGTGGCCTTTCTTTCTTTCTTGGTAGCAGAAAACATTTAACTCTTTGTTTCAATAGACAGATTGAGCTTTTGTTGAAAATACTACCTTCGTCCCTCTATTAGGGGCGACCTTTTCTAATTCGGACGTCCCACTATAAGTGGCGACGTCCCAAATTAGTAAAAAGTTACCATTTTTTTCCTACTTTATCATCTTATCTCTCATATTTTATCATTCACTCTCATTATTATACTCCCCGTTTCGTTATTCATATCTTAGTTTCTTTTTTTGAATCTTAGTTTCTTTTTTTAATTGTCTGTTATTCTTGTCTTCCTTCGAAAAAGAAAAGTAACTTGTGGACAATAATCAATTTAAACATTTGACCCCATAACTTTAATATACTTCCATCCACTTTTTTATACTCCACGCCGCCGACCACAACTAAAACAAGAATAATATGTTTGTTCCCTTGAGATGGCGTAGCGGTAAAAGTGGATGGTCCGAGATCGAAAGATCATGGGTTCAAATCCCACTGAAACTGCTATGCATGTTTGTCACCATAATTAGTCTAGTGTGGTTTAACTCTCCTATGTGATTTGCAGGCTATAGAATATGAGTGGACTTTACCCAGTATACACTTCGGTAGCTGCTGCGGGTTATCCTCGTCATCAAAATAAATAAAAAAACAAGAATAATGGGATGGTGGGAGTAATATATATATATCAAAATATTTTAAATATTAAAATATAGTGCTCCCACGCCAGCATGATGTGGTTGTTTGGATCAATTTCATAAGTGCAATTTTAGAAAATGTTATCCGTTATTAGACTATTAATAGATTAAGACCGAACATATCGTCACACTTTCGTTTATTACTGTTAATATTTATTACTCCCTCCGTCCCAAAATTCTTGTCCGCTATTCCATTTTGGGTTGTTCCAAAATTCTTGTCCACTTTCCTTTTTTAATAAATTATTACACACAACTTTTTGTGGGGCCCACAACTTTATATCAATCTACATACAACTAACAACTCTCTTTAAAAACTGTGCAAAAAGCAAATTGGACAAGAATTTTGGGACGGAGAGAGTACATAAAAACAAGCATGTCTTCACTCTCCACCACAAAAACAAATTGTGCAACCACTCTTGTTTTTTTAACGGTAATAATTAGCGCCATCATTTCAACAACCTTGTAATAATCCACAAGCAACAAGACAAAATGGAATGTCTTAATTTAGCTCACTCTTACTATTGTCATGAAATTCTTAGTATTATATTTCACATTTTGTATTTGCTCATTTGAATTATTTCAATTTTTAAGGGAATTTAAATTAAAAATTAATTTTTGAAAAATTAAATGTTGAAAGTGGGATTTGAACCCACGCCCTTTCGGCCGCTCGGTCATTTCAACTATATTTTAATTTTTAAAAAATGTTATTCATACCTCTAATTCACAAATGATGAAAAACCAAAACATGCAATTAATGATAACATCTGTGTATTTCGATAGCGCTGCGAATTACTCATGTTATACAAAAAGCAAATGTACTTAACTACTTTAATCATCCAATTTGAGTTGTTTCATTTTTCTTTTTCAAATTGCTCTCTAAAATGGAAAGTAATATAATACACTCTTTTTTTTAATGGAATACTCGTCTATATACAACCAACCACCCATTTTAATTTCTGTGTGGGAAATAAGCGAGACAAGTTAAATACGGAACTATTTATTGAAACACAAATTATTACAAGAAAAAAACTGAAAATAAAAATATTTATTGAAGATGGGAACATCAAATCTTGGACACATGAAAGGAAAATTACAAGAGAAAAAAAGATGAGAATAACAACATGATTCGATATCTACAGTTTGATTCGGAATGCAATTTTATTGTTCATCATTCAAATCCCCATGTTTCCTCCTCATGCATTGCTTCTGAAAGATCCCAGTGCTTTAATGGCTCCTGCCCTCAAGATGAATTGGTGGTAGAATGCTGCAATTGCAGCTCCGATGAAAGGCCCAACCCAGAATATCCACTGAAGATTAGAAAGATTTGATGATGTAAATGATTTAGTTAATATGATTGGCGGGAAAATCAATTTGATTAAAAGTTGTGAAGTAATTACTTGATCATCCCAGGCCTTCTCCTTGTTGTAGATGACGGCGGCGCCGAAGCTCCGGGCGGGGTTGATGCCGGTGCCGGTGATGGGGATGGTGGCGAGGTGAACCATGAACACGGCGAACCCGATCGGGAGGGGAGCCAACACCTTCATCCATCATCAATCGAATTAGGTTAAAAATAAAAATCCCCAAATTGATAGTGAAGGGTACTCTGTTCTTCATATGCTTACCGGAACGTGTGAGTCACGCGCGCTTCTCTTCGGATCGGTGGCGGAGAAAACGGTGTAGACCAGAACGAAGGTACCGATAATCTCGGCGCCCAAGCCGGTGCCGGTGTTGTAGCCGTCAGCGAGCTCGTTAGCGCCGCCGCCGTACTTGTTGAAGTACGATTTCTGGAAAGCTTTCACCAATCCGACTCCGCAGATGGCGCCCAAGCTCTGCGCCACCATGTACATGACCGCCCTAATTAGAGACACCTTCCTCCCCAAAAACAGTCCAAACGTCACCGCCGGATTAATATGTCCTCCTATTTTCCGATCACCACCACCAAATTAGCATCAATCGAAAAACCTAATTCTCAATACGAACAATCGATGACAGAAAGTTGGAAATCGAAGTAATTACCGGAGATTCCGGCGGTGCAGTAAACGAGGATGAAGATCATTCCACCAAACGCCCACGCGATTCCGAGAATCCCGACGCCGCCGCACTGATCGGCTTCGCTCTGCTGCTTGTATCCGATGACGGTCAGAACGGTGACGTAGAGGAAGAGCAGAGTCGCGATGAACTCGGCGATCAGCGCTCTGTAGAACGACCACTTCGTTAACTCGTCGAAGTCGAAGAGCGGCGCCGGAGGCGGATCATGGTAATCCTTGGCGGAGAACGGCGCCGTCTCCGCCGCGTATTCGACGTCCTTCGTCATTGCTGTTGAAGTTCAGCTACTGCGTATGGTGTGTGAGGGATTAATGAAGTGAGTGGTGAAGTACAGAGGGGGGAGGGTATTTATACCGGGAGAGATGTAATTAGTGAATTAATTTGAGTTAATTAACCGTCTTAATTATGACTAGTTCGCCATTAGAATAAGACCGCCTTTAATAAGTCTTGTTTATTAAAAAAGATAAATAATTTGTCACCACAAATTAATTATCCAAAATAAAATAATATATACATTTTCGTATTTAAAAGAAACTCGACACTATTAATGAAACGGAGAAAATATTATTAATTTAAATCGATCGGGGAAATTAGAATACCAACTACTCCCTCCATCTCATAATTCTTGCCCTCTATACCATTTTAGGATGTCCCAAAATTCTTGTCCACATTCTTTTTTCAGCAAATTATTTGGACAACTTTTTTACGAAACCCACAACTTTATACTTTCTCCGTCCCACTCATCTTGAAATATTTGAGATTGGATATAAATTTTAAAATAGTGGGATAAAGTTGTAAAATAGTGGTTTAAAGTAAAAGATAATGAGGTTCACTTATTTAGGATGATTGCGATCTACTCTTTTTTTTTTTTAATAAACGTTGCAAGATGGGTGAGACGACCCGAAAAAGAAAGTGTTGCAAGATGAGTGAGATGAAGGGAGTATAATTTTACACACAACTAACGACTTTCTTTAAATATCTCGCCGAAAAGAAAGTGGACAATAATTATGGGACGGAAGATTTCTCTAGTTGTAATTAGTTCAGCATTAGAATAATGATTGATGATAAGCCGACAATCACAGATAATGGTGGGTTTCTCTTCGCTTGCACGGCCCACATTCGTCGGAATTTTTCTATTCTGGCCTACAAGCACTGGCGCCTGGTCAGGATAGAAGTTGTGTTTTTTATTAATTTTTTTTTTATAAACATGTGATGTGTCATGATTTTTAACCACCGGATCTACAATCTACAACTTAAGTTGTAGACCCGGTCTAGGATAGAAAAATTCCATTCGTCGTCATTATCTGCATCAACGGCTATCATTGATTTGACAATCTTCTTAGTTTTAGGTGAAAGTAATTAATAAGAACTAAGAAGTATTAATATTATTAGTTTTCTCTCGAAGATAAGGTATCTTTAGAAATGTGTGTCAACGGTTACTTAGCACTCTCTAGAACATCATTATTGAGAAATTAAATATTTTAATAATCTTGCTAACGTCTTAAAATGAGTAAAATAATAATCTGACTGAATGAATAGATTAATCTGGCTTTTGAAAAAAATAAATCACTATAGCTAAATGTTAAAGAGGTAGTTATTTCTAAAATAGCAGTCATTCGTGAGTAAAATATAAAACTTGCCGTTTTTATAGTACTCCTTCTGTCTCATTTAAAATGACACGTTTTTTAGGGACGTTCCACTTAAAATAACACATTTCTTTAAAAGGAAATAATTTTAAAAAATATTACTAAATTATCTTTTATTTTTTCATTTCTATATCATACTTTATCATTTACTTTCTCATAAACTCATTCATCTTATCTCTCTTACTTTATCATTTACCACTCTTTCATACTTTATAATGCATTTTCTTAATTACCGTACCGAAAAGAAACGTGTCATGTTAAATGGGACATAGGGAGTAATATTTACTCCTTTGTCCCACCAAACTTATCCAATATTTATTTTCTGGTTGTTCCACCGAATTTGTCTAGTTTCTAAAAAAGGAAGTAGATCTCATACCTTTAACAACTTAAATCAACTAAAAAAATATTAATTAATTAAATGAGTCTCACACCTCTACCTCACAAACTAAATTATAAATTATTAATTAACATATGAGTCTCACACTTTTATCAATCTATATCAACTTTTCTAAATAACCGTGACGAAAAAAAAAATGTACAAGCTCGGTGGAATGCAGGGAGTATAATAAAGCTAAAATACTTGTTTAAAAAATACAGCACAACAATACTCGTGTATTTTAAAAAATATGTATATTGTTATTATATTTAGTCAATTGTTAATATATAAAATTGAAAAAAAACACATAAAATGATTGGATTTAATTTTGTCACGTTTGGAAGTGAAAAATGTTTGGAGTTTTTTTTTTTTTTTACTATATTATGAAAATTATTACGGAATTGACTTTTTTATGTTTATATTATCTTAGATGACTATTTTTAATAATACGATGAAGTAAAATGCATAATTGAATTGTTGTATTAGGTGGGAGTTCTTATTTATAATTATTTAGTTATAATGCAATTATCACCTAATAATATAAATGTCTCTTGAGTTGTCATGATATCGTTATATATACAATCGAATTTTGCCAGAGAAAATTTTCTGTCTTTAAGCAATAAAACCTATTCCAACAATTTCCGTGCATGTGCTCGTATCTCATAATTATTCATGATCGTAATGTTTCGTGAATATCGATATCAAAATATTGATTCTTTTAAAAAATACTACTCCTCCCTCTCAAATTTATAAAAATCACCGGCCAATTCGGTTAATACTCTCTCCGTCCCGCTATTACTTTTCCCTTTAGTTTCTACACAGAGATTAAAAAATTTTGTTTAAGTGTATATTTTATGAGTTTTAATTGTATTAAGAAAATGGGCATAATTTTCGAGGAGTGGTTGGTGGAAGAAATGAAAATTTATCCAAATTTGTATAGGTTATAGTTGAAGCAATCGGTTTATTTTATGTTTTTTTAATATTATATTTTAAGAAATGATCTTAAGTTTCCAAAAAGTTAAAAAATCATAAATTTTCGAGTACGGAGTGGAACGAAAATCCTGTAAGAGATAGATTTTTGGAGAAAGAGAGTATGATAACATAGGATGAATATTAAGTAAAAGGGATCCACTTCATTTTTTGTTTAATAATAGTTTTTGCTATTTTAGGAGAGAAGCCAGTAAATGCTGGAAGAACCCGATTAGGAAAGTAGGACAAATGATAGTGGGACGAAGGGAGTATAGTTATTTCATCATTAATTATTTACGAATAATTCATTTGATATACATATAGTAGTAGCATTGACAGACTAAGACTAATGATTATCATAATTTATCTTATGCTGGCTCTATTAATTATCTTTTAATTAACATGTTTTTATGTTAATTATTCACATATTTCATGACATAGCACGATGCAGACGGCTTACTTAACGTCTAATTCCTTTACAATGAACTTCATTAATATGCACTCAAATAAAGATAATAAAAATGATATAAGGGGGCGTTTGATTCACTTTTTTAATATAATTTTTTCGAGATCATTCATTCAGAATTTCCAATTTTCATTCGAAAAATACAAATTTTAAATTGTGATTTCACAATATTGATTTTAACCAAACCATTCTTAATTCCTAATCTGTCTTACCTTGTGATTTCACAATATTGATTTTAACCAAACCATTCTTAATTCCTAATCTGTCTTACCTTGTCCCCTTGGGATGGCGTAGTGGTGAAGGTGGGTGGCGGGGCCGATGGATAGGTCATATGTTCAAATCTCACCGGAACCACTATGTGTTGCCCGTCACATATGGTTAGCCTTAGGGTGGTTGAACTCTCATGTGTGGTTTACGGGCGAAGCACGCACAAGGAGCGGAGTTTACCCAGTCGCACAAGGGGCGTAGCACGCGTGGTTACACGAATCAAAAAAAAATAGCAATTACCTACACTATATAGCTTTGTTGACCACTTCTGTATAAATAGTTGAGATCTAATACTAATTTTGTGTTCAAGCAAGCCATGTTATGATCGATTTAATAATAATTGCAATTAAATCTTTTCTGCATATATATTTATTAAATTATGAAGTTTTTCTCAAAAAAACGAGTGCATTGCCAAAATAACATTCCCTAAAAAATTATTCTCAAAATACATCCTTTCAAAAATAATACCCAAACTAACATCCTTTCAAAGTTCGTATCTTCAAAATAAATATAAAGTTTTTTATTTTTTTATTCTTCAAAATTCTGGTATAGTAAAATTAACTTTAAATATATAAATTATTTTTCTCCATATAAATATTCATTTAGTAAATAAGTGTATAGGTGGCAAAAAAAATTATTAATTTAAGAATTATTTTTTAAAGAGTATTATTTTGAAAATTATTTTTTTTGAAAGTGTTATTTTTAGCAATGGACTGAACGAAAAACATTATAAATTGACATGAAAAGTTGTCTATGCAGGACGACCGACCATGACCCCCTCTGTCATTAACAAATTATTATTAACCACTCATATCAGGCCACGTAACCTCGCATCATTTTCTATCTTCATGATAAGATATTGATTAATTATTTTCCAAGTCCAACAAAATTGAAAGGTAGGTTTTGTTTTTATTATTACATCAAATAAATCTCGAACACTATTTCATGGCTGTAACTGCACCACCTGTCCAATATTTCTTACATCATTAATTTGGTCCTAATTATACGTACTCCTGCACATTTTCTTGTAATAAGGGGCGTTCAAATAGTCACTAATTGTAATTAGATTGTACACTTATACCTCTTTAAATTAATATTATCAGGATAATGAGATTTTATTAATTTGAATAGATATTAATTTATTTATAAATTAATATTTATTAATTTAGAGACCGTTTTCGAAATTCAACGAAATCGAAACAATGAATTATATTAATTTATTAAAAATAATAAATTTGTTCATTTAAAAAAAACAAGTACAATAATATATTAACATTTATGAACTATGAGCACTAAAAAAAATACTAAAGATAATACAATTCATTTGAAACCAATTACGTGCTACTCTTTAAAATTTTATGTCGCAGTTTGAGAAAACAACATCAGAACTTTTTTATCCAACTAGAAACGTTAGAGATGAATTTCAATTAGATTTCAATTTTAACAACACTGTTATCATATTTCACAATATTGTTTTAATGTTGTTGGTAATTTTAAATAATTATTAATTTATGATATTGATGAAACCATATATTTACATAGGAGTTCTTTAAAAATTATTATCTTATTATCTTATCGAATTTGAAGTTTTTTACACTGATCCGAATCGGATTCGAAGAAAAATATTATATAAGAGAAAATATTAATTTATCAAATGTTAAATTGTTGAGATTCTACTGCATAATATCTTTGTATAATATCTACTAGATCGATGTACGACTAATTTCTAGATGCAAGAGATTCACGATTGAAAATTCAAGTGCTAGAGCTTTCAGAATGATTGACTAACGTTAGTCCATTCTAAGAATCCGAATTCACATGGTCCAACTCCCATTATGCAGCACGTGTCCACTTCTACATAAATATCTATTTACGGACCGTTCTAGGGTTAATGTAGGGATACCGTCTTCTGGCGGATCTAGAATTATGAGAGAGAGGAGCGAAATTTGAATTTCGATTGAAAAGAAGACGAAGTGTAGATTTTGAGGAGGTAAAATACAAAAAATTCCAAAAATCATAAATAAAAAATCGAGTTTCGACATGAATCGGGGGGTGACCACCGCCGGGCGCCCCCCATGGATCCGCCCATGTCTTAAATAGCATAATTCGGAAAGAACTAAGTCAAACTCAATAAGACGGAGGGAGTAATTAATTTTCATGCATCTTAAAATGATTCATGTAACAACATTAAGATTAAGTTTAATCATGAGAGTTTACACTCTTTAGGAAGTTCAATTTTTATAAGAAGTTATATCTTATGTGAGAAATTAATTGCTCAAGACATGTAAATTATTCTCAAGTATTACTAATGAGAAGTTTGTAATATATAATCAAAATGTAGGGATTTACCGAAAATAAATTGTTTTTGGTGCGCATAGGGTAAACCTCGCTCCTGTGCAATTTGAACCCATGACCTAACGGACTCGGGCCACCCACCTTTACCGCTACGCCATCCCATGAGACAATTAAAATTCCTTCTTATTAATACATCTCATTTAATAACCATATTAAATACTAATCCTACCAAAATCAAGTAGTTGATCACAAAAGAGAACAAAAACATACAATTGAATACTTAATTAATGATTTAATTCACAGACACATCCACAATACCTTAATTTAATATTTACATAAGTCCCATATAATACTATTTTCTTGATATCAGTGTTTAAAAGAAAGAGAACGCTTTTAATTAGACGGACGGAGTAACTAAAATGATCCTTCAAAACTATAGCTTGAGTAATACTAAACTAAATCTAATTTCTCAAATCAATTTAAAACCATTACTAATTTAAATATTAAGTTAAATGCTATTTTCTAAAACCCAAGACATAATCAACAATCAAATAAATCTCCTCAAAATAATAGTTTGCATAGTAAATAGAAATTTTATCCAAATACAAACTTACCCTAATTTTATGTACAACCTTAACTGAAAATTAATACATTTTTTTCAAAATATCCCAAAGTTCATAATTATTTTACCATTATTTACATATTTCACTCTCCTCAATCTCCTACTCTACTAAATACTAACTACTAAGCTTGGGCTCTTGAGCACCAAAACATTATTACATAAAAATCACACAACGTACGCCGGATCGAACTCGAGACTTCTCTCTTTTTATCGTCCGTTACTTGACACCCCCACCAGGAGATTAGCTAAGCAAGAAGAGAGTTTCACAAGCTGCATTCCCTTTTCCTTGGAGACCAACAAACACAAGAAATGCAACAACTTCTCCACGTTCAAATCTTCACATTCTTCCTCTCCTTCGCCTTCTCGTATCGTCTCGAGCTTCGGAGGGTGGCTCGGCTTCCGAGGAGCGAGGAGAGGCGACGGCGCCGTTTCCATGCATTGCTCGAAACGCCCCATGTTTTTCTTTTTGGGAGTTTAGGGCTTATGGGTTTGAATGAGGATGAGGTGGGAGGGTTTAGTTTAAATAGGCGATGGAGGAAGGAAAAATATCTTGAATCATTACATTGGTTGACGGTAATCTGGAGTACCACGTGTCGTTACGTCAGTTTTGTAGCAGCAAGAGAGGAAAAGATGACAAGTAGGGGTGTGAAGTTTGGCATGTTGTGGATAGCTTCTTCCAAAGGGTGTTAATTTGGCGCATGTAAATAACCTTAAACTCCTGAAAAGAATGCCCTCTTGGATGCCTCTAGAAGCGTCTATGAATTAGTCTAACCCGTATTTGGTTGTGGAGAATTAGATTGGAAAGAAATAAGGAAGAAAGACGTCGGAGAGAAATGAACAGTTTATCTCATTTGGTAAGAAGGAAAAATACGAGAGAACGAAAAAAGGGTGGGCCCGTACAATTTTTCTTTCTTTCTAAATATATGAGAAAAAAATAGAGAGAATAGAAAAAATCGACAATTATATCCTCGTACAAAAAAATTGACGGGCTCCATGTATTTTAAAATAAGAATATTTTTATCCTTTTGAATTAAACACCATTTCTCTAATCTCACCTTCTATACAACCAACCAAAGAAGATGGAGAAGAAAATGTATTTTTCTATTCTCTCGTCTCTCTTTCTCTCCTATCAAACAATACACTAAATTAACTCTATTTCTTACCTTGCTTTCTCTTTACTTTCTTTTTTACCTATTCACCCCATAAACAGTCTTTTTATGTTTGTAACACTCGGTTTCTACGTTAACTTCTCTAAAATTTAGCAGTTTCTTTTAAGCATACATTGAAATATTTTTGGTGTTTAAAGCACCATAAATTTCCAAAAGTACAAAAAATATTTGTTTTTTATATTATTTCCAAAATTGCCTAAATTACATTTAAAATAATTATTTTTAACTTGAAAAAAATTAAATAAAAGTATTTATAATAAACAGTTGCCTCCTTATATGCGTTTACTTATTATAGTCTACTTGCCTCCTAAAAGCAACACGCGTCCAACCATAAATTCTGTGAAAGCGAGACGCTCGGATTGTGAATTACAGTTATTAAAAAATACTCCCTCCGTCCAACCCGACTTATTTTGTTTATTTTCCATACGTAGATTAAAATGAGTGGGTGATTATATATAGATGAACAGATGATTGATGATTGTGTGTAAATAAGTAAGCCCCACAAAGAAAAAAAAAGAGAATTTGTGTAATAATTATTTTTTATTTTAAAAAAAATGAAAAATCAAGTGAACAATAAAAAAAAAAAGAATAAGCAAAAATGGGCGGAACGGAAAGAGTATCAAACTTTATTCGATTTTGAGTATCTAAAAACTTATTTTCAAATTGAAAAGATATTCTAAATGTATTCCTCGTCCTACAACTTTCGGTATTTTTCAACGTCATATATATTTATCAAATTTATAAATTGAACGGCTCAAATTCATTAGCCCCACAACTCTTATTCTATTTCTATTTTAAGGGAATTGTTAATTCTATGTATAAATCATTATTCCATTTCTTTTGAGCACAATATTTTAAGGGAATTATTAGTTGTGTGTATAAATTATTTTTCCATTTCGTTTGAACACGATATTTTGAGGGAATTGTTCTTTGTGTGTATATATCATTTCTTTTAAATACGATTTTTTAGGAGAGCTATTAAGTGTGGGTAGAGATATTGAAAGAGGAACAAGAATTTTATGGCCGAAGGAGTATTAATTTTCTAACAAAAATCATCATCAATCAACAATGCTATATCCATCCCACTATTCTTATCTTCGTAGTTAGTTTCGGAATTTAAAAAAACAAGTATCAAGTGTATTAAAATAGGTGGAATTGTGTTAAAGTGTTATGATCCACTATTTAGATTGATTATGCTCAACAAATTACTTTCATTTTTATTAAACGACACAAAAACTCGAGTAAAATCGACATCATTTTAGGTAGGGTGTTTTTGAGTGTAGATTTGGCATGAATTGAATTAATAAATCTAACCATTATCCATTAACCTCAAGAAAAACCAGCTTCTCAAACAATTCTAAAGAGGGCTAGAAAGAAAGGCCAACAAAAACATTCTTCCAACTCTAAGTTATTAAAGATAGGTAAAATATGAAGATCACTCAATTTTTAGCATAAATTCTCAAAGATAAAAAGTTAAATCTATGGAGGAGATGAAGATCTAAAGAGCAATTACAAGCAAGTTAAGATTGAAAGAAAATCAATTCCTAGGATATATTATCAAGGACTTGTATAATAAGAAATTCAAACTTCAATTAACATTAAAGATTTGATACGAAGCATGATTGATGATTAGTAAAGAGGGGGAAACAAATCATGGAAAAGAAACTAAATCATACCAAAGCAATATAGCAATACTGGTAACATTAACAGCATTTTGGTTGAATTGTCTCCGTTTGGCTAAGCAGAAGAGATAACGCAAAAAGTTCTATCACCGAAGCAGACAAAAACAATGTAAAACTGGAGATTAAATTCCAAACTAAACCTCGAGGCTCAATCGAGCGGGACTTCGACGTCTCCATCGGTAATCTCCTGCTGCAAATCCTTGGGGTCCTTGCCATCCACGGTGCAACCGACGGAAACGCACGTGCCTAGAATCTCCTTCACGGTGCCGGACAGATCCTTCGCCATGGATCGGGAGCTCATCACCTTCGCGATCTCGATGACGTCGTCGAGCGAGATGTTGCCGTTGTGCTTGATGTTCTTCGTCTTCTTCCGGTCGCGCTCCGGCTCCTTGAGCGCCTTGATGACCAGCGCCGCGGCGGAGGGGACGACGGTGACTTTCGCCTGGCGGTTCTGCACCGTGAGCTTGACGGTGACGCGGAGGCCCTTCCAGTCCTTGGCGGTTTCCTTGGCGATGTCTTCACCGATCTTCTTCGGCGAGAGACCAAGCGGACCGATTTTAGGAGCGAGTGAACTCGCCGCGCCGACTTCTCCGCCGGTGACACGGACGAAAACGTCCACGACCTGCGATGGATCGAACTTCGGCGGCATTGTTGGCTGTGGCTACGGTTTGGGAGTGAGAGGGAGAAATGGATACTGCGAATGGTGAATTAGGGTTTTAGAGCAGCTGAGAGGCCGAAAATTACATAAAAGCCCCAAAAGCCCAAATTGGAATTTTGGGCTTCTTAATGGACTCAATTGGGATTATGTTGCTTTTGCCATCTAGATTTTAATTCTTGCAAAGTTGCAATTTGGGCTTTCTTCAAATAATATATATCTAGGGGGCGAGACAACTCTCTCTAAGGAACTCGGCAAAATAGCCCGTAACTTCAGGAGAAGGGTGCCTCCTCACAAAGGGGGTCGCAGTGACCAGGCCAGGACGACTATTTACCAAAAATACAGGTCTCCGCAAATTCCTAAGACATACTCTTATGACATAGTTTGTTATCAAACTCTTTACGACGCAATTATTTTGGGAAACGGGCCAAAATCTACAATTTCGAATCGTGAAATAATAATTTTTCAAAAAATATTCGTACATTTCAAAACCCTGATAAGCCCCCGTCCATCAATAAAGTCGTCCGTATAAATTGAAATTGCACTTCCATCCAATTGATTTTATCATATAAAATTCCAGTATGAAAATTAAAAAAAAATGACTTTTGTGTGTAGAAATGAATTATATACTACATACAATATTATTCGGACAGCATAAGTAATTATTAGACATATGACAATCCACTCTATCTAGGGGTGTAAGTGGTTCTCTCCGAACCGCGAAACCGATCGAACCGAACTAAACCGAAAAATATGGTTCGGTTCGACCACGGGGTTGGTTTAATTTTTTTTAGGAACCGTTTGCATTCGGTTCGGTTCGCGGTTTCAATAATTTTTGAACGATTCGAACCAAACGAACCGATATCCTATTTTTTAATTTTGAATTTAAATTGTCTTTCTTAAATGAGAATATTGTTGGATTTAGATATTAGATTTAAGTTAAGATCAATTCTAATCTATACAAAGGAAGAGAAATGAGTAACAACTCTATATTTATAAATTCGAACGAGTGACATCCTATAAACTATTATTCTTGCATTATTTAGGATTTGAAAAAAAAAAAAAAAAAAAAGTGAATCGATGAACCGAACCGAACAATCATTTTTAAGCAGTTTGGTTATGATATTTAAAAACACATCGAACCGAACCGAACCGAACCAAACCATTTATATGTGTTTGGTTCGGTTCCTAAAATACATAAAAAACCAAACCAAACCGAACCGTTACACCCCTAACTCTATCTATTTTATTTTTCGTAATATTTTATCTTCATGTCGCACTTGACTCTTCCCCTATCCATTTATAGAGATGTCAACATAATCGAACTTGTAACTACTAATGACATGATATAATGCAACTAACTATACATGTTATATTACTTTTATCGCTAGTGGGACTTTATGAGACCACTTTAATTCCTCTTAAAGTGTTGCATACGATTATAATGTTCCATGAGTGGGTTGGTTCTCACTTCTCACTTACAATCTTAAATAACTACCTAAATAGGACCCATTAATCCCAAGTTGTCCCCTCTAATAACAAACATCTCATTATTGTCAATTATTTAACCTAATCACTAAAGTTTTACCATCTTTATTTAATTATCAATATATTTACACCATCTGGTCCAATTAATAATGTTTTCTATTTCCGAAAAGGTGTTTAGTTAGTAATGTTATATTTCCAAAAATAGCAACGAGTTTCTACCCACAATTTAATTACTCAAAAGTCAAACAATATACTACATAAGTATTATTTTTTAACACTCGTGCCCAAAATAACTCAGATACTACTAATGGGACGGAAGGATTACTAATTACTACAACTGTTCTTGAACCTAACATATTCTATATACCATAGGGTTTCTATACATACACGACAGATTAACGATTGAGAATTAAGAGTGAAATTTGGAAATTTTAATGCAAGATAAAATATTTCTTAAAAATACTTCCTCCGTCCCATTAAGAAATACTCACCGACATTAAACGTCATATATTCCATTTTGGGTTAACCAACACAAATGTCCTATTTGTTAAAAAGAAAAGAATTTTCTCTCACAAAAAGTTATTTTTGTGGGGCCCATTCACATGACTCTCTTTCTAATACACAATAGTCCACCGTATAAATTACAGCCGTCGAAAAGAAATAGGACGTTTCAATCATGGACGGAGGGAGTAGTAAAGAATTTGTGGCCCGAAATTAATAAATTAAAAATCAACAACATATACGACACAAAATTATTTCATTATCTCCGTATCTAAAAAAACCGAACATAATTAATACTTCCTCTGTCGCATAGAAAGTGTCTTGTTTTCTTTTTGGACTGTCCCATAGAAAATGTCATATTTCTAAAAAAACAAAAAATATGTGGACAAAAATTAACAACTCAAAAGTTAAATAATATACACCACACAACATAAAATTTTTAATTTCTGTACCCCAGAAAAAAGAAATATTTTCGATGATACGAAGGGAGTAGGATGGAATGAGGAAAAAAATTCGATATTATGCACGATTTGAGGCCGCTCAGCGCACCCTTAGCTATTTATAGTATTGATTTTATGTATTTGATTCCTTCCTTATTTTTTTTTATAGTATTAAGAGGATTTGGCACACGTAAATAGGAAATAAATTGACCCATATTATTTCGGAGAGAAGATCCTCTAACCCAATGGGTGTCCCACCAATAAGGTGGGAACAAGTGTAGGTATGTGATAATTTGATGGCCCACCAATACACGCGTGGCGCCGCGTGATTTGTGGGCCACCTAATGGAATACCCAAAAATGGATAGAGGATCATCTCTCCTTATTTCGTACAAGCTTTAAATTTGGAGGAAAACGACAAAAGGAGAAATGATAGAGTGACACGAGAACTCAAACTCACCGCTTGTCGCGTCTCTGATTATTGTAGTATTAGTAATGCGCCAGCTGGCAGAAGCAGAGCGCTAGATCCAAAAGCCCCACATTGGGCCCCACGTCACGTGCCATCACGCATTCTCCCCATAGATGTCTCCACGTGGCGCCGATCGACGGCCTTCCGAACACGTGTCGGAGTTTCGCCGAAGGCTCAGATTGGGACCTGTACCAGGTGATTTGCATTTCCCCACGTCGCGACAAAATGGAAAGCTTATTTCAAGTGTCGACGCCCTTTTTTACCATTTTGCCCCGCGAGATTAAGCGGTTAATTGTAATTAAATTTATTTAAAAGTTAAATCATTGGAAGGGGGAAAAGTGGGCTGTATGTGGAGTTGCGCATCCGTGATACTTGTAATTAGCGAAGGTTTGCTTGTGCATTAAGTCACTAACACTAATAACGTAGTTACTCTCTCCATTTCGCTATTTGTTCATCACTTTCCGACCGATACGTCCCATTAAAGTGATTCGAACCCAATTTGAGAAAAAAATATTACCTCCGTCCCGCTACTAAGTGGTACATTTCTTTTCGGCTCATAAATTAAAAGAATATGTAATAAAATATGAGAAAGATGTAAATAATGAAATAGGAGAGAGAGGTGAGTGTGATAATGAGAGAGTAAGGGAAAGAAGATTGGTGAAATAATGAGAATAAATTATAAAGTAATAGAGATGAAATTATAAAGTAGGAGAGAGTGAATGATAAAGTAAGAGAGATGAAATGATAAAGTAGGAGAGAGAAATGAGTATAATAACGAGAGTGAATGATAAAGTACGAGAGATAAAATAATAAAATATGAAAGAGATTGTGACTTTTTACTAAGTTGGGACGTCGCCACTTATAGCGGGACGTCCGAATTAGAAAAGATCGCCACTAATAGTAGGACGGAGGTATTACTACATTTTCTCATACTTTAATATTTTTTTTTCTATTTTATCATCTCTTCTATATCACTCATTTTATCTATCATATTTTATCGTTTACTCTCTCACTATCTTATTCGTCGTATCTCTCCTATTTTGGCAGTGTTTAGAATAGTTTTTATAAGCAGTTTTAAGCTACTAAGTTTCAAGTTATTTTTATGTAAAAGTTATTATTGTTTGCAATATTAAAAAAAAAACAGTTTAATTTTATAAAAAACAGTATTCTAAAACGCATAAATTTATGAGCTTCTGCTTATTTTGACTTATTTTAAGTTCTAGAAACACATAGACCTACATTTCAAACATTACAAAAATATATTTTTATTATAAAAAAGCAGAAATAATTTATTTAAATGGTTCAAAACAATATCTTTCATCACTCTTCTCTTATATTTTATTTTTTATTTTTTTAATTTTCTGGTCGAAAAGTTTTGGACCACTTTTATATGAAGTAGTAATTAATTAAGCTGAGATAAAATGAATATGGCAACGTGACATTTTCTGTCTAGTGTGAGGGGGCAAATGAGTATTCAGCATTTACTTTGCGAGACAGTAAAAGATAAGAAATTTGATGTGAGAGAAGAGAGGAGAGGAGAGGAGAGAGAGAGAGAAGTGGGGAACCTTATCCGTTCCGTTGCAACCCTTTATAAAAGCAGATGAGAAACCTCTACCTTTTAAACTATCTAAACTGGCAGAGCAAAGTCTCTCTCATCGTATTCACATTTCAGCAACCGAGCACGCGCTTACAGAGAGAAGAAATAGTCCGCCCAACAGATTTCACCGAGAAATTGGAATACATTTATCAAATCAAATGGCTGCATCAAAGAGCTACTGCGCTGGAGCCAACTGCAGATTCCTTCCTAGCGACGACGCGCTAGCGAACGACTCGATGATCTTCGAGCTCGACGAATCTGACGTCTGGAGCGCGGCGGCGCCGTCGCAGTCGCCGGAGATCCGGAAAACGAGTTCCAGACTGTTCAGGAAGTCGTCGTCGCCGGTGGCGAACGCACGAGGCGGCGCTCCGTCGTCGCTACCGGTGAACGTTCCGGACTGGTCGAAGATACTGAAGGAGGAGTACAGGGAGAATCGCCGCCGCGACAGCGACGAAGACTACGACGACGACGGGGAAGCGGAGGAGGTCGCCGATCGGATTCCGCCGCACGAGTTTCTGGCGCGGCAGATGGCGAGGACTCGGATCGCCTCCTCCTTCTCGGTTCACGAAGGCGTCGGGAGGACTCTCAAGGGGAGAGATCTCAGCCGCGTCAGGAATGCGATTTGGCAGAAAACTGGTTTCGAGGATTGATTCAATTTTTTTTTTATTTTTTTGCTTGAATTTAATTTTTCTAATGGCTTTTATTCCAAAAAAGCGCCTCATTTTGATCCGGCGGAGGCGAAAACTGGGAGGATTGTGGTGTTTGCTAGAGAATTTAATTCTAATTTCTAGCATTTTGAGGTCGGGATGAAGAAACTCATCATCGGATTGGAATATTGATCTTTAATGTATGTTGAAGAACTGTTGATTTAATTATCTTCATAGTTGGACTTGAATAAAAGATAAAAAAACGACGTTCTTTTTCTGGAAAAAGGAAAAGGATAAAAAGAAAAGTAATCTTATATATATAAAAAATACATAAATTATAAAAATATTCACTTTATCAGAATTATTAATTTATACTACTACTCAGTACTGCTATTAATGACAATTTTTCCTAATTCGGTGATTAAGTCCCAAATTAGTAAAAAGTTATTATTTATTTCCTACATTATTATCTTATTTTTTATATTTTATCATCCACTCTCATTATTATACTCATTTATCTTTTTTACTTTATCATTTACTTTCATTATTTCATCTATCTTATCTCTCATACTCTCTCATTGTCATATTCATCTCTCTCTCCTATTTTATTATCTATATCTCTCATATTTTATTAAATATTCTTTTAATTTTCTTGTCGAAAAGAAAGACGCCATTAATAACGGGACGCATGGGCGGATCCAAGGGGGGCGGGTGGGTGCGATCGCCCCCCGAATTTTTGTGCAATACTACTAGTTATCTTTTATTTTTAGTAATTTTTATACTTGTTCCAATTAAATTTTCGAATTCGCCCCCCGAAATTTTTAAATTTGTTATCCTAACTTTGAATTTTTTTTAAAAACGTATATTAAGTGTCACATATTTTAGTGGAGGTGTAGATTTTGAGTTTTGGATACCTAATTTGGTAGAGTCAACTTATATAACTTGATGCAATTAATATACTTATGTTTGTGTTTTCTTTTTCGTATGTACTTACCGATATAAAATTAAGAACATTTGAAGTATAAATAAACTATCATTTAAATACTTATTAATTCCTCAGTTAGATATTGTTATTCTTCATAATTTCCTCTAACTAAATTTAGAGTATGTCAAAATAGGATTGTGTACTATATTTTTCGAATAAATATAAAAAATATATGAGTTATTCATGAAAGGATAATATAATCCTTAAATAAGCCATAAAGAATAAGTATAATTAGATTTAAGTAGAAAAATGTGCTAAAAAAAACTCAATCCCCGATAAATTTTGCCCCCCTAACCGAAAATCCTAGATCCGCCCCTGACGGGATGGAGGTAGTAATAAATACTTCTTCCGTTCCGCCCGACTTGTCTTGTTTCTTTTCTGCACGGAAATTAAGATGAATGTGTTGTTGTGTGTAGATAAGTGGGTGATTGTGTGTAAAGAGGTAAGCTCCACAAAGAAAAAATGGTATATTGTATAATAATTATTTTCCTTTTATGGAAACATGACAAGTCAAGTGAGACGGTCCGAAAAGGAAAATAAGACAAGTCGGGTGAGACGGAGGAAGTAATAATTTTGGCTGTAATTTAAATCAAAAGTAATTTATAGTTCTTGTCTAAACAAAGTCAAACACCAACTTGCACCAAATTTGCAACATTTTCACCATCCAATAACGACATTACATTTATTTTCAATTAAAAAAAAATGATACGTATTACTTTCACCTATCCTATAATGTTATTACATTTATTTTCGATTGAAAAAATAATATCATCAATGTAAGGTTTCGTTTTTTCTTCTCCATGATGCAGAATCGAAGTCGAAGATGCGACAATTCTAAATACAGAAACTCATGAAAAAAAGATAATAGAAAGAGCGTGTAGAATTTTGATTTTAGCTGGAAATTTAACTGAAAATTATTATCTATAAAAAAATAAATAATTCTAAAGACTAAATATCATTTTCATAGTTTAACCTTAGTTGAAGGTATTTAATGCATTTAATCCTAATATTATTTGTTATTTTTGGAAAATTATGAAGTACCGTTATGTAGTCTATGTTAGGGTTGTAAACGAACCCAAGATCGAATCGAATATTACAATTTTATATTTGTATTTGATTAGTAAACGAATCGAATCGAATATTTATAATCGAATTCGAATCTCAAAATCTCGAATACGAATATCAAAAATCGAATACGAATATCGAATCGAATCAAAATTATTTGATTGTAATATTATGAAATTAATATTTAATTTATTCATTTAATTGATATTAAAAAATACATATATTAAAAAGAGGGGATGAGTTATTAAATCTTGATTTAGGCCCTTAACATAAATATTTTAAATTAAAATTATATATATAAATAATTATTGTATATATAATTTGTATTTAATCGAATATTTACGAATATCGAATCGAATATTATAATTTTGTATTTGTATTTGATTAGTAAACGAATCGAATTGAATATTTATAATCGAATTCGAATCTCAAAATCTCGAATACGAATATCAAAAATTGAATACAATCTGAATCGAATCAAAACTATTTGATTCGTTTACAACCCTAGTCTATGTTCGTTTTTTAATCGAAATTTTAAAATAATTGCTGCATAATGAAAAAAGCAAGTCTTTAATACGAAAAGGATGGTCCAGAATAGAATTGCTTGCTGCGATAGAAAGAAAAAGGAGCCAATCAGACGTTGATTAGAATTCTGTTTATAGCCGTTGATTAAAACGGGGTGGGACCCGCGAACGGGACGATTAGTTGATTGTAATGATCGTAAATAAAGAAGGTGGCTTTTGTATGGTTTTGGCCGTCGTTATCTTAGCTTTATTGTGACACGGAATTTGAGTGTCGAATTTAACGCCGTCACTCTCGACGTCAACAACTCATTGTGGCTCATATATATACTCCCTCCGTATCCGTCTCACATAAAATATTTTATTTATATAAATTACGGAGATTAAGAAATTTATATTGTGTTGGGTGTGTTATTTGATTTTTAGGTTGTTAATTTTGGTACACTTGTTTTTTTAGAAACATAATACTTTCGATGAAACAACCAAAATGGGAAACAAGACATTTTTTATAGGACGGAAGGAGTATTTTTTAGTTATTAAGTTATACCCCTTTGCCCTACTAGAAATGATACTCCATCGGTCGCAATTATTTTATTCAGTTTTTTTCATATCGGGCTGTCCCAAATATATTGTGCAATTTTTTTTAGCAAATTATTAACACACTATTTTTTTGTGGGATCCATAACTTTATACAACTCTACTCACAACTAATGACTCTTCTTAAAAAACGTGCAAAAAGCAAATTGGACAATATAATTAGAATAGAGGGAGCATATTTTCCTTATTGGGACGTCATAATGCAAATAACACAATTTTTTAAATGACAAAAATTGTGTGGACCACATTTAACTACTAAAAAGTCCAACAATCTACACGATATGATACCACTTTTTTTAATTTCTAAAAAATATCGTTTCTAATTGGACGTAGGGAGTACTGACTTGCCTTATTGAATAGATAACCCTTGATATTTATATTTTTGGTGAACCCAATTTCATATACTATTTCCTAATTGTGACATAAATGGAAACACATAAGTTTGATTTCAAGTGAATATATTTTAGGAATAGTTGTTCTTAAAAAGGGGATCATTAGAAAACCCTACATTTGCGAATAACATGTGATGGTGGGCCGATGGAGTAATAAGTTATGAATTGTGATCATGTTGGAAAATGAAATTTCAGCAATTTAGCCAGTGGATACGAGTTTGGAGGATAAATCGACGTAATTAGGTTCGTTTTAAGCAATACGAAAAGTATAAATAAGTCGGATATCTATCTGTTGTACTCCCTTCGTTGCATAGAAAGTGTCTCCTTTCTATGGGGCACGGAGATTAAGAAATTTGTATTGTGTGGTATTTGTTGTTTGACTTTTGAGTTGTTAATTTTGGTTCATACACTGTTTTTTTAGAAACATGACACTTTCTATGTGACAACCCAAAAAGGAAAATAAGACACTTTCTATGAGATAGAGGGAATATGAATATTCCGTAATTTTCAAATAAAAGAAATAATAAATCAAGCCATTTGTTTCAAGACTCTAGAAACAATCTAACGTAACAATCAAATGATCATCAAATTGCAATAAAATATTAAAATACACCTTTCTCATAACCTTAAGGGTATAATGAAAGGTTCGTACTTTGATGAGTCTCCAAACTTTGATGAGTCTCCAAGATCCTTTCGATGATCTATGTTGAAGGGATATCTATCTAATCCGATTACCTGCAAATATTGGTAAAACTGCAATTATTGTTGAACAAGGAAAATGGTTCGTGGTAAAGATAAGATATGCTTGTGCCGGAAAAACCTGTGCTCAAAATCAAATTAAATTGAGCACGGATTTTATCGGTAAAAAAAAACCCTCATTTTGACGATTCCTTAATAATCATATCTTGATCATGCTCAATTGTCTTGCTCGACAAAAAGTCCATTTGTATACAACAGTCATATTGTAGCGGATGTAGTTTAGTGGTAAAAGTGCGATTTTCTTTCATCTCTTGAAATTCACTATATATTATTACTGGTTTAGAATCTTGACATAAGTTTTTCTTGTTTTCCTTTTGAATTGGAGGTTAAAATCAAATATAGCTTCAATAAAAGGACCAATACACAGATATAGACCGTATTAAAGGATCAAAATTTTCTCTATTACTTGTTTATACTTCTTCCTTCCAGTAAAAACGTCCTTCTGTCCTAATTAGGTTATCCCATTAAAATTATATCTTTTTTAAAAAGAAAAAAAATATGTGAACATAAATCAATTATCTGAAAATCAACAATATACACTACACAATATCATTTTTTTAAATCTCGTATAGAAAAAAAAGACGTTTTTAATAAAACGGAGGGAGTAACTTGACATGACTTATTTTGCCTATTTTTTAGTTGACTTTTAATTGTATCATACTGGGTCTTCCTTAATTCAGATACATCATAATAATACACTCAAATCCAATAAGAAATTAAATACGGACCGACGGGTAAGGCCCATACCCGAAATCCCACATATCGATCCCGAATAAGGGCCCATTTAATCACAAGCCCACCACCTAACTGGTCAAACAAACTCCGTTGTGTGAGTCTCTCTCTTCTCCGTCAACTCCGATGCCTCCACCACTGCGCAGCTTCAAATTTGCCCTCTCTCCGTTCATTCAACTCCTACTTTTCTGAATGATCTTTAAATCCAGTCTCAATTTAGGTGTTTTAGTTTCAGAATAAACAATGCCCTTGGATTTGAATTCTTCGCCCTCGAATTCCTCCTCCGATAGAGATGATCGGAGCCCTAATTCTGATCCGAACTCGGTGAACGAGACGGAAGTGCATATTAGCAAGAATCCGGACTTGATTGACCAATCTCTTGATGCGCTCGAGAATCAATTGGCGTCAATCTCAATGTCGTCGCGTTCGCCGACGGCGACGTTTGAGGATGAAGAGGAAGGGTTAGAGGAGGCGGCGGAGTCTCACGAGCAGCTGTACACCGTAAATGGTTCGTTGGGTGAAGAAATTGGAGCGGAAGGTGATGCTGATTTCGAGGAGGATCAGTATTTCGAGGCTAATTCGAAGGCGCTGTCCCCAGGAGTTAACGAGGAGAGCGTTTCCTGTACGTGGCGCGATGTTCCGGAAGTTGGTGAGGTGGAGCGGCCGTTGAGTCCGGGCAGCAGCGGCTACGCTGGTGAGGTGGGGAGCACCAGTGGCTACGATGAAACCAACGATGACGACGAAGATAATAGTGAGATTCGAGTGGAAGAGAATGATCGAGTTTCGGGGTCTCATAATCAGTGGGTATCTGGTAAACGGCACGCTGATGAGGTTAGCTGAAATTCCTACAAGTTTTCTGCACATCTCATTTGATTATGGTGGGGGTTGTTTAATCATTTATTGCAAGATTACCCTAATATGTTTGAAGCATATAAGGAAGATTTACAAGCTCTAGTTGCTACGCATTAGATTGTTGTTACCATATGTTCAATGATGAATGATATTACTATGCGTGTGTAGTTAATGAACCTCATTTGCTTAATGATACATGCTCATATATATATTTGTTTAATTAATGAACTCCAGGATGATGCTTCCATTTCTTGGAGGAAAAGGAGAAAGCATTTCTTCATATTGAGTAACTCCGGGAAACCCATATACTCGAGGTTAGTTTCTATTTATATAGGTTCGGCACTATTCTTCCCTTGATACTGAGGAGTTATGCATTCGTAATATTCACTTGTAGATATGGAGATGAACACAAGCTAGCTGGATTCTCTGCAACTTTGCAAGCAATTATTTCCTTTGTTGAAAATGGGTGTGTTATTGTAATGATTATTTGCTATTATTTCTGTATTATTTCTTAGCAGCTTGTTGATTGGATAGCTTTATTGTTGAATGCTTTCCAGGAGAGACCGGGTCAATATGGTTAGAGCTGGTAAACACCAGGTTAATACCACCTTCTGATCGAGCTTAGAGTTATTTATTTACCACTTAGTACTGGTTGGTTCTTGCTTCTTTAGGCCGAATATGCTGGACTGGTTATGTGGATCTCATTTTCCCCGTGCGTGGGGTATATGGATATGCATGATTGTCTGTATCATCTACTGATGTGAGGTTTTATAATATCAGGTTGTTTTTCTTGTGAAAGGACCAATTTACTTGGTCTGCATAAGTTGCACAGAAGAACCTTATGAATCATTAAAGGGTCAGCTGGAGCTACTCTACGGTCAGGTTGTTCCCCCTTTTATGCAGGAACTCTTGATGCTGAGTAAAATGGATTAATGTTAATCAACTACTTCTACAGGATCTCTTTTCATATAATGATTTCTGCTTGCAGATGATACTGATCCTGACAAAGTCCGTGAATCGTTGTTTTGAGAAGAATCCTAAATTCGATATGACATCACTGCTTGGAGGAACTGATGCTGTTTTCTCGTCTCTTATTCATTCTTTCAGTTGGTACTTCTTTGAACAAAAATGTGCTTTTTAACCAAAATATTCATTCCCCCCTGGCTAAGTTGTGTTTTTAACCAAAATGTGACTGCTTGTTCCCGTTGTAGGAATCCTGCCACTTTTCTTCGGGCCTACTCGTGTCTTCCCCTTGCTTATGGAACACGTCAAGCCGCAGCTTCCATCTTGCAAGATGTAGCTAGCTCAGGAGTCCTATTTTCACTCTTGATGTGCAAACACAAGGTACCCGTTATATTGTTTGCTTTTTCTATGGCGGCCTTATTGCACATTTGCTTGACTAAGGTTCAGGGTAAGTATATATTGACAATGGGATTGATGATAAATTTTATCTGAACTTTACTTATTCAATATGTTATCTAGATATTGAATCAATAAAAGGAGAATATATGTATGATTTTCTTGTCAAGACGTTGTAGTCGTGCAATATAAGCTATCTCTTTCCTTGGCTTTGACTAAGTTACGGAACTATTGTCATCACAGATTGAAATTCAATGCAGGTTATCAGTCTTGTTAGCGCCCAAAAAGCATCCCTTCATCCTGATGATATACTGTTGCTCTCCAATTTTATCATGTCCTCGGAATCTTTTAGGTGAGTTTGCTTGTCTAATTCGTGATATTATTCCATGAATCTAGATTTACATAAGATATACGGTTCTATTTGCTAATTACGTTCAAATTAAACCTCCTTGGTTGTGAATTAACTATTCGAGGATATCATTTTACATGCTTTTCAATTTGGTGCAGGACATCTGAATCTTTCTCACCAATTTGCCTGCCAAGATACAACCCCATGACTTTTCTTTATGCTTATGTGCATTACTTTGATGTAAGTATACTTTGTTTGTACGGGATTTCTGAAAACTTCTAGTATATCTTACAAGTAAACATCTTAATTAATGGTATACAAGTTATATTGTTGGCTGATCCAATAAATTAAAATTACTGAATTTTAGTTGTGATCTAGTCATATATGTTATCTTTCAATCTGTTAGAACAGTGATGAAATATCTAATCTAGTTACAGATTGATACGTACGTGATCTTGCTCACCACGAGTCCTGATGCCTTCTACCATTTAAAAGATAGCAGGTGAAGTTTCAATCTTGATGCCTATTCATTATCATTAGAAAGCTCTCCAATCTTTATACGAGTCTTGTTGTCCGAGTCGTCACAAGATGGCTTGCCGCATGATCTCCGGTCTTTGTTGAACGGAAGCATTTGTTGCATCTTATAGGATTCGGATTGAGTCTGTACTGTTGAAATCAAATGTACTGACTGAAGTTCAAAGATCATTGGTTGATGGTGGTATGCATATTGAGGATTTGCTTGTTGAACCTACTCGTGCTGGTGCCGTTTCTCCTCATTTAGGTCAACCAAGGGCCGGAGTAGGTTCCCCAGGGAGAATGGCGGACGAGTTTGTTGGGACCGGTGGTCCAGCTGGACTATGGCATTTCATATACAGAAGTATTTACCTTGAACAATACGTCTCATCTGAGTTTTCGTCGCCAATTAAGAGCTTGAGCCAGCGAAAAAGGTAAGTAGAACAATCCAACTCCCGACTCCATTCTTTTTCCTCTGCAGGACTTTGCAGAATGATATTTATACAGAACTGTTCTCCTTTTTACAGATTATATAGGGCCTATCAGAAACTTTATGCATCCATGCATGACAAAGGCATAGGACCCCACAAAACCCAGTTCAGAAGAGACGAAAATTACGGTATGTCATCCTTTTTCTATCATGTTCTCACCTTCACTGAAACATAACTCTTGACTAGTTATTGTTCATTGATCTTTCCTATAAACACTAGTAAGAACTAGCTAAGAGAAAACATTTCTTTGCAAATCATCTATATGCTTGCTTCTTGACCGGCAAAATGTAGTATAGTTGGTATTCCCACTTCTGCCTAAGTGGTTGATCTAGAGTTGATCTAGTGTTCAATTCCCGTTAGGTCGATTTAAATTAATAATATATCTATATGCTTGCTTCTTGATCCTGTAATACAGAAGAACCCTTTACATATGATGACTAAATGCATAGCATTAAACGATAACTTCGTAAGTACAACCCTTTGAAGCATAAATAGGCAGGGGGAATGGAGCGGAACGACACTTCAAGATTGTCTCATTCTGTAGTTCCTATAGGGGGATCTTATCACGCTTTCTATTCAAGAAGTTGTTGGATTAGATTGATGAAACATTAAACTACAAATCATAAGATAGTTCACTTGAGGTCTTATATCGGTCACTTATAGCTAAAATTTCTCCGTTGGTTGTGAAGTAATAAAAAAGGGTCATTTGCAGTGCTACTTTGCTGGGTTACGCAAGATTTTGAACTATATGCAGCTTTTGATCCCCTAGCGGACAAGGTTTGATTTGATCTACCAAACATCTAACTAAAAACGCCAAATTCGTGCTTATCGACTTCTTTTTCGAGTATGTAAACTCCATTTTGCAGGCTCTTGCAATAAAAGTATGCAACCGTGTTTGCCAATGGGTGAAAGATGTGGAGAACGAGATTTTCTTGTTGGGAGGAAGCCCTTTTTCTTGGTGAAAATCTTGTGTAATGTATTCTACTCCCTTTTGAGATTTTGTTTGATGTTTTCTTGGCCTGGTTTTATGCTTAGCATTTTGATTTGCAGACCATGTAAGTAGTAGTGTTTATGTGCAATCAATGGAGTAGGTTTATTCCAATTCTTGACATTGTATTTCAGCCATTGGATTAATCAACATTATTATTACCTTACTATGAAATGAAAAGATGCGTCACCCTTTTGTAATTGGAAAATGGTCTGTTTATGTCCCCATAGATGGCGTAGCAGTGAAGGTGGGTGGCCGGGACTGGAAGATTATGGGTTCAAATTCCATTGAAAACGCTAGTGTGCATGTTGCAGAAGAGCGAGGTTTACTAGGTCTCAAGAAGAATTGAATATTATATTAACTACTTGCGTAGAAATGGAAATACAATACTAACTAAACTAAGAATTGAATAGGCAAATTTGATTTTTTAGTCTCAAAACTATGTGTATTTGGCCAATTTGATTTCTTATTTATTTTTTTTAGTTAATTGGTCCCCAAATTATAGAATTTTGGCCGAATTGGTCCTTCTGTTAATTTTTTTGTTAGTCAACGATTTTTAAAGAGTATTTTTGGTATAATATTATTGAGGATCAAAACGTCCAAATATTGAAAGATTGAGGACTAATTTGACCAATTTTTTTTCTTTAATTTTTTTAAGTTTTTCAAAAATCGAAAAATATTTTAATAATTTTATTTTTTTAAGGAGCAATTATGCCAATTTTAAATAGGTTGAGGACCATTCTCGTTAATTATAATATATTTGGGGATCATATTACTATGAAAACGATGAATTAAAACATAAAATATATTACTCCGTAACTAATTTTTTTCCGAATATTATTATGAAAACATAGGATTAAAACATAAAATATACGAAAAATTAATGAATAAATCATATTGGAATGAAAACATGTTTTGAATGAAAATCTACTATAGTTTTATTCATTGATTATCAAATATTATACGTTTTTCTCTCTCTTTATCATAATAATATATTCGGAAATTTTGATAACAGAACTATAAAATTTGACGATTATGATCCCAAAATATAGGGATTGGTCTTCAACTTATTTAAAATTGGCGTAGTTGGTCCTTAAAAAAATCAAAACGACTAAAATACTTTTCAATTTTTGTAAAATTAAAAAAATTTCAGTAAAAAAAATTGGTCAAATTAGTCCTCAATTTTTTAGTATTTGGACGTTTTGGTCCTCAATAATATTATACCGAAAATACCCTTTAAAAATCGTTGACTAACAGTTGATTTACCAAAAAATTAACAAAATGACCAATTCATCCAAAATTCTATAGTTTGGGGACCAATTAACAAAAATAAATAAATAAGGACCAAATTGGCCAAACAAACATAGTTTGGGGACTAAAAAATCCAATTTCCAAATTGAATATCATATTAACTACTTGCGTAGAAATGGAAATACTGAATACTAACTAAACAACTACTTGTGTAGAAATGAAAATACCGAATATTAATATTTGAATATTATATTAACTACTTGCATAGAAATGGAAATAACGAATACTAACTAAATTTTATGTTGTCGGTGTTACTGCAAAATAAGAAGTAATCTCAGTTTTCAGATCATTAATATGACATTATATTTATTTCATTTTATGAAAATTCGTATATTCATATACCAGAAAAAATAACTAATTTTATATCTATTTATTTAATATTTAATATTTAATAAATATATATATATGTCACACATAAATGAACGTCTGCAACTGCAAAGATGATCTGCCGCAGCAGAGCTGCATTCCTTCTCCCCTTCCTCCGATCGTAACCGAACTCAAATCCGATCCGAAGAGAGATGTATAAGAACCAGCTGCAGGAGCTAGCGCAGAGGAGCTGCTTCAACTTGCCGTCGTACACGTCCATTATTTAGAGAGGGTCCGGACCACGCGCCGCGCTTCAAGGCGATCGTCAATTTCAACGGCGACACCTTCGAGAGCCCTAATTTCTGCTCCAAAGGCCTATCCGAGCACTCCGCCGCCGAGGCCGCTCTCGTTTCCCTCTCCTCCCGCGGCCCCTCCCATTCCCTCGCCGCCCGCATCCTCGTCAGCTCTCTCTCTCTCTCTCTCTCTAAATTACTTAAATACGTTGTTGAATTCGTAAATTGCAGTGTGTGTTTCTCTGTCCGGTGCTCCACCACCGGCAGGTGGTGGTGATAATGGCTGACAGGCGGTCAAATTGGTGGTGCTAGCTAAATGACTATTCTACCCCGCGGTGTTTAGACTTTAAACTTGAGATTAAGCCGGTGGGAAGAGCAGAAGGCTGGGGGTATTAAGGGCATAGCATAAGTTAGTGTGTGAATCCATCAATCTGGTCTCGCCTTACTTTCACTAACAAATGATGATTAATTATTCTACTAATCTCGTTTAATTAATGTATGATTAGAGATTTAGAGATCAAATAGGCATTTAATTATATATTTTTTTAAAAAATTAAATTAAATAAATACTTGTTTTAATTGTACATGGAAGAAATAAATACAAGCAAATGGTACAAAAGTTATGGTGTTGTCTCCTTCAATTTAATGTGCTTATCAATAGCATCCCCGCATCATGCATGTGACTGTTCTCGATCGGAAATATTTCTCTATCTCAAATTAATATTAAATAATTCTCGCAAAAACCATTATGATCGATCGTGAACTACGAGGATACAAATTGTGGGGCATGGAACTTTTCTTCTCGATGATTTGAGGCCCCTTGCTTATGGTGGAGATTTAAATCCAAACTACTAAACATTTACCGCGTAAACTTTCATGTTTAGGACGAGACGGGGGTTTACAAGAACCTCTTTCAGGAGATTGCACAGAGAGCCGGATCACCGTTACCGCGGTACACTACTTTCAGGTCCGGGTTAGGGCACCCGCCCACGTTCAAAGGAACCGTGGAGCTTTCCGGGATCACATTCACCGGAGAGCCCGCAAAGAGCAAGAAGCAAGCAGAGAGGAATGAGGCACTGGCAGCGTGGTCATCTCTCAAACTATGTAAGTTTGCAATTACGAGGTATGATATGATGATTCTTCTAGTTTACGCACCGTGTTTGTGATGTTTGGTTCGGTTCATGGCACAGAAGGAGGCGACTTCTTCTCAATCCGAACACGAAAGCACTGAGGAGCAGGAGCAGACCCTTCCATACCTTTTGTTATGGGTCGAGTTGCTAGTGCAGCACGTGAAATCCGCACAACTAACACTTTCCATAAGAAGCTATTGGCTCCAACCCCTCTTCCCATCACTCCCACATCGAATATCCTTCCCTTCTTCTCCCACAAATCTCCTTCCCCAAATTGTCCGCTGCATCTAACGCAACATATCCATAACTATCCTAATGTGGGGGCTGATCCTTATATCCCTATCAGACAACGTATCAAGAGGCCTTATCATGGTGTTGCTCAACCGGTGACTATACGAAATGCAGTGCCGGTTTTCTCAGCCCCACCCCGCAATTCCGACCTCAACCTGTAATCATCAAGCAAGTGGTGCCAGCATTTGCAGCTCCATCTTCATCAACATTGAAGAGTGGCTGTGATGTAGATGAATCAACTGTGGTGAGATGTATGGAGAAGCTGGAGATATGATCATGCATCCTCCTAAATACATATAATCTTGCTTTATCTTTTAGTTAAGCATAAATCAATTTATAAGATTTCTTTTTCTTTTTTTCAAAAATCTGTTTTTCAAGAACTACGAGGATCCCTTTTTTGTAGGATATTTTATATATATATCATACACTTATAGCAATCTCATGTTTGCTTTACTCTTTATTGGCCTTGCTTTGTGATGCAAATATCAAATATTAATTTGATTTCAATTGAAAGAATGGACTATTGAATTTGATAGTACTAAATGGAAAGTGGAGGATTGTGGCTAGGAGAGAGAGAGAGAGAGGAGGGAGAGAGAGATGCCATTGTAAAATATTGTGTGAATTCATGTGTTAATGGGCCTAGAAGTGGTGGGCCTCACTCTCCACTACCACCAACCCATCAAAATCTATCCATGTCACCATTCTGTTGATTCAAGCAAACAAATATATCTAAGTGGGCCCATCTCTATAAACACATTGGGCCCACTTGGGATTAATAAATTGCAAGATTTATTCCTTCTCCTAGTAGAAAAAAGCAAAGGCAAAAAGGGAGAGCATGGCAGGAGATGGGAACCCTCCACCCATCATATGAACACATCAAACAAAATCACTAACATGGTGAAGCATTTTCCCACACTCGAAAAAATCGCTAAAACGAGATTCAGACGTTCATATCGAGTCTGTATACACTTAAAATACCACGAGATAAAGATAACAACAATAGAATGGAAGTGTTAATACAGTAAAACCTCGATAAAGTAATAATCTTGCTAAGATAATAATTTATTTCGGTCTCGATATGGATCAATGCACTAAAATAATGTTCGATAAAGTAATAACTTCTTTAAATGAATATTTTTTCTCGATCCCAAGGTTATTATTTTATCGAGGTTTAACTATAGCAACATTCTAAATGAACCAAAGCAAATAAGAACAACTTGGGATGAAATTTGACGTTGGTTATATAGAGCTCATAATGGACAACTCATTGTACCACATTAAATGTTGTCTGCGTCATGGATGGTAGTCAATCTTTGTTTCTTTTCCCTTTTATTTTTTCAACCAAAAAATGGGAAACAAAATTTGTTTCTTAGCTTTTTGACATTTGAGTTGAATCCAATGTTGTGGAGTCCTAACAAAATTAGACATTTGTCAATTTCAATGATAGCATGTACTCTTTCCGTTCTGTTCGACTTATCTTGTATTCCTTTTCGGGTTGTTCCACTTGACTTGTCTTGTTTTTTAAAAAGGAAAATAATTACTACACAAACTCCCACTTTTTCTTTGTGGGGCCTATCACTCATCTACACACAGCCATCCACTCATCTTAATCTCCGTGGCGAAAAGAAACAAGACAAGTCGGGCAGGACTGAGGGAGTAACATTTATCAATTTCAATGATAGCATATAGCTTTTTCCCACTAATATTTTGCTCACTTAACTATTTAATAGTTTTAAAAAGGTGGGAGGGTGAAAAAGGTGAAATCTGAATTTTTTTTTCATATCATACCAACAAGAATCTTTAAATTTTTCGATGGGATTAGTAACTTTTGTAGTGCACATAGTACTTTTTAGATGTTGACTTGTATATTTCTATTAAACTATTCATGGAAAGCTTAATTACTAATGCTTTATCCTTTGTATTTTGGGAAACATTGATGTAAACCAATTTCGGTAAATTGAACTTAGGAGTGTTTAGAAGAGAGTTTCATAATCCTAAATTGTTATAAATTCTCATATAAAATTGTTTAGATTAGGTTTGTTTTGATTAAGATTTTTGAATTATATAATTAAACATCGATAAAATAATATTTGATATAGTGATAATCGACTTAGATAATAATTTCTTTCAATCTCAACTTGAGTCGATGCACTAAATAATATTCGATAATGTAATAACCTCGTTAAACGAATATTTTTTTTCTAATCTCTATATTATTATTTTAAAGAGATTTACCTGAATATGAAATTGAAAATTACAGTTTTTTCATATATATTTCCAACTGTCTTCTAATTTCTTTTCAAATTCTAAGTGAATAATCTCGAACTTTGATTTCAAGTTACGAACAAAACGTCCTTATAATTTATTGACGTCATCATGAGGTCACACCCATTATCCATTAGCCGGTCGGACAACCGGTTCAGTGAAATTCCATGCTTTTTAATTAAATAATGTTGGTGCGGATTAATAAAATATGAAGAAAATTCGTTATTTAATTAAAAAAATTAATCAAATGATTGCCCACAAAGATGCAGTTTAACCCCATGCGCTTTAAAGTCGTGCTTTTAGATAATTATCATTTTTATAATAAATATATATAAATTTAGTACCAGTACGTGAAATTACCGAAATGCCCAGGCAAGCACGTGACGGTCCTTTTTGCGCATGCGGAAAAAGCACATGAAAACGCTATGCCATCAAATAATTTGCGCAAATATTAAATTATTATACGGCGGCGTACGTTATCGAATCCCGATGCGGCAGCTAACGTGCGCCGGAGAGAGTTTTGTTTGAATAAATTAAGGTCCACCGCACCATGATGCGCACTCACCTTTATATCTTCTGTAATGAAAGAAATGTTGGTCTGGAATTAAGGAACCGCATCCAGACTTGCATTCCCTATTTTCAAAGATACTGGTCCCCCCACACTTATTCTTCGTACTCGAAAATCCGCAGTCGATATTCGAAAATTGCAATTATGCGTCTAATATCTCACCAATTTTTGGATTGAATGTTTAGGGTTGAAAGTAGTAAATCCTTCCAATTATTTTACTTATGCACTTTTATTAATAAACGTGTATTTGTAAGATCTTATTTTAGACACTTAACGATTTCTGATTGCGTGCATTAAAGTATGTTTTACGCACGGGCTTTTCTAGAATTAAGTAGATAAATTGTTTAATTAAGCATCAATTGAGATGATTTTGATAAGTAAAGCACTATAATTTTCAGAACTACAAAAAACATCTATTTTTTTTAATGTAAATTTCAGCAATTCCATACTTTTGCTTAAAAATAATTATTTTTAAGTTTAAACAATAACAAATAAGAAGTGTTTATAATACGTATTTGCAAACACGAACTATTTAATTTATTGAGATTTAACTGTATATGGTTTAGTGTTGTAAAATTCTAAAGTGTACAAACGCAATAATTGAAAAGGATTAAAATTTCAAGTCTAAGTATTTAAGTGTGTTTAACATTCGTTGGGAATATTTGGTATGTTGCAATTAATGTAGGGAAGGACAAGGCTGACCCTGACATTAAATGCAATTACCATGAAAAGAAAGAGGGGGCTCTGAGTTTCTCATCAAGCAAACACTATCACAAGAGGAAACAAAAAACATCAATATATATATATATATAGGGAGTGATTTCCGTCTAAACAATCTTTATCGTGTGAACGTATGAACACTGCACTTTAAAGACAAACGTATTGCACTTTCAAGGTATAAATACTGCACTTTAAAGACAAACATATTGCACTTTCAAGGTAAATATAATGCACTTTAATATGGCACTTTACGTACTGCACTTAAAGACAAATATACTGCACTTTAAAATGCAATATCTTTGCCTTTAAAGTGCGATGCATACTTTGTCTTTAAAAGTCATAAGTTTGTCACACATTCACCGATAACATGTTGTTCACATTTGAACATATATATATATATATATATATATATAATAACAAAACCAAGATGGGCAATTATGTTGTACCACCAAGAAGGTATAACCGAATTAAGCTTAAACAATGCTAAGAGTCAAGAAAACACACAGGATCAGACAGTGCTTGGGTCAACCACATTTGCATGCTAAAAAGCAATTAATAGAAATTGGTTGAGATGGGCGTTCTTGAATGTGATTGAGACTTTACATGGTGGGAGGGATGTGATAGAAAGGGGTAAAAGGTACAAGCATGCAAAGCCAATAAAGTTCCATCCATTTGTGCAAAATTCTCTGCACACAATATCAGCTGCAGAGATTAAGTTGGTGCTTTGCTATATCAATCCGGATCTTCTGACCCATTTGTTGTGGACCACTCAGGGGTCCACCAATCATGCCGTGCCACGCGTGCATTGGTGGACCATGTTACCAATAAAAAAAATATTTGAGTTATAAAAAGGTGGCTCACCAATGCACGCATGACGCCGCGTGATTGGTGGACCACTAATTTGGGCCAGATGATCTTTCCTGTTTGCTATATACATGTGTGTTTGCTGATCAGTCATATCATCTTCACCAAGCGGAAAAGAACAAATCTTGGTACCACCCCCATGAATTTTAATCACACCCTAACTAACTGGGTATGATCACTCTTTCTTGATAAAAGATTGAAGAAATTGTAATGGGTTTTTGGGGTGGGGAATTTGCCAAGAATCAAACCGGATGAATACTCCCTCCGTCCCCCTTAAAATAATCCAGTTTATTTTCAGTGCGGTTTTTTAACTCTAGTAGTTGATGTGTGTAGGGTTTTACTCCGTCCCATAGAAAGTGTCATCTTTCTATAGGGCATGAAATTAAGAAACTTATATTGTGTAGTGTGTTGTTGGACTTTTGAATTGTTAATTTTGGTCCACACATTGTTTGTTTTTATAGAAACACGACACTTTCTATGAGACAACCCAAAAAGGAAAACAAAACATTTTATATGGGATGGAGGAAGTATAAGTTATGGATCCATCAAGAAAAATGTTTATTATCCAATTGAAGTTATCCAGTATATTTTTCGAGACCGTTCCATTAAAGTTGTACTCCCTTCGTCCCATTTAACATGACACGTTTTCCTTTTTGGGACGTCCTATTTAATATGACACATTTTCCTTAAAATGAAATAACTTTGAAAAATATTACTAAATTATCTCATACTTTTTTATTTTTCTCTCATACTTTTTCATTTATTTATCTTAATTTATCATTTATCTCTCATCATTTAGTATCTCATAAACTCATTTATCTTCTCTATCTTACTTTATCATTTATCCATCTTTCATACTTTATCATATACTTTCTTAATTCTCTACCGAAAAGAAATGTGTCATGTTAAATGAGATAGATGGATTATAATTTTTTTTAGTAAATTATTACATATACTTTATTTGAGAAACCTATAATTTTACACAACTCTACATATAACTAAGTACTCTTTTTAAAAATCTGATCGAAAAGAAAGTGGATAACTTCAATAGAAGAGACGGATTACTTTGCAAAATAAGAAATTAGATAACTACAATAAAACAGTCCGAAAATGTATATTCGACTATTTTGAATGAGATGGTGGGATTAAACATTTTCTTGAAAAGATTGATTTTTTATTGAGAAATTGAAACAGTTTTTTTTTTTTTTTTTTTTGGGTGGGGGTGGGTAGGGGGGTGGTAGAAGATTTGTTGAGGGGTGATTTGACAAAAAAACATTTAAGGCAGATAATGGGGTAATATTATTTATGTGGGTTTATTTGATGCTAGGGGGGAGAGCACTGCTCCTCCCTCCCCAGCTGAAGACACGTGTCCCAAAATTTACTACAATTACTTTTTATTTTCTTTCCTTTTAATTAATTTTTTATTTTCTTTGTGGTTTGGGAACTAACCAAGGTTTAGTTAACACATTCTCTCCTTACTATGGACGGCTCCAATTCTCAAATCTCAAATTTCAAAATACATGAAATTTGTTTCTCCCACCACACCTCTCCCCCTCTCACTGCTGCTCTCTCTTTTCAATTCTAAATTCAAAATTTTACACAAATCTTGAATCTCAGCTTTCAACCACCGTCGTCTCTAACATGGTCGTGCTCCTCTCTGTCAGTCCTAACTCCTAAGGAATGCTGGCGTTGTGGGTGACCTTTTAGCCAGACTCCCTACCCTCCGGCGTCACTCCGACCCATAGAGCGCTATTTATCCACCGTTGTGGGTGACCTTTTTTTTTCTTTTTTTCTTTTTTCTGAATTTTACTACTAATTTTCAAATTCTTCGCTATTGCGTTTCTATTAGAATGGTGCTATTGCCTTTGCTTTTGGAGCACTTTACTTGCTACTCCTCAAGATGACTGCTCCGACGAAGACGAGGATGACGAAGAGGATTTGGTGATCTACATAGTCTTCAATTCATGATATGTATTTTCACCCTTCTCCCAGTTTGATGCTTATAGCTCTCATCAAATGTTGTCTCTCAGGATTTTTTCTTGGATCATAGTCTATGTCTTTTTGATCTATCCTCCTTATTTTCACAATATTTTCTTAGATTGATATATCCATTTCTCAATATACAAAATACATTATAGCAAATTTAGAACCATTCAACCACAATACATATTTCTCAATATACAATTTGCATAATAGCACTTAGAAATATATTTCTCAACATACATACAAGATAAAATATATACCCATGGAATATCCACTATACTAAGCAGAATCGCACATTTAGAACCATCTCACTTCTTGCCAAGAAACTAACACATAAGAGCTACTGGCTGCAAGGAAAAAAATAACTCTAATTAAGCATTTAATTATGCTTCCCCTCAATTTACAAATCTACATGTGCGCTTACAAATAATTGAACCATCACATACTTAAGAACTGATTACTTACAAAATCAAATCCTTACACATGCATGTAAATATAGATCTAATATACTCAAATCCCAACAGAAGATACAGATGTTGCCGCTGCCAACTTAGTGAGATCTCGAAGCCCTTTTCTTGAATTAAGCCAAACCAAGGACCGAGATCTGAGAGGAGAGAGCCAGATCTCGCAGTCCACATCTTGAAATAAGAAAAACCAAGGACCGAGATCTAAGAGGAGAGAGCATAGTGAGTATTCTGCATTCATTTTTTGTTGAACTGAGAGAGCATTGCAGGGGTTAGATCTCTAGTTCTTGCTTAAATTTTTTTTTCTCTTCCCAGAAGATCTACCTTCAAGAAATCTCTCTACTTTTTCGACTCTGCAAACTTTTTTTTTTCTGTGGCAAGAACTGAGATCTGGAATATTTAGAAGTGAGAAAAAATAATAGAGACGATAATAACACAAAAGATTGAGAATTGAGAGAGAGAGTAGTTTGAGGTAACCATAGTCAAGTAAAATAAAAGAAAAATATAAAAAATAAAATAGAAGACAAAAGTTTTAACAAAAGGAACTCTTTAATTTAATTGTCAGGTGTCGGCAGCTGGGGAGGGAGGAGCAGTGCTTATCCCCCAACATCAAATAAACCGTTTATGTGGGTCTAAACACGTCATTTCAATCTTTCCACAGTGATTATTAAACACATTTTCCTTGTGTTTACCATTTTTGTATACATTTATGTGTACCACACCACAAGAATATTAACATGTGTTAAATATTACACACTTAATTTAATGAAAAATGCCACATATCAATACTAGTACACACAAAAATATATGAAAATGGTACATACAAATCAGCTCCGCTTTTTCCCTTTTATATGATTATGATATGATAAACAATGGTGGCCTAAAAGATAAGTAAAAATAAAAAAAATAAAGGAAGGGAAAGAATTACAGAGGTGCAGTAGCAATTCGGATCTGGCCTAAAATTAGTGTCTCATTCGGTGGTCCACCAATCACGTCATGCCACACATGCATTAGTGGACCATATTAACAATAAAAAATATTTTAATTTTAAAAAAGTGGGCCACCAATGCACGCGTAACGGGACGTGATTGGTGATCCACCGAATGGGCCACCATTTTTGGGCCAGATGATCTTCTGGCGTGCAGTCTAGGGGCAGAGAAGGCAGAGGGGGGCAGCAGTGTGGCGCACAGTAACAACTCTGCAGCCACCAACATCATATAAATTTAAACCACACTTCTGTCCCATTTCCGATTTCCGAGCAAACCACCCCCTCCCTCCCTCTCTCTCTCTCTCTCTCTCTCTATAGTAAGTCAGCCACCCACGCGATATTTCAGTGTAGCTCCTACGACTGATCGCAATATTTCCCTTTTTCTTACCTCCAAGATTTTCCCTTGAAGCCATCCTTTCTTGTGAGTTCAAAACCAAAACACAGAAGAACATGTTGTGTTTATTATGGTATTTCTATTTTTCCATCCATCTCTTTGAGCCCTTTTGATATGCGTGAAATCCCATTTCTCTCCTTCTAATTTTCATCTCTGCAGATCTTTAAATCACTCCTTCTTGCTAACATATCGAGGCCCTTTTCATCAAAGTCGTTTCTTTTTTCGGTATTTGAGGCGGAAAACAAGAATTTCTTGTTGGGCTCATGGCGTAGAAAGTTAACCGCAGTAAAAAACAGTAGGGCTAAAAAGGAGGGTTGGATTTTGTTGCTTTGTGGGGAAATCAGGGTTTTTGCGTGGCGGTTTCACCTCGCAGTAGGTGAAAAGTATCGTGGGCAAAATTATAAAGATTTGTAGCAAAGGTGGATTCTTGCGTGGAAAAGGAGAAGAAAACAGTTGGTTTTGTCAGTATGCATATGATATTCATCACACCCACAAGGCTGCTTAGCTTAGCTTTTTTCTTGAGCAATTTCGCCTCCTAGAGTTCATCTTGTAAGAGGGCCAATAGTATTATTTCCTCCTCAATCAAGATTGTTAATTTTATTAGTATTAATTAAAAAAAAAATTCAAAATCTTGAAAGAATTTTAGTCAAGATTTGTTATTTTGGAGTGATTTGAAGTTGGGAAGAAAATGGCTATGGTGGCACAGCAGCATAGGGAGGATAGCAGTGGGAGCATTGGTAAGCATCTTGATGCCGGAAAATATGTCCGGTACACGGCGGAGCAGGTGGAGGCGTTGGAGAGGGTTTATGCTGGGTGCCCCAAGCCCAGCTCTCTCCGCCGCCAGCAGCTGATTAGAGAATGCCCAATTCTTTCCAACATTGAGCCCAAGCAACTCAAAGTTTGGTTCCAAAATAGAAGGTATAAAATCATTCTTGAACATTAATTGAGGTTTCTATTTTCTTGTAATAATATTATTATTTGGACTAATATTCATTCTTTAAAGTGGGTTTTTGATTATTATGTTTCTTGTTTATGGTTATTATTATTATTATAAGTTAGAATCATAAGTTTCTTCGACAAAATAGAAGGTAAAAATTTATTCTCGAAAATTAATTGAGATTTCTATTTTCTTGTAATAATAATATTATTTGGACTAATATTCATTCTTTAAAGTGGGTTTTTGATTTTTATGTCTCTTGTTTATGGATATTATTATAAGTTAGAATCATGAGTTTTTCAAGAAGTTTAGTTTTTTGCGAGTGGATTTTTAGGTGTAGGGAGAAGCAGAGGAAAGAATCTAGTAGACTTCAGAGTGTAAACAGAAAACTGAATGCCATGAACAAGCTGCTGATGGAGGAGAATGATAGACTCCAGAAGCAGGTTTCGCAGCTCGTATGCGAAAACGGATTCATGAGGCAACACTTGCATAGTGTATGTAATCCCTTCTTTGATCTTGGTTTATATGATTCTTGATTGAAGTTGGCTTAATTTGCATCTTATGGAATGGCTTTATTTCTTGAAATAGCATGTTATTGTATCGAGTATTAATTTCAAATTTCGATACGGTAGAATGTTAGATGTCGAAAGTTAAGTTTTACGGATTCAGAATCATTCTCTTTTCTTAGCAATTGTGTTAATCTAATGTATATGCATTACTAAATAAGCTCAATCGTAACGCTTTTGTGCAGGCGCCTGCACCGGCTACCGATGCGAGTTGTGAGTCTGCAGTCACTACACCTCAGCAGTCTCTAAGAGATGCTAATAACCCTGCTGGGTAATTTATTCGAAACTCATTCTTATGTGGCTATCGAATGTTGGAGAGAAATCGATGCTCGGGCTAATGTATTTTCTTGAATCTTGATTGCCTTTGACAGCCTCCTCTCAATTGCAGAGGAGACCTTGACAGAGTTCCTTTCAAAGGCTACAGGAACTTCTGTTGATTGGGTCCAGATGCCTGGGATGAAGGTACTATTTAACTATTTACTACGATTCTCGTTCAAATTCGATATGGGATTCTATTCTTGCAACCCTAAATTGAAGCAAGATTCAATTTTGTTGTCAAATTGCTTATGGGATTCTATTCTTGTAACCCTAAATTGAAGCCAGATTTGGTTTTATTGTCAAATTGCTTATGGGATTCTATTCTTGTGACCCTAATTTGAAGCAAGTTTTGATTTTGTTGTCAGCCTGGTCCGGGTTCGGTTGGGATCTTTGCCATTTCACAGAGTTGTAGTGGAGTGGCAGCTCGAGCCTGCGGTCTTGTGAGTCTAGAACCTACAAAGGTAATCAAATTAAGCCTTTGTTCAAAATCTTGGCACATATATTGTTTACGGCTCTGTCTTAATTCTTTTTTCGATTTTTGAAGATTGCAGAGATCCTTAAAGATCGCCCTTCTTGGCTCCGTGACTGTCGGAGCCTCGAAGTCTTCACTATGTTTCCTTCTGGAAATGGAGGAACCATCGAACTGCTGTATACACAGGTACGTTAATGCGAAGCTTTTGTCTTCACTTTCGATTTCGCTTTCGTTGTTGATGGTTAGTTGCTTTCAGACGTACGCTCCAACTACGCTCGCTCCTGCTCGTGATTTTTGGACTATAAGATACACAACCACCTTGGAAAACGGTAGTCTTGTGGTACGATTAATTTCTCGACACTAAAGCTTCTTCGTAACTCCCTACTTTACGCCATGAGATTTTGATTCCCTCCCCCATTCAATTGAAGGTGTGTGAGAGGTCGCTCTCGGGTAGTGGGACCGGCACTAATCCCGCTGCAGCATCACAGTTCGTGAGAGGTGAAACGTTCCCGTCCGGATATTTGATCCGGCCGTGTGATGGAGGATCCATTATTCACATTGTAGATCACCTCAATCTAGAGGTATTATCTTCGTTCTCTTTTCGTCCTATACTTTTTGTACTTGCCTTTTTCTTGTCTCACATTCGTCGCTTCGTCTAGGCTTGGAGTGTGCCGGAGGTGTTAAGGCCACTCTACGTATCTTCGAAAGTTCTAGCACAAAAAACAACCATCGCTGTAAGTGTAACATATACTCGCTCCGTATAAATACTCAATCCGGGCATCTCTTAGAATTTTCGAAAATCTACTAGTTTCTCTAGAAATTTAAAATTTTAGGAGAGAGAAAGACTAGTTTCGCTAATTTGTAATTGCTCCTTTCGTTACGACTAATTTAGTCTTGCTTCAATAGGCACTGAAGTATATCCGTCAAATAGCTCAAGAGACGAGTGGTGAAGTTGTATATGGTCTTGGGAGGCAACCGGCGGTTCTACGCACATTCAGCCAGCGGCTATGCAAAGGCTTTAACGACGCCATTAATGGCTTCAACGATGACGGGTGGTCGATGTTGAACTGTGATGGTGCTGAAGATGTAGTCGTTGCCATCACTTCCGCGAAAAACCTCACCAACGGCTCGAATTCTATCGCTATGCTCGGAGGCGTGTTATGCGCGAAGGCTTCTATGCTTCTTCAGGTATTTTAATTTTTGGTCTCATCTTACTTTGCTCACTTATACTAAATTTATGCCGTGTTTGTGTGTTTATATATCGAAGAATGTCCCTCCAGCCGTGTTGGTTCGTTTTCTTCGTGAGCATCGCTCTGAGTGGGCCGACTTCAACATCGACGCCTATGCCGCCTCTTCGTTGAAAAGCACATACGCGTATCCGGGGATGCGGCCGGTTAAGTTTACCGGAAGCCAAATCATCATGCCGTTAGGCCACACAATTGAGAATGAAGAGGTTTGTGTTATTCTATCATCTATGGCGAGTAAAGAATACAAGTACGAATAACCCGATATCTAATTTACGTCGCAGATGCTCGAAGTGATACGTTTGGAAGGCCATTCGCTCAGCCACGAGGATGCCTTCCTGTCGAGAGACGTCCATCTCCTACAGATGTGCAGCGGAATAGACGAGAACGCGGTCGGAGCCTCGTCCGAGCTCGTTTTCGCACCAATCGACGAGATGTTCCCGGACGACGCGCAGCTGCTCCCTTCCGGTTTCCGGATCATCCCGCTCGATCCGAAACCGGGCGAGCTACACGACTCGATGACCCCACATAAGACCCTCGATTTGACGTCGAGTCTCGAAGTCGGCCCGACGAGTGGTAAAACCGCGGCGGCAGCTTATGCTGCTCGATCGATACTAACTATCGCGTTCCAGTTCCCGTTCGAGAACGATTTGCAGGATAATGTGGCTTCGATGGCTCGACAGTACGTCCGTAGCGTGATCTCGTCGGTGCAGAGGGTTGCGATGGCTATATCGCCTTCGGGAATGAGTTCTTCGGCTGGCTCAAAGCTAACTCCACCATTGCCGGAAGCTGTTACTCTTGCACATTGGATCTGCCAAAGCTATAGGTACCAAGTCTTGTCTCTTTATGATTTCTATTTAATCCCACTTGCCCACAATCTTGATGCAATACTTTCGTATCGGAAATTAGTCGCTCGAATTATGGAGATATTTTAGAGTGTTGAGTTCTTGTTTTTAAAACAGATCCAGCCATTGGTGGGCTTAATTCATTGTTGGTGTTGGACTTGAGCGCGACCCGCTAATAACGGGCTGCGCTATCGAAAATTCAACCCTAGACCGGGTGACCGGGTCCGTAGATTAGCTTAAGCTATGGATCTTGATCTTGTTTTTTAAGAAAAACTAAGTCTTCTCGTATCCGTAACCTACCACATTTTTTCGTAAATAAAATTATCATATGTTATCGGTAATGTATAATCTTTTAAACGGTAATGATTGGCTTTCTCGTGTTTCACTTGTGTTCCACTATCATTTTCTATTGTATGTCCCGAGGTGTTTTCGATATGAATTTAGGATTGTCGTAAACAGAAAATTAGTAAGACACGAAATTATGGGACAGATGATCCAACCTAGTCTACACCAAACTTAAGTTGTGGACCGGTCTAGGGTAGAAATTTATTTGCGGTTGCCCTACCGTACAGTACGGTATCCGTATTTCCATACAATTAGGGTTGTGTATGAATACTCCCGCGGACGTAGGCTTTGTCGAGCTACGTTACTTTTCTTTCGCTCCGTACAATTTGGCTGCATAATTACTAATCTTCCTTTATTCGTTGCAGCTTCCACACCGGGGCCGAGCTTCTTCGATCCGAGTTGTCGAGCAGCGAAGCGTTGCTGAAGACGCTTTGGCATCACCACGACGCGATCTTATGCTGCTCGTTGAAGGTACATTTCGCGTTTTCGTTAAAAACTCGTGTTGGTTCGGGTCAAGATCCGTCAGACCGTACTCATATCCGTAATTTTGCCTCGTTTAGGCGGTTCCGGTTTTCACATTTGCCAACCAAGCAGGGCTAGACATGCTTGAGACCACTCTAGTTTCTCTACAAGACATCACTCTCGACAAGATTTTCGACGATTCCGGAAGAAAAACGCTATTCTCAGAGTTCGCGAAGATCACGCAGCAGGTAATTGAAATTGATCGAATGAAAATGCAGTCTTATTCAAATTGGGGGGGATTTTAAGTTTTAAGCCCTAATTTTGCAGGGATTCGCGCACTTACCGGGGGAATCTGCACGTCGACGATGGGTCGCCACGTGTCGTACGAGCAAGCCGTCGTGTGGAAGGTTTTCGCCGGCGATGAAAACACCGTTCACTGCCTCGCCTTCTCGTTCATGAACTGGTCGTTTGTGTGAAGAAATTCGTGGAGGAATCGAGGTGTGTGAATTTGTTCGTAATTTTGTCGATCCTCCGAGAGTGCAGCTGCGACGGTGATTTTGAATTGCGTTTGTTTGAGCGTATAATTTGATTTTCATCCATGCTCCAAACGTTTGATTATGAGTCTTACTCTTAATTAATCAAGTTTAATTAGCATGTTTTTGAGCTTTCTCCTGCTAATTGTGTAACTAACTATACATGGTTATTGGTTAAGCCGAAATTAGTATGGTCTCATTTGAATTGTCTTGTTTTTTTAAGTTGTTTCACTTAAATCGTCCCGTTTTCTATAATGAAAAATGTTGGGCTTGACATAATTTGCCTGTCCAATTTGGCAAGTATGTTGAGCTTCGGCCTAAAAAGAAAACTTATTCATCGTCAACAAATATGCATCTACTAGTTTAATTTAGCTTATGAATATTAGAATCTTGGATTATGATAGTTGATTTTACCCCAAAATTAAAAAAAATTGTATTTTCGTTAATTTATGATAAATCATTTATTGTATCATCTTATAAAAAATGGTTCATTTTGATTTCAAATTTAAAAAACATTTACTATCCCCTCCGTCTCATTATTCATGTCCATTTTAAAATGAACACGAAGGTTAAGGTATTGAATGTAAAGTAAAAAATAGTGGGTCTATAAGGTTGAAAAGTAGTACTCCATCCGTCCCATTATTAACGTCCCACTTGTCTTTTTTGGTTGTCCCATTTTTTATATCACATACCAAATAATGAAATAAATGGCTGGACTACAATCAATCTAAATAAGTGGATCCCGCCCCTCTATACTTTTAGAATACAACTTTACACCTTTATAACCACTATTTTAATTTTCCTGCCCAATCCCAATGGAACAGAGGGAGTACAAAGTTGAAAAATGGCGTGTCCAGTAAGTTAAAAAGTAATGTAATTTATTTTCAATTTAGGTCGTAAACATAAACAATGAGACATTAATTTCGAGTACAGTTAAACCTCGATAATGTAATAACATTGGGACCGAGAAAAATTATTCATTTAACGAGGTTATTACTTTATCGAACATTATTTTAATGCATTGACCCATATCGGAACTGGAAAAAATTACTCCCTCCGTCCCACTCATCTTGACGCATTTCTTTTCGGCACGAGAATTAAGAAAGTAGATGATAAAGTATGAGAGGGGGATAAATTAAGAGAGTAAATGATAAAGTATGAGAGTGAAATGATAAATAAATGAAAAAGTAAGAAAGAGAAATAAAAAAGTAAGAGATAATTTAATAATATATTTTAAAGTTATTTCATTTTAAGGAAACGTGGACGTTCCGAAAATGAAAACGTATCAAGAAGAGTGAGACGGAGAGAGTATTATTTTAGCGAGATTATTACTTTATCGAATACTCCCTCCGTCCCATTGAGCTGTGCTCATTTCTTTTTTGCACGTAGATTAAGGAGAGTTGTTAGATGTGAGTGAAAAGAAGAGTCCATAAAAAGGGTGAGTAATTGTGTGTAAAAATTTGCATTTTTTGAAACAGGAATGTAGTGAGTGGGACCAACTAAAGGAAAAGGAAGGGAGAAGTGGTACTTTATCGAGGTTTAATTGTATTGTGGATTAGCATAATGGAACGAAGGGAGTATAATTTAAAGTTTTTAGGTTGATTAAATCCGATCGATGGCCGGTGAAGGATCGGATTTGGATTGCGTTTTTTTAAGTTCGATCGTTTTCGGATTAACCCGACTCGACCCGAATTTATGAGACGGTCCGGTTGGATTGGGCCGGATCGGCCCAACAGACAATTAGAAACAATTTAAAAAAAATGAAATTGACATAAATAGCCATGAAACGAAAGAAGCCCAATTCTACACCGAATTGGATTCGATAACGCGTGGGAGTGCGACGGAATTAGGATAAATAGGGGCAGAATTCCAATTTTAGGGTTTGCAATTCGAACGCGTTGTATTGAGGTTGAAGATGATTGAGGTGGTGCTGAACGATCGTCTGGGGAAGAAGGTGCGAGTGAAGTGCAACGACGATGACACGATCGGCGACCTGAAGAAGCTGGTGGCGGCGCAGACCGGGACGCGCGCGGACAAGATCAGGATCCAGAAGTGGTACAACATCTACAAGGACCACATCACCCTCAAGGACTATGAGATCCACGACGGCATGGGCCTCGAGCTCTACTATAACTAGTTCCCTCCGGTAATTTTGTGTTTCCTCTCTCTGTTAGTTTTTTTTTTTTTTAAATTTCTTTATGCGTTTTTCCGATGATTGGATTCAGAATATTGATCGTAATTTCACCGGATTATTGTTTCCTGTTTGTCGTTTGGATTTTACTGCGTTGACGCCGTCTGATTCTTGCGTCTTGTGCATGTTAAAACCTGGCATAATTTGGTATTTACAGAGCTCTAGTATTTGGAATTTGGAGTTTCAATTTTGAGTTGTTATAAATAATAAAAATTGGAGCTATTTGGATATTTCTCTTGATGATCTATGTTTTTATGTAACATAAGGATGGAGGGTTGGGAACTTGTTGACCTTTTTATGATTACGGTGTATGATTCGAGTTATCGCCTTGCCTTTTGTGAAACTACCTAGTTGTATAACCATGATTAGTCCAATTGTCTAGAAGAGTGCTTTCAGAAGATTACATATAAAGTTCTAAGGTATTCTTTTAAAGAAGAAGATAATTAAGATCATCACTCGAAGTTTCAGAATTGCATGTCGTTTATGGTTCATTATGTAAATTTGTCCTACTCCCTCTTCCGTATTCGAAGTTTCATGTGTCTTGACTAACCTTCAAGTTACCGAGATGGTGAAAAGAGTTATTGAAGGAATCAATTGCTTGAATTTACTTGTTTTTTGGGATGGACCATCTTGGAACGTTGTAAAGTCGATTTAACATTGATCGCTCAGGATATCGTTTCTTCTCTTACTTACTCTTGGCTAAGTGGTGAAATCTTTACAATTTATTTTTTATAACTATGTGTAACAGCCCAACATCTTATATGCCTCCACCAATGCTTAATCTTTGTTTTGTTTGAGTCACTCATCGGTTTTAAATCTATGTGTAAAAGCCCAAAATCTTATATGCCTCCACCAATGCTTAATCTTTGTTTTGTTTGAATCACTCATCGGTTTTAAATCTATGTGTAAAAGCCCAACATCTTATATGCCTCCACCAATGCTTAATCTTTGTTTTGTTTGAATCAATTATCGGTGGGTCTTACTCTTGACTATGCAGTAAAATCTTTGCACTTTATTTGATATTTACGTGTAACATACCGCACATCTCCTATGCCTCCACCAATGCGTAATCATGGTTTTGTTTGAATCACGTATGGATGCGTGTGGCAATTATATGTCCAATGCCAAAGGAGTTTGATTTTTATCAATACACTGCAAATTAAGAACTTACTAAATGCTGTCATTCTATGGATCGAACGAACCACTTATACGCAGTTTTGTGCTGATTTCTGACTAACTTGCTACATGGTTATTAATGTTGCATAGTTATTTCTTCTCTTGTGACTTGAGGGGCTCATTCCTTTTTTACTTTTGACGTCGGCAGGATAAATAAGACTACGGATTGTCCACTCGAAGATCGTATGGAATCATCTATATGTTTCTTGTTCATCTCTGTGTTATAAATTCATGACCATGTAATATAATCTGGTCTTACTGTCTTGAACATCTTGTATTTCATCAATATATAACGTGACTGGTTTGGTGTTTTCTGTTCTCTAGTTCCTTGTCCCACATCTGAGTTTGGCGTGTTAGATTTCACTGTGTTTTTTCCCATACTTTTGTGTTAGGCCCAAGTTATAGGCTTAGTTGATGAGTCCTAGTTTAGGCCCAAGTTAAAGGCTTGTATTTTTACCCAAGTTAAAGCTTATAGTTTAGGCCCAAGTTATAGGGTTTATAGCTTATTTTGGGAGTATTGATCCAAGTTAAGAGAAAATTGTCCAACTTATGAAGCCTATCATACAAATAGAATCAAATAACATAGTATACGATTCGGTATTCGATTCGTATTTGTATTTGATTCATTCTCGAATATTAAAGTTGATTCGTATTTGATTTGTTATTTATACTCGAATTATTCTATTCAATTCATTTTTTATTGAATTTCTTATAAAAAATGTTATTCGAATATTCGGTACGTATTCGATATGTATTTAATACTATTCGATTTGAAACTATCCGATTCAAAATTAATATTTTTAAGAAACAAATTTATAATAAGTTTTATAAAACATATTTAATATATAAATATTTTTATAAATGTATTATATATTTATATTTAATCGAATATTTTCGAATATTGAATCGTATATCATAATTTTTTATTCGTGTTTGAATACTAATCGAATTTTTATATTCCAACTCGAATATCAAAAATTTAAATACGAATATCAATATTCGAATACGAATACCGAATCGAGTCAAAAATATTTGATTCGTTAATAATTCTATACAAAAGATGCACACCATCTGTCAAATTGGAAGCCTCTCGTGTTGAAAATGCCATGTTTCTTGGAAAGGGTATTGTTTTGGGGTGTCTCCTGTTAAAAATATCATGTTTCTTGGAAAAGAGAAAGAATATCATAATACAAAAGTTGAATAATATGCACCGCATTATTACTCCCGCCGTTGCATTATTAATGTGTCATTTGTTATTTAGGGTTCTTACTATTTATGTCTCGTTTTAGAAATAGACACAAGTGAGTTGACAATCTAAATAAGTGGACCTACTACTACTTTATAACTTTACAGTACTATTTTATGCATTTATACAAATTGTCTTAACTCTCGTGTTCAATCCTAATTGAATATAAATAATGGGGCGGGTGGAGTATTTTCTTAATTTACATGCCCAAAGGAAATAGAACGATTCCAATTGAACGGGGGAATACTCCATTTGTCCCATTAGCAATGTCATGCATCTTTTATTAGGACGCCCCATTAAAAATGTTTTATTTGTAAAAAAGAAAAATGTGTGGACAAAGGGAGTATTTTTTAAAATTAGTATATGATTCTCGTTCTAAATTTTGGGTAAATGATGCATTCGATTTACAACTACAGAGTCAGATTCTCCTAATTTAATTGACAAATAAGACTTTACTACTCATTAGAAAAAAATACTCCATCCGTCCCGCCCGACTTGTCTTTATATTACTTTTAGTTCGTCCTCATTCGACTTGTCTTTGTTTCATAAAAAGGAAAATAATTACTATATAAACTCCATTTTTTTACACATAATTACATATTCCTCTATACAACCACCCACTCACCAAAAATATTTATGCCCAAATCAAATAAGACAAATCGGCTGGGACGAAGGGATTAAAAAAATTGACAAATAAGATTGTTCATGTGACTAATTACTTTAGTAACATCAAACAAAATAATCCGAGATCATGGGTATAATTGTCCAATAAACTTCAGCACGAGAAAAGTGAGAAGAATAACACACTTTTCTCAATATTTGTACTCCCTCCGTCTCATATAAAGTGTCTTGTTTCTGTGAGTCACGGAGTTTTAGGAGAGTTGATTTTTAGTGGATAAAGATTTAGGATCCATACAATTAATTAATTATTTAGAATTCGTTTGTTAGGTAAACATGTGAGACTCATATAATTAATTAATGATTTTGTATTGATTTGAGTTGGTAAATGTGAATGATCCACTTTCGTTATAAGATACTTTTTATCGAACACCTCGAAAAGGAAAACATGATATTTTTCGATAGTGCTCTTGATTTTGGCGTATTATCTCCAAAGATGAAATGATGTTCATCTCAAAAATTACAGCATCAAAAGATCGTTGAGCTCCGATAAATTGGACAAGGCAATGATAGAATTACTGAACAACTAGAGCTAAGAGAATGTAAGTGAAAATTTTGGTGTGTTGATATGCAAGCGAAAACTATATAATGCCAAATTTGTCCTTACACGGCAGCAGTAAATAAAGCAGCAGTTAGAAAAGGGACGATACATACCGCGATACGATATTTTGTCCATCTCGCGTTTTTTTGCCAATCAAATCACGACAAAGCAAAACCGATTTGACGGTAAGCGGCAGAATCGAGCCAAGTCCAAAAGAATCTCAGCCGTCCGCATGGGATCGGATGGACGTTGTTACGACAGTAGTTTATTCAGACAGCGACAGAAGAGTGAATATGAAAAGGAAAAGTGAAAAATTAGAAGAAAGAAGAAGGGGTTAGGCTGGGCCCCACCGCACGGACGATCGACGTCACCATAATCTCTGTCGCTATTGGCTCTTCTGACACAACTGGGCCCCACTTCTTCCATCCCCTACTCCAACAACCGAACATTATCTTATTTTTTTTAATATCAAATCTTAATTTAAAAAAAAATTCAAAAGGAAATTACTCCTCCATCTAATTATTTATTATTGGATTTTTTTTTTGTTACATAGGCTATGAAAGTGATAGGAAGTGTATTAAAGTAGTAGAATTCACTTATTTAAAATCATTATAATCTATAAAATTAGTTCTATTTTTGAAAACAAAATAATAATAATAATAATAATAATAGTAATAATAATAATAAGATAGTCTAAAAAGAAAAATAAGGCAACAATAATAGAGGGGAGGAAATAAAAAGAATGAGCTTGGAAGTGGATTTAGATAAAATTTCCGTTAAATTAAATAAAACCCCATTTTATGGATATAAAATCCAAATTATTGATTTTAGTAAATCAAATTCAAAACTACAACGTTTATATGAAATCTATACTTACAAATTACTGAACTCGAGATGACTTTTAATACTTCTTCTGTCTATTATAATTTATAAGTGTTCTCTTTCTTTTCGGTACATAATTCAAGAAAATAATATTTTTTTAAGTAAATCGTTTGATGTTTGACTAATTAATTTATGTCCACGTATTTTTATCTTTAAAAAATATAACGGTTTTAATGGGACAATCAAATTATGAAAAAAATGAAGCTTATAATATGATTAATGGAGTAATTGAATGGTCACAATTTAGAGAAAATGAATGCAAGAGTTTTCGCAAATGGTTTAATTAATAATATGAAAGAAATGAGTGGGATGATTTGGTAATGAAGATAAGCTCAAAAGTGCAGCCTCTCCCATGCCTGATTTTGGGGGATACAACAATGTCATCTCTCTCTAGAATTCTTGGATCTTGAGCACAAAACCCTAACTTTTCTGGTCAAAGATACTTCTATTAATTTCAGAGCTTTTGGTTTTGATCCAAAATTATGTATTTTAAACATTTAATAAGTGTTGGTGTGTGTTTCATTTACTCAAAGATTCTTGAACTTTGGGGGTGTGCTTAATTAGAATTGTCTTTAACTTGTGTGCTTGTTTTCCCCTTAATAGGGATTCTTAGTCAATAATGATCGACTACAAAATGATATATTTATAGTAAATCAAATTAATAAATAGGGACGGATTCAAAATTACGAGAGATGATTGCGAAATCTGAAATTTCAGAAGAGAAAATGGACGTAGTGTAGAATTTAGGGGGCGAAAAAATAAAAAATCGAGTATCATCACAATCAAGGAGGGAAAATAGTAAACTCACCCCCCTCCTATATCCGCCCCTGATCTCGGGTTTTCGAAAGTCCGAATATTGCATCATGTAGTATATATATGGTGAGATCATGACACCATGGAAGTTAGTGAGGGAGAGAAATTGGGAGGAATCTGCAAGACTTTGCTCAAAACCATGGTTTTGTTATTGTCCATATCCCCTAAGTCCACATTGTCAATTACATATCCTCTTGATTATTGACTCATTGATTCTAACATTATACTTTAATTTTTTTTTATAGATGGGTATTTTTTTTTATTATTGGAAAAACCGTAGTCGCTATTTTTGTTATACATAAGATAAACTTACACATAGCGGTGTGTGAGATTTGAATCGATAACCCTTTAATTATAAAATTTTAAACTTTAATCACTATGTTAGTGGACTATATTTTAATTTGTGGAATTGTACAACAATACCCAATTTGACTATTACAACTACAAAACTACCCATTCCTTTAAAAACTATCTAGCAAATACCCAATTTTACTAAAATACCCTCACTTGGTCGGACCATCCCTATCTAGCACAAAAAAAAATTGTGATCGGCCCCTCCGGTCGGACCATCTCTATTGATCGGATCATCCCTATTGGTCGGACCATGACCATTCCTATTGGTCGGACCATCCCTATTAGTCGGACCATCCCATCATTTGCAGGGTATTTTAGACTTTTTGGGTATATAGTGTAGTTAAATATAACAATTGGGTATAAATGTGTTTGACTTTACCCAATTGGGTATATAGCCGCCGGACTCTTTTAATTTCTTGATTTATTAAATAGTGCATCCAGTTGTTACCATACCTGTGGATTTCTTGATTTTAAACTTTAATCACTATGTTAGTGGACTATGTTAGTGGACTATATTTTAATTTCTTGATTTCTTGATTTATTCCAAAATCAAAGTTCACATTAATGTTAATTGAAAGAACACTTAGTCAAAGAGGGCATTAATTAACCATTAGGGAGGGGGTTAAGCACAATTATGACACGAGCAACAAGGCGGCGACAAGAGTGGAAAACACACATGACATGACATGACCATCATCGTCACATCATGGACCATGATACCATAACCACATCATTACCATCATAATCACATTCATACATCAAGCAACCACTTTGGTTCGTTGTCTCAACTCTGCCCCCACACACCACACGTGTGAGAAACCAACCCCTCAACTGTGTGTTTGTTGGATCACAAATTTGGTTATAGTCCGGTCCGTACCACTTCATTTGGTCTTATTTCTTTCTAATACGTAAATTCAGAAAGTTGTTTGTTTTGTATAAAGTAGTAGAAAATTGTAAAGTCCACTGGATATAATAGAGTATTATTAAGTTGGAAAAGGAAATAGAACCAATAGACTTGGACAACAACAAAAAAATACGGGATTAATAGAACGGGACGAATAGAGTAATAAATAACCTTGTCTTACTACAAACGGATTATGCAAGGGGAGCATGCGGTTTCGCCCAACCGTTAATTTCCATCTCAGAATTTCGAATATCGTAGTGTTGATATATTTCGTTATTTAGATCTGGGTGGGGTACCTTTCGAAAACCCTTTTTCGAGTGCCCCTCTTCCTCGGAATTTCTCAATTCTCTGATCATAATCTTGAATTCGTCCCTACAATTAAAGCATGCTCTTTTTGTTGCTACTAATTTGTTTCAAATCCAAATCATGCTAAGAAAGATATACTCCCCACGTTCCACTATAAGTGACTCGATTTCTTGATCGGGTATGTTTAGGTGACTCATTCTGAATAAAACAAAGAATATGATCTTAAAAGTCATATTTCTTAATTCCCGTCTTGAAAAAAACGAACCACTTATAATGAACGAAGGGAGTACAATAGAAGTTAATGTCAACACAGACTAGGTAAGATCTTAAAAATAGCAAGGTAACATAACATAGTAGAATTGTTCAGTAGAACATAACCATTGATAGAATCCACATCATAGACTAGAGTGATGCATAACTACTAGAACTTCATACTATTGAAGTTTCTTACAGTTCATATTTGGACAAGTAGACACACAAAGATCTCGAACAAGAACCAGAACCTCTGCCTATTCCGCCGCGGTTTCAATGACCGAGTCGTCGTGCTTCCGCTACGCGAATATGCTCAAGGGTCCGGCCTGGTTCGAGGAGCCTAGTCCGCGCTCCGCGGTTGGCAAACCAGTAATGAATTTCCTGAAATGCATACAACGAGATTGCTTAGTTTGTTGAGGTTTTTTTAACTTAATAAGTGACATTTTAATACTATTATTAAAGACATTTTAGTATTCTCTCAGTCCCATCTCGAAACGAAATAACTTTCCAAAAAAATTCAATCTTCTCTCCTCTCCTACTTTATTATTTCCCCTTTCACTATCTCACTCATCTTCTCTCTCTAGCTTTATGATCTACTTCTCTCCCATACTTTATCATCTCGTTTTCTTAATTCTCGCACTGAAAAGAAACGGGTCGTTCGAACGGGACGGAGGGAGTACAACATGATTGGAACATAAAATGGGCTAATTGAATAGCATGAGTAGTTACCTTTCAGTGGTGTTATTGCTTGGTTTCATAAGAATAGTCAATCTTTTTGCAGTCTTCACAAACTCACTGCAGCACAAAATTATCCAAACATGTCAATGAATGCAACTAATTATCATGTCATGAGTCTTTACAGCAATGGTGTGATTTTACCTGAATGGTTCATCTCCAGCTTGCTTGAAAGCACCAGTCGAGTCGCGGTAGGTGACGTGGCTGAGCATTTCCGAACTCTCAATTCCGAACATGTCATCTAGCCTTTTGTAAAGCTCTTCGTACGATCCAAGAGCGGAGAGATCAAGAGTCCGGCCCACATCTTCCGACTCCAAGAACACCTTGCAGTGGCCGGTATCCAAGCCAAGAGCGAAACTTTTGCGTCTTTTGGTCTACATCACTTGAGCAATCGTTAGACATCTGCTGCTCAGTGAGTATTGGTTGACCGAAGAGTATGAACCGCGGTGTCTTCTTCATATCTTTAGTATTCTCTGGCTTCTTAGTAGCGTTTCCCATGCTTAGTAGGCAAGATATGTTTTCGTTACAATCAATGTTGCTCCTCGATATCCTATTCGGGATTTTAGCATGAGGATCAAGCTGCAGGAAATTGGGTGGGAAGAGTCCCACCTGGAGATTATTGCTAAGTTGGAGATCCGATAACGGGACTCCAATTTGAGCATGCCTGGCTCCCTGTATACCTGCAGTTCTGCCGTCGGAGAGACACAAGGGACTGCTTGGACCAAGGGGGTGCCTGAAAAGGACGGCATTGGGAATTGGCCGTCGAATGAGAAGTCCGGGTGCTGTGGCAAACGGAGCTTCTTTCTCGGTGGTGAGAAGGGTGATAGGTGGAGGATTGTTGGCATGTTCGAGACCACTTCAACAAGCCATGGGCTGACGCACTTCACGTTCTGCAACAGATCCGGTTCGTCCCATGTTACCTGCAGCATTTTAGCGCAATAAGATTCACAGTTTTCATTGAGATTAGACAAAAGTTGCAGTAACGGAGAAGAACAGAGAACAAATCGAACGGTAGAATAGTGAATTTTCATTGCAGATTCGACACGAAGAAACCAGCCTCATTATTTCCAACTCACAATCAGCTACAGAGTGCATTAGCTTATCTTCTAGATTGCTATATTATGTCATTGAAGAAGAAATGAAAGCAAATACTAACTTCACTAAATCATATGCAGGAAAAACACAACTTCTATCATACCAACATACAAGAACCATCACTCATATACTCAATCAAGATTCGAGAATAACGGATTTACTTTTGAAAGCGAAGGCGTTCCATTATAAACTACGAAGCTTATAAACTACCTGCAGCAGTCTCCACGGCGAACTAGGCCAACGGAGGGGATCGACAACTTGAACAGAAGCAATCGTCCCCATAAACCAGCTAATCCGAGAAGAATCCTCCGTTTCGAAAGGCATCTTAAACCTCATCCCAGCACACCACTGCACCCTCATTGCAGCACTCACAGCCGAAGCCCTCACGCAGAACTCCGTCGTATTCGCGCGTGGATAATAAATCACCTCAAACGGCTGGCCGTTAGCCGCCAAGAAAGCCGCCTCAACTACCAGCTCCGGCCTCACCTTCCCCTTTTCCCTCACATTTACACTACCAACTCTATGCATCATCCTATTCTCATCCTCCTTCAAGAAAGACGAGAATCCGAAATTCCCAGCCCCGCCGGAGTTCCACCCGGAGGAAGGCTCATTCCCACCGCCGCTCCTCTTAGCCCTCCTTATTCCAACGCAAAGCTCCCCGTTCTCCGCCCTCAAGAAAACGATCGAATCTCCGGCGAGAAGCTTCTTCTGGTTCACAAAAGTACTCCATCCGGTGGTCAACAAGTGTCTCCTTGGAGTCCCCCTGTATATATGCCTGAACTTCCACGTCTCGCCGTGAACATCCTTAGCTATCACATTCTGCACCGGAGGGTCGGCGGAGTAATCCAACCGCGGGAAAATCGTCTCGGCGCAGTAGCGAGGAACGGAGAAGCCTCCGCCGTTGTTGGCGTCGGATTGCGTCAGAGTCTTCGCGAAGGAGGTCGGCTTTTCATTGGACGCAGATCCGGCGTTCGATGAAAGTCCGCCGTCGTCGAAAGCGCTCTCGTTTTTGCCGACCGGAATTAACCTAATCTTAGCGTAGACCTCATCGGTCTCGGCGTCGGCGAGGTATTTCACGGCGGCGACGCGGCAGAGAATCATCGGCGGGAATTTCGGCAAGGCGCCGAAATCAACGGTGGTAAGTGTGTGCTCGGCGTGGCCCTGCGGGAAATAGAAGACTTTCGAGTTCACCGGCGGCATCTGGACCATTCCGCCGGCGCAGGCGTGCCATAGCTCGGAGTCTAAACTCCTTTCTCCCACCTCGTTCATACTTTCCCTCTCTCTACAATTCAATTTCTTCTTCAAATTAAACTATTCCTTCACTGCTCCTCTTCAATAAATGCTGCGAGTAATTCAGAGAGATCAATAATTCAGGAGCATGCAATTCAAAAATCAATATACCTAAATCACTATGAATTTACAGTTCATTAAAAGTCGAGATCTAAATCACTTTTACCTTCTTCAACCGAACATCGCGAAAACACTTCTCCAACCAACAGTAAGGATTCAAACTCAATTTGCAGCTTTATCACCGTGTAAAACGCACGCAAATGGATGTATTCACCTCTGTTCAAGGATTGTGTGAGCAGAATTTTATCTTATTTTTTAGAGAAAACGAAAAAATCGAAAAATTCCGAGACCGTTGGTTCAGGAATCAACGATCCAGACGCGAGTGTACGGATCTAGCTCCGCAAAAGAAGAAGAAGAAAACAAAAGAAATGTGAACAACGAACCAGAATCTCCGATTCTACGTGACGACGACACAATCGTACCAAAACATCTCCCCCAAAATCGTCGATTCCTCAACCGATAGTTGACGGAAAACGTCGTCCTCAACAATATTTGCTGTTCTACTCACACTCTCTCTCTCTCTTTGTCAAGCCATGTGGGAGAGACAAAACGACAACGTCTGAGAATGATACAAAGGTAAAGTTGTAAGAGGAGAGAGAAGTATGCGGTCTGACATGGATTTATGGTTGGTTTTGTAGTTATCTTCTGTCTTTCTCTCTCATCTCCCTCTCTCTCTCCTCTCTCTCTGCAAATCACTTCGCACCAGACAATACGGACAATTTACATTCAATGCCTTTCTACTTAATTCCACACTAATAATACACTACTACGCCATATTTAATTTGATTGTAGCATTTTCAATTAATTTATGATAAATATTTTGTCGGAGGTTGATTTTCCGGCGATAAAGAGGTGGCCGGCCGGCGAGTCAGGGAGAAGTTGAGAGGATATCGCGAGATTTTGTGACACGGACTTTATACCACTGTACGGGTTCTGCTGAAGTGTTAGTGGACCGGTTAATTTTATTGAGTTGACATATTTAACCCTCCCCACTTCGAAATTCTCTGTCCATTTCTTGCTTTTCACCATGGTTAAAAGTAAAACTATCTACTGTCCACAGTTTCCACTTTTGGCTCTCCCGACTAACCACAATAATTGTGGCTCAATTTATTTCGGCACGAGAATTTAGAAAGTATTGGAGATTGTCTAACTTTTTAAAATTTAATTTTGGATCACACATTTTTTACTTTTTTTTAGAAATGAGCCACTGAATTATGTAGAGAAAATTACCAGGACGATAGAGGGCCGAAGATGGGCCCGATGGAGATCGGCCCTCAACATATTAAAAAAAAAAAAAAAAGTTAAGCAGGGCCATCGGCCCTCAACTTAAAAAAAAAAAAAAAAAAAAGTTACTGATTGAGGGCCATCGCCCAACATTTGAAAAAATAAATAAAATTGTTGAGGGCCGATTCATCACTCATGAGATTGGCCCTCAACACAAATACTTATTGATTTTTTTTAAACATGTTGAGGGACGATGGAGATCGCTCTCCATCGGCCCCTGACACTCTGCGCCCACAAGAGGATAAAATGGCTAAATATGTGTTTTTATTTAGTAAAATGCTACATTTGTTTTTCGATTTATTCTTTTGACTAACAGTGAATATTAACACTTCTTTTATTATCCTTTCGCTCCCATAGAAAGTGTCTTCCTTCTATGTGACACGAAGATTAAGAAAATAAAAATATTTAGTGTATATTATTTGTATTTGGTTTGTTAATTTTGGTCCACATATTATTTATCTTTTTTAGAAACAAAACACTTTCGAAAACGAAAATAAACTTTTGAGTATTAACTTTTGAAAATTGGGTTATTTTTGAAAAAAAGGAAAAGTAATTTTTATAGGACCGATAGAGTATTAACTTTTGAAAATTGGGTTATTTTTTAGGTTTGCATTTAATTATGAATATAAATGGATTTTTATATTTCACTAGGGTGGTTGTTGAGTGAAAAGGCATATGGAATAGTGACATCATTGTTTTGTTGCTATTTTTGGGATCAAAAGTATGTCACACCCAATCTTTTCACCTCCTACTTTTACTCCCATTTATATTTATATCTAATATAATAATATGAACCGTTCGGCATATTAATTTTTAATTGGAACCTTCATATAGTAATAATCATAATGTCTTTCGGTCAATTTATACTGTATGAAAATTCGGTATGTCGTACTTTTTACATTATGTTGGATCTTATTGTTTCACAATGTATTACAGTTAAACGATAAAGTAATAATCTTGAAATCGAGAAAAAATATTCATTTAACGAGTTATTATTTTATCGAACATTATTTTAGTGCAATGATCCATATTGGGATCGGAAAAAATTATTATCTTAGCGAGATTATTATTTTATCGAATATTACTTTATCGAGGTTTAACTGCAATTGATATATAGCGGTATTATAGTATATATCGATTTCTCAATATTTATTGATATACTATAGTATCTAAAATTTGATATACTCCATCTCTCCAGCTTGACCTTATCTTATTTTTCTTTTTTGGTTGTCCCATTTGATTTGTCTTCTTTCCTAAGAAGAAAAATAATTATTACACAAACTCTCACTTTTTCTTTGTGGGACTTACCTATTTACAAACAATCACCCATCTACACATAATCACTCACTTATCTTAATCTCCATGCCGAAAAAAAAAATAAAAACAAGTCGGACGGGATGAAGGGAGGGACTCAGGGAGTAAATATTATACGATATCAAAAATTACAGTACACTGATAATTTTAATATTTTATTATATCAGATACGATAAATGGGGTATACCGAATTTCGGATATTATTTCCCACCTTAATAGAGTCTCTAATGAAGAATATTATTGTTATAAATCAAAAAGTTACAAAAAATCATTCCTCCTTTTAGGTAGACATGAATTAACTTATTATAACTACTAGTTATAATTTAAAAATAGACATGATTCATCTACTTAACGCTTTTATTATTAAGAATTTTGTGAATATAAATAGGGCATAAGAGGTTGGCCCATCCCTTTTCCTTGTCTAAAATTTGATACAATTTAACAACTTAGCAACCCTAACTATATACAAGTAATTTTCAATCAATTTCTCTACTAACCTATAGTTGCCTCTTACCAATCTTTCCTTCGAACATGAATCGACATTGTAATCGTGATAGATACATGGGATCAAACAAAATGCGATTATTTCGTTAATATGATGTGTCTCGACTTAAAAGTTGGTACGGTATCGATATGTAGATGCATATTAATACAATTAAGAGATGTACGGAAAAATTGCATTTTGATTCACTAATTTTCGATACTGCGATCATAAAATCCCATGATTGTCATATACTTTCAATTTGCGGTTAAAAGTTATGAGATTAAAATTACACCATTTAAAGTTATTAGATTAAAATAATAAATAAATTAAAATTTATGGGACCGAAGATGCAATTTTCGCGGCCAACAAAGCCAGCTTCAAGACTTGTTTTTATTTCAAAAGAGGCCCTCCACCAACATTACACCCTTTTTGTTATGGAATTGCTTGTAATGAATTCTTCAATTTTGTCCCGAAAAGTGTCAATAATGCAAATCAATTCCAAGAATGCATGTTCTAAATTGAATGTACATTTCTCTAACATCCACTCTTTATCTCTCTATATTCCTTTGGTCCCATCGAGCTTGTCCACTTTATTTTCAGCGCGGTAATTTAGAAAAATTAGTATAGATTGATAGAGGTGTAGAACCCATACATTAATTAATAATTTAGAATTAATTTGTGAAGCAGAAGCGTGAGACTCATTTAATTAATATTTTTAAGTTGATTTGAGTTATTAAAAGTGTGGGACCTACTTCCTTTTTTAGAAACTGGACAAATACGGTGGAACAGTCCGAAAATGAATACTGGACAAGTTCGGTGGGACGGAGGGAGTATATAAAACACACTTTATTAGTTATAGAAACTTGACAAATTCAGTGGGATAGCCCGAAAAGGAACATTGTACAAGTTCGATGGGACGGAGGGAGTATATAAAAATTAGTATAGATTGATAGAGGTGTAGAACTCATACATTAATTAATAATTTAGAATTAATTTGTGAGGTAGAAGCGTGAGACTCATTTAATTAATATTTTTAAGTTGATTTGAGTTATTAAAAGTGTGGGACCTATTTCCTTTTTTAGAAACTGGACAAACACAGTGGGACAGTCCGAAAATGAATACTGGACAAGTTCGGTGGGACGGATGGAGTATATAAAACAAACTTTATTAGTTTTAGAAACTTGACAAATTCAGTGGGAGAGCCTGAAAAGGAACATTGTACAAGTTCGGTGGGACGGAGGGAGTATATAAAACACACTTTATTAGTTTTAGAAACTTGACAAATTCGGTGGGACAACCCGAAAATGAATACTGGACAAGTTCGGTGGGACGGAGGGAGTACATAAAACACACTTTATTAGTTTTAGAAACTGGATAAGTTCGGTAGGACGGTCCAAAAAGGAATACTAGATAAGTTCGATGGCGGTCCAAAAAGGAATACTAGATAAGTTCGATGGGACGGAGGGATTATATAAAAACATACTTCCTCCGTCCCATTATTAGTTGCCACCTTTCCTAATTCGGATGTCCCGCTATTAGTGGCGACGTCCCAAATTGGTAAGAAAATACCACTCTCTTTCCTACTTTATCATCTTATCTCTCATACTTTATCATCTACTTTCATTATTATATTCATTTCTCTCTCATACTTTTTTATTTTCTCTTTTCTACTCTCTCATTATCACACTCATTTCTCTCACCTACTTTATTATTTATTCATCTCTCATACTTTATTACATATTTCCTTAATTCTCGTGCCGAAAAGAAAGACGCCACTAATAATGGGACGGAGGGAGTACTTTGTTAGTTTGACAAGAGAAGATCCAAAAAGGGAGTCTCGTGGGTAAAAAGAGATTTTTCTTGCAGTGAACTGCCACTGCATCTAAAAGAGACTAGCAGGTCTACAATAATTTATCGATTAAATAAAAATGTAATACTAATAATTCAATTAAAAAAGAAGTCAATTTAATAAGGGTAAAATCGGGATATGAAGAAAAGGAATTGTGCCCACCAGACATGCGGAATGGATTGTCCATCCGACATTTGTGACAGCCAACGTTTCTCAACTACTGTAAGAAAAATTATTAAATAAAAGACATTAAATGGGCTCGATTTCCAGCTATGCCCTCGGTTTTGTCTGGACCATTTTTCTGCTGTTTTTGGGCTACACGACAATATACGTTACAGTTTGCCTTCGATAAGTATAAAGTGCAAAAATGAGTTTAACTATAAATGCGTCTTCACGTGCAGATAATAAAAAAAGTGAAATTAGCAAAAATAAATGAAGTTACTTATTTAAATGTAAAAATAGACAACTTAAGCCAAATATGCAAAAATAAGAATTGTCTCTTTTTTGCCCTATATCCATTAGTTTTAATAATTTAATATTTAGACTATCTATAACTAGTGTTATATATATATATATGAAAAATGTATTTATCTTCATGTATCTTAAAATAAAATAATTCATAATTATGCTTATTAAGTATTCTTGATTAAATGTAATAATTAATTAAAATCATGAAAATGTAGGTCTCTAGTGATTAATTTATTTATATATATATTATTTCGACTATATTTTGAATATCTAATATTTCGAATATATATATGGAGTGATTCCCGTGTGAACAATCCTTATCGTGTGAACGTGTGAACACTGCACTTTAAAGACGAACGTATTGCACTTTAAAGGTAAATATGCTGCACTTTAACACTACACTTTACGAACTGCACTTAAAGACAAATGTACTGCACTTTAAGTATTGCACTTTAAAATACAGTTTTTTTGCATTTAAAGTGCAGTGCATTTGTCTTTAAAGTGCAGTGTTCACACGATAAGAGGTTGTTCACATTTGAAAATGCTTCTATATATTAGATAAACAACAGAAAAATTATATCTTCTTAATTAACTACTCAATTAATAAAAGTTTAGCAAAACTGTTAACAAATTTACAACAAGTACAAAAAACAATATGAAAAATTATGAATATAAGGGGCAAAAAAGAGATAATGTCTATTTGTGCATATTTGGCATAAGTTGCCTATTATTGTATTTAAGGTGTTGGATTTGCCTATTTCTAATTTTTTCCCATAAAAAAATACTACTCCCTCCGTCCCATCAAATTTATCCACTTTCTTTTCGGCACAATAATTTAAGAAAATTAGTATAGATTGATGTGTGGGACCCCATACATTAATTAATAATTTAGAATTAATTTGTAAAGTAGAGGTGCAAGACTCATTTACTTAAATTAATATTTTTTAGTTGATTTGAATTGTTAAAAGTGTGATATCTACTTTTTTTAGAAACTTGACAAGTTCTATAGGACAACTCGAAAAGGAATATTGGACAAGTTCGGTGGGACGAAGTGAGTATTATATTTAAAATTAGCAATTAATAATTATGTTACTAGTGGGGTTGGGGATGTGTGCTAATTAGGTTATTAATTCTTTTGTGATATCCATGTTAATGCACGTGGCAATTAATGATTGGGCGTGGAGGACTAACTCAAGCATATGTGACATTGCATTTCCTTACTAATGTATCATATGACTTGAACAATTTAGGCAAAAGGGTTTTGAAATTAAGAATTGATAGATAAATAAATAAAAGATACAAATAAAATATTTAATTAGAACTATCGAAATCAAGATTTTTAAACTATATTTGAAAAATTAGGATTTTTCAAGCCTTAATAGAGTTAAAACTCTTTAAATTAATAATTTTGGGAATGGAAAAAAAATTTCTTTAATGATGTTATACTTTATTGAACAATATATTAGTCTATTGACCCAAATCGAAATAAAAAAAAATATTATCTAAGGAAAGTTATTATACTCTATCAAATACTCCCTCCGTCCCGTTTAAAGCGATGCGTTTCTTTTCGGCACGAGAATTAAGAAAGTTGATGATAAAATATGAGAAAATGTTAAATGATAAAATAAGAGAGAGAAATGATAAAAAAATGATAAAGTATGAGAGAAAAATAATAAAATAGAAGTTAATTTTTATTTTTTTTGGAAAATTATTTCCTTATTAGGAAACGCGTCACTTTAAATGGAACACCCTGAAATGGAAAATGCGTCTCTTCAAATGGAATGGGAGAGAGTATTACTTAATCGAGATTTCACCGTAGCTTTAGTAGGTTTTATCCAAAACCCACAACTGATAATTTGAGTGAATAATCCTGAAACCGAACCCAACTCCAAGACTAATTACTAGTTTCTCACATGTCTTCTCCACAATTAACAAGAATTCTAAAAAAAATTAAAAATCCTTCTGCAAAATACTACAAGAAAGGGGACCAATAACATTGAATGAGGAAGGTGACTTAGCCAATGGTGACTGCCCTGTCCCTATTGGTCCCTATTATAATTTTTATTTATGGTATCCAAATAAATGTCTTTCAACTCACAATAACAAGAATTGCAGATATTGATCATATCATATAAGGCAAAGACTTTTAGGACCAAAATATCACAACCTTAACCTTTGCACAGAATGTCAAAATGGATCATCTACACCATGTTCTAACTATGTGAGAGAACTGACTACCATTGGCGGAACTAGAGGGGGTTGGAGGGTCGACTGACCCCCAACCGATGGAACTTCGACTAAATAGGGTATAAAATTCGTATTGCTTATACATAATTTTAGTAAAAAATATAATTAATTATTTCTTTGTAGTGTAGTTGGTTAATGACTTTTAACTTTTTTTAAGCAGAGGTCTCATGTTCGAACCCAACGCACTCATTTGATTTTTATTTTTAGACTTTTAAATTATTTATTTTCTAGTTTTCTTTAATTTTATTACAAGTATAATTATTACAATATATATGCATAACTCTCTCACATGTTATAAATATTTTTCTCTCTTTCTTCTACTAGTTATATAAGTATCTTTCTCAGCGTAACAAATACAAAAAATAATATATATTATATCTTTCATATCGTGTTTGTGTTCGAACCATTTAAAACTATATTTAGCAACTCTCGATTTTTTATCTGCTTTCGGCCACCGTTGTTCCTCTACTTCGACCCCCAAACTTCATAGCTCTAGTTCCGCCACTGCTGACTACCATGCCTCAGAACAAAATTTCTAGAGAGAGAGAGAGAGAGCATCTATTTCAGCACAAACATGATCATGCAAGTAGCTAAGTAATCATAGAACAAACTTTGTAATGTGGGGGTTAGTTAGTGGTACCTCTGTTGTGACTTCAGCCTTGATCATTTGTATGACTTCTTTGTGGAGATTGGAGTGTTTGGATGGGATGAATGTGGGGACTTGCTGCCGGTCGATATTCGGGCGGATTTATACCGGACCCCACATGCATTGCAGAGAGTTCTTGGCCCTAAAGGCCCTTCTCTCCATTGTGGAGTCTTAATTGATTGGCAGTGTGCAGACTTCTTGATCAGTCCAATTGAAGAATGGGAGGGATAGGAGTCCTCCGGGGAGGGAAATGACTTTTTAGTCCTCTCTTCAGTTTTGTTGGGAAGTGAAGGCTTTTTGCATTTGATGGATAAATTCTTCTTCTTCTTCTTCAAGGAGGAGCCACTGCTTTCTATATGCTTGGCTAGCCATATTTGCTTGGGAGCTCCAGCCTTATATGGGGGGGGGAGGAATATCCTTGGCTAGCTGCTTTCCCTTGGGAGATCGAGTAATCTGCAGTTTTCCGTTCACCACGAGTACAAGATGAGTGCGAATAGATGAACCACAAACCACATGAATCAAGTGAAGCAGAACGGTGATATGCAAAGACTTTACTTCAAAGAATATACTCCCTCCGTCCCATATATTTAGTTCAGTATACGTTTTCAGACTGTTCCATCGATATAGTCCATTTTCTTTATATCTTTAGCTTCTTATAAATGTATAATTTTAATTTTATATTTAATTATATGTGAATAAGAAAATCTTGAAGCAGTTCGAAACTACAAATTATTGAGTGGTGTGATGGTGAGTAGAATGAAAATCTCGATTTTAATTCTGTAATGTTGCATCGGTTTATTATAGAGAGTGCATTGTCACAAAATAAGTGATGGATGGAAAATGAATGTGGATTTATTTATAATTATTCTAATATATGATTAATTTTTGCCATACTTTAAGCTTGTATAGGAAACTATGTGCATGGCAACTAAATTAGTGCTAATATTTATATCGTAGATAAATTTATTAGAAAATACGGACAATTTGAAAACCTTAACTTTATATCGATTGATTCAATACAACAATACGTCCATTATCATATACGATGATACTCTTATTATTATGTACGACAATTAAACATTATTTAAATGTTTTTTTTAATATCTTTTGCTTTTATATTTTTCTAAATTAATTGTTTGATCTACGTGTCGTATCTTAGGTCGAATCTTGTTTAAATTATACTCCCTCCGTTCCATTGGAAGCGTCTTGTTTTTCATTTTGGGCGTCCCATTGGAAGCGTCTTGTTTCTAAAAAAGGCAAGAATATGTGGACAAAATTTAACTATCCAAAAGTCAAACAATATACACCACACATTATCATTTTCTTAACATCCGTGCCCATTGAAAACAAGACGCTTCCAATGGGATGGAGGGAGTATTATTTTATGAATAAATTAAATCAAATGTAGGATATTTTTGCCATCCCTTAAACTTGCAATTGAAAGGGAAGTGATCACCTATCCAATAAATTCATGTTCAATTGATGTCCGATTCAAAATGACATAATTTTGTATTGAAAAATTATAAATTAGAAGGATAAGATTGAAAAAAGAATTTAATAAATAATTAAAAACTGCATTTTTTTAATACAAAACTACGTCATTTTAAATCAAATATCAATTGGACAGAAATTTATTGGACAGTTAAACTCATTCCCAATTGAAAATATAATCTTATCTTATATGTGTAATATATAAAAACTCATTTGATACATCCTTGTAGAAGATGTGTATACAAAAGAAAAAAAAGAGAAAATTTTGAATGTGATGAAAGCCCAGTCTCTCTCATAACCCATCATCCATCAATCCCTCTCTCTCTCTCCAATTTTTTTCTATAATGCAAACACACAAACACACATCTACAACTTCACTTTTGAACTTCTCCTTCTGGAGTTTACAAAGAGCAAAATGAAGACCAGCAGCATTACACCAATGATAGCCAAAAACAGAGATTTCCAAGAAACAGAGGTACCGTAGAAGCCCCGGTAGGCGCTTACCGTTACACTTCCCTGCAGTCAAAATCACAGTAGATATAACGCGTTTCCAAACTACACAATCCACGCGTAAATTCATTCCAAAACACGACTACTTACATCATAAGCCGGGTAGTGTGTTTGCTCTTTTTTGAAGATGTGCTGACCGTACTTGTAGAGCTCTATGTCTAGGCTGTTGAGTAATGCAATCTCATGAATAAGGGATTCGGGAACTTTTCGACGAGCCTGAAGATAGTAAAGAAATCGATTATCATAAGCAAGTGTTAGAATGGAATTATCAAGCTACACCAAACAAAGCTATTTAGCATTTACCTCTTTCGTGAAGTTTGCGGAGATCTGCTTCAGAGAATTCACACGCCTCTCGGTTTGAGTCTTTCTTAATGTTAAAATGCAAGAATTGTATGCTTCCATTAGTTTCCCCACAGTCCACTGATTAAAAATGATGCCAAAGAGTTAACAAAAGTAAAGATTTAAGTACTCCCTCCGTCCCAAAATTCTTGTCCACTATGGTGGCGGCGTGATTTTTAAGGAAAGTTGTTAGTTGTGTGTAATAATTTGCCAAAAAAGGAAAGTAGACGAGAATTTTGGGACGGCCCAGTATGGTATAGTAGACAAGAATTTTGAGACGAAGGGAGTATTAAACATGACGGATAAGAGAAGATGTACAAATGCTTACCTTTTCCTTTCCAGTCGACGACACATTCTTTAGAGTTTGATAAGTATTGTTGTTCTGCAGTTCAGAAGAAATAAGTCACTGCAACGATATTTGGTTGTCGAAACACATTGAGACGAACATTAGTTTCTTACTTTCTCGATAGTATCGTAGTCCGTTTTAGAGAAGGAGCCCTGTTCTGCAAAAGATCAACAGTACCGTACATGTTAAGGAGAACATTTTCCCACTCTAAATGTAAAGCATAACAAATACTCCCTCCGTCACGCTAAAAACAGTTCACTTTCCTAATTGAGACGTCCCACTAAAAAGTGGCTCAGTCCAAATTGTTAGTACTTTCTCTCCTACTTTATCATCTTCTCTCTCCTACTTTATCATTTACTTTCTCATTATCTCACTTATCTTCCATCTCCTACTTTATTATCCATTCTCGCATTATCTCACTCATTTCTCTCTCTTACTTTATCATCTTCTCTCTCCTACTTTATCATTTACTTTCTCATTATCTCACTTATCTTCTCTCTCCTACATTATTATCTATCCTCGCATTATCCCACTCATCTTCTCTCTCTTACTTTATCATCTACTTCTCTCTCATACTTTATCTACTCTCTTGATAACTGTGCCGAAAAAAATGAGAGGAAGTAATTGAGACTAACCCGAGTTGGAGTTGGATGGTTTGTGCTTAGAGATAACCTGCGCGGCAACTATGTTCGCAAACAAATTGGCTGATTCTTTGTGGTTTTCAGTCAATCCAACATAAAGCATGTTATCCAACTTCTTCTGCAAGATTCACAATTCCGTAGCACGAGTGAATCGTAAAATGAAAAAAGAAACAAACCGGGGAAGCAACAATTGTAATTGGTTTTAAAACGCGGTTAGTGGATCAGTCTACCGTACCTTTGCAACTCGAAGCACATATTCCCCAAGCGAATGATACTTGAGTACACAATGCCGCACTTCATGTGCTCCCGCGAAATAAGAGTTGTTTGTCAAACCGACAATCTGAGAATCTCAGAACAAATTAGCAATCTTCGGATCGCCTCTAAAGATTATTTTTTGGAACGCGATATCTATTAACGAAGTACTCCCTCTATCCCACTCCAATTGTCCAGTTTCTTTTCGGCACGAAAATTAAGAAAATTGCTAGTTGTGTGTAAAGGAATAATAAAATAGTGGAGTCCACTAAATTATATAGAGTATTGCTCCCTCCGTCCCACTCCAATTGTTCAGTATTCCTTTTCGGGCTGTCCCACTCCAATTGTCCATTTTCCCTTTTTAGTAAATTAATATTCTATAAATTTAGCAGACCCCACTACTTTATCACTTATCTACTCACAACCAACAACTTTCTTAATCTCCGTGCCGAAAATAAATTGGACAATTGGAAAGGGACGGAGGAAGTACTATACTAAAAAGGGAAAGTGGACAACTGGAGAGGGAGAAGTACAACCCAAAAATGAATATTGGACAATTGGAGTGAGACGGGGGAGTAATTTGACAACACTAGAAGGTACAGAGCAACTGAGCAAAGAGTATTACCTGGAAAGTGGCTCCATTGTGGACATTATCTCGAGTAACGGGGTCGTTAATGTACTCACGCAGAGGCATAACGATGTCTTCCATATCATACGGGTCGGTTGTCGCTAAACGAACCTGCCCTCTAAGTTTTCTAACATCCCTCTGCCATAAGACAAAGAAAAAAGTTATTGTATGCCGGTATCTCATAATGAAACCAATATACGAGAACAAACAATCCGTAGTATTGAGGGAAAAACTCAACCACAATTTCCGACCATGGTAACATACGCGTGCAAAGAGGTCTTTTCTCATCCACGGAACCAAATACTTCCATGGCCAGATATCGAGAGTGCTTACTCCAGACGTCTTGTTACGTGCCAATCGGCCCATTCTTTCAGCAGTTGTTAAATTAGGATAAATTAGGAACCTAGAAGCCACCTCCATGGAAAATTCGTAAGAGCTAAAGACACGTTGGATAGGGTCTCTAAGAATTGTCATCACCGATGTTCTCTCCGTACGGAGTTTGGACGTCAAGCTGTAGTCATCATGCGTGGTTAATAACCGGCAACCCGATTCTCTGCATGATGAAAAATAAAATCCCACCATCTTATATATCTCTAGATTATGTAAGGAAAAAAAAAAATGCAAGATCGAATATAGCTGTTTCAACTTTCAACCCACTATTTGACATTCGATCACGACTCGGGCATATAAAAACACCATGAAATCAGTGGCAGACCTACATGTAGCCAAGGAGAGGCAATTGCCTCTCCTCAATTTTGTGTGTGAAATACCTATTATGCCCCCATCAATTAAAAAACAAATTAGAGAAGATAAATCTCATTCTCAAATCTCAGTTTATGTTCTGCACTTCTACTCCAATGGGTGATGAATGAACGGACAATAATGTGGTGATTTATATTGAGAAAGATATATTTAGTATTATTACTAATGCACCTATTATTGAGAAATTTCATAATACTGCAAACTGTAGAGGCCGATTACAGATTAATTTTTAATGGATTAATTGTACAGTATATTTTGCTATAACACGTTTACATGTTATTAAGCGTGTTATATTCTGCCCCCCTTCCTAAAAATCTTGCGTCCGCCCCTGCATGAAATGCTTTTTTCCTCAAATGAGAAGATAGAAGGCAAGCCCGTCGAGTAAATAAATACGAACTATTTTCTCATAATAATAGTCATTATTCCACATCTTTTGGAACTTTTCGCGAAAGAACTAAATATCTCGTTGTGATAACCTAATTCTCATGATACTTACTGCAACTACAACGATCCTTGTACGAGAACTAAATCATTTGAAAATGCAAGATGAACTGATTTGTTGATCGTGTAGGGGTTTTAAACTTCGAATTATTAAAAATCAATAACTTTCAACGACAAACATTATAAGGATATTAAGCGTTACCTTGGATTATATCTCAGCTTATCATAAGACCGAGGACATTCGAGGGAGCTTGCGTATAGCTTTTTCAAGAAACTACATAAGACATTAGAACGCTTTCATTAATTAAAATTTTTAGTGAGAAATCAAGGAGCACCATATGAGATAGAAAATCCGAAGAATTTACCACTGATGGTATGCCCGTCCCCCTGTTCGAGGCACATGAAGAAAAAACAGCAAGTCGCGCAAGGCATGTTGGTCGCCACTAACTTCAGCATCGGTCGAAAAGGATGCCCAGTTCTTGACAATACGTTCACAGTTCTTGTAACCATCGTCCGTCAAAGATGCCCCGATTTCGACATAAACTAATAGGAGGAAAAATGAGATGTTATTGACGAAACCTTTATAAGTAAAGAACAGAAAATCGTTCTTCGAACATTTCACGTACTCTATATAACTCTGCATGCACGGTCCTAACGGTGCTCGAAAGAAATAGGCAAACAGAGACGATGCAAAAGAGGCGTGATCCGAAGTTGGGTAGTAATGTTTTATCTTACAAGTTGCATCAAGTTTCAAATCTATCCCATCTTTAGTATCATGAGACAAAAGCAGAACTCCCTCCGTCCCATTATTTATGTCTCATATATCATTTTTCGTCCGTCCCATTATTTATATCCGATACCCAAAAAAGTAGACTCCATCACTTTATACTTTTCCACCACCAACTTATCACTTTACACCCACTATTTTATTCTCCGTGCTCGTTAAGGGGGCATAAATGATGGGACGGAGGGAACCGGAGTTTCATTCTTTGTACTCTCAAACAATTCTAAACAGAACAGTATCAACAAAACCGAAAAGCATTGGCTTGTAAACATTGCAACATAATCTAAAACACGAGAAAAGCATTTCGAAACATGAATTCTTCGACGTCGAATATATACAGACTACAGAAATGAGAAACAAAACAGGAAGAAGCCATCTTTAGTCTTTACATACAAGAAGAGGAAAAACTCACCAGAAAGAAGAAGCTCGAGGAGGAGCACCAAAACTGGATGAACTATCTTGCACCTCATCCCAATTAAATCCTTTTCTATCATTAAATAAATAAATAAATAATCAAATTAACCCCCAAAATGATAATTCAGTCATTTAAAAAAAATAAAAAGAAAAAAAAAACGCAAAGCTGAAATCTTCCTCAAAAATCCACAACAGAGACTAACAAACACATTGGGAGCATCGAAACCTAATTTCAAGTATAAGCACGAAATTCCACGTATAGACCCACAAAAACTTGAAGTATTCAAACCACAAAGCTTCACGATCGGGGAGAAAATGGACTTACCACTCGTCGAACTCCTCCGGCACCCCGCCCAATTTTTCCGGCGGTTTCAGCCCTTCCAATCGGTGAAGTCCGAGGCGAACCGTTCAGATCTGCTGCTTCATTTCAGCCGAAACTTAATCATGAATTTAAGGAGCTCGGAGTTATCTCCGGTAACGCCATTCGAGCGGAGTAACGGCGGGGAAAGGAAGAGAGAGAAACCGCCGGGAAGTCGAGGGTAAAAGAGGAATTAGGAAGTATACAGAAGAACTGGGAGCTACAGTCAACTGAGTCAAGACACAGTCAATGACAGTGATGGAGAGGGAAGTTACGACAAAGCCCTTCTGTTTCAAGTGTGCACTTATTAAATAGACAAGTAATTATGTTTCGTTTCATTAAAAGGAAGTTACATAGGAGTATTACCAATTTTATATATTAGCCAAATTTAATTTTAGGGATTTTATTTTATATATTACTCAAATTATTGAATTCAAATTGCACCCTAATTAGATTAATATTTTATAATTATTATTAAATCGACCATAACTATCAATCACTTATGAAAAAGTTAGAATACTTACTAAGCTACATGTAACCTAATTAGATTAATGACATGTACTCCCTCAATCCCATAGATTTTGTCTCATTTCTCTTTTTTTGTTATCCCATAAATGTTGTCTCATTTTTTAAAAAATTAAAATTGTGTGGTTAAGAATCAACCACAAGTTGAGGGACCCACCACTCTACACACAACCAACAATTCTCATTAAATCTCATGCCGGAAAATTATAGAACATCTATGGGACGGAGGGAGTACTATTTGCAGAACCTTTACAACCGTCACATATAAAATGTACTGCCTCCGTCGTGCTAAAAGTGACTCAAAACTTTTCGCTATGAGAATTAAGAAAGTAGTGTTTTATGTTGTACTCCCTCTGTCCTGCCCGACTCGTATTGTTTCTTTTCGGTACGAAGATTAAAATGAGTAGTTGGTTGTGTATAGAGATGTAAGTCCCACAAAGAAAAAGTAAAAGTTTCTACAATAATTATTTTCATTTTAAAAAACAGATAATTGAAGTAGGACAACCCGAAAAGGAAAACAAAACAAATCAAGCAGGACAGATAGAGTATACGTTTTGACTTTTTTTCTAGTTAAATCTGGTTCACAAAATTTTCGCGTTTTTAAAAATGAACCACTTTTAATGGGACGGCCCAAAAAGGAAAACGAGTCACTTTTAAAGAGGTCGTATTAACATATAAGAGTACAAATTGTGCGACATAAAAACTTCTCCGTGCTCAAACATTACATTATCACCAAACATTCAACATACACAATACAAACTGACAGTCTGAAATCTAACGAAGTTACAAGATTATATGTTCTTTCTTAACCAATACATCTTTAAACTAAAAGACAGAGCAGCAGAGCACCTCTGGCTTTTGCTTGTTTCACAGTTTCACTGCAGCCATGAAAGTACAGCAGGAACCATGCGAGAAAGCTTGGATTTGAATGATTCTTCTCCAAATAGAGAACTGTGCAAGTCCATCTTAACCTTCCGAATGCGCGTGGTTAACGACGTATCGTCGCATGCAGATGGTTTGGGAGACCCTTTATAAGCATTGCAGATATAGCTTTTGTAGTTTCTGTAGTCCTGCAAAGCCAAATAAGATGGTAGATTCAGAAAGTGCTTGGCTAGATGAACACGAGTCGTAAAACGAACGATCATGGGGGGGCGTTTCGTTCAGACTGGGCAGTGCTTGTATGTGAAGCAAAAACCAATATCTCATGTTAAAGAATTAGTATAAGCATCAAGTCAAGCTCAAGCTAATCTACTTCATCATATTGGAGCAAAGCATAAGATATTTCAAGCATGGAGGAATAGAATTGATAATGCCTGCTTATGGTTAATATTGAAACGAATTTGTATCGTGCTTCGAAGGAAAGGCAGAGATACTCACATCATAGAGGGGTTGGCCATCCACAACTACCCACGGGACATACGTATGTGGTGGTTCGAGTGCATTTGTTTGAGCCCCGTATTGTAGTTCAAGCTGCATGAGTCAATACTAGGTGAGTACAAAATGGCGATACGAGGAAACACATGATAAGATAAATCAAAGCTTGTAGCCAACATGAATCATTTGCAGGACTATATTGTGGCAAGGAATTGAATACATTCCAAGTAATCGAGTTAACCATCTTAATAACTAAACAAAGGAAATCATGCAACAAGGTTGGAATGGACTAATCAGATAGTCTACCAGTCTCCAAAAATAACCAAGAAATAGCTAAACTTTCAAGTGATTAACACCTCTCAAGACTCAAAGATAGAATAGCATTCGATAATGGAGTCATGGAAAAGATTCATTTCATCACACTTTCGAGTAAGATTCCTATGTACATTTGAAATCGGAAGATAATCCACATAAAACCGCATCCATTGCAAACAACAGACAAATTAGTAAGGCAAAATTGGAGCAGTGGTTGAAACTAACCTCTTTTCCACGCTCACTGGTAAGACAACTCATGACAGGAGAGGCATCCAGATTCAACTTCTCAAAGCAAGACTCCCATTTAGTGTAGTTACCGTAGTACACAAGACTTTCGATGCAGTAGATAAATGGGAAATGATCGTTCTGCATCAGGAGTTTGACATGGAATAGTAAAGGGACATTATAAAAAAGTATACCAAATACTCCTAACTCCTTATCAACCGGAAGTACAGTAAATCCATGGCACACAAATTAAATCAAGGAAATAATCCTACTAGGTGATATTCACAACCTATTAAGGTATCTCATATTAAATATAAAAAGTAAACTAAATTCAAGGAATTATACTAACCACATTAGGCCAGGTATCAATTGCACAGGCCTCCACAAAGTTCAGTAAGCATTCATATTTACCATGCTGCAAACCCAACAAGAAACAAATTAGTTCTTCATACACAATTCACAAAATCCTAGCATACAATGCTCACTATACTTACATAAATCACCTACACTAATGAAGAATATTATATACATAACCTGGCATTTAAAGGTTTGAGTGCCATAAATCTTGGCATTTCCCCAAGGGACTAGTTCGAGATCAACAACACTAATGAGCCCATTACTGAAGATTGTATCTAAAGAATCTACCACAAAACTGGCACTGTAAGGGCAAAGGGTTTCATAGTATAAACCCACTGAAACATTCTTGCAAGAAATGGGTGGCGTTAACGGGGTGGCAGATAGAAAGCTAAGAAGCAAGAAAACTTTCATTGAGGGATAAAAGAAAGCCATTGCAAAGGCAAAAGAGAGAGAGTCTTATGGGTCAGCCAATCTAGGTATAGGAATTCATTGCAAGGGTTATATTTTAAGGCGGAGCTGCTGATCAATATCTGCAAGAAAAGCTCGTGGCAAGATGTAATCCAGTCTGACTGCCACAACTCCATCTCCAGTTGGACCAACAAAAACGAATAGTCCAAACGAGCCTTCATAATAATAAATGTCAGCAGATTTCTCCTTTTTTTCAACACTAAATATTGATATTGTTTCAACTTGTATAAAATTACTCATCAATACAAACGTGTCTACTCTATCAGAATTAGAAGTGATGAAATAGCGAATAGAAATGGAGGAGATCAGAAATTCATTGCAATACTATCACCTTCACGGAAATTAAGCGACGAAGCACGATAATACCTAATTAATTAGACGATTATATGACCGAAAACACAAAAATTCGAATTCCTGAACACTTTCTAAATCGAACTACTGTGAATTCCATGATCAACGTGGCTAACTAAAGCAAAACATACTACGGAAGCTAATAACCAGTTAATCCATTGCATATACGCCACCGTTTCATGTTCACTGTTCGTATTCCGAAATTAGGATCCGAATAGAGAGGGGAGGGAGAGAGAGAGAGAAATGAACGGCGAGAAAGGATACCTGGCAAACAATAGTACCATCAGATTTGATTTTAGCGTTTCCATAGGGATAAAGCTTCAGATCGGTGATGGAGATGAGGTCAGACTCGAAGATTTTGTAGAGGTAGTTGACCATGAAATTGGAGCAGTAGGGGCAGAGCGTCTCGTAGTAGAAATCCAGCCTCACTTTCTCGCCGGCGGCAGTAGCGGAAGCGGAACAAATGATTGATAAAACCAAGAGCAATCGGAAAGCATCCATGGCGGATTAATTCGGATTTCTGCTCCACTCCGTCACTCAATTTGTATGCGATAATGCGACCAGATTGATATGTGATTTAAATAGTCCGTTTGACTCCTTGGCCATTTTAATTTTTAACGTTCAAATAAGCTCCCACGTTTGCGTGGACAACTATTTTTTTTAATTTTGGCAAATTGACAAAAATAGTTCTCAAACTTCGCGATTTTGCGATTTTCGTCCTCGAATTATTTTTTTTTGTTTTCTTGTCCCTGAACTCGTTGTTTTTGCGATTTTGGTCCTGACGTCAAATTTTCCGTCAATTTAAACGGCAATTTATTTTTTTTTTGTTTTTTTTTTAAATAAAAGGGCAAAATCGGAATTTTTTTCTGAGGACCAAAATAGCAAACGAAAATTAATTTAGGACCTATTCAAAGATGAATATACGAAAAATATACGAAAAATATGAAAAATATACGAAAAATATATGAAAAATATACGAAAAAAATGATACGAAAAATAGTAAAAAAATGCGAAAAATATACGAAAAAAATGATGAATAGTAAAATAATATACGAAAAAATAATTTAGGACCTATTCAAAGATGAATATATGAAAAATACGAAAAATATACGAAAAATATAGTAAAAATATACAAAAAATATACGAAAAAAATATGAAAAATATACGAAAAAAATGATACGAGAAATAGTAAAAAAAAATATGAAAAATATACGAAAAATATACGAAAAATATAAGAAAAATATAAGAAAAAAATGATGAATAGTAAAAAAAATATACGAAAAATTATGACATTAGTGGAAGGACATTAACGAATATACGAAAAGTGCCACGGATAACCCAGGGGGCGCGTTACATCCCTGCCCCCTAGGGTTAAGATGTAAGGGTTTTAGTAGAATTCACCCGCCCCCTACGAGTAGTCACTTGGAGCTTAGACCGGGACCCTAGCATGTCCAAGCTCCCCGAATCATGTATGCTATATACTATTGTACATATTGTATATATATATATATATATTTTCTATATAGTGGTACTAATGTCATCATTTTTTCGTATATTTTTTGTATATCCGTTAATGTCCTTCCACTAATGTCATCATTTTTCGTATATTTTTTTTACTATTCATCATTTTTCGTATATTTTTCATATTTTTTTTCGTATATTTTTCATATATTTTTTTCGTATATTTTTTCATATTTTTTACTATTCATCATTTTTCATATATTTTTTGCGTATATTTTTTTACTATTCATCATTTTTTCATATATTTTTTCGTATATTTTTTAATAGGTCCTAAATTATTTTTTCGTATATTTTTTACTATTCATCATTTTTTTGTATATTTTTTGTATTTTTCGTATATTTTTCGCATTTTTTAACTATTTTTTGTATCATTTTTTTCGTATTTTTCATCTTTTTTTCGTATTTGTTTTCATATATTTTTCGTATTTTTCGTATATTTTTCGCATTTTTTAACTATTTTTCGTATCATTTTTTTCATATATTTTTCGTATTTTTTTCGTATATTTTTCATATATTTTTTTTTCGTATATTTTTACTTTATTTTTCATATTTTTCGTATATTTTTCGTATATTCATCTTTGAATAGGTCCTAAATTAATTTTCGTTTGCTATTTTGGTCCTTAGAAAAAAAATTCCGATTCTACCCTTTTATTTAAAAAAAAAACAAAAAAAAATAAATTGCCGTTTAAATTGACGGAAAATTTGACGTCAGGACCAAAATCGCAAAAACAACGAGTTCAGGGACAAGAAAACAAAAAAAAATAGTTCGAGGACGAAAATCGCAAAATCGCGAAGTTTGAGGACTATTTTTGCCAATTTGCCTTTAATTTTTAACAATTGTTGTTTGGAAAATCAGATTACGATTGCTTTCTTCTTTAAAATATCTCATGGTATTTAAATTTGACGTCAATAATATTTGATTGATTTATAATTTTTAGGCCCGGCCCGTGCAGATTGTGCAACGGAACAGGGCTTCCAAAAAGTGGAGTCCCAAATTTTATTTTATTTTTATGTTATTCACAAAACCGATCATTTGTAGTTGGAGTGAATAAGTGAACTAAAATTTATATTGATTTTTGAAAATAATTATTGGGCTCAATTGGACTATTAAAACTTAAAAAGATTAAAAATAAATAAATTTCATGTACTCATATAAATCTGGCCTAATTGATAGTATTAGCTAATTTATCTAATACTACTACAAGATTGCTATGCTCGTTAGTTATTACTCTCTCTGTCCCATATAAAATGTCTATTTTTTATGGGGCACAAAAATTAAGAAATTTGTGTTGTGTGGTGTATATTGTTTGACTTTTGAGTTGTTAGTTTTGGTCCACACATTCTTTGCGTTTTTTAGAAACATAACACTTTTTATGGGACGACCCAAAAAATAAAATAAAACATTTTCTATGGGACTGAGGGAGTATTACCTATTGTTTTGCTAGTAGAAAAGCTTGAAAAAAATAATTTTATGATTAATAGATTTTTTTTGTCTTTACATGAACGTAATATTGCGTCGTGTTTTTTTATAACTTAATAGAAAATTTTTCGTGTTTGCAAAATTTGGAGAGTTTAGACTACCATGCCGCAATTATAAAGTCTTTTACGAGATTGTTTTTAATTTGACTGAGAAAGTAGCTAGGGAGAGGGGATCCATTTTTCCTCTCCGCTCCGAGCCCATTACGAGATTAGCTCATGAGTGTGTGAAATGATGAGAAGGAACAACATGAGGAGTGTTTTTTTTTTTAAAAAATAAATAAATTAAACTCCAATAAATATATAAGACCCTGAATCATACTTTATTACTACCTCGGATAATATCTTCATCCTTATTATACTACTATAAATTTTGCACCGCACTGGTGCGGTGCCTGATCAAAACATTAGATAAATAATATTTCCTTCATCTCGTATTGCCCAACTTTTTTTTTTAAACTGTCTCACAATTGTTGCTTTATTTTCAAAATTATTAAATTATTACAAACATTTTACTTAATGATCTCACATCTTTACACACAACTAACTACTCTCTTTAAAAATCGTGCTGAAAAATTCTCGAGCTAAATTAGTCCAATTAAAACAACATTATAAATTAAAATAAAAGTAAATTATTCTAAATTTTAAAAAATATCAATATTTGATTTTTTTTTGTGTGTGTAATTCAGCCTTTGTTCCTAGTGTTATAGGTTCGTCCGATTTATTTTCAGGGTATTAAACGAGCATTGGGCCAATGATCAAGCAGCCCATCTCATATACGAGACCAAATTCTTTACACTAATTACTAAAAAGCCACCGCTTGCAACTATTTTATATTTTCACATGGCGGCTGAGGAATTACCAAAATGACCCTTGTGAAAGGAAATTGTTATACATGTCAAGGGGCTTATTGGGTAATTCACAATTATCATTACTGTAGATAGGAATGGTAAATATAATAATAACATAATAATATTTAAATAGAAATACATACCACATCAGACAAGCATTCCAGATAATTTTTTCAAGAAATGTATCCTTTGCTCCTCAGACTTTCAATAGAATCCTTGACAATCTGCTCCATGGGAATAAATTCCATACCCATATCTCTCAGCTTCTTCACAGCAGCCTTGCTGTTTAACGATTCAGTCTGTGTATCATTAGAAAACCTACAAAATAAAAACACAACAAATGAAACCATCAATCCATGAGAATTATGTAGTCTAATTAGACTTGAGTTTTCCATGTATACCTTGGCAACTTGTATTCTGGGTAGATTTTGCTCATCGTTTCAGCAAAGTCGTCGTAACGGGATAAAGATTCGACGCAGAGGTGCCTACCAGAAGCAGATGTGTTTTCATACAGGAGTAGATGAGCTAGAGCCACATCTTTGACATGCACCAATGCCATAAAGAATCCTTCTGGAAAATCCTTGCCTGCATCCGAAGTTACAAATTATAATCTCGTTTGCCACGAATTTTCGTGATAAAACGGTGCAGCAACTCAAGGTAGTTTCATCACACCTCAAGTTGGGGATGAGACTCATTATATACAAGAGAATAAGATCAAGCCTAAAACCGGTAGTGTTTGGAACAACTTAAATAAGCTGCTACTGGATTTTTTCACCGCATAAACATTTTTTTTAATGTTCGGAATGTAGGCTTCTGCTTTTTTTGTCCATAAGCTCGTCAGATGGTTCTTTCTAAAAGCATAAGCCAAAAAAAAAAATTGAAAAACAGTTTATGAGAGTGTTTGGAATACTGAATTAACCTACTTTTTTTTCTAATATTGCAAACACTAATAATCTCTTGATTTATGTTATACTATTAGCTCTACTCTTAGAACAAAAGGTAGAAGGGACAATGTGTATAACCAAGTTTATACAAAGCTAACAGACTGACTCTTTTTCGACATGATACCGAATTACCGATGGTTGGCCCTAAGCTTATGGTACCAAGGCATTGTTCAAAATATGAAGATTCGTGAAGGAAAGCGGAGTACCCTGAAGAACGTGAAGCAACAATTGCATGCTTGAACCTAAAGCTGGGGGGATTATGGGGCCAAGCACCATTCCTGGAAGAACAACGACGATATCCAGACGATTTTCCTCAGCAAATTTCCATGCTGCTTTTTCGGCAAGCTTTTTAGATAGAGGGTACCAAAGCTAACAGCAGAAAATGAAGTCTCAGTAGTATATAATGTCATCGAAAGGCAAAAGGAACGTAAGCAAGTAGAGTAAACCATATAAACCATTATTATCCTAACAATCAGCACATTTATCAGCAGATAGGCAATAAGCAATGTTAATTCATCCTAATTAAGTTGACAACCTATTCCTCCTCTCGCTCCCCCGTCTCTCTTTCTATATACATTGTTACTTTTGGCAAATGAACATATCTTTAGACCGTCAAAACAACAGAACTCTTAGGTAGTTGCTTCGAATAGCAGTCATCACAAATAACAAATTAAGCTATATTGCAGGGACTGTTAATCAGAACCATAACATCACATATTTATTTGTTTTGTTGGTGTGTGAATGACCACTTACATGCTAAAGAATTTCTCAGCAGATATGCAATAAGCAAATGTTAGTCCATTCTAATGGAATGCACAACCTATTCCTCCTCTCTCTCCCCTCTCCCTCTCTCTCTCTCTCTTTCTACATATACTGTTACTTTTGGCAAATGAACATATCTTTAGACTGTCACAGCAACTATGAATAAAACGATATTGCAGAGCTCCAGTGTTAGAACAGAATCATAACATCTTACATTTCTGTGTTTTGTGTTGGTGTGCGAATGACCACTTACATGCTAAGAATTGCTCAAGAGAGAAAGAGATACCCCGTTTTGGCGGCAGTAATCCTCATCGATCCAGCAATCTTCACCCACATCTGCAAGGTTGTTGGAGCTTGCAATCATGGCAAAAATAGAAGACGTGATAACCACGCGCCGAACGCCGAGATTTTTGGCCGCCGTCAGTACATTCATGGTCCCTTTAATTGCAGGGTCCAACAGCTCGCGCTGAATTTAGGGGTAACTAAACTCCATCAAAAAATCAGAACAACCTTGCTAGAAAACTAGAACAATTATTATCTATTCTACAAACAGGTTCAGTATAATTAACAACCACTACTAGCGCCGAATTAACCAATTGCCGTAGGAATAGGAGGTAGAAATCGAAGTAATTTAATTTATTAGGCGGAATTCGCCAAACCTGCGGATCGCGGATTTCATCGATAGTACACGGCGAAGCGAGGTGGAAGACGCCGGCGGCGCCGGCGACAGCGGCGGCAACGGAGTCATAACTGAGCAAATCTAGCTGGAAGAGACGGAGGCGGGAGCCAGCACCTTCAATTGTCTCCAAGTGCTTCGTTTCTCTCTCATCCCCTAATAAATCACGCATATCAACCTCATAGACTAGAGAGCAATTTATTAGCGAAAGAGTATCGGCGAAATCCGAACCTAAGTTTTTGACGGTGGCGTGGACGGTGTAGCCGCGGCGGAGGAGAAGGTCGACGATCCATGAGCCGATGAAACCGCTGGCGCCGGTGACGCACACCGCTTCTCCTCCTTTGCTCGCCATTGTTTGGCTGATGAAAATATGTGGACTCGAAATCAACGCCTCATGTTGCGAAATATATAGTTCAGATTTTTTACTAGGAAAAAAAGAAAACGTGCTCGTGGAAATAACAGAACACGTACACTAGTTCGTTATATAATTTCATAAATTAGGTAGCGAATTCACCGTGAAATTACTAAAAAGCCCATTTGGATTTAGTGAAATATTTTCATTTCCATTTTTTTTTGGTAGATATTAGAGAAAACCATTTAAAAAACTCCAATTTAAATTGAGGGGAGTGTTTGTAAATACTCCCTCCGTCCCATTATTAATGTCCCACTTGCCTTTTTTGGTTGTCCCATTATTTATGTCCCTTACCAAATAAGGAAATAAATGAGTGGACCACAATCAATCTAACCAAGTGGACCCCACTCCTTTATACTTTTACCCCACAACTTTACACCTTTACCTCCACTATCTTAATTACCGTGCCCAGTCCCAATGGGACATAAATAATGGGACGGAGGGAGTATTATTTTAAGAATTTATCTATATATTGATTATATAAATATGTTTTTAATGAGTATTTGCAAATGCTTATAATAAATACTTTTCATTTGTTTTTATTTAAAATTGAAGATAATTGTTTTAAGTAAAAGTAGAGGATTTTTGGTATTAATAATAAAAAAGTAGATATATTTAGTAGTTTCGAAAATTATTGTGCTTTAAGCACCAAAAAATTTCAAAATACTTTTAAAAAGTTGTTTAATTAAATAGTTTTGTTGTTTAATTTTAGAGAAGCAGCCGCAATAAACAATTTTTTTAAACACTGAGGAGTGTTTGCACATGCTTATTTTAAGTACTTATCTGCTTATTAACAATATAAACAATTTTTTAGTGTATGGAAATTTTGTTTACTGCAATAGTTTCCCTAAAATTAAGCAAATAAACTGTTAAATTAAGCAATATTTTTAAGTATTTATTGAGAAGATTTTGGTGCTTAAAGCACCATAATTTCCGAAATTACCAAATATATCTATTTTTTTATTGATACCAAAAACACCCCGCTTTTGCTTTAAATTAATTATTTTCAACTTTTAGTGTTTTTACAACTGCTTATTATAATTTTTTTATTTATTTTTGCTTAAAGTTAAATAAGCTGGTTTTAATCAAACGCGGGGGTTTTTAATATTAATATTAAAAAGTCGATATTTATAATAGTTCCGAAAATTATGATGCTTTAAGCACCAAAAGCACCTCAATAGACGCTTATGAATTTAATCAAATTTCCTGTTTAATTTTAGAGAAGCTGACACAGAAAACAATTTTTTGCAAACAGTAAAAACTGTTTATCCAATCAAAAAGTTGATAAATGCTTAAAAAAATATTTTCAAACATACCTTTAAGCAAAAGCAAATAAGTACTTATATATGATAAGCATTTACAAACACCCCATAAAGGCAGTGTTTGGAAAAATTTTCATGAGCAATTTTTTGCTACTTATGCTTAAAGTTATTTTTAAGTAAAAGTTATTAGTGTTTGCAATATTAGAAGAAAAACAACTTAATTTTAGAAAAAACAGTATTCCAAACTCTCATAAACTGTTTTTCAATTTTGAGCTCCAAAAAAGCAAAAGTCCACATTCCGAACATTAAAAAAAAATGCTTATGCGGTGAAAAAGTTCAAAAGAAATGTACTTAAGTTGTTACAAAACACTACTTAAAGAACTGCTTATGCTGTTAATAAACAAATAAGTGTTTAAAAAGTGCTCATTGCTCTAAAAGTAAGCATCTAAACTGCTTAATAAAACAATTTTTTTTAAACATCAATTGGAATGTTTTTGTTCTCAAAAGCTTAAACACCATAATTTTCAAAACTATTAAATATGCCTATTTTTTATTATTGATACCAAATTGACTCTTGTTTTTCTTACAACAATAATTTTCAACTTTGAAAAGTACTTATAAAAAACATTTACAAACACCCATTATTTATAGATTTAAATTTGTGTAAAACATCAATCACCAACAAAATTGTTCATAATTCCGAAAGTCCGTCAGTTCATAAATACTCCCTCCGTCCCATAGAAAATATCCACTTTCAATAGGGCACAGAGATTAAGAAACTTGTATTGTGTAGTGTGTGTTGTTTGACGTTTGAATTGTTAATTTTGGTTCACACATTGTTTGCTTTTTTTAGAAATAAAATACACCACGACATTTCTGAATCCGTCCCTACGTACAAAGGAAATTGAAAAAAAGCAGCAGCAAAAATCAAGAAGATTTATAGAACTATAAAACTAAGATAACCTACTTCTACTTCTGCACAACAGATGCCAACTTCTCCTTCTAGCTATCTAATCATGTATTGATGCTTACTTATATCCTACAACAGCATACAAGGATGTAACTCAGCATCAAAGAATCGGAACGTGAGGAGATGGAAAGAAAAGAACGAAGCGATTTACAACGTACGCGATTAAGTTAAGGGTGCTGGATTTGGGCAAAATACGACTTGTCCGCATTCGAAAGGCGATCCTGAAAGAGCGCCCATTCATGTTTGCATCTATCTCGTACCTACAATAGAAGAACAGATCAACAGAGGCGTATAAGAGATAGATGCAGAAATGGGCGATTCTAATACTCCCTCTGTCCCATTAATAGTGTCTGCTTTCTTTTGGGCACGAAAATTAAGAAAATGATATTGTGTGGTGTAATGTTGTGGTAATTAGTTTGTGGCCACAAATTCTTGCCCTTTAAAGAAACGAGACGTTACTAACGGGACACCCATTTCGGGAATACAAGACACCACTAGTGGGACGGAAGGAGTACAGAATAACGTAATACATACCCCCTTCCATGGAGCTTTTCCGTTCTCGGGCTCGCCCTGCACGTTCATCATAAAGATTTGAGTTCAAAGAAAGATGAATCTGGCTATACCAGAACAAGAAGGAATATATGCACGACGAAAGTTCGAAAATTATGTGAGGGATAATGCCGAAAGCCAGCTCTGACCTGACTTCCAAGTGATGGAATTACTTGATGCACAATCCATTGAGAATCAACGACGCCGATTTTTTCATGTGCGGGCTGCAGGAGTTCAAGGCGAGTGATTATCAAAAGGTTTTATATCGTCCGAGAAGCCAATGAAATGTACGTCGAAAGCTGGAAAGAAGCATCCCCTTTTTCCTACTATATTCCGAACTTATAAATAAACACATGACCTCTCCTTATCAAGAAGATTTGGATGGGGTGGATGGTGTGGTAAGGGGGGGGGGGAGAGTTAGTTACTTACATCAACACATCTTCTTAACGCGAAATCTAAGCCCCATCCGTGAACCAGGTCGTTCTGCAAATAAACGATAAAATTAGAAAAGATGTTGAAATGTGAACTGAAACGGATCAATAATAAAAGCGATGAAGGGCGAAAATTGAAAAGAAACACTAATCCAAAAGGAACAAAGAATGCATGCAGAAGATCTTGGCTACCTGAATCATATGCCAAACGCATCTCCAAGCTTCACGAGAGAACACCGGAGCCATAATTTCCACAAAGCTGAATAGAAACGAAGATCGTTTTAGCAAATTAGCAAAATCTACAGTTAAGTAGAAATAATTGTAGGATTCCAAACATACAGCTAATGTCTTTATTACAAGAGAATAGAAAAGCACATACGCTGCACATGGAGGTAAATGTGGACTACTGCACCAGCCCGGTTTCTCCTGTGTGTCCCTGTTATTCAGTCATCTCTCGATTATATATTTAGACGTGGCGTGGGCAATGGGAACAGGGGTTGCAATTTAGTTTGCTTACTTGTGAACTTCTCGATCGCCTAGCCGTTTAGTCATTTGCCATGTGAGTCCGTTGTTCGGTTCAAGACCAGGTTGGGATATCTCCAGACCATGTTTCTTTACCAAAGACATATATCTAGCATGTAGAATAAGGCAAATATCGGTTGAGAAGGTAAAAAACAATTTATAGTGGAAACGATGAAGCATTAGGGACTACAGAAGCAGATTACTTGTCGGCATTAAAGTGTTCAACTCCGAGATCTTCATCCCAAATGAAAATGTAATCATACGCAGCTACAACATCTGGATGCAGAAATCTCTTGGCATACCACCTAGGAAACAAATTATTAGCCATCCAGATTTCAGTAATCTAAATAATATTTTTACTACCATTTACATAACAATTTCAACATTACAAATTTCAATATTCTCCTAAAAAACGTTCCAACTAATGAAGGTCACGAACACCTCGCAAAGAGCTGTAGGCTATTACTCTCTTACCATTTTGTTTGTTTTCTAGCACTGACATGAATAGCACCCTTTGACCACTCGAATTGATCCCATTCACTTGTCCGGCCATCATAATGGAAAAGCAATATTTGAAAATCATCAGAAAACTACAACGAAATCGCAAAATTAGTGTTGCCGCCTTTTAAACAGAGAAATCTATTCATGGATTAACAAATGTCTCAAATGGCTTACCTTCTTCACTGCTTCATTAATATTGTTCTTCTGATTCCAACCAACAGTAAATGTTACCAGGTACTTAGGCTTCATTTTCAGATCCTGAAATTCCATGAGATGAGGCTATAAAGTATGCATCTAAGAACTCAATATCTTCGTTCTTGTGCCACGTAAACTAAAAAACTATTATTAAAGCTAGCACTACATCAACGGAAAACATGATGAATATAAACAAATCATTCATTACATAGAACATATGCACTTCAAAAGCATAGACTTACAATCAACAAGTGTAGACAGGAATTGGCATCATTCATCAACTAAGAAAGCCACATTTTGAAAGAGACGAGAGAGAACTATTTCAGACACTATATAGAGTAATTACATCCTTCAACCTTACCTCACTAGGTTCACCCCATAATCTTCTCAGATAAAAATCGGATTCTGAGACAACAATTCCTGGTGGTAAAGCCTCAGCACCACGAGGATTTGTAGGAACATATATCTGAAAGGAAAATAAATGAGTTGATAACGTTAAAAATGGTTTGACACAGAAAGGGAAATAAAACCAAATGCTAAAGCCAAGCGCAAGATCGCCAATTAATGGTAACATATCAATTAGTCAGATGCTAAGGTGTTTCCTTATTCGGAAGGAAGGAGATGGGTTGTATTCCACAAAAAGAAACAAAAAGAATGATCGAATGAAATTATTACCAAAGAAACGACTAATAACTTCCACATTTCAAACAGAGCAGCATGAAGTATTCAATAAACATGTAAAAGAGAAAGAACTACCTTTGGTGCAACAGGTGTACTACCCGAGCCAAGATTTTCAGGAAAGCTACGACTGCGGTCATCATTAAAGGCCAAACCGAAAGATGATATTAGACGTGAAGGTAGAGTAATCTGGCAAGCGTTTCAAAGAGTTAATGACAACAATACAATAATCTAGATGGCTGATAAACATAAAACATACTGATAAAATACCTTGTTGAGAGAAACAGAAGGGAATGAAATGCCAATAAAATATCCAAACACCATCCCCGCGATGGTTGTCACAATGAGCCGCACATTACTATGCGGCTTCCTAATTGCGCCACCGCGAAGTGAGGTTCCCATTACGTTGAGGAGACACGGAAGTTGCTCAACTCAAAGGTAAACCAAAATCGAGAGCAACTGACGAAAGATAAAAGCGCATATGCCGTGAAAAATCTCAATCCACTTCCACAAGTTGACAAACCTTCAAATTACCAAAAGCAGTAACTGCAGAATGCTAAGCGATTTCAATTAGTAAATCAACGGTACCACATCAAAATCAGCTAAAACTAAATCAATCTAGGGTTCCGCCATTACTGAAAATAGCTAGGAACAAAGCAAACTTAATTTAAACTTTGATCTGCAGGAGCGGGCACAAATACAACTCCTGAAGCACATGCAAACGCAACCAGAATCATTACCAGAAACTCAATACGGCTCAAAACTAGCTAAAACATAAACCATAAATTTCGCCGATTCATCGATAATTTCAAGTAAAGAAGCAACTCGAGCGACAAGTCTCAAACCCCAACAAATTACCAACAAACCAACTAAGAATACGCAATAAACATAATCGAACGTCAATCTCGAATTCAAACCAACAGAACAACAAAAATCAAAATCTCGCTTCGATCATCACCTTTAACGCAACAAACGAAAAACGGAACATAGGCAGTTAAAAGTTTAAACTTAAAAAGTTCACAAAAAGAAAACAGCAACAGAGGAATCAAACGTTAAAATCTAGGTAGAGAATGAAGTTCAATCCAATAATCGAGAGACTTACGAACTTTACTCTTCGTGTATGAGTTCGTGCGTGTGTCTGCGTGAGAGAGAGAGAGAGAGAGAAAATCGTGGTCTGTGAATTCGTATGTAAGTATACTGTTGGCGACACCAAATAACCGAATATATATTTAATAATTATTTTTACAAATTTTGGTAATTTACAATTTTTACCCCACATTGAAAAATAATTCCAATTTCAGTTCAATCAAATCATTGTGTTGAGACATCAAAATCTCAGTTTGGATTTAGGTTTGGAGCGACCTACATATTACAAACAAACATTAGATTCAGAAAGTTGTACTAAATCGGCTTAATTAATTATTACCAACTAGTCCCACATAATCCAACAAAATGGTATTCCCATTCCACTAATTCACTTCTTTTCGGCATGATTATTTAGACGGATTAATTTTACTCTCTCCGTCCTATTAAAATGGTCTATTATAAAGTTGTCTTATTAAAGTTTATCAGTTTTCTTTTTTGACAAATTATTATAAATATTTTTTTTGAGGGGCTCACAACTTTACACAACTCTACACACATCAACTACCCTCCTTAAAACCGCGTCGAAAATAAATTGGATTATTTTATTGGGACAGAGGGATTATATGATAAAAGTGTGAGACTTATATAATTAATTAATTTTAGAAATTATTTGTGTGGTAAAAGTGTGAGACTCATGTAATTATTTAATTGCTTAGGTTGATTTGAGTTATGGGTTATTTGAAAATAATTATTTTAAGCACTTATCTGCTTATTGACAGTATAAACAGTTTTTTAGGTATTTGGAAAATCTGCTTACTTTGACAGCTTCTCTAAAATTAAGCAACTAAACTGCTTAATTAAGCCCTTTTTTTAAACATATATTGATATGCTTTTAGTACTTAAAACATGATAATTTCCGAAACTTTTGCTTTTTATTATTGATACCAAAAACTCTTAATTTTTGTTTAAAAATAATTATTTTTAACTTTAAGCAAAAATAAATAAGAAATATTAATGATAAGTATTTACAAACATCACTTAGTAAAGGTATGAGACTCAATTCTTTATTTAAAAACTGAATAAGTGAGATGGAACAACTCGATAACGAATACCGAACAAGTATAATGAGAAAAAGGAAAATAGTTTTATAAATTTTGAATCATAGTCAAAATTCAAAATATCTATCATTTGCACTCATTAGCATTTTTGAATTAAAGGTATTCATTAGGTCGCCCAACTTTTAGCCGCTTTACATTCTTCCTTTAACTCACATGCTTTTGTTTTACCGAAAAATTGAATTACACGGAAAAGACTACTGTTCCGTAGTGTTCCGCCCAGTCGACATGCATAATCAAATACGAAGATACTCCCCGTCCCGTCCGACTTATCTTGTATTTCTTTTCGGGACGTCTCACTTGACTTGTTTTGTTTCCTAAAAAGAAAATAATTACTCACTCTGTCCCATTTAACATGACATGTTTTCCTTTTCGGGACGTCCCACTTAAAATGATATGTTTCCTTAAAAGGAAATAACTTTAAAAATATTACTCCCACTGTCTCACCCATCTTGACGCGTATTCATTTTCTGGACGTCCCACTCATCTTGATGCGTTTCCAAAAAAAGAAATAATTTATCCTCCACTATTTCATTTCTCTTTCCTACTTTTTCATTTTTCTCTCATACTTTTTCATTTCTCTCTCATACTTTATCCATCTTTCATACTTTATCATCCACTTTCTTAATTCTCATGCCAAAAAAAATGCGTCAAGATGAGTGGGATGGAGGGAGTACTAAATTATCTCTTACTTTTTTTATTTATCTCTCCTATTTTTTCAATTATTTATCTCACATTATCAATTTTCTCTTATACTTTATCAATTATTCTCTTACAAACTCATTTATCTTCTTTCTCTTACTTTAACATTTATCCATCTCTCATACTTTATCATCCATTTTCTTAATTTCCGTGCCGAAAAAAAACGTGTCATGTTAAATGGGACAGAGGGAGTACTGCACAAACTCTCACTTTCTACACACAATCACCTACTCCTACAACCACTCACTCACCAAAATATCCACGCTGAAACCAAACAAGACAAGTCGACTGAGACGGAGTGAATAAAATACTTTCTAAACCGAATATTTAAAAGTGGAGAATCACTTTGGCATCCACCTTTTAAACCCACAAAGTTAAAAAGCATCAATTCCTTTAAAAGTATAATTGTGGGTTGATGTGTCTATTTTAGATGAGCTACGCCTATCATGAATCCACTCGATGGAACATTTACTTTATACGTGTATTATTTTACTTCGGATAGATTAATATAATTATTAGCGAAGATGGAACCTTTTTTGTGATGTTTAAACTACCAACGATTGAGAAATTTAGGGATTTTTAAGAAAAGATTATATAATAGACCTAAAAAAACAACCAATATGAACATGAATAAGTGTAATATGGTAAAGCCCAATGGGCCAAAAAAGGCCCAACAAGATTCAACCCTTTAGGCCCTATCCAATAAATTGAAGGATCAAGCCCATATATTTTACTTAATAAATTTAGAGGCCCATATGCTAATATGGTTCATCTAGAGTTGATCTAATGTCCAATCTATGTTATGATCGATTTAATACTAATGATATTTTCTATCTTAGTTATGTCCAATTTTAAAAAATCTTACAAATGGACGGATCCAAGATTTATGATTCAGATAAGAAATTTACATTTTATAACTTAGGGTGAGAAGGTAAAATAGTACTCCCTCCATCCCACTGAACTTGTCCAGCATTTTTTTTCGGGTTGTTCCACCGAACTTGCCCAATTTCTAAAAAAGAAAGTAGGTCTCACTCACACCTTTAACAACTCATATCAACTCAAAAAAATTAATTAATTAAATGGATTTCATACCCTACCTCACAAACCAATTCTAAATTATTAATTAATATATGAATCCCACACCTTATCAATCTACATCAACTTTCCTAAATTACCGCGCCGAAAAGAAAGTAGGCAAGCTCGGTAGGACGGAGGGAATATTTTTTTTCAAAAAATATAGGTAAAATTTACAATCTTGCAAGATTTGGAAGGTGCAGTGGCCTCTCAACCTTGAATATATATTGGAGAAGTTAGAAATAAACATATTCCTAAAATAAAAAAAATCCACAATTTCATGCAGTATATTTCTTTCTTTTCAAATGAGGAACCAAAAAAAGAGGAACCATTTTTCCCACCTCCATCTTTCTTTCACTTCCCATATATCTTTACACAATTGCAGACATTCCCCTGCCAAGGCAAGATGTATAACACTACACCTAACAAATTCGATCAATATAAATAAAATCATATCAAATTAAAAAAAATAATAATAAAAAAATTCATCAGAATCTTGCACAATGTGAAGGCAATCCAGTCTCATGATTCACCATCACAATCTCCCCTGCATTGCATTCCAACACATCCTGCCCCAGCTTAGCCCCAGCCGCCTTCAACCCCTTCAAAGACAAAGCCTGATTAAACAGATTCAAAGACGGCAGCTTGGAAGCAGGAGGGAGTTTCCCATTCGGCAGCAGAGGCCTGAAATCCTGCTTCATCAACGGCACCTCGAAGTCCGATTTGTCGTGCTTCACGACGTTGTCTTTCGCGCTTATGTGGGCCCCGGGCTCCATATGGTTGGTGGAGAAGCTGGCCTGGTTGGGGAAGTTTGGGTAAAGACTCACATACCCCCTCAGGTACATCATGTCTATGAGGAACTTCTTCCATGAGGCTTGCCACCCATTGGTTCTCGATTTAGGGATCTGGACCGGGTTCGCCTTCGCGTCCTCGGTGAATCTCGCGTTCATGTAGACGTAAAACTCCCGCCACTGCTTGGGGAGGAACACCGCCCCCCAGCTGCAGGGGAGCTGGTGGAGGTAGGGCGTGTTTGGGTGGACCCTCTTGAAATAGTCTGTTGCGTTCCATTTCGGCCGCTCCTTCACGACCTCCACCAAACGCGGCGTGTACAGAGAGATCGACGATAGCTCCGGTAGGGAGACCTGCGGATCGTAGTGGTAAGCGAGTAGCGCGTACTTGATCCATAAGTAGAAGTACGGGGAGACTTCGATGTCGTCCTCTAACAGTAGGCCGAATTCGTCGTCGGACGAAGGGTACCAGCTCTCGCTCACGGCGCGTATCAGCCCTCCCTGGATGATCCTCCTTCGTAGAACTTTAGGCCCGTGCGGCCATGGGAACACGTTGACGGATTTTAGAGTCGCCTCGTCGACTTTGCTGTCCATGTTGAAGGTGATTGCTACTTCGTCTCCTAAGAAGTATGCGTTGCTGATGGATTTGAGTAGCCTGTTGAGAGAGGTTGCTCTGTTCTGTGTGATGATGCTTATTGTTAGCCTCATCTTGTTCCAATCTGTTTATACCAGAAAAGAATCACAATTTAGCAGCAAAACACTAACAAATCAAGAAGTTTTATCGATCGATCTATCTATTGGGTTAAATACATCAACCCCAGGGGCGGATCCAGGATTACGAGGGAGGAGGGCAAAACTAAAAAAATCGATAGAGAAGAGGGTGAAGTGTACATTCGGGGAGGCGAAATACGAAATTTCTTAAAAATTACATGTATAAAATCGCGTTTCGACACGAGTTCGGGGGGGGGCGCCGCCGCCGGGCGTCCCCCCTCGATCCGCCATTGCTCTAAACTATTAGCTTTCTATAATTTGCCCCTGAACTATGAAAATGCGCACTTTGCCCCTTGGACTGTTGGCTTTGTGCGCTTTGCCCCCTTAATTATGAAAAAATGCACGATGATTTTTTGACGAAATTTTACTCTTTTGCTACAAATTAGATAGTTAGGGGGGTACTTTGTACATTTTCATAATTAAGGGGGCAAAATGCACAATGCCAATACTCCAGGGACAAAGTATAAATTTCACAGTTTAGGGGGAAAAGTGTAGAAAGTTAATAGTTTGGGGACTTTAATATATTTAACCTCTAACTATCTATTCATCTATCTATCTATCCGTAACAAGAAAACTTACTAGGCAATGCAGTCGGGCGAAGATCAGCCATCCAGAGAGCCTTAGGCACAGAGGCTCTTGGCAAAAGCACCAATGTGGAAGCGTTATCCGTCGCCATCTTCAACGCCTTCTTCACGTTCGTATCAATATCCGAAACCGTAATCACCACACTCGGGTTGTGGATCTTGATGAGCCCCTTCATGCTAGCATACACTCCTTGCAAAACTGGGACCTCCGAATTGGAAATCCCAGATAGAGCTCCAACGCCAAGATCGAAAATCTTGAATCGCCTCTCTCTGCACACGGCTTTCGGCCATTTTAGTGCAACAGCAGCTTCTTCACAGGGGCAGAAAGTCCCACCAGATACAGCTATGTAAGCCTTCTTCCCCACGGTAGTCCTGAACTTTTCGAGGAGAGGGATGAGTGCTTTAACTTCGTCGATAGAGTGGGCGTAGAAGAGCGCGTCGATCTTTTGAGGGTGCATAGCTGCCCACTGAGTTATGTAGCCAGTGGAGAGGGCCCTCCACCATTGATCATCCCTAACTTGGACTATGTCTTTGAAGATGACAGTAGTTTCAGAGACATAAGCAAGCCTATGCTCACTATCACCCCATGTTTCCTTATCTTTCGGATCGACGGGCAACACGAACGAACCGGCGTTTCTGTACTTTTGAAGCTGATAACTGCATCCACCATTTTTCTCAACATCAATAACAAGATCAAAATCAAGAAAAATCGGTCGTTATATATAGCTTATAACATACTCCCTCCGTCCCACTGTTCTTCTCTGCTTACTGTTCGGCATGGAGTTTAAGAAAGTGGGTGGAGGTGTGTTAAAGCGGTGGGATCCACTATTCAGATTGACAAGTTACTTTCATTTTTCGAATGAAGACAAGAATAGATAACATGATCAGATTCAAGAAAAATCAGTCATTATATAGCTTACAACATACTCCCTCCGTCCTACTATTCTTGTCAGCTTATTGTTCGGCATTGAGTTAAAAAAAGTGGGTGCAGGTGTGTTAAAGTGGTGGAATCCACTATTGAGATTGATTGTGGTCCACAAATTACTTTTCTTTTTCGGATGAAGATGAGAATAGTGGAACAGTCGAAAAAGAAAACTAAGAAAACATTAGTGGGACGGAGGGAGTATGTTATAATCAAGAAGTTTCATCTATCAATCTATCTATCTATCTTTCTATCGAGTTAAATACATCAAACCCCCTGAACTATCAAAAATTTCCATCTATCGATCTATCTATCTATCTTTCTATCGAGTTAAATACATCAAACCCCCTGAACTATCAAAAATTTTCATCTATCGATCTATCTATCTATCTTTCTATCGAGTTAAATACATCAAACCCCTGAACTATTAGCTTTCTATAATTAGCCCCTAAACTATGAAAATGTGTACTTTGCTCCTATGCTATCCACTATTTAGATTGACAAGTTACTTTCATTTTTCGAATGAAGACAAGAATAGCGGGACAACCGAAAAAGAATAACTAAGAAAACATTAGCGGGACGGAGGGAGTACAATTTACATACCTTAAATGGAGATCTTCGCCGGTCATGAAAGTGAAAGGCGTCTCGATGAAGAGAGTCTTGATGAGCTCAGCAGAGAGGAACCAAGAGCTGGAGAGGAAATCAACCTGCACAACTCTATCAAGAGTGATATCATAAGCAGGGTCAGGCAAATACAAGCCAGCCTCCTTAGATCTAAACTTTCTATAGCTTGGGAAAGTGAAATCCTTTTGCCTAAAAAGGCAAGATCCTCCCAATGCTTCCCAAAACAGAGTTCTTATACTTCTCTGTTCCTCCAACATGTGACATGATTTGTAACATCTTCGTGCCCGGGATCATGTCATCATCAAGAATGTAGACAAGATCTGCTTCCGTCTGAAGGGCCATTTGGAATCTACCGTAGTATTTGAAATCATAGCTTGAGCTGATGAAGCTGATTCTTGAATTGTTGTAGCTTTCGACGATTCTTTTTAGTGATTGTTCATTTGGGCTCCCAAATGAGAGCACCCAAACATGGTGGAATGGGAGGGTTTGGTGAAGGAGAGAATCGAGCTGGGCGCAGAGCGTTTTTCGCTTGAAATGGTTCAAGATCACCGTCACTTTAGGGATTTCCGGACCGTGTAAATCCCATTTGGATTTCATCTTCATGAGTTCGGAGAGATTCTCTGTTCCGATGCTCTGTTTCTGAAAATCAAGAACTTCTTGGTATAAGTCCCTCTTGAGCTTGATCATCACCCCATCATTAGACTTCTTCTGAACAAAATCTATCTTCTCACTCTCACACACTTCGGATGGAGTGAATTCTGATCGGAGGTAGGCGCTTGCGTTTGAGTTTGCATTCTCTTGGTAGTGGCTAACGACGTGTGGAGCCACCATCATGTGCTTCCATTGCTGCGCGATCCGGGTGGCCCACGTGAAGTCCGGCTTGCCTCTCAGATCGACGGAAGGGCTCATGAAGTAGAGCAGGAAAGTGGCGTAAACCGCGAAGGCGAATTGTAAGCATGTTAGGACCGTGACGAGGCGAGAAGGGGAGCCCTTTTGGTTCTTCAACTTTGCCTTCCCTCCCATGTAATCACTCAGCATTCCCTCCAAATACTCCCCACTTCTCACGTTTCTTGATAATCCCATCTCCCAATTCAATCCAAACCTGCAAGATGGGATTGGGATTCAAAACGAATCAGCACCAATCAAGAAAGAAAGAAAAGAAGAAGAGAAAAGGATGCCATCTTGGAAAACACTTGATGGACCTTAAAAAATGGAGGAGAAACTCTCTGAGGAATTTTATCGAACAGATGGTGTGCAAGTTGGTTAACATATATAGTAAAGGGGTAAAGTGTGAAGGAAAACTCCATGGAAAATGAGATCACATGGGGTTAGCCTATGGAAAATTATAAAACTAATAAAATGTGAACGAGGTTTCCTCTTCCTTCACATACAAAAATTACGAAAAAAGCCAGCGGCGCCGCCGCAAAAGCCGGCCGCCGCTGCAACTTCCGCACTCAATAAAATCAACGAATTCACGGAGGAATTAAATGCAGGTTAACATAAATGGAATGTATTGACATGAAATCACTCAAACCCTCACACATTTACACAAACTCCAAAAAGGGGAGCAATTAAAAAATAATAAATATGTCAAACTTGATCGCAATTATTGGCTTAGAAAGCAAAAGATAGCAAGTAGTTTAGAGTTTAAACTACCGAAAATAAGCAAAGAGAAATGCATAGAATCATCCGTACCTTGATTGAAACAAAGAATAAAGTAAGAATCAAGAAGCTTAGAGAGAGAGAGAGAGAGAGAGAGAGAGAGAGAGAGAGAGAGAGAGGAGCCCTTTTCTTCCTCAACAAATCAAGCTCAGAACATGCAGCTCATGAAATCCATAAGCCAAGTAGATGATGATCGTAAAGTATTTGAATGAATGAAGATTGCTTTGGAAGAAACTTACATATGTAGGCAAGAAAGGGGTTGACTTTAATGGCAGCATCTTTATAGGATTCAACATACGTGAATCGGTAATTGCAAGTTGCAGCAATCTACGTTAATGGCTTCCTGCCCAACTTTAAAAAAAAAAAAAGATTAAATTTTTGGAGTTGAATGTAAGCTGGGAAATGCTTTTGGGACTGATTTTGCTTGCATTTGTGGGTGATTCAATCTTGTGTGCTGCAAGAATGAAACAAGAATTAGGTGGTTTGGAAATATTAAATTATGATGAACTGAAAATTATGAGTTTAATTAGATAAGAGTTTCAACTGCAACGTTGAATTCGAATTTTTAAAATTATTTTTCGTCCTATAGAAAGTGTCTTATTTTCCTTTTCAAACCCGTCCTATAAAAAATATCTTATTTATTAAAAAGACAAACAATATGTGGACCAAAATTAACAGATAAAAAAATCAAATAATATACACCACACAATCCTATTTTCTTAATCTTCGTGTCCCATAGAAAGAAAATATTTTTTTATGAGACGGAGAGAGTATTATTATTATTATTAAATTGTCTCTAAAATTAAAACTTAAATTAACTATTTAACAGAAATGAGAATACCAACTAAGCGTTAGAGGGTTATTTGCATGGAAGAAAGAAAACAAATGCATGATAATTGTCATTGTCCAATTATGGAAATAATTTAAAATTGAATTGGTTAGAAGTTTGTCGGTGAAAAAGGTAATTATTGACTTCTTTAGGGTCCATATCGAATCAATTTGTTACTAATAGTCACTTGGATAACTAATTATAGAAGATACTCCGTCCAGGTTGAAATGTCCTATTTTCTTTTTTGCCCAATAATTTATGCGATGGACTTTTATGTGTTAAGAGAGAGTGGTATGAATGAGACCCACAAAAAATGATTTTTTGTAAGATAAATTTATTTCTTTTTTAAGAAATAAGACATTTGTGTGGAACAACTCAAAATGGAATATAGGACGGTTCATCCGAAACAGAGGGAGTACTAATTAACTTCATGAGTACTCGGTGTTTCCATAACTCAATTTATGAAAAGGGACGGAAAGATTTCTATATCTCAAATTATGCATATTTTAATATATCGATATGAATTAACTAACATAGTAATAGTTTGATACCTACTTGTATGAACTTAAATTAATCAAGATTCAACTTCAATAACAAAATCTCAAATCCTAACAACTTTTACCCTTCGAGTATAATTTTAATGCCCTCTAGCTTCCAGAAACATGGAGATAATAAATGAAAGGAATCAATTCATAAACTTATAGACAAAGGCAATTAAAAATAATAAAAGAAATGTAGATATTATATATTAATAATATCATTTTATAATTACAGCCTATATATTATATCCTCCGTTCTTCCCGAACATGTTTGACTTCTCATTTTCTGCATCACTCCAAAGAGAGAGAGAGATAGTCAATGAATGAATAAATGAATAAAAGAAAATTAATTTTGGGTTAATTTTTTCGGTTGACTTTTCAATTGGCATGCAGATTATGGGATCTCATGCACGTGAACAGACGGTGCATAAATCCTTTTATCATTACAGCAATAATTACAATCTAAATCTAACATTAGAATTAATTCTCCGACACATCCAGGATTTTCGGTTAGGGGGGGCAAAACTTATCGGGGCTTGAGTTATCTTTGTACGGGGTTCGGAGGTGAGCCCCAAAAAAAAAAAAATTTAAGCACATTTTTCTACTTAAATCTAATTATAGTTACTTTTTATGGCTTATTTAAGGATTATATTCTTCTTTCATGAATAACTCATATATTTTTTATATTTATTCGAAAAATTTATTACACAATCCTATTTTGACATCACTCTAAATTTAGTTAGAGAAAATTATAAAGAATAACAATATCTAACTAAGGCAAAAAATATACATAAGTCTTATAAAATTGCTCACGAAGCACTGATGAATTAATGTCTCCGGAGAATAAAAGATTTTAATTTGTTACTCTCATAAATACTAGATTTGGAGAAGTTTTACAATAAAATAAATAATTTTGTGATACTTAAAATACAAAAAAAAATTCAATCAAATTTTGAGGTGAGGCAATTGCCTCTCCTTACCTCTATGTGCATCCGCCACTGGACACACTTATACTCCTTTCGTCCCGCTATTACTGTCCCCTTTGATATCGGCACGGAGATTAAGAAATTTTATTTAAGTGTGCATTTTATGAGTCTTAATTATATTTAAAAATAAACACAATTTTCGAGGAGTGGTTGGTGGAACAAATGAAAATTTATTCAAATTTTTTACAGGGCATACTTGAGGCAATTGATTTTTTTTTCTGTTCTTTTTTTCATATTGTATTTGAAGAAATAATCTTAAGTTTCAAAAAAGTTAAAAATCATAAATTTCGAGAAGGAGTGGAACGAAAATCGTGTGAGAGATAGATTTTTGAAGAGAGAGTATGATAATGTGGGGATGAATATTAAGAAGGAGGGACTCACTTCATTTTTTGTTTGAGAGTAACTTTTGCTATTTTATAAAAGATGACAGTAATAGCGGAACAACCAGATTAAAAAAATAAGACAGTAATAACGAGACGGAGGGAGTATTAACTTTTTTTTACATGGTCAAATGCTACAAAATTCTGTTACTATGCAAGAATTCAACGTTCTTGAAAATGTTACGTACACACTACAAGTTCTTCCAAAAATGCCGAACCCACCAACTTGCAGAAACTGGTTCGAAATTGGGCAAAACTGGCGTCCAAACTTGACCTAGTTAGAATTACAAAAACTCGGGCGAAATCGATCTTATCGAAGGTCCGGTGTTTTTCAGATGAGAGAATTGGACATGAGGTGTATTAATAGATTACCGAATTCAGATCTACGAGTTTGGTTAAAGGGTTAAGACGTGATCACAAGAGACCAATTGGATTACAATAATTTCTAAATTATAATCAAAATTAATAATTTATCAACAATAAATTAATAAATTATATTTTTAAATTTTGATTTTGGCATGCTATTGGGTGGCTGTTTGTTTTGTTATGGAGTAATACCTAAATAGACTTTTCTCTAGACATATATTCACATGGTTTGGATATGGAAATTTAATTTAATGTCACATTGTTATAATTTAAGACTTTTGCTCTATTAATTACCAATTTTGTTTGGCAGCTTGGGAGAATTGTAGGCACGATTTTAGCATATTAGAAGGTTTGTGGTGGGGATGAAAGAAAAAATAAAATTCTCTATTTTTCTAATATGGGAATCTTGTGCGGAGTGTGGACCAATAAAATAAGCAATTTTTTAGTTCGTCTCATTTGAAGCATTTTGTATTTTTAATTTATTAGGGTGTTGTATTGGAATCGTCTTGTTTTTAAAGGGCAAGAATATGTGGACAATAACTACCAACTCAAAAGTTAAATAATATATACACAATATAATTTTCTTAATCTTCATGGTCGAAATAAACAAGACATTTCCAATGAGACGGAGGAGTATAATATATTGACGAACGACAAACTATTAAATGAATACATATGGATTTTGGCCCCGTTTGGAAAAACAACTTAAATAAGTGTTTATACCATAATTGCTTATGACATAAGTGCTTATGTTATAAGTGCTTAAATTGGATAAGCTATTGCATTTGGATACATTTATATATAAGTACTTAATTAGAAATAAAATAAAATATAGTTTTAAAAATTATAGTCGGGGAAATTTTGATATGATGACCTATTTTTCATAAGCTGTTTTTGACTTATTTCTATCAACTTATGAAAATAAGTCAAAAACAACTTATTTTTTAAAATAATGTTGTAAATATATTTTATATATATACTTACCATATATTGTGATGACCATGTAAACCCTAAAAGCCCATGAGCCCATCTTGTACTCTATAAATAGAGGTCTCCACCCTCATAATAAGATAGATCTAATTTCTGCTCTCTCTATTTATTCTCTACATTCTCTCTAGTTTATAACACGTTATCAGCACGAATAAGCTCTTCTCACAAAATATCTGTCGAATTCCTATTGAAGAAATGGAGGCAGTGAAGTCGGTAAGTCACAAGTGGCGTTGATTCATACTACCAATTTAATACACTCTTTATTTCGTCATAAATTTCAGATTTTTGGAATTATTTTAAAGACTTGGATCTATAATAAAATAATATGGAAACTGATGATGACGTTGTCTTTTGGATCCATGAATGGAAATAATAGTTAGTGGCAGTCAACATCAATTAAACCGCATCTATTATATGTTTATGCACGTGTTCGTTTACATTCAAATATGTATGTTAATTTTGATTATTGCTCCTGAAGTAGTATAATCAAAAAATTTCTTCGATCTCTTACAATTTTATAATTGTTGTCCTAGAAGTGACACAATATATTAATATTCATGAAGAATATTATATGCTCCTGAAGAGCAATTCCAAAACATATTTTTTTAACTTAAATGGTTGCTCCAGAAGTAGCACAATCAATATTCCCGAAGAATATACATGCTCTTGAAGAGCATTTATTTTACGTTTTTATTTATTTATTTGTTTGTTATTTATTTATTTAATGTTGAATCTAGATTGTTGCTCCCAAGTAAGCACAATCCATATTCCTCGAAGAATATCATATGCTCTTAAAAAGCAATTCAAATTTATTGAAATGATTTAATTGTTGCTCAGTAAGTAGTACGACTTAATATTCCCGAAGAATATTATAGACTCTTAAAAGAGTTATTAATATTATCTATATATTTACTATATACATCAATTTCTTTTTCTTATGCATCTTGTATAATATTTATATCTATATATACATATAATATTAATTTGGTGCTCTCCGAAGCGACACACAATTAATATTCCCGAAGAATATTATGTACTTTTGATGAACAATTCATATAATATGTCTTATTGATGGGCTAATCTTGGTTCTTGAATTATTATTGTTGCTCCCAAGTAGCACAATTTATATCCCAAAGAACATTATATGTTCCTAAAGAGCAATTGGGCGAATCTTGGTTCTTGAATTGTTATGCTCCCAAGTAGCACAATTGATATCCCCAAAGAACACTTTATGTTTCTAAAGAGCAATTGAGTTTCTCAAAAATACTAGCCTTTCGCCTGAAGAAGTTTAATATAGACTAAAATTGTTGCTCCTGAAGTAGCACAATTTGTATTCCTAAAGAATACTATATGTTCTTGAAGAACGATTCAAACTCTTGATTTTGACAAATGCTATATGTCCAAATTCTAATTGTTACTCTCAAGTAGCACAATTAACTCTAGATGTTCTCGGAACAACTAAAATTTGTCATTTGGAAATCATATACCACAACACCAATACTTTAATTGTTGCTCCTGAAGTAGCACAATTAACATTCTTGAATAATATTACATGTTCCTAAAGAACAATGTATATTTAAAATATTACCTAATTACATGGAGTGGTAGCAAAAGCAACTCTATGCTTGACAACTGCATTTCCAACATCCTATTGTGAATTAATTTATTTTCAAGAATAGATCCGGTAGATCTCAAAATTCATAATTTATTGATTTCACTTATCGTGAATAAAATTAAGTTGTTGCTCTGGAAGTAGCACAATTACATTCCTGAAGAATGATCATACTGTGATATTAATATTACTATCACATGTTTGTGGAAATGCCTCAACTTTTGCTCCTGAAGTAGCATCATTTTATATTCTAGAAGAATATTAAATGCTCTTAAAGTGCAACTCGTACTTTCGATGATATATGTTATTCCTGAATGAAAAACAATATTTATGTCTTGTTGACATTAATGAAATCTTGATATCGATGTTCATCTGCCAATAAGAGGGCATGAGAGAGACAATAGAAATGAAGCATCCCAATAGGATTGCTTAAAGATATAATTGATTGTCCTCCCTAAAACTCGATACGAGTATATGCATCATAAATTGCAAGATTTTCAAATTTAGTGCATCGAAATTATTGAAGGCTTCAGAAGAGCATGTGTCATTTTATCAAATGATATGAAATCAACTATTGAGTTTGCCCTTTACTCTAGTAAGTCTAGAAGAAACTTACTAACTTTGAAGGATATCCATTACAATGGATATCATATTGAAATTATATAAGAAGGTAGTGATTATTTTGCATTTAGCCAGAAGCTAACAAAAGAAAAGTTATCACACTACCACCTTGAATGTATTACACATTCATAAAAATAAGTGAGATAAAACATGTCATGAACCGGAAGTTCAAAAGAGCTCTATGCTTTGACATGATAAGTTTGGACATCTCGCTAGCAACTTTGATGCGCAACATAATTGAAAATTCATATGGGCGGCTGAGAGAGATCCCGAAGAATCTCTTAATTTCCATGAATGTTCGATTTCTAGAAGAAATCTAGAACTTGTTAGACTACAAGTTCAAAAACAATGAGCTCAATTCCTTCAAGCAGATTTATCTTGATAAAGCTAGTGAGTTTATTAAACTCTAAGTTCCTCTTGAAGAGGACTTAATATTATATGACTTTGGGATTGAGATTAAATATTTAGTTGCTCATGTCCATCCTCAAAATGAGTTTTGTACGTATAAAAACGCGTCTCACATTAAGATAGTTATTATGATGAAATAACATTTCCAACATTAGTTGGAACATATGTCACATTGGGATTCCCAAGTAATCAATGTGAAATCTACATCCAACAAAAAGCACAAGAACAAACTAGTCACATTTGGATTCCGAAGTAATCAATTTGAACAAGAAGTCAAAAGACTCACTTGCAAAAGATTGCGAATCAACTTCTTGATGCTTTAGTATGTATATAAAATAAGTGACAATGTCATACATTTCTTTGCAAATAACCCCAACAAGATTTCATGTCCCCCGAAGGACAAGTATAAATGACAGAGAAATGCATTAAAAGTTCGATCAAAAATATGGTCGACCAATTGGTTCTAAAAGAAACTTTGTGTCTAAGAAAAGGGGCACAAGATATGAACCAAACAATGACGAAAATGATTAATCAATCAAATGAAGTTCTCGAAGAACTACAAGCGTCTAAAAATACCGAGATCTCAAAATATTGGAGAGATCAAATATCGTCGTGGACGCACGACATTATTTTCGCCTTTTTAATATGACTCTTGAAATGATAAAAGAGGATCCTCAACGACAATCTATAAGAGATTGTCAAGATTGAAATAATTGGCCAAAAAGGAACGAAGTCATATAAGGTGAATTAATATTCCCTAGAAAGCCGGAAATATTTGGACCTCGTAGTTCCAAAATCCGGAAAGTATATCCCAGAAGGATATAAATGTGTCTTTGTTACATAGCGAAATGAAAAATTTACGAGTTATAGGGCAATACTCGTAACACAATTTTTCTCTCATAGGCGGGAATTAATTACGTACTCTCCTATAATAGACGCCATTATATTTGCTTAATCAACTTATGTCACAAAAAGGCTTGCTATGCGCCTTATAGATGTAGTAAATATCTATCAATATGATTCACTAGATAGTGACATATATATGAAGATCCCCGAAGGATTTAACTTGCTCAAAGCATGTAAGTCAAAAAGATGTTTTCAATTAGGCTCGTAAAAAGTCATTATAAGGGTTGAAATAGTACGGACCGTATATGATATAATCATAACGACGAGAATTCCTTGACAGAAGGGTACATAAATGATGACTTGAGTTTGATTAAAACTCCTGAAGAGCATAATACTTATATGTATACTCCGTCCTAATGACTTACATAGAGCAAATCATTATGGATTATTTTATTCATTGATATGTTGATTTTAATATCCAACTCACATCCTTGTCGGCATTAGGGGGAGATATGAAATATAAAAATTAAATGTCGCAAATATCTCGTTGGATTAATTATTTAGATTCACGCACTATGAACCAGAAGTTCATCAAATTATTTAGTGTAAAAGGAGTGATTAAAATCTCATATACTTGTTGTATATGCACCATGAACGAACTGAAGTTCCTCATAGAAAATATAAATCAATTGATTCTCATTAGCGCCAGAAGCGTGAGAGATTTATTGATGCTAAGAGATAAGAAGTCCGCGGAATACAAAATTATAACACATCACTCCAAATTCCTGTTGAAGAGGATATGTGAATTATTATGTACAAAAGTACTTGATGAAATCAACTCATGCCTAAAGACGGAGTTCGAATCAAAATACTTGGGTTGAACTAATAATTGTCTCGACCTGTAGATCGAGCATCTTCCCGATGGAGTTACGCTAGTAGACCTACCGAAAGGTCTTTAAAGAGATTTATTGTATTGCATCCACATGCCTATCTAATGGTTGATTCAATCCCTTAAAGTGGATAGAGACTCATTTAGACCTATAGAAGATAACAAAGATGAGGACCAGAAGCTCCTTAATTATGTGCAATTGGAGAATTTGAAATGGTATTGACCATCCTTTGTTATTTTCGAGACAAATATGATATTGGTCTATTTATGAGAGTAATGATATATTGACATATTTCATGTTATTATCTATACTGATAATTAAACTTGTGTTGCACATATTAGTGTAGACCTTGAAGATAACCTTGAAGATTGTTATCTTGAGGGGGAGTAACAAATTGTAAATAATCCCGAAGATTAAACCGACTCCTAAAGGTCAAAGACCACGAAGGTCGAAATGGTTTGTACTATTTTTTTCCTTCCTAAGTTTTTTCCCCAGAGGGTTTTCTTAGTCAAGGTTTTTAACGAGGCATCCAATGCAACACACGAGTAAATGAGTCATTGAGATTGATTCATAAAAGAGTCAATGCAACACGTGATCTCCAAAGGAGTGGCGACATCAACATCCAGCAAATTCGCTCAAGTAAGAACCTAGCGGATACTTTTACAAAGGCATTACCAACGTCAACATTCAAGAAGTTGATACACAAGATCGATATGCGCCGACTCAAGGATCAAGAATGACTATATTGAGGTGGAGCAGTATGTACTCTTTTTCCTTCGACCGGTTTTTTATCCCAATGGGTTTTTCCGCAAGGTTTTAACGAGGCGAGCTTTCTTTTAGGAATGGTCAATCAAGGGGGAGTGTTGTAAATATATTTTATATATATACTTACCATATATTGTGATGACCATGTAAACCCTAAAAGCCCATGAGCCCATCTTGTACTCTATAAATAGAGGTCTCCACCCTCATAATAAGATAGATCTAATTTCTGCTCTCTCTATTTATTCTCTACATTCTCTCTAGTTTATAACAAATAAATTATTTTCATAAGCTGAAATAAGTTGCAGATAAGCTATTCCAAACGGGGTTTTTACCTTTTTTATTTTATTATCAAAAGTTGACTTGAAAATGGTGATCTAATAAAACAAAACAAGACTATAATGGGCCAGGCCTATCAACATTGTGGAGTATTGGGCCTAACTAGCTCTATAGGCCGATCATATCTCCTAGGATGCTATTTAATTTCGTTTACACATTATGAATTTTATAACTAATTTAGAAAAATAAGTTTTCATTTAAGAAAAATTAGCATTACGATAGACGATATTGTTAAATTTAATTATGAGGTAGATACGCGTATGGACAAATCGAAAAATGACATGTGTAAAGTTAAAAAGTTTGAAAGTATGTTTGACTACACCAAAGACAATGCTATTTCGAATCCGTACAGTTAGGCACCATTGACATTTGTAGATGGACTCCTGAGTTAAAACTCATTTGGAGTGGATAAGATTGTGAGGGTGAAGAAGAAAGTGCTGGATTGGGACAACTGATTCAGAGATGCTGTAAGTTAGCTAGAGTTTGACTTTTCACGATCTAAGTCGAAACCAGTTGTAATACATTATTCCCTCCGTTCCACTTCATTAGTTCACTTTCTTTTCGGCACGGAGATTAAGAAAGTTGTTTGTTGTGTATAAAGTAGTATAAAGTAGTGGAGTCCACTAGAATATATAAGAGTGTTATTTTAAGTTAAAAAAGAAAAGTGGACTAATGGAGTGGAACGATCCAAAAAGGAAAACTGGACTAATGGAGTGGAACGGAGGGAGTATATATGTATAATTTGATTAGTGGATCTGTCCGGAACGTACATTTACATAAGAACTACGAACTTGTGTATTTCCTCCGTTTCATTAATACGTTATGTTATTTTTGGGTACGGAGATTAAGAAAATACTTCATCCGTCCCGCTATTACTATTCCATTTGATTTCGACACGGAGATTAAGAAACTTTGTTTAATTGTGTATTTTATGAGTTTTAATTGTATTAATAATTGAGCACAATTTTCGAAGAGTGGTTGGTGGAAGAAATGAGAATTTATCCAAATTTTTGCAGGGCATAATTGAGACAATCGATTTTTTTTTTTCAGATTTTATTTTAAGAAATAATCTTAAGTTTCCAAAAAGTTATCATAAATTTCCTAGTACGGAGTGAAACGAAAATTGTATGAGAGATATATTTTTGGAGAGAGAGAGTATGATAATGTGGGGATGAGTATTAAGTAGGAGTAGGAGGGGACCCACTTTATTTTTTGTTTAAGAGTAGTTTTTTATAATTTAGAAAAGATAATAGTAATAGCGGGACAATCCGATTAGGAAAGTAGGACATTAATAGCGTGACGGAGAGAGTAATATTTTGTGATATATTCTTTGACTTTTGGATAGTTAATTTATATCCACACATTCTTTGTCTTGTTTTTTATAAATAGGACATTTCTAATAGGGCACCTCAATTAGGAACACATGACGCTATTAATGAGGCGGAGAGAGTATAATCTTTATATTTGTCCTATACTCCCTCCGTCCCACAATTATTGCTCCAAAACTTTTCGGTATGGTTTTTAAGGAGAATTGTTGGTTGTGTGTAAAGATGTGAGACATCAAATAAAGTATTTGTAATATTTTACTATTTTTAGAAATGCAGTAATAATAGTGGGATATTCCGAAAAGGAAAGCGGAGCAACAGTTGTGAGAGAGATGGAGTATAATTTTTATATTTTTTATGTATGAAACCTTGTGCGTAAAATACATAAAGATTTGATCCAAATTATTTAATAATAAATGATGAGTGTAGATTGATTTCTAATAGTATAGAATCCACTTTCTTTAACTTAAGAAAATATTTCAAAACATATTTAATTTAAGTCATCTAATGACTAAATAAAGGGTTCAACTGCAGATTGATTTTTAATCTAATATGTTCCACTTTCTTTGATATATATAGATACATACAGATGTTATATTATTATATTAATAATATTATTTAACTTATTTTGTAAAAGTTCTTTAATTGGAACAATTACATTTAGGTGTCTTACTCTTACCCTTTCCCAATTCTAATTGGGCCTAAAACTAAAACTTGCTATTCATATGACAACAAATCATATTGGGCCTAGGCCCAATATTGTTAATTTGGCCCGAAACTTCAATGTTGCTCTATATAATATTCCTTCCATCTCACTTCATTTGTCTCGTTTATTTTCGGCACATAAATTAAGAAAATTGTCTGTTAGGTATATAGTATAAAGCTGTAAGATCCACTAGATACCCGTTTGGAAGAGCTTAAAAATGACTTATTTAAACTTATTTTAAATAATAAGTCATTTTGCGTCCGTTTGAGAGATCTAATCGAAATAATTTATTCTACTACATAAGTTATTTTTGACTTATTTTCATAGGTTAATATTTATACTTTATGAATAGTTATAAGAAGCTTATGCAGATATCCAACATCAAATCCCGACGGCTATAATTTTTTAAACTATAATTTTTTTAAATGTAAAAGCTATTATTAATTTGTGTATCCAAACGCCAACAACTTATTAAATTTAAGAATTTTTACAATAATTTTTTATGCAATAAGTCCTCTTGTCATAAGGACTTATTTAAGTTGTTTTTTCCAAACGGAGTTATATTAGAGTATTATTTAAATTAAAAATATAAATGAGATTAATGGAGTGAGATAGTTCGAAAAAAAATATGAGATTAATGGAGTGGGACGTGTAAAATATTTGTGACAAAATATCATTTCCTATTGTCTATCCATCCTTTGACAAATATTTGTGACAAAATAATAATTTGTAAAATTAAAATCCATATACCAACCCACAAATTTCAACTTTACATTATAGACTTCGTTGACTATGAAAACTCTAAAAGTCAATCCTCGTCCACGGTCGAAAAATCCGGCTCGGCCGGCTTCTGCAACGAACCGGCTGTGCTCGAACCGGAGTTAGTATGCTTGAGCTTCACCGCCCTCCTACTCGCCGCCAATCTCGCCGCATAAACACGCAATTCTTTCTTCTCCTCCTCCGCCTCCTCATTCTCCGCCTCCACCTCCAACGCCCTAAGCTCCGCCGCGCTCCTCCGCTTCTTATACCTCCGCCACGCCGCCTGAACAAAGCACGCCGCCCACGCCCTCCACTGATGCGAATAAAACCTAAATTTATGCCTCAACTGCTTACTATGCAGCCTCCTAAATTGCCCCGCCACGAATTTCAGATCCTCCGCCCGCAAGGCAAACGCCTCCACCTCCGATATCGCGTTCACCGTCCGCGTCGACGACGGGAGGATCACGCTCGGCCGCGGATCGAGCGCCCATGTCAGCAATTCCTCGCCACAGAAGTCTCCCGATCCGATCCGGCACGAGTTGAAGAACCCGGTCCGACCGCCGTTGGTCGTGTACGAGTCGAGATTGCCCCTTATGATGAACAACATCTCGTTGACCGGGTCGCCCTCCCTGACCAGACATGTGGCGTGCGTGGATAGGGCGGGCTTGAGGCGCTCGCAGATGGCATCCAACATCCGCTCGTCCATCTGGTCAAAGAGTGGGACCCGGCGGACGAGGTCGTAGCAGAGGTGGCGCTTGATGTCGCGGCGGAGGTCGAGGGGGAGGCCCTTTAGGAGGGCCTCCTCGTCGACACCGTGCGTGGCAGCCCATTTGTACTGATCGTACTTGCGTACGGATTGTCTTAGCTCTTGGGGGAGCTGCCGGTGGTGCATCCATTGCTCCGTGTCGGTTCTTCGAATTCGCCACTCTTCCAATCGGACCGTGGTCGATTGAAGATATGTCTGCAAACCATACAAAAAAAAGTAGTTATCTAAAGAAAATGAAAGCAATAAATGTAAATCGAAAGTAGGTATAGCTTTACGTGGATTCGATAATATAACCTACATTACGATCATACTAGGATCGTATTTCTTTAATTCGTTATAAGAGTTTTACGATTATAAGGGTCTTTTAAGTAAAAATTGAACTTAAAATGGACAAAACTACCAAAAAAAAAGTCAAAAAAATGCAAACTACAGTTAAGGGCAAACTTTGACCGCAGTAACTAGCAAATACTGACTGCAAGTCAAATCCATTATTGACTGTGTACACGAACACATTCCGACTACTGTCAAACCTAAACGCGTGGAGGTCAAAGATTCCCGTCAAAAAGTCCGGAAGAATAGGCAGATTTATGGGGCGAATGGACCCCCAAATTGCGATCTTTGGTCTCACTTTTTTGTATCCCACTAACATTTTTAAATGTAAGCATTTAGGTGTTTACAATTTGTATTATAGTATTATCGTAAACACGTACAGTTAGAATATTAGTGGAACACGAGTAAGACACAAGAAAGTGGGACAGAGAATCCGAATTATCCAAATTGTGCATTTGATCTAAATTTCTCTTCTATTTTTCAAAAATTCCCTATTTCCGACCCATTCTGACCACGGTGGTCAGACCTGAACGCGTGGAGGTCAAAGATTCCCGCCAAAACGCTTGAAAAAATTGTGTATTTGATCCAAATTTCTCTTTTATTTTTAAAAAATTCCCTATTTTGCCCTCCCTATCCCAGGAAATTACAAATTCACCCCCCTTAACCAGCTTGAATTAACAAAAAATAAACAAACTCTAATGCTACATACTTACTTGCATATTCCCAATGAGCAAAGCAAACAGAACCAGACCAAGACTAGCAATAACAATAGCAAAGCCTATCTCCCCAACATAAGTGGTAGTAGCAAGATTCTGTCCCAGAGAACTGCAAAAAAAAAAAATCGCGATTTTACATAATTCCGTGCCTCCCGTATAACGAAAGCTTCGTATAAACGCGATTTACACCCTAAACGAAAGGATTACCTGAGATTCTTCAAGCCCCACCAGAGGCAGTAGAAGTACTTATTGAAGAACTTTGCTGACGTCACCTCAAATGTAACTGCATCTCCGTACATCCCAAAAGGGTAGTTATTGTTGTTAGGGTTACAATGATTTGTCACATTGCTTGACAAAAACCATGCATTTCTCCCACTCTCTATAGCTCTCTTGCAGTCGAAGTATTTGTAAAGACAAGATGAAGCTTCAAGATCACATGCATGTCTCCAGCAAGCCTCTTGTCTCTCTACCGAGAGTAGATACCAAGAAGCGCCTAAAATCTAAAGAACGGATTGAAAAATCGAAATCAAGATTTGTGCTAAAACGTACTCCATCCATCCCAATATTAATGTCCCGTTTGTTAGATTGATTGTGGTTCACACATTTATTTCCTTATTTAGTAAGGGAGATTAATAATGGCACAGCCCGAAAAGGAAAGAGGTGCATTAATATTGGGACGGAGGGAGTATAATTGAAGGGAGGATCGCGGGTTTTGGCTTACATGGCTTGCTAACATGTACAACATGAGATTGTAAGCAGCACCAGCCCAGGCCGTCTCCGTGACAACGCCGGTCGCCTTGACGATTTGCGAGGAGAGCGGGAAGATGAGGAAAAGCCTCGGCACGTACTGGAAGATGATGATGAAGCGGAGCACGTTCTTCGTGTTCATCATCGTCGATCCTTTCAAGCTGGGGATCACACACCAGATCAGTACCTACAGAGTTCATCACTTGTAGTGTAAGTCTGTGCACAAAGGTTTTTGTATACCACTTTCGCATACCTTTGTGTGTACCACACCATAACGGTACTGACATGTGTTAAACATGAGAAATGCTACATGTCAATACCCTTGTGATGTGATACACACAAGGGTATACGAAAGTAGTACATACAAGCCGCTCCGCTGTCTGTGACGCCTTGTGCTATCTGTACCCAAAATGTATCGGATTTACAAGACAAACCTGAGGGAGAGGGAGGGCGCAGATGGCATCAAGCAAGAAGTACTTCTTGAGATACCTTGATGCGATTCTGGTCGAATCTATCACAAGCTCCCCTCTCCCGAACACACGGGAGGAAGGAGCAACGTATGCAGAACGGAACCTTATGTAAATCTGGACCGTGTAGAACACGTCCGATATTGATCTAACGATGGTTAACACAACTTCGAGAGTGAGGCCTATGTCAATGCAGAGATTCTCCCTTACGACGGGCAAGTAGAAGAACAACGGGTCGACAAACAAAGATACTAAACACGCGACTAAGAAAATCTTGTTCCATCTACGGATGGCCGGCCCTCGCGGATCTAAGATCTTCTTCTTCACCCTCTCATAATCCTCTGAGAACACTCTTGACAACACTTTACATTTAAGTGATTTGTTGCTCTTGTTTGCTAAGTTTTCGTTCTTTTTCGTGCTCGATTCTCCTACTCGTGTCCCGTCGATTTTGTAATGAAACTTGATCATATTATCACCGTTGGGCATGTGGAGCTTCCCAAACTCAACATCATCAGGAAATCTGCAATTTCATTACTAAACTCTAAACCTATGCTTTCTCAAAGTTTGATCATATGAAACAAGACAAATTGTAAGAATACACACCTCACGGATCTTGAATTAGTATAAGCCATGAGAGTCAATCACCAAAACTTGCCTTTGCTATGAATCCAACGGCAAGAGATTCATATATGTTTGGCCTAAAAGGTGGCATAGCAAGAGGGACTATGAATTCATATCCACTAGTTTGAAAAAGCAACAGCTAAGGGAGAAATCATGTGAGGAAAATCAAAAAGCAAATCTTCAACTTTGAGCATGGAGTAGTAAACTGTAACCCCCCCCTCCCCTCCCCACCACTCCCACCCACCCCTTTTTTCTGTTCTTTTCAGACATGAAGTCAGGTCAAACATGTGACTAAGCCACTGAATTTCCTATAATTATTGTCAATTGTGAAACCCACTGACTTCTTGGTTGAAATAGAACAAGTCAAACTCTTCAACAGTTGCAAGACTCAAGAATTTCATATCAACAAATTGAGAAAAAAAAAATATACACACTAAAAAAAATCAAGATTTTGATGGGATTAGACAACACAAGCAGAGCATCATAGAATGAAAAAAAATAAAAAAAATAAAAAATTGAATCTTGATTGCTGTCCAAATACCTTAAGAGTTAAGACAAGCTAAATATTCAAGAAAATGAGAAAAAGGGTGGAGGGCTTACAAAAATCGTCTCAAACATTTACTCCCTCCATCGCTTCTGATTAGCCATGCCTCTCAGCTTTCTTCCCATTTAGAAAAGAGGGGGGACAAAAATCGAAATTCAAAAGGAAAAAATCGATTTCAAATGCCACCCAGTTATTTGTTCTTGTGAAGGGGATGACAGCATGAATATGAAAAAAAAAAATGAATCAATTAATGAAACAGAGTTAATACCATTGTATTAAGTGTGTATACATGTATGTATGTGAATGTGAGTATGCTTATATGTGTCTCTCTTTGTGTGTGTGTGTGTGTGTGTGAGAGAGAGAGAGAGGAGAGAGATGTCCAGAGTAGAGAAGGTTCAGAATGGGGTGGAGGCAGGGAGGCTCTGTTTTTAATTCAGTTTTTGTGTAAAGATCCGAGGAGTTGACTCAATTGGGCTCTCCACCTATCAAATACCGCCACGTGTATAATCATTTTTTAACATTTCCTTTACCGTGAGAGGAGGAGGTGACTCTGACACCATCCAGACCGTAGAATACACGTACGATAGAATCTGAGATGCTTGTAATAATTTCAACTTTGTAATACAAGTCATTATATATAAGTTTGGATTAATTGAATTAAAAAGTGTAAAATTAAGTACTTGTATTGATCGTAAAGCCAAAGTCATACATTAACAATATAGTTAGTGGGTTTGTTACTCATTTTTTTTATTGTTTAATATATTCCCCTATAAATAATACTCCGTCCATTATTTTATTCTTTTTGGATTGTCGACTATTAAGTTTTTTACTTTCTAAAATGATAAAATTAATTATTCAACTACCATCCATACCCCATCTTTATATTCTCTTTCTTCAAAAATTTCTCTATCAAACGACTCATTCCGCTCCGAACTTAGATATTTATAATTTTTAATTTTTAGATTATTTTTTTAATTACAATATGAAAAAAAAATCAATGGCCACTATGCCTTAATAAAATTTGAATGAATTATCAATATCTCCCACCAACCATTCCCCGAACATAGTGTCAATTTTCTGATATAATTGAAACTCATAAAATATACACATAAATAAAATTTCTTAATTTCAGTGCCGAAAAGAAAATGATATTAATAACAGAACGGAGGAAGTACTACCTCCGTCCCCCTAAAAATGGTCACATTTCTTGATTGGGATGACCCACTAAAAGTTGCCACTTCCGAATTTCACAAATAATTATAACGCTCTCTCATATTTTATTATCATCTCCTTTTTTTTCAGCATTTCTCATTATCTGACTTATCTCTATTCTCTTAATTCGCGTGCGGTGGAGTAATATTTATCTTTTTCTCCTAATTCATACGCATTGAGTTTATATTTTATGCCGGCGGCAAGCAATAGCTGGGTGTTGGTCCCAGTTACAGATGACGCCCATTTATAAGCCTTGCCCCCTAACGGACAACACGGAAAATGCTTCCACCGTCATCAATTTAATGCACCCAAATACACAATAAAAGATTGCAACCATATTGGAATAAACAATCACAATTGAGGGGCTCAAATAAATTACTCCCTTCATCCCACCGAGATTACCCACTTTTTTTTTCGACGCGATAATTAAAGAATATTAGTGTAGATTGATAAATGTATGAGACCCATACATTAATTAATAATTTAGAACTAATTTTCAATGTAAAAATATAAACCCATCTAATTAATTAATATTTTTGAGTGAGTTGATTTAAATTGGAACCTACTTCATTTTTTAAAAACTGAACAAGTTCGATGGGACAGTTTGAAAAAGAATAATGGACAAGTTCGGTGGGACCGAGGGACAAGTATATACGGCCGGCAAAAATTGAAAATAAGACCATCATCATCATCATCATCCATCACCCAATTCTTCCATCTTTGACAAATTCAAGATTCATACTTTTGTCAAAGGAAAAGAACACAACTAATTCAAGATTCATGCTTTTTTGAAAAAAGAAAACTAGGATTTGGAAGGAGCAAAACTGATGAATTTTCGATGTTTTTTTTTTCGTATGACGAAGAAAACGGACTAATCTTGTGTAGGGAAAGCAGCTTCTTTCAGACTTGATCTCATGATCTTCCCCAGCTTGGAGCAGGCATCAAGGCTTAACTGCATTCCCTGCAAAACGACATCGTTTACCTTCAAAGTTGAAATAGCATAGCATGATATATCTACTGCAGAGAATAGGAGAGTTTGTTCGCTTACCTCGTTTATCTTGGCTGTCGACCACTCTCCGGTAACGGTCATCTGCGTAACCTCATTACGCGATGGCATGCAAGTGATCATAAGGCTACCGTCTTGGTAGCTTTCTTCTTCTGATACGGGATCGATCAGCAGATTCTTCCCGATGCAAGACTGTACATAAACGTATAACGTATAAGAAAGAACAAATGTGATGCATAATACTCCCTCCGTCCCATAATTCTTGTCCCTTATTCCTTTTCGGGACGTTCCATAATTCTTGTCCCTTTACCTAAAATAGCAAATTATTACACACACTTTATTTAAGGGTCTCACCATCTTACTCACAACCAACCACTCTCCTAAATTCCCGTGCCAAAAGAAAGGGGACAAGAATTGTGGGACGGGGGGAGTACACCTTGAAACGATATAATTGGTGGTGTTAGTTGTATGTGAACTAGATTAGATAAATGTGGTGAAGGAATTTGGATAATTAGAAAAGAGCAAATTAAAGAGAGTAAAGGAAAAGGGTAATAGTATATGATTTCGTACCACCGAAACGGAGGCAACCATGTCGTACAACATGATGCCTGCATCTGCAAGAGCGAGACTTGCACATGTCGTAATTATGGGAAGATCACCTAAAGGAAACAACACAGTTTCAATGAGTATTGATGGAATCCAATAGTTGACAAGAAATGAAGAATCAAGATGAAGTTTTAGTATTGCATCTTAATTAAATAAAATAAAATTGTTGTCTTGAGAAGAAGACACAATAATACGATAATCTTCGATACGAAAAGTTGAATAAGTTACACTTACTTCCTCCGGATTCCAGTACCAAAGCGAAGACATCAACAGTAGTCTTAGGGAAAGATTTGAGTATAATGGCACCCTCGAGAGCTTTGTGGAGCATTGACGAAAGATCCTTATTTTCCGGAGTCTGGAAAGCAACGGTAAGTTTCAGATAAACAGAGAGCTAAGGATTGGGAACAAAAGAAAAGAGGCAAGGCAGAACACCATCCAACAGAGAGGGAAGATGATTAACCTGCCCACGAACGGGAGAAGCGAAAGCCGTGTAAGTTACATTGCAATTCAACCGCCCTTCGCTACTATACATCATTGCTTTCTTACTTTCCCTTGGGCCAAATCTGAATGAAAAAAACTCAAAATCAACATTTCAGCATGCTCCTTATAGTGGATAATATCTTGAAGAAATTTGGAAATCGAAATTATATGTAACACCTTATCAACCATATTCAGGATTCCTTCGCCAAATCACTTTCGAACAACTGATTAAAGGGTGATTTCCCAACAACTTACAAAACACCAAGGCTAAAGCAAATGTTTATTAGCATTACCCTACCCCTATTCAATTCCGACTCGAAAGTGAAGATTTTAGAATTAAGATGGCGACAAAGCAGTTTCTTGTAAGCAACCGGAATCAAGAAGTTGATAAGAGAGAACTCAATGTTTCACTTCAGCAAATATATAAGAATCTAAAGACAATGGGGAGCTGAATGACCAAAAGACACAAGGCAATATTTGAAACTTCACTTCAAAGTTTTGAATGAGAAACACATAAATGATACATTGCTATAACGACGAGAGTTGAAGGGATCTTTCAAAACTCTCCTATTTTGAAAGATAAGCCCTTTCTCATCTTCCAACTGAAGAATAATAAACTAATTGGGCAGCAAAAATCATGCAAGAAAAGATGCATATAAAATGGGATGAAAACATACAACTTCACTTCAATGATTGTTAAATCGCCTCCTATCAGATTAAGTATATACTTACACAGATACAATGACTTTGGTATTTCCGAACTCTGCGTAAGCAGATCCCGAGGCAGAACTCACCGCCCCTGTCCGTAAAACTGCATGATTGCAAGCACAATAGTAAGTCCTCCATAAGATTATCATGTAAAGATTGGAAGAAAACTTCAAAGCATCTTAAAAGATAATTTCTAGTCCAACAAATAGCACTCCCAATTTTCGGTAAGCGATTTTAGTTTTAGATTTCAGCTTAGCTTGTTTCTATCTAGAAGTCTTAGCCATCACTCACAAGGTTACAATAACAAAACATACTAATCTTTAGCTTCCCATGGTCTTATCTCTTTCTGCAAATACCTAATTTAACCAAATATATATACTTTCACATGATATGATTAAGAAATGTAAATGATGTCATATGAGATTCTGAACAATTTCAAATCCAAAACCAAAACCAAAACTCGCAACTGCATTCTTCCTCATTCAAGCATATTTATATTGTGTATCAACATAAGATTCAAACAGAACAGAATACAAGGATAAATCAAACACTACAGCAAAACATGAATTTGACAGTAACTAATTAGGCGCGCAGAGAATCATAGTACCAACTCAATGTAACCCTAATAATCACATAGCCAACCCATTCGAGAATTAGCACATCACAGTTTCACAACCCTCGCTAAGAAAATTAAAGGATAATAGAGTCCAAAACAATCTCAATTAACAACATTAAAAATCTGAGCAGTGAAATTGGGAGATTGACCTAGAAATGAAGAAATAAAGAAGAAACGTATGGATGCGTACATGCAGGTCGGCACTGGTGGAAGCCGCGGCCGTCAGGTCGGACCCATTCGGAGTCGGTTTGAATCGGAGGTCTCCTCTTTCTACCACCGGTTAGAGACGGCGAGTATGTCGCCGCCGCGGCGCCTGGCTTTCCGGCCATTCTTCTCCTAACTCCTAACTCGCTCTGTCCGTGTTGGAGGCTGATGCCGTATTTCTGGTATAGTGCGAGGTTTTTGTGATGGGCCCACCCTTATTCAACAAAAAAGTGACGTTAGTAGAAAAATACTTTTGAATTATAGTTTTATAATACTACTCTCTCTAGTTTCGGTACAGAGATTAAAAAAATTTATTTAACAATATATTTTATGAGTTTTAATTATATTAATAAATGAATACAATTTTGAGAAATAGTTGGTAAAATAAATGAGAATTTATCTAGATTTTTGCATGGTATAATTGAGGTAATATATTTTTTTTTCTATTATATTTTAAGAAATGATCTTAAGTTTCTAAAAAGTTAAAAATCATAAATTTTAAGGCTAACCGATTAACCAAAATTCGAGTATTGTTAACCTATTTGATGCGTTTATGCGAAATAATTGAACCGCAATTAACCGCAAACAGACACAAATGCTGAAATTGGTTAAGGCCGTACCACATAATCTTTGACTAAGTAAATACAATACATTAATAAGCGAAATATAAGTAAAATCAAGAAAAGAAAATGAAAATAAATACCTTGCACAGATAAATGAATATTGAATACGGGTCAGCTTGTTATTTCGAGCTCTAGTTTCAGCAAGTTTGGGAAGATTATCCAAGCGAAATCCAATCCAATAGGCAACAGCAGAAGGAGGCGGAGCGACGGGCCGCGGATGATGTCTCGGAGCGGAGGCGGAGGCCGGCGGGGAAAGGGGGAAGTTCAGGGCTCAGAGGGAGGGTGTAGTTACGGCTCAGTGTGTGGATCGAAGCCGTATGATTCAGATTCCAATTTCAATTTCCCAATTTGGGGATATAATTACTAATTAAGTGATTAGATAAGCATTATTATGATATTATTAAAAATAAATAAATTTCAAAATAGGGTTACGCGGTTAAACCCATATGAACCTAAACGGTTACGCGGTTAACTGCTAACCAAACAGTCACGGATACGGTTAACAAATTTACGTGTAAATTGGGTATGGGTAACCCGAACCCAAACCGTTTATCAGTTGAGGGTACAGTTCCTGAATTGCCCCTGCTCCGTTTCATCATAGACCGCACATACCCTTTTTTTAAAAGTGTATAGAGTCTTCCTCCGTCCCACTAAACTTTTGCTTTACTTTTCATTTTCGATTGTCCCACTAAAAACTCTTGTCTTCACCCAAAAAAAAAAAAAAGAACTAGTGAGCCACAATCAATCCGAAATAGTGGACTCCACCACTTTAACATATTTCTACCCACTTTAACACACCTTCACCCAATTTCTTAAACTCACAGTGTCGAACCCACTAAGACAAGTTTAGCGGGACGGAGGGAGTATATGTTTTGAAATTACATAAGTTTGTGGATCCGCCGATTCTACGCTTCCAAAGCACAGGGTGGGTTTGAATCCTATAGTAGTGACTTTGTCAACCCGTAAAATTGAGAAAATACTTACATTATCATTATTTGTACATTTATTCTCAATACAACATGAAGCCGTAATTTAAGAGTTTAATACGATAATTGTCCCTTGGAATGACATAGCGGTTAAGGTGGGTAGCATGTGGCCGAAAGGTCATGAGTTCAAAACCCACCAAGACTGCTATGTGTGAGTCTGTTACCTATGGTTAGCCTAGGGTGGTTGAACCCTCCTGTGTTGTTTGCAGGCTAGAGCACAGGAGCGGGGTTTACCTAGTGCGCACTTCGGTAGCGATTGCAGATTACTCTCCTCATGTGTTGTTTGCAGGCTAGAGCACAGGAGCGGGGTTTACTTAGTGCGCACTTCGGTAGTGGCTGCGGGTTACTCTCATCATCCAAAAAAAAGGAGCGGGGTTTACCAAGTGTGCACTTCAGTAGCGGTTGCGGGTTACCTCATCATCAAAAAAAAAAGGAGCAGAAATTATCTAACTTGCATTTCCGTAGCGGCTGCGGGTTACCCTCATCATAAAAAAAAAAAGTTTAATACGATAACGATATCAATCTAAAAAGACCACGATTTGCCAATGGATGCTTCTAGCCCTATGTTTTGATGAGTTTAATTAGGTAAATTATAGTCTACATCAAAAGATATTAACTTATTTGAACAACTAGAATTGAATGGTCTTATTTCAAAATCCAACTACGCAAGACATGGTTGAAGAGTAAATAAATTAAATCTGTGTCTAAAATCAAATCAAATTCTATAATTCAAAATTACTATGTAAAAATAATGTGAATTCTAATTTCTAAGTTTCTAACGTATCTACAGCTTGTAAAACATTTTCTTTGCATTCCTTCACCTTTCTTAGCAACTCTTTCTCTCTCCTTATTCTCGACATGCTTAGTTTACAAACCAGTCTGTGTAATCTTGACTACATGCGAATCAACGTTTGGCAGGCAGAACGACTCGAGCCGTGGCTCGGTTAAGTCGACCGCCTCGTCGTCCTTGCTCCGTTTCCTCGAAGCAAGGAGCATCAGCTTCTCCACATCTGATGATGGATCATCTTCTTCTTTCTCCTTCTCTCTCATGCAGAAGTAACTGCTCGGACAACAAGGCATTTCACATGTGATCTGCTTGATTTCTTCCTCACATGCATCCGAATTCTCACTCCTCAACCCACACTGACAAAGTCACAAATGAAAAGGAGATGTCAAGGCTCAAGAAACATAAATCATAACAAATATCATCTTTAGGCCCACATGTATGATATGTGTGGGTATAATATACTCCCTCCGGGTTTTTAAGGGGTCTTATTTTATGTTTTTGAAAATGTCTAATACTCCCTCCGTCCCGTTTGAAACGACCCGTTTCAAATGGACACGTGAATTAAGAAAATTGATGATAAAGTATGAGAGAGGAACAGATGATAAAGTAAGAGAAAGAAAATGAGTGAGATAGTGAAAAAATAGATAATAAAGTATGAGACAGTAAATGACTAATATAATAATAATAGATAAAGTATTAGAGAAGTTATTTCCTTTTTAGGAAACGAGTTATTTCAAATGAGACATCCTAAAAAAGAAAACAGATCGTTTCAAATGGAACGGAAGGAACAATGTTTATTTTTATGGCACGATTCATGTATTACATTATTTTGTCATAAGCCCAATTATTTGTTTCCACCCAATGCAAAAATATAAATTTGGAAAATCATAAATAGGCCCCAAATTAATTCTAACAAAATCCTAATATAAATTGAATGTATTAAATTATCATATTTAAAGGTAAGAATAAATAAACTCACATATACTCCACATTTAGTTGAGCAAGCAAACCCTTGACTCTCTACGTCTCTTTAATCTCATATAGATTTTTATGTTATATTTTACGTTAATAAAATTTAGTTTTTTCTTTTAATATAATAAGACCCGATTTTTTAATATAGCACATGACCCCAAAAATGTCAGAACCGTCCATGGATTCTTCAAACTGATCACAAAATCTTGTCGTTTTCGGAAATGGGACCAGATTTATGAGACACCCGATTAGAAAAATGAGACAAGATCTGTAAGAAAGAGGGAGTAGTTATATGGATTTAGTGCAAACCTGAAATGCAGTGATAGGCAAATTACTCCTTTTCGATCTATCCGGAGCAATAGTGGAGAGAATCTGAACCACTTCGCTCATGGTTGGTCTAGAGTCAGGATCCAACAGCAAACACTCCTTTGCTAAATAAGCCATTACTTGCATCTCTTCTTCTTGAAACTTCCCTTCGAGCCGCGGGTCGGGAAGATCCCGAATCACTCTCTCGCTGTCATGAAGACGAGGCATTGCCTATCATGTGATCAAAGTTAGTTTCCTTATTTCATCAGCAAAATATGAAGGTGAAGTTCCGTACCCATAATACGAGGCTCTCTGCGGCTGCACCGTTGCTAGCTAGCTTGTGGATTGGTTTCCGGCCAGTGATCAGTTCGAGAAGGACTACGCCAAAGCTGAAAACATCGGATTTTAAAGAAGCCCGTCCTACAATAGTATACTCCGGTGCAAAGTAACCGAATGTGCCTTGCATTCTATCCGGAGAGCTGGAGCAGCTGAGTATGCCGTCGTTTCGGAGGTGTTTAGCCATTCCAAGATCAGTAATCTGCAGAGAAATATCTAAAATGTGATGAATTCGCGTTTTAAGTACTCTCTCCGTCCCATTAGTAGTGTCTTATTTCTAAAAATGGAAAATAATTTGTGGCCACAAATTAATTACTCAAAAGTCAAACAACACATACCACACAATATCACTTTTCTTAATCTCTTTGCCAAAAAGAAACCAGACAATACTAATGGGACGGAGGGAGTATAGTTTTTGAAAGTTTTCTACCTTGGCTTTCCACTTCTCGTCTAGAAGAATGTTGGTAGACTTGACGTCTCTATGCAGTATTCTGGGAGCAGCAGCGTCGTGGAGATACTCCAAACCGCGCGCAGCTCCAAGAGCTATCGTGACTCGAGTATTCCAATCCAAACACTGGCCGACGTCCCGATCAAGACATTCCCGTAGATTACCGTTGGGAATGTACTCGAAGACTAGCAGCCTCTCCGCGTTCTTGCCTTGGTGTTCCAAGCAGTATCCAAGCAGAGGAACCAGATGGCAATGGTGAAGCCTAGCAATCAGTTTTATCTGAAAGAATATGAATTTATTAAAGATTAAAAATGTTTTGAGTGACGAACGGTAAATTATAGTTAAACTTCGATAAAGTAAGAAACTTGGGATCCAAAAAAAATATTTGTTTAACGAGATTATTACTTTGTCTAACATTATTTTAGTGTATTAACTCATGTCGGGACCTGAAGAAATTATTATCTAATCGAGATTATTACTCTATCGAATATTACGTAGTTTAGTATATACCTCACTAAGAAAAACATGTTCTGCATCCGGGCCGCCTTCAGTTTTCATTCTCTTAACTGCAACCGTTCTACCATCTCTGAGATTTCCGCGGTAGACGTGGCTGCTTCCTCCAACCCCGACCAAATTACTATTGGAAAATCTGTTTGTTGCATTTTCCAGCTCGGAATAAGAGAACTGTACTATTGTTCCGTGCAGTGCTTTCGTTCTCCTTCTAAACGGGAGTGAAGTCCGGGGGATGCATCCTTTAGCCAAGCAAAAACAAGAATCAAGATTACCATCAGTTAAAAATCAAGACTTTACAAGAATCTATAGTTTCGATATTGTGGGAGTGGACGTTTACCAATAAAAGGTTCACGGGAGGATTCTAGATATCCTTTGTATACTGGCATTGGAGAAGAAGCATGGCTCACCAAGTTTACACCACTGCTGCAACTTGTTAGTCTATCGGATGGGGTCGAAGCCGATTGAACTGAATGCTTATCCTTCCTAATGGCATGCCACAACATTACAGCAACCAATGCGATAGTCGTAATGATGAGACAGAGTAACACGACTGCGAAAGCCGCTTTGACTGGAATTCGCTTCTTTGAAGGCTCTAACTCGGATAAAGTCCCTGTAAAGAAAACATGCTAGTGTATCTAAGCATATGAAATCACAACTTTTTCAAAACAACTATGCAAGTGAAGATCATCACTAAGCTACAAAAATTTACCAGCGTTACAATTGCACGCTGTAAAACAGCCGCTTCCACCTACTAACTTAGGCAGTCCACCGGTGTTGCAAATACATGTGAATCTATTTTCACCTGATCCTCCTTTAGCTGCTGCAAAGACAACAGCAAGTCAAGGAACTCTCTCAAAAGATGGGGATCTCTAAACAGAAAAGTGGATTAGATAAATAGGCAGGTGGCCGTGCCTTAAATTATGCATATCTTTTTAATACTTATGGTCCTTTATTTTCTGGTTATAAAAATACATTCTCCAATATATATTAGGAATTTGACAATGAAAAATGGATGATACAGATTTAACTTTAGATTATTCAATTCTAACATAAGATACTTCATCACAGTAATCAGTGACTCTCCCTTTCCCCTGCAAACTATTGTACCGCGAGAACGGTATTCAACGGGACTAAGTACAAGGTAGCTAATAATGGAAGGAGTGAAGTACTAAGAGAAACTGTGATACCAGGGCTGCAGTTACAGGAAGAAGAGCAGTTCGCGAGGACAAAGTTTAGAGTTTGTTGATTTGAAATAGAACACGTGCATGTCCACTTGTTCGCGTCAGAATTTGTTCCAGGCCCATCTGGAAAATGCCAAAGACTGTTAGCTTGATGTTCAAAAGGACCAACGCAGAAGATGTGTTATTGCTTCAATCTCAATATAATGCTGATATGCACATACATAACTCATGTTAAAATGGAAGAGTCTGCTTAAGTTTTTTCTGAATCACAATTGACTGAAATAAAGATATAGACTATAGAAAATGGGTGTTCTCACCGGAAAGTATGGGCTGAATCCAGACCACGTTAATGAAACAAAAAAGTGCAATTTCCACCAGACGTCCCATGTGTTCAGAACCAACAGCAAAACTGCAAATCGAATAAATGATTAAACCAACAAAAGGATTAACCAAATTCGTGATGAAGAGTTCCAGTTTGCAGGCAAAACAAAAGGGATTTGCATGGATAATATAACTATGAAAGAAAATGATTTAGAACTAGAAAAAAGACTTACTTGCATTTTAGCTCATCTCTCTATCGCACAAAACTTGAACTTGTTCGTGATGTACAATGTCTACGAATATGCAAGGAAACATATGTTACAAGAAGATATATGAGAAGATTCATTGAGAAAGATGATAAATGTCTAAGTTAAAAATTAATGAAAATAAAGCATCTGTCATTCATAGTAGCAATAACTACTCTGAATATTTGGGTCCAAATCTAATTTGTTTATGAAATCCAACTCAAAAATAAATATGTTATTTGACACTGAACCAATGACTCAATCAAGGCCTCAATTCTTGAGGAGAAGGGGGTGATAAAATAAATAATAGAGATTGCGAAAATGATCTAAACTAATCGACTCAAAATGGAAAGAAAGCATAACCAGGAAGTCAATATATAACAATCACATTACCCTCAACATTATTGATCCAATATCTTAATCTGACAATGATACTTGAAGCAAAAGAAGGGTAGTTTTTAACACTTGAAGTCCAAGACTTCACACGCAGTAAGATGAGGTTAAAGCAATGGCAGACCTGCAAAGTATTCTATCCAAGATTGGCCATATATAGAATGACATCTCAACAAACGATTGGATAAAATCAAAATGTACAACAGAAAACGTGGATTCAGCAACAAATAAATCAAGATACAAGAAATAAGATACTGTATAGAAGTATATAATGTGGCCCATCAACCAAACTCCATGAAAGCTACCCATTTTTCAAACTGACAGAGACCCCTCAGCAATCAATGCCGGACACAACCGATAGAATGTAAGGTGTACTAACAGCAGCAATCACACTAATTCATCTTGGTTTAGATAAGATAATAATGGATTCTAGATAAAGTAAGAACTTTGTAAACGCCAAATTTTAAAATTTTATGAATGATCCAACCTACGCAGATACATCATACATGCCAACTGTGCGGAAAGACTTTGCTTCCAAGACATATTCGGAACTTTTATTTTCTTTGAATGATGATATGCTGAAAAAGACATGTTTTGTTTTCTATTCAATACAGTTGCACCACTTTGACCTCTGCTGTCGGTAGAATTAATCTAAAACAAAACAGAGGAATGAAATAATCTGAATCATAATAGGTGAAGTCAAGTTCTACTTGACATTTTTCTTTTTCCTAATTCAAGCAACCTAAATCCAAAAGAGCACAAAGAAAATTCACTTTTTTTTTTAATTCTGGCACGCGCAAGCGCGTGCACCTGCTCTTCCTGTTCCATTACTGCTACATCAAATTTGAAAACCAACATTTTTTTTTTGCTGTTCATATTGTTGATACATTCAGTAAAATGAAGAAGATTAGGATTTGTAAACAAATCGACATTGAATCCGGTGTCCAGTCTGCAACGCACACTTCACATTACAGCAAAAAAGAGCCGCAGATTTGATTTTGTTATTTTGATTTCAAATAATAGTGTTGATCTCAGATTTACGAAACTTGAAGACGAGTACTGAAGCTAATCCTAACAACATATACAAACAATTAGGAGCTAAGTATACCTGTGCAAATTGACCGAGAAATTTCAATTGCAGAGTCGAATATAATCCTCTCTCTCCACAGCAACTGCTCACAAACGCATAAATGCAAAAACAACAACAACAACACGCAATTCCGCTATTGAATTTGATTCTCGTGCATCACTCTAGCATTGAGAACAAAAAATCGCAGCTACAATCTCACAAATTACAGAGAACTGGACGCACAAATGCGCGCGCAAAAACCACATAGAGAGAGAGTTGCAACGCTGGGGTTATGGCTACTCCATCAGTGAGCACAGACGTCGATGCAGCAAAGCCCGGCCTCGAATAAATAAAGCTCGTTCTTGCCACGTGGACTTTCAGATTTCTCGAGGCTGAAGAAGCTTTCGCCAAATTTTAAAGTGGTCGAGGTGCAATACACCCGCTCGTCGTTTTTGGAATTTGAACAGATGGAGCGGGTTGATAAAACTCAATCCAACGGCCACAGTTGAATACATCTGTTCTTTTCACCATTCGTACGTGTCGCTTTCTCATTTGATGAAGGTTAAGAAAAGTGGTCCCCCTGCACCAAAGTGGGCCCCACCCTCGCAGCTTTCCTTTTGTCCTCCGACTTTCTGTTATTCCTCCATCCCTGTTTAGCGTTTATTTCCATTTTTTATGTTTCTTCATTAGGAATTCACAAAAAATATGATTTTTTTTTCTCGAAATTTTACCCCAATGCAATAAAGGTAATATTCGAATTTTGAATAAATTCTAATTTTACAAATGACTTCTAAAATTGCTGTATATATGCAACTTTTTCAATTTGAGATTCTATACGGCGAGAACTCTTTTAATTGAATTATTAAAGAAACGATGTCATTTTAATACTCCCTCCGTCCCGCTATTTGTGGCTCAATTGGTTTCGGCACAAGAATTAAGAGAGTAGATGATAAAGTATGAGAGAGAGAATGAGTAAGATAGTGAGAGAGTATGAGAGAAATGATGATAAAGTAGGAGAGAGGATGTAATAAAATAGGAGAGAGAATATGATAAAGTAGGAGATATGATAATAATTTTTTACCAAATTGGGAAAGTGACCACAAATAACGGGACATCCCTTTCGAGAAAGTGAGCCACAAATAGCGGGACGGAGGGAGTATAAAAATAGAATCGATTATTTTGGAATATGCCAATTTGTCCATGTCTTCACTTCAGATTTAATTTCAGAGTTATTTTTCATAACTACAAATGTTAATAGATAAAAATTCAGATATTTGCACTAGTATTTTAAAAAGTTATATGCGAAACCAAAATCTGCCCAAAATTGTGCATTAACAACCTAATAAACCTTGCATATGTAATTTATTACTCTCTCCGTTCCATTGAAATAGTTCAATTTTTATTCAGCGTGATTCTTAATGCGAGTAGTTGATATATGTAGAGTTTTGAATCCTTTAGGAAAAAGTGTTTGTACTAATTAGCCAAAAAAAAAAGATAACTTCAATAAGACAATGAAAAAATATACGAGACGTTTTAATGGGACGGAAGAAGTATATATCCAAAAGAGATTTTTTTGGACGGAAGAAGTATATATCCAAAAGAGATTTTTTTGGCCCTCGTTACCCCCTACTAATTATTCTAATAATAATCTTCTGACATAGTTTAGTAGGACTAGTCAAGCGTTAAAGCAAGAATATTAAATCAAAACTAATAACAGAATCTTCAGACAAAAAAGAAAAGTCAAGAAAAATCCAAACCCCAACAATCATATCTTGGTAATTAAACCTCTAAATCTTGCACAAAATAAGAAAATAGACTTACCACACTAAATCAGTTTATATTAAAAAAGAATAATAAAAATAAAATTAAAAAAACCAACATTATCAAGAAAAGAAAATATACTCAAACCTCCTCCCAAAATCTTCTTGCATGTACACTTGAACTCGATATACCAAATCACACTACCCTTTTCCCCTTTTATTACAACCCCCCCCCCCCCCGGCCCACCCACCCACCCAACCAAAAAATTTGAAGCCAATCAAGAACATCCATCATCATCACAATGTAAACAAGCATCACCTTGTATTCTGCCTTGCATTTCTTGTAGGCCTAATGGTGGGTCTACCCCCCGGACCACCCCACACCAGGGTCTGAGACAAGTTCACCATGTCCACCATCGACGGCGTCTGGTACGCCTGCACCGCGCTCGTGCTGTCCGTCGAGTCGCCTCTGGCCGTGGCCCTCTGCCAAGAGTGTGAGCTCAGGCCGGACAGCACATAGGCTCTGCCTGAGCTTTCATAAGTCTGCCTATTAGCCATCCTCTCTTGCATCTCTTTCAACTCAGCATCCAACGCATTGCACAGCCTATCTCCGGCTCGAGCGGATACCGTTTCAGACAGCTGTTTCCTGCAGTTCTCTAAGATGGAGACTGCAGAAGTGAGATTGCCTTGCTCTGCTGCGGCTCTGGCTTCTTGCATTGCCTCTGCCGATTGAAGGCGATTGCGCTGCCTGTCCACTTCCATCGAGACTGAAACGGACCCCATTGTAACGGGTCGGTTAATCTTCACATCAGTAGCTGAGTTTAGTGTGATTAGGGCTTTTGAGACTGGATGCTTGTACACACATTTCACTTTGATGAGTTGCATCTCATTGGCTGTAGATTCTGTAATAGGGATATCAGTTGTGACTAAGAAATCTCTCTCTTCCTCTGCATATAAATCTCCAACTTCTATAATCCCTTTTCTCTTATCAGATGCAAGCATAGTCTTGTAGCTTCCGGACTTGATTGAAGTGAGTAGAAGGGAAACATCACTACACTCGACTTCGACTTGTAAATTCTGCACGACGACGCTTAACAGCCCCCCAATGCATTGTGCAAAGGCATCTTGAATAACATTCTCAGCCTCTATAAAAGAAAAAGTCCCACCAGAAGTCTCGGCAATTGAATGCATCGAGACGGCATCATGATCTGCACCGAACCCGAACGCGTGCACCGGAATGTGCAATCCGGAGGAGCTGTTCCGGTGCATGGAGGGCGGGAGCAACGACTGATGATCGGACCGGGTGTTGCCTCCGGGGCTGTTACTGTACGTGTCTTGTCCGTCAGATAAGAATATAATGCTGCTGACCGGGTTTCTACACTTGCGCTCGGTCATCGCCTTGGCACCCTTTCTTAAGCCATCAGCAATGTTGGTCCCTCCATTGGAGGTTAGAGAGTTCACAGCTTGTAAAGCTTCGTGTTTACCCGAGTGGGTCATCTTGCGGAGAGGAAAAACGCGCCTAGCTGTTGAAGAGAAGGCGATAACAGATAACCGGTCAGAAGGGCCTAAGTTTTGAATCACAAACCCCATTGCTCTTTTTAAAAGAGCCAGCTTTGTGCCAGCCATGCTGCCACTGACATCAAGAACTGTGACAAGATCAACCGGAGCACGAGAAGATGGTGACGAACCGGTTCCATCACCGTCCGAATGATGCAGTACCGTTGCAGATGGAGCTTTAAGATGAATCAATATAGAAAAGTTCTCGTGGGATTTCGATTTTGCAACAGCAAAAACTTCAGGATATGTTTTAACCTCGACCGCTCCAGTAAACTGATCGTCGTCGACGTGTTGAGAGGATTGCCTATTGGTGGTGGTGGAAGAAGGTAAGTCACTAGAAATCTCATCATCATCATCGAAGACGTCAGGCTCTACAGCATGAAACAGAGAAGAAACGCTCCGGTTGACTCCGGGAGAAGGGATCTGTCTCATAATCTGCAGCAACGAGTCCGGCTGAGGCCAGGAGACATTGCTTATCCTCTCTCTCCCATGAGACTTATCAGCAGCAGGACTCTGGAAGGGGACCTCCTTCCATTTTGCGCGGCAAACCGGACAACTCTGTCTCCCGTGCTTCACATTGGATGCAATGCAATGGAAATGAAATGTGTGTGAGCATTCTGCAGTGAAAATCGCATGGCCATGGCCAGGCTTCATGGTTCCCAAACATATTGCACAAATCTTCTGCAAATGCAACAAGACGAAAACAAGTTAAAATCAATCTTCTGCCATAGATATATAGTATGGATCTGAAGTTGCTAATCATCCCAACATTTCAACTTCTCTTATATCTCCAAAGATCTCATCAAGGCCAAACAATGAACGGTATCCCGTAAAGTAGCATATCATGATAAAGAAACGTATTAAAGAATTCTCACATTAAAGAAACATAGTTAAAATTCATTGAGATCCCGAACATGAGAAAGAAAACAGTAAATGGGATGATAAAACGTAAGAAAGATACGGTCAGCCAATCAATAAAGTCAATCATGGATATCCAATATAAGGCAATGTAAGCAAAGAATAGTAAACAAATCCAAAGTCATTAACTTTTATAATATAAAGGGAAATACGCAGGCTCCTGGAACTGAACTACTGATGAAGCTTTCGAGACATCAAAAGGTTTAAAGCAAAAGACATGAATTAAAAGAAACATAAATCATTAGTAACAATACGATTGCCATGAAAGCTCTCAATCAATGGTCAAGTTGAAGATTGATTTTTTATAAAAAGGGGTGAAAAATGGACAAATGTTTATTTGTCATGTGTGTGTAACAGTTATGTTGCTGACCAAGAAAAGCACTTTCTCCCCCCCCTCCCTCCCTCCCTCCCTCTGAGAGAAGAGCAGAGTGAGAGGAAAGATTTCACTGTTACTTCCCTTTTAGGCTTTTTACAATAAGGTCAGAATCGGCTGATTATGGCCCTCAAAAGCATACCATATCATTTGCACTAAATAGTATTTCACCATATCATTAAGCGGGGTCCACCTAATATGCAAATAAGATAGTGGTTGCGAGTTTCCCTCGTCATCTCCTCAATATACACAACTTAAAATAGCATTTCACCTTTTATTCTCGCTAGCAACACAACATAAAAGAGCGGGATTTACCGAGTGTGCACACGAGGTAAAAATGAAACATAATTTGGACATGATGTGAATATACAATACACACATATACCAAAGTGATAAGAATAAGAAATAGAATTTCACAATAGAGGAATCTTGCTGAGGAGGGAGGGACCTCCACCCACTTTATCAACACATCACTGTATAGATATTGAAAACTACATTACAAACAAAGGCCCAATTTTCTGACAGTTCATATGTATAGATTTGTATGACTTGTTAGCTCCATTATCATCGACAAACCCTAGTCGTCTGACCCACGTGATAGGAACAACCTTTAAACAAATTCACCCACGACCCCAGCAGAATACAACCACTAAATTTTGTTCTGTGTTTTTGGATGAAAATTCTTCGAGATGAGGGAAAAGATTGTTGGGAAATGAAACGAATATTATAATCAGTGTAAAGTGAATCCCAATGAAAATCCCCACTTCGATAATTATTTCAAGCAATTTGTATGAAATCAAATATCACTATACAATTCGTACAAGCAAAATCATAATCATAGAAATTACGAAAACTCAATTAAGATTCAAGAGACGGGCGAACACAATCAATTTATACTCATGCATGAATCAAAAAACTGAACAAAAATAAAATAAAATTGAGACCAATTTAATCACCAAAACGTAAAATTAAATTTAACCTTGGAAGATTTGGAGGATTGCCTAGGCAAACGGAAGCCAGAGGAGGACGCCGTCGGCGTAGTAGGCATTTTCACCGAGTGATCCGACTCCCGCGGCGACAATGAGGCGGCGGCGGAAGCCGCCTCCACCACCGGAGAATCCTCAACCGTCCTCGGCACGTAGAGGCACGAATTCAACTTCAGCCCTAGCGCCATCCTCGCTTTCGCCCATTTGCTCCCGCCCATTCTTCCCGCAGCCGCTCAACACCGATAATTACACATATATAGACGCAGAAAAATTTCGCGAAATCGAAACGTAATCGATCCACTCTTGCGGAAACCGAATGAATCACGAAATGCGAAGCGATTTATGCAGAGAACAGATCTCCATGCGATTGAATCGGAGTAAAAAATTCCGTTTGTGGGGCGGTTTTTGAGACGGCCTTGAACACGATAACCAATGGCTTTACGTTTCGACAAATCTATATCTATATCTATATATTTATAATAATGTCTCACTTGCTTTTTTTGGTTGTTCCATTATTTATGTCTCATATCAAATAAGTAAATAAATGAGTGGACCACAATCAATCTAAGTAAGTGGACTCCATCCCTTTATATTTTTACACCACAACTTTACACATTTACTTCCACTATCTTAATTACCGTGCCCAGTCCCAGTGAAACATAAATAATGGAAGCGAGAGAGTAAAATATAAAAATATACAGGCGATGTATTCGTAACTGTTTACATTTATGGGGTGGTGGAGGGGCAAAATCGGAAAGTAGTGTTGATTATAAAATATTTGTTGGGATTGGAATAGTTTTGACCCCTGTGTAGATTGGACTTCCTAGGGGCTTTTTCGGAATTTGGGATGTTCATTGCTAAACAATTTTTTATATAGTAAGTGTGACATAAGTATGATTTTGAAAATATCTATTATGTGGGTCATATTTATTTTAGGATTACTAGTCTTTATACGGATTTTGGACGGATTCTGATTTTATTAAACAGATTCTGATTTTGTATATGATTTTCAAACGTGAATTTCGTTGATTTAGTCATTAAAGAAATGATGCACATAAATATGATGCCAATTATTTATCCATGTAGGATATTTCGCCCTTCGAAGTTGTCAACGATGTATAAATGTTAATAAAGTGAAAGATAGTGTATTTACGTGAACGTATTGGAGGTCGTATACAAAATCAAAAATGTCAAAGTTTGTGTATATGTACGCAAATAATCCTTTTATTTTATGCAATGCATTGTAAATTGAAAAAATGATCAATACCTTAATTTGGGGCGAAAACTACAATTTTAGGATTAAATAATACTCCCCTGTCACATTATTTTGTCTTATTTTTCTAATCGGGTTGTCCCGTTATTTATATCATATTTAAAAAATGGGATTTTTTATTATTATTTTAAAATAAAATGGGATCCTACTTGCTCATTACTCACACTGACACATTTTATGGTCTCTCTCTAAAAGTAATTATCTCTCACGATTCCGTTCTGCTCCAAACTCAGAAATTTATGAAGAAACTTTAGATTATTCTTTCAATTACTATATGAAAAAATAAATAGAAAAAAATAATCAATTCTCTCAACTAAACCTTAATATAATTTGTATGAATTTCCATTAATTCGAAACAACCATTACTCGAAAAATGTATTTATTTCTTAATACAATCAAAACTCATAAAATAAACTCCTAAATAAAAGTTCTTAGTCACCTTACAAGAAAAAAAGAAGATAAAAATAATGAGACGGGGGTGTAATTTTCTTAAAAATGTACAACGAAATTCAGAATCCTGATACCAACCTCGAGTCTTTGTACATAGTAGATGATGATAGTCATAGGATTATAATTGTTATAGTTTGAAGAGAGATTTTTCTAAGTAGGAAATTATATAGTTTTTGTCAACTGAAAATACACGAATTTGTAGTGCGATGTTTATTACAACTTGTGCTTATTACTTCGTTTACTTGTTGGTTGCCGGTTTGTAAGTCAAAATCAAAGATTAGTAGTAGTAGTTTTTGTCATTGTTAGCCGCAATCAAACTTACCTAACTACTAGTCGTAGATAATTATAAACACACAAGTACAATTAAGCTGCGGAGAAAACAATTAAAATATCGAAAAGTATTTAAGATTTGGAGTTTTGGTCAATTAATTTACAAAATATGTCGACGTCCACGGTCAAATCATTCTTTTAATTACGCCTCATCAATTGGTCAAATTTTGGAATATAAATATCATACAACAAAAATGCAAGTTTAACTAATTACTCATTCCATCATATTTATTTTTTTCCATATTAGTTGTTATGCCTTTTTAAAGAAAATTGTTAGTTACTGTAAAAATTATGGGTTCCAAAAATAATCAAGCGTAATAATTTTAAAAAAATATATCATTTTTAAAGATAATTGTTAGTTATGTGTAGAGTGAGTGTAGAGTGATGTAAAATTATGGGTTTAAAAAATAATCAAGTGTAATAATATATTAAAAAATTAAATAATATATTTGGAATGGCACGAAATGAAATATTAGACAAAACAATTAGTTCGATCGTGGCATTTCTTTCTTTCTGTATTTTCGGAATATGAGTGTGTGATTTGCTATAATTGATTCTATTGATAGTACAGAGAATAGATCTGTCACCTTGATAAAAATGGTTCTACTTCGTCATATATTTATTCGAGTATCTGGAACACGAACTATATGAACTAGATTAAGAAATAGTTGAACTATGATTCATATCGTATCCGGCGGCAAAAAAAATTCAACTCATTTGAAAAAAAAAAATCTTTCATTTTTTTAGTAATTTTATCTAATTCATGAATACTTGGTGATTCTTTTCCTTTTATTCCAAATCTTTATTGAGAAAATATGGATACGGTCAATTTATGGTTACCAATATATATCTGGCTTATCCTTCCACGCAATTGTAGCCAACACAATCATATTCAAAATTCAAAAATTCAAAAATATTAAATAATAAAATGATGTAATCATCTTTACCTTGTAGTTATCATCAAAATAATTATTTAAAACAAAACTTCGGTCTTTACGAGAACTATTTACTAATATTAACATCATATCGTAACAGATCTTGAATTCTTGATTTTTTATATTTATTTTTTGAAAAAAAAAATAGAACCATGTGAATAATTAATGTATGTCGAAGCCAAGATTTCATGTTAAAGGGTCAAATCGGAATAATGAATGTCACGGGTAACTTATGATTTGAATTTATTGACGTGTAGAGCCACCCCTATTCATTAAATATTGGTGGTATAATTGATTTTTGATCACTATACTTTTTAATTGTAATTAATTTGCATCTTAATTTCGTAGATTAATTATAATACTAGAGTATGACTAAGTGCATGATAATATGATTTAAATATCAAACCATATGCAAAGATAATAATTAGTCGGTTAAACATGACTATTAACAAATCTAAGAAGCGGGTAAAAAACTTCTGCCCTCATGCCGATTTAGTGCATTCATTGAAAACTTTATTATTTATCCCTTAATTTATATTCACTCCGTCTCATTTGAAGCGACGCGTTTTCTTTTTCGGTGTGTCCCATTTAAAGCGACGCGTTTCCTAAAAAGTAAATAATTTTCCAAAAAAAATAATATCCGTCTCATAGAAAGTGTCATATTTTCCTTTTCGGGATGTTCATAAAAGTGTCATGTTTCTAAAAAAGGAAGTGGGTCCCGTATTTTTATCAATTCAAATCCATTTAAAATTATTAATTAATTGCATGGATTCCGCCTCTTTACCTCACAAACCTGTTCTAAATAATTAATTAATTATATAAGTCACACCCCATACCTTTACCCACTAAAATTAGTTCTCCTAAAATTCCGTGCCCCATAGAAACAAGACACTTTCTATAAGACGGAGATAGTACAAATTATTTTATACTTTATTATTTATTTCTCATACTTTATCATTTACTCTCACACAATCTCACTTATCTTTTCTCTCTTACTTTATCATTTACCCATCTCTCATACTTTATCATTCATTTTATTAATTCCCACGTCGAAAAGAAAACGCATCGCTTTAAATAGGACGAATGTAGTATTTCTGAATCTAAGCAATATGTTGCCATCATTTGATGTTATCAATAATGAGTAGTCCAAACAGACTTTTATCAATAATGAAGGAATTCCTTCATTATCACCGGCTTTTGTCAACTTTGAATGGGATTATTATTCTGCATGTATATGTCACTATTTACGAATACATTTCAAATAATAAAATGACACATTATACTAATAAAATAACATTATAATCTCAATTTGGCCTGTCACGTGTTTCCACCGGATGCCTAGTCCACTGCTAATCTAGGTATAGCCTTCCACAATTTTGCCCAAGTCTAATTTCAATTTCATATTTTATTCTAATTTCAATTTCATATTGGGTGAGTGGGTGCAATGTAAAGATATTTTTAATGTATAATAGATGTGAAATTCTGAGGAGTTTCAGAAATTGAAATTAATGTCACAATGCCCCTAACCTAACTTACCCAAAATTGCAGTTGAAGCTTTCAATTTTATTAAAGCTTGCCGAAGGTGCAACCAAAAGTCAACATGCTACATGCCTAGCCAGTTGTAAATTCTTTTGTAAATAGTTTGCGAACAACACAAAAAATTGTTATCAATAAAATGAGATATTCCTTCTATCTAATAGAAAGTGTCTTGTTTTTATTTTTGAGCCGTCCCATAAAAAATGTATTGTTTCTAAAAAATGCAAAAAATATGTAGACTAAAATTAACAATTCAAAAGTCAAACAACACATGCCACATAATACAAGTTTTTTAATTTTCGTGCCTCACAGAGAAGAGACAATTTATGTAGGACGGAGTGAGTATTTTTTTTTTTGAGTAAAAGAAAGCCGGGTGATGGAGGAATTGCCACTAATTGGGGAAATGCTTGTTTTGTAGTAGATGAGTGGAATTTAAGAATTTGTTTATGGCCATTTGTCTTTTTATTTTATTTTTTGCTTGTTTTGTAAGACTTGGTGCGTAACAACCTCCACCCCATGAAAAGAGAAAAGAAGTAATTTTTGTTTGCAGACTAGAATACATGAGCGAGGTTTACCTAATGCGCACTTCGATAGTGGTTGCGGGTTACTCTCGTCATCCAAAAAAAAAAGGATAGAAGTAATTAGATACAGACCCAAAATTATATAATTAAAAATGTCAATAACAAACCTTCAATTTTAGGGTCAAATCTGCAGATAATCAATATATATAAGGAGCATTCGATGCAAAAACTTAATTTAGAGGGTACAATGAACTCCATAAGTAGCGTACAGTAATTAGGGGCATACCAAAAATTTATACAGTTAAACCTTGATAAAGTAATATCATTGAGACCGATTTTTTTTTTCATTTAACGAGGTTATTATTTTATCGAACATTATTTTAGTACATTAATCCATATCGGAAAAGGAATAAATTATAATTTTAACGAGATTATTACTTTATCGAATATTACGTTTGCAGATAGCAAATCTACAATTTAAGTGAAGAATTTCGATGTAAAAATGCAATTTAAAGGTCGAAGCGGCACGCGCGCAATTCCCGAATCCGGTAATAATTAATTGAAACTAGCGGTGGTTATGACTTTTGATTTATTCCATTGAACAAGTAAAAGTGAACAATTAGGGCAGTGTAAAGTGACCGGAGCATCTTCCGGTATTAAATACAAGAAATTGCATTTTCGTCCTTTCTCTTTTCTATATTTTGCCATGCTCTGTTTTTAGTAAAAGTGAAAAAAAGATGTTTATTTTCTTGTTACATGCACCAGAAAAAGCAGAGAAAGAGAACCACACTCCACCTAAATTACCATGTTTTGACTCTGAATTCAATCAGTTTTAGACTTTTCAAAATGGGGCATCATAAATATATTGATGATGATTTCTTACCACTTAAGCTGTGCCTAGAAGAAATCATGAGTCATGACCCCACCAAATATGTACTCCCTCCGTCCCATTGATCTTGTTACATTTCATTTTTGGACCGTCCCACTGATCTTGCAACGTTGTCTAAAATAAAAATAAATAAATATACCACAATCATCTAAACAAGTAGACCACATTATTTTATACTTTTACACAACTACTTTACACCTTTATATCCACTATCTTAAAATCCATGCCGGAAGCTAATGTTGCAAGATCAATGGACTGAGGGAGTATATTTTATGCTACGCTCGATAAAATTCACAAATACTTAATATTCACCATTTACGAAACTACTGTAGAATGTCACACTTTTAAAGAATACACAAATATACATAAACTACTATGGTGTGTTTGCAAGAGCTTATTTTAAGCATTTGTCCGTTTTTTGACAACATAAGCAATTTTTCAGTATTTGCAAAATATGTTTTATGCATTAGCTTCTCTAAAAATTAAACAACTAAACTGCTTAATCAATCAGTTTCTTTTAAGCATCAATTGAGATGACATAGATGCTTGTGGTGCTTAAAGCACTATAATTTCTGGAACTACAAAAAAATATGCTTTTTTATGTTAATTCCAAAAATCTTCTACTTTTATCTAAAAGCAATTATTGTTCAATTTTAAGTAAAAGCAAATAAAAAGTGTTTATAAGAGGCAGTTGCAAACACGCACTCTATCTGCAAATGATGGAGTATTCATGGATATGACAATCAACCAAAAACAAGTAAACAAGTAAGAACCTTAAACACTGTGTGTGAATATTGACTGCTATTCATCATCATACCATTAGTACAAAATTTGATGATACGAGTTTTTTTTTCAGAACTATACAGCTTTTTACTAGTGAGTAATTTAAGTGTGATAGGAGGTTAGTATGAAAGGATATGGCACTAAGGCTTCTCAAAATGATTGCAGAAACTAGCAAGTCAGTCATCATCAGATAAGCATATAGCATTAGTTGGTGGAGCACAAGAGGTATAATTACTATGTGCATTATGTGGATTGCTTAGTGTGTCAAAATAGGGTTGTTGAACGAAGACGAAACTAGAATTCGTTTGAGGTATAGAGGAAGTATGGTTACCGGGTAGTAGCGGATGATGCTGCAGGCCAAACGACGGTGGGGATGGCAGAGCAGGGGGAGGGCCAACGTGTTGAGGATTCTGAATGCCCGATGGCTGGAGATTCCTTAAGAATCGAAACCAAGTAGGAGGAGGCACAGAAGCTGCAGCAGAGTTAGAAGGTTGGAAATTAGGAGATGAAGAATGAATACCGCCTTGAAAATGTGGAATGCTCGTCGGATGGGTTGCATTGATGGGGATAGCTGATGGATTTTGAGCAGCTTGTACGGGGGGAGCTGGATAAACTTGACTAGCGGTAGGGAGAACTCTCGTGGAATGAGTTGCTGATATTTGCTGTACGGATTGCCCGTTTAGGATTGGAGTCGGCAGGTTGGAAGGAGTAGCAGCGGCTGCAGGTGCGATGAAGTGTTGCTGATGCTGGACGGAACTGGATGGAGAATCTGCGACAAAAGCTACCGTTATTCGAACTTAAGTTTAGACGTGCATTATACAGGCAAACACGTAAAATAGGACACATTATCGCAGTGCAGAACAAGCTCTCATGGCCGTCGGCCTAAACCGTAATACTATAAAACTAAAAGTTTCATCACTGCAGCACCAGTTCCTTAATTAGCAAGTTTTTCTACGAATTTTCAAGGCCAACTCTGCCAGAGGTGTATGATGAGTAAATAAATAAAGACAAATTCACCGCATTCAGTCGGTATCTAAAGAATATGATCAAGGATATTTAACACTCCAATTCATAACTTCAGTTGCAGACATTCTTAATTAAGTAAACACAAAATCATTTCAGGTAAGAATTTTACGAATATGCATTAAAATACTCATAATTGAATCTAAAAGCCATGTAGAAGTATAACGAGTAGATAACATACCTTGCTGCATAAGGGGCCTGGCAGTGCCACTTGGGATAGCCGTTGCATGTCGAGCAGCTTGTACAGGCGGAGCTGCATAAACTTGACTAGCGGTAGGGGCAACTCTCCTGTAATGAGGTACTGATATTTGATGCACGGATTGCCCGTTTAGGATCGGAGTATGCAGGTTGGGAGCAGTAGCAGCCACTGCAGGTGTGAAGTGTTGCTGATGCTGTACGGAACTGGATGGAGAATCTGCAACAAAAACTACCATTATTCCAACTAACATTTAGAGGTGCATTCTGCATTGTACGTGCAATTATGCAATCAAGTAAAATAGGCCCATTTCTGAAGTGCAGAACAAGCTATCATGGCTATCCGCCTAAACCATAACAATATAGAACTAAAGGTTTCATCACTGCAGCAACAGTTCCTTAAATTTGTAACTAAATGATAGCCTGCAAGGGTGGTCCTCCCACTATGTGAAATAAGCAAGTTGTTATATGAATTGCCAAGATCCAGTCTGCTAGAGAGATACTTTAATTACATTTATATATGAAAAATCGAGATCTTGTGATATAACCCAGGGGCTCCCAAAAGTAGAACAGGCACTAGAAGTGCGTTCGATTGATTCAATATCAATGAATCTAGAGAAGAGGGTTGAGTGTTGAATGAGAAATAAAAGAATGAAATTCACCACATTCAGTCAGTATCTTAAAATATGACTAACTAAACACAAAATCATTTCAGGGAAGAATTTAAAACAAAATCTGTATTAATTAAAACACTCATGAGAATTCAAGATACAAAACTCTTAATAGAATACATTCATCCAAACAGACTCAACTAATTTGTGATTCCACAATCCAAATTGAATCTAAAAGCCATGTAGGGTTATAGCAAGTAGATAACATACCTTGCTGCATAAGTGACCTATTAGGCAAGAAATTGAAGTGATTATTTCTGAAAGAGTCTGCCAGTAACTTATTCTTCAAAATTTTGTTATGATTCTGAATAAGTTCATTATTCTTCTGACTAAACTGTGCATGAGCATCCTGAAGTTTGAGATTATATTTGTTCTGTATTTCAGCAACAACTTCTCGTATCTCTTTTACATATTCAGATCTCAACCCTGTCATCTATTAAGATAGAGGGATCAACTACAACAATGCAAAAACCTACAAATCAAATATTATCAAGTAGAAATTCAGACACTTACCAGGTTATCATGACTTTTCTGCAATTCCTCAGTTTCTTTATTGCTCCTTTCCAGTTCACTTTGAAGTGGGTCAAAAAACAGAGATGAATCATTCTGCGCAACAACTTCATGACTAGGAAGAAGGCCTCCACCTCCCAGCTGTAGAACATCGTGATGTAAAAAATCAACTGTGCTCAGCATTGCTTCCGTAGATAACTGAAAAGAGGAAACCATCTGAACACTTGCTTCATCGGATGATTGACTTTCACGTCCCATATCAAGATAATTGCTCTGTGGTACTTCCGCATATTCAACTGATTGAGAAGTAGATTCCTGCAAAGGAATTCTAATCTCAGCAGCTCCAGAGTAATTTCTTACTGGACTATGTCCTTCACTTTCCAGTTCAATAGAAGCCAACAGGTTATGACTGGAAGATGCATCGATAGGCATGAGTTGCAGCTGCTCACAGTTTTCAATTTCTGGTGCATCAATATGGGATTGCACAGGGGTTGCGATTTCAGCTGGTCCTGGTTCTGAAACTTCAATCTCCAAACTGACCTCATGGTTAACAATTAATGCATCTTCATCTTGCAATTCCCTACTGGACTGCACAGATGTAGTTTTGTTTATATTATCTGAAGCTGCAGCTGGACTGCGTCTTTCACTTTCCAGTTCAATGGATGGCAACTGGTTACAACTGGGAGATGCATCAATCGGCATGAGTTGCAGCTGCTCACAGTTTTCAATTTCCGGTACATCAATATGGGATTGCACCGGGGTTGCAATGTCAGCTGGTCCTGAATCTGAAACTTCAATCACAAAACCAACCTGATGGTTAATAATTAATGCATCTTCATCTTGCAACTCTGTACTGGACTGCACAGGTGTAGTTTTGTTTAGATTCTCTGAAGCTGTAGCTTCAGTCCTTGACATACATTGAGATTCTACTGCAGGCTCAACTTGTTCTTGCCGTTCGATGTTTGATTGCAAAGCCTGGGCGGTAGTGACAAGTTCTGAAACAACTGAGGCTGCAGTTTCAATTCTCTCCTCTGCAACTTCCATCTGCAAAGATTGTGCAGTATTGATAAGTTCTGAAACAGAAACAGAGGATGCAGCAACGTCTATCTGCAAAGCTTCTGCAGTCTTGACAACTTCTGAAACAGAAACAGAGGATCCACTTTCAACTCTCTCCAAATCTGCAGCTTCTATCTGCAAAGCTTCTGCAGTATTCACAAGTTCTGGAACAGCCCCAGAGGCTGCAATTTCAACTCTCTCCATGTCTCCAACTTCCATCTGCAAAGCTTGTGCAGTATTAACTAGTTCTGGAAAAGAAACAGAGGCTGCAGTTTCAAGTCTCTCAGTCTCTGAATCTGCACCTTCTATCTGCACAGTAACTTGATCTTTAACAACTGATGCATCTCCATCTTGCAGTGTTATAGACAACTGCTCGGCTATTAATAAATTATTAATTGGATATCCATTAGGAGCATTACATCCTCCTTCCGTAGCTGTTGCACAATCAGAATCGTTGGATTGTACAACATGCTTTCCACGCGCATTTCTACTTAACTTATTATTTTCTCCCCGCTGCTCTTTAAAGTGTACTGCATCATTAATACAGAGAATATCTTTCCTTGACTTGGAGCATCCCGAAACTTCTTCATCTTGTGAACCTATTAATGATGCTTTGCAGCAACTCGTTAGTTCATCGGATATGCAGCCTTTTGCTTTGGCCAGCCAGCTTGCTACCATCTGGCACTCCTTATTTCTTGCAGCTAATTGCTCTATCTCAATATCTTTAAGTTGCATATCCTTTTGGATATTGTTCTTTGCCAATTTCTTTGCAAACTTATCATCCAAGATTATGAGTTTGTCCATTGCTACAGAACCTTTACCGTATATAGTTCGAATCATGGCCGCCTCCAATTTGTGATCCGTGTCAACTTGTGATGTCTTATCATCCCAAACTCGGTGAAACTCCTGGATTTGATCCTTCTGTTTCTTTATGAGTTTCTTCATCCGCTTGTCAATCTTTCGCTGGATTTTGTTTACCATACCACCTACATTATTCCCTGCACTTTTACTCTCGAATGACGGCTTCTGCCATAAGGAGATGGGATCTGCACAATGCTCTTCACCAGTAGATCTATCTGGAGGACGCTGCAAACACTTCTTCTTCAGGCGCCGCTTCTTCTTTGAAGCTGAGTGCACATCTCCTTCTATACCTTGATAACTCATAAGCGTTTTGGATTTTCCCAGAGCCAATTCCTCTGTTGTACTTTTCACACTTTTCAGATTTACTGATTGCATGGTTGACCTCCCTTCATCAACATTAGATGTTTCCTTACAAAATTCTTCGTCATCTAACAGAAGATCTCTACTAGATTCATTTTTGTCTGGAGAACACTGTAAATATTTCTTCCTCAGGCGCCGCTTCTTCTTTAAAGGTAAGTACCCACGTTCTTCTACACCTTGATTAAGCTTTTGTGATTTTACCAGAGCCAATTCCCCTGCTATTATCATTACAACATGAGTCAACTTATCCAAATCCTTAACTGCCAACTAACATTTATTGAAATATAGGTTAGAAACATCACATTGAAGGTGAATCACTCTATTATTTGAAGAAACCAAATGCCTGTCTCCCAATCATAAATAAACGTACAGCAGCTATATTTAAACCTCTCATAATGGAAATGTCTTGATGAAGTGCAGGAATGAAGCAGGATAATGCAGAAACTTATCTACCTTGTACCATTTTCTCTTCGCGCATTCTTTTAAATCGAGCCATATAACCATACCCACTCACTGGCTTTGCCTTCCATGAACTGGACTCTCTATGAACACCACCCTTTTCAGCTTCCACCGTCACCTTCTTTAGGTTTCTATGTTTCTTCCTCATTTTGTCTCCATTTATAATCAACCCCGATGAAGTTGAGGTAAAATTCCTCTTACTACTCCCACACCTCATCGAGAGGCTCGCTGATGGTGCCCTAGAATCAACACGCCGGAACTCCCGCATACCTAGAATCATTTGGAGAAGTTACTCTCTTGACAAAAACGAAATCAGATTTTTACCTCAGTAAAATTGCAGAATCCAAACGGAATCTCAAATAGATTCATCAAAAAACAGAAACAAAATCACAAAAATTGAAGCAAAAGAAGAAGATGATGATGCTTCTCCAAACTCGACGCGAGCGCGAGGCCTCGCTTCGTCAATGTCAGTAGCAAAACCGCCCTAGTTCAAAAAACCTCAATCAAAACTACCACCAGACCGCTCTCCATATTCTTCACAAACGATAGCATTTTCAAATGCAGCATATTAATCGGTAAATACAACTCCAGAAACACAGAAAAAGTGTGACGCCAATCTACCACAGAAGTAAACCGACGTTCAGGCAAAAATCAATAGGAGCACAATGCATGACACAATGAACTAGCAAGTACTAACATAAGGCGGAAAAAAGTGATGAATGATTGGTAAAGTAGGAAACGCACCTTGCCGAAATGACAACCGGAAATCTCCGATAAATGATCGTGGAAACTGGAAAGTCCTGTCGACTGTGTTAGGTTTCCCAACAAATTAGGCGTTCTGAGTGGCATTAACAAGGAAATGAAACAAAATTTGAATTAGGAGAGAGAGAGAGAGGGAGGAGAGAGAGGAGAGAGAGGGAAAACTGACGACCTGCAAATGGCTGGACTACTGTCCCAAACTTGGCCATAATTGTATGGCTTGCGAGGCAAGACTTTTTTTTTTTTTTTTTGCCTCGAAAAGTATATTAATGCTTATCAGAAACTAAGCCTATCGAATAAAAATGAATCAAATCATTCATAGGACATTTATATAATAGTATATATATATATATATATAATATAATATTTATAAAATAATATCTTTTTTTATTTAGATTTAAAATTCAATTTTCTTCACCGGATCTATGCTAGATATCCGTCATAGATATAGATGAGAATCTAGAATTTAGAATTAAAGTTGAAATGATAATTCGTAGTTCGAATTGTCTAATGAGAATTTGATGTGAAACGCATCGTAATTTATGTTTAGGACATTTGAGTTTTTTCTCTCACATTCAAAGGAGGGGAAGAAACTGACATACTCTATATGTCCCATTATTAATGTCCCACTTATTTTTTTTTGTTCCATTATTTATGTCTCATACCAAATAAGGAAATAAATGAGTGGACCACAATCAATCTAAGTAAGTGGACCTCACCTCTTTATACTTTTACACCACAACTTTACACATTTACCTCCACTATCTTAATTATCGTGCTCAGTCCCAATGGGACATAAATAATGGGACTGAGGGAGTATTTTATAGCACGATAGAGCTTTTAGGTGCATGAGCTCATTGTGATTGATTCTACATCAAGCTGAGTTACTTGTTTTTTATTATTAGGGTTGAAATGTCAAATTTGATTATGCGAATCCAAAATTTAGAATTAGAGTCGAAATGTAAAATTTGTAGTTTGATTTGCAAATTGAGAATTTGAAATGACGCGCACCATACTTTATTTCAAGGACAATTGAGTTCGTTTATCTCACATTCACAATGAGGGAGTGATGAGTATATTTGCTACTCGTATTTCCGTCGGATTTGTGGAGTAAATTCATCATGATGGAGGTTATTTGGTGCATTTTGGTTCGATTTAAGCTCTACGAAGAACAAAGATGACGTTAATGTTCGACGTTTCGTGAAGAAATTGATGAAATAGTGGGAACACAAAGTAGGAAACATAATCATTTCCCCCTTTTTGCTTTTCTTTTTAAAAAGGAATGGGAAGTGGGAGACAAAAGAAAAGAAGAAAGGAAAAGAAATGATGAAGAAAAAGCTTTTGAAAGAGAGAAAAGGGACGTGAGAGGAGAGAGGAGGGAGTTACAACTTGAATTTGGGGAAGAAAAATCCTTCTTCTTCTCTCGGCTAGCATGAAGGTGGGAAGAAGATTTGAATGTTTAGTAATTTCAAGGAGCTAAGAGAATGAAGATGTTGGCTTCACTTGGTACAAGCTTTTATTTCTCAATTCTTCTTACTTGATTGCACTTTGATTTCAAATGTTTAATGTTCTCTACAATCAAGAAGATTTTGTATTGTGTAATGTATTTATGTTGGTAAATTTGTTTTCTCTTTGAACTCTCTTTGCTTAGGTATTTTTCTCTCTTTAAGTTCTTAGCATTTATTGTTTAATTATAGATTCTTCAATTATGTATCATTTACTTATGTATTTTGTTCTTAATAATCAAAGTATGTGTAGCTAATTTTCCCGATTCGACGAGGCAACAATGCACTAATCTAATTTCCCCTTGAGACCTAAATGTACTTGAATTTGATTCCTTGAGTTTCGATTATTTCCGGGTTAAGTAGATTTATCGATTAACTAGGATTGATCACCCTAGGCTTATTTGGTAGTTCTATGGAATGGAAATGAATCGTTAGCTAAGTTACTTTGTATGCCCAACATCGGTAATTTGCTAAATCGGATCCTATGTTCTTAATGCTTCATAGCACTTAATCTAGAAATTGCTCAACAAGCTAGATTGTGTTAGGAATATGAAATGAGTTCTATGCTTAACATGCTCGTTTCTACGTAATTGGATAAGGATAGGGATATGTTAGTGCTCAACACAACATTCCGACCAATTAACTTAAGGTGTTAAATAAATCTTTGAGTCAAGGATTGGGGGTAGTGATTAGTGCGGGTTGCCGAGTCGAATCTTCTCTCTTATTACATTTCTTCGTATTTAATTCTTGCTTACTTCTTGTCTAGTTATAATCAAACCCAAAACTTAAAGCGTGGTGGCTACATCAAATCCGGATTACTAGGAGATATAGGATATTTCTCCTGTTCCTTGTGGATTCGACCCTGCTTATCATTGTGCTAAATGCTAATCCCTATTTTTAACTTGTGTTACATGACTAATCATTTGGTGAGTACGAAGCGACGCTCACCAAGGAGAAACAAACCGATGAATTTTCTTGCAGGTTAGGGCTTTCGGCTATGGGAGTTCACTGTGTTCGATTCTACATCAAAATGAGTTGTTTTTTTAGTTATGATAAACCGACTTGGTTATACTAACTTTAAATTTCGTTATCGTCATACTTAATGCTTCTTTATTGAGGAGTTGGTTTTCATATAGATTCTTTTTCAAATTTTAATTGGTGGCTTTGTTAGGTTTTCCTTTATGATGTTTGACACTACTTTGTATTTTTGTTTGATGTCACTTTGTACTTATTTCGTGCCGCTATTAAGGTCTAGTGTTTTCTTTAGGTCGTCTTGTTATTAATATCTTGTTTCTAACTAATTAATTTTACTAGACCCTACTACTTTACCAACACAAATCAAATTTTTTTAATAATCGTACCTAAAAAAATAGAACGTTAATAATAGGACGGTGGAAAATATTGTTTTCTTACCATACATGCACACATTGTGAAAACTTTCAAATATATAAAGAAAATTAGGAAAAAAAACACAATTTGAATTATATATATTCACCTAGGTTGCATGAATGCGGGACACGTGACACGACTCGATATGAACACGGGACACGGAAATGATATTTTAAAAAAAAACTCATGAAACAACACAGGCGCTAATTTATTGAAAAATATAAAATCAAGTGTAAAATAAACTAATTTTGTATATTTTTATTAGAATGAGATGTTATTATGTATATAAATCTATTGGACACGGCAATTCAAATGTCGTGTCATGTCTGAATGTCTGACATGTGTCCAACACGATACATTGATATTTTTGAAGTGTCCATGTAATATAGATATTCACACTACTAGAGTTTTGATTGGTGGCTTTGAGTTTTCTTTTATGTTGTTTGACAATACTTTGTATGTTTGTTGGATGCCACTTTTAGGCATTTCCGTAACTTGGTATTCTATCTGTCCCGCTATTAAGGTATTATATTTCTTTTCTTAGAGCTCTGCTATTAACGTCTTGTTTTCTATCTAATCAAATTTTAGTGGGCTCTATTATTTTACATAACTTTACCCATAAAAAATACGTTTCTTAGGGCATCTCCAAGGGTCTCCCGTATTTTATGAGAGGCCTATCCTAATTTTTGGGCGGAAACAATATTTCATCTCCAACCGTGTTCCCTATATTTTTCCCTAAAAATAGATATTCCATAATATTCGCTTTTTTTAATCTTATAAATCAATTTTAAATACAACTATATAATATCTTTAATTATAATTTAATGATATAATATCTTTATTTTGATTTAGTTATATAATTAAAATTAATAATACAATTTCTTATTTCTTACCTTTATAATGATATACAATTTATATACTTAAATTAAAATTTATAATATAATGATATAATATCTTTACATAATTATACAATTTATTACTCCCTCTGTTCCATTATTAATGTCCCACTTGTCTTTTTTGGTTGTCCCATTATTTATGTTCCATACTGTTGGTCCGGAGACGAAAAGTCAGGTGTAGAGGGGGGGGGGTGAATACACACGAGCTCTGTTTCTTTTTCTCGGTGAAGGTCACGTGAAGGCGTGTTTGCAATCGATGAACGATTGCCAAAGTAAGCCTTCGATCACTTGGGGTCAAAGTGAGTCGGCTTCACGAGCTCTTCTACTGCGACCGATGTCGGTATTACGAAACCTCGGTCGAAGACCGTAGTGCGGATAAGTGTTAGGCCCGAGTCGTCTCTTTTGAAAACGCGTTTTTGCAAGTTAAAACTTTTAGTCGTGCACTTTATAAAATACGTTTTATGCAAACTTATGATTTTCAAGTCGGTTGAATGCTATGCAATAAAACAAGTAAATGAACACAAGCGATTTAACGTGGTTCGGATACGCAAGATCCTACGTCCACGGTCCCGAACAAGGCGGGAGAACTTGTTGATTATTCTCGAGCAAGCCTCGAGCGGGGATATCGTCGGCTGGACCGGTTCCCTCTAAGTTATAGTCCTTAGCGACTTTATAATCCAAACCTAAGTTTAGAAGGGAGGGAATATTCTCCAACTGAGAAGGAGTTCTTACAACAAGAACAATTCACTAAATGTGAACTCCTTCGGATCTAAGCTATGAATCTAGCAATGAGCTTAGTCTAGAGAAGATAGGGATCAAAGTGCTCTAGAGAGATAAACTACAAGAAGTGTTCTATGAAAACTAGTTCGTCTCTCGGATAAGCTTGAAGGTTCTAGAGCGTTGTGAGTTTGAATGATTTCCCTTGATTTCGCGTATATTCCTCTTGCCGAAATCTTCAAATCCTTCTCTATTTATAGTTGTGAGTTGTGACATATGTCCGTTGGAGACGACGATGCCACGTGTCACAAGCGTCCAAAGAAAACGGCCACTATTCAACTTTGTTGCGGCGGGCGATTAATGCGCTGTTCATGAGAGCGACTTTCTTGTGTAGAGTAGGTAAGCGTTGTCGGCTTCTCATTGGTCGAGGTTTGTAGTTGGTGAGTGTCGAGTTGACCGTTCAAACTACCTCGTATGTCTTCTGCCGAACATTTGAAGGGACTTTTAGTCTTTGGGTTGCTTTCTATTGGATACGGTACTTGAAAGTCTGTCTTCTTCGGTCGAGTCGTCCGGACCGATAAAGTGAGCTTCGATAGTCGGTTGGTCGATCGCGAAGGTATCTCTCTTGACCGGTTCTTCTACCGATGACCATCGGCTTGTAGAGAATGCTTCTGCGAGGTCCGGTCGGCTGATGCGGGATCTTCAACCGAGTTTGATATCAGCTTGCCGACGAAGAATGCAAGCGATTACACCGATGACGTGGGGTTCAAAAGTATCTTCGGCGAAAGATCGGTTCAACAACTACCCCGTACAGGACTTAGACAAAAATAATAAGCATTACATCAAGTCTAACCTATACATCGGCTAATCCTATCGACACACTAATCTACCGATATCGGCTCGGTTTTGGGATCTTCAATTCCATAGTACTACTATGATTTCCCCCAATTTCTTTTAACCCTGGAAAAATGAGTATCAATCTCCTGACTCATATCCAACAATTTCCCCTAATTGATGATGCCAAAACTTCTATACTCTAATATCTATCAAGGATACCGTCCTACGACAACAATTTCCCCCTTTAAACTTATGAGGAAAAACCGATAATCATAAACGAACTTCGCGGGCGAGAGCATGGCAAGATCGTAGAAACCGATGTGAGTATGTGTCGATCACTTAGTGATCGGTTGTGTAAACACAAAAACAAAGGCCGAAAGACAATGAGTAATTGTCTAGCAAGCGGAGGAACCGATATATATATCAAGAATTACGAGTTCCTATGCTTATTACAAAAGATGAGAAGGAGAAAATCACTCTGCTGCTTTGCTTCTTGAACTTCTGCGTTTTCTTCTTGAAGTCGGTGGATTTTTCCTCGGGAGGATCCGGTAATAGTATTTATACACTCTAGCTCGAATCTCCCGGATCTCCAAGTTATCATCCGCCTTTACGGGAGCAAGCTCGACTCGTAGGCGGCTTCCTCCACTTCTCTTTTTATGTCCTTAGTGCTCGGCATCCATTAGCAAGTCTCGGCGGTGGAATACGTCGGAAAGGTCAGGGCACGGAAGGTTATATTCTGTGATTCCATGACTTGCTTCAGCCGTTCACCGAATTCAACATTAAATCTCGTAATCAACTCCTCAAAGAGCTGATCGGCCGAGCGATCAAGTGGGTAAATGCGCCATACGTAGTAGCCTTTGATAAAAGCTTCTTTCAATCTCTCCCAATGTTCATTCATATCGTCCGGCACCCACTTATCCACATGCCGAATCGGTTGTTGCTTGATGTGGGGGCCCCCGATGAACTTAGATCCTCTCGGGATCCGCCTTCTCGGATCGGGTTGGTTTATCGATAGGCTTTTCATTCTTGCCGTGTCGGCCATCCTTTTCTTCTCACGGAGAGCGGCCGCTCTAGTGTCTCCCTCGTCCGAGACTCGGTCCTTGCGCCGTCGCCTCCCGTGTCGTTTGATCTTACGCTATCCGCTCGGGTGTAAGAGTAGATATGGGAATACTACGAGCAAGTAGCTTTGATTTCGATCGGAAGAGCCTTAGCAAATTCTTCTTGGGCTTTCTTCTTTTGCTCTTCGATTGTATTAATGACCTTTCTCTTTCCTTTGCCCCTGGCGGCTTTGCCCTTAGGCTTTTTTTTGCCGCTTCGTTTGCCTCCTCTAGCCGACGCTCTCCGGTCCAGGCTTGTCTTGCGGCTCTTGGGCTATTCCGAGGTCGAATGCCTCTTGCTCCGCTTTTGATTTAAACTTCTTGATCGGGGAGGAAGGAGTAGTGGATTCGATAGCGATTTCCTTCCCCACCTCTGCGGCAACTGTTGAGACTCTTCTTCTTCATTGGCTCTTCAAGGAATTGAGCGATTTCGTCTATGTGCACACTGAAGAGGAGATGGGGGTGGCTTGTAGTGGGAAATCAAGGAGAAGGACCTCGGATAGATGTACCTTTACGAGTAGGTGGTCCCGCCTCCGGAGCCTCGTTCCCCCCGAATCTCTCGGGGTGAGGGCTCTGGCCGAGGAGGGTCTCGCCTCTCGAGCTCGTCCCTCGAGGATCCGGACGTCGCCGTATCCGTATCGGGTTCATCTTTCACAATATCTTCCCCCTTTTTGGCATCGCAATATTCGCCGTGGAGGTGCGGATAGCTTTTACGTCTCGCTCCGATTGTGCAGTAATCTTTGATCCGGGTAACCGTGTCATCAAAATCAACGACCAAGTTACGGTAGTTTTCCCAGTCTTTCTCCCGATCGGCTCTAGATTTCTTCAATCGAGCGGCCGACTCCCGACGGAGTTTCAGCAGAGCTTGATCATTTGATTCCGTCATTTCTTTCCGAATGGCTTTTAAGGCCTCACTGTTGCTTGATGGCCGTTTGAAGAGAGGTGGTTGCGATCTTGTTTCTCTCATCTATGAAGCCTTGAACTGTTTTCATGGCCCGAGTCACCGCTTCTACGAGAAAGTTTTATCTTTGCCGAGCGGCAAGCATCGGCCGACTCGTGCCGATAAATCGGCCTTTTGAGCACTTAGGGCCTGCTCAACTATCTCCTTGAAATTTGGTCGAGAAGCCTCTTTAGGAGTTGAGATGTCGGCGGCCAACTTACTTAGAGCTTCGTTCGAGCCTTGGTGTACTTCTCCCATTTGAAATGAACATCTTTGGCTAGGAGTCGATTTTTCTCACCTTGGCGTTTGATAGCCTCGTTGACGTAACGTGAGGACACGGAACCGATGGGTTGTATCCGATAAGAGCCGGTTCCGAGCCTCTCGCTCGTAGAACGAGATCAACCTGCTCCCTACCGTACTTCGGAGCGGTTGTAGCCTCACCCGATGGGATTATGGGTGGTGTTGGGCTCTTCTCTTGGGGAGTTTGTCCCTCTGCAGATTCTCCCCGATCGCTTCCTTGGGTTTGCCATCCATCTCCTCATCTTGATCATCATTATCGCCTTTATCGAAGGTGGAGATGGGGGCGGAGTCGGTTTCGATCGGAGCTCTCAAGCTCGGTAAATAGAGCATTGCAGGCTCTCAAATCTTCGAAAGACGCCACATCGGCGGCTCTCCGGATCCAATCTTGGCTTGGAGCTCTTGCTCCTCCGTCGTAGCTCATCCGGTGACTGGCTGGGATTTGGCAAAGTCAATAAGAATGTCCCAAGTGCGAAAAACCTTAAGAGCATCGAGCTCTTGTCCTTACTTGCTATTTCAACCGGATCTGCGTGCTCGGCAATTTCGGTATCTCTTCTTGAATCTCAGTGCGCAGCACGCAATCGAGTGGTGTCGGTTGTTGTCCACTCAGCAAGAGGTTCGGGTGACGGTTCCCTCTTGTCGGACTCTGTTTCCTCAGAGCTGATCACTTGGACTTTGTCCTTGATCGTCGCTCCCTCGATTCCAGTATCTGAATCGAGTAGTTGCTCCTCTTGAGTAGAAGGAGGAGCTGGCTCAATAATGGTAAGTGGCTGAGCCACTGTGACCTCGGCAGGTCGATTCTTAGCCAACCTCCTCTTCTTTGGTACTTGGATAGATGGGGGCAGAGCAGACGCAGCTCTCTTAGGCTCAGGCGGCCCCTTGCCTATGGATTTCTCAGCTCCAGCTTTCGTCCGGGAATTTGATAGACTTCTTGTCAAAGTACTTGGAGTCCTCAAAGGCCGAGTTCTCAACAAATGAGTTCCTCCGAACTATGCATTCTATCGTAACGTACATCTTTGTTCCGAAGAGAAGTTTACCCACACCGGCTATCCTCCTCTCGCCAGTGGGTAATGTGGTGAACTTCCGAGCACGTGCCTTCATCTCGAGTAGTATAATACTCGGCCCGGTTCACTTCAACCCCATCGTCTCATTGCCATCATCAGTTGAATCCTAGGTTTGGACAAGATTGATCATATGATCCAATGAACTTGTCGAATGTGTGATACCACGTAAGCTAGACCTCTGCATGCGAGGTAGCAACATATTCCTCGGTAAAGCCGTTTTGAACGCCACATCCTTGCGTCCACGGAATTTACGCACATATGCGTTGATCTCCTTCTCCTTGTATCCAATCGGAGAAATGCCGGAGTTGGGAAGATCGAATGAGAGAGCTAGAGCATCTTGAATATTGAAGGTAAGAACAAACGACTCCCACTCATCTTGATCGACTTCCTTCGATAAGATAAGGACGATTCCTCTCCTCCCGACGCTAGAGATTTCCAGGTTGAAATAAACTTCGGCGACATTGCCGAGGGAGATAAGCACGGGGTGCTTCGAAACCGGCATCTCCAACCCCGAACGCTCCAAAGCGTCAAACACGGGTTCAAGGAAAGAGATCTCCACTTGGCGGAAGGCCAAAGTAGGTTCAAACGAGTAATCCTCGGAGGCTACAATCTCCTCAATGTTGTCTCGGAGTTTGAACGTTCGCCATTGAAATCTCGCAAAACAACATATTAGCACTTGAAAATAGAGTAAGTTAGTAGTTGCTAGCGGACATCCGATACATTACCGTGTATAAGAGCTTTAAGAGATGCGAAAGCAAAGTTGTTTAGGAGATTTGGATAGGAAAACAAAGTTGCGAGATAAGCTCTTTGAGAAAATGAAGAATGGCGAAAAATGAGGAGTTGATAGAAGATGAAAGATTTTGTATATTTCGTTTGATCTTCGGTTTGAATCGCACGGTTCAAATTTAATCTTTCAAAATCAAGGGGCGGCCGAGATTAAATGTTATAAAAGAATGATTACAATAGCCGCCAAAAATATAGATATACGTAATAAAGCTAATGGAGAAGACATGCGTTAAATGCGCGACGAGAGCATTAATTACGCAGCGAGGAGTCCTGCCGACCTTTCCTCAAACCTTAAACATAATAAATGGTAAGGAATAAATGCTCCTAGGCAACCGAATGCAAGCGATCGATGCATTAAACGCGGCATGCTTCGAACAAATTGAGTAACGATACTACGCAAACCTCTTCGATGAACTTATCGCCGGTTACCATCATTTATCGGGAGGATGGTTGTGCCGATGACCATGTTCCCCCTTGCCGTGTGCAGTGTGCATCTATCAACCGAGTCATTGTACTAAGTTTTCCGACTTGTCGTGCCGATTCCATACCGATACAAATTGTTGCTAAGTATATTATTATCGTAGTCGGCTTCTACTGACTTGTCTCGGTAGGATCTAGCGAACCTAGCTCAACCGATAGTTCTCCGAACCTCGTTCTCGGCTAGTGGTTTGGTCGGTATATCGCCCTTTGCTTGTCGGTATGGATTTTCTCCATCCCGATGTCCTTCTTTTCGACATGGTCTCCGATGAAGTGGTGTCGGATGTCCACGTGCTTGCATCCGGTATGTAGAACTCCGGGTTCCGAGTTATAGCTATTGCCTTTGGGTGGAGTCACGGTAGATGGGCACTTCATCCTAAGTTATACCATAATCTCTCAATTGTTGTCGAAGCCAAAGGATGCGGGCACAAACTTCCTGCAGCCATGTACTCGGCTTCGGTAGTGGACGTAGCTACTGAGTGCTGTTTCTTTGAAAACCACGATATCGCTTGCTTTGCCTAGGAACCGACATGTTCCGGAAGTTGATTTTCGATCTATCCCGCATCCCGCATAATCGGCATCGAATAACTCTGTCGTATTAGATTATCATTAGCGAGGATACCATAACCCGACCTCAGGGTGTTCCTCTTAGATATCGCAGAATCTTCTTCGGCGAGTCCAGATGACTTCGCTTGGGATTCGCCCCGAAATCTTGCGCATACACCTACAAAGATAAGTTATGTCAGTCGGCTAGTCATTAAATAAAGTAAAGAACCAATAATAACTCCATAATCGGTAGAGTTAACGAAGCTCCCTCTTTGTCTAGATCGATTTTAAAGTTCGTGTTCATGGGGATCTTGACCGGTTTCTTTGGAATCACGTACCGAATCTTTTGAGAAGATCTCGAGTGTATTTGGCTTGATTGATGAAGATTCCTTCACTGATTGTTTTACTTGAAATCCAAGGAAATAATTCATCTCTCCCATCATGGACATCTCGAATTTCTCCTTCATCATCTTCTCGAACTGCCGACATATGACTTCGTTTACTGCGTAGAAAATGATGTCGTCCACGTAGATTTGCACCGGTAGAATGTCATCTTCCGACTTTATGCTTTGAATAGGGTGCGATCTCTTGTCCCCTTTTGAAAACATTTCGAAGTAGAAAGTCCGATAGGGTATCATACCAAGCCCCGGGTGCTTGTTTTAACCCATACGTGAGCTTTCCTAAGTCTGTACACTCGATGTCCCTGCTTGAAAGCCGAGCGGTTGTTCCACGTAGACTTCTTCCTTCGGTACGCCATTCGTAAAAGCGGACTTCACATCCATCTCGATATACCTTAAATCTCCGATGTGTTGCATAAGCTAGGAAAAGACGAATGGCTTCCAATCGGCGACCGGAGCAAATGTTTCATCAAAGTCAATTCCTCTCGCCCGATTGTATCCTTTAGCAACTAGTCGAGCTTTATTTCGACAATGACGTTGTTTTCATCTCGCTTGTTCTTGAAGACCCACTTAGTTCCAATCACGTGCCGATATCTAGGTCGTCGACAAGCTCCCAAACTTCATTTCGACGAACCGGTTCAGCTCTTCTTGCATAGCAATGACCCGGGCCAAGATCTTTAAGTGCGTCCTCTATCGACCGAGGTTCTTACGTAGACGTAAAAACAAGAGTAAAGTGAGCTTTCTCCTTGATTTAATCTTGATCTCGTCCTTATAGTTGCCGATGGATCTCCAATGATAAGATCCGAAGAATGAGCATCGAGCCACGAACGCCCGAGTCGGGCTTCTTCTTCGATACCACTTCGCACGCCGCAGGGGTGTATTAGGCATTTCGGTAGTAATGTTTTTTGTGGCCGTAGTAATTCGGTAAGAAGGTTAGGATCTACCGAGTTTCCGTGTTCGGGGGCATTTAGCTCGGGAACATTAATCGTTCCCCCCCGAGTTTATATTCTCGGTAGAGGTCTCGGTTACCACAGGGGCTTCCTCATCGACCGAAGTTACCCGTTGTTGATTACCGTTCGATAGAATCAACTAGGTTAGCTACATTGCTTGTTGGGCCGAGTCCGAATTTCTTCATCTTCCGACTCATCATCCCAACAATGCCTTGGATCTTTTCAGCTTTGTCATTTAGTTCGAGATCCCGTAGCTTCTTTGCCGACATCCTCGGTGCTTGACTTTGTATCTTTCCCGTTCTCGTTAACAAATTCATCAAAAACAACATGAGGGCTTTCCTCCACGCAAAGAGTTCGATAGTTAAAAACTCACGAAGGCTTTATCGACTCGGGAGTATCCTAAGAATACTCCTTGATCGATTTGCTATCAAAGACCTTCAACCGATCTTTCCCATTGTTGTGGATAAAGCAAGGACAACAGAAAACATGAAAATGAGAAATAGAAGGAATTCTCCCTTTCCACGCTCGTATGGCGTCTTCATGTGTTGCTGTGTCGGTAGTGATCGATTCCGAGTGTAACAGGGCGGTGTCGGTAGCATCGGCCCAAAACTTTGAGAGTAGTCCAGAATCTGCGAGGAGCGTTCTTGCTTTGCTTCTTTGAGTGTTCTGTTCTTACGTTCGGCAAAGTCCGTTCTGAGGGGTGCGCGCAGCTGATGTCTCGTGCTTGAATTCCCTCTTTATCGCAAGTATGTCTTAACTACCGAGTTTAGAAACTCTGTTCCTCCGTACGAGCGTATCTTCTTAATCTTGATGTTCTTTTCCACACCGAGTTTCTTCGAGTAGATTAGGTAACTCGGTCCGAACATCGATTTGTTGGCGATGAAGATGACCCAAGTATATCTCGAGTAGTCGTCTATGACGACGAGGGCATACTTCTTGCCTCTTTATAGTCATTTGGAGAGACTGGCCCGAATAAGTCCATGTGAAGCGGTGAAGGATTCCATCGGTGGAAGGTGACGGAATAGGTGGATTGCTACTCTTTGTTTGCTTTCCCTTCGTGCACGCTTCACAATTTCTCGTCTTTGATAAACGATTCGTTGGGCGCTCCTCGACTTTAGAGTTCTTGACAAGCTTGTTCATGGTTTTGAAGTTCGGTGGCCGTTAGTCTCTTGTGCCATAGCCACTGACTTGTTACTCGATTTAGTCTCGTGCGAGCAAGCAAGCCTCGGGTTCTCAAGGTATTCCGGTTGCAACATAGATGTTCTTCCTCCGCAAACCCGATAACACTGTTTTTCGTATGTTACTCTTGGAACCGTGGCGGTCCAATGTTCGGCGTTCCGTATCCCCTTGTGTAGCCTTTGGAATTGTCACCGAATTCAGTCTCGGGACCATCTTCTTGTACGTAGTTGGTCGGCGAGCTCTTCCGGTAAGTCATGTGTCTCGAGCGGCCGCCGTCCACTATCCACGGGTCCTTATGCACCTCGGCCTCTTCTCCGGCCATCGACGGTATTCGGCCGACTCATCGAGAACCGTCTCTGCGACCTCAATCTGCGACGAACACGGCTTCATCTTCGAAGAATACATGAATGTATCCTCCTCACGGTTGAGTTGTCGAATATCTCTCCTGGCTATATAGGCCTGCCGTCTCTCGGCGAATTTCTTTCTCCTGGCTCGCCGTTCTGCTCTTTGAGCAGTGAGAGTTCGGGACAATCGTATCGATAGTGTCCCTCCTTCTTGCGGTTGTAGCGGGTAGATGTTCTGCTTTGCTCTTACCACTGAGTCTTTAGACGGACCGGCGGCAGACTCCGATTTCCCGCATTCGGTAGAAGGATTAGATTCTTCTTTCTTATGATAGTCTTTCTTACCCGAGGAAGAATCTCGGTTGTATTTCCTCGACCTTTCGACTCTCTCCTTTTCCCTCTCGATATTTGAGAGCCATCGGTGCTAGCCGGTCGTGGCCCGAAGTCTCGGAAGACTTTGCTACTGATGTGGCCACGGCTTTGCTTGAGGAAATAGGCTTGGCTCCGTATTGCTGATTGTTGCCTTGAAGGCGTGGTCGAACCGTGTGTCACTGGAGCGCTTAAGCACTTTTGGGGTAGGCTATGCTCGAATTCCTCCGATTTTAATTCCGAAAATATAACATCGGGAGTTAGAGCATTTAGATCGGAAGCGACGTAAATAAGTAGCAAATGGAAGCCACTGTCGTCGTGGCAACGCTCTCAAGATCTTGGTGTTCATCTCCTTGTTGGTGAACGACCTCCCGTACCCCATTGATGACATTGACTTGATTGGTGAATCGACACTCGGCTCGTCAATGGTTTCGATGAAGCTCCATTGCAAAGGCGTCGAACTTCCGAAGCTCTAGCTCGAGCTTGTTTTCTTTGATCCGAGGGGTTCCATGGCTCGATGCACGCCCAAGGCGTCCCATAGCTCTTTCGCCGTTTTGCAATCTTGTACTCTTCCGAGGTGTGAGTCACCGAGCGTAGTCGGTATGGCATTACGTGCAACTCGGTCAAGGTTGTGCAACTTCTTTTCTTCGGGCGTGAAGGCGAGATTTGTCTTTGGGAACCTTAGCACCCGTTTGTGCTCCCACGCCTCCTCCGAAGAAGAATACTATGCTTTGTCGATCATAGGAATGATCGGTCCCGACTCTAGGACATCCGACATGCTTTGTCGTGGAGTGACGTTAGGTGTGCCTCCATCCGTACGCGCCATACCGGTGTAGTTCTCTATTGAGAACATCGGCACCATCCTAATACCCGACATATCGAGACATTGTAAGAGTAAGAGTATAAGGATGCTTTGAAAAGATGCTTATGCAGTGGAAAACGGTTTTCGGGATCGGTTCGAGAGGACCAAGATTTCGAACCGGCGATCGGTTGAACATCGTGTGCTCGATACCAATTGTTGGTCCGGAGACGAAAAGTCGAGTTTTAGAGGGGGGGGGTGAATACACTGAGCTCGTTTCTTTTTCTCGGTGAAGGTCACTGGGCCGATGTTTGCAAATCGATGAACAGTGCCAAGTAAGCCTTCGATCACTGGGGTCAAAGTGAGTCGGCTTCGAGCTCTTCTGCGGACGATGTCGGTATTACGAAACTTAGTCGAAGACGTAGTGCGGATAAGTGTTAGGCCCGGAGTCGTCTCTTTTGAAAACGCGTTTTTGCAAGTTAAAACTTTTAGTCGTGCACTTTATAAAATACGTTTTATGCAAACTTATGATTTTCAAGTCGGTTGAATGCTATGCAATAAAACAAGAAATGAACACAAGCGATTTAACGTGGTTCGGATACGCAAGATCCTACGTCCACGGTCCCCGAACAAGGCAGGAGAACTTGTTGATTATTCCGAGCAAGCCTCGAGCGGGGATACTGTGCCTTTGGACAGCTTCCCTCTAAGTTATAGTCCTTAGCGACTTTACAATCCAAACCTAAGTTTAGAAGGGAGGGAATATTCTCCAACCGAGAAGGAGTTCTTACAACAAGAACAATTCACTAAATGTGAACTCCTTCGGATCTAAGCTATGAATCTAGCAATGAGCTTAGTCTAGAGAAGATAGGGATCAAAGTGCTCTGGAGAGATAAACTACAAGAAGTGTTCTATGAAAACTAGTTCGTCTCTCGGATAAGCTTGAAGCGTTCTAGAGCGTTGTGAGTTTGAATGATTTCCCTTGATTTCGCGTATATTCCTCTTGCAGAAATCTTCAAATCCTTCTCTATTTATAGTTGTGAGTTGTGACATATGTCCGTTGGAGACGACGATGCCACGTGTCACAAGCGTCCAAAGAAAACGGCCACTATTCAACTTTTGTTGCGAAGAGGCGCGTAATGCACCGTTCATGAGAGCAGACTTTCTTGTGTAGAGTAGGTAAGCGTTGTCGGCTTCTCATTGGTCGAGGTTTGTAGTTGGTGAGTGTCGAGTTGACCGTTCAAACTACCTCGTATGTCTTCTGCCGAACATTTGAAGGGACTTTTAGTCTTTGGGTCGCTTTCTATTGGATACGCATTCTTGAAAGTCTGTCTTCTTGGCTGAGTCGTCTGACCGATAAAGTGAGCTTCGATAGTCGGTTGGTCGATCGCGAAGGTATACTGCTTGCTTACCGGTTCTTCTACCGATGACCATCGGCTTGTAGAGAATGCTTCTACCGAGGTCCGGTCCTGATGCGGGATCTTCAACTCGAGTTTGATATCGGTGGCGACGAAGAATGCAAGCGATTACACCGATGACGTGGGGTTCGAAAAGTATCTTCGCCAGAAGATCGGTTCAACAACTACCCCGTACAGACTTAGACAAAAATAATAAGCATTACATCAAGTCTAACCTATACATCGCCTAATCCTATCGACACACTAATCTACCGATATCGGCCGGTTTTGGGATCTTCAATTCCATAGTACTACTATGATTTCCCCCAATTTCTTTTAACCCTAGAACAGCTGAGTATCAATCTACTGACTCATATCCAACACATACCAAATAAAAAAATAAATGAGTGAACCACAATCAATCTAAGCAAGTGGACCCCACCCCTTTATATTTTTACACCACAACTTTACACCTTTACCTTCACTAACTTAATAACTGTGCCCAGTCTCAATGGAACATTAATAATGGGATGGAGGGAGTATTTCTTATCGCTCTCGCTCTCTCGCCGCCTCATATTTATTTCAGTTTCTCTCTCTCTCTCTCTCTCCGCATTGCCTCTCGCCGCCTCATATTATCCCACTTTCTATCCGTCTCTCAGTATTCTTCACAATACCGACGCAAATCCAAATCTTGAAGCACGCTCAGTTCTTGCCACAATTTCAGATGAAGTCTGCAATTGTAAGCATACGAAGCGGCAGAAGAAGTAACCGCCATGGCCGGGTGCATTTCGATTTTTCAATTTTGTGTTCATATTAGTGTCCAGATCTCTTGATTTTGTGTTTTATGTTTTCAATTTCATCTCTTTCCAACTGAAAACTGATAACTTACGCGCCAATTTTATGCTTTCAATTTTATCTCTATCAATTGATCTTTTAATTAAAAAAAAAGGATACAGGAGAAACAATTCCTCCCTCAAAAGAATAAGAGAAATATTGTCTTCCCTATTATAAAGGAGTGTTTAGGGTAGCTTTGAAGAGTGAATAGTGAAAAAATACGAGGAATTCCTTCATATATAAAGAAAATTAGGAAAAAAACACAATTTGAATTATATATATTCACACTACTATAGTTGAATGGTTGGCGAAGGCAAAACTACAAGAGGAAAAATTCCAATCCACACTAAATTATAATACTAGCTGGTAGTCTCTACTCAACATCAGCCGGCCGGCCATTGATGTAATGTAACCTTCAAGCTTCATGCCTTCATCACATTACACTATTCGCCAATTCGCCATAACCACATCTCAGCAATGCGCGTCGCCATTTTCCGCTCAAGATGATTCCTCTGCAGCTCCTGATCGTGCTTTCATTGTTCCGATCGAGCTGCAGCCACCAATACTACGATCGAACGCCTTGCTCCTCCGACAGCACCAACCGCGGCGCGAGGTACGCCTGCAACTCCAACGGCGATTCATGCCGGACGTTCTTCGTCTACCGAGCTCAGAATCAATTCTCGACGATCTCCGCCATCTCCGATTTGTTCCGAACCGATTCCGACGTGTTACTCTCGATCAACAAAAATGTCTCGTCGCCGGCGCAAGTTCTCGATCCGGAACACGAAGTTCTCGTTCCGATCACGTGTTCCTGCTCCGCCGACCACTTCTACCGCTCCAATTTTACTTACGCCTCTCCTCAAAACGCCACCGTTTCGGAAATCGCGTGCGGCGTTTACGAGGGTTTGGTAAAATCCGTCACCCTGATTGAGGAAAATCAAGTCGTCGGAAACCTAATTCTCGCCGGCTCCACGCTGATTGTGCCTCTCAAGTGTGCTTGCCTCGATCGAATCGAGAGAAGCGACGGATTGAAGTATCTAATCACATATCCTCTGGTCGAACACGACAGCACGACGAAAGTCGGCAACAAGTTCAACGTTTCGGATGAGGAGATTTGGGAATTCAACGGTATGGATCCGTTCGCGCCGACGGTTTTTCCGACGACGACCGTCTTAGTACCGGTGAGAGATGAACCGTTTATCAACTTCAGCATACCGGAATCCGACCCTCCGACGCCGCAGTTTCTACCGACGAAACCGGTTCAAAAAAGGCCTAAAACTTCACAAATCATGAAAGTATACATTGCAGGCTCTGTTGTTGGATTCTGTTTGCTTCTTGCTTTCCTGATCTCTTGTGCTCTGTATCTCAAGACCTTAAGGAAGTTCAAGGATCAGAGAATTAAGTCCTCTGCTTTGCTGAATTCGTGTTCGTCTCCCTTTTCGGAACCTCCGACGAGGAGCTCGACTAATTCGTGTTTGTCTCCGGATTTCCTCATCGGAATCAAGTATTCTCTATCAAGCTACAGTTCGGAAGAGATCAAAACCGCGATGATAAACTCCGAAGAGGGGAAGATTAGCAACAGTATGCATAAAGGTTTGATCAAGAATGACGAGGTGTTGATTGAGGAGATGAAGTATGAAGGGACCAAGCATTTGATTGATCTCCATTCAAGAATCAATCATGTTAACATCATGAAGCTCCGCGGTGTTTGCTATGGCAACGATTCTTGCTCTTGCTCTTGTTCTTGTTCTTGTTCCTATCTCGTGTTTGAGTCTCCCACCAATGGAAGCTTGAGGGATTGCTTAACAACTTCCCCCGCCGCGCTTCACTGGCACAGAAGGACTCAAATCGCGTTCGACATAGCGACCGGGCTACACTATCTGCACTACTCAGCCTACACTCACTTGAGCTTGAACGCCACGAGGGTATTCCTAACCGCGTCTTGGAGGGCGAAGATCGCGGTTTGCGGGGGAGTTTAACGAGCCCGAGTGGGTGGATTGCGCCGGAGAAGGCGGAGATACTCGAATTCGGGCTGCTGCTGCTGGAGATTATATCCGGGAAGGAAGGAGTGGGTGTGAGGGAGACAATGAGTTTCTTGGGAGGGAATGAAGGAGGGTGCTTTGATCAGTTGAGGAAGTTTGTTGATCCAAGTTTGAAAGATGATTATCCTTTGGCTGAGGCTCTGTGTTTGGCTGTTTTGGCTGGCTCTTGCGTTGAAGATGATCCCATGCATAGGCCTTCTATGGAGGATGTGCTCAAGATTCTTGCTAGGATGGTTTGATTCTTGGGTTTGGATTAATGCTAGGTTTGTGTTGGTTGATTCTCTTGGATGATTTGTTGGTTGGATTTCAGCTGTCTACATGTGTAAGAGAATCAAATCATAAACTAGTTATTGCATCAAAGATAATTTAAAAAACGAGCTAATTAGAAGAATTCATCACTTAATGCCAAAAAACTGTTTAAATAAGTGTTTATAACATAAGTACTTATGATATAAACACTTAAATTGAATAAGTTGTTGCGTTTGAATACATTTATGTATAAACAATTAATTAGAGAAAAAGTAAAATATAGTTTAAAAAATTATTGCTAGAGCGATTGGGGCAAGAAAATAGTTTAATATTTTTTAGAATAAATTATTTTCATAAGTCCTCCCAAATACGTACATAAATCCTCATTTTCTAGAATAAACTGAAATAAGCAAAATAAACTCTTCCAAAACAGGACCTAAAAGTCTTTTTCAGCCAAATTACAACCATTTTGATTTGGGCCTCAAACGATCCGTTAAGTGATTTTGTTGGATCTATTTCATCATACTTGCTAGGATGGTTTGATTATTGGATTTGGAAGGCTAGATTTCTGTTGGTTTTTAATTGGATGATTTATTTATTTATTTATTTATTTTTGTTTGGATTTCAATTGTTTTATATATATAAGCGAATCAAATCATAAACTAGTCTGTTTGGGAAAATAACTTAAATAAGCCCTTGTGGCAAAATGATTTATTGTATAACAAATTATGACAAAAGTTCTTCAATTTAATAAGTTGTTTGCGTTTGGATACACATTAATAATAACATATATAGTATAAAAAAAATAAAAATTTCAGTCTAAAAAACTGTAGCTGTCAGGATTCAATGGTGGATCTCTACATAAGCTCCTTATAAATTATAAATATTAACTTATAAAAATAAGTCAAAAGTAACTTACAGAGTATAATAAGTTATTTTGATAAGATCTCCCAAATGCATGCAAAATGACTTAGTTAGTGTTTGGAGTAGCTGGAACTTATTGATAAGTGCTGAAAGCTGCCGATTTGAGAATTTATAGGTGTTTGGAAAGAAATGCTGAAAGCTACTGAAAGTGGGGAAAATAGTGTTTGGAAAACTGCTGATATTAATCACTACAAAATTTTCGCTAATTACCGACGGATTTACCGACGGACAAAACACGGGTCGGCATATACCGACGGATTACCGACGGAAATTCAAAATTTAAGTTTATCGACGGATTACCGACGGAATTTTCCGTCGCTAAATACCGACGGCAAATTCCGTCGCTATTTTATCTGTTACCGACGAATTACCGATAGAATTTTCCGTCGGTATTTAGCGACGGACAATTCCGTCGGTAATCCGTCGGTAAATTTAAAATTCTGCATCCCACATCGAATTTTTGACAAACTTTTTCCACCTTTATATATCAAACTACTTCCTAAGCTATTAAGAATCTTGCTATACATGTGCGCACGCGCACGCACAGGCCTCCACCGCCGGCCACCGTTAGCGTCCGATCTCCGCCGGCCAGTGTCACCACCGGATCGCCGCCGACTACCAACTCCGATAGCCGGCGGGTCAATTGTCGCCTTAATTTCAAAAAATTAGTCGACAAGTGTGCCGACGGATTACCGACGGAAAATTCCATCGGTAAATACCGACGGACCTCAATTCCGTCGGTAAAATTTACCGACAAGCTCTATAACGACGGATTTTTCCGTCGGTAAAAGACAGATTTTTTGTTGTGAATAGCTTATTTTAACTTCATAAATAAAATGTCCGTCTTACCCTCAGTATTATTGAACAATTATAATTTTGTAACAAATAAATAAAATTGAGATTTTTTTTTGCATTATAATTTCAATTTCAATATTACAAAATACTTAAATTAAAAGATGTTTTATACTATAATATAAATTTATAGTATATCACATTTGCATAAACATATCATACTATTATATTTTAAATATTAATTTATTTGCATAAATGCATAGTAAAATAGTTTTTATATAAATTTAATGATTACATAGCTAAGAAATAATTATTATTAAATAAAAATAGAAAAATATTATTTTAAAAGTCCAAATTCTCTAAGACCCACTATTTTAATTAATTTATATTTAATTTTAATAATAATATTTCATTAAACTTGAAAATTTTATAAATAATAAATATTTATTTTTTTGTTAAATAACTAACTGATATATTAAAATATAATTATAATTAAATTTATAACTAATACAAATATTAATTTTGAAACTAATGGTTTTTTGAGAATTATAGAAATATTTAAAGGACAAAATAGTCCAATAAATTAGATAAGCGGTAAGCTGCAACTGAAAGTTGGGTCATAGCAGATTAAGCAGCTTCTCTGTCTTGACTATATTTGGTAGAGAATTTCTACTGAAGTTGAGTGTTCCAAACACTCCAACTGCAACTGAAAGCTATAAACTGCAGTAGAAAGCTGTTCCAAACACCACCTTATTATTTAGAATAAGTTGAAATAAGTCATTTTTAAGTTTTTCCAAACTTCGTAGCAAAGATAATGACAATTTCGAGAATTCAAAAGACGGGCTAATTAAAAAAATTCATCACTCAAAACCTCTTACAACTAAATTGCAAACATTTTGATTTGAACTGCTCACGAGTCGTTTAGTGATTTTATTGAATCTATTTAATCATATCGATTGTTGTAAATTTGTAATACATAAACGAGTTTAATAAACGCTAGTAAAAAATTCTCGTCTTTATTTATTCAAATATAACAACAAATAACGAATAAGAGTACAACCAATCACAACAATCATTCCAATACAAAGTAGTACATTTATTTAAATATAATAAATTTTAATAAATAAATAAAAGCAGAACTAATTTCAATTTTCTTGATCTTTTGGTCTGAACATCTTTATGGGACGCCCGTTTGTAGCTTGGATTGGCCTTGCATTCACTTCACAAGTCTGTAAAAATTACCAAAAATTAATTTAAAAAAATATAAATTAAATCAAAATTCAGTTATTATGGTATGAAAACTTACGTCATGCACTGCCTCACGAATCAAGTCGACTTGTTTTCTTGTCACAGTCCTCACCTAAACATTACAATAATATAATAAAAATAATTAATCATGCCTAATCATAATTAAATTGAAAACTAACAAGAATTTTGAGTCTTTCTAATCATACCTTTCTTGAAATAGACCATATGATATCTTGAGTGCAAGGAGGAACCGTGAGCGAACCAATGTACCTATAATACTTCCTACTCCCAAATTTTACGAAGCCCGGGTTAACAACACCGATCGCCTTTTCCACGTCCTTCACATCCACCAACGCTTCTAAATCGTGCTTCAACTAAATTAAAAAATAGAAAAATAGAAATTAGAGATATGTCTTCAACTAAAATTGGAAAAAACAACGAAATTAATTGGAGAGAGAGAGAGAGAAATTAGGGTTACCATCGATAAGAAAGGATCGGGCCGTCCGATTTTATACATGATTCCGACGACAGCCGTGCGTTTGTCGTCGCTCTCGTGAACCAAATGGGCTTCCATGTCAAACCTAGAACATAATTTTAAAAGTTATTATACTATTAATTATATTAAAATTAAATAATATATTATTTTATGAGTTATAAAATTACTTACGTTTTTCCATCGATAGTGTGTTCGGAAGGTGAGTGCCAATGGGATTGCCTGAGGTGAAATAGGGTTCCATTTATCTTGATATGCCCAGCATCACCAGTCCATCTCATCTGCAAATTATTTAACAAAATCAAATATCAAGAAAGAATAAAATAAAATGAAAAAGTCTTAGCAACTTTATATATACGGAACGTTTGGTAAGTGGGTTCGGAATTAGAATTTGTTACGAACCCCAAAACACGAAATTTGAATTAGGTTTATCTTAATCAAGATTTTGCAACAATATCTGAAAGTTGGGTTTCTTAATAGATTAATTTAGGGGGCGGGTGGGATTCAGTGTCACTGCTCTGAAATTGTGTACCTACTATATAAGAATATAATGTAGATTTCTGAAAAATTTCTTGATATTTTCGGAAAATATACTTTAATGCGAATGATTCGAAACTCTAAAAATCTTATAAAATAAATTTGATGAAGATTTAAAAATACCATCATGTCATGGCCTCTATTGATGAGAGTGGCATTAGTAGGTTTGTAGTCTCTTTCTAGTTTTCCCAATTGGGAAACTACTTCAACCCTTTCATTAAGAAGATCGATCGGAGACTGCATTCTGCCGGAGTTACAAGCACTCCATTCGGGTCGGATTTGGCCCCACTTCGAGGGTCCGATCCCACTGCTTTCATCGTAACTGAACTCTCTTTCATCATCTACAACCAAGATAATAAATTAAACATGAAAAAATTAATCAATACTATTTTCAAACCCTAGTTCCATCATGAACATTAGACTCATATAATGTTATTATATATATATATTTTTTTTTCTCATATATATTGAATTATTGATGATGCCATTATATACACGACTGAATAAACACGAGCAAAGATGATTTGAACTCACCAACTTCTTGATCGGCTCTTGCCAAAGATACAAACAAGACTACAAGAGCAAAGATTGAGAATTTCATTCTTTATGTTTTCTTGATTATATTTAGGGCTAGCTGCAAATTGAATATCAATGGAGTTTGTATAGTTAGTGGTGACGGAGTGGGGAGGTGTTTAAATAGAAAAATAAATATAAATAAAATATGTTAAATGTGAAGACTAGAAGAAGCTGAATTTGATAAGACTTTGATGCAAGAAATTTCAATCTGACGTAATCGAACGTATAATTGAATGTTGACAGAAAATTCACATGATGTTCTTCCAAAAAATTAAAATGAAATAATGATGATACATATCACGATATTATACGTAATCATAATAACATTTTCAGAGGCGGATCCAGGATTACGAGGGAGGGGGGGCGAAACTTAAAAATTCGATAGATAAGAGGGTGAAGTGTACATTCCGCGCGCGCAGGGGGGGATACGAAATTTCTTATAAATTACATATATAAAATCGCGTTTCGACATGAGTTGGGGGGCCGCCGACCCCGGGCACCCCCCGGATCCGCCACTGAACATTTCCAAGTATGGATGGATCACAGAAAGACGTATATTTTTCAAATCGTAGAGAATTCATATATTTTGTAAATGTTATAATTTTTTTAATAATAATATTTCATCCCGAACTTCTAATTAAATTTGCCCATGATTTCTTTTGCCATAAAAATAAGAAATGAGAGCAGTCATGGTTTTTGTAGATGAAATTGTATTTGGGTCTATGAATCTAAACAAAATTTCTTGATTATGTAATTATAAATTATTTCAAAAAGATTTAGACTGCAATGTGGAATATTAATTAATGTTTTTGGTTTGATGGATATTGGAAATTGGTGTGATCGAATCCAGATCTCTATAATTTGAGAGGAAATTAATCACCCATTAAAGGTTGGATCAAGTTTAATTAATTAATTAACGGAGTATTCACGTTTGCTTTATTATATGCTTTTTTTGTGGAAAAAAGACAATGGTTGGTGGGAGTCGTGCACATGTATGGTGATCGTCAAAGGAAGAAAGGCACGCTTAACATAGGATGTAATAATATAATAGTTGTTCTATAAATGTCTAATACTCCCTCTGTCTCATCCGACTTATCTTGTTTGGTTTCGGTACGGATATTTTGGTGAGTGGATGGTTGTGTGTAGAGAAGTATGTGAGTGTGTGTAAAAAATAGGAGTTTATGTAGTAATTATTTTCCTTTTTAGGAAACAAGACAAGTGGGGTGAGACGGCCCAGAAAGAAATACAAACCAAATTGGGCAGGACGGAGGGAGTAACTTTTATTTATTTATTTATTTATTATTATTATTATTATTTATATTATTGGATTTAACATATTCGTATGGATCGGATTCTAATTTTTAATTTGTTCATATGAATTGCCATCGTTTTCCTAAATTATGTACAATTTCTCCAATATTATTTTTGAAAGTTTATTATTTTCTAGGTATCTTTTGAAATTGTAGATTTTATATTTCTCCTGAAATTATAGATCTGCACATATTCAAAATTTCAAATTTTACCTCCTAATCTTAATTATGACTCTGTCTCTATATATACATATGTTTTATGAGGGAGTGTTTCCCGTGTGAACAATCCTTATCGTGTGAACACTGCACTTTAAAGGCAAACGTATTGCACTTTCAAGGTAAATATACTGCACTTTACGTACTGCACTTAAAGACTAATGTATTGCACTTTAAAATACAGTATATTTGCCTTTAAAGTGCAGTACATTTGTCTTTAAAGTGCACTGTTCACATTTTATGATTGATGAAATACTTCTAAATATATAATCATAAATCGCAACTAATTAATGATGATCATATATATTGTGTTAGCAGTTAAATATTAGATATAGATAGTCCTATATTTTTATGACAATTAAAATTCGCAGCGGTTATCGAGATTTATATGAATCGTACAATTATTTTAGCAGTGATTTTCGAGGAACAAATTTATACTCAAAAACTGATAGTTTCCAGATAACATCTTGTTTCAACAATTGAGACTGCATGAAATGCATACAGTATAGTTTAAAAACTGAAAATTAGAACACGAAAACAAAAGATATATGAAAACATTTAAATATATTGTTAGGATCTTTGGATCTTCAAAATGTGACGAGAGTTCTTGGAATCCAACGTAGACAATAACAAAATAAGAACACAAGGAGAAAAAGACATAGGCACGGAGAATTTAACGTGGTTCGGTCAATCTCGGTCAATCGACTTAGAAACAATCCACTAATAAAGAGGATAATACAAAATGAGTCTCTGAAATATGATCCTAGACTCAAAAGCACATACCCACAAAAATATGGTCAATTGGTTCAACTAACTAATTTGATAACATGTGGGTTGTGATGCGTAGAAACATATTTAAAAAAATTAGAGAATCTATCTATTTATTGGTAAAGTTAATAATAAACTTCATTAATTATTCGATGTGGAATATGACTCAATTTCTTTTAAGGATTAGGACATCATAACACGGACTATTATTTGTTGTACTATTATTTGTTGGACTATGTATAGTATTCCACATTAGTATAATGTCCTAATTGTCAAAATCAATCAGGTGGCGGCAGCAGAAGAGACCATTATGATTTTGAAATGCAAATTTATATTGTCAATTGAAATAGATTTATATAATCTTGAAATTCAAAGATTTCGTCCTGGCTTTAGAATTAGTGCGACTACATTTGACTTTCAATTAATGTAAAAAGGCACTGAGAGTCTTGAGGAAAATTTCAAATCAGTCTTCGAAAAAAAGTTCGAGACTTTTCCATTCCCCAAGAAGATTTGTAACAGGTTTGCAAAAATTCTTGAGAATGTTTGTTGGTGATGATGCACTTTGATGAAATAATATATTAATAAATTTTATATGTTAAAAGTACAGTTAAATATCGATAAAGTAATAATCTTGGACCGAGAAAAAATATTTATTTAAAGAGGGTATTACTTTGTCGAATATTATTTTAGTGCATTGTCCTATATCGAGACCGAAAGAAATTATTATATTATCGAGATTATTATTTTATCAAATATTAATTTATCGAGGCTTAACTGTAGTTCTTGTTTCTATCTAATCCTTCCTACTAAAAGTGATTTATTTATAAAAAATAAAAATGATGCGAATTAAATTTAGCTATCAAAAAGCAAAAAGTTAAATAATGTACACTAACTTTTGTATAAAATATATCCTCTTACAACTTATATATATATTTAGTGGGACAAAATGAGATGAGATTACCTGTTCAATTTTATGTTCAATTTAAAACTACGTAGTTCTACATTAAAAAACTATTTATTGAAAGCAGAAGATTCCTATTTTTTATTTGTTTGATTTACTAATTGTAAAGCAGTGAAGAGAGAGGATAAAATAAATAATTATATAGTGCAATTTTTTTATTCAAAACTACGTAGTTTTAAATCGTACATCAATTGGACAGAGATTTATTAAACATGTGATCACATCCCAACGAAAATAGTACTCTCACAACTTTTGCTTATATTTCTATTTTTCAATTTTTAAACTATGTATATATTTACACCTTATCCCTATATAAATTCATATGTATTTCATTTCATGTACATTAGTTAGCAAGCTAATACCGTAATACTTATCCTCCATAATATATGAGCATGCGAGTCTATTTAAGATATTAATAAAAATTTAATCTAAAATAAAAAAAACTCCAAATATAAATTAGATAATATATATTGTTGTAATTAAGATGTTGCCATGATTTTGATGGATTCCATAATTGAAGCCTCTGATATATTAGGCCCAAATTATATTATTCTAAATTGTTGTAATTACGAGATTAGCATGATTTTGATGAAACCCATAATTAGAATCTCGGATAAAACAAGCCCATATTATATTATATTGTTGTAATTAAGGGATTAGCATGATTTCGATGAAGCCCATAATCGGAGTCTCTGTTAATACAGGCCCATATGGCTGAAGTAATACTCATTCGTCCCATTCATAATGACCATTTGGCTTTCCGGCACGGGAATTAAGAAAGTAGAGTAAATGATAAAGTAAGAGAGATGATTAGTGAGATGGTGATAGAGTTAATGATAAAGTATGTAAGAGAAATAATAAAATATAAGAGAATGTAGTATTTTTTTTCTTTTTTTGAAAAGAAGCCATTTTAAATGGGACAAACCGAAAATGAAAAATGACCGTTATCAATGGGACGAAGGGAGTATATCAATTCCCTATTAATAATGTCTCGTATTCTTTTTTTATTTATTTATTTATCGTTTCATTACTATTATCTCATTCCGAAAATAAATAAACCAGACTAAGTAGTTGATTAAAATCAATTTAAATAATTGAATCCTATCATATTAAACATTTTCATTCAACGTTCTTAATCTACACGTCCAAAAACAATGAGACAACAATATCAGAACGAAATGAGTATTATCTTATTTCTAAAATGGAAGAAAATACACTCATAATTAACTGTGATCAGTGGACATTTGCATTAAATAAAATAATTTATCATGTGGGAGTAATGTGATCATGATGTGCAAATATAGTATAGTTGTTGTTGTAGTAATTTCTTAAGCCCCATCATTAAATATGTTGATAAATTTGATTAATAATATTAATCTTGTAATAGAATGGGCACACCCCACTTAATGTTGCCTCATTAGGTGGATACCCATTCATAAATCTCCTCACATTTTTTCCTATATATATAACACCAAATTAAACTTACACAAGAGCAAAATCTACAAACAAGAATTAATTTTGGGTGAGCAAAATTAATTAGTCTTCATGCGGTATATGTTTAAATTATATGTAATTTATATATAGTTATTATATATGTTTGAGTTTTTTTTTTTTTTTTTTTAATATATATAATAGTTATATGTTTCTGAAGTAATGTTTGAATTGTTTTTGTATGATATAGATAGAGGGAGGCGATGGGGAGTGTACGGGTGGCTGTGTTGGTTGTGTTGGTGCTATTGGTGATGGGGTCTTGCACGGCGGAGGGGAGGAGAGTTCCGTCGGCGGTGCCGGGGGAGCAGAGTGCAGTGGACGATGGAGTTGCGAGTAGCTTGGAGAACCACCATGCTTGCTCCATGGCAGACTTCTCCAAGGGTAGCTGTGATCCCGGAAAATGATGAGAGAGAGAAAGAGAACAAGAGAGAGAGGGAGAGAGCGTGTGTGTGTGTGTGGAAATAAGGAGCTTTTCTAAGCTGATGATGTGTATGTACTGATGATGTACAAATTAAATACTCCTATAGAAATTATCACATTTCTATGGGGTACGAGGATTAAAAAAATGAGATTGTGTGGTGTATATTATTTGATTTTTTACTTTATAATTTTGGTCTACATATTGTTTGTCTTTTTAAGAAACAAGACATTTTCTATGAGACGATTCATAGAGGAAAACAAGACACTTTCTATGGGACAGAGTGAGTATGATATTGTAGTATTGTACGGATCTAGTATATATACTCTTTGGTTGTTTTATATTGAGTAATTCTCATTATTAATATGTCATTTTTTTTTATTTTTTCTCAGACGTCCATATTATTTTTGTTCTAATTCTAAAATTGATCCAAATGTGTGAGCTACAATTAATCTAACAAGTGGATTTTATTATTTTAAATTACACTTGTACACCGATACAATCACTTTATATTTTTGTACATTATTTATTTTAATTTTCGTATCCAATTCCAATAACATATAAATAATGGAATGAAAGAAGTACTCATAGCATTTTTTTTAGCCAAGCTATCACTGTTCTAAAATTAAGAGGACTTTTAATTTCGTAACACTACTATTAATTATAAGTTTTTTTTTGTTGTTATTTATAGTTTTTTGGTAAGTTGATAATAATAGTCACGCAGTTAACTTCATCACTCCACTAATTTTTAATCGTTGGTTAGGTGAGAACTTCATCACTCCATTAAAATAAATTGGTAAGTTGGCAAGTTGATATATAATAAATTGGTAAGTTGGCAAGTTGAAATTGTGCATATGGATTATAGAATGTAATATTTGCATTATATTTAATAAATTGTTGCATTGTAAATAATAAATTATGGATATGCATTTTATAATGCAATGCATTGTGTCTTATAAAATGATGCATCCTTAAGCACCTTATAATACATTAAATATCCATTGCTCGAAGAATAATTATCCGTTAATAGTCTTAAACAAATTTAGAAATTTAAACACAAAAATGAATACAAAAGTAACCTCATATTATGCATCAATAATTAAAAAAACCTGCAACAAACTCTAAACATATAATAATAATAATTTTTAAAAATTTCTACAAATAATAAATAAAAAATATGAAAGAATAAACAAGATTATACGAGCATGCACCTTATAAAAACCATTAAGATAAGAATTAATTAATAAACGAACGTATTTAAAAAATCTCAACTACATAAAGAATCTAAATTAAATTTTGAACTCTTTAACAAATTTAGATTACGATGAATAATAATAAAGACACTAAAAATCTATAACTGATATTAAAAATTAGAATAAAAGTAATTAATGTCACTAAGTAGAGAATACGGTTACAGTAATGAAAGTAATTTAAGCATTAACTAAGTTACCATAAAAATATAAAATCGTGATCCATAAATAGCTCAAATTTTCTTAAACTCAAAAGAAACAATTACCGTTGTGACCTTTAATTTTAGTAATTTTTGTGATTAGAAAACTACAATAAATAACTAAAAAACTATATCCGTTGATTAAATAAAATTTACGGATACGATTGGTTCCTAATTCTCATCAAATCATTTAGTTCTCATATGATCCAAATCCTATATACACACACACACACATATATATATATATATATATATATATATATATATATATATAGGGGAAGGATAAAATGAGAATCAACCTTCATATGAGAACTAAGAATCAATCTGAATCGTATATATAAATAAATCTATGGTTGTTATTAAGACTTCATTCAATTCATTATACTTATTGAAAAAATGGAAAAAATGTTATTCTTGTAATTTAGAATACATATCATTGAAGATCTTATCTTTCTTTTGATATAGTTGTTTCTCTAATGATTATTTATTTCCATATATAATCAATCACCATAAATTAAAATTTTTAAATTTGTTAAGGATAAATAAATACTAAATCTTACGGAAATTTTTTTAAGTTTTTCAAATTTGTTAAGAATATGCATCATATGCATTACGGACTTCTTTAAATTTTCCGTAATTCATCATGCATGATCCGATATTTACGGCAATTAATTTGAAATTTGATTTTCATATTCAAAACCGTTCATTCATTTAATTTTATTAAATATATTTTTTTTGTTGCACACAATTCAATATTGAGTTTTTCATGATTACGTATAAATGAAAATCAATTTAGAAGATAAATTCATTGCAAGAAACAATTCTTTGTGCAATCTTTTTTTTTATTTTTTTATAAATTATTATTACGTAGAATGCATATTATTTTAATAATTGAAATTTTAATTTATTTTTATTTTAGAATCCAAAAATAATAATTTCACAAAGATTATAAATGCATTAAACGTTATATTTTAATGCATCTCACTCTGATAATAATGCATGTTTGATGCATCAAACATATATACTAATGCATCGGATTTTTTTGATGAAGGGTAAGTTATGCACGAAGGGTAAGTTTGACAAAAAATTATTGAACTTTTTTTTTGATGAAGGGTAAGTTTGACAAAACATATATACTAATGCATGTTTGATGAAGGGTAAGTTCAAATAAATTATTGAACTTTTTTTGATGAAGGGTAAGTTTGACAAAAAATTATGCACGAAGTAAAATTCAACCCAAAATGTACAAATTCACCAGACACAATTTCACACATTTTCTCTCTCTTGTTTTATCATTCATTTTTTTAATTTCCGTATTGAAAAAAAAATCAATTGAAGCGGGATGGAGAGAATATTTTTTATTTGTGCCTCGCAGTAATGTATAGGAGTGTCACGTCGTCATACACAAAATGTATAGCCGCCGACTGAGAAAGAGAAATTAAATGTGGAAATCCCTCCTGTCGGCCAAACCGAAAAAAAAACAATTTTAGCCATGTTGTTATAAAAACACAAATCTAGCCATTTTGTCTTATTAGACGCATTGACCGAGCAAGGGCCGATGGGCATTACTGGGGCCGATGGAAGGCCGAGGGCCGAAGGCCTAAGGGCCGAAGGCCGAAGGCCTAAGGGCGAATGGCTGAGGGCCGAAGGGCGAATGGCCGAGGGCCGAAGGCCTAAAGGCGAAGGGCCGAGGGCCGAATGCCACATTTAATTCTACGAAAGGCCGATACGGTAACTAAGAAAAAGTAAACATATTACGATGTTAAAAATTACAAAAGTCCAGAATATAGGAAAACAGAGAACAAGGCCGCTTCACTCGTTATTTCTTGTTCCAACATTGGGGCATCTTCTCCTTGTGTGACCTTCATCTCCACAATTACCACATTTTTTTCGACGGCGAGTTCTTGAAGTACTGCCTTCAGTTCCGGAAGGTCGACGAGTATTTCTCGGACGTCCTGCTTGACGCATAATCATTGGTGGAAGAACAACAATGTCCTATATTTTCGGTGGGACACCCCACTCATTCCGAGGAGGTAACGGATTAACTACACCGGCATATATTGCCTTCCACGTCGCCGTCGTATAATAATCATTAATATGATTATACAAATTCTCTCGGCGATGATACAAAATGGCAACAACATGACTACACGGCAATAGGTAGATTTGCTAGACGCCACATTCACACATTTCATCTTCAAGATTTACCCTCCACTGTCGGTCACATTCGTCGACTTTGAATTTATTAGAAGTCACCTGGGTAACCGTTAACCTCCGTGCCAACTCAACTTCATTCCGCATCCTCAACTCACAAGCCTCAGTCAACGGATTGTTTCTGCAAATTGCTTTTACTCGTCGTTGATAACCATGACTCTATCATATGATGGATTGCCTCGAGCATAGCAATAATTGAAAGTCGTCTAGCCTCCAACAATCGAGAATTTATTGATTCTGCAGCATTCAATGTCAATAGACTATAACGACGACCTTTACTGAAAAGTCTCGACCACTTCTCCGATCCGATTTCCATCAACTTTTCATAAATTCCCGATTTCCCCCGACGGATGGCGTTCTTTGCGTGATGGAACTCTGTCGACCGATAAGCATAAGTTGCTCGATAGAACGACCGGATTACCCACTCACCGTGCCTCGCAAGCTTATTCGAAAGATGGTAGTAGCAAAGTCCGTGTTGTGCGTCTGGGAAAACCACACTTACCGCATTCGCTATGCTTTTATGTTGGTCTGAAACAATGACTAAACTGTCATCCGTTGGAAATGCGGCTCTCAGTCGCATCATAAACCACGTCCATGAAACATCATTTTCAATGGGACCTACACCAAATGCGAGTGGAAATATTTACTCGTTCGCATCAAAAGTAGCTGCGACGAATAATATTCCCTTGTTTCTCCCTTTCAAATGGGTACCGTCCACCACAATAACCTTCCGGAGGTTGGTTAACCAAGGGGCTCGCAATACACCAAGCGCCATAAATAAATGTCGGAAACGACCATCCTCACCAACATCCAAATCCGTATACGTTCCCGGATTAGTTAGTTCCAACAAATGCAGATATTTAGGCAGTTTGTTGAACGAATCAGCATGTCCGCCGTAAATCATCGAAATATCTGCGTTGCGCGCTCGGAGGGCCACCCCGTACGTTGCTTGTATTCCAAATTTATCCAACATCTCAGCCCGAATATCAGCCGGTTTCATTAACTTGCTTTGACGGCGCATTTTACGTGCTATATAAGCAGCTACAGCCTTCGACCTCACATTTCGTTCGCCTAGCCCGGATAAATCAGTTGTACAATTGTGCTCCGCAACCCATTTACTAGCCTCCCAACACGTCTGACCTCTACAGTATGCCCGTAGCTCGAATGGACAATCAACACTTCTTCTGCACAAATATTCCAAGCGGGAATTACTCGAACGTTGCACTCTGAAATCTGCACCGTTTTCCAAATGGAATAGAGCGACAGCAGCATAAAGTTCATCTTTCGAGCTGAACATCAATCCTGCCCGCAAACTTCCGTCTACAACGAGATTCAAGTTCCGCGCCGCTAATGAATCGACAACATCAAGGGGAATAATAGGAAGTAGCCGGTTGCTTGCTTTGCTTCTATGTTGTCGTATACGGTCTCCTCATTTGTTCGAGAACGATTGGCCCGGAACTAGCAAAGACCTAAGTTGATTTACGCCACCCTCCCTCCGAATCCATGCAGCCAAATCTTGTAACGAACAATTAATCAAGGCGTAAGGTATATCTTCATCCTCTTCATCATCGAGATGATGAGTCCAAATCCGCCTCATCATCTGAATCCGACTCCACAACAACATTCCTTTCGAGAGCCCGTCCGCCATCATTACTTCTACTTCCTTGCCCCGTAAACCAATTAGGACCCCGAAATTACAATTATCTTCGGGAAATTGATTCTGATTCGGGACACCAAATTCAGGATTTTGCACTTCAGGATACACAACAAACATAACCGGCTCTACGTCAATAAAGCACGGTCGCATAAGATCGGTATCATGACCCGGAAATGGCCTTCATCATCCTCGCCGGTTCGTCGGGAAGCAGCAGTATAGTAAATGAAGTAGTTGAACGGAAGAGAATACGCATTGAGCCACCGATCAATACTTTGTCGAAGATATTCGAGCAAAATATTGTTTGAAGGAATGTAAACCATGAACTCATTGCCACCGACATAATTCGACTCTGTATCGAATTGACCGTTCAATTTCACAATAATTGATCGATAATCGGCCATTTCTATCAAGTTGATGTGAAGAATTAAGAAGAGTGGAAGTGAAATGAGGAAATTTTTCGTTGATTCAACCGAATCAGTCATTCTACGTCTTATAAGAAATTTTCCAGTCAATTTTCACGTGATAATCGGATTCGTGTAGTCTTTTCACCATCGGCCCTACCATCGGCCCCCCATCGGCCCTAATTAACGTGCATGTGACTGTCATATCCGACTAGTCATTTCAACAGATAAAGCTGAATAGAAATTGCACCTCCCACATGCCTTCGATCGGCCCTCCATCGGCCTACCATCGGCCCCCCTTCGGCCCTTCTGTACGATTGCAGGAAAAGCCATGCATGTGTCGTGTCGAATGTTGTGTCGAATCCCGTCTCGAAGAAAGGGATACAGGGCCGATGGAGGGCCGACGGATAACCACATTCGGCCCTCCTTCGGCCATCACAAAAATGGCTCGACTTATGGGATGTTCGGCCTTCGGCCTTTCTCCTCTCGGCCGATGTCGGTAAGGGCCGATGGACACCACCAGTCGACCTCCCTTCGGCCCTCAAAGCCGATAATTTTTTCAAGGTTCGACTTTTTCCTCAGGGCCGATGAGGGGCCAATGGACTCCCCCCATCGGCCCTGCGCCGTATAAAGACAAAATGACTATATTTGTGTTTTGTTTTAGTGGGCGGCTATATTTGTGTTTTGACTACTACTGTGCGGCTACTGCTGCAAATCCCTCAATCATAGGGGCAGAATCAATCAATAATGTCAATGTCAGCAATTATGGTAGATCAGCAAGTTGTTGTAAATGACACAAATAGTATACAATCGACATTAACTTGTGGAGACTTCTATTCCCACTTCAATAATGCATGTAATTAATGACGATTTCTGTGGTGTTATACTACACTAATTTTCATTAATTGAATGAAATATTCGGAACTAGTGAAAGCTTATTGATAAGTATTGAAAGCGGCTGATTTGAAAAAAATATTGAAAGCTGCTGAAAGTGAGAAAAATAATATTAAAAAATACTGCTCATATTAGTAGTTTAATTTCACTTTTTAAATAAACTGTTTATCTTATCTCTAATGTTATAATATAACTATAATATATAATAAATAAATAAAATTAATAAGTTGATGATATTCTATTTTTATTGTTTTCTTTATAATTATCATCTCAATATAATAAGATATAAAATTAATTTATATATTAAATAAGATATTTGATTGTCATATATATTAAAATTTAATTTGTATTAAAAAATAATAAAAATTCATTAATTATGGAATTATAATTAAATTTTATGAATAAGGTTATTTGAGGATTAAATAAATATTTAAATGATAAATTTGCTCAATAAATTTCATGAGCTATAATTTGGGGTGAAGCGGCTTAAACAGTTTTTTAAAATAGGTGTGGAAATGGAAAAGCTCGAGCTGAAAATATGAATCTCAAACACAAAAAATGCAGTTTTCAATTATAAGTTCTTAGCATAAGCTGTTCCAAACACCTCTATATATATATGAAAAAAATTAAATGAAGTTTTAATAACAGAAAACCTGCACTACTAGTTAATACAATATGAGTTTATCAAGTACGCACATGCCACCGGGACAAATTTTCGCTACATGGGTTTCCATTTGTGTGCTTTTTGACTTTTGGGTTAATATTTATCCAAGGGATTAATGGTCTGATTACGATCAAATGTGGTACTCCATTACTTGGTCTATTAATGGGATGAATCTTTTAATTAATCAATGGGTACCTCCACTTGATCTTGCCTCATTTGGTGGACACGCCATCAAACAAATTCAATCACATTTCCTTCTATATATACCCTAAATTAACACCAATTAATAATCCATCTCTTCTTTGCAAAACCTTGAAGTAATTAGTAAGCAAAATAATTATTTAAAAGTTTAAATTAATTAGCATTAATGCTTGCAATATTTGAGGTTAATTGTGATGAATGTGGCAGGCTAGGTCAAAGATGGGCAAGATGAAGTTGGCTCTATTTGTTACGGTGGTGGTGGTGATGATTACTTGCACGGCGGAATGCCGGAGAGTGGCGGTTGCGGAGCCGGAGAAGAGGAAGCTAGTGGAGGATGATGGAGTTTATAGTGGTGTGGATGATAACCACCATGCGTACTCCATACCGGACTTCAATAGGGCCGGCGGCCGAACTCCGGCCAGAAACTAATTCACTTCTCTCTCCTATCATGTAGTTATTCATATCATATCATATAAGTATATATATAGAGAGAGTATGATTCATAGTGTAATATCATGTGAGAGTATATGCATGTATAATATGTGGCTATGTAGTACTTAATTTTGTTAAATATGCATGGATAGCTCTCTCTCTCTCTCTCTCTCTCATGCATGCAATCAAAGGCTTATAAATACAAAATCAAGAAGTATAATAAGAAAGTCCATCAATCTATTAGCCACAACAAACTTTTCCCAATTATCAAATAATTTTAGGAAAAAAAAGCACTTCCCACTAACATTGAAAATCTTTCCCCTAAACTTCTTCTTCTCTCTTTATTTCTACCTTAATTTCTCCAAACACCCGCCATTTGCAGCTACACCCCTACACACCCAACTCACCCAACAAAGTCCCTTATAACCTGACCTCCATATGGCCTCAGAAGCCTCTCCTGCTGCATCACCGGCCGCGCCCCGTTCTCCGCGCCTTGCCTCAGTCCGAGCGTCAGCGACACCGACCCTATCCCTCCCACGAACGCTCCATCCGGCACGTGGTACTCGTTTCTCGACCGCTTCTCTTGACTCCACACGCCCGTGTTCGCCCTCCTCCCCTCCTCCGTCGATCCACCTCTCGAGCATCCGACCTGCTTGTCCGTGACAATATTCTTTCCATCATTAGCATCCGAGGCCACTTCGGTTGATACGCCTTTCGTTTCGAGCATGTGTATCTCCTCAACCATCGGCTTCCACACACGAACGCGTGCGTTGATGAACCAATTTGAAACCTAGATTGTAAGAAATAAGATGCATGCATTAAAAGATAGCCACTAAATAGGGAAATTAAATCAAGAAATATAACATACTTGGTTTCTTGTTAGGCCAGTTTGGGTTGCTAACATATGCTTGTCCGTGTCAGTAGGGTACCTAAACACCAAAAAGAAACACACAATTCAATGATTAATTCCATATGAGAGAGAATTAAAGAGTGATAAAGAGAGAGTAGTACGGATGAAGAAAGTGATCGAAGAGCCACGCTCTCAAAATAGAGACGGCACGTTCCGGTAGGCCTCTCTGGGGCCTCCAAACATGCTGGCTTTCAAGAATTCTCGACCCTTTATCTTTATGATCATAGTTTTGGTCAAATAGCTTTAACATCGATACGTTAGTAGACGCATCCCCCTTGCAACACACGGGCGATGATTCTTCACCCAATGTGTTTTTCAGGCCTTTGAGTTGGTCCGTTATCGCGTTCTTCAAACTCCGGAAGTGCTTGGAGATCATCTTTAGGGCTAACGATACGAACGGTGTGGCTGCAGTGAGACCGGCTACCGATTCAAACGAGGAAACCACCATTTGCATTTGTTGGTGATACTGTTTGTACCTCTTGCAAACCTGCACAAGCCCAATTAGGGAAAAGGGACGTTAGTTGAGACGTTACACGAGCAATCGGACAAACCACATGTTCGAAAAAGATTTAAGGAAAAAGTAGAGCATCCTAACTACCGATCAAAATGGTCCACCAAATAAAGCAAAGCTTAATTAACCACACTTTTTGAAAAATTAACATACTATATAGGGTGGGAAAGAAGACAAGACAACTAAATGTCTCATCATATGCAAAAGCTTATGGCTTTTTATTACATATGCAAGTCACATGTCATAGCTTGAGAACAAAACACATACTATGTGATTTACCAATGGCCTAAAGGCATGACGAAACCAACCATTTACATCGACAGCCAGATTTGACTCGTTCGGGACCAACACTATGAAATCAAGCAAATTGGGGTTAGAAACAAACATGATTAACAATCCTCATGCTTAAGGTAAAAATGTCTTTAACATCATATCATATACCTAACAATATGTAATTAATGGCAATTTAGAGAAAGAACAATGTAATCATAATTCACAATCAACACATTAACCCTTAATTATATCAAGACCATGCAAAAAAAAAAAAAAAGAAAAGGCCCTAATTAGAGTATTACCAACCTCATCCTGCATATACAAGAGCTTTGCCTTCTTTTGAAGATTCTCCGGTTGGTGAAAGCTCAAACTCGGAGAATCCTGGCCCTTATCGCTCGAACCATTGATCAAGAACAAAGACCCACCGGAGTTCCCGGCCACGCCTTTCATGGCAGGTCCGGCATTACTACCAACAACATCCCTAGAAACCCTAACCTCATCGAAAATCTTATCCGGGACATCGCTAATTTCGACATCTTTAGGCCGAGCAATGCAGCATAGCTCTTCGAGCAACACTTGAGCCGGCCTTAGAAACTTTGAGCTTCGGAGAATCGCCGTGTATCCGGTGAAGGGACCCAACGGACCGGGGTTCCGATGAGTCGAGGGTTGTTGCCTTAAGACTCTACTCCCACTCGACATATTTGGATTGCCACAATCAACGCCCACCGTCTGAAAATCCTTCTCACCAATCTGATTTTCTTGAGCCTTACAAGAAAGGGAAAGCGATAACGCTTGAGTGCTTGAATGATCATTTCTCACCACTCTAGCATCTCTATCACCGTCCTTAGGGGCCACGAAACACGGCTCGGTTTCACCGCCGCCCCATTGATCGGCGTAGGCCGGAAGAAGCACAAGCTCATTCCCACCACCCACCCATGAACCGCCGCCGCCTTCCGCCGAACCCTTCTCCTGGAGGGAGGCGAATTCAAGCCCGAAAGACCGAGCATTCGACGAGGTAACAAGCTGCTGCATTAAAGCATTATGGTAGAGCGAAGAATTGCTATTCACATATTCATAACCGGATGAAGAATGCAAATCTTGATGATATCCCATATAAGATTTAGCATCTGACGATGATACAGGATTAGTGTTAACGATTTTCGACGAACCCTCACCGACAAAAACCGAGCCTTGATTAGCCTCCCATGAGGTGTAATACTGTGGGTCAGTAGTAACGGTTGATGAAGCATTGAACGACGTCGGATGGATCATATCGGAACAAAACTCCGACGAATCGTAGCATACGTTTAAGGTTCGACAGTTTCGAAGGGCGGAAGATTCATAGATTTGGTCCAAGTTGTTGGCATTATAAACTCCTAAATGTTGGTGGGGAGGGCTTAGTTCTTGCGGAACCCTCAACTTGTCTCTACGGCTTTGCTGTGCTATGTGATGTTCTGGCCTAAAGTTGTTCATATCCATTACTGTAAAATTAGGTCAACCACATTTCTTGGAAAAAGGATTTAATTTTCTCCATGGATGGATAGAAGATAGACATCTGCATGAAGTACCACAACCATAAATAAATAATTACATGAAGAACAAGAAATTCTACCTAGAGAGAGAGAGGGTTAGGTGGAGAGATTAAATGGAAGGGAGTAATAAATTAAATTCAAGAAAAGAAAAGTAATCTAGGACAAATGTAAAGAGGACAAAAGATCTGAGTCTTGAAGCAAGAAAGAGAAAAGGAAGGTCTGAGAATTATGCTTCTTAGACAAGCAAACAGTGAGTAGACATGGAATTCACTGTGTAATCATATGGCTCTACACAGACAGGAAAAAAACAAGCAAAATCTTGAGCACAAAAACAGCAAAGGGATGAAGATGAACACGAAATCACTTTCATTCAATACTGCAATAAATCAGTAAGCTTTATATATATATATATATATATATATATATATATATATATATATATTATTTGAAGAAGATAAACGCACACCTCAAAAACCCTAATTTCAAGATTGGATTTTTTTTTCCCAACAAAATTCTGATCATCAACTCCAAAACCCAGATTCATAAATCTAAACACCAACCGATCACTTCAATAAAAATCATAAACCCAAAATGAATCTCACATTTTCTTGCTTGAAAAGTCCCAAACAAAACTCCTTCATGCTTGAATTTGCATGTATATATTAACTAAGAAGGTGGTTATGAAATCATTAACAACACAAACAAACCAAATCCCACTCATCAAAATCACATCTGTAGCACAAAGAAGAAGGATGAGAGAGAAAGCTAAGCAGATGTGATGGGTTTTTGGCGGAATACATACGAGAATTTTTATTTCTACATATTATTATTATTATTACCTGGTGAATCAAAACCGTCTAGGCATGTAGTTTCTCCGATGGATTTTCCGGCAAAGATTCCATCTAGGACAGTGGTTTGTGGGGCAGGAGAGCGGTAAGGGAAGAGAGCTAGCTGGAGTGAGTAGAAGTGTAGGACAATGATTGCTGCAGTTTGCCTTTAACCCATTATACAACTCTCCTACTTTCAAATCTTACTCCCTCCCTACCATTTAAATCGTTTTATTTCTTTTCGAAACACAATTTAAAAAACTTTATTTAGAAGTATATCTAATGAATTTTATTCTTTACTAAGAAATTATCGTAATTTTCGATGAATGGTTGGTGCGTAGAAATAATAATTCATCTAAATTTTATAAGTTATAGTTGCAGCAATAGTTTTTTTTTTCAAATCTATCTTTTCATGTTATAATCATAAAATAATACAAAGTTTTAAAAGACTTAAAAATCTTCATTTTTGGAGTTCAGTTCAAACTGAAATCGTGTGAGAGAATTTTTTTTATAGAAAGAGTAAAAAAATATGAGATTAATAGTAAATTTCGATGAACGCCTCATTTTTAATGTTGTTTTTTTATTAAAAAAAATAGAATAGTGTTATTCCTACGTAAAAACAAGTGAGACGACTTAAATGGAACGTAGGGACACACACAACTCAATTAAAAAAAATAATTTATTGGAATTAAATTAGCACTGTTCAGACTTGACTTCAATTTCATGACAAAATAGTTTTAACGTCGTTAGATTTGACGGCGAATATCTTGGGAGTGTTGGAGTTGGGCAGAAATCTGTCAAATTGACATGGATGGATCTTGAAGGAAAATCAGGATTGGAAATTCCTTGCTCCCCAACTTCTGCAAGAGGGGACCTTCTCCGGTTCAATAATTGTGGGATTGAAAAGATGGGGTGGGGGGGGGGGAGTTGGTGGGTGGGTTTGGGGTAGGCCCATTGTGCAGTAATCAACTACCAAAATGCCATCCTTAATTATTCCCACAGCTTTGCAAGTGGGGAGCATTTATTGGAACTTCTGTTTATGCTATGAATCAAATGTCAATAAATCCCATGAATATCTCAGTTCTATAATTCTCTATTTCAGATTTTCTAGGTGAAAGTATCATGTTTTACATGAAAAAGATTAGCTTTTTACTGGTTTCTAACTGAAACTAATGAAATATGTATTCAAGCACGAGAGATGGATTAGTTCGATTAAAATTTCGATTTTGATCGTGTAATACTTCTTCCTTTCCACAATGCTTGCTTCAAAAAATTTCGGCGCGCTTTATAAAGAGAGTTGCTGGTTGTGTATAAGGATGTGGGCCCTCAAACAAAATATTTATAATAATTTATTATTTTCGAATACAACTGTGGACTGCCTAAAAAGAAAATTAAAGCAATAATTATGGGACAGAGGGAGTATAATCTTTCTTGATTTTGAATACTGTAAAACCTCCGTAATTTAATACTCGATAAATTAATAACATTCATAAGATAATATTTTTCTTCGGTCCCGACTCGGTAAATTCCATAAAATAATAAGATAAAAATTTTGGAAAAACTTCAATGTAAATATATGGTACCATCGAAATCATAAATTAATAATCATTTAAATTACCATAACACTCGAGACAATTTTCTCAAATATAATTCTAATATTTGACTGTTTTAAAAAAAAATTAAATCTAATTATTTTCTCATTATCTATATATATTATATACTATTACCATTAAACATTGACTATCTTTTAATAAAAATACATTAAACTTAATTTTATTGTTCCTAAATAATCAAACGATTCATTGTATTAAAACAATGAACTTGATTTATTATTCCTAAATGTAATCAAATGATTCATTGTATTTTTTACGGTAAATTATTTTTAGAGGTTAACTATACATTCTACTTCGTTCACTTCGAAAACTCTCTTTAATTTATAAATAAATTAATATCTCTATAAGATAATAAAATCTCTTGGTCCCAACTATATTAATTTAGAGAGGTTTTATTGTAATGTATGTTTTTTCATCATCCAACCGAAAATGTACTATGCATGAATTTATGTGTTACTCCAGATTTCTAGCTGAATAATCATGTTTCACTAGGTAAGATTAATTTAATTTATTTTGTAGCTTTAAACTAAAATTAGTTTACATCTGAAATCAAGCAAGAAATGAGTAGAATATATCACAAAAAGCTTTCGATTTTCGTCCAATAATATGATCTTCGTCGATTTTGAAAATGTTAATTGTTGTATACTGCATATTTGTAGCAAGAATCACAATTCACATTAAAAGATCATATTTTAATTAATTTCTCTTGATTTTTATCTAAAATAAGTTTATCCTTCATCCGTCTCAATTACATTGTCCACTTTACTTTTTGCGCGGTATTTAAAAAAAGTTGTTAGTTGTATGTAGACTTATATAAAATTGTGGGTCATAAAAAAAATGTATAATAATTTGTCACATTTAGAAAGTTGACAACATATTTGAAACATCCTAAAATAGAAAAATAGACAAGATAATTGAGATGGAAGATATATACTATAAATTCAAGCAGGATGGGTAAAATGGATCATGATTTGATTTTAATCATTCATTGTAGTTGGTTTAAAATCCTATAATATGAATGTTATGATGTGGCTAAAATCCTAATCCTTAAAGAAAATAGAGTCATATCTCACATCGAATAGTTAATGAAGTTTATCATTAATTTTTTATATATAAATAGATAGATTCTCAAATTATTTTAAGTGTATTTCTACGCATCATAACTCAGATGTTATTAGATTAGTTAATTGGTTTAATTGATCATGTTTTTGTTGGTATTTACTTTTGGGTCTAGGATCATATTTCGAAGGCTCATTTTAATTATCCTCTTTTATAGTGAATTTTCTTACCTCCGTCCGTAGACGTAAGTCTATTGACCGAACCATGTAAATTCTTGTGTTCTTATTTATTTTTTCGTATTTCATTTACTCGTATTTTATAATAATGAAGATCAAGAAAAATTACTACATGAAGAATCCTATGTATTTGACATTAAATTATCAAGTGCCTATGTATTTGACATGAAATTATCAAGTGTTTATTAATCTGAAGTTTTAACCAAATTTAGATTGAGTCACTTATTGTAGGACGTTCGAATATAAAATGTGAGTTACATATTGTTAGACAGAGAGAGTTTATTCTATGAGGATCAAGAAAATCTTCGATTTTAATTCTATTGTATGATTTTGTCAAATTTTGAAATATTCCATCCGTCTAATAGAAAATATCTTGCTTTTCGCTTTTTGCGTTGTCTCATAAAAATTATTAAATTTCTAAAAAAAGCAAAAAATGTGTAGATAAAAATTAACAATAAAAAAATTTACACCACACAATATAAATTTCTTAATTTTCGTGCTCCATATAAAGGAGACACGAACGAGGGAGTATAACTTTTCAAAAACAAAGACGGATTACATTATACGATCTCTATCAATATTTCCTCAATGGATCGGACGGAGGAGATTGGGCGAGATGAGAAAAAGTTTTATCGTAAATTGGAACTGGTAGTTTTTGGCTTAGGGTAAGAAAAGAAGCAGCTTTTTCATGGGTAATTGTTGATATGTTAACTGCAGTGAGGCAAAAGATCGTCGGTCAGCGTCACCACCAGGTGACGCAATCATCTCCCCCATTTTTACAGCCTGTCTGTCCTTTTCACATCACTCCTTTCCTCTCTCTCTCATCACCAAAATCAAATCAACTTTCAATCCAATTTCCATTTCTGTAATGCGCTTTCACGTAATTCTTCATATTTTTGAAAATAAATTATAGGTAAATTGACAAAAATAGTCCTCAAACTTTGCGTTTTTGCAAATTTTGTTCTCAAATAATTTTTTTTGTTTTTTAACCCTCAACTCCTTATTTTTGCGATTTTAGTCTTACTGTTAGATTTTCCGTCAATTTTAACGATAATTCAACTTTTATTTTAAAAAATAAAAAATTAAAAGGGCAAAATCGGAATTTTTATTTATATGGACCAAAATTGCAAATGAAGAATTATTTGGGATCTACTTAGCAAAATTAAATAGTTTATGGACTGATTTCACAAGTTTTAGACAAATAAGTTAATTGCTTCGTATCGACGAGATTTTGCATTAAATTTTTGATTTTTCATATAACTTTATTGCTTCGTATCAAATATAAGCTAACGAAGATTTGGTACCAATATAAACAACATTTAATTTGAAATGCAAAATATATACTGTGAATTACTCCCTCCGTCCCGTTATTTGTGGCTCAATTGGTTTCGGCACGGGAATTAAGAGAGTAGATGATAAAGTATGAGAGAGAGAGTAGATGATAAAGTACGAGAGAGAAGATGAGTAAGATAATGAGAGAGTATGAGAGAAAGATGATAAAGTAGGAGAGAGAATATAATAAAGTAGGAGAGAGTAGGAGTATTTTTTTACCAAATTAGGAAAGTGGGCACAAGTATTGGGACACCCCTTTCGGGAAAGTGAGCCACAAATAGCGGGACGGAGGGAGTAATCATTAAAAAACAAAGTTATTATCATCCAAAAATTTTACTTCAAAATAACCATTTAACACATAATATTTACTTCAAAATAACTAGAATACGAGGAGAATTGCGAATCCACAATTGATGAGCTCGCTGACGAATTGCGGAGGAGGCCGACGGCGAAGAACATTCCCTGGAACTCGCAGCGGAAGAGGAAGTGGGAGACGAATCCGCCGAAGCTGATGAACACGGGGACGAGGTAGATCCAGGCGAGTAAATGGCCGAGCTGATCATCACGCTGGTAGCGGACGTGAGTTATGGTTACGGCCTTCAATGGCGGGTGGTGGTGTTGGGGATTCGTCATGACAGTTCTATACAGAGAATGTGAATACGAGACTAACCTTATTTGCAGTAGTTTTTATTGGTTAATTATAGTATTTGCAAATAAAATTAATATTTTCTGTTATTTACGAACTGATACATATTTTCCTCGTATTCTATTATTCATGAAAAATTACGAATTAAATATTTTTTATAACATATTATTCATCGTAAATTACGAACTGACACATATTTTCCTCGTATTCATGTTATTTTGAAGTAAATATTATGCTCTAAATTGTTATTTTAAAGTAAAAAAAATTTGGGTGATAATAGCTTTATTTTTTAATGGTTAATTCACAGTAATATTTTGCATTTCAAATTAAATGTTGTTTATATTGGTAAGAAGTCTTCGTTAGCTTATATTTGATACGAAGCAATAAAGTTATATGAAAAATCGAAAATTTAATGCAAAATCTCGTCGATACGAAGTAATTAGCTTATTTATCTAAAACTTGTGAAATCAGTCCTTAAAACTATTTAATTTTGCTAAATAGGTCTCAAATAATTCTTCATTTGCAATTTTGGTCCATATAAATAAAAATTTCGATTTTGCCCTTTTAATTTTTTATTTTTTAAAATAAAAATTGAATTACTGTTAAAATTGACGGAAATCTAACGGTATGACTAAAATCGCAAAAATAAGGAGTTGATGGTCAAAAAAACAAAAAAATATTGTTTGAGGACAAAATTCGCAAAAACGCGAAGTTTGAGGACTATTTTTGTCAATTTGCCTAAATTATATTTTGAAAATAAAAAGAATAGAAAAAAATTGTTAATAATAATATAAAGTGTGACATTTTAAATGAATAAAATAAATTAATGTTAATTGCGTAATAATTAGATTATTATGAGAAAACGTTAAGAGGGAGGGACAGTGGAACTGAGATTTGATAATTCCTTTTGTCAGTTTAGGAAAGCAAAAATGCAAGTGCAGTTTGAACTGATAAAGATTGTAAACCGTCGGATCTCGATCCAAGGGCTGCCTTGATTCTGCTGCCACCCTACCTTATGTAAGAGCTTTAAATTTTCGATAAAAAAGTGTAAACGTATAGTGGGACTAGAGATGGCAATGGATCTTGGATCCGGTCCAGATCTGTGGATTCAGATCCATTTTTTTGGATCTGGATCTTAAAAAATTGAACCCATTGGATCTGGACTGATTTTAGAAATTACGGATCTGGATCTGGACTTTAGTTTTGAGATCCGGATCCGGTCCAGATCCGCCAATTTTTATAATTAAAATATTATTTTATTATCAGATCTAAAATATTATATTTATATTATTCTATTTAAAATATCACATTATATTATTTGTTGAGCTTGAAATACTTAACTAGTAATCTAATAAATAGAAAAGAGGGAGGAGATTGAGTACCCACTATCCAGGAATTTGGAAGTTTTTTTAGAGAAAAGATCGTAGTTTTATAGATAATTGTAATATTTTTATAATATCATGAGTAGTTTGACTTTTTTTAATGATAGTAATGCTTCTTATAAATTATCGTGTTATCGTAGAATTAATTAACTTAGTTAAATTTTAATTGATTTATAATTTTTTTTAATTTTAGCTAAAAAAACTTATGGATCCGGGTCTAGACCCGAGACCCTGTAGATCCAACGAATCTGGGTCTGGATCTCATTTTTTGAGATCCAATGGATCTGGACCGGATTTGGACCAAAGTAAAAATTCTCGGATCTGAATCTGGACCGAGGAGGATCCAGTCCAAATCCGGTCCATTGCCATCCCTAAGTGGGACGTCCGAAAATGGGAAGAGGCGGACGAAGGGAGTAATATACTTCCCTCATCCATTATTTTTGTCTTAATTGCGTTTTGTGCAAAATTTAAAATAGCGGGTAAAGTTGTGCTAAAGTGGGGATCTACCGTTTAGATTGATTGTAATTTATAAAATAGTAGGACAACCAAAAAAAGAAATTAAAACAAGAATAGTGCGATGATGGGAGTATTATACTCCTTACATTCCATCTCACTTGTCTAGTTTCTTTTTGGTGCGGTTATATTGACAGGTTAGTTTTATACAATTAAACCTCGATAAATTAATAATCTTGGTATTGAGAAAAAATATTCATTTAACGAGGTTATTACATTATCGAACATTATTTTAGTGCATTGACCCATATCGGGATCCAAAGAAATTATTATCTTAACGTGATTATTACTTGATCGAATATTACTTTATTGAGATTTAACTGTATTCCCCTTGTCACTGTAGTAGTATCTTGTATTCCCGAAATGGTGTCCAATAGTATGTGTGTGGCCACAAATTAATTCCACAAAAGTCAAACAATATACACCACACAATAACATTTTCTTAATCTTCGTGTTCAAAATAAACAAGACACTACTAATGAAATGGAGAGAGTATAATATAAGTATGAGACCCATAAATTTAATTAATTATTTAGAATTAATTTATGTGATAAAGATATAAAACTTATTTCCTTACTTAAAAACTAAACAAATGAGATGAGACGATCCCGAGAAGGAATATTGAATAAGAATAATAAAACAGAATATATAAATAATAAATTATCAAAGGAATTGAAAGGTGGAAAAGAAATTGAGAAATTCCCCCGGTTTGCACCAAACTATTACTAGTGAAAAACTTCAAATCTATCCCTATAGGCTATAGGCCTATAATTAATTCTTAAAGAAAATAGTAAATAATCTACTTAGTCAAAACTGATTAATTTTCACTGTCCGTAGTCAAAATTGTGGTTACCCATTTTACAGTTGCTGCAACTCAGACAATCAAAAAGCTCCAAATATTAATGTACTTTGCTTTATTACTCTCTGTATGATAATGCTTTAATTTAATTAAACATTAAACTTTATTGTTTTTTATTACTCATTCCGCCCCAATTATATTATCCACTTTACTTTTTGCACGATTTTTAAGGAGAGTTGTTAGTTGTAAGTAGAGATGTGTAAAGGTGTGAGTCCTACAAAAAAATTATGTGTAATAATTTGGCAAAAAAGGAAACTGGACATTATAATTGGGATAGAAGGAGTAATATTTATTGATGTCACACTAAAATTACTACTCCCTCCTTTATAAAAATATCTCTTTTTTAGGGGACACGAAGATTAAGAAATTTATCTTGTGTGATGTATATTGTTTGACTTTTAGGTTGTTAATTTTAATCTACACATTTTTTAATTTTTTTAGAAACATGACACTTTTTATGGAACGATCCAAAAAAAAAACAAGACACTTTCTATAGGAGAGAGGAAGTATCAAAAATCATTTTGGATTTTGTCCTAATGATATTGTTTGCTTTTATTTTTATAAATTATTAAATATATTTTATTTGACAGACCCGTAATTTTAAATACAACTAAAAATATTTCTTAAAAATCATATGTAAAAGAAAATGGACAATAATCATATACAAAATACTTACTGATTTGTCTAGGGGAGAGGAACAAACTTGCATGTGCATGCATGACGTAATCATCGTACTTTTGCGTAACAACACAAAGCCCTAAAACATTAGCCAACTATTGGACTCATTTTTTGAAGTATTTTTTATTTTATTTTATGTGGTAAATATGTTTTTAATTTATAAATATTAGTACTACTATATACTTTTCCAAGTAGGAAATTCTAATAAGTGATTTATTAAAAAAAAGATTATATAAACTACAGTTAGCTAAAAAAAACTTAAACAATCTACATCTTACAACATCACTTTCTCAATTTTCGTGATAAAAAGAAATGAGCCACAAGTAGCGGATCGGAGGGACATATATAGGAAACAGAATTCTTCTATTCTAGCCCAATAAAAATTGTTCTTTTCCTCCAAAATGAATAGTTAAAGAGAAAAGTATATGATTCCCAATTTCACATGATTTATATAGTCCATTCATGTGATTGATTATTGACTGCTAAATAGAAATGTAGGGCCCATTTTTCCAGAGAATATATGTACACGGCCTCATATAAAAAATCAATTAAGATCAAGTAAATTAAATCTTTCTAATTAATTAAATTAAAATCTAGAAGCCCATTCTTTTTCAGCACAATTAAGCCCATTTACTAATTTGGGCCTACATCCACATAACTATACAATTTATTTTTTTATTTATTTTGTAATTTAACACATTTTAGCGAGTAGTTGACTTCTAGTTTAGAAATGTGGTTATAAATTCATATGACATTTTCAACCAACAAATTAATGTTGAAGAAGCCCAGCTTCATATGGCAACTTTGAAAAGTCTTAAAACTTCTAGAATTTTGACTTTTGACTTTCAATCTTAATACTCCCTCCGTCCCACTGAATTTGCCTTGTATTCCTTTTCGGACTTTCCAACCGAACTTGTCATGTTTCTAAATAAGGAAACTTTTACCAACTCAAATCAACTCAAAAATATTAAATTATTAAATGAGTCTCACACCTCTACATCACAATTCAATTTTAAATAATTAATTAATTGTATGAATTTTATATCTTTACCAACCAACACCCACTTTCTAAATAATCGTGTTGGAAAAAAATAGAAAATGTTCGATGGGACGAGGGAGTAGTTATGACAGTGACCTCAATTAGAAGTTCCCCAATAAGAAGTTGGCCCAGCCAAATACAATAGCTTTGATCCATTAATTAAAACCTTTGACCTTTACATAGAAATTGATTGTTTCTTTTTTCTGATAGCGAGAAAGATATATAGTTAGGGGGCTAAATGGTTCAGTTTGGTTCGATTTTTAATGTATTTTAGAAACCAAATCAAACACATAGAAGTGGTTCGGTTTGGTTCGATGTGTTTTTAAATATCGGAATCGAATCGAACCGTTTATAAATGGTTTGGTTCGGTTCGGTTCATCGGTTCCACCTTTTTATTTGTTTTTTTTTTAAATTCTAAATAATGCAAGAATAATAGTTATAGAATGTCACTCGTTCTGAACTTATAAGTATAGGGTTATTACTCATTTATCTTTCCTTCTATAGATTAGAATTGATCTTAACTTAAATCTAATATTTAAATCCAACAATATTCTCATATAAGAAAGACAAATATTAAATATAAAGAATGAAAAATAGGATATTGGTTCGCTTCGGTTCGAACCGTTCAAAAATTCTTGAAACAGCGAACCGAACAGATAGTAAACGGTTCCTAAGAAAATAAATCGAACCAAACCGCGAAGCCGAACCGAACCACATTTTTCGATTTGGTTTGATTCGGTCCGATCGGTTTCGTGGTTCGGAGCGGAACCACTTACACCCCTATATATAGTCTTAGATAGGGAGCGTTTGCGAGAGTTTATTTTGTACTTAATTTCTACGTTTTATTTATATTGTTTTGTAGGATTTTCGTACGGAGTTTAAGAAACTTGATGCGGACTCACATAGTTTTTTGTGATTTGTAGGGTAATTTTATTTCCATTTATAAAAATGAGATAATATCAGTGTGACAATCTGATATAGTGTACAAGACGGATTAATAGAACGGATGGAGTATTTTTTTTTGACCGTATATGCAATTTTATTTTTGTATTTGCAAAGTCTATTTTGGTGTATTAGTTTTTCTAAAATTGAGTAGGAAAACTGCTTAACTTTGTAAGTAACTATTGAAATTTTTTTTTGGTACTTAAAGCCTTTAATTTCGGGTTTAACAAAATATCTGATTTTTTATATTAAATTCCAAATCCCTTAATTTACTTAAAATAAATCATTTTCAATTTAAACCGACGCAAATAAGAAGTGTTTATAGTAAATATTTCCAAACATATCCGAAAAATACTCACACTAATGATATCTTAATCGTTATGTGCAAGTTAATCATGTGCAATAATAATATACGCACACTCATGCAATATGATTTAATTTTCTTAATATAGGGTAAACACTCTAACTGCTACGTCGATACACTAGTAACAAATCTTCTTGTTTTATTAAGTGAAACAAGAATATCTTGTTAAGTCCGTTTGGAAAAAAAGATAAATGTTTATACCATAAGTGCTTATTTTATAAGTGATTAAGGTAGTGTTTGGAAGAGCTTTTATAAGCAGCTTTTAGTTGCTTATGCTTAAAGTTACTTAAAATTGTTGTTAAGCAAAAATTATTATTGTTTGGAACTGTAGAAAAAAAGCAGTTTAATTTTAGAAAAAACAGTTTTGCAAACACTTTTATAAGTTGCTTTTCAATTTCTTTTGACTTCTGCTTATAATAAGCACCATCCGGCCAGCTTATGGGCTTCTGTTTATTCTGGCTTATTTTAAGCACAAAAAAGCAGAAGCACTTATTCCAAACATTAAAAATTGTGCTTTTGCGGTCAAAAAACCCAGAAAGCAGTTTATTTAAGTTGTTCCAAACACTACCTAAGGTCCTGTTTGTGAAAATAATTTAAATAATTGCTTATACCATAAGTGCTTATGTTATAAGCGCTTAAATTGAATAAGCTGTTGTGTTTGGATACATTTATATATAAACACTTAATTAGAAAAAAAATAAAATGTAATTTAAAAAATTATTGTAAGGGATTTAATAATGACGACCTATTTTTCATAAACTGTTTGTGACTTATTTTCATAAGCTGATAACTTATGAAACCAACTTATGAAAATAAGCCAGAAACATCTTATTGTTTAAAATAATCTATTTTGATAAGCCCTCTCAAATACGTGCATAAACACTTATTTTTTAAAATAAGTTGTTGATAAACTCTTATAAACGGGACCAAAACCGAAGATTTTAGAATGGTGTGTATCTTGAATTCAGTTGGATTGGGATCGAACAATTTTCCTTCTTAAACAAAGTGAAAGGTGAAAGGGATTCTCTGTTTAATTAAGGGTTTGACTAAAATTAAAAAGGTACAAACTATCTTTTCTACAATAATTACATATAAGATTGCAAACATCTTTGTGGGCCACTACAAATCGTCTGCACACACCAATATTCCCCCATATGCATCTCCTGCTCTGTATTATATAACCATTTCAATTGATATATTCTTAATTAATCTTCATTCATAATTGTGAGGAGTGTGTGACTGCACATTTTCATGCAAACGTGGCAGAAGAGTTTGATCAAAGGTTGTTGTTGTTTCTCTATGATGGAATGTGTTTTAGAGGCAGTTATAATATCTTGATCAACGGTTCTATTTTCTCCAAGTGTCTTCTCATCCTATTGTAGAGATCAAAGGAGTATTAGCCGGGATTATCTTTGATCTTGTTGAGATATAGTAGGTCATATTTTGTAGTTGGCTTGTTGGATAGATATTTAGATATTTATATATATCTATCTTGAATGAAAAACAAAGAGAGGAAAAAAACAGAGAGACCGAGAAGGAGAAGATAATCGCTCCTATCTCTACCACTATAATTTTTTTGTATTCTTTCTTGTGTTCATAGTGAAAAGATCAAACCTTCCTCTCTCATGTAGTAGGCATAGCCGAAGTAAAATCTCGTATGTCTTGCCTTGATTTTAAACTTAACAATTGAGTTGATTGGTTGGGGTGTGAGAGTTATTTAAATTTAACAATAATAATGTAATTAAGATTAATTGTATATAAATGTAGGTTAAGTTCAAATACTTAATATTCATTGCAAGACAAATATATTAACCGTCATAACATCCAAATTAATAAATTCTTAATTAATCCTCATTCATGTGTAATTAGAATTAATTATATAAAAGTAGAAAATAGATAACAAGATTGGTGGAATTCAAATACTTGACCTTCACCGTAAAATAACACGTCAACCGTTATGAAATCTAAATCAACAAAGATTCTTAATTAATCTTCTTCTCATAATAATGTAATTAGAATTAATTGTATATAATTAGAATTAATCGAATAAAAATTGGGCCCATCATTAAAGAGCCTACCTAGGACCCAAGGAGACTGAAATCTCATTCGGGACCCGAACTCTATCGGACCAGACCCGAGATGCCAAATAAAGCTTAGAAACCTTACCCGCAACCCATTTCATTTCGGGTCGTTTATCCGGGTCATCCTGTACGCATTGCAACGCTACACGTGTCAGCCTCTCAGCAACATCTACTGGAAACGAATCCCGCAGCCTCTTATCAATCCACCTCCTCAACTTCCCCTCCACCGCCTCACCGGCGCCGCCATCCACCGCCTCCTTCGCGGTGTCGATTACCGAAATTAACCGGTGCGTTCCGCTTCTCCGGTCGAGGCGGTGAGTCAGCGGCTCCTGACCGGTCAACAGCTCGAGGATTACGACTCCGAAAGCGTACACGTCGGATTTCTGCGTCGCGACGCCGGTGGATTTGAATTCCGGCGACATGTAGCCTCTGACCCCCTCGAATTGCCTCTCGCTGGAGGCGGCGGTCGGTTTCCCCTCCTCGCTGGTCTCGCCGCAGAGCTCGGCGGCGCCGAAGTGGCAGATCTTCGCGTTGAACGACGGCTCTGTGATTATAATGCCGCTGCTCTTGATGTGCTTGTGGACCATGTCGATGCTCAGTCCGGCGGTGTTGTGGATGTAATCGAGGCCGTGCGCGACGTCCGTCGCGATCTGCATCCGCGACGACCACGTGGAGAGGACGGTGAAATCGGGGTTGATTTTGCTCTGGAGGCACATCCCTAGGTCCGATCCCTGCACGAACTCGTACGCGAGGTAAATGTGCTCGCCGGCGATTGAGATTCCGACTAATTTCACGATGCTCGTGAAATGACCTTTGCTAATCACCCACAATTTCTGCATCACCGACGAATTCGTCATCGATTTCCGTAGCTTCCTTTGGAAAACGACGACGTCTTTGCCGCTCAGCAGGCACCGCCACGATTGCGACGAGGAGGAAGTCGACGAGTGACGTTTCGCGAGGAAATTGTTGGTGGCGGCGCGGATATCGGAGAAATCGTAGACTTTCGTGTTTTCCGGTAGGGTATCGCGGAGGCTGGAGAGGGAGGTACGGCTGGCGAGCGAGGCGGTAGCGACGGAGCTATCAATTACGTAGGAGGAGGAGCCGGCGGCGCCGCCGGAGGACGAAGAGGAGTATCCGCCGCGAAGTTGACCGGAGGCATTAGTCACCGGCGCCGTCGACGACGATGAAGAAGAAGAAGAAGGTTTGTCTCCCTCCCCCTCCGATTTCGTCGAAGCTTTTCTCGGAGTTTTCGAGCTCGATTTCCTAATTCTCACCGGTTCTGAAGCTCTAATCGCCATTTTCGTTCTGCACATAACAGAATTAGATCGACAATTTTGCGATAAATTGAGGCGCTAATCGGAGATTGATAGAATCATAGGGCTTCTTCTGGTTGACTATTTGAATCAAATTCAACCTTCTTCAACCAGAAAATATCCGAGTTCCAGATTGTAGCAGAAAGTGGGTGGATTTGGGATTAATTTGATTCATTATTTATGAGAAAGTAAAACTGTAGATGTTTGTATTGGTCCCACTGATAAAGACAGGAGTTAGAACCAGACAACAAAGTTTGAATATTGACTAGCCAGCCTTTATGCCTTGTTAGAAGTTAGGCGCCATCCAATTGTAAAGCTTTTGACAATTAGAAGTTTTAATTCTCACTTGGTTTTGGTTATAAATTATAATTGTTTGTTTTCGATTTTGGTTCTCTATTGTGGTTTTTTTCCTTTTTGCTCGTGCCTTTTCTTCATTTTTTTCTATTACGTAATTTAAAAAGTTATATGTTAGTTAGTTTGCATTTCGCGCCAACTTTTTTTGTCCTCTGATTTATGGGTAATTTATCGTCATGCTAGTAACCTATGTTGCATAAACACCGGACATGTGGTAAAATACGATATGGATACGGCACACAATGTTTTGTAAAAGGTTAAGACACGCAAAATCAATTAATTTTGTAGGTTTCATTTGAGTTTTAATTGTCCCTTGGTATTGGTTATACTTGCTAGTTCTCGATTTTGGTCGTGTATTGTGGTTTTTTCCGTTTTTGGTTGTGTTACATAGATACGGGACACGTGTCCGACACGATACGTTAAATTTTTTTTTAAAGTGTCCGTACAACGAGCTAGCAACTTAAATGATTAGGTAATACTACAATATTTGGCACACGATATTAAATTTACGTACCACCGATTGAAAATATATCGAGACCATATAGGATTAGAAATAGAAGAACAAAATCGAAATTTACTCCACTAATCAACTTTTTTCGCCGAATTTAGAACAATCAAGATTTCAATATTACATCAAGATTAATGAATCTAAACAAGCTCACCATATACAAATTTTCTCAAATTCATAGAGCCAAGAGATATTGAAACTCAAACTCATAAGGTATCTTCTCCACAACCGCAGAAGCCTTGCCGCCATGAACGCTTCTGAAGCAATCAACGATCGACTTCCTCAACGACCCCGCCGTCGGCAGCTGCTGGCACACCCACTCCATCAGCGCCTCCTTCTCGGCGGCGAAGTCTTTCATGTTCGCCAGCAGCAGCTCAGGAAGAGCCACCTTCTTCATGCTGCTCACCACTATCGCCGCCTGCAGGTACTCGAGCTTCGACCGCTCTAACTCCGCCGCCACCCCCTCCGCCGTGTATATCTTAACCTAGACAAACGGAAAAATCAATCATATATCTGACTAGATATGATGATTTCTCGTTTTCTAACTTATTGTCGGCCAATTCATAGCTGTTGGTGTTTATACCGATCGATCATAGAATAAAAATCCGGTCCGATTAAAGCTTCCTTTCTATTAATCTGGAAGTTTTTCTCAGATACAAGGAAATGATTCATATTTATGACTAGATAGAATTATAGTTAGTCGTTTTCTAACTTACCGCTGGTGAAGAGTGGGTGCCGCAGCACAGGGCGAAGATGATGTTCGGGTCGGGCATTTCGAGTCCGTAGAGCTCGCCGACTATCATTTCTCTTGAATTCTTGTCTTTGCTCGATGAGTCTTGCGGGTTTCTCAGGATGAAATGCTCGATCGCTTGAGCATTGATCGTGTTTCCGGCTATGTTTAGAGTCGCCTGACAGATCAAGATTTTGTTTGTTTGGTACGACGTAAAAACGTTTGTGAGTTCGTATTTGTGATCGAGTTTTACCTTTTTCATTAGTGCTTGGAGTGATTCATGGTTGAGAAGTGATGGGACTCCATATTTTAGATAGCCCTAAATAAAAATACCAAATTAACATTAATACAAATTAAAAAAAATAAATAAATAAAAATGTTTATATACTTACATGCATGATACAAGCATTGTACATGTTGATCCAAAATGCCAGCTTCTGTTGATGGCTCAAGAATCTCAAATCCACCTTCTGAAGGCCATCCATCAGCACCCTAAAACCCCAAATTAATATAATTCCATCCAAAATAAAAGAAAATAAGTTATTAATTCGAAAAAAACTCACTTCAATTTCTGAAACAAAGGGACTGAGCTTGAATTCTGAATGCATTTCAAATCCATGGAGTTCGCCACAAATCTAACCAAATTCTTGTAAGGTCCAATATCCCTCACTATCGACAACTCCGAATCGAATATCCCGTACGGATCCTGCTGCCTCGACTCCTTCTGTAGGCTCGTTTTCGCGTTCGAGGCCGTGTCTGCTCTGAAGGACAAGGAGAAGTTTGTGGAGCGAGCAATGGAACCCGACTTCTCGAGCTCCATCGCTCGCGATGTTCGGAGAAGCCTAACGTAGACGAAGATGAGGCACTTCATTATGTTCTCCGATAGCTTGTTCGGCGGCCATTTGTGAATGCTTTCTTCTTCCGTATGGAGAGGAGTTGAGAGGACTCTGGTTTGGTTCTCCGTTCCAACATCCAGACTCCGGTCTCTCTGGTATAATACAATTTTGTTAGGATCTTCGGACCCTCCAAAATGTGATGAACGGGTTCTTGGAACCCAATCGAGACAATAATAAAAAATAACACAAAGAGAAAAAGAAATAGGCACAGAGAATTTAAAGTGTTTCGGTCAATCGAAATAGAGAGGATAATACAAAATGGGCTTCCGGAATATGGTCATAAACCCAAAAGAACATACCCACAAAAACATGGTCAATTAGTCCAACTAACTAATATCATAACATGTGGGCTATGATGCGTAGAAGCATACTTAAAATAATTAGAAAACCTATATATTTATAGGTGAAATTAATAATAAACTTCATTAATTAATCGATGTGAGATAGGAGTCAATTTTCTTTAAGGATTAGGATTTGAGCACATCATAACAAGTTTGATTATGCAATGGTGAAACTAGTCTTCAAACTATCGTGTTTTCGAGTTCGGAAAACATACCCTCGGAGTCGGATTTCTCGTCTCTCTGAGCGGAGACGGGTGTTTTAACAAACCATTTCTTTTCGATAGCTTCTCGCGCGAGCCTCCACCTCCTTCATGGAGCGCGTTCTGGTTGAGGGACTTATCGTTGAGAGTGAAGTTGGGCAGGTGGTAGTCTCCTTTGATAGCCTTGTTAATGAAATGCAGTGCTTTGCTCTCGAAATGCGTCTTCTCGTTAGTCCGTTTCGTGTTCGTGTTCGTGTTCGGATGGGGAGGAAGCGATTCGCGTCCCCATTCTCTGTACTTCCTCTCGATGTTCGCCTCCTTGGCCTTCTTCGTTTCGTCTTGGATGTGTTTGATCTGACCTTCCAGACGCGCCACCTCGTTCTCTACCATGGCTAGCTCCGCTAGAATCTCCTTCATCTATCAAGATTCATTACAAAATCAAGAAATTTGGGACAAACAACCTTAATTTTGTTGTAGGATGAGAATGAGTGCATTGCTTTTGCTTACTTTTGGTGGGAGGAAATTGGGAATGCTTAGAGTGGATCCATCTTGTCGATGATGGAGCTTTTCAAGATACTCATGCACCTTTTGTTCATGAAGAAGCATCTTGTGTAGGACAGTAACCTTAATTTACATGTAAGAAGATTCAAGAATCAGTTGTTTCTTATGTAATAAATTCAAGAAATTACAGTTAAACATCGATAAAGTAATAATATTGGGAGCGAGAAAAAATATTCATTTAACGAGGTTATTACTTTATCGAACATTATCACTATATCGGGACCGGAAGAAATTATTATCTTAACGAGATTATTACTTTATCGAATATTACTTTATCGAGGTTAACTGTATATGTTGTCCCAAATTTTATCCCTATTAATAAGTTTTTTGTGTCTAACTAAATATTTCACTAATTTTAATAAGTCTGATTAAGAAGATAATACTCTTTTCGTCCCGAATTGATATGCCTAGTTTTCTTTTTTATCAGTCCCAAATTGATATGTCTATTAGAATTTTTTTTTATCTATTAAATATTTTGCACCAACTTTAATAGGCCTAATAAGGGGGAAAAAATTATTTTATTCAATTTTTTTAATAAAAAACATAACATAACATTTTAGTAATTTATTTTAATTTGATTAAATTCCAATACCGAAGCATTCTGGAAAAAATAAAACTTTATATGTATTAAATTTTTTCTTAATATGTGTGAAGGAGTGAATATATAAAAAAATTATTTTATCCAACTTTTATAATAGCAAATACAATAATATCATTAATTTTTTAATAATTTACTTTAATTCACTCAAATTTCAATATAAACATTTATCTAATTTTTATAACGTTAAATTTTTTTCTTAACCTGCGAAGAAACACAAACGGATAAATAAAATAGGGAAGGAGAGAGTATATTCTTATTCTTACCTCTCTCTCTAGCTCCTCCCTCTTCTGCAGCCCACTATAACTCTTCTTCTTCTAAACCACATGAAATGAAAACTCTTATGCATTATAGTGTATAGACTAAACACACCAAGCATAATAAAAACTTACGAATTCCGAAGGAGAATCGCCATGCGGATCCATGTTCGGAAGATGAGCAAGGCAGAGCTTCTTCAAGCGGTCCCAAGTTCTGTTAGAAGCATCCGAGCAAGAGAAACGGTGTGATTTTCGAGCGCGGAGAGAGAGAGAGGAGAGGTTGGTGTGGCTTGTGATTGAAGGAGGAGGAAATGGTGCAGATGGTGTGTGTTGTTGTAGTTGGTGAAGTGTGGGAGGCTAATAAGAGGCAGGGTAGAGAGAGAGAGGAGAAGATGGAGGGGAGCTTTCAGATTCTGATTCTCTCTCAGTCTGAACTAACTCCTTCTGGTGCTGGTGGGGCAGCTTGCCTTGCCTTGCAATTTTTGTTCTTGGTCTTTTTTATTTTAATTTTTCTTGTTTTTTTGGGTATTAAGTTTCTTTTTTAATTTATTTAATGGATTTGATTGTGGTAATATTGTGTTGAGGAGGGGATTTGAGTAATGGGTTTTATTCGGGTTGTTGGATTATTGTTGTTTTGATTTGGATTTTGTGAGTATTTTGATTATCTTTAAAGTGAAGTCATGAAAAACTATGACATGCTTTATCTTAGGTTTGAAGAAGTGGACTAAGCAACTGAATATGATGTCTTCAAGTAAATCTCTACTTACGAGAATTCGGTCGATGGTTCGAGTATGAAAATATTAACGTGATTCAAAACGTACGATAATAATGAAATATACATACAGTTAAAAAATAAAATTATTAAAAAAATGAAAGCCGTACCTCGGACTTTCTGATGAAATCAAGCTCTGGAAATCCGTATTTGCATCCACTCTTGACTTGTGTTTATTATTCACGAATAACGATTACAGATTTTCATAACTCGAATCTTGAAATGAAATTATGTGTATCTTGAAATGAAATTATGTGACTTTGTTAGGATTTTTATACATACTTCTAAGCATATATCAAGATTATTCAAATTTGAAATCTTGAGACTTTTATAGTATAAAATCTATGATTTGCTCTATTTCTTGTTTTTCATTAATTGTGATGTATTCATGTATTATGACATTTTCTTATATTTTTTTTTTGTTGACGAGGAACCCGCAGCCGCTACCTTTGGTGCGCACAGGGTAAAACCGCTAGAAATCCTCTGTCCCAACATTTCGTATCCCATTCGGTGGCCCACCAATCACGCCCCGCCACGCGTGATTGGTGGGCCACCGAGTGGGATACGCATTTTGGGCCAGAGGATCCGGATTGGGGTAAAACCTCGCTCCTGTGCAATAGCCTGCAAACCACACAGAAGAGTTAAACCACCCTTAATGTGACAGGGTGACAGACTCACACATAACGTGTCCAGTGGGAATTGAACCCATGATCTATCGGTCCCGGGCCACCCACCTTCACCGCTATGCCATCCCAAAGGGACACCATTTTCTTATCTTTTTTTTTTTTTTGATTTGAGGAACCCGCAGCCGCTACCTTCTCAGGCCTCGTAAACCTCAACTCCTCTGTGCGATAGCAGCCGCAAACCACACATGAGATTAAACATTTTCTTATCTTAGTTTTATGGGTAGAAGATCTAAGCTATTCATGGGCTTGGGTTAATGGGCCCAATCAACCCATATTTATAAAGAGGAAAATGAGGCTGACCCGGCCCAAGATCCGACTAACACAGAACCTTCATCCGAATTAATACTAATATTCTTAAAAAAATAATAATAATAAAATTGTTTTGAATAATACTTTCAGAAAAATAATTGTGTGGCAAGTTGACATATCAACAAAAAATTTCAAAAAAAACATCTTTTGATATTGCCATGTCATTTTTAAAAATTATCTTATTAATTTCTTAATTTAAGTCTTATAATTTTATCAATCATCAAACCATCCTAAACTATCCGTTAGTTGGAATTTTCAATCTGCGTAAATAATTTATCCAGAATTGATTTAGTATTCAGTTCATGTTAGAGTAATTTCTAGCATCAACGTACAAATAATATTATTTAAAATATAAATAATAATAATTATTATTTATTTATTTATAAATATATGAATAATTACTCGCTTCGTCCGGCTAAAAGTGGTCACCTCTCGATTAGAATGCCCACTAAAAATGGCTACGTTTGCTAATTTGGTACAAAATTATCAAGGAGGAAAATGAGGCTGGCCCGGCCCAAGACCCAACTAACGTAAAACCTTAATTCGAATTAATTAACAAAAATATAATTTTCTTTTTTAAATCTGAGAAAGAAGCCCTCTTGGCTCTTGCCCGCGCCACCTTTCTTGAGCTCGAGTAGTTCACGTTTCCCGCGTCGGAGAGAGAAATTCCCTTTTCCGGAGTCGAGAGTTCTGGAGAAAACGAGTATGGCGGTGGCTTCTCTTTTCAATCGGACGTCGAGATCTCTGCTTCGAAAGTATTCATCCGGCAAACTTAGCACGAGCACGCAGTACTTCTTCTCAGCTCATGCCAATTCGATTCCGCTCCAAGGTGCGCAGTAGTAGACTATTTCATGCGCTCGAGTTAGGATATTGTACTTTGGATTTATTTTTGTTGTTGGATTTTTGAAGTATTTTAGGTTAGTGTTTGGTATTATTCTTGCTTGTTTCTGGAGTGTAGTGTTGCTTCTATGTTGTTATATTAACGAGGTGTGATTCTACAAGGATAAATTTTTATTTCCCCCTTGTTTCGTATGGCAATACTTGTGATTTTGATACACTGTAATCTTTGGTTCTCGTGAGGAGTTTAGGTTAAGTTATTTGCAATCTAGGTCCAGAAAAACATTGGAGAAGGATAGCTTGTGTAGTATATTTGATTCTCTTAGGAAGAAGAGAAAGGTAGCCATTAACAGCTAGGAGCAAAAGGATTACGGCAAAAAATGAAACAAACTTTTGTTAGTTTTGCTATTCAGTGGTTTTATGGAGATAGAGAGGTTAGTTCTGGTGTTAGGAAATGTAAAATGTTGAAACACAATTTCTTGTGTTTTAGGTTAAAGAATTTAGGGGGAAAAGTCATTCTCAAAATTGAAAGCAAACTGTGTTCGACCTTTATTCATGTCTACAAAGTGCCGTGAGAGTATTGTTTATTTAGGGTATATTCTAAAAGAAGTTTTCTGGTAATTTTGTGATTCCAGCAAGATCTGTGGTCACTTCCGCGGAAAAAGTTGGTGGATTTGACCAAATGGTTTCTGGCACACGGAGGAAATTTTACATGATTGGCGGGAAAGGCGGCGTAGGGAAAACAAGTTGTGCAGCTTCTCTAGCCGTAAAATTAGCAAATCATGGTCACCCTACTAATGTGGTGTCTACATATCCTGCTCATTCATTAAGCGATTCGTTTGATCAAGTAATGTCTCTTTTTTTCATGCATATGCTTGAATTTTGATTAGTAGCCCTAGGAGATAATGTTATTTTTTCCAATTGGTATTACTTAGGATTTGTCTGGAGGGATGCTTGTTCCTGTGCAAGGTGTGGTTTCTCCATTATATGCACTTGAGGTATCCATTTCCTTTGTGTGGTGTAAATCTCATTTGTCCATCTAAATGTTTAGTTTCTGATCATGCATTTTATTTGTCCTATCAAGTTAAACCCCGAAAAGGCAAAGGAAGAATTGAAATCCACAAGTCAACATGACAAAGGGGAAGTCAAAAGCATGATGAACGGTATGGGCTTGGGGGGGGGGTTTCTTGACCAGGTGAGAACAAGTAGTACTTGTAAGTTTTAAAGGACTTTCTATGCTGCCTTTAGTTCCAGAATTTTATTCAGTTCTCGATTCTTCTTGAATTGATGTGTGTGACTTCTCTTGGTTTATTGATTGCTTTATTTGTGCCATTTATTTCTGCATATGGATGATTGTAGACATACAAGATAAGAAGAAACTCAAAGACAAAACTGATAAACCCTTGCACTGGATTTAGCAAATCTATGTCTAATTTCACTATCTGCAAGTGTGTACTAACTGCTGATGTATCTGCTCATGGGCATGCTTCATATGATAAAGTTTCCTAAATCTCTTTTATGGATCACGATAAAATGAATTGCTTGCACAGTTGATTTGGATTCTGTAGAGCAATGTAGTAAGTAATATCTTACTCTCTGGTGCATTTATCCATGCCATAATATTAAAATTAGCCAAATCTCGAATGTCTATATTTTATTCTGCATGTACCAATGTTGTGTCTTTTGATTAACTAGAAAAAATCTGCACCTGGATTTATTATGTGATTAGTATCCAAATAAACATGCATCTAGATTTGCTTGTGACACACTTGCTTCTTTCACGAGCAGGCGGGAGATCTCAAACTTGAAGAACTGTTAGACTCTCCTCCTCCTGGTGTAGATGAAGCTATTGCCATTTGCAAGGTGCGTAAATAAGTTACTTTTACAGTTTGTTATCAAGTTTTTTGATTTGATAGTAAGTTTTATTATGTTATCTTGCAGGTCATTCAATTCTTGGAGTCAGAAAACTATAGTAAATTCAGTCGTATTGTGTTTGATACAGCTCCCACGGTAAGAGATTATGCTTTTTTTTTGACTGACAGTTACTGAAGCACTGATAATATAATTTTTGTAGGGTCACACACTTCGAATGTTGTCCTTACCAGATTTCCTTGATGCATCTATTGGCAAGATGATGAAGGTCAGTACGATTTACAGTATGGTACTTGGAAGTCCTGTAGTGTAGTGAAATGGAGATCTTTCTTTGACATAATATATTCTAGGTACATACATAGAGGTAATAACACCTAAGATTTCGCTCGATACCCGACATTTTCACCAGCAATTTGATAGATAATAGTTGTCATGTGGTTCTGCAAAATACTGTCATCCACCCAACTGCATGAAGCTTCAGACACAGAGGCAGTTGCAATTTCCTTATTTTGCATTTGTTGTTAAACCTGTTACTCTTCGTACAAAGTGAAAACAGAACATCTAAATGCATCCAGACATCTGTATCTGTATGCCATCTTCATCCTACTAGCTCTCTGTATGCTTGACCTCCTCCTCCTCCTCTTTCGGTTAGAGATTAGATATGGATATAGACTTAATTGAACGTTTGTTTCGTCAATTGAATATGATTTTGCAACTGCTTCACTCTATATTGACAGGGTTTGTCTTCAACTTTCATAGTAGAGATTTAGTTAATTGTACTGATCTACTACCATTCACATATTGGTGAATTCAGATCAAGAAGAAGATATCTTCTGCAACAGCAGCCCTTAAATCTGCCTTTGGAAAAGGAGAACCACAACAAGATGGTGTAAGCTAATCCTTTTTATTTTACCTTCTCTTTTAATTCCCCAGAGACAGTAATAGCTTTTTCATTCCCCTAGATTTTATCTAATGCTTATGATGCTGTTATTGCTCTTTGCAATTTCTGCAGACTGAGAAGCTAGAACAGCTAAGTGAAAGCATGGTAAAAGTGCGAGATCTTTTTCGAGACTCGGAGTCCACAGAGTTTGTGATCGTAACAATTCCCAGTGTAATGAACCCACAAAGATAACTTTCAGATTAAATTTACTTATAAACTGCTCTGTTGACAGTTCCTGGTGTAATTTTGTTAGGTGATGGCACTCAGTGAATCGTCGAGACTATGCGCCACCCTGAGGAAGGAGAAAGTTCCAGTGAACAAGCTAATCATAAATCAATTGCTGCCTCCATCGGCGTCTGACTGCAAGTTTTGCTCCATGAGAAGGTAAAATAACGTGAAATAATTTCCGCGTATAATTTTGGTTTTGATTTGAGGCACTGGTATTGAATCTCCATCTCAGTAAAATACATCCTAGCAAACCAGATTATTCTTAATGTTGAACATATGAATTTTCAAAAGTGGAAATTGATCAAGACTTTAGCATTTGACAAATACTATGCAAAATGTTAGAGTAAAGGGAATAAATCCGATTTATAAACCCAAACGAATAGAATAAAACTGAATAAACTTGATAGCAAGTCCCACGAGCGATGAACTCCCGGCCAAGCATATCTATACGCCGAAAAGGATCCAAGACAAACCCTAGATGATCTATCTCTATCCTCTCCACCTTATTATATACTAGATCAACTTATGTAAATAAAGAAACTATGAAATAAAGGAAACTTGGCCTGTATTTGGCCAGCCCGTTACATGGGCTATTATTCAAAACCAAAAATAAATATTAAACCCTAATTAGATATTTCCATCCATGCACGTCTCTAATTCCATGCACGAACATGAATCCATGCATAATTACGTGCCTTCCACGTCCGACGCCTCCAAGCTTGATGCCATGTCTTTGATTCCCCTCTTCCTCATCTTCCGTCGATACACCACGTCTCTAACAATTCCTCCATCCTTCCAAACAGCCTTGTCCTCAAGGCTGAAATTTGAAAATTAACTTAGTAATTCTGACGTTTCCACCCATGTCGCATCATCCTCCGATTTTCCTTGCCACTGAACCAACACCTCTCGTACTCTATCATCACCACGCCAAACCCAACGATCCCTTAAAATCGACTCCGGCTCGAATTCCGATTTGACCGCCCACCACTCCTCGGGTAATTTGTCCGTGCACTCGTGATCCCCTAATGCAGCTTTTAGAAGGGATACATGGAACACCGGATGCAATCGACATCCCTCCGGCAATTGGAGATGGTAAGCTACGGCGCCGATACGTGCCTCTACTTTGAACGGTCCGTAATATCTTGCCGCCAACTTGGCATTCTTGCGCTTAAACAATGACTTTTGCCGGTACGGTCTCAACTTCAAAAACACTTGTTGACCCACCTCGAAAACAACTTCTCGTCGATGTTTATTTGCAGCCCGGACCATGTAATCTTGAGCTCGCATAATATGCTCCTTCAAATGTCGAAGTGCCCCATCTCGGTCCCTTAATTCATCGGCTACCGCTTTGACTCGGACTTCAGCCGGTAGAAATCCCACAATTGAAGGCGGAGGCCGACCATACACGGCCTCAAATGGAGTAGTCCAAGTCGATGCATGATAGTTGGTGTTGTAAGAATATTCCGCCCAAGCTAGCCATCGGCTCCACTGCTTCGGTCTCTCCGAAGCAAAAAAACGTAAATAATTTTCTACACATCTATTAACCACCTCCGTTTGCCCATCCGTTTCTGGGTGATATGCCGAATTCATACGCAATTTTGTTCCAATGGCCTTAAACATTGTCTTCCAAAACTCACTACAAAATATAGGATCCCTATCAAGAACAATTGATTTGGGAAACCCATGCAACCGAACAATCTCCTTTACAAACGCGTTCGCCACCTCCCTTGCCGTATACGGATGCCGGAGACCGCAAAAATGGGCATACTTGGACAGTCGATCGACAACCACCATGACACAATCGAGTTCTCCCGAATGAGGTAACCCTCCAATAAAATCCATACTAACATCTTCCCATACGCGAGTAGGAATCGACAATGGTTGAAGAAGTCCTGCCGGCGATCGAGTCTCGTACTTGTTTTGCTGGCAAACCAAACACTCGGCCACAAATTTTGTTACATCTTTCATCATTCCAGGCCAATAAACACTAAGTACTAGCCGGCGGTAAGTTCGATACGATCCCGAATGACCCCCTTGAGCTGTTGCATGAAACTCCTCTAATAGCCGCGGAATAAATGAAGATCCCTTAGCTATCACCAATCTCCCCTTATAATATAATACTCCGTTAATCAATTGATAATGAGGAAACTTCGAAGAATTGGCCGCCACGGCCTTGTATATTTCACCCAATTCCTTATCCGACTTTACTTCCTCCGCTACCAATGACCACCCCAACCATACCGGAGCTGAAATGGCCCCACATTCTATCTCCTCGCATCTCCGGATAACGCATCGCCTACTCTATTTGTAGCCCCCGGTTTATACTCGATCTCAAAATCATATCCCAATAGCTTGACCACCCAATAATGTTGTGCGGAGTCGAAACCGATTGATTTAAGAGAAACCGAAGACTTCGCGATCTGTCCTCACCGTAAATTAAGGCCCAACCAAATACGGTCGCCAATGTTGTACCGTCATCACCAAAGCCATCAATTCCAACTCGTAAGCCGACTTTGCTAAGCTCCGATCCGACACCGCCTTGCTAAAATATGCTAGTGGTCGACCAAGCCGTAGTAGTATCGCTCCTAGTCCACGGCGGACGCGTCACACTCCACAACAAATGTCTTTTCAAAATCGGGGGGGCTAAAACAGCGCAGCTTGTCGCGGCCTTGTCAGGAATCTTGAAAAGCCGATTGAGCTTCGGCCGTCCAGACAAAAACCGCCGCATGCTCTTTCTTCAACAACTCCGTTAGTCCTCGCGCCATTTGCCCATAATTCCGTATAAATCGCCGATAGTAACCTGTTAAACCTAGAAAGCCTCGGACTTCTCGAATTGACTTACGTTGAGGCCAACGCAAAATCGCCGAAACTTTTCCGGGGTCCATTTGTACTCCCTTGACCGAAACCACATGGCCCAAATATTCGACCTCTGATCGACCCCATGCACATTTCTTTGGATTAACGACGTACAAGTTTTGCTCCAACAATGTCATCACGGCGTGAAGATGTACCATGTGGGAATTCCAGTCACGACTGTAAACAAGGATATCATCAAAAAAAACTAACACAAACTTTCGTAAGTGAACCCGTAATAAGTCATTCATGGCCGATTGAAATGTCGAGGGTGCATTAGTCAAACCAAATGGCATCACAAAAAATTCATAGTGCCCCGAATGAGTGCGGAACGCCGTTTTGGATATATCCTCTGGAGCAATTCGAATCTGATGATATCCGGATCGCAAGTTCAATTTTGAGAACCACTTCGCTCCATGTAATTCATCCAACATTTCTTGAATTACAGGAATAGGATATTTGTCCGGAATGGTTTGCTTATTCAACTGACGATAGTCAACACAAAATCGCCAACTTCCATCCTTCTTGCGCACTAACAACACCGGACTTGAGTAAGGACTCGAACTCGGTTGAATGATGCCGGCGTCTAACATTTCCTGCACAAGTTTCTCCATCTCACCTTTCGCCGAGTAACTATATCGATACGGTCGGACCGATACCGGAGACGTGCCCGATTTCAACGGAATATGATGATCCACGCTTCGATGAGGAGGTAGACCTTTCGGTGGCAGCATTACCGTAGGGAATTCCGCCTCCATTTTAGCCTTTAATTCGTCACTTTCGGCGTGAACTTGCACCGATCTGCACTCAAGCTGGTCGGCCTTCTCCGTCGCGGTTTCTTGCATCCCAATCCAAACCAACCACCGATTTCCCTCATCTCCTATCTTGATCAATTGTTGCAACGAGGCCTCCCTACGAATAAGCGAAGAATCACCCTTCAATGTGATCGGTTCCCCCTTAAAATTGAACTTCATTGTCATGTGTTCCCAATTAGCTCTAACGTCACCCAATGTTCGCAACCAAGAAACGCCCAAAACCACGTCAATGCCCCCTAATTCAAACACATGACATGTCAACACAAATTCAATACCTTGCAACTTCAATTGCACTTCTGCGCATGTGCCCAAAATAGCCAATCGACGTCCATCGCCCAAACGTACGGCCGATCGGCCAGACCTCTCCATGGATAACCGAAGCGTAGTCGCTATCTTTAACGAAATAAAACAGTGGCTTGCTCCACTATCAACCATGACCCGAACTTGTCGTGCCACCGACCCGACGATTTTCATAGTTTGCGGGCCATCGAACCCCTGCGCGGCTAACTGCGTAAGAACCATAGCATTAGCCTCCGTCTCCATCTCCGGATTGCCTACACCTTCGTCTACCCCATTCGCCTCCTCCATGGTTAATGCATCGTTTGTTTCCTCATGATCGGAAACGATGATAACTTGAAAGGTTTTATCAGCGCATCGATGTGTAGGAGACCACTTCTCATCGCATCGAAAACACTTTCCCGCCGCTCTCTTTGCAGCATAATCCCTCTGCGAAATTTGACGTACCGACCTATTCTTATTCGTACTTCCAGCTCCCGCCGTTGACGCCATCGAAGATGTTGAATCTCTTCCTTTATCCCTAACCAATCCGCTTCGATTACTGCTGCCTGAGAACCCTGGACTCGAAACCCCGACGGGGAAGTTAAAGCTTGACTGACCCCCGCCTTTGAAAGCCGACGCTATACCTGAGCGATTAGTTCCGATGGATTGCCCTCCTCCGATTCCACCCAAAAACCGAACTTCCTGCTCAATCTCCTTTGCAAGGTGGATGGTATCCGATAAGGTGCGTGCCTCTCGCGATCGGATCTTCAGACGAATCTCATCCTGCAATCCGTTGAGGAACAATCCTAAACAATATTTCTCGTCCAAGCCCGGCACATGAACCATGCGCGCAATAAACGTAGTCACGTACTCGCCTACCGAATGAGTTTGCTTTATTTGTACGAGTGTCTCAAACGGATTGGCTAACGGGTTCGAACCAAACATACGGACCATTTCTAACTTGAATCCTGACCACCCCATAGTTGGGCTCGTCGTTCGTACCCACTGAAACCACGGTAGGGCATCCCCTTCCATTGCCACAAGTGCCACGTCCAATTTACTAGCTTCGGGCGTACGATGCAATTGAAAATACTGCTCCACCCGAGTTAGCCAACCTTCCGCGCCAGTTCCATCAAACATCGGTAAACTAACTTGAGGCGAGCCGGACGATTCCGAGTTGGCTAGTGTACCCGAACCTGTGCCAGTGCCCCCTTCCGTCGAATGTTGATCGCCCGGATTAGGGTTTGGTGAATTAGGGTTCGGTGGATGAGGGTTCAGCGTTGAACCCCCTATAGATTCCTCGACCATTAACTCCTTTTGCGCAACCAAACTCTTGAGCAACTCCCTAATCGAGTCGACGGACTCTTTCATGGACGATAACTCCCCACTTAATCGCAGATCCATCGCCTTCACTCCCTTCTCTAACTCATCCATTCGTGCATCCATGGTTTGTTGTCGCGTATTGGTCATCCGGTAGGTCGGACCAATTTGTTAGAGTAAAGGGAATAAATCCGATTTATAAACCCAAGCGAATAGAATAAAACCGAATAAACTTGATAGCAAGTCCCACGAGAGATGAACTCCCGCCAAGCGTATCTATACGCCGAAAAGGATCCAAGACAAACCCTAGATGATATATCTCTATCCTCTCCACCTTATTATATACTAGATCAACTTATGTAAATAAAGAAACTATGAAATAAAGGAAACTTGGCCTATATTTGGCCAGCTCGTTACATGGGCTATTATTCAAAACCAAAAATAAATATTAAACCCTAATTAGATATTTCCATCCATGCACGTCTCTAATTCCATGCACGAACATGAATCCATGCATCATTACGTGCCCTCCACGTCCGACGCCTCCAAGCTTGATGCCATGTCCTTGATTCCCCTCTTCCTCATCTTCCGTCGATACACCACGTCTCTAACACAAAAACTCATATTTGTAGGAGGAGGATAGTACATGAATACTTACCATAAAATACAAATAATTTTGATTTGTATCCTTATTTCAGCCTAGTGATTTATTTGCTACAGGACCAAGCACGCGCTCTCGATATGATCCTGAAAGATAAAGAGCTGGCAAAGTTGAAGCTAATCCAATCGCCCCTGCTTGATGTAGAAATAAGGGGCGTCCCAGCTCTCAGATTTATGGGGGATACAGTTTGGAGATGAAGCCCAATTTCAAAAGCAGCTATTCCATACATGTCTAGCATCCGATCGTGGAATTACATCGAAGAGACATAATTGAAGATGTTGATTCTCAAGTGTTCTTTAATGCAGTTTGTTAGGTACAAGTTCAGCTTTCCTAGAAAGCAATTCTGCTAGTTAAATTTACACTGGTGATTTTGCCTTCTTTCTAACCTCTGTTCTCCAGTTAAACTGACAATGTTTCTGATTTTTTTTTACTATAAACACTGCCTCTCCTATATCTAAATCCTGTTCAAGTATTTCTTCTGGAAGGTGACCAGGCAGGAAAATGCCATCCCCCGGCTAACTATACCGGTGGCTATAAGGTACGCTAGACAAGGATAGTCGCCTTTAAGGTTATAACCTATTTTGTCTTATTGCTCCACATCTTTGAATAAGCCACACCCCCGGAATACTTGCAACCCACGCAACAGGTAAAACAATTCCTTGCATTGCATGCTGTTGATATTGTTGAGAGTTTCACACCTTTCTGCATTTGCAAGCAGGAACACTTCCAGAGCCCATATTTTTCGTGATGAAAGAGTCCCCCTCTTGGTTGGCTTCACGAGTGAGAACAGCAGGAAGCAACACGCGCGTAGGAGCAAAAGTATCAAGAACGATCATGCCTGAGAAGATGAACTCATGCAAGACAGAACGGCGCGCACCAGTTGGGCTTCAGAAGGTTCGTAGTAGATTGCAAGAATATAAGCTATGCCGGTAACACACTACACGAGACACAGCAAGACTATGTAATTGTCGTAGATGGTAGATCTGTGGTTGTTGAAGAAACAGAACATGGATAGATAAACAGCAGGTTCTACGATGGTGTTGAAATGATCCACTGTGTCCTTTGCTAGAAAGTAAGCCAAGCTGCCCATGCCGGAACCACTCTCTCTCCAGTAATGCAGCTTGTCCAGAGAAAATGATCTCAAAGCCGCAATCTTAGAGAGAAGCGCTACACGAAGTAACGGTAACCATTACTAACATGCTTCGTATCAGTTTAAATAGGTGTATTCTTTAATGATATTCATGACTAACACCCTCCATTCCAATGACTGTGTATAGATATCCCGTCTAGACAAAGGTTTCGTCGCTTACTTCTGCAAGAGTCCCCAAGCAGATTCCTGCTGGTAGTAAGATCAAATAGTCCATAGCTTGTGTTTTAGCTTCTCTTATTCTCTGCTTTCCAAGTATTATGAATCATCAACCGAAGCAGATGCTGCTGGTACCCCTGCTGAATCTAGCATTATGAAGCATCCATCTGAGAGGAAGCTCCTTAAACTTCCTCGGCCAGACGTAGGATTAACAGAGAAGGTTCCGTTTACTCGGACCTCCGGAGATTCCTCGCTTCTCAACTGTTCCAACCATGGAGTCCCGGATGTGCTGCAATGCTAAGGACTTGATTACTCTTTCAACAACTAGGACTATCTCTGCCTTTTCAAGCTCAGCTGGCAGTCTACATAAGGTACCATTTTGTGTGAATTAGCTTCTACTCTAGAATTATGACATATAGATTGAGAGAAGGCTACCTACATCTTGCACTCAACCTGTCTCCTACCTAAAATTTAAGAAATGAGTGAACCACAATCATCTACACAAGACCCTACTATCTTAAACTCTGCTCTGAAAAGATATTAATAGGGCTGAATGAAATATTACTTTTTCGTTTCTAATTTTTCTAGAGAGAGAGGAGAAATGGCGGGCATGTGATTTAGGAGTTGAAGAGTGTGGGCCGTTGGATTGACTTTAAAAAAAAGTTTTTTTTTTTTTTTTCTAGTATTTAGCTTATTATCATATAAGATCGTGAAAATATGGGGGAAAAATCATGTTTGGTACGCTATTTTGGCACCCGGTTCGCTTTGGACCTTTATTTAGGTCGAGTTTAGTTTCAGTCCGTTAATTTGGCAAAATGTTCTTTTTTAATCCGTATTGGTCAAATTTGTTCAATTTTCAACCGTAGGTTAATAAAAAAAATTATATTTTTTAATATTAGAATATATATGTGATATTAAATCACGTTCTTTATATTATAAATATTTAGTTTTAACATATTATGTTTAAAAAAAATTTCAAAATGGGGTTGATTATTTTTCTTAATATTATTATTTTTATGATTTTTTTTTAATTAACCGGCTCTATCTCCGGGTTGGATTTTCTTAAATTGTTCGACAAACAGCATAAGCAAAATAGAAAATTCGGAGGAGATAGACTTGGATAATTAAGTCTAAAAATAATAAATATTAAGAAAAAAAAATCAACATCATTTTTTTGGATTTTTTTAAACATAATAAATTAAAATTGAACATTTATAATATCTAAAATGAAAATTGATATTACAAATATGTGGATCATAATTAATTAAACAATGAACCCCACCGTCTTAACATAATTTTTATCCAGTTTAACGCATTGTCACCCACTTTTTCAAACTCAGTGCCAAACACCACAAAGAAAAAAATATAACAGGACAAATGGAATATAAAAAATATTTCATATCATATTCAAACTAAAACATGAAATAATCAAAATAAAATATTTACATGTTTTTTTATTTTATTTTAACATGTCTTTCTACATGACTCATTTCCGCAACTTTATTTCTGAATTTTTTTTTTCCAAAATGGCATATTTCATGCCACGTCTAACTCCGACAAAATATGAAGGGACGCCGCTTCGGCACTTTTCATGTTGTCAATTTGACCCTACCTTAGATTCCCTTTATTTTGTTTTTAAACCTAATTCAAATTTGAAGTCCTTCCAGCTCATTGATAATGATCGATTGGCTTTCCGTCATATGAATTAAGAAAGTAGAGTAAGTAATAAAATAAGAGAGAAAAGATGAGTGAGATGATGAGAGAGTGAATGACAAAGTAGGTGAGAGAAATAATAAAATATAGTACTCTTTCCGTCCTATAGAAAATGTCTCATTTCTATTGGGCACTGAGATTAAGAAAATATAATTGTGTGGTGTATATTATTTGTCTTTTTGATTTATTAATTTTGGTCCATATATTATTTGTCTTTTTAATAAACAAGACACTTTCTATGAAACGGTTCAAAAAGAAAAATAAAGACACTTTTTTATGAGACGGAAGAAACATTTTTTTCTTTTTTTTTAAAAATGAATCATTTCACATAGGATAAATCGAAAAGGAAAATGTTCTTTATCAAGTATTTTTTATAATTTATAAAAACTCATATAATCAAAAATTGTTAGAGAATAATAAATCCAAAAAAAACGTGATTCCCGTACTGCAGCTGCAGCAGCATAATTGGAATAAAAGAAAAAAAAAGACAAGAAAACTCGAAAACGGACAAACGTGAAGGAATCGCCGTCAGTTTGAGAACACCTTCTGAATACACTGGGAATTGAATTCAATTGAGACCCCAAACACTACTGAGATTCCAATTCCATTGTCCTCTCTCTCTCTCTCTCTCTCTCTCTCTCTCTCGCCAGACAGCAATTCAATACTCCTCGTGACATGACACCCCACCGCACGAAATTCACGACATTTTCACTCTCATCACTTCCACGCCATAAATACTCTTCATTATTTCCTCCTTTAATTCAACTCTCGACCTCTCCTCTTTGTGGCGTCTCGGAAGCGCGCGATGTGTTTATAAATAGACGGAAAGAATCAATTCTGCGAGGATTTGAGGACTCAATGTGAGTTGCTTCCTGCACAAATCTAGATAATGTCGATCCTTCTGGCGTTAATTTGATTCTCATTGATCTTGTTGAGATGGGATTTTGAATTTTGATCTTTTAAGTTATTAAGTTTTTTAGTTGATCTGGATTCTTGTTGGGCTCTGTCTGAAAATGTCTGTTTCTGATAAATCATGGGAGATTTTGTCTGATTTAGATGAGGAGGCTGGGCAAATTTTACTTTCTTGGACTTTGATGATCATCCTAAGTGAAATTTTGTTGTGTGGTATGAAATTTGGATGCAGGAGAATGTAATGATTTTGTGAGTATTTGTGTGTATTCCATAAATTTGGCATCTCTATGTCATCTCTAATGTATTGAATCTACATTTCTACAAGGTTATTATCAAATCTTGCTCAATTTGGTGTCTTTCTTTAAGATTTACTTTCAGTTTTGAGGAAATGTTCAATGGGGTCACTTTTGATTTTTGTGGGTAGGTGGGTGGGGTGGGGGGGTTATGGATTTTCAGAGATGGGATTTCTTTGATTTTGAAAGAATGTGTTATTTACTTATACTTACATTCTACCTGTAGAGTTAAAGAAAAAGTTCATGTTTCTTACTAGTCTTGATTTCACTCAGAAGATAACTCTTCTTGGTGATTTGGAGTCTACTGTGAAATTGATTGTTAATCATGCTCACATACGAGCAAGATCCGGATTTAGTTCGATGGGGGCTTCAGCTTTTCGATGGCGATCCCTACTCTAGTTGTGGATACTGCAGTTCCATAGCTCGAAACAATGCTGATTGCTATTCGGGCCATTGCTTGAAAGCATATCAGTATGACTCGGACTGCAGCTACGTAGGAGACCACACCGTTAACGTAAACAGCCTCCGTGAAGAGCTAGCGCATCTTTCAGTAACCGAACAACCATTCAAGCCTTTCCAAAATGGGGTGGAGCAGCAAACTTTGTTTTGCTCACAAGAATGGTTTCCATATTCGTTGGGAAACTACAGCTATGTCGTTGATGGTATACCGATTTGTTGCCTTATCAAGTTTCACCGTTTTTGGTGTAACGGGTTTTGATGAGTTTCTCTTTTGACTTGTAGGAAATGATAGTCACCGTGAAGGAGAGGCTGATTTGGGAATCTCGGCTTCATGTTCCAGCCCGGTAGATGATTCTTCGTACTGTGAGGAAGAGTGGTCGAATTTACTAGAACTAATGGATGAGAATGCTTTTGATGGTGAAGTAGGCAAACGATTGAACCAGATGATTCCGATTCCTGTAAGTGTAGCTTCGATCAATTACTTGTTTCATGGATGCTTAATAGTAGTAGTAGTATATATTACTCCCTCCGTCCCATAGAAAGTGTTAAAAGCCTTTCCTTTTCGGGTCCCATAGAAAGTGTCTCCTTCCCCTAAAAAGGAAGTGGGCCCTACACCTTTACCTACTCAAATCAATTCAAAACAATTAATTAATTGCGTAGGCCCCACCTATCTACCTCACAAACCCATTCTAAATAATTTATTAATTATATGGACCCCACATCTTTACCAACTAAAATAACTCACCTAAAACTCCGTGCCCCATAGAAAGGAGACACTTTCATGGGACGGATGGAGTATTAATTTTAAATCGACCCTAACTCGGGATTGAACATTATATAAACTTTAACTCCACCACTTATGCAGAGTGAGAATACCAACTACACTACATGTTGCCGGTTAATAGTAGTAGTAGTAGTAGTTGGAGATGTATTATAACTATATATGTTCGTGTGCAGCATATTCCGAAAATCAACGGTGAAATACCCTCGGTAGACGAAGCAACATTAGACCATCAAAGGCTTCTTGATCGGTACCAAATATTTTTTTCCTTTTACATGAACTTTTAATGTGGATAAGAGTAAGACTAATGTTTATCACTAAAAGAAATTGTATCTAAATATCTTATGTGCAATGCTAATCTTTGTAGTCTCGTAAATATTATGCATATCCTTCGCTACAATCAACTCGGGTAATGTTACCTTTTGTAGATTACAGGTATATGAGCTGGTAGAATTCAAGGTTCAAGGCGACGGTAACTGCCAGGTCCGTTTTGAATTTACCCGTATCGGCATTATCATATAATCCTACCACGAGCTTCATTAAGTGATCACACACACTAACTAGAGCTTACTGCTTTACAGTTTCGAGCTCTTTCAGACCAATTTTACCGAACACCCGAGCACCACAAATTTGTTCGGCAGCAGATTGTGAATCAGGTTAGCATTTTCTTGTCGACAAATCATTCCTCTCTTGAAACTTTTATTGGGCTAATATTTCATCTGCCACATTCTAGCTTAGGTCTTCCCCCGAGAACTACGAGGGATACGTACCCATGGCTTATCAAGACTACCTCACAAAGATGGCCAAGTATATTTCCACACTCATCAACTCATTTTTGTGCTTATATGATTGAATTCTCACAAATATATGTTCGATCTTTAGGAATGGAGAGTGGGGTGATCATGTCACGTTACAAGCCGCTGCAGATTCCGTACGAATTTATTACCTTTCGCAATCTATGAGCTTTGCTTTATTAGCTTATATATGTCAACTATAGGTAATTCGCCGTATAGTAACATAATACGTATATATATAAGATGTTAGGTAGTGTTTGGAACAACTTAAATAAGTTGGAGTCTTTTTCTCGGTAGAAATACATTTTTTAATGTTAGGAATGTAGACTTCTATTTTTTTGGAGGTTAAAATAAGTCGAAATAAACAAACGCCCATAAGCTAGTCGGGTGTGCTTTACGAAAGCGTATAAAACCGTTTATGAGAGTGTTTGAAATACTTTTTTTTTTTTTTTTTTTTTTAAATTAAATCAAGTTGTTTTTTTTCTAATATTGCAAATACTAACAACGTTTGCTTAAAAACAACTTTAAGCATAAGTAGCTAAAAGCAACTCATAAAAGCTATTTCAAACACTGCCTTAGTTTCTTGATACTGTTTCTATGATTATCTTAACTCGATTATGTTGTTCAAGTAATCGTCGTTCTTGATTTCTTGCAGTACGGCATCAAAATATTTGTGATCACGTCGTTTAAGGACACTTGTTACATGGAGATTCTTCCCAACATTCAAAAGTCCGAAAGAGGTAAAGTGGTGTTACACAATAGGATGCAATTTTTTTTCCTTTTTCCTATCAAGTAATGCTGTGCATATCTCTGCAGTTATTTTCTTGAGCTTCTGGGCTGAGGTTCATTACAACTCAATATACCCTGCAGGAGGTAACGACTAACGACTAACGACTAACGACAAACTTCAAACTCAAATCGAACTACTTCAAGAAAACGCGATATTTTAAAACTAACGATCAAAGCAATGCCAGATCCACATGATTGAGCATGTCTTGTTACCATTATCAATGAATGTCGTCTATATTATGTCTGCATTGCTTTGCAGATTGTCCCGTGTTTCGGACGAAGAAGAAGAAGAGGTGGCAGTCGGCTCAACACGAACATATCGAATTGCCAGATGACTATAACTAATCCAACGGTAACCTGCAACTCTACTATCCCCACCAAAGGCAAATATGGTCTGATTTTTTTCAAATAAGTTGTGTCTCAGTTTCTTTCTTGATGGCATCTTGTCTCTCCCACTTGGACGGTCCGGATCTATTAGAGGTTTGGATCAATGAAGAGATGTAACAAATTCTAACTTGCCATTTGTGGGGGAGTTGTTTCAACGTATCACATAACATTTCTAACTTGCCATTTATGGGCATTTTCACTGCTGCCATTGTTCAATTTCTCATGCACGTCGATTGCGAGGAAATCTCGATTTTGCTCCTGAAATGTGGCATATGTTCGGTTCTGGTGTAATGTGGTTGTGTTTGTTTTTTGATCGTGTAATGTGGACAGTAGTCTGTTTTTGGCCTATATAATACGAATGAATATATTTAAAAAACGAACATATTTAAAAGTTGTAGTAGAAAAAAATGAATTGGCTAAAAATGGTTTAAAATTATATTATACGATTAAAGTTTAACTCATCTATTATTTAAAAAATAGGCTAAATAGCCAAATATTTGCTGGCCAGAAATAGAGTTAACAATCACATTAATCCTCCACAATTTTCATAATATTCAAATTGGTCTTTCATTTTTCAGTTGAGTTATATAAAATCTAAACAATCTTAATTGTGTTTGTCATATTCGTCCGCTCCTTCACCTCATCTTTTCTCTCTGCTGACAATCATCAAAGCATTAACTATGTTACAACATCAAAATACATCATATATTTAATTAATTTCTTCTTGTAAATAAATAATTATGGTTGATTTATAATTTAAAATTTGAGGGAAGGTAGCGAAGAGCAAGATGAATATGCCGATCGAAATTAGGATGTATAGACTTATACGACTCAATTTAAAAATTAAGAACCAATTTGAATGTATGAAAAAGGTGAACGGATGAAGAGATATTTGGCCCATTAAGTTGGGCTTTTCATTAATTAAAGGCCCATATTCCTTAATACAAGTATGCCCACCATGTTGTTGAGCAAATAAAATGGTTATTTTACAAATACGAAAATTCTCTCTCCTAATTATGTAACTCTCTCTCTCTCTCACACGCGCACGCACGGACGGAGGCAGACGCAGAGAGACATGATTCCTTGAGAATCTATCGGCGGATACTGCTAGGTAATAATCTCTTTTCCCCTCAATTAATTCACACATGAACAAATATTTGTTTGTTTCTAGGTATTTTTCTCCTTAATTTTTTGTAATTTGTCATGAATTATTGGGTTTTTTTGTTTTTCTTATGCCGCTAGTATTCAATTTTGATTTTTTTTTTTTGTGTGTTTATTGAATTTATAGATTGGATTTTCGTTGTTCTTCTTTTTTACTGGATTGGATTATGAGTTTTTTTTTTTTGCATTTTTTGATTTAGGGGGAAATTCTCGTCTAATTTTTCGAATATTTGATTGGATGCAAAGGTTTGATTTTTACAATTAGTCCATTGGGAATTGAAGAGAGAAGTGCTGGAAGGAGATAAATTATTCGATTAGGTTTGATAATCGTGATGGTCTAATCTTACATTTGGGGATTTTCTTGCTTGAATTTCCGGTTAGGATTTGATTATCTGAATTTAATTTATGCAGGAAAAAGAAAAATAGAGAGAGGGTTGGAATTTTATGTGTCAATGCTCTGAATGCACATGAATTCATTACCTTTCTTGTTTCTAATTTGTTACTAAATGTTGGCATGCATTTGATCTTTGACCCGTTAATGTTTTGCTGTTCTTAGATATACGAAACGTTATAGGTTTATCTAGAATACTCTGTCTAGGTTCATCTAGATTAGTCTCGTACACTCGAAGATATGCTAGGAGCATTATAGGAACTCTAATACCCTACATAAAGTGCACTCTAACTCTCCATCCAACTCATTCTCAACCTTATAAAGATTACTGATTATGAAGATATAGATGATGATTATGAAGATATAGTATTTGGTTGTTTTTATATTAGTTTTGTTTCAGTGTCTAGCTTGATAACAATCACAATGTAGGAATGCGTATTCTTTGTTCTTACTGTAAAGTAATATATAATCCTTTGTACATAGTTTACGGAGCTTGGTCAGTACACGAAGTTACCATACTACCAAGGAAGAATCCTAAATTTTGTATCAAAATAGTAGTTTGTACTAAAAAATGATATTCTACGTTATTTTCAGGCTCCTTCATTTTAGCAACAATGAACCACCAATATGGTGAAGAACAAGTAAGTCAAGAACTCGTTCGATTAATCATGTGGTATTTGATCAGTTTGTTTAAAGTAGTATTTCTTTGCAGGATCGAGTGAGTGTAGTTGGATTTGATGTTCCCAGTTCTCCAGAAGCAAGTTACAACAATGTCTACCTAGGGAACGAAGACGATGGGCGAGAACCACCATCACTACCTCCCCACCTACACCACACTTTGTTAAACCAACCTGCCGATAGCGATCCTTGTGCTTCCCTATCCTCACCGCAGAATGTTACACTAAATCACCTTTACATAGAGAACAGAGAGCCACCCCGTTCCGTAGTCGCTGTCGGAGTCACGCATCGTTTCCGTTCGAAATTTGTTACTGTCGTCCTCTACAAACCTGTTCCAAGAAGATGAAACTACACTAGACGATCTTTCATGATGACAAACAGTCAAACCTCATCTTGTTCTTAGCATTTTCTTTATCCGTGTCTTGGTGTCTTGATTATTTGTTTAGCAGAGTTGTGCTGCTCAAGTATAGAAATGTTTACACTATTTAAACAGCTGATTCAATCATATTTGAAATATAGTAGTAGTCATTTGTTTAGCATTAAGCTTAATGTTCCTCAAGTATATAAATGTTTACACTATTTAAATAGATGATTCAACCAAATGCATCATATTATTAGATCGACCTCGATATATTGGTGTGATTCGTATTCATAACATTGAGTTGAGTATAGTGGGACCGACCGACATTATGAAGTTCTGCCCATGAATCCTCCTATCTACTTTCTTTCACTTCCAATAATTACCAACCCCAGCAAATACTCCCTCACTAACTTCAGCAAATACTCCCTCACTAACTTCAATCATCCCAGAGAGAATTTACTCTTCATTATGAACAACTGTTGGTTTGTAGTTTCTTTACTGAATTATTCAATTCACACTTATGGATACATAAAATCCCATCAAGAATACACAACCAAACTCTTTAATATCTATAAATGACTAAAATATTTCATTACTCTCTCTATTTCTTCACATTAACTATGGTTACCCAATTCCCCAAAAGTAACCCACCAAATAATTACAAAAGTAGATGCCAAGAGATTCAATTTTTATCCTTTTTCAACCACTAAAACTATTAAACTACCATACACAATATGCAGTTTTAGATAACATATACTTCTTCCGTCCCATAAATTTAGTTCAATATACATTTTCGGCATGTCCTATTAAAATAGTCCAGTTTCTTTTTTCGACAAATTATTACAAATGTTATTTTTTGGGGACCCACAACTTTATACAATTCTACACACATCAACTACTCGTTAAAAATCGTGACAAAAAAATTGGATTAAATCTATGAATGAAGAGAATAATAAAATGGTACTTAAAAATCTTAAACCAATACTTTAATGAAATAATTGCAAAAAATTAATTATGGGTGTTTTTGACTTTTCTGATAATTTTTAATAAAATTGTTTAATTTGGACCATATATAGTTTGTCATTAAATGCGATTTATATTAGTGGGTTTTCTGCAAGTATTGGTATTAGTCACGGTGAAAGGTACTACCACTTAACTGATAAATAAATTGCTATATAAAAGGTATCATATTTAATACAATTTAATGAGTATTTAATATTCAAAATTTCTTATTAGGTAAGTTAGGATTACCCCTTTTTCCTTACAGCTCCTTCTAATTAATTTATATCACATTTTAGTCCCAAACATCTTCCAAATCTAATAAGTGGATGAAATTAATATCTAATTACGTACACATATTTACTACACTCACATAAATGCTCCTATAGTTCCTCCATAAATACAAATCAGAGTTACATATCCAATAGTATAGCAAAGCGAATCTTCTGTCCCAAAATGGGAAGAACACTCGGTGATCCATCAATCACGTCCCGCCACGCGTGCATTGATGGGCTCCCCCACCAATGCACGCGTGGCGGGGTGTGATTGGTGGGCCACCAAAGGGGCCACCATTTTTTGAGCCAGAAGATCTTCTGGCATAGTATAGGCATTGGGTATTCAAAATTGAGTTTGGATTTCGAATCATTTATCCGAGTTTTGAAATTGGTTGAATCCAAAACCGATTAAGTTATTACGGCCTTGAGAAATCTCAAATTTTCAGATATGATTTTAAAATATTGATTCTGATAGACCCGATATCCCTTTATAGAAGTGAACTACTATATGTAAAGAAAGATAAATAGATTAATGCAATTTGGGAGCTAAAAGTTGAGAATTTAAGACATAGAGTAGTAGGAATAGTAACAGGGCCCCTTAGTAACCTGAAAGCCAACAAAATCTACCAAGTATTATAAATGCATTTCTTGAATTTAATTTATTAGAAATATCTACGTTGGTAAGAAATCTCCTTACAAAAGAATTTGACTTTACTGCTGTGATAGAAATTCACGAGCATCCTCACCTTCCTCATCATATGTATTCAATTTATTAATATAATATTATAATTTAATAAATTGTATTTCATATTATGCATTGGCTCCTCATTATTAGACATTAAATATGAATTTACTGAATTTGTAAAACCCTTCCACCAACACAATCAAATTACCATTATTTGTAGTAGATAGCATTTATTTCTATGCAAGAAATTCACCTATTTAAACACCCTCTTTCATCTCATTTCTCATTAAACCCCTCTCTCTCTCTCTCTCTCTCTCTCTCTCTCTCATATCAAAGCCATGTCAAGAAATATTATCTGCATTGCAGTGATTCATCTCATTCTCCTCATCTCGCTTACGTCAGCGAGGCACATGCCGATCCTACCAAGCGCTCCGTCGACGGCGCTGCCGGAGGAGGCGGCGTATCAGGTGATGACGCCGTTTATGAACCACAAGCCGCGAGCCTTCCACCGCCGGGAAGTCAAGAACTGCAAGCCGAAAGGCTCCCGCCGCTCCTCCGCCCCCAGCCGCTACGTCAACTACCACACGTTCGGGTCGTCGTCGAGATGCGTCTCCGGCGGCCTCCCGCCGCCCAAGAAGCCGTAGACGGTCGTCCGGAGGCAGTTTTGAAGAATGAAGCATGCAAAATTATGGGATTATTAATTAAGACCGTTTTCTTCTTTCTAATATGTATATTAATTTTGTCTCTTCCTTCTATGTCTATAGAAAAAAGTTCTTTTTTCCTATTTATTTCTTCCTTTTTTGAGTGCTTGTTGTTGAGTTTCAATAATTAGTGCTTAATTAATCAGTGCGAAATTAAATCGATCTGAAATTCAAAAAGGTTTTTATGTCACGTAATGTATACACTACTACACGTCACACTCTTTATATATATATATTTAAGGAGTTGATGCATTTAAAGTGAAGCGTGAACTATGCATAATCCTTTATATAATTTATACATAATCTTTATATATTTTATACAAAAAATATACTATAATTTTACATTATACATATTTTTAAGTAGAAGGGAAAAAGTGTAAAATTATAATTTTTTGGCATAAAATATATAACGATTATTTGGCATAAAATCTACATGTGGGCGGTTTTACGAATATACAAACCATGGCGGGTGTTTATTTCTCCAAACCGTAGCGGTTCGGGTGAAGCGGTTAGCGGTCGGTTTGCGGGCGGTTTGCAGGTTAAATAATAAGAGATCACATTCTTTCGAGATGATAATATCGGAAGGCTACAACTCATTTGTTCATGAGACATACATCAACAAATAACAATATAAGTTAAGAAAACCAAGTTCTACATACAAAACATAATTTCAAAAGGAATGCAACCATCTGCATTCTAGATACATACATTCATAGTCTTGTTCACACTTCACATTACTCCCAAATCTCAAATACTGAGTGTTATCAATTCAAAAGCACAAATTTTAAAGTCAAACTTGGATTAATTTACACTTTGACCTCTACAGACTCGAGAATAGCACTTCGAGCCTCCGAAATATTTTGGTCCTTCATTAATCTCATATTCTTACAATTGGTCCTTCATTAGCATTCCCCATATTTATAAAATATTTACTAAATTAATTAAAATATTAATGAAATCAAATTTTAAATTAATTTATGTTGGGCCTATACAAATACTTTGTAAGTCACTAAATTATTTTGAAAGATTGTACTACTTTCCCAATAAAATAGACAATATAGTCTACTAGTAAAATTAAAAATTTAAAAGCTAAGAAAATGATTTAAGGAGGCGGGCGGGTCGGTTAACCACCACCCTAAAACCGCAACCCACCCGCCTTGGTGGCGGTTTGATAAAAATTGATCCGCGGTTAATTTTTCAAAAAAATAACCGGCGGTTACGGTTTTCGGCAGGCGGGTCAAGCGGGCGAAGGCGGTTGGACGGATTTCTTGCACACCCCTAACGATTATGCATAAATTATACACTCCCTCCGTCCCACCAATCTTGCAACATTTCCTTTTCGAATTGTCCCATCAATCTTGCAACATTTCCTTTTCGGATTGTCCCATCAATCTTGCAACATTACCTAAAATAGAAAAAAAATGAGTGGACCACATTCACTTAAACAAATGGACCCCACTATTTTTTAACTTTACACCACTACTTTACTTTTACACACACTATCTTAAAATCCGTGTCAAGCACCCCAATGTTGCAAGATTGGTGGGACGGAGGAGTATAAGAATTATGCATAGTTTGAAATTCTCACGTTAAGTGGTGAGTTCTCACCAAATTCACAATATATATATATATATATATATATATATATATATATATATATATATATATATCACAAATATAGTAATTTTATAAATGTCACGTATTAATTATCTTAGAAATGTGACGTATAGGGGTCTATACAGTCGATATAGAAAATTTTCCGATATAGAATAGGGGCCCTATTTTCTTTATATGACTTCTCTATGTCATATATGGTTGGGGTACATTTGAAACATCTTAGTCTAGTTACTAGAGCCGTACCATAAATCTTTGTCGTGAATTTATATCATTAAGATTATCGATTTTATATATTGTAAAAATGATATTTTACTTATGATTAAATATTGTCTACCTAATTTAGTAAATTATAAGGTTGGGGTAGATTTGTGTGCAATAAAAGTATTCACATACATGTTGTTGCATGCAGCAGAGTATAGTATTAAATTGGCATTTAAAACATACGCCGTAGATTTAATTCACATCGGCTGATCGGCGCCATCGAATTAAACACGGCCGGAAAGTGTACGTATAGCTCCAACCTGTGTATTTAATATCACCAACATATTGTAAATGTTTAAATAAATATTTCATTTCTTTAAAGTTAATTTACCGGCAACACTCGTGTGATAGTTGATCGGAAACACGTGCTTCCCACCCTCTCCCTTTACTGCACAATTTTGACCCGTTAAACGATCTCACACGAAACAAATAATCGAATACGAATTTATGGAATTATATTTATTTTTTAATGAGTATAAAATAAACTAGTGGACTCCAAAATAGCCCGAAGTCCACTCGATTCTTTTTTTTTTTTTTTACTTTCATAATTTGAGCCAACTCAACTCTAACTACAATCGGGCCGACATCGGGCCGGGCCGGGCCATTGGTTCAATTTTAGCTACTCTATTTATAACTATCACGGGCATAATGGTAACTGAGTTCTTGATTCCCTAGAAGAAACACACCACAATTTTAGTGAAAAGACATAAAAGTCCATGCTTTAAAAGTAGGTTGACAAGATTACCCTTCTACAAGTATCAAACTAACTGAGTCTATCATCAAGCTTGACCTAACTATACAAGTCATCTTCATGACATCCACGGCTGACGACTAGAGATGGCATGGATCTTGGGACCGTCCGGATCCGGGGGATCCGGATTCATTTTTTGGATCCGGATCTTAAAAAATCGGACCCATGGGCCTGAATCGGATCCTGATTAATTTTAGAAATTACGGATCCGGATCCGGACTTTACGATCCGAGATCCGAATCCTGGTCCGTATCCGCCAATTTTTATAATTAAAATATTATTTTATTATTATATCTAAAATATTATATTTATATTATTCTACTTAAAATATCACATTACATTATTTGTTGAGGTTGAAATACTTAACTAGTAATCTAATAAAGAGAAAAGAGGGAGGAGATTGAGTACCACTTTGGAAGTTTTTTTAGAGAAAAGATCATAGTTTTATAGATGATTGTAATATTTTTATAATATCATGAGTAGTTTGATTTTTTTTAATGATAGTAATGCTCTTATAGATTATCGTGTTATCGTAGAATTAATTAACTTAGTTAAATTTTAATTGATTTAGAATTTTTTTAATGTTAGCTAAAAAAACTTATGGATCCGGGTCTAGATCCGAGACCCTGTGGATCCAATGGATCTGGGTCTGGATCTCATTTTTTGAGATCCAATGGATCTGGACCGAATTTGGACTAAAGTAAAAAATCTCGGATCTAGACCGAGGAAGATCCGGTCCAAATCCTATCCATTGCCATCCCAATTGACGACTCGACTTTAGTGGCTCATCGTTGTGAGAATAAGGAGAATCCAATGGTGTGGAGAGAGAATATAGATTACAAGGCTAATGGTAATTATGATAATTGTTACTCCATCCATCCAATATTTCTGTCTTCTTTTTATAATTGGATTATTTCATTATTTCAATCCTTTTTTCAATCGAGTATTCGTGTGTGGGAGAATATAAAGATGTAGATGGATAGTAATTGAAAATAGGATAGTAATAACTTTTTAGCTCGATTAGAAAAACAAGGAGTACTATATACTCCCAAATTCCGCTAAAAGTGATTCAATTTCCTAATTGAGACGTTTCATTGAAAGTGTCTCGATCTAAATTTGGCAAATTTTAATATTCTATCTCATATTTTATTATCTTCTTTTCCTCTACTTTATTATTTATCTTTACTCTCTTCTTCTTTCCTCTACTTTATTATTTATCTTTACTCCCTTAAAAGTGCCAAAAATGAATGAACCATCAATAGCAGAACGGAAAGAGTAATATTTACATTTATAATCAAACAATTAAATGTTGATAAGTTAAGCTTAATTTGTGAGAGAATACAGAAACAGATTGAGTTGCGCTAAGTTAGATATAATAGTTTGATAGCTCCTAAACACATCATAGAAAGCATACTGGCTAGCAAGAGAAACAGCATCAACGGCTAAAATCAAGGGAAACAACATCAACCCCTAAACAAAAAACACAAATCCTCTGCATCAAAACTCCATGCTATATAGTCTTTTCATCAAATTATTAAACATATGGTTCAAGACGACCAAGAAATAACAATCCAGTAGTACATCAAAATTTATATAAAAATAAACAGAGATCCCAAACATCTGTAGAGAGAGAAGAAACTCACTCCACCACTTAGCCATGCGATCACCACTCTCCTCCCATGGAACCACATTGACACCCACCACGTTCAGTCTCATCATCCAACCCCATCAAACCCACGGCGAGACAGACCAGACCAGACCAGCCCGGCCCTATTACAAAGGTAACACCATCCGGGATCAGTCGAACAAGCCCGCCCTCGCCCGCAAGTGCTGCTTGAACTCCATAATATCTCCCTCCCACCTCGTCACAGCTTGATTCTCACACACCCATATCTCCTTAGCCACCTGGTTGATCAGCCTGAAGTCATGGCTAACAAGAACCAGCCCACCGTCCCACTCCTTTAAAGCCTCGGCAAGAGAATCAATCGTCTCGATATCCAAATGGTTAGTCGGCTCGTCCAGGAGTAGCATCTGCGGTTGCCTCCACGCTAGCCACGCGAAGATGACACGGCTTCTTTGCCCGTCGGACAAGTTCTTCATTGGCATGACTTGAGCTTTCCCCGTTAGTCCGAACCTTCCAACTATAGCCCTCATCTTCTCCTCCTCGTGTCCGGGATATTCCTTCATCATGTAAGCCAGAGCGGACATATCCATGTCGAGCTTCTCGGCTAGATGCTGATGGTACTGCGCGATACGTAAGTGGTTATGGCGCTTAACCATACCATCGAGAGGAAACAATTCGCCCGTCATCAGCTTCAGTAGTGTGCTTTTCCCTGCACCATTGGGTCCCACGAGAGCTACTCTTGAATCGAGATCAACACCAAAATCGATGTTCTTGTAGATGAGATTATCGGGGGTGTAGCCGAAGGTCACTTCCACAAACTGAAGAACGGGAGGAGGGAGCTTTCCGACATCTGTGAATCGGAAGACTAAAACACTATCTCTGACCACCTTCTGTGTGAGACCACCGCGTTCCATCTTCGCCAAAGTTTTTCCTTACTCTGGGCCTGACGGGCAAGCTTAGCAGAACCATGACCGAAACGGGCAATGTATTCCTTCATTGAAGCTATCTGCTCTTGCTCCCACTTGTACTGTTTCATCTGGTTCTCCTCAAGTTCAGACCGGGTTTGGACGTACTGGTCGTAATTTCCAGTGTAGATCTTTATTTTCTTGCTCTGCATGTGGATGATGTTGGTGCAGACTCCGTTCAGGAAATCCTGGGAATGTGAAACCACAACAAGAATTCGTTCGAACTTCTTCAACATCTCCTCCAACCAGACGCATGCCTCCAAGTCTGTGATCACATTAAAGTTAATGCTAAGATTATAATATTAAAAAGATCCACATAAAAAGAGAAGCATCAGATTTCGAACAACAGTTCAAAAGCATTGTACCGTATGCACTTAAAACCATAAAAATCAACCAACCAATTAGATAAAGAAGCCAGGTACTAAACGAAAGTGAAAACACCGTAATATGAGGTTTTATCTTCAGAGCTACAACATTGACTGAACATACCGAGATGATTCGTGGGTTCATCAAGCAACAATACAGTTGGATTCATGAAAAGAGCCCTTGCTAAAGCAATCCTCATCCTCCATCCACCAGAGAAGTCCCGTGTCTTCTTCTCTTGCATTTTCTTGGTAAAACCAAGACCAAATAAAATCTCAGCAGCTCGTTTCTCAGCAGTTGATGCATCCATCGCATCCAGACGCTCATAAATGCGTTCAAGTGCTTCTCCGCCACCATCATCCTACAACCACAATACAAGACGTGTAAGTACATTGAAAGACGCTTGTTTTATCAGAAAACTATCGCCTTTTAGCCAAAGCATATACCTGGGCAGCCAACTTTTCAGCTTCCCTCTCCAATTGCAGCCTCTCCTCATCACAACATATGACCGCCTCAAGCGAGGACATATCAGAAGCTTCGATTTCACTTGAAAGGTGATAAATATCCATGTGCTCTGGAATTGGAAGCTCTCGGTGACCTATTGCAGAAAGAAGAGTAGACTTCCCGCAGCCATTCAAGCCAAGCAAACCATAACGCCTGCAAACAGAAGCCATCAGACATTATATAATTGTTAAAAAGTATAAAGCAGAAAAAGATTTAATAATCCAGGAAACACAGCATACCTCCCATAGTTGAGTTCGAGTTCAGAGTCAACTATTAGATCGTGCCCATGGAATGTCAGGGAAAGAGACTCTATCTGCATGAAACCAAAATTAATCATTTACAAATTTACATTAAGAATCTCAATAATCGATTTACAAATTTGTAATTAAAAAAATTGATGCTTGCACGGTTAAAAAATGACGGTCTGTAAACATTATTACCTACAACAGAGCAGCCATTACAAGGTTGAAGTTATTGGATAGACAAGGCGCGCATCTAGGTGCACCAAGCTAGCAACAACAAACTAAACATGAGACACTACTCCATAAAACATTTGCATAAAACTCGGAGAAGCCATATTACTAGATAGTCGAAGTCGAATGATGCAAAAGCATAGCAAATTAGTTTCCCTAAAGAAATTCGATTAACTAATGGCTTATTCTTTTAAAACATGCTATCTTTTGGCAAATTTGAGCTCAGGTTTCATCTACCTATTTGTTACTTCAATTGGCGTCGTAAATCAGACGCAGCCGAATAGTATTCTATATTCTATCCCGGGTAAATTATGCACGCCTACATACAATTAATCACGAACTGCGCAAGATTCAACAAAGATGACGGATCGAGGAGTTTACCCTAATATCTCTAGACAGAGGATGCGAGCATAGAACTCCGGTACACGTCCGATCGGATATCTGAAGATCTCCGACTCCGCTCGCCAGACTATCGACTTTGCTACCGTTGCCGATCTCAGCCGCCTTGGATGAAGCGGAAGTTGCGGCAGCCTTGCCTCCTCTCTTGGCGGCGGCCGCTGCCTTCTTCTGAGCCGCCTTCTTCTTACTCGCATCGGACACCATCTACACAGCCAAAAAAACTCAATTCAATAGCGAAATCGAGAATCTAGACAGGAGAAAACTCAAGAAGACGGACTCCGAAGAATTACCTTGAAAAATCGAGGGTGTTAGTAAGAGATCTGGAGTTTCGCAAGGCTTCGTCTGGTCTTCGCGTGCGGCAGCGAGCTGGCTTTCGAAGAAAAATCAGATAGTCTGGGTTTAGGTTTGGGGAAATTGGAAGGTATATAGAGGCAGGTGGGGAGGAGATCCACGTGCCCATAAATCAACGGCCCAGATTAAACCTTGAAAGTTGAAAGTACGGTCTGATGGGCCTATTAAAAACTCGGCCTAATAAACTGCCGGCCCATTAAATTTGGCCTCAGTCGATATTGTCCTTCTCCTACAACCCCTGAACCCTCAACAACCACCGCCTCCTCCGGCGAGCAATCCGCCGCCCGCATCGCAGCCGCTGCCTGTACTGGTCATAACTCGCTTTGATCTAATTAAGATACGGTAATTCATGAGTTCAGTTTCTTAGCTTATCTCAAATTTCAAATTTTCTAATTTTGGTTTCAAATTTTGGAGGAATTATACTCAGATTTTCTAATAGAATTGGAGGTAATTCCTTTTTGTGTACTAGTTTCGTGTTTGATTCCATTTTAGCTTACATTTATTCGGTTTGCTACTGGTAGTGGAAATTGGGTTGAAGGCTTGAAGTAATGAATTGTTAAGCCATGGTTTGATTAAAAAAAAAAAGAAAGGGAGAAATTATTTCAATTTTTCACTTAATCTTCTGGTTTGGAATTGATGACGATGAAACAAGAGCCATTTGAATTGTCTCCCTCTGCATAATTTCATTTAGTTTTAGCCATCAAGAAATGCAAACACCATTAATTAGTGATGTTAAGTACCTGCTTTATCATACCAGCTGGATAGTTCAGTTCCTTTATAATCTTCGTTACAGTGAGAAAATCAAGAAATGGAAATATAATCTAGTTTATATGTAGTAGGAATTATTGATGTTAAGTAATTCATCGTACCATCGACATAATTTCTTGATAGTTTAGTTCCTTTTGATCTTTGTTATTGTGAGAACATCAAGAAATGCTTGTAGTAGGAAGTGTTGATGTTAAGTACTTCATCATACCATCCACGTAATTTCTGGATAGTTTAGCTCCTTTTGATCTTTGTTATTGTGAGAACATCAAGAAATGCTTGTAGTAGGAAGTGTTGATGTTAAGTACTTCATCATACCATCAACGTAATTTCTGGATAGTTTAGTTCCTTTTGATCTTTGTTATTGTGAGAACATCAAGAAATGCTTGTAGTAGGAAGTGTTGATGTTAAATACTTCATCATACCATCGACGTAATTTCTTGATAGTTTAGTTCCTTTTGATCTTTGTTATTGTGAGAACATCAAGAAATGCTTGTAGTAGGAAGTGTTGATGTTAAGTAGCTGCCTCCTCATACCATCTACATAGCTTCTGGTTGGTTTTCTTCCTTTATGATCTTTGTAAGTTGTGATGAAATCAAGAAATACAAACACCAGCTTCTTTATTTGTAGTATGAAGTGTTGATCTGCCTTCTCGTACAATCTGCGTGGTTAGTTTGATGACTTCATGATCTTTGTAGCTTGTGATGGAAACCAAGAAATGCAAATACCATCTACTTTATATGTAGTAGGAAGTTTTTTTTTTTTTTTTGTGGGTTGTGAGGAATCAAGAAATACAAATTCTATCTACTCGTAAGTCTTGATGATAAGTATCTGCTTTCTTTTTTGTGAGGGAATAGAAACGGATGACATTGTTGAAGAGATACGTGTTGAGACTATTCATATCCTTGAAGTACATCACAGCAAATGTTGTAGACCGGAACCACGGACGAATAGTTGCAACAGCTTCCTCCGTCGAACATTCGCTCAAAAACTCACTGGAATGTGGCCGTACTTGCAATGCAAAAGCTGCAGCCGTTGTTGGAGAAGTGCTGGCAATGAGGCTCCGAGTGGAGGGCCTTGAACACGGCCAGGGCAGAGGCATCCATGTCAACGTGAAGAAGGAGATCGAGAAGAAGGGGTTCCAGAATCACACAAAGGTGTGGGCAATTGTGAATGCTCTGAAGAACAACGGAGTTAAGCTGATTCTTGAGGACGACGAGAACGTTGGTATCGTCGGCTCCAGCTTCAGACACCGGCAAAGAGATGATTTCACAAATCAGAGGTAACCTTGTTAGTAATCTAGCTTTCATGTTGAGACTTGCAAATGGTATTGCATGAGAGATGATCATAGAAAAAATACTCCTTCCGACCCATTAGTAACGTCTTGTTTTCTTTGGACGGAGATTAAGAAAGTAGTGTTTTGTAATATATACTATTTGACTTTTGGATAGTTAATTTGTGTCTATACATTCTCTGTCTTTTTTAGAATTCTAATAAGAAATATAGGACGTTGCTAATAAGACGGAGGAAGTATTATATAGTTTTTTTGTGTAATAATGGAATGCATCTTTGCCATGGATTCTATGTATAAACAATGTGTATCCGTTATGTGTGAGTACACCCATGGTTGGATACTATGGTGATTGAACTCCTCCTGTGTTGTTTGCAAGTTAGAGCACAGAAGTTGAGTTTACCCAGTACGCACTTCGGTAGCGACTGCGGATTATCCTCGTAATCCAAAAAAAAAAAAATGCGTATTGTCTGCATATTTGAAGGCCTATAACATTTCTTTAATGTGGAAAAGGAGTTAAGCAAAGGAAGTGTCAATTGGGGTCATCATAATCATCACTAAAAACTTTAGAGAGAATCTTGATTCACTTATATTTGTATATCCAATTCATATAATTGGTATTTTATTTCTTAGAAGGTGAAAAATCATCAACCGTTATACGGAAACTCGGTTTAAACCATATAGAGGATGGATGGAACGTTTCGATTTGATTCTAGGCTAATAATGGCAGTCAAACTTCGTGCAAGTTATAGGAAGGAATAAACCAAAGCTATGATTAGGCATTAAATTATTTATCTATAGATAAAGACTTTACCCAATATATAAATATATCTAGACGATATATTATATATAACCCCCCCCCCCCCCCCCAACTCCACTCGATAGACCAATCTACCCCTAACATATTTTATTTACAACCCGAGCCACTCACTCACATGACACTACAGGCGTTAGGGTTCTCGTCGCTGAACATCTGCGGGGCATTGTTGGGTCCGTACGCATACGGGTTGTACTGAAACTGACCCGACTCGTACATAACCGGATACGGGTACGGGTACGGGTACGGATACGGATACGGATACGGGTACGGGTGAGCAACTTGGAACTGGATTTTATTCCCTTCTGTCTTTTCACCGCCGGCAGCCTTCTCCCCCACCGTTTCCGCCTCCGCCGTTGTTCTTCCCCTTGTTATCGCCGCCGGATTTCCCCTTTCCGGCGCTCTGATTCTCCTTCTTCTCCGCTTCCTTCTTCGGCGGCACGATCTGCACCTCCTTCTTCAGATGCTTCTTCATCGCCTCCACCAACGCCTTCACGTCGAGAGCGCCGGTCACCGTCACGACCTCCTTCTGCTTGTCGATTTTCATTTCTCTGTAACCTGCGGAAGTTAAAGCCAACCGCCGCCGTGAAATTACCAAATTGAAGAGATGACGGGGTTTCTAACGGACGGACGGAAAATTTCAGTTATTACACCTTTCGTCTTCTCCACGATTTTTCGCATTTTTTTGATGCAGCCTTCGCAGTGTAAGTTCAGCTTCAGCACCGCCGTCGTCACCGGCGGCTGCAACAGAGGAGAGAGAAAAATCTGAATTCGATTATAATTTTTTAAAAAATAAAATAAATAAATCTACGTGGCGCAGGATAAAATCGGCAGCCGTGGAAGTTAGCAAAAAATGTAAACACCAGATTTTGGAACAGAAAACAGCTGCATCGCCAAATGCGGCTAAATAGCCAGTGGTGGATGCTAAAATGCGCTCGTCGTGCTCCGATAATTCAGAAATTCAACCGAATCAGCGAGAGGGAACACGACGAGGGCTAACATGCGCGGACCAACCTGCAAAAGAGGACTAACGTACACGTTTTCCGTACAACGGAAACGACAAAAAAAAAAACTCATCAATTGCGTTCAGAGTTTAACGGAATCAGACATTAATGCAGGGAAGAGCAGGCGCACGATAAGAGATTCTGATCGGAAATCCAAAAATGTCGATACGAGATTCTGATCGAGAACAGTACCTCCTTTTGCTTGGCTTTTTTCTCGTCCGATTTCTCTTTGCCGTTTGCGTCGTTCGATTCCTTCTTCTTCTCTTGCTTGCCGCCGCCGTTGTTGTTGTCTTTGCCTTTGCCTTTCTCCTTACCGTCGCCGTTTTTTCCGGCGGACGGCGAAACCACCTCAACTCTTTTGTGCGTCTTCTTCTCCACCCTCTCCCGGATCTTCGCCGGATCCACCTTCCCCACCACCGTGATCAGCCCATCCCCTAATTTCGCCATATCCACGCCTATTCACGAACAACAAAACAACCAACTCAAATTCCAAAACCAAACCAACACGAAATTCATCCCAAAAAACGGTTTCAATTTCACCTTCGGAAGAGCGAATGCACTTCAAAATCTTCGAAACGCATCCGTCGCAGTGCAAGTCCGCCTTCAGCACGACGGTTACGTTTCCCTTCCCTCCTCCGCCCTCCTTCTTCTTCCCATCCCCTTCCTCCTCCTTCTTCTGCTCTCCATTGCTCTTCTTCTTCTGCGAAAATCCAGTAACAATCAGTGGAATCGAATTTAACAACATGCACTCTAGTTTAAAACGAAGATCCGCGCAGTTACCTCAGTCATTGTGGACGACTGACCTAATCTTCTTCCTGACACAAAATTCGGAAATCGAAATCAGAGTATGCGAGGCGAGTGCAAAAACTTGTCGAAGAAGAATGTAGAGAGAGAGAGAGAGGGAGGGGGGCCAGTTTCGGTTAAGTGGGATTTTGTACGTGACTGTAATGATCGAAGTCTTTCTTATTGGGCTTAGCGTTGGGCTTACTGGGCTTTACTAATATGCATCTGAATTCGACATAATTAAAAAAATAAAAAATTAAAATAAGTACTCCAATTTTTAAAGCTTACATTCAATTTCATTTCAATTGTTCTTCACTACCGATATTTAAAATATTTATTAATTATGTGTAAAATAGTGTATAATATTGAGGTCAACAAGAATATACTCCATCGATCCTAATAAAAGTATCATGTTTCTGAAAATTAAAATAAAATAACACAATTCACATATAAAAATTAAGCTTCTTAAACCGATATCCAAAAAAAATAAGATGATAATAGCGAGACAAATGAAATACTAGAGTATTATTTTAATTTAAAAATGAAAATGGATAAATGGAATGCGGTCGGAGATGTAAAATTGGATTGAGACGGAGGAAGTACAATTAAGTCTTTCGTATATATCTTGTAGATTATGTTATGTATTTACCCTTAACAAAATATGTGATTAGCGTACAAATTAAATTGAGGGTTAGCGGCTTACGTGTGTTAAAAAGAAAAAATAATCATTTTATCATTTGTGATTGATCAACTACCTATATCTTATAGTTAAATTATAAATTGGGGAAGTATGAATGTATGATAGTATGAAACCAAAAAACCTAAACAAGTACCCTTCTATTCCACTATTACTGTCTCATTTGGTTTCGGCACGAAGATTAAGAAACTTTATTTAAGTGTGTATTTTATGAGTTTAATTGTATTAAGAAATGAGCACAATTTTCGATGAGTGTTTGGTGGAAGAAATGAGAATTTATCCAAATTTTTGTAGGACCATAGTTGAGGCAATCGATTTTTTTTCTGTTTTTTTTTTAATATTGTATTTTAAGAAATAATCTTAACTTTCCAAGAACTTAAAAATCATAAATTTCAGAATATGGAGTGGAACGAAAATCGTGTGAGAGGTTGATTTATGGAGAGAGAATATGATAATGTGTGGATGAGTATTAAATAGGAGGGACCAACTTCATTTTTTATTTAAGAGTAGATTTTGCTATTTTAGGAAAGAGGACGGTAATAACGGGACAACCCGATTAGGAAAATAAGACAGTAATAGTGGAACAGAGGGCGTATGACATTATAATTTTGTTGATAATGGACTATTAGGCCCAATACTGAAGCCCAAAATGGGACGACATTGGGTCCAGTAGTTATTAGTGAAATTAAATGGAATACTGTACATGGACATATTACACATTGTACTACGTATTTGGCAAATTAAATTGTACCTCCAAACTCAAATTCAAAAAAAGTATTCTTGAATTCATCTACTTTTTAGATTAATTTAATAAGTTCAATTATTTTATCTTAGTAAACGAAGGGATTACGTTGAATTAATTTATTGTGTATAGTGTATTATAACATCTCTACACATGTTAGTAAATGTACTAGTATTGATACGGATGGATTTTTAAGTTATAAATAAGTCTCAAAACTTAAATTATTAATCAAAATTCGAGTGAGGTTGGCATCATTTAAAGTCGTGTATATTTAAAATTAGGTATTAGACTTGATTACGGTTCAGTATTTGAATTTGTTAAAGTGTTAAGAAAATATTTTAATTGATTTTATATAAGTCGATATAGAAAAACATTATTAAAATGTAAAGTACATATACATATTAGTTTTTGTTGTTTTGTGTGTGGAAAATTACTATTGTCACATAATTTATAGTTTATTATCGTGAAACTTGATTAGCGTTTACCAATATATAAGAGATATAGTTGAGCTATTTTTGTCAACACTATCATGTCCTATTATTGTGGAAGATTTATTTTCATAATCTTCCTTAATATGAATTACTAAATATACAACAAATTAAGTATAAATAAAACTTAGAAGTATAATATTTCTTCCATATAATTTGTTTGAACCTTTTCAAGAACAAGTTTATGATAATCTCAACTTTGAACGAGTAGTTTTCATCTTGACCTCATTCTTCTTAAATTTATCTTACATTTCTTTGAATTATACTATGAATTATTTCATTTTAATACCTATTTAGAACTAAATAGGTGCAACACTCATCTAGAAGTTCATTTTCAGATGTTTGTAGAAATCACATCTGAAACATAAAAAGTAATATCGCATGCTCAAACATATGAAAAAAAAAGAGTTGTTCTTTGTGTGGTTCCTACATAATTGTGACCGAAAAAAAACAATCCTCATCCAGCCTTTTGTAAGGCATACGATCGTAGACAAAGGATCGACAACAGGACCTATACTTTCCTGATTCGCCCAAAAGTACAGTAATTCTACTCCTCTCCATGTTCCTCATAACACGAGGATCACCTCTAACCTGTTCAATAATATCCTCCAATGCATATTCTACTTTCAGAAGAGGAGGAGGTTCTTCTGAGAGAGAAATAGCCGTCACCCTGGTGCGATCATTCAGTTTATTTTATGAAATATTTTTTGATTAAATTATTTTTCATAGTTATAAATTGAGTTTTCAAAGCATTATATAACCTTCATCTCGACAATGTACGATCAATATCTATCTAGTTTAATGATTTAGATTAATGTTATAGTTTATTCTATAAATTTTTATACATACATTTTGAATTCTATACAATTATGGATGTGATGTATATAGTTTTCTAGAAACCATCTAAACACGTGTTCTTGTGACACTAACTTATAAATTTAATTATTCTCTAAACCATATCTTTTCCTTATTGTATATTTCAATAAATAATAATAATAAATTTGCCAGATCATCACTTTGGAATCCAAAAGAGTAAATCAAGAACACTAATCCAACCCATTTCCCTTCCGTATACCAAACCCAGAAATCGCAGTGGTCCAATTTCTTCACCGCTCCATTCCAAAAGGTTTGTCGTCCTCTCTCTCTCGCTCTCGCTCCAAAAATCATTCTCGATGAGTTCTTCACTCGCCGCCGCTTACTCCCGCCTCCCCTCCGCCCATCTGCGGCCTCCCTTTTTATCCCATCTTCCCACACTTTTCAATCTCACTCCCACGGTCTAGTCTACATAAAAATCCTATCTTTATCATTCAAGAAAACGTCACTCTCAGCAATTTGTTTTTTTTGCTCTGTAATTATTAACCAATCATTTGTTTATTTTGCAGGTTTTGATTAAGCCCAGAAGATTTACATCAAGAACTACTGTAATGGCGTCCAAAGAATCTGCTGATAAAAACCCTGGTCTCCAAGCTTCCCCTGATGAGGCCACCAAAGGCTATTTCTTGCAGCAAACTGTAAGCTTTGATTCCCAATTAATATGTTTGCTGTTGAATTTCAAGAATTTTTGTAAAATAAATCATATTTGGTGGAGTCTTTGAGTCTTAATTGTATTATCAGGAGACAATTTGTCTTTGTGAAAATTGCTGGTTTGATTGATTTGTGTTTCTTAGGGAAAAAGTCCACAAAATCTTTAAATCCAATTAATGTGTGTGTTGTTGGATTTAAGAATTTGAATCAAAGAAATCATAATTAGTTGATTCTTAATTTTAATACTAGGAGATAATTTGTATTTGCGAAAATTTAAATCCCAATTAATATGTGTGTTGTTGAAATTTCAGAATTTCTATCAAAGAAATCATAATTAGTGGAGTCTTAATTTGACAATGTTTATCTGTGAAATTTGTTGGTTTATTTCTGTTTCTTATTGACTGAAAGGCCTATTAGTAGAATGTTTGGCTGATATGTGCTGTTTATGCATTCAGATGATTCGGGTAAAGGACCCGAAAGTCAGTCTCGATTTCTACTCTCGGATAATGGGGATGTCGTGAGTCCTCTAAACTTTCTTTGAATTTACGATATGGATATTGAGATGTGAAATTTTTCTTTAGATATGCTTTGAAGCTCCTCTGTTTTTGCTTGGTTTTTCGACTGTTACTTCTCTATGGATTGGAATAATTGTTGTTGCCTATCTCCATTTTTATGAATTGATTCCCGAACGTGTAAGATTTTGAGTTTTAGTATTAGAGTTCCTTATGTTTATCATGCTTATGAATAAGATTTTTGAGTTGTAGTATTTTCACAAGCCTAATTATGATAAGCTATAGTCGATAAATGTTATGTGTACGTCTCGTACTAATAGGTTTCACCTTGCTCTCTTGCTGCGAAATACACAAATATTTCTACCATTTCCCATCCATTATCCGACTCTTTCTCCCCTTAGTTTATACCACTATTTTGGCTCCATTTTGTTGCTCAACACTATAGTTTGAAATTTTTCGATTGTTTTCAACTGAACCGTAGCAGTAAATAATGATTCGGACATAAGATTTTACTTATCGAGGGATTTGGGAAACATTAAGGAAGCACATTGTTTGGTTTACTACCCATCTTCTATGTTTCTTTTTGTAATGAAATTGTTGCACGTAACCTGTGATGTTACTAAATTAAAAAGTTCAAGCAGTAGATGATTTTTTTTAAAAAAAATTAATATTAAATCCATGGTTTTAAAAAACGGTCAAGGCGTACGCCTCAACTCCCGCCTTAAGGCAAGGCGGCGGCGAAACGTACTGAGGCGGTCGCCTCAATGGAGACATTTCTTTCTTGCACCTCACGGCTGAGAAACGCGCCTTGTGGCTTACGTTCCGGCAATTTGGTCGAGGCGTTTCTGTTACAAAATTGGGCTTCAATTTATTCAATTAGGCTCCAATTCTGTTGAACCCAATATCTGATTAAGTCAAATTTTGAAAAAAAAAAAAAAACTATTTCCAAGTTCCAACTCCTGACTTCCCGCTATGAACTACAAACAGCAACTGCAAGCTGATTGTGATGCGCCCGCCGCCCGCTACTTTCGTCGCCGCTCCTCAAGCCGATCGTGTTGCGCCCCGGCCGACGCCAGTCCCTCACGCCGCTGATGTCGCTTCTCCTTCTACAACCGCTGCTTGAATTCTTAAATTGAATTGGATAGTGAAGAAGTGGGTTCGTGGGTAGTGGAATAGTAGGTACTAATTGGACTGATTTGGCCATTTGGGTAGTGGTAAAGATTGATGTTGTTTAATTTAATTTGATGTTGCACTCAAAACTTGTTTGTTGTTTCGAATTTGGTAGAAATTTGAGTTGTGTTATTATTATATACTCCCTCCGTCCCATTATTAATGTCCCACTTGCCTTTTTTGGTTGTCCCATTATTTATGTCCCATATCAAATAAGGAAATAAATGAGTGGACCACAATCAATCTAAGCAAGTGGATCCCACTCCTTTATACTTTTACACCACAACTTTACACATTTATCTCCACTATCTTAATTACCGTGCCCAGTCCCAATGGGACATAAATAATGGGACGGAGGGAGTATTTATTAGTATAAAAATTTGAATTTACGCCTCAGCTCGTTTCGAGGCTTATGCCTCGTGAAACCATAGAAAAACGCCTCGAAACCCGTTTAAGTTTTTTGGAACCTTGATTATGTCCCTTCTAAGCTCAATAATATTGAGGATTTTACCATTTGTTTGCATGATTCCGACGATTTCATAAGTTAGCTTTATTTATTATGTTCGGTATCTCTGTAATACAGGTTGCTTAAAAGGCTGGATTTCGAAGAGTTGAAGTTTACGTTATACTTCCTAGGATATGAGGTGAAATCACGAAATTCTATTCATAAGTTTTCTGCATCGATTTTGGTTGTTTGTTTATACGTGTATCAGATATAAGTGATAATGTCTTTCGACTCCTCTGAAGTAATTAGTTTACATGTGGAATTAGGACACGACATCAGCTCCGAGTGACCCGATTCAGCGCACGTCTTGGACGTTCAGCCACAAAGCTGCACTCGAGCTTACACAGTACGAGATAATTTTCATTAGATACATGCATGTTTTACAATATACATTCTTACAAAGTAATGTCTCATGATCTAACCATCAATTTGTAGCAACTGGGGTACGGAATCGGACCCTGAATTCAAGGGCTATCATAACGGGAACGCAGATCCTCGTGGTTTCGGTATGTCAAAAACATCAAACCCGAATTAAAATCCTCGTGGTTTCCATAATCGGAAGACTCTAAATTTATTGTTCTGCTTTCAGGGCACATAGGCATCACCGTCGACGATGTGCACAAAGCGTGCAAGAGATTCGAGAGTTTAGGGGTGGAGTTTGTGAAGAAACCCGACGATGGTAACTTCAATTCTTTCATTATATGAAATAATTTTCATACATAACAAGCATGTGTTCTTGTACTTTTAGTTATATACAATTTCATACATAACTAATCCTTTCTTTGAATTCCATTTCAGGAAAGATTAAGGATATAGCATTCATCAAGGATCCGGATGGCTACTGGATTGAAATCTTCGACACCACGACAATCGCCAAAGCAACTGCAAAGGCATCCGTTTGATCTCATCTCTGCGTATCCGGTAACAATTCTACTCTTTTTGCATCTTAATTTGTAGTTTGGATGATTAATCGTACGCGATTTTTCTCCCAAATCCTTTCAAGAACCGAATCTAAGGCTTATTAAATTCTCCCAAATCGTCTCCCACAACTTTCTTGATGCATCATTCTAGCACGAACAATGTTGTACTACTATCTTTGTTTGAATTATGAAACGCGAAGCTCACCTTCCATGAGCTCGTGCTGCTTCAGGTACTCGTGGGAGACGATGTTTTGCCCGTGTTCGTGAAGTGAATCGAGCGTATTCTTCGATTGAAACTGTCAAAGATGTTGAGAATTGAGAAACAGAGTATTGCTCTGTTTTGTTCTGTTCTTATGAATAAATGTTGGTCTTAGACATAATGCTTGGTGAAATTGTCTCTGAGTTAAGCGTGTTTGGACGAGAAAGTAGGGGGACCCGTAAATTATTATTATTATGAGTATTATTTTTTTATGTTTTAAGATAAGAAGAGAAGCTATGGTTGTCCATAGAATCAAGTGCTTAAAAGATAGTGTGGGCCATAAATAAGATATGTGTTTAATCGATGTGGGAGATGGGAGAGGAGACAATTTTATGCTTGCTTGTTTGGACAAAGGCTTGAGAAATTGTTCTTTTTCCTTTGAATCCAACATGCGTGTCACAACAAAAGCCAAATCGAACACTTTCTTCTTCTTCTTCTGCTGCAATGATTTTCGTGTGTCAGAGTTGAGATTGGCCCTCTCTCTCTCCTCCCTCTTTTTCTTGACTTTCTTCTTTAACCTTAGTACTTCACTAGATAAGACATTCTTGGAAAAATTAAAGAACCCATCCAAGGTTTTAAAAAATCCAATTGAGTCCCGCCTCGAGGCGCGTCTCGAATTGAAACGGCGAAAAAACGCTTTGAGGCTTACGCCTCAGTTCATGCGCTTCTTCTGAGCGCCTCGTTCTGGCGAGGCGCGCCTTTGAGGCGGTTCCTTTTTTTCATTTGGGCCAAAATTCGAATTCTTATGAAATTAATGTAATTGGGCTTAAATCCAGTTACATTAATTAAATTTTCAGTCAGCCCAACCCAAAATATTTAAATTAGAATCAAAATTGAGTAGAAAGCAACATGAATTGTGAATTGCATTATCGCGCCGCTCCTCCTTGCCGCCGTGAAATTTCATTCTCGCGCCGTTAAAATCGTGAATTGCATTCTCGCATCACTCCTCTCTGCTGCCGTCGCCAAAACCGCCGCTGCTCCTTCCTGCCGCTGTTGCCGAAATCGCTATCGCTCCTTCCTACCGCCGCTGCTGCTCCTCCCTGCCGCAGCCGCCGAAACCGCTGCTACTCCCTGAAATTAATGCTGCTTCCAGACACCCGTTATTAGTGATGCTTCCAGAAACGAAGAGGTTATATTAAATTAGACATTTCTTTATGTGATTAGTTGCCTAAAGTTTTATTAGATAGTTGGGTATAATTAATTATTTAACTTAATAAAATGAAGAGATTAACTATGACCTAATAAGATTCATTGTATTCTTCTTCCAAAAAAGACGTTTTGGCCACCAATTCCCATTTATTTCACTAAAAAGTTAAAATCCTAGTTTTGGAGAATATTGAATCCCATGTATTTTGAATGTGAGAGTATATTGGACTTATGTGTTATTATATATTTATTTGGGGAAAAAAATAAATTTATGCCTCAATTTTACGCCTCATTCCGTTTCGAGGTTTACGCCTCGTGAAACTATGAAAAAACGCCTCGAAATTCGTTTATGTTTTTAAAACATTGAACCTATCTCCTTGTCACTTCCATATCCATGAATTTCATCAAATTAACATTGTTGTCGACACCAAAATTGCAAGAAATTAGGCATGAGATAGAATGCAATTGAATATGAATGTAATTTAGAGTTCCAAGAGAAATGAATTTTAACGAAAAATGATAATGTAGTGTGACATTATTTGATGAGAGTGTATAGTCGCATGTAGTGACATCACATTTTGGAGGTTAATTGTATCATTTTGCTGTTTCCGATAAGGATTCTCTCTCTACAATTCGCTCTCTCTCTTGTGAATCTCACGCTTTCGCCTGTCGTACTCCTGCAACAATATCATTGTACAGTTGACGAAATGGAACGATTGGATTCCATTTTCAATTATTCAACTCACACAAATTAAACAAAATGCAGCAAATATATGTATATATATACACATATATATATATATATTAATTAAGAAAATTAAGATAAATTAGTCTCACAAGGGAAAAAAAAAATGAGAGTGTAATTTTTTTTAAAAGAAATAGATCTAGTAAAATGAAATAGCTAAAATGAAAAACGAGAGAAGTCGAACAAAACGGAGGGTGTATATAATAAATTTAATCAAGAAATGGAGAATCGATAGTCGTCACAGCAAGATGCAACCACAAACATACGTCTTAGTCATGACTCATCCATAGAAAAATTATAATGATTGAATTGAGAGAGAGAGAGAGGGAGTGAGAGAGAGAGAGAGTCAACTCGAAGGGGGACCCTTAGAAAAAATTGATAAGCAAACCAATCTTTGTGAGGTGTCGTGATAGACGTCTTAAAAACGACGTTGTTTTGAATTTTTTTATATCTATCGACCCTTCATTACATAGGAATAGATTAAAAAATACTTTTTTCGTTCCATAATTTTTATAACATTTTTTTTTCTGAACGTCCCATCATTTTTGTAATATTTTTTAAAATAAATAATTATTACAAACACAATTTATTTGAGGGCTCCATTTTTCTACTCACAACTAACAGTTTAGTTTCTTAAAATTCCGCGTCTAAAAGCTTTGTTACAACAATCATGGGACAGAGGGAATATAAATTAGGTGTATTTGAAATGTATATTTTAAACTAGAGTAAGCGAAATTATAATTTTCTTAAATTGTAGAAAAAAAATCGAGATTCAATACGAATTTAGGGAACAACTGCATCCATCAGTATTCCTTGGATCCGCAAATGCATGCACCTAGATACAGTAGTCAAGCTTGCTGTTGTCCATATATATATATATATATGTCTGTATGTATATATATTTGCATGGCTGTTTTATTTTATTGTTTCTTGAAATCACACTGAGATTTTGATTTCGTCTGTCATTTTCTCTCTCTCCAACCATGCAAATTTAAAAATAATGCCGTACAATATTCATTTTTTTTTTCACGTTCAAAGTCTTCTTATCTTCCCCTTTTTTAAAATAAATATTTGTACAAATTAAATTAATTACACTTCTTAGAAGTTAGAACCAATGTGTTATCATCGTAATTTTAAAGTCTACAAGAAGGTACAATGACGTTTACATTAGCAAATACTAAATAAATAAATTAGGTCAAAATACAAATTATTTTATGTCCAAAATAAGGAAATAATTAGCCATTTTCGCAATTTTGCAATGAACAATGATAATTATCAATACATGTGAATATATATTAGAATCGGAAAATATAATAATAGTGTAATTAAATAAACATGTTCGAATACAAAAAAAAGCTACATAGGCAAAATTAATTAAACCATTAACTATTAATTTACAATCACTAAACAAAAAAAAAAAAAAGAAAATTTTAATCCCACCATTATCCATTAATCAAAACAAATACAAGAACACCAGGAAACTGCAGTCTTGTCTTTCTGCCATGTCCGAATTCCGACCACCATGCTTCTTGAAATCCGTTACAAGGACTCAAAATACTTTCGATCAATCAAAGGTAGTACATCCCCATCGCCCCACCGTAATTCCCATCACCGGTAAACAAACTTTCACCGCTGCCTCCCGCGGCGGCGCTCGCAATGAGCTGCTTCACCTCCTCCAAATCATACTCCAACTGAATATCTCCGACGAACCCACCACGCATCTTCGGCTCATCAATCGAAAAAACGTTAGGGTTTTCCATAAAACCCTTGAAAAACGCATCTTGATCTTCCTTCTTCACGAAAACCTTCCCGCCGCCGTAGCTTCCGTCGGAGGAGGAGCAGCTCGCCGCCGCCTCGTTCGCGCCGAACACCAGCATGTTGTCTTTGATGGGATAGTAGGGGTTGAAATCTCCCAAACTCTCGTTGTGGGCGTTGCAGTAGAGGGAATTTTGTTGGCCTAAGTTGGCGGCGGCGCCGCCGAGAGGTTTTTGAGCTTGATCGTGGAAGGTGGTGTATAGGTGTGAGAAGTTAGAGAGAGATTGGGGTTGTGGGATTTGCGTGTGAAGAGGGAACGAAAATAGTGGGAGTTTTGTTTGATTTGAAGGGATATTATTTATTCCTAAGATTTTCTTCTTGAGCTTTGTGTTCCAGTAGTTCTTGATATCATTGTCTGTTCTTCCTGGTAATTGAGATGCTATGATAGACCACCTGCATTTGAGTTCGAATTAATTAATTAATTAACAAATACATTATAATATGATTAGGTATTAGTTTGTTGCTTGAACATGACATGCAAGAATTGAATTTAATTGTTCAAAGATGGGATTTTTCAAGTTAATTTATATCTTAACTCAGATGGGCTTTCTTGAATTTGATTTTTTATAAAATGGGAATCAAGAAAAAGGACTTAACATTCAAGAAAAAAAAAATATATATATATATATATATTAAAAATATATGGTCTTACATGGCATGTTGTTCAAAGGTAGGATTTTTCATGTTAATCTGTATCTTAAGTCAGATGGGTTTTTCTTGAATTTGAATTTTTGTAAAATGGGAATGAAGAAAAAGGACTTAAAATTCAAGAAAATGAAACCCTTTGAAAAAATATATATATGGTTTTAATTTAATTTATTACCTGCTCCCAATGGTTGCATATAGTGTGCAGATAAGTCTGTCTTCCTCATCAGTATACTCCCCATGCTTAATGTTTGGCCTTAGATAGTTCAGCCACCTCAGTCTGCAGCTCTTCCCACATCTCTTTAGACCTAGAAAAAATAATGAACATATTTAGAGAGGGAGAGGGAGAGGGAGAGAGATAGAGAGAGGTGTAGTTTTAAAAGATTACCTGCTTTTTGTGGAAGAGCAATCCAATTACCAGCAGAGCCATATTTGTGAATAAACTCTTTTAGCTTTGCATCTTCTTCAGGAGACCAAGGCCCTTTCTTCACATTAGCCTTATCACAGCAAGGAGCTCTCCCCATCTCTCTCTAACCCTCTCTCTCTCTCCTCTCTCTTGTGCATATAATGTTGTTTGCTGTTGAGAAACTTGTCCCACTTTCTCTCTAGTTTTGACTTGGTGTATGTGTTGGCTTTAGGCCTTTTATTGAGAAAATACTTTGATTAATTAACACAACTGTGGAAAGTCATTATTAGGTAGGTACATTTCTTGTCAGAATCTTAGTCTTTTTAAATCCTATAACTAAGAAGCTTCATTACAACTAATTCCATCTTAAATCTTACCCAATCGTAAATTAAATACGAGACTGTAACACGATACGAAAAACATAATTAAACCCTTCAAAATCCCAAAATAAAAAAAACCCTACACATTTATGTAATTATAGATATGTATGAATATGCACAGTAAAAAGGCTGCAGAATGTAGATCAGTAAATAGTAAAAAACAGTGGTGGAATAATGAATGAAGGATCCTAGTTCTCTACTGTTTATAGGATTTGCTAATTAACTGCTGACTGATTGAAGAATAATGATTAATTACCATGACCCATCTTTTTTTACAGTTCAGGTGGCTCTAAATATATTCTTTTGAATTGGCTTTTCATTTCTTTTTCTGTTCTTGAATTGTCACACAATCCCAGCTGTTTTCACCAGCCTATAAATTAAAGGTGAAAATTGGTCTTTGCACATTGGCTAATCCATTGTGTTCTTATCCAATTTTGAGATTTATTTAATGTAATTAATTAAGATAATTTATAAATGCAATAACGGATTTGAGTTGAAAATGTAACTTAAAAGTAATTGAGTTACCCAAATGAGACAAGTGTCCCTTGACTTTGAGACATTGGCGTAACACCAAGTTAAATCAATGGTTGGCTAACTAAGATTGGAATTTTTTAACCACAATAGTTTGGTTAGTTAATTAACCAACTTTTATGAAAGTCCAAAAATTTGACAGCAAGACAGCAGGTCTTATGTGCCCTTAAATAGCCTACTTTCAAATATTTAATTCGAAAATTAAATTGTTATGGAACCAAAATCGGATAGTTGGGGGACTAATAAAAATCCGCAAGTAAATAAAAGTTACATGACATGAAATATTAAAGTTGCAAGATCAAAATTGCAACTAATAAAAGTTACTAGAGCAAATTTACAATATTTGGTATTCTATGAACATAATCAGTTACGTGAATCGTAAGTAAATGAAAGTTATAAGACTAAAATTACGACATTGAAATTACAAGTGCAAAATCGCAAGTAAATTAACAGGTATAGAACAAGACTCGTCAATTTCTATCCCAAAATTTTATTCCCTCCATCCTGCTTCACTCATCATGTTTCTTAAAATAAAAAATAATTATTACATAAATCCTACTTTTTCTTTATTGGACCCATATAACTACCACTTTTCGTAATTTTTGTTCCAAAAAAAGAAAAAAAACTTAGTCGAACAAGACAGAGGGAGTGCTTGATTTACTACTCATTCCGTCCCATTGATAATGGCCCATTTATATTACAACAGGAGAATTAAGAAAATAGAGAAACTGATAAAATAAGAAAGAGAAGATAAGTGAGATGATGAGAGAGTGATGATAAAGTAGTTGAGAAAAATAATAAAATATAAAAATATGTAACATTTTTATTCTATTTTTGAAAAAAAATCATTTCAAATAGAATAAATTGAAAAAAAAAAAATCAGTATCAATGGTATTATTTGATAAAATATAAAAATAGAAATTAAGCCAATGTGGTGTCGGCTGTCCACAGGGTACGAGTGTCAGCAGTTTTGTCAGCACTCGCATTGATTACCTATTGGCTTGCGCAAATTTTTAATATCGGTCCGACAAATTGACCGTTGGTTATTACACCTTCTCCGTCCCATTATTAGTGGCCACTTTTCTAATTCGAACGTTCCGCTATTAGTGGCAGCGTCCTAAATTAGTAAAAAATTAATACTACCTCCGTCCCGCTATTACTAATTTAAGACGTCCCGCTATTACCGACACGTTTCCTTTTTGGAAATACTACCTATCATCTTCCTACTTTACCATTTATCTCTCCTACTTTTTCTTACTTTATCATTTTCTTCTTACTTTTATCATCTTTTTCTCTTACTTTATCATCTATTCTCATTCATCTTTTCTACTTTATCATTTACCCATATCTCAATATTAATCATCTACTTTCTTAATTTCCACGCCGAAATGAAACGTGTCGGAAATAATGGGACAGAGGTAGTACTATCTTTCCTACTTTATTATTTTATCTCTCTTACTTTATATCTACTCTCATTATTATATTCATTTCTCTCTCCTACTTTATCATCTTCTCTCTACTACACTTTCATTATCACACTCATCTCTCTCTCCTCCTTTATTATCTACTTATCTCTCATACTTTATTACATATTCCCTTAATTCCAGTGCCGAAAAGAAAAGCGCCACTAATAATGGGACGGAAAGAATATTATTTAAGAAATTAGGGTTTTTTTAATAATAATAACATTAATTTTATCAAATCAAATCAAAATCAAATCACCATCAATCCATTTCCATGATGGGGGTTAGTCAGATCGGGTTGGTGAATTTCTGGTTCTCTTTTGAATTTCACGTGGAGTTGGTGCCCATCGTAATCGGGTCGGGTCGGGCTTCATCAATTTGGGCCGCGCCCGACCCATTTTACCGAGTTTAAAGCGTAAATTAATTGAAATCCAACTCTTTTCCGATGTGGGATAATTTTTACAAAACAGAGCATATCATTTCTATTGTTGATTTCTTTCACTATAAATGTTTAGGACGTAATATTTGACATATTTTCCGATGTGGGATGGTTGGGGATGATTTCTCATTTCTCACATTGAAGCGAGGCGATGATCATTCGCTTGTGTTTTTACGAGTTTGCCTTCCATCCACCTCTTGAGCATTTCCAACGAAGCTTTTGGTTGATCCATTGGAACCATGTGGCCAGCATTGTGAACCTTAAGGAAAGCAAGAGCTCCATAGCCCTTCTGCAGGCCGGCCTCCGCCCCGTCGACAGTGAACGCCGTCGTGGCCGCCGCCGCAAACTGCTTCTGCCCCGACCACTCCATTGCATGCACCCATCTTGAATTCCCTATTAATCAAAAAATCATGCAATTTTTTTTTCACTTCTTGAAATTTGTTCAAAAGGGAGTGTTAATTGATTTTTTTTTTTTTACCAAGCCAATTGCAAATCAGATCATATTCCCCTGCATAGATGAGAACTTTGATTCCATCCTCCAACATTGAAGGAATTCCCACTTCAAGATTCCTCATCCAATCCGTGATCATGGCTTGATAAACTGTGGAGCTGCATGAAACAAAGTCTATGTCTCCAACTCCGAGCGCGGCGTGAACCGATTTAAGGCTCAGGAACTCCTCCATGTTTGAGAAGTCATAGCAGAGGTCCCCTTCACACTTCTTTCTTATATCATAGTACTAAAACAAGAAAAGATCAAAATTTGTAAGGAAAGATGATGCTTCTGTTTATGCTTCATTATTCTTACATTTTTACCCCCAGAGAGATCCACTATCCGGTTGAAGATGTGGTTGCAGACCATGTAAGCAGCCAGACAAGAAGGCCCACCATCAGCACCTAAAGAAAGGAGACAGAACAACAAACAAGAATTCATATTTCACATCAAGAAAATTCGGTTTCAACATTAGATTATGACATGAAATTGGTACTACCACAGAGCTTGATCGCTTGTTCACAATCTGAAACCGTCTTGCTCATCTTGTTGTAATCCGATTGCTGGATCAGCTTCATGTCCAACGCGTAGTCAGTATACGCCCTGTACTGTATCTCCGGGTTCGTTAGCCCGTTCCCAATTGCAAATCCCTAACAAACATGAAACAATAGGCTTCAAAAACATGATTTCAACTTTTCAAACGGTGGTGAAGGGAGCAACTGATCAAGATTGTTGGTATGCCTTTAGGTTAATGTGGAGGCCTTGCTTGTCTTTGTTCCCTTGATGAACACGAGAGGCGAAAGCCGGGATATAATGCCCTGCGTACGACTCTCCGGTGATGTAGAAATCATTCTTCAGAAACTGTGGATGTTCCTTGAAGAAGGCCTATAAAAGAGAAGCTTTTATCATTAGTGAAACTTACTACAAACAAAAATTCTACTCCCTCCGTCCCGCTCCATGTGACACAATTTTCATTCCGGGCGTCCGTTTCATGTGACACACTTTCAAAAATGAAAATAACTTTTTAAAAAAATCATAAATTTTCTTCTACTTTATCAATTATCTCCCATATTTTATCATTTCTTTTTCCTACTTTAATCATTTATCTCTCTTATTTTATTATTTATCTTCCCTACTTTATCAATTACTCTCTCACAATCTCATTATCTTCTCTCTGTTACTTTATCATCTACTTCTCTCTCAGACTTTATCATCCACTTTCTTAATTCCCGTGCCGAAAAGAAGTGTGTCACATGGAGCGTGATGGAGGGAGTAACTAGAATAATAGAATCTCTACATGGAGAGGAAACTAACCTGCAAGAAGTTGTATAAATCATTGCTAACACCCTCCTCATTATGCCTGATATCTTCATCATCAGAGCTGTAGCTGAAGCCGGTTCCAGTCGGCTGGTCGACGTAGATGAGATTTGAAGCCTACGTACGAAAGAATCCGAATCAAGAAATGCTTACAAGTTACAAGTCCAAGAAGGGGAATCAGACTATTAGGATTACACACCTTATCCCATCCATAATCATTCCATGCTAATGACATGTTGTCTGTTATGTGGAAGGGGCCATTTTCGTAGAACAGAGCCAGCTCACTGCTGCAGCCTGGCCCTCCGGTTAGCCATATGACTACTGGATCGGCTTTGCTGTTCCTCGACTCGAAGAAGAAATAGAACATCCTGCAGCAATCATCCAAAGAAGATAAAGCTCGAAGTTTCTCTACTTGAAATGAGCAAACAAGCATGAATCACAGATTTTTTTGGCCTAATTTGGCATTAATTAGGCTTCATAAACAGAATTATGAATAGATTGAGTTTGTTCATTGAAAGGATGTCACAGTTCATCGATGGTTAATTATAGTTCTGCCAATTAGTGCAAATTGTACGGAAAATCATCAAGTCGTGAAATCTACATAAATTCTTGAAAAATGTTGGCAAGTATACGAAACATAGCAAACATTCAATTAACCACTAATTAATAGAATGAATCAACACCAACAAAAAAAAAACATAATATTAGTCACAACCATGTCAAATAGACCAAACGTAGCAAACATTTAACATTCAAATAACTGCACTGAAAAAAAAAAAAAAAAAAAGGACAATCTATGGCACGAAAGTGTACTAATTAATAGAAGGAATAAATAGACAAAGAACATAATGTTTGTCACAATCATGTCAAGTAGACAAAACTCAGCAAACATTCAATCTTAAAATTTACGCCCCGAAAACAAAGAAGATAAAATCTATGGCGCGAAAAGAGTAATAATTAATACTCCCTACGTCCTGTCCGACTTGTTTTGTTTCTTTTGGACACGAAAATTCAGATGAGTGGGTAATTGTATGTAGATAAATGGGTGATATATGTAGATGAGTGAATGATCTTGTGTAGAAAGGTAGATTCCACAAAGAAAAAGTATGAGTTTTTATAGTAATTATTTTCATTTTTAGAAAACAAGACAAGTTGGGTGGGACGGCTCGAAAATGAATATAAGATAAGTAAGGGCGGACGGAGTAAAATGAATCAATACACAAAAAATATAATACTCCCTCCGTCCCATAAATTCAGTCAGTATTCCATTTCGGGTTCTTTTTCTGGTAAATTTTTGAGGGATTTATCAATTTATATAACTGTACCGACATCAACAATTCTTCTTAAAAACCGCACCGCAAAGAAAATAGATTATATTTATGGAAATGATGGAGTACTATGATTTACCAACACTCATTATTATCCTGCAGCAAAAAAACACACACATCAAGTATGTGAACAATCATTTCAATTATTGATTTATTTCCATCAATCAGAATTGCAGCAGCGTGCAAAAACACACAATCCAGAGGTGAAAACAATACTCCGCTAGATTCAATCCAGCATCCACCACACGCGCATACCACGTGCCGAGTGGGGCCCGCCTAAACACACACACATACCTCGCGTCTTTAGTCTGCGGCAGTCTGTAATACCCAGCATGATGCCCTAAATCCTGTACGGAAGCACCGGAATCCACCACGAAGGGGAACCGCACCGGCTTCTCCACAATCGGCGACGCGCCGAGCTCGAGGCCACCGTCCTCTCCGCCGCGATGATTAACGTCGAGGTTGGGGAACAAGTTGAGCGATCTGATGAGCCTCTCAGCTTGAGTTTTGGGGAACTGGAAATTGGACGAGAATGAAGTGCCGAAGCTTTGATCGTTCATCTCTGCAAATGAAGCAACCGCAGAAACGAGAAAAACGCAAAGTAAATACGAAATGCAGCGGCTTAAACGGAGCGACGAAGCCATTTTTTGCTAGTTGAAGGATTACGAGATTGAATGCAGAAGCAGTTATTATGTGCAAGTTATATAGAGAGAGGGAGAGAGAGGGAGGGAGAGAGAGAGAGAGAGAGAGAGAGAGAGTGTGAGGGAGGTGGAGTGAGAAATGTGCATTGTATGCGTGTGTGGGATGGATGGAAGGGGCATTTCGGGTATTTTTCAAACCACTTAATGTTAATTTTTTTTATTTTTGTAATAATTTAAATGGTTTATAAATTTAATTGCTTAAATAAGCTTTTTTTTCTAGTATGTTATAAATGAACGGTGAATTGGAAATTAGGGAGCAAATTTAATTAGTGGAGTGTAATTAAAGTACTAAACATCACTTAATATGTCATAAAGTTTAATTTCTAACTACTTTTTTGGCGACAAAATAATATTTGTGTGGGACCCAAAAATGAAGTTGGAGTTGATGGGGGTATAAAGATAAAGTGTGTAATAAAATACTAGATTATGTTAAAAGATGAGGTAATGTTGAATGATGGGATTTCTTCCAGAAGGAGGTAAAGTTTGAAACATTAATATTTTCAAATATATATATATATATTTGTTAATTAAGTACTTGTATATAAATGTATTAAACGCAACAAATTAATTTAAAAACTTATAACACAAACACTTTTATTATAAACGCTTAGTTAAATTATTTTCCCAAACGAGATTAGACTTATTGATTGTACAACTTGAATAGCGACATTTATTACCGGAACAAATCTTAAATATGAACATTATTCCGCAAATCTCGGAACAGATGTTGCTCTTATGATTATTTTTGAAAAAAACAATGTGATTGGTCACACCAACTACCCTAATCTTTTCTACTGCTATTATGATTGTTCCAAGGTTAATTAAAATAGTAAAAGTAAATGTTTGTTCTCTTATGATAATAATTGTTCAAAGTACATGAATTTAAATCTCACCGATCTTTATGTATCATGTGCATATCAAATATAGCGGTTGCAGATTTCTTTCCATTATAAAAATAATAAAAAATCACTTAACTATCATAATATATACATATTATGATAGTAGAACGGATGTAGTAGTAAATAATAATTTATAGATGACACATATAAATCAAGTTAACAAAATTTTAACCCGAAAAAGAAAATCATACTAAATATACAATAAAATAAAATACGAGATCGAGATACTATAATCTCTTAATAGATTAATGGGACTACATCCAGAGGCGGATGTAGGGGTGGGCTGGGGTGGGCTCCATCCCAGTGCAACCCCGGTCCAGAAACTACATTTACCCGATCCAAATTTATTTTTTACATATTTCAGCTCACCCCAAATCAGTCCAAATGATTTACAAATTTATTATAATTGAAATCCATTTCAACACAAATTCTAATTCGCAAGCCCAAATCCCAAAATCTAATTTTGACAGCCCCCATTTTTCGTGTCGATGCCGAATTTTTTGTGTAAATTTTACGAATTTTTTTTTCGTATTTTATGAAAATTTAATATATTGAAGCGAATTTAAAAATATATTAGTTCAATGGCCCAACAGCAACTAAATTAAATAGTCCAACAACAACAATTAAATTAAATGATCCAACAAGTCAACAACAATAATCCTATACAACGAGAATTGAGATATAATTGAGAGGATATTGAATTAACGACACTTCAGAGGACAGAGGAGGGATCAAGGAGCGAGAGTTAAGCAGACCGTATCCTACGCGTCCGGAGTCCTTACTCTTGACTTCCTTATACTCATTGTTACATTATATTTTGTCTAAAAAAATTTTTTCGGGGGCTTCGCCCCCGAACCCCCAATAAATCTCGCATCCCCCATCTATAAATCCTAGTTCCGACCCCCCTAGTATACATTTCTAGATCCGCCCCTAACTACATCACTCCCTAAAATCGTGACATATTACTTATTTCTTGCTAGAATCCTTTTCTTCACGAAAATTGTGGGGCTGGGAAATTAATAAAACAAGAAATGAGTATCCAACCGTAATAAAAGGGAGACTAAGTTGTTGCTTACAAGGAATGAAAAAACCTTTCAAAAATCGATCCAAGATTGGTGAAGTTGTAGCCGTAAAGCAATGAACTCTCACCTTATAGTGAAAGTTTAATCCCTTCACATTTTCTATATGCATAGTTGTTACATACGTAACGTATGACGTAATCGTTTTTCCTCGTCGTAAAAAAAATAATAATAAAAAAAAAATTATTATGGTAGTTAATCCGTATTTTAAGAATGCAAATTTACGATTTTATGGGACGACTTTTAAATTTCTTAAAATATATAAAGAAAATTCGGGATCGGGCCTTACGGGCACCCTAGACTGGGCTTATTTTCTCGATAAGTCTTTGGGCTTCTTTTGGGCTTCATTTTAGACTTATATATATTGGCCCATGATAGGTAATTGTCTATATGGGCTATTTTCAGCCCATGGAAATGTTGACATAATAGTATTAATTCATATATTTTTTAAAATAATAAAAATAAACAACCTCAACTATGTATATTAATTTTAAAAAAGAAAAAGAAAAAGAAAGTAAAAAACTATTGTAGTTGAAGCCCACGTAGAATATTCTCAGATCATTACAACCTTGATTTTTGAAAGCGACAGACTAATTTTTTTTAAACCAAAGTCAACTGAAATAATTCGAATTTCTTGACATTTGAAAAAGTTTTGCAACTTGGCGATTTTTTTTTTAGATCATGCGTGCATGCAATTATACGAGTTATAGTTGACTTCTGCCAGAGCAATGTATATATTTCTATATGTATAAATTCAATGGTGTCTTCAGGGTTCTTGAAGAGAGCCATACCTTTCATTGTATATAATCAAATAAAATAAATATCATGAAGACATGCTTGTTCTTGATTTAGAGCATCAATAATGGTCTAAAATATAAGTAGAATTGAATGATTTATGCTCCACACCTACTAATGATACTCATACTTGGTAGAGTAATTAGTAAATATGTATGTTACACGATACATGCATGACGTGTATTCATGATCAGATAGAGAGATTTTCTTATATAGGGGGTTGGGAGGGTCGATCGATCCTTTGGCCCCGGGAATTGCGCCTTTATAAGGGTTGAAAGTCTTAATTCAGCCTTTGTTTTTTTTCCCCCTTCATTCGAGCCTCTCGACTGCACAATTTCTTTCTCATTTATATTTCAACCCTCTAACTAAAAACTTCTAGTTCCGCCATTAGTGAGTTGGACTGACAAGAGCTCGTTGCAAGCTTGCAGTAACGTGTAGTTCTATTCAAAAGCTTTTCAGTTAATCCTAACGTAAAATTCTGGATCCGCCCCTGTTTTTAATATTACGGTCACATATGAATTAGTAATTTTTTTTATCTTTTTCTTGATTTTATAATATTGATTTGAGGTCAATGCTCCGTTTATATATAGAATATTTGGTACATGTAATTCCGTGATGTCACTTGTCACATGAGTCGGTTAATTTACATATATAGGTACAGGATGAGAAGACTCTGTTGGCACTAAAAACTAAATAATTGACCTAATTAAGACTAATTCAAGTAACACCTTTTTAATGTTGGTGTTCTCTCCCTTTGAGCTTTGCAAGAGACACTTTCATAAGTACATGTACTATCTTACAAAAGTCAGTTCCAAGGGTTGTCCTAACAAATTAATGATAATTCTATTATCCATTATAAATATGGCAAAAAAGTTTGTGTGGTTAATATATTAAATTATACTCTGTCGTCCCACTATTGTTGTCTTTCTTTTCAAATCGAAATATTCCACTATTATTGTCCAGTTCCAAAAATCGAATATAATTTGTGGAGCACAATTAGTTTAAGTAAGTGGACACCACCATTTTAATACATATTCATTCACTTTCTTAATCTTTGAGTCAAACAGTAACAAGATAACAAACAATTAGGGGTGTAACGATCTGGTTCGGTTTTCGATGCATTTTAGGAACCAACCAAATACATAAAAGTGGTTCAGTTTGGTTCAGTTCGAAGTGAATGTAAATGTCAGAACCGAACCGAATAGCTTACAAATGATTCGGTTCTGTTCATCGGTTCACATATTTATTTATTTATTTTTAAATTCTAAACAAACAAAAAACTTGGTCAAAAATTAAACTTGGTATTCTTACGTGACAATTAAAAAAACTAGTGTATGAGATATGTTTAATTCGTGCATGAGAACTCATATTTTTTACGAACCTATAAGTATATGTTTGCTACTCGTTTATCATCCTTGTGTAGATTACAGTTAGTTTTGGTTCAAATCTTGTCATAAAATATTATTTTTCTTGACCTTATCATATAAATGTCGACACATTCTAATATAGGAAAGAAAAATAATATCTTATAGGAGTATAAACTATTGGTCCGATTCGGTTCGATTCGCTGATAAATTTTTGGAACCACGAACCGAACCGTTTATAAATGATTCCTAAGAAAATAAATTAAATCATGCCTTGAAATCAAACCTAACCATATTTTTCAGTTCGGTTTCACGATTCGGTGCGGAATCACTTACACTCCTCGTACTATTTCTCTACGGTTAACGATATTCGGGTTTGATTAGAGAATCTGTTTAGTCATACAATATTCATTTTAAAGTTGGGAGTACATGTGATTACATGTTATTTTCTATCTACATGTGATGTAAGTAGATCTAAATGTTTTTCCAATATTAAAAAATGCCACGTGTCGGGCTTTCACTTGTGATCATCCTATTTTGAAGGTTATTCGGCCAAGTGTCAAATGTCGTATTAGAAAAAATATTAGATTCTGTAGGAAATTAATAATTTTTATTTTTTATTTTTATTATAGAGAACAATGTAGAAAATTGAGATTTACTTGCACGTGAAATTCATGAGAAGTAGTTGTGTAGGATTGTAGATCCCGTGAACCACGCCACCAAATTCATGGGATTAGTCGGTTTTGTAAGAAAACGTCTAGATTTAATTTAAATAGCTCGTTTTCTTTGAATAGCGATTACAGTGGCGGATTTAAAAGACGTGTCGAAATCATCGACTTAGAATTAAATACTTCTTCCGTCCCGTTATTACTGTCTCCTTAGTTTCGGTACGGAGATTAAGAAATTTTGTTAAAATGTGTATTTTATGAGTTTTAATTGTATTAATAATTCTTTTTTCATATATAATTTTAATTTTAATTTATTTTATTATTATTATTATTATTATTATTATTATTATTGTTTTTTAATCTCATCTCGGGATTAAAGATCCGTATGTAACTCTTAATTAGGGGTGTCGGTCGGTACGGGATCGGGATCCCGATCCCAAAATAAGGCAAAATCCGATCCCAATACCGATCCCATAGCGGTATTGGGATAGCGGTATTTGGGACGGTAAAATTGGAATCGGTATTCGGGATTACCGAAAATCCCGAAAATTGATTTCCTTTAAAAAAAAAATTAGTCCTTGCTAGCTTGAAGCTTCTAACCTAAGACATTTAGTAGAGTGAATACTAACTACAATCAAGCAACCAATGATGCTACATATATCCTTGTTAGGAATTAGGATGTGTAATTTTTTTTACTAATTAGTCTAGACACGTAAGTCGTCACAAAGACATTATAATTCATAAATATAATCTATAAATTATTAAATTATATTTATAGTATTCTACTAGAATATGAAATATAAATATTTCATGTGATTTACTAATGTAATTATGTATATATGTAATGTAACTAGTAAATTAGATATAAATAATATCTAAAATATGAAATATAAATATCTCAAATACGAAAGCGAAAAATCGAAAGTCGGAATCCGAAACCACACAATTGCATTCTAGTTGCTCATAATCGGTTAATCCTAATTCGGTAAACTAATGTCTAGGTTTCTACAATTTTACTTTCTACTTTCTATTTTCTAAATTCTTGTTTCTTCACAAATTACAAGACATGTTTAAATTTTAACTTATGATTTACATTTTGTAACATAACATAATAACTAATAGTGAGAGAGTCAGAGAGAGACATAGTTTGACCTAATTAATCTAACTAATATTTAACATTATTATTTCATATTAACTTATTATTAGTTAATATAATAGTTGTTATAAATTTTAATTATATTTATAAGTGTATAAATGTATTAATTATTTCATAAAAATATCGGTATTTCGGTAATCCCGAGTTCGGTATCGGTTATCCCGAATCCCGATTACCTTACGAAAATGAATCCCGATACCATCCCGTATCCCAAAAAATGGTATTTCGGTATCCCAATCCCGAATCCCAATACCATTTAGACACCCCTACTCTTAATGCTGAAACTATTGCAACATAAAATAAAAAAATGCAAAGTGACCCTTAAACCTAATGATTTGCTACCTGCCCTTTGATTATGCTAATTAAACACTTTGACTAATGTCGATTTGTGGTGCCTCTCACGCTTATAAATCTCCTTAAACATGTTGCTCCTTGGTGACTTAGTAACAGATTCAGAATCTATGATCTGGAAGTAATATTTTTACGGGTACCAATATATAATTTTGTAGAGCAAGATAATATTTTTTTCATAAAAAATATAAGTAATATTTAGAATTTGAGGGTGCAGTTGTCCCACGTGCAGTCCTAAATCCGCCTCCATACCTAACAATAAGTGTGGAGACTGTCCCCATGAGATGACGTATTGGTCAAGGTGGGTGTCCCGAGACCGAAAGGTCATGGGTTCAATTCCCACTGGACACGCTATGTGTATCTGTCACCTTAGGGTGATTTAACTTTCCTGTGTGGTTTGCAGGTTATTGCACAGGAGCGAGGTTTACCATGGCAGCTGCAGGTTCTTCGTCATAAAAAAAAAGTGTGGAGACGATTTTGTGAATAAAAAATATAATAATTTTGAATTTTATGAATGTTATTTAGTTCATAGTATTCAGAATTTACATTTCGTTGAATTTTCAAAGCATATTTGGTTTAAAAGATGGAAAAAAAGGATATAAAGTGTCGATGTTTTTCTAATAAAAAGCCCATTCATACCTTCCATGCCACACATACCTTGATGACACCTACTTTTTTTACATGACCAAATTGTTCAATAAAATATTTAGTTATATGATGATGTAAGATGTCACTCCTAATTCTCAAATTTCGTACACATCATATAGTAATTTAATAAATATGGCCACACGTAGAGACCAATTCGAACTAAAATATTGAATTTATCTATGATGGTGATGTTTCTTATAGCCATCTTTGTCAAAAATAAATTCTTAGGAATATTCTATTAATTTCTACCAATATTCTATAGTCAATGTTCTTGATTTGAGATCGTCTCAATTTTGAAGAGCAATAGTAAAAAATAATTAGTGGGACTTTATAAAACTAGTCATTTTGGATAATAACTAAGTTTTTATTGCACTCAGAAAAATATAAGTTTTATAATCCCTTTTACAGCGGGTTGCGAAAAACGTATTTAATAAATTCACTAACAACCACTTATTCGTAGGATTCAATAAGCCAACAAATGACCAGAAAAAAAATCGATCGCAACCATAATATTACTGCCATCTAATTGAAATAGTCAAATATACTTTTTCGAATTGTCCCATTAAAATTGTCTAGTTTTCATTTTTAGCAAATTATTACAATTTTTTTTTTTTTGAGAGACCCACCAACTCTACATATATCAACTGTTTTCCTTAAAAACTGCACCGAAAAGAAACTATACTATTTCAATGGGACAAAGAAAATATTTTTTTTATTTTAAGTAAAATAAATAGTGGGAAAATTAAATTTCTTACATATTTATAGTTAGGTAGTGGAGGAGTTGAGACCACATGTATCCCCAATATATCGATGCTTTTACCTACTATATAAAAGGGAACTTTCTATCAAATGAAATTGGATGGTCTGTATTTATTTCACAAACGATTCTCTTATCTCCACCGTCGAAATATTCCCTAAAAGCAAATATGTAAAGCAACTACAAGACAATGGATGGATAGAAGAGAATCACTATCCAAATAGTGAATCAACCAAACAATCATTTAGTCCAAATATAATGTATAGTCATTTCTTCAATCTAATCTGAATGAAAGTCCGAGTTCCACTAACGCCGTTATATATTGGCAATGTAAAAATATTAAAGCGCCCATTATACATTTTTAAATATATAGCAATGGGTAATCTTTGATACTATCTTTGTTTCGTTTAACTTGTCTTGTTTTCCTTTTTAGGTTGTTCATGTGATTAGTCCTGTTTTTTAAAATGAAAAATAATTACTACAAAAACACCTACTTTTTTTTATGAGTCTACTTCTCTATACATAACCAACCACTCATCTTAATTTTGATGACGAAAAAAAATTAGACAAGTCAAATGGGACTAAGAGAGTAATATTTATTAAATAAATCATATATCTCTCTTTCTCTCTCTCTCTCTATATATATATATAATACTCTCTCTGTTCCGTTTCAAGTAACCCGTTTCTTTTCAACGCAGGAATTAAAAAAGTGGATGATAAAGTATGATAGAGGAGTAGATGATAAAGTATGAGAGATGAATAGATGATAAAGTAAGAGAGAGAATATTAGTGTGAGAGAGAATATTAGTGTGATTATAAGAGAGTAAATAATAAAGTGGGAAAAAGAAATGATAAAGTAGAAATAAATGATTAAAATATAATATAAAAATGATAAAGTATAAGAGAATTTAAGATTTTTTTTTAAATTATTTCTATTTTGAAAATGAATCAATTGAAACGAGATATCGGAAATGAAAAACAGATCACTTACTAGAGAGCTTTAAATGAAATTTTTAATAGCTCCTTTCGGACACAATATTCTTGACTTTATGTCTAAAAAAGGAAAGGGAATCACGCACTTCAATAGCTCGGCTTTAGATTCGGCTGCGCCGAGCCGTCCTCAGTTCAAACCGTTTTTTCCTATTAAAACTATATTTTACTTCATCCATCCCACTACAAACGATACGTTTTTTTTTTGGACGTGAATTAAGAAAATGATACTCCCTCCGTCCCATTATTTATGTCCCATTGGGAATGGGCGCGGTAATTAAGATAGTGGAGGTAAAAGTGTAAAATTGTGGTGTAAAAATATAAAGGGATAGGGTCCACTTCTCTTTAGATTGATTGTGGTCCCAACTCATTTATTTCCTTATTTGGTATGGGGCCTAAATAATTAGACAATGCAAAAAAGGGACATAAGTGTTGAGCATTCAATTAATGTGGACGGTCCCAACCCCCCCAAATTTTTAACCCCCAAAATTTCTCCTCCACTAGTTTTAATTAGGAGGGAGTATTATTTAGTGTAAATTATTTAATTTTTTAATAGTTAAATGTGATCCACATAATTTTTATCATTTTAGGAAATGTATTGTTTCTAATGGAACGGTCCAATAAGGGAAATGTATATTTTTATTTCACAATGAAAAGATCTGCAACCGTTTGAGTTTTATCGACCACAAGTTCAAGAATTTGCGAAATTCCCAAATTTTCGGACAGGAATATAGACTATACAGTCCAAAGTAAGAATAAAGTCTAGGCCCTTTGGTGGCATCTTTATTTTATATAAAGTTTTCTTAACACAAATTTATAACTTCACCGTAATACAACTATTTTACAATTATTTAAGAATTATTCTTGGAATCTATGTTAAATTACAAATAAAAAAACAATAATAAAAGCCATGTACAATAGTTTGGCATAAATTCCCCAAATAAAGTTACTTTAACTGAAGCTTACTTTCAATTAAATTATCATGTTTCAAAAAATTGAATAATCACATCAAATTTAACGAAAGAAAACCCACCTTTACTTTTTAAGGAAAGTATTTGGAACAAGACAGCAAGCCTCTTTTTTAGCTGCTGGAGAGGAGATAAATTATTACTCTATTTATAGTTAATATTTACAACTTAAAAAAAATCATAGAATATTTTATAATGATTAAACAATTGAAATTAATGAATTTTGAATTTGGAAAAATGAATTTATTTTTTTGGTTGAGCCGGTGAAAGAGTTGACTCGGCTGGCTGGGTGACAAGTGGTGATGTGAGTGATATGGAATCGTCTGCATGTGCGTAATGCGCCTTTCAGTGGTCACGGTTTGCCCCAAACTGACTCGGTCCCACTCTTTCAAATTTCATTGCGGAGTTGTTTCTCTATCTTAAATTGTGCACTCGAGCGTGAATTATATAGTAAGAATTGATAGATTTGTAGCTCATCAATCTTTTTAAAACGAATTCACGGGAGAATGAAAAAAGAAAAAAATTATTCAAAATAGAATTGTGTTCAGGTGAAAATTCGTAAAATTCTTTCGTATTTATTTTATTGCAAAAGACAATGGTGTTTCCTTAAATATGTTGCAAAAAACATATGTATTTAATTCGCTCTGAGTGTGTCTTGACAAAATTTTTACATTTCTGCTAATATGAAATGTTTGAAATGCTCTTAATGTGCATATAATGCTTAATTTTGATAAATTCACAAGCATTACTGATTGTAGCTCACATTTCGATTCATTCTCAATTCTTTAAAGTTCACGTTTTCTTCCCATTCTTATTTAGCGTTTTAGATTTTGTCTCGTTTTATTTAGTAATTTGATTTTGATACTAATATTATTAAAGATTTAAGATCGATGGAGATAAACATGTTAATTTTGATGGGAGGGATTTTCATGTAATTTTTTATAAAACATAAGAGTGGTTTTTGCAATAAAAACGAAAATAATTTACACATTTTTATTTAACACATGATATATATGTTATATATATATATATATATATATATATTCATTTTCCCATAAATATTTACTAAGTATACTTCATTAATAATTGCTTGTTAATTGTTATTGTTATTATTATTATTGTTGGAGTTGAACTTTTATCTGTTTTTAGGTTGAGCTAGGATGAGGAAGAATTCAATTACTACTTATCTGTCAATATAGAGGAATAATATATTATGTAGGTATATTTATTGTGCCGTCGAATCTTCTATTTGTGTTTAAATGTGCGTGTATATATCTGTCCTTTATAAAGTAATAAAATTAAGAATATTGTAGGATACAGTTTTTATTTTTTTTCTAAACAAAGTAGTTCATATAATACTTCATTTGTAATTAAAAATGACACATTTTTGAAAATGGTAAAAAATTATATGAACCATATTTAACAACTAAAAAATTAAATAATTTACACAATATAACACAATTTTCTTGATTCTCACGTCCAAAAAAATACATATCGTTTATAGTGGGACGGGAGGGAATAACATTTATACTCGCTCTTTTAAAAATGATGTGTATACAGTAAAAACTCTTTAAATTAATATAGTTGGGACGGGAGATTTTATTATCTTAGAGAGATATTAATTTATCTATAAATTAATATTTATTAATTTAAAGATAGTTTTAGACCTGAACGAAGTAGAATGTATAGTTAATCTCTAAAAAATACAATGAATCATTTGACTACATTTGGGAACAATAAATTAAGTTCATTGTTTCAATACAATGAATCGTTTGACTATTTAAAAACAATAAAATTAAGTTCAATGTATTTTTGTTAAAAGATATTCAATGTATAATGGTAATAGTATATATGGAATGGAGGGATTACATATTCAATATATATATATATATATATATATATATATAATCCACTAGAATCATATTTCAGAAAATTGTCATAGTATTTTGGTAATTTAAATGATTATTAATTTATGATTCGATGAGACCATATATTTACATTAAAGTTTTCTGAAAATTATTATCTTATTGTCTTATTGAATTTGATAATTTTTTACACTATCCGAGTTGGGACAGAAAAAAATGTTATCTTAAAAATGTTATTAATTTACCGAGTATTAAATTACGGAGGTTTTGGTTAATAGAAAACAAAAGTGATTTTTGCTAATACACTATTTATAGACAATCGTGTAATAAGTAGTACAAGGATTACTCTAATATTGCCATCTCATTTTTTAAAATTTCTGAAATGCTGACACATCAGCATATGGTCCCCACGGGTACGGACTTTTCCATCGCGCATATAAATCCTCCTAAACCTTCCACGCCCCAAACCCTCGCTTTCATCACCACGTTTTCCTCTCAACTTTTTTCTACTCTCTACAAATACCAGGTGAATACATTTTTCTCTCACTTGGATTTCTAGAAAGAGATTTTTGTTTACCGAAATTCAGCGCCAACCACGACGATTAAAATCTGACATCCGACAGATAACAGATCAGAGAAATCTAGATTTTGTTCGCGGAAAAGTGTGCATTTCCGTGTTTTTTACCCGAGGAATTGTAGTTATCTCTGACCAGGTTGTTTGGAATGCCGCCGCCGGCGGGCGTAGCAGCAGCGCAGGGGGATAGGACCGCCTTGAAACCGATGGTGGTGCCGGCCGTGATGCAGCAGCCTCAGCTGCCGATGATGACGGCGGCATCGGAGGCGTTCGCCAAGGACGCCATTATAGCGTGGTTCCGCGGCGAGTTCGCGGCGGCGAACGCGGTTATCGATGCGCTCTGCAGCCACCTGACGCAGCTGGAGGGCGGCGATGCTGCGGCATACGAATCGGCGTTTGCGGCAATTCACCGCCGGAGGCTGAATTGGATTCCGATTCTTCAGATGCAGAAGTACTACTCGATTGGTGACGTCAAGGCGGAACTGAAGAAGGTGGTGGAGAAGAAGAGATCGGAGAATGAGGTGGAGACCGAGAAGATTGAGGAGGTGGCTGACGGTGGCTGTGCGTCGGCGATCAATGAGAAGGAGATGCAGAGAGAGAAGGATCACGAGAGTTCGTTGGTGAGTAATGAAAATGGCGGAGGCGAGGTCGTTGATGAAGATTTCTCGTCGGAAATTACAGATTCAGGTAATTTATTCGATCTTCAATCATCCATAAATTTCTAAATTCAAAATCCATTCTCGTCTCTGTTTCTCTTCAAAATTTAAGATTAAAACTAATTTCATTTCAATCCACTATCAACAGATCTTTAGTTTTGCATTCAAACTGTTGCTTGCATATTTAAATTTCTCTGAATTCCGTGATTAAAGTGAATTCTACTTTCTTCTCTGTTCTTTAATTGCGACTTGGACTGCTATCCACCACAACGAATCTAGAATTTCCACGAGTATGTGGTTCTCTCTAATTCCACATTTCACTTGATTTCACTATCAATCCCAAATAAAATGAAACTAAACTTGTTGATTTGTCTTCACCAATCACACCATTAGTTCAATTTTAATGATAAAGCCATTAACTGGCTTTATTAGTCACGCGTTTGGTCATCAAACGAAACCTGACATTCATCAATTCACATCTGACAACTTAAAACCAGATCCTGCCAAACTGCTAATCATATCAGAATAGTGTTTTTCCCCCTTCTCCCCGGTTAAACCGGTTGTTGTTTTTCATGTACGGTTTAGAGAATCGAGGATATGTAAGTTGAGGTATAGTTAGTTGAAGACTGTGTGGAACAGAGCAAATTGATCTAATATTAAGGTCCACCTGGAGATGCGTGAGGTGCCACTTAAATTAGTTTTTCTCATCTTATTTGATGAGGGCGGCGAAGCAGTCTCAACCGTCGATCCTTGGCGCAAAGCGTGGCTGCGTCTAGTTGGCTTTGTCTCCTTGTGGTTGGCCCACTGCTCCCACTCCCTCGTGGTATATTCGGATCCCTATGCTGCTCTGTTCCTTACTTCTAGATTGGGAACTCGGTGTGTTAACTCGTTTGCTAACGAGTCAACTCGCATCCTCTAAATTATTTTGGGTTTTTGGGTACTAGAAAAATGACAAATCTCCGTAAGATATTTCGAGGTGAAGATAGAATATTATTTGGTGATTAAAGAGATTCCAATTGTGGCATGGAAGAGAGAAAAGTTGACTAATAAAAGTTGTTATTTGATAGGGAGGAAAAAGACTTAAAAGTTTATGCCCATTCAGTGCTCTAGAAAAGGTGGTTGGCATTGCTTACTTTTTCTTTATTTTCTTTTTTTTTTTAATTTGTCCGCGTGTGTTAGTGGTGTTCGGTACGGCAAATATGTGCCACCGGATCTTTTTGTTGTTAGCAAAAAGCTAAGAATGTCTCAAACGGCAGCGAAAGGGAAATGATGTAATGCTTTTGTTCTTATTTTTTATTTATGTGACTGAAAATTGCATAATAAACTTAATAAACCCCAGCCCCCTTATTTTATTTGGGTTAATGGAGCAAGGAAAATAGAGTCCATGAGATACATGAGGGAGAAAATGAGAAGAAATTAGCAAACTTTTAATGCTTTTTTTGGCATTAACAATGCCTTCGTTAGTTTCAAGAGAAATGAAAGGTTCTTTAGTGAACACAGAACGGTACTAGGGATGGTTATTGTTGGCTCCGCAGATTGCAAGAGCAAGTGGCCTGCAAATATTTGGTGCCTAATTTTCTCCAAAAGAGTCAATTGAGAATGAGTACTCCCTCCGTCCCATATAAAACGTTATGCGTTTGACTTTTGTGTGTTAAGAGAGAGTGGTGTGCATGTGACCCACAAAAAGTAACTTTTTGTGAAATAAATTTATTTATTTTTTAAGTGTGGGACAACATAAAATAAAATACAAGACGTTTCATATAAGACGGAGGGAATACCACTTTTGGTTAATTTTGGAACACGAGGTACTTTTTATAGACTGTCTAGTAATTCTACAACATTAGATGCAGAGTGGATGCAGTAACCATAAATGGCTCCCCTTTTAGTTAGTTCGTGTTTGGTTATTTAATAGGTTTGATTCAAGATTGGTTGGTATTTAAACTAAGCTGCTGCCATTAATGAATGGCTGCATGATAATTAGTTTGATGGCATTTTAATTGCTTTTGGTATGTGGGCATGCCTTGTTCTCTCTCATGCCTGCTATTTTTTGTTATTTCCAATGATAATTTTTTAGTATTTGTATCACCATGCATGAATCATCCTTCCTTTACTCCACATTGATTGTCTCCCACGGTTATGTCACTGGATTATAATATTTTCGTTTCCGTTTTCGATATTTCTTTAGATCATTTTAATGATAAAGCCCATATGGTAGCTCTGATATACATCCATTATAGGAAGAGAAGCTTTTATGAACTTGAGCCAACCACTTATACTAGGGAATATTTCCTTCACTTCTAATACAGTTAAACTTCGATAAAGTAATATTCGATAAAGTAATAATTTCACTAAGATAATAATTTATTCCGGTCCCGATATGGGTTAATGCACTAAAATAATGTTCGATAAAGTAATAACCTCGTTAAATGAATATTTTTTCTGGTCCCAAAGTTATTACTTTATCGAGGTTTAACTGTATTTGTTTTTTATCATTCCACCATCAATCCTCTCCGATACGAAATGCAGGCTCTCAAGAAGTGCAGCCCTTTTCGGAACACGTCGAGATTTGCTCCAACCACGAAGAATGCGAGGCACGTCGTGCTCAGATCAAGATGACTAAAGGTTTTGTAGCAAAGGAGCCAGTGAAGGGGCATATGGCAAGTCATTTCTCGATCGTTTAAGACGTTTATACAGCGAACCGCTGCAGGCAGAATAATTGACGTTTTTTTTTCTTACACACTGCAGGTGAATGTCGTTAGAGGTCTTAAGTTATACGAAGACATATTCACCGATACCGAGTTATCTAAACTGAACGACTTTGTCAATGAGCTTCGTGTTGCTGGTCAGAATGGTGAACTCTCAGGTGGATCCCGTGATTCGTGATTGCTTTTATACTTAAACTAGTTGTTTCCTTTTGGGGCAGAAGTTTTGAGATTGTAAAGAGGCATCCTCAGTAGGTTTGTTTGAGAAGGTTTGGGCATTTAATGTTATTCTATACATGCCTTCCACACATACCATTTTCTCCCAATAAAAGAAAACACTGAATCTCTGTCTAATTCTTAGCTGCAGTTTGATTTGCAAAATCACATCTTTGAAATGAAATGCATTCATTCTTTGATCTCTACCCTGTCTAATTTTAAAATTTCTTACTGGTTTCAGGAGAGACCTTCATACTATATAACCAGCAGACAAAAGGAAACAAGAGAGAGTTGATTCAGCTCGGCATTCCCATCTTCGGGCAGGTTAAAGAGGACGACACGAATACATGCCAGAGAAGTATACTAGTTATTCTTTTCGTATGTATATAGAAATTTTGAGTCAGGGATCATTTGAGAATCGTTTTTCGAATATATTTGCAGGCCATAATGAGCCGATCCCAGCTCTACTTCGGGGTGTAATCGACCATTTGATTCAGTGGCGTCTGATTCCGGAAAGTAGGAGGCCTAACAGCTGCATTATCAACTTCTTCGACGAGGTATTTAAGCATCCCTCTCCGTTTATCTCTTGAATCTTGATTGACAGTGTGTCACATATTATTACATGTATTAAAGGATATCAGTCTTATTCTGTAGGGGGAATATTCTCAGCCTTTTCTAAAACCACCTCATCTGGAGCAGCCTCTCTCCACTCTCCTCCTCTCTGAATCAACAATGGCTTTCGGCCGCATGCTCGTGAGCGACGGTGAAGGGAATTACAGAGGACCTCTCATGCTTTCTCTGAAAGAAGGGTATGTATATAAATTAATGTCAAGCATTTCAAGCATCCGTATAATGTACTCCCTCCGTCCGCTATAAGTGGCTACATTCTTTTCGGCATGCAAATTAAGAGAATCGATGATAAGGTATGAAAGAGAGATAGATGATTTAGTATGAGAGAGAACATGAGTGAGATAACTAGAGAGTAAGAGATGATGATAATTATTTGCTAAATTTAGAAAGTAACCACTTTTAGCGGGACATCCAGTCGGGAAAAGTAACCACTTATCGCGCGACGGAGGGAGTAAAGAATAAGAGCATATTTTAACTTGATAAAAATCTCGCAGTTCTTATTTAGTGATGAGGGGAAATAGCTCGGATACAGCAAGACATGTTATGTGCTCCTCTGCGAACAAGAGGGTAAGCATTACTTTCTTTCGAGTCCGAGAAGGGCGAGAAAGCAACGGATCGGAGATAACAACCAAAGCGATGACTCTATGGCAACCGGGAGTAGCCGCTCCACAAACCATGCCGAACAACTACGCGCCAATGAATATGATCCCGAAATGGGGTCTCCTCCGCGCTCCTGTCGTGATGCTAGCCCCGATGCGCCCGGTGATTGTGAACCACCCGCGGAAGATCCAACGCGGTGGGACCGGTGTTTTCTTGCCATCGAACGGTGGCTCGCGGAGGCATGCTAAGCACCTCCCGCCGCGTGCGCAGAGGGGGCGGTTTCTTGCTCTGCCTCCCCCGGCGGAGAGTGGTAAAGGTGAGAGCAATTCTTGAAGGTATTTGGTGTAAGTTGAGTTTCTGTTGATTGGTTTCGTGCTCGGAAAGTTGCTTTTTTTTTTTTTTTTTTTCTTAGTGTAATTTGGGGTGAAGAACGAGTTTGTGGTTGATTTTTCTCCTTTACTTGTAGTGGTCAGGTGAGAGAATGTCGTTATAGAGAGTTAAAAACATATTGTATCGAGTTTCTTTCTACAAATTGGTCCTTTTCTCTCTCTTAGTTTAGATATTCTTGGAAATAAGCCACGAGAGTAGAATAATTACATGCAATAATGGTTTTGATACATGAATAAATAAATATGATCTGCAGTACATCGGATAAACATCTTCTGCAGCGCTCAGCCGCTTCCGGCGGCGGTCTTTATCCGGGCTCCGGTCACCGCCACCAGCCAAGGTTTTCCACTCGTCGCCACTAGCAACGTCCCCAATTTCGTCCCACTCCAAATCCTCCTCCTCCGCCGACGCCGCAACAGAATCACCACCTTTCTCCTCCACAATCACTCTCCCACCACCTTCAACACACTCCCTTTCTCTCTCATCCACGCCATTCTTCTTCTCACTCAAATCAACCTCATTGCTATCATCATCGTCGTCATCGACATCCCAAGATAACTCTTCCCCATCATCATTAGCAATCGCCCTCTTCAATTTTACCCCCAAAATCCCCCAATTCAAACCCTAGCTTCCACCTCCCGTACTCCTCCGATTCCTCCGGATCCTCGCGGAAACTACTCAAATCACTCTGAATCGCACTCAGCTGCGCCTCGAACCGACTGTAACGACCCGAATTCAAGCTCCGATTCCTCGCCGTCCGAGGTGAACCCTAGGGACTCCTTCGTAATTATGCTCGAGGTCGATTTCAGCACCACGTCGAGCGACGCCGGCAGGTCCTTCACGGCGCGGCTGGCGGTCTCGCGGAGAATATCCGTCTCCTTCTTCAGACCCGAACCGAACTCCTCGAGGTCTCTCCGGTACGTCTCGATCACCGATTCCGACTGCACCGCGAATGATTTGATGAAGCCGCCGAAACTCCATCCGTCGTCGGCGTCGGTCGGGTTGCTCTCTTCGCGTGATGCGTCCAGATCGGATTATGAATACGGAGCGTCTTGATCGTCTGAGAGAATGGATTTGAAGAAATCCATGGCGTCAGCTACCGAATTCAAAGTTTCAGAATTAGGTTTTCGTCCGAGGATTGAACTGAATTATTTTCATCGTATTTTCTTAAGATGATCATTAAGGAGATAAATTTGCTTTAGCCTATAAATTGGACTTAAAACTTCATAACTAATTAGGATTTTTTGTTAAATTAAAAGCCCAGTGGATCAAATATTCCATAACTATTTTCGTCCTATATATCTCTTAATTCCTCAATGCTACTTTTCCAAATATTCATATCAAAAAAAATTTGTATCGTAGTTGAGTACATGCATTCATTTTAGTTAAAGATTACGGTTCGAATCACTGTAGCGGAAAGTTGGGTTTATCAAATGTATACCCAAATATAGGCGAGTTTAAGGCAACGGTTAATAATTGAAACGAAAAAAAAATCTTGTTTTTTTTTGTTAATATTGGTAAATATTTAATTTTTATATTAGAATATTAGTTTCAATAATATAAATAATTTTCTATCATATTTATATTAAATATTAATTTCATAAAAAATATTAACTATTACATTTATATTAAAAAAATTAATTTATAATTCTTTATTTTAATTTTTTATCTTTTTTCTTGAAATTTCGGTCATAACCAAACCAAAATATGTTGTACAACATTTAGTTTTGTAAAAGAGAAGAAACGAAAAATTTCGGTTCGAATTGATTCGGTTTGCTCGAATTGACACCCCTAATTTTTACTCATTATAAAATAAATTAAAAAGAAAAGTAAACACAATATAGTACAAAATCAAATAGGTTTTTTTTATCCACCATGAATTAATATTCAATTCCCAAAGATGATCATCAACTATACCAACATCCTCCATCAAAATCCACCCACATCAGAACAGACTATACAACATAGTCTCACACCATTAATTTTCTGAAAAGAAAAAAAAAAGAAAACAAAAAAACAAAAAGAAAAAAAAACTATTCACACTTTTCCCCAACTCCCAAAACAAAACCCTAAAATATACATTTCTCCACACCCAATCTCCCACCATCAATCCTTCAAAGCATGGGTAGACGAACGGTGGAGATCATACGGAGCCCACAACAGATCCACGTCACAAGCCCTCTTCGAATCCAACCTCGACCACGGCTTCCCCTTCCCACTCCAATGAAGCAAACTAATCGGACCGGGATGCAAATCCCTACACTTCCCTTCCAAAATATCCCCTCCCAATCCGTGATGGTTCCACCGGTGATCAACCGGAGATATTTCTCCGGCGAGGACGAGCAAGAAACGGCGGCAGAGACCCTAATTGGTAAATCCTCCTCTTCTTCTGCACAGCCATCCAGTTTTCAACTTTTTGAGTGCAGTTGAGGTTTCTCCACTTCTCGAGATCCATCACCATTACTCCGGTGTTGAAGTAGCAGGGATTCCGGCCGGAGAAGGTGGCGGAGAGCGAAGGGTCCGACCAGAACTCGTCGGTGAAGTAGGCGGTGAAGTTTGCATGGCTGTACTCCGGCGCCGCCACGACTTTGTTTTTCATGTTTGAATTCCAGAGGTGAACGACGTCGTCGACCTAAACGACGTCGGAGTCGAGGTAGATGAGGCGTTTGACTTTGATCGGGAGGATGGCGGCGAGGTAGATTCTGGCGAAGTTTAGCGGCTGGTCGAGGGCCTGGCGGACGGACTTGGAGATGAGGCGGCGGAAGGGGGCGGCGTCGAAGGAGTAAACTTTGAAGTCGAGGTAAGGGAAGGTGGCGGAGATGGTGGAGAGGATGCGGGGGTGGCGGCGGAGGGAGAGGAAGTGGAGGGCGAAGTTCTCCGGGCAGGTGGAGTGGTGGAGGATGGAGAAGACAGCGGCGATGGTGCCACGGAGGTAGGTGGCGTCGAGGGTCATCGCCACGTGGATGGTGGCGGAGGAGGGGGGGCATGATTGGCCGTTGCGGAAGGGGGGGGCTTCGCGGAAGTGGAGGGAGGTGGGGGTGGAGGAGGGAAGGAGGAGAAGGAGGAGGAGGAGGAGGAGGAGGAGGAGGAGGAGGAGGAGGAGGAGGAGGAGGGAGAGGAGACCGCCGGAGGGGAGGGAGCGGCGGCGGCTGGCCATCCTGAGGTTGTGAAGGGGGAATGAGAGGAGAAGCCATTAGAGGGAGGTGAAGAGATACGTGATGAGAGAGAGAGAGGGTGGGCGGGAATTTGGTTTGAAGGATAGGAATTTTGTGCATGGATGGGAATTTTGTGCATGGATTATTATTAATCCATGCAAATTCTTTTTTTATTTTCATATATTGTAAAAAAAAGGGTTACTCACATTAAACCCTTTGAATATCGAGTTTTTTCACTTTACCCCTTAAACTATCAAAAGTTGCACTTCCCCCCTCAATTTAAGAATTTGTTCCAAAAAACAACTTTTCAGCTAACATTTCGGTTTACACACAACAGTGGGGAGGGTATTTTCCTCTAAGATAACTATCTCAATACATTTTGCCCCCTAGAGTATTGAATTTGAAGTAATATCCCTCCTGAACTATTAACTTTTGTGCGATTTGGTTTCTTGCCTATAACTTTTTTTATTTTCACAAATAACAAATTAATATTAAAGATCAAAATTCTCAATAACTGCATTTCCACATAAACAAAAATCAAATTTCTCAAGCATAAAAGGTAGAAACTAAGGCAATATCAAATTTCACAATAAAGAGATAAAGCTATTCCCACAAATTAATACTACTATTTGTGACTATTTCTCGAAAAGTGATGAAATCCAAATAGTAATAGTTGATCACAAACCAAAGGAACTCCATAAATATTCAAGACAAGCAAATGACGCATTTTTAATATGTAAACACAGAAAAAAGCATAGTCAGAATTAGAGATTGTGCAATCTATTATACTGAATATTACTAATCAAAGGGTGAGAATAATCGTAAAAATAGAAAGGGAAAATTCTGGAAGGGAAAATTCAAGAGCAACCCTAACTTGTATACCTCAAATATGTGATCTTCACTCTTCGAATTTGGTGGGGAAGGAAGGGGAGGAAGGAAGGAACGGGAAAAACGCAGGAACGCAAAGAGAGAGTGTCATGGAATGACAGCGATAAAAGCCCTAGATTTTAAAGGGTGATATAAAATAAAAATACTGAAATAAATTTTTTAGTATTTTTACAAAATCACCCTTAAAGTTATATGTGTAGTGAGAATGTTGGCTGAAAAGTTGCTATGTGCAACAAATTCTATAGTTCAGGGAGGAAATTGCAACTTTTGATAGTTCAGGGAGTAAAGTGAAAAAAAAAATCGATACTCGAGGGGGTTTAGTGTGATTAACCAAAAAAAACTACAATCTATTATGAGTGTATTCTATGTATGTATTCTACGTATGAGTTGGAGCTAACTTTGACTAATGAATTTATTAGATTTTTCTTCATTGCATAAATGATAAGTCATGTGGAGGACAATTTTGGTTTTGATTTATCGTGCAATGTGATTGTTTTTGTTTTGTAATGGAACAATCATCTGTTTTTTATCCTAAGACTAGAGTATAATTTACGTGCTTTTGCCTTTTTCTGCCATTTGATATATTTCTAGTGTGTGACACGTGTGTCCAACATTAATATTATTGATCAATGATAAACTATTGATAAATTAGGCAATAGAAAAGAACTACATAAAGTACATTTTCAACTGAGAAAATAAAACAAATATTTTTAAAATTATAAGATAAAAAACAAACACGGCCACTTCAGAGCCTAAAAATTAATCCCAAACCACATTACAATATTTTATCTTATAATATATTCATTTGTTTTTTACAGTTAAACCTTTTTAAGTAATGACATTTGGACCAGAGAAATATATTCATTTAACAAGGTTGTTATTTTATCGAATATTATTTTAGTTCATTAACTCAAGTTGGGACCGGTAAAAACTATTTAAGCGAAGTTATTATTTTATTGAATATTAATTTGTCGATGTTTAACTGTACTAGCATTTGAATTTAGAATTCTCTTTTCTTTTTGGATGGGCCGGCGGTTAATAGGCCCAATGTAGTGGGTATTGAGTCCATAACAAATAAAGCCCATTGTAATCGAAACGGGTCGGGTACATTAGTCGGAGGAGGTTGATTAAACAAGAATTTTGCCCTAATTTCCCAAATTGCAGTTGGGGGTAGGGTTTTACAAGGGGTTTTCATCGGATCAATTCTCTCTCTCTCTCTCTCTGCAAAAAATGAGAGACCTGCAGTTGTCGCTTAACAAAGGTCAGAAACTGAGACTCGAGAGAGCGGTGGAGCAGCTGGAATCTCTCTCCTCCAAAGTCAATTCCGACGCCTCCGTCATCGTCGCCGACGACATTTCCGTCAACTATGAAGACGCCATTCTTAAGTATGTATTAACAGCTCATGAACTCATATAAGTTCTCTAATTTTAAGAACATGTAGGAAATCGAGCTAATTTCAGACTGAATTTGATGCGGCTGCAGGGGACACGGCACGGCGGAGGTGGACGGCCGCGTGGTGGCGACGCTCTGCGGAGTTGTCGAGCGCGTTAACAAGCTTGTTTATGTTCGGCCTCTGAGGGCTAGGTTCGTTATTCAATTTGCTTCAGTTTAATTTAGTGAAGATTGTATTTTTTTGCTGTGCGTTTCTTATGTTTTGTTGCGTGGTGCCTGGTAGGTACAAGCCCGAGATTGGTGATATCATCATCGGCCGTGTTATTGAGGTAAGAGATTCTTCAATCTGTCATCATTATGAAAATTGAATGATCTTGTTCTGTGGTTAATAGTTTTAGAGGTTTATAATCTATTCATTTCCAACTATCGCTATCATGTTTCTGCAATTTCAGTAATTTAGCTAATGAGGGATTCTCTCCTTTTAAAAACTGCTTTGGGTTATGACGATTGACGAAGTAAATTTGTCCCGATTCTTTCCTGTTAAGGTTGCACCGAAGCGTTGGAGGCTGGAGATCAATTTCAGCCAGGATGCAGTGCTTATGCTTTCGTCAATGAACTTACCAGATGGCATCCAGGTATCCATCAACTCGGACTATTAATACGATTCCACGATTAGGTGCATAGATGGGGAACTACACCTAAATGGTTAAGTTCATGTAAAATGTTTGCTGGTGGATTATAATTGTGAATTTTGTATGTCCCCCTTCCTCCCAACCTGCTGAGCTAGTCTTCGGAAGATATTCGTTGCTACGTTTTTCTTGTTATAGATTTATATCATCGTTGAAACAATTTATGATGTGTTTGTAACATGTTGAAGAAGTAAATATGCTTGTGATTATATTCTATGTATTTGCAAGTTGTAACTTGGAACAAAGAGTCTATATACGTCCCGAAAGTTAGTTTTCTACCATTTTTTTATAAATCCTCTTTCCTGGTCTGTATTCTTTCTCACTTGTGAAGGTCGAAGCTATATATCTCTGCCTATCCTCTTCTCAAGTATATGTTTGAATTTCTAATATTTGTGAATGTATACATTCCAGAGACGAAGAACTGCAGTTGACGAACTCAACATGCGCAGCATATTTGAAGAGAATGACGTTATCTGCGTAAGCAACCTATCCACTCCTATTCTTGCCAACTCCTGCAAACGGAGCAACTGATGATATGTCGATTTCACTTTTCCCTCTCTATAACTTCCTATGCTTTTCATTCAGGCGGAAGTTCGCGGTTTCCAGCATGACGGCTGCTTACACCTACAAGCTAGAAGCCAGAAGTATGGAAAGGTTTGTCTTATCATTCCACTTCCTAAGAAAAGTCTTGAGTATAGATGGTTTTGTATCATTCTACGTGCCTCGTTTCCTTTTTCTTTTACTTGTGTTTCGATTTGTCTTCTCTCTCCGATTTCAGCTCAAGAGAGGCCAACTACTTACAATACCCCCTTATCTAGTCAAGAAGCGGAAACAACATTTCCACCATCTAGACCAGTACGGAATTGATCTCATACTTGGTTGCAACGGATTCGTTTGGGTCGGTGAACATGTTGAAGTCCGAGATGACATGATAGAGGATCTATCAAACAAACCCGAGCCAGAGAATGCAAAACCACGGATCAATGAAGAAGTAGAAGAAACGCACACTCCACCCGAAACAAGGCAAAACATATGCAGAGCAGCCAACGCCATCCGAGTGATGTCTACGCTAGGCTTCATGGTTACAGCAGAAGTCATAACAGAGATTGTTGATCTGAGCAACTCCATGAATCTTGAGGTTCACGAGATGCTCGGTGCAGAATTCTACGTCGTAGTTGCTGAGAAAGAAGCCGAACGTCGAAGCTTGCCCACGAAGAGAAGATGATCATTCACTGTGTATGTAGATGGGAGGGAAGTTTTTCAATTGTCCATGTCAAAAGCCATTCAAAACATTAGATCTTGTAAGTTTGGGATATTGGTATTCAGGATTTTGATGTACTTCTTCCGTCCCGCTGTTACTGTCACATTAAGTTTCGACATGGAGATTAATAGACTTTGTTTTAATGTGTGTTTTATGAGTTTTAATTGTATTAAGAAATTGACACAATTTTCGAGGAGTGGTTGGTGGAGAAAATGAGAATTATTCGAATTTTTGCAAGGTTAGTAAAGGCAATCAATTTTTTTTTTTCTGTAATATATATTTTTCATATTGTAATTGAAGAAACAATCTAAAGCTTTCAAAAAGTTGAAAATCATTATTTTTTTAGTTCAGAACTGACCAGAATCGTGTGAGAGATAAATTTTTGAAAGGAAAAAGTATAAGTGAAAGATTTTTGAAAAGAAAAAAGTATAAGAATGTGGGATTGATACTGAGTAAACCTCGCACATGTGTAATAGCCAGCAAACCAGGCATGAGAGTTAAACCACCCTTAAGGTGACAGGGTGACAGACTCACATACCGTGTCCAGTGAGATCTGAACCCATGACCTTTCGGTCCCGAACCACCCACTTTCACCGCTATGCCATCCCATGAGAACAAGGGGGACTCATTTCATTTTATGTTTTAAGAATAACTTTTGCCATTTTAAGGAAAATGACAGTAATAGCGGAACAACCCAATTAGAAAAATAGGACAGTAATAACGGGACGGAGGGAGTAGTACTCAAAATTAATGCAACAAGAATTTCTGCACCTATATTTGAGCAAATATTTGTTTTACATCTACAAGAGTGGAGGATAAGTAAGTATGAGCCAATCTCTTCTACATGTATAAACCTTCTCTCCAGCCTTACCATCTTTGCTACTCTTTCTGTGAAAACCATCCTAGCTGCAGATTGAAACACACAGCCACACAATTGTCAACACGAAGACTCGAACGGGTGTAGATACAACGACGAAAAGCCTAACAAGAAACTCATACCTTCCAAGCATACATCCCAAAGAAGGCTACAGTATCTGCAGACCAAACAACTGCAAATGACTTCAAGAAGAAAGGGATTGCCACATTGAGTAAAGGGACAAGGATGAAGAGATAGTTGAGAGCTTCCTTCTCATTCTTCGAGCAGTCCCTTGCGCGAAGAGAAGGGATAGCTGCGAAACAATGCAAATGAGTCTCCATCAAGACCAGAACTTGTTTGCAATGATCATGATAGCTAGCTCTGTGGAGTTCGTTAAAGAAGGAGAAAGCGTTGCTTACTGAACATCCATATGGACCACATTCCCATCAGCCTCCATATGTCGGGTTCGGTTGATGGGAATAGGAGATTGAAGGAGAGAGCTCCTCCCAGTATGAGAGATACGTATGCTTGGACCTCAAAGACGGTGTATAGAACAGAGCCGGGCACTGCAGGGTTCTTGCTTGCAGTCGAGGCTCGTGGAGCGAAGGTTGCAGCAGTCTTTTGTACCACCTGGTTAAATCCATCAAGAGAAGGTAAGAAAGTGAGTAGAAGAATTCTCGCAACAATAGAATTTGGTTCAAAAGAGGAAGACAATTACTCCCCCCGTTCCGTTATTGTTGTCTTGTAATCATTTTCGACCTGTCCCATTATTGTTGTCAATGTGTGGTCCACGATCACTGAAAAATAGTGGACCCCACCACTTTAACGTACCTCACGTACAGAAAATAAACAAGACAACAATAATGGGACGGATAGAGGGATTACACAATAATGGTTAAACTCTTCCATTCTCCTATGTTAGGCCATGAATGTAACTTCTAGAAACTCCTCCGAAAATCCAAGAAAGTTCCGATTTTGATCCTTTAATGTGGCATATGTTCGTTTTGTTATCCTTTTAACGCGGCAGTTATTATAACACTAACATTTCTTGCAAAATTCACACATACTAAAATCAAAGAGAAAGCTAAAGAGGCGGTCAATACCCTTTTGCCTACTACCCTCATTGAGAGAAATAAATCCAAAATGCATCAAGAAATAGAATAAATAAAAAAAATGGGAACTGTATAAAACCATTTTTCTTTATTTTTTTTTTCAAGAAAATAGCAGCAAAATTCAAAGAGGCAAGCACTCGCCTTTTTTAGATCTTTATCGAATTCTGAAGTCCACCCACTTGAAATATTTCTCTCTCCTTCTTCAATTTCTTGACCTTTATCAGATTCTTGAACATCTACTTCAGATTCTTGCTCTGTTTTGATGTCTAGCTCGTTTGAACTCGCGCGAATTCTGGAGAATTTGATGGGAAATCGATGCCTTACTAACGGATTTCTGGGTTGTGAAAATCTCGGGGATGAAAATCTAGAAATTTGAGAATTGAAGAGATGGGTTGAGGTTAGAGGGCTCATGTTTGTTTAACGTTGTTGATAACCTCTGTGAGGTGAGAGAAGGACTGCGGTTGGGACTTGGAAACCAACTTTCTTCACCCTTACGGTGTCGTTTCCGTAATTTGGGAAGAACGACGTCGTTCTGTTGAATGTTAACAAAATTAGTAGTTAAAATATTATCTTCAATTTTGGAGACAAAAAATCAATTTTAATCTCTTATGTTGCTCATGTTGGACTTTAATCTGTTAGGTTGGTGAGAGATAATTTTAGTTCGTTATGCTGCGAAATAATTTAATTTCGGCCTGAACAGACTAAAATTGAACAGCTTTGTTCGATTTCGAAAAACGTTTTAAAGACTATTTCGCAACCTAATGGACTAGAATGAGGTAGTCGCAATTTATCCCTTTTTGATTTCGAAAAGGTGCAATTACATTCCTTGTGATTTAAAAAGATAAAATACACCTCACTGTAGTTTTGATTCGTTGCACAATGCCCCTACGTATTATTTCACCGATTTTCGGCTTGTAAGAACAAAAAAACACCTTAAACATATAATACATTTATTTAAGATAATATCATAGATCTAATGATAAAATCTTTTAAATCACGGGGGCTATTCATACGTGTATTTGACCTTGTCTAAGTATAGGGAGTAGATTGCACGCACCTCTTTGCAAACCAGAAGGAGGCTCGATACACATCTACAAAATCGGAGTCATAAGACGGTAAATATCATGGTTTCGTACTTCCGTCGAACAGTTAGAATCAACGTATAAAAATCGAGCATAAAACAAAACTGACAGAAGATTAATCTTCATCCTCGCACGAATTCAATAGACAGACTCGGAAGTGAAGCACAGAGAGAGAGATAATTACCCTTCTTTTCTTCTCCATTCGAACATTTTCCGGCTAATTTTCAGCTGGTCGGAGCTCTCTGGAATATACAAACCAGATTATTGATTTATTTTTATTTATATAATTTAAAACCCCTTGTCTTGGCTCTTTTCCTTTCCTATTAAATATTCGAACCATCCATATTTTATATGTCCGTTTATTTTTTTCATATAAATTAAAGAAAAAACTTAATGAAACGGGAGTTTAATAAATATTAATATTAAAGATTGACTAAATAAAATAAATTATTAAAAAGTTAATATTCCTTCCGTCCCGAATATATATATCTATTTGTTTTTCCACATATATTAAAAAAAAATTTAATGATATGAAAGTTAGATAAATGATGGTATTGGAATATAAGTAAATTAAAGTAAATTACTAAAAAGTTAATGACATAAATGTATTTGTTATTAGAAAAATTGGATAAAATAGTCTTTTTCTATATTATCACATTAATTAGACGTATTAAAGTTAGTGAAAATTTAGTTAGGCAAAAAAAATTTTGTTAATAGGCATATAAATTTGGGACAGACGAAAAAGAAAAGCATGCATATATATTTGGGATGGAGGGAGTATTATGTTTGCTATTTTTAAAAGTCGGTATGAACGGTATACCGATTTTTCGGTATATTACGGTTTATGGTTGTGCATGACATTGTATTCCTCTGTTTCTTGAAGAAGACTCAAGAATTCTGAGCAATCTAAGCCTTCCAACATCATCACAAACCATAAGTTTCTTGATTTCTTGGAATCACCAGCTGCTATCAAACTTGCTAACCACATTAATGGATTCAAAGAACAAAAAGATTCATGCTTCAACCATAAACATCTACGTTTTCCAGTCGATCAACACTAAAACAAAACACGTTATCCTTCAGAACGCAACGACACCGTAAAATGTTCACACACTAACGTTGCCAACTTTCAGAGCTTCCAAGAGATATTCAGGTGAACGATTCATCGCTTCTACGTAGCGTTCATCGATGCCTGTATTTGCTCGAGGGTCCTCCCTTTGGTTTCAGGAACCACCATAATGACAAACACTATGGCTAATGCATTGACAGTTGCATAAAGAGCAAACGTTCCTGCAACCCCGTTCGATAATTTTTAGCCAAATCATGAAAAGATTCGATCTTTATTAGTACCGATGAATTTAAACTGTAATGTTGGTTACCGTAGGAGCTCCAGCTCATGAGGAAGTTGAAAGTGTAAGAACAAGCCCAGGCACCAAACCAGTTCACCAATGTGGCAAGGCTTCCTGCAACTCCCTTGATGTTTATTGGGAATATCTGCAGTGAAATTAATCGTTTTTATTGGTTAAATATTTTAATCGGCGCGATAAAAAGCTCGGATTTTTCGGTATCATAACTTCATACCTCAGACATCACCACCCATGGAACTGCTCCCATCCCAGCTGAGAAAGCCCCTATGTAAACCTAATAAGAAAAAAATCGTACATGTCTTTTTTTTATCTTTTCTTGATTTTAATTTATTCTACTGAGAATGTGCAGAAAGCCCGCCCGTACAGGATCCCGGATTTTTTTAAAGGCTCCTTATTTTCGAGAAAAGTCCAATTCTATTTTTACAACGTATTTTTATGGCTCAATTCATGTATTACATTATTTTGTCATAAAAATAATTATTTGTTTTCCGCAAAAACATAAAATTGCGAGAATAATAAATAGGGTCCAAATTAATTTTAACAAAATCTTAAATCTAAATTGAATGTATTAAATTATCCTTTCTAAAGGTAAGAACCACATATACTCCACATTTAAGTCAGCAATCAAACACTTGTCTCTCTATAGATTTTTATGTTATATTTTACGGTAATAAAATTTAGTTTTTTTTTTTTAATATAATAAGACCCGATTTTTTTACTTTAGCATTGAGCCATAAAAAATCATCAGAACCGGCCCCGATATTAAGAAAATTTTATGAAGCAAAAGGCAAACTTACCAATATGCCACTCACACCTAGAGCTGGAGCTGCAGCTGGTGCTATTCCACTTTCCTGATACACAACATATTCCTTCCTCAGTTGCTCTTCGAGGAGAAGCGAAGAGACGATGAAACTACGAATATTACCTTCACGAAGAATGAGGCTGCTGTAAGGAGACATCCTATGACCAGTCCAACCCCAGAAATCTGTAAGAAGAAAACGCGAATCTTGCTTACATTTTAAGACGATTGGAGTAAACATTAGTTCTTGATTTATGAATACTCCCCCCGTCCCACCGAACTTGTCCACTTTCTTTTCGGCGCGGTAATTTAAGAAAGTTGGTGTAGATTGATAAACGTGTAGGATCCATACATTAATTAATAATTTAGAATTGGTTTGTGAGGTAAAGGTGTGAGATCCATTTAATTAATTAATATTTTTAAGTTGATTTGAGTTATTAAAGGTGTGGGACCTACCTCCTTTTTTAGAAATTGGACAAGTTCGGTGGAACAGTCCAAAAAAGAATACGGGACAAGTTCGGTGAGAGGGAAAGAGTATGTTAATACAAGTTATAAAATATACCACTAGAAGAGGCTTTCTTCCTGCTCTGTCAATAAAGGCAGCACCTAATGCTGTAATTATCACCTACATATAAATGTCATTAAATTTACTACCATTTACTGAAATTGATCAAGAAATGCCAAGAATTGGAAATCGATAGGATGAGGCGATTTACTTGAAGAATCGCGTAAATTATAGTTCCAACATCAGCTGGGAATCCTGTTGTGAATCACAAATTGTTTAAAAGTTCGAATCTTTGCAGTTGTCTGGGAAAAAAATCAATTTTGGTCAATTATGTTGGCATCTGTACACTTTAAATCCGTTATATTGGTCATGGTCGATTTTAGTCCGTTAGGTTGGTAAATAGTTCGATTTTGATCCGTTTTATAAAATTGGATAAAGTAGTCATTTTTCACGAATGTAAACGCGCTGACAATTAAAAAAATAAAAAATAAAATAAATATATTTTTATTAATTTCACAATATGAGAATATTTTTTTTTAAAATTTTCGCACTTAAGAATTTATTTATTTTTCTAATTTTTGGACCAAAATTTACAACTTTGTCCAATTTTGTAAAACGGATCAAAATCGGACTCTATTTACCAACCTAATGCATCAGAATTGGCCCTAACCAAAATAACAAACTAAAAGTCGACATGAGCCAATATAATGGATCAAAAATGATTTTTTTTTCCGTTGTGTTAATAATCTTGTTCTGTATAATTTACCTGATGACTCAAAGATGCTGCTGGTGTAGAAGCAAACTCCATTGATTCCTCCAAATTGTTGACAAACCATTAGTCCTACTCCAATCTATTTCATGCATAAATTTGGAAGTTAGAGAGAGAGAGAGAGAGAGAAACACGCATGAAGAAGATTAGAGACGAACCGTGACTGAGCTGAGATATCGCTTCTGAAACAAGTCCAGAAGCTTGGCTTGTGGAAGCCTATCAAGTGTCTCTATATAATCCTGCCATGATAAGTTTCATATTCATATTTCTTATCACATTCGGTACGAAAAAAGAAGAGTTTTTTCGTACTTGAATTTCAGCTGCCTCCGCTGATATGTCTGCATTTTCCCCCCTGAGTTTTCTCAGTGAAGCCTCAAACTCCTTCTGCTTCCCTTGTTTTGCCTTAAGCAAGTCATGGTAGCCATTTTCTTTATTTTTTTTTATCATAATATATAATAAGTAAAATTATGTATTAGTAATTTCAGTAATTTAGGATTATTTAATACCAGCCATCTTGGTGATTCTGGGATGATGCAGAGGCCTACAAGAAGAACCACACAAGGAACTATGCCTGCAATAACACAAATAATCCTTAATTCATCAAAAAACATATGATCTCGTTCGTACACATTTTATCTTTGTTTCCCGGGCCTCTAGTGAGTTACAGACAGAGTTCGAAAGGGTCAAATCTTTAATGATTCCATCATTTATGATTGAGTTACGAAAACTTCTGGATAGGTATCTACATCTGTACCGAATTCTTTCTGGTTAAAAAATCTCTTTCTAGTTACTCTGGAACAATTAGGAGATTCTCCAAAAGAAATACGGGCTTCTGGCGGCAACATGCTTGGTCCCGCTTATGGGTTTTTTTTTTTTTTTGTTATGATCTTAGTCTTACCTACTAATGCTAGAACCCTCCATGTTAGCAATGTCCCTAGGATGAAGGAGACAGATACACCAGTGCAAATCATGAGCTGCAGAGAGAGAGGAGGATTAGCCTTGAATACTAAAATTTTCAGACTAATTTACAAGGTGGGGTTTTAATGTTTTATCTGCATATCGACCTGGTTCGTCGTTGTCAAAGCTCCGCGTAAATCCTTCGGAGCGATTTCCGCTACGAATACTGGAACCTATTTACCATATGTGAGAATTCTGTGTACTAAGATTGCATGAATATGCATGTCCATGTGAAATTTAAGGTAAAAGGTTTTTACCACATAGGAAAAAACTCCCATCCCATATCCAGTTGCTAATCTTCCTATGTCTAGAAGAAGTGCATTCTGTGAAATTCAATTTCACTGAATCAAGAACTCTGGTTTTTCAAGATCTGTTGTAATAAGTTTGTAGTTATGCATAATCGAATACCTCGGCGAAGAAAATCGAAAGCCAGCCGGCCGTACAGAATAAACTTGACAGTATCATTGCCTGTTGTATTTTCAAAATCAAGAAGACTCTTTGAACTATGATTGTTGATCCAGCAGTTCACTATCTTAGATTGATTTGATGATGGAAACGAACTCACTCACCCCTTTACGGCCTACGAAATCTGCGATTTTCCCGCTTGTGATTGCACCAATCATGGCTCCAAAAGTGAGTATGGATCCAAACAATGAGTACTGCAATCATAGAAGGTTGGTTCTTGAATTGTGATTAAACTTGGTAGAAACTAGGGGTGTAACGGTTCGATTCGATTTTTTATGTATTTTAAGAACCGAACCAAACACATAGAAATGGTTTGGTTCGGTTCGGTTTGATGGGTTTTTCAATTGGAACCGAACCGAATCGAACCGCTTATAAATGGTTTGGTTCCGTTTGGTTCATTGGTTAACTTTTTTATTTTTTTATTTATTTTTTAAATTTTAAATAATGCAAGAATAATAGTTTATATGATGTCACTCATTCCGAACTCATAAATATAGAGTTATTACTCCTTTCTCTTCATTTGTATAGAATAGAATTGATCTAAACTTAAATCTAATATCTAAATCCAACAATATTATCATATAAGAAAGACAAATATTAAATAAAAAAATTAAAAAATAGGATATTGGTTCGGTTCAGTTCGAACCGTTCAAAAATTCTAGAAACCGCGAACCGAACCGAATGTAAACGGTTTCTAAAAAAAATAAACCGAACCAAACCGTGAAACCGAACCGAACCACAAGAGATATTTGAGATGATTTTTTCTTGTTCAATCATGAATGGATATTCAAATTAGAAATCCCATATTTGTTTTTAAGTTGAAATAACAAATAAAGATTGTGAAAATTAACCAACCTCAGCTAAGGATAAGTTGACATCTTCTCTGATTGCAAACTGAGTAGGTGATGAATACCCTGCCTAAGAAGACAACACCATTAATCAAAAGACATAAACAAATTTCTTGCAAATTTCAGAGAGAGAGAGAGAGATTAGATGTAAACATACGCAAGATCCGAAGGCGTAAGAGCCACAAACTGCAACAAAAGTACTGAGATAAACCATGCATCTGTCTTCCTTCTTTGTAGTAATCTTCTCTGCAAGAAGCGGAGCTCTAATCTCTTCTTGCAAGTACTCTTCGCCTTCTTCGACATCTTGCTGGCCAGTCATTCTTTCTTCTTCTTCTTCAATTACTGATCAGCAAGAATATGCTAATGGGAGTTAGTGGTTGGCGCCACATACACTTCTTGATCAGAAAATTTATACTATGAATCAAACTGTAGAGTTCTTTACCTATGGACAGATTTACCCTCAGCATCATGGGATCATTGCCTCAATCAGGTAAGGGTATAAGTGGGAATTAGCACCACAATCTTGTTTTTACCACAGAAGGCTAAAAAATGACAGCCAAACAATATTCCATCATATTTTTGTAGATCTTGACAGCATGGATGATGACAGTAAGAAGGTTATCTTTTTAAGTCTTTGATTCCAATTCAAATACTTCAATTCTTTTAAATCATTTTTCTTGGTCCCACTGGATGGACATCAAGAACAGGATGGAATTGCAAGCATATTTAATTCTTCTCTGTTTCTTTTTCTAGTAGTTTATTTTGGGCATTTTAGCAGCCAAATCTTATTAGAAATAATAAATAATAATGAAATTTTAAATTTCGACTGTGTACACAAAAAATAATTCAAAGTTTATGTGCAAGGAAACTGTAAACAGTTTGTGTGTTTACTGATAAATTGAATACGGTCGATGTTTGATTCACCCGACATGTCAGCAATCACGTCACGTCAGAAAATATCATGTCAGCTTGGATTTTTTTGACCCGCGTGTAATTTAAAATAAATCAAGAATTAGTTTATTTATTGGTTAAATTGAAAGTTCATGTGGAAAAATGGAATTTGAAAAGAGTTGGTGTATTTAAGTGAGAATATCCCTTCGTTTGTTTTGGCATTTTAGCAGCCAAATCTGACATCAAACTTGCTGCACATGATTTGAAGTTTGGCAAAAAGGGTTGCACAGATCTAACTGAACTACTTGGAAAAGTATCTTCACCTAACAGAGATGAACCTCCCCCCACCTTTCACTTTTAGCTGTCATCCAATCAAGAGTTTCTTGATTAGCAGCAATTGGAAGAGAAATGGAAAGGGCTTGAAGACTTGTTTCAATCACGTATTTCATTTCAAAGATGGTGACAATGCCGAAAAAGAAGGGCCTATATCCCTTTATTTTCTATGTTCCACAAGTAATAGATAAGAAGGCATTGGCCCACCACACAAATTGCTCATTTAAAACAAATTCAAATAACAAGAATTTCATTGTAATACAATAGTACTTCCTACTTGTCTTGTTTCTTTTCGGCACGAAAATTAAGATGAGTTGGTGGTTGTGCGTAGATGAGTGTGTGATTGGGTGTAACGAAATAGACCCCATAAAGAAAAAGTTGAAATTTGTATAGTACTCCCTCCGTCCCGAATATATATGCCTATTTAATTCTTCACACATTAAGAAAAAATTTAATGATATGAAAGTTAGATAAATGTTGGATTGGAATATGAGTAACCTAAAGTAAATTACTAAAAAGTTAATGATATAATTGTATTTGCTATTATAATCATATTAATTAGATCATGAAAGTTAGTGAAATATTTAATTAGGAATAAGAAAATTGCTAATAGGCATATAAATTTGGGACGGACGAAAATGAAAATAAGGCATATACATTTGGAACGGAGGGAGTAATTATTTTCCTTTTTCGGAAACAAGACAAGTTGGTGGGACGGTCCGGAAAGAAAAACAAAATAAGTCAAGCGGGACGGAGGGAATACTCATTGCACAATTTGAAAATAAATTTTGCTACCCTTCTTCCTGATTCTTGGCTTGAAATCTCTAAGCAAATAAAAATTGGATCTTGGGTCTTGAAATCTATGTTTCTGACAGCAAAAGTATCAATTTTTACTTTCTTGCAAGAAAATTTCTTCTAGGAGGAGCTGATTGCTGCTTGTATCTGCTCAAGAGTTCTCCCTTTGGTCTCTGGTACAACCTTAATCACAAACACTATAGCAAGTACATTGACCAAAGCAAAAAGACTGAATGTCCCTGCAACCCCATTACATAATTAATCTTAATATTAGGGAAATAAATAATTGCAGTTTTCATGCAAGAAAAAACAGTCTAGTTTTATTACCATAGGAACTCCAATTCATGAGGAAATTGAAAGTGTAAGAACAAGCCCATGAAGCAGACCAGTTCACTAGTGTGGCAAGGCTTCCTGCTGCTCCCTTGATGTTGATTGGGAATATCTGCAGTGGAATAAAGGTGGTTCGTTTTCGCCGCGATTTTTCAAGTTCGTGTAGAGTTTAAAGATTTGTACATATATACCTCAGACATTAGCACCCATGGAATAGCTCCCATTCCAACTGAGAAAGCTCCTATGTAGACCTATTAATACATAATATGTTGTAATATGAAGGGGGTTTTTTCGTACATATTCGTGTCGTGTTGTGTCGTGTTGAAGAAGGTTAAAAAGCTTACCATGATGCCACTCAAAGCTAGCCCTGGAGCTGCACCTGGTGCTATTCCATTCTCCTAGTAGAGAATTTTGTATATATTTATACATGGCAAAAAATAAAATAAAAACAAGAAATATTTTAGGGTTGAATACATTAAACCCCCTAAACTTAGCTTTTTACGCATTGTTCTCTGAATTATAAAAATGTGCATTTTACCCCTGGACTATGGACTTTATGCACTTTGCTTCTTTAACTATGAAAATATGCAATTCGCCCCCTTAACTATCTAATATATTGCAGAAGAGGAAATTTTGGTAAAAATTTCCCGAAACACGTGCAAAGTTGGTGATAATATTATCTCGGATTGCCATAAAACTAATAATCCATGGGTAAACAACACAAAAATAATAATCCAGTATGCCATTTTCCCTAAATTTGCACGTATGACTAGATATCTCTGCCAAAACATTTACTATTTTGCACCAAATTGGATAATTCATGAAGTAAATTATACATTTTCATAGTTCAAGAGGCAAAACGCACAAATCCGATAGTCCAGGAGCTTAGGGGGCAAAGCGAGAAAAGATAATAGTTTAGGGGGTTTAATGCATTTAAGCCAATATTTATTTTTACCTTCACAAAGAATGAGCTCCCTGTGAGGAGAGAGCCTAAGGCCAATCCTGCTCCAGAAATCTGTTTAGAGAGAGAGAGAAGAAAGATTTTTGCTTAGATTGAAGACAATGAGAAAAGCATTAGTTCTCAATTTAGCTAAGTGATAAGGCTTACCACTAGAAGAGGTTTTCTTCCTACTCTATCAATAACAGCAGCACCTATAGCAGTGATTATCACCTAAAGATAAAATCTTTAGTACAATACTAAGTAATACTCCCTCCGTCCCACTCCATTAGTCCACTTTCTTTTCGGCACGGAGATTAAGAAAGTTGTTTGTTGTGTGTAAAGTAGTATAAAGTAGTGGGGTCCAATAGAATATATAAGAGTGTTATTTTAAGTTAAAAAAGAAAAATGGACTAATGGAGTGGTACGGAGGGAGTAATAAACTTAAAACTTCTACAGAAATGGAGCAAAGCAAGCTACCTGAATAACCGCGTACATTATCGTTCCTATATCAGCTGGGAATCCTGTTCAACATTACATATTGAGATATTAATCATATTAATCATCCTATCAAGAATTTTGGGAGAAATCTGTTTCTGTTAAGTCATACCGGCCGTCTCAAAGATACTGCTGGTGTAGAAACTGACCCCGTTGATTCCTCCGAATTGTTGGAATATCATTAGTCCTACTCCTATCTGTTACAGTACTAATTAGCTTTTCTTTTTCATTCTTGATTGAGAGAGATTTATAGAGAGAGATAGAAGATCGAACGTACCGTTAGCGAGCTCAGATATCGCTTCTGAAACAAATCTAGCAGTTTGGCTTTTGGAAGCTTCTCCAGTGATTCTATGTAGTCCTGCAATGAAAGATACGCTTAAGAATTCTATAAGTTATCCATATACGCGTTTAATAAATGAAACCATTCTTATGCTATACACTTCAGATTCAAATCCTGGGAGTTTTTTTTTTTTTCCTTACTTGAATCTCAGCTGCCTCTGCTGATACATCGGCATCCTTTCCACGGAGTCTACGCAGTGAAGCCTCAAACTCCTTCGGGTTTCCTTGTCTTGCCTTAGTAAATGAAACATCGAGCTTTTGATCCAGTCTAAGAGATGAAATAATGCTTGAAATGGGATTTTCTTACCAGCCATCTTGGTGACTCTGGGATCATGCTGAGGCCTACGAGAAGCACAACACAAGGAACTATTCCTGCACAAATTGAAAAATTAGTAATACACCAGAGAGAGAGAGAGAGTATGATGGTTTGTGTGTCTTTGCTATTTACGTACTAATGCTAACTGCCTCCATGTCAAGAATGTGCCTAGAGAGAGAGAGAGAGAGAGAGTATGATGGTTTGTGTGTCTTTGCTATTTACCTACTAATGCTAACTGCTTCCATGTCAAGAATGTGCCTACGACGAATGATATCGAAATTCCCATAACAATCATAAGCTGCAGATTACAAAGACAAGAAGTAATGCTTTGATTTTTTTTTTACTCTTTAGACAAATGTTTGCAAGTTTTCTTGGTTTTTAATTCTACCTGGTTTATTGTTGTCAAAGCTCCTCTTAACTCCTTCGGAGCAATCTCAGCTATGAATACTGGAACCTAATGAGGAAAATACACATACATACATATATATATATATATATATATATATATATATATATATAGAGAGAGAGAGAGAGAGAGAGGTGTAAAGATTGTGTTATAGAATATGTGATTAAGATTTCGGAATTAGGACCACTGATTTTACCACATAAGAAAATACTCCAATCCCAAATCCAGTAGCCAATCTTCCAATATCTAGAAGCACAACATCCTGTGAAATTGATTGCAGTTTTTATGAATCATGAATTTGATTTAACACTCCCTATTTACGATACGGTGAATTTAGTACGATATATACCTCAGCGAAGTAGATCGATAGCCACCCCGCCGTACAGAATACACTTGACACCATCATTGCCTGCTTGCATTTTTTTCAAATTTCAGCAACTCTCTTGACTATGATCTAGCAGATGTATATCTTGGATGATTTGGTTTTGGATATAACGAAACGAAACGTACCCCTTTACGGCCTATCCAATCCGCAATATGCCCGCAGGTGATGGCACCAATCATGGCTCCAAAGTTCAAGATTGAACCAAACAATGAGTACTGCAAAGATGTGAGATTTGAGTAGTTTTAATGAGACGGGCCAATCTTGAATCTTTGTAAAGTAAAAAAACATCAAAATTGGATTGGTTTGTTTGAAGAATTTGAATCAAACCTCTGCTATTGATAAGTTGAGATCTTGTCTGATGGCAAACTGAGTAGGAGATGAATAGCCAATCTGTAAAAACCAAAAAAAAACAAACCAACCCACAATTCATCAACTTTCACAACACAAATTCTTGATTATGGAGAGCAAGAAAGAGCGAGACGTACGCAAGATCCGAAGGCGTACGAGCCGCAGACAGCGACAAATGTGCTGAGATAAACCATCCATCTCTCCTCATTGCTGCTCTTCTTGGAGGGCTGGCCTTCTTCCCCACCATTGGCGGCAAGAAGTGGAGCTCTGATCTCTTTTAGACCACCCTTTTCGACGTCTTGATTACCTGCCATGGCTTTCTTCGTCTTCTTCTTCTTCAATCACACTAGCCAAGCTGGAGAAATGTTATACAAAGAAGTAGTAATAAAAAATTAGAGTTTGTACACTTCCAAGATTGGAGCTTTGTTACTATAAATGGAAATATACAGTTCAGCATCATGGCAATCAGTGTTTCTTATCCTACTACATGTGACTCAATTAAATTTAAATGGGACAAAACCAACGTGCTGGATTTGACAAGTATTGATCTTAGGTAAAACGAATACGAATTCGTTCACTCCACCAACTAAGTCATTCAGTCACTACGGAATTTTAAAGATTACTTAGAAAATGCAGTAGAAAAAAAAAATCTTCACCTACCACTATTGATGCTCCCACCTACCTATTTTAGCTTGATTCAATCAGCAATTTCTTGATTGGAAGGGAAATAAGAAGGGCTAGCTAGAGTAGATCTTCTCTATTTCGAGTCGTGCGGGATCAACTATTTGATATGCTAGTACACACCACGATCTAGACGATAATACGAATAATGATAATAATTGTAAGAACCTATCTGGCATAATCTGATAAATCATATTATCAAGAAAGATCATGCAAATCGAACTTCGAAAATTTGATAAACTAGAGAGAATAAGCGGATATTCATGAAATGAAATACGAGATTAAGAGTGTGATCTTCAGAGATTTGCTTTACATAGAATATGATATCAAAAAATCAAAAGAAATCAAGTATCTTGACTGAATTAACAAACATGAAGATGGACAGATAGTGGAATCTGGTAAAGAATTTGCAAAAACATTCGTCCTCATCTAATTTCTTTCCTGAAATTGCAGAGATCAGATCTGAAATCCAGAGTGTTGTATATTTAAATTTATTTGGCTAAATATATAAAATTATGCTATTCCCTCCGTCCCACGACAAATGACACGTTTTCGAAAATGATAAAGATTATGTGGACCATATTTCACTACTTAAAAGTCAAATAATCTATACCACGTATCACTTTCTTGATCTTGTACCCAAAAGAAACGTGTCGTTATCATCCAAAAAATAATTCATATTTCACCCCCTAAATATTATCACACAAAAAATCATCATTCTATAAAACTAATACAACTAAAAAAGTTAAAAAATAACTATACAGTGGTAAAAAAATCTCATGTTTCACAAGAACCTGCTACCTATCCTTCTTCTCATCCTCATGTATAAGCCTGATAGCCGGAAGCCGTCGACAGATGGCCGGAGCCGCTGCTACTGGCCGACCTCTCGATATCATCGATGTTCGCGATGAGAGAGATCGGCCTCTCCGGTATCGGCGGCACCGGCACATCAGCATCCAGCATCTTCACCACCTGGTCCATTGTTGGCCGAGCATAGAGCAGAGGATGCGCACACAAAACCGCCACCAACACAAACTTCTCCACCACCTCCGGCGGCCCTAATTCCGGCATACCCTCCTCCACGACATCCAATGCCCTCCCTTCCCTAACCAAACCCCAAGCCCAGTCAGTCACCAGAGAAGGCTGCCCATCGTCCACCGCAAGAAGAGCCTTCCTCCCACTTAAAAGTTCGAGAAGTACGACTCCGAAGCTATAAACATCGCTCCTCTCCGTTAGCTGTCCATACAACGCGTATTCGGGAGCTACGTATCCCATCGTCCCTGCAACCCGAGTGCTGAGATGCGTCATTCCTTCGGGGGTAAACTTAGCCAGGCCAAAATCGGCCACTTTCGGCTCGAATTTCTCGTCTAAGAGAATGTTGCTAGCTTTGATATCTCTGTGGATGATCCGCGGCTGGGCACCGTAATGCAGATACATGAGTCCCTTAGCTGTGCCGAGCGCGATTCTCTGGCGTATCGGCCAACTCAACTTCTTGTCTACTAACCCGAAGAGATGATCGTGAACGCTGCCGTTCTTCATTAAATCGCAGACGATGATCCTCTGGTGGCCTTCGAGAGGGGTGGTGGCCGTGCAGTAGCCTCGTAAGGCGACCAGGTTGACATGGCGGACGCTTGCGATGACTTCGACTTCGTGCTTGAAGATTTCGTTTCCGGAGGCGGAGCAGTTTTTGAATCTCTTTAGGGCTACTTCGGAGCCGTCGGGGAGGAAGCCTTTGTAGACGTTTCCGTATCCGCCTCTTCCGATGATGTTGTCTCTGGAGAATTTTTTGGTGGCGGATTTGATTTCGTCGAATGTGAATGTGATTAGGGTTGTGCTGGCGCTGAAGGAGCTTAGATCGGAGTTGGTGTTGATTTGGCTGGTCATGGTTCCGAACTGGTTTTGGAGGTGAGAATTTCTTCGTTTCAGGAAGAAGAAGAAGGAGGCAAACCCTAGAATTAGGAGGAGGATGACGGAGGCGACGGAGGAGACGATGATGATGATTTTGCGAGACTTGTGGCTGGAATTGGATGAGGTGAAATCGAGATTGAACATACACTTGGCGGTACCTGGATCGGTGGGGCCGAATTGGTTGGCGAAGGCGGCGGCGTAGATGAAGGGGAAGGCCGTGCAGTCGGAGACGTTGCCGACTGAAGGTCCGCGGAGGTAGGAGGCCTGGATTCCGGCGAGCGCGGTGGTGCAGGAGGCGCAGGGGGAGTTGTTGAGGAGCGACTGGTTGCAGGCGGCGACGACGGAGTCGAGGGAGGACCGCGGCACGGCGGCCTCGAACTCCGACCGCGTGGTGATGTTCATGCACCCGCGCGCGATCCACGGCGTCTCGAAGCCGCAGCGGCGGCGGATCTCGAAGCCGCGGACGTACTCGCCGACGAGCGACTCGTACACGTCCCAGCACGACTCGGCCGAGTCGAGCGGGGGGAGGAACGAGTTGGTCTGGCGGAGGTGCTCCGATAGGACGAGGCGGAGGCCTCGCCGGATGTACAGGCACTCGGAGTTGGCGTCCATATTAGGGCGCTTCACTTCCGGCGCCAACCCCCGGAGAAAATCGAACTCGAGCGGGCATCGCGATGAAACGTTGCCGTTTTGGAGTAGACTCCGGCGCCCGGAAAACGACGCCGCTCGAACAACTAGCAGTAGCGAAATTGATAGCAAAAATAGCAGAAAATAAATTAAACGAAGCATCTATAATTCGGAATGTACACCACTGAAGTGTAGATTTGTCTGCTTCGTTGAAATCAGAGATTGTTGTGAGGTGAGAGAAACTGAGAAAGTAGAGGTGTGCTGAGTTTCAGTAGTAGTCCGCAGCCAAGAACGACGACTAGTTGCAGAGAGAGAGAGAGAGGAGAGAGAAAGAAAGAGAGAGCTGGTTCTCGGAAACGACGATTAAGATTTTTACTATTATTTTTAATTTTATATTTTCAATTAAATTCAACTAACTTATTTTATAAATATGTTATTGTCTTGGAATTATACACGTCTCATCAGTCTTCTTATTAACGTAACATTTGTGGTTAATACTTTCTCCGTACAGTAATTTATGGTCCATTTTCTCGAAATGGATATATCAATATTTTTTACTAATTTTTAAAAAAGTAAAAAATTATGTGACTATAAATTAACTACTAAAAAGTCAAATAATATAATGGGATAGATGAAATATTTAATTTAATACTATTTCTTAAATTTCTATCCCAAAATCAATTGAGATACAAATAATGGGATAGATGAAATATTTAATTTAATAGTAGTAATTAAAGTATAATTTGTCACGTTTGGATAAATGATAGGTGGAGAGTGTAAGACTAATTGGAATGTTTGGTATCAGCAGTTGAAGTGGATTCACTTTCTAGGCTCTTTCCTCAAGTCTTATAGTATAGATTAAAAAAATATCAATTGTCTTCGAAAAGGCAAAGTTGGTTAAGGTGGTAGCAAAGGGAATAAATGCGGTTGGGGGGGGGGTGTTGTATTTAATCCCACGGGGGCGGAAGTCATTTGTAAACGTGTTTTGGGAGTGGTGTGGTCGGGATTTATCTAAAAAAAGGGGGGGTTGTTATCAGATTGTACAGTTTTAGTGGGTGGTTTACGGTGTCGTATATAAAAAAATAAAGCAATTGACTCGTTATTAATTACTGTCTATGCGCCGACAATACCATTTCTTTGTGTGTGTGTGAATATTAAGAAATTTGCTTTTGTGTGTAAGTGATATTAATCCATTTAATATTAGTGATTTTTAGTGATATTTTTTTCATTTCGAAAAACTAAATACGTATAATTAGTATTGATAGGTATTCCTGTATCCCATTAATTCCGTCTTGTTTCTTTTAGGTATGGAGATTTAAAAATTTAATTTATGAGCTTATTTTATGATTTTTAATTGTATTAAGAAATGTTCACATTTTTTAATAAGTGATTGATGAAAGATAAGATAATTACTTTAAATTATATTAAGACATAATTGATGCAATTGATTTATTTTCTATTTTTTTAATCTTATAACTGAATAAATAATTTAAATTTTACAAAAAATTAAAATCACAAGGATCACTTTATTTTAAGATTAAAATTTCATTTTTTTTTATTTTTTAAAATAAGATTATAAATAATGAGATATTCAATTAGAAAAAATAATAGGGCGGATGAAGTCTTGGATAATCATTGGCTATAATCCATTTGACTACTATAACTATCGTAGAAAGAGATTGTTAATTGTTGGACTTTTATACAAAGTTAATTCACTTTGACAATTTACTTATTCGTAGTGGACTTTGAAAATACAGCAAGTTGTTTAGCGCTGGGATCTTCTGGCCCATTTTCGAGATTTGGGCCATTCACCAATCACGCGGCGCGCGCGCGCGTATGGTGGACCATCTTTTTTATATTCTAATATTAATTTATTGGCTTGGGGGGCCACCAATGAACGTGTGGCGCCGCGTGATTGGTGGGCCATCAAGTGGTCCACCGAAAATGAGCCAGAAAATCCGGACCGGTTGTCTAGTCGATTGTGCACCAACCATTACGTCATTATTACACAAGCTAACCAATTTAATTACTATTAAATTGTAAATTGTAGCATATATTATTCGATAAAGAATCTTTGGGGGGTTTAAATAAAATATGAAGCTATAATAAGCAATAATTGGCTTATGTATGTATAAAATAAATAAAATCATGACTTAATTAGCATATTTGGGCTCTTCTATTTACATTTTTTATTTCGATAATAGTATATTTTTACTTTAAATGGTTAGAATTATTATTTTTGTTAATATTTGTCTTGTCGTTCATTTCATTGTTTCATAAACTATATCGCATTTAATTTCCTGAAATGTAACTTACGGAATGGCAAAAGTTATATTCTAAACTAAATGAAATAATATGTTAATATATCAAACTACTCACAACTTATTATTTAAAAAAAACATAAAAGCAATCTCACATTAATAAAATTGTAATTACGTAATAGCCAATTTGGCAAAAATACCCATGCTTTTTTTCTATAAAAAAAAAAAAAAAAAAAAAAAAAAAAAAAAAGAAAAAAAAAAAAAAAAAAAAAAAAAAAAAAAAAAAAAAAAAAAAAAAAAAAAAAAAAAAAAAAAAAAAAAAAAAAAAAAAAAAAAAAAAAAGAGGCGAGTCTAGGGATCACTAGGGTAGCCCCTGAAGTTTTAAAGATATATTATGTGTATAGCATCTTTAATGATTTGATAAATTGGTTTAGTGGTTAAGATATTTATAATTTTTCCTTGAGGTCAAGGTATAAATTCCTAAACTTAATTTCTTTCTTTTTTAACTTTCCTCTTCTCTTCTTTTCTCTACAAATGGTTCAATTCCCTAAACTTAATTTCTTTCTTTTTATCCTTTCCTCTTCTCTTCTTTTCTCTATTTTTCCTAGCTTTTTTTTTTTCGGACTATTGTTTTGATCTCCTTTTCCGATCAAAAGGGTAAAAAATAATTTAATTCTTATCTTTTTATAATTAGATAAGAATTTTATTTGATGAAATTCTTAAGAATTAAGAGAAAGAAAATGATAACATGCAATATAATGTAAGTAATGTAAAAAAAAAAATAGTATCGATTTTAATAACCATTTTTAAGATAGACCTTAAGTGCATTTTTTATTATCCCCTACAAACCTAATTTTCTAGCTACGTCACTGCTAGGGATGCCAAGACTTGCCCTAGACAACGGAATTCTCCACTGAAAATTCTAACAAAAAGTTGAAGACATTTTTTGTAAACTTAACTACTTTATGAATATAATTTAGAGGATGACTAGTTTTGTGACTGTCTCATTAATATTGTCATGTATTCCATTTCAGATCGTTCTAATAATATTGTCTTGTTTCCTTTAATTTAAGGCAAAAAACACTCTATATTAAAAAATGAGGTGGGCACTTCGTTACCCACCACACATTATTATACACTATCTCTCCAAAAGTTTCTCTCATTCCGTTTCATTACAAACTCAAAAATTATGATTTTAAACTTTTTGAAAATTTTAGATTATTTCTTTAATTACAATGTGAAAAAAAAATTCAATTGCCTAAACTATGCTTTAAGAAAATTTGGATGAATTCTCATTTTTTCCCACCAACTATTCATCGAAAACTGTTTTAATTTCTTAATACAATTAAAATACAAAAATATACAATTAAATTAATTTTCTTAGTCCCAGTCTTTGAAAAGAAAAAAGATGATATTAATGGGACGGATGTATTTTTAGTAGGTTTGGCTATGTTAGCAAAAACCTCTAAAATAATTGTCCAGATATTTTGCTAGTAAAATTAAAGATGTCCAATGGGCTGAATGGACTTCATTGTATTGGGCTCATATGATTGACGAATGTTATCATTATTTTGTATTAGTATAAAATGTAAATAATTGAATGGATTATTCATTGAGCCCAAACCCAAGTAAATATGACTTTAGTATAATACTACGAATTTATCATAGTCTATATATTTAAATAAAATCGTCTTTGCGGCAAGATGACGCACTCTTATCTCTAAAGTTGCTAAACTTTGAATCGTGTAATCACTCCGTCCCGCTATTACTGTCCTTTTTAGTTTCGGCACGGTGATTAAGAAACTTTATTTAAGTGCATATTTTATGAGTTTTAATTGTATTAAGAAATGATCACAATTTTCAAGGAGTTGTTGGTGGAAGAAATGAGAATTTATCCAAATTTTTGCAGGGCATAGTTGAGGCAATCGATTTTTTTTTTATATATTCTATTTTAAGAAATAATCTTAAGTTTCTAAAAAGTTAAAAAAATCAGTATGAAGTGGAACAAAAATCGTGTGAGAAATAGATTTTTAGAGAGAGAGTATGATAATGTGGGGATGAGTATTAAGTAGGAGGACCCACTTTATTTTTTGTTTAAAAGTAGTTTTTGCTATTTTAGGAAATAAGACAGTAATAACAGGACAACTCGATTAAAAAAGTATGACGGTAATAGCGAAAGTATATAGTTATAAATTAAATAAATAAGTTAGTTATGAGTATTAGATAAAGACGCAATTAGTAGATGAACTAATTAATGAATTGATTGGAACAATTTGGAAGACATAATTTCCCTTACGGCATCAATTACTTCAATTTAAGGATTGTACTTTTAATCCAATTACACAAATCTATACCTATTTAGGCTCCTAGTCTCCTATAATTAGAGCTGTCGAACTATTTCAATTGTACTCCCTCCGTCCCGCTCGATATGGCTTCTTTCATTTTTTTCCTTATCTCACTTGACTTGGCCACTAATAACTTGGTCACTAACTAAAATAATACTCTAATAAATTCTAATGGGTCCCACCTCTTTATACCACTTTACACACAACTATCCACTATTCTTAATAACCGTGCCCAAACCTATTAAACCATGTCGGACGGGACGGAGGGAGTATTTATTAACATAAAATAAACTTTGAAAAATATGGGTCCCGAATCCTAATAACATATTTTGGCTATACAATATTCAAATTAAATTAAAGAATGTTGTGTGTACATTATTAATTCTAACTAATAGTTTTAGATTAGCTTTAGTTGGCGGATTCATGTGATATATCCAGAGGAAGTAGTTTTTTTAATGTTTGCAATACCTCCTAATTTGTGTTAGTTTTTTAAAATTAAACAATTAAATTATTTAATTAAATGATTTATTTTAAACATCTATTCAATAATTTTCGAAATTACAAAAATATTTGACTTTTTATGTTAATTTAAAAAATCAGCTACTTTTACTTTAAAATAATTATTTTTAATTATGCAAAAACAAATAAAAAATAATTATAACAAACGATTGCTAGCGCAAACAATTATAAAGAAGCAAATAAGTACTTAGATCCGCAACCTAGATCCTCCTACGTCTACACTAGAATTCACATTCAAGAAAATAAGATAGATGTACGAAATATATACTCCCTCTGTCCCGTTATAAGCGGTTCAAATTTTTTTTGTATAATTATTAAGAAAATAAATGATAAAGTATGAGATAAGAGTAGATGAAAAAGTAGAAGAGAGGAGATAAAGTGAGAGAATGAATGATAAAGCATGAGAGAGAAAATGAGTTTTATAATGAGAGTAGATGATAAAATAGGAGAAATAAATGATTAAATAAAATAGATGATAGTAATTTTTTTGCCAAATTAGATCTGAGTCACTTTTAGTGGGACGTCCCAATTGAAAAAGTAAGTCACTAATAGCGGGACTGATGAAGTATTTATCTATAAAATAATAAAAAATGATAATTTTTCTAAGTTACAATATTAAAAACGATAGAAACCACATTACATTGTCAAAATCGAAAACAAGACATATTACTTAAACAAAAATCGAAATTTAATAGAGATTGACTAATTTAGCAATTATGAAGAATAATTAAGAAGATTTATTACTTAATCTAAAGTTTTAGTTTTTCTCGAAATGGCCTGCGGGATAGATTTCGCCTAATCAACGTAAGAGTCGGAAGTATATATAGTTATTATACATACACTCTAATTGTATGTATCTGTATCTATATATATCCAACCGAGTCCATACGGTAAGCACGGGCATTTTTTCGCTTCAAGTCAAACCTCCTCACATCAACCAGAATTCACGATTGCAGCAAATTACTGCGCAAGTTTCGCGGCGGTGTCGTCGTTTTCACCGGCGATCGTGGAGTTTGATGATCGACGGGAGCTCGGCTGACGCGTCGGCCTCTGCGGCGGTGCGCGACGGCGGTGGAGTTGGTTCCGGCCTCTGCGGCGAGGCGTTGGTGGTTGGGGAGGGTTGAAATTGAGGAGGATCGGAAATTGATTGGGGATAGTAGTATATTTTGGAGAAATGAAGAAAGGCAAGGGGAAAAGCAGCAAATTGCTGCCGAATTCGTTGAGGATTATTTCCTCTTGTATCAGAACGGTGTCGACGAATGCAAGCACCGTCGTGCGCTCCGCCGGTGCTTCAGTCGCCGCCTCAATTTCGTCCGCTGGAGACGATCGCAAAGAGCAGGTTTATATTACTCACTTAGTTTTTTTCTTTTTTGAGTTTCGATATCCGTAACCGTTTATCGTCTTGCTATTCTCGACTAGTTGAAGTAAATTTACTGCTGTTGTATTTAGCCCTTACTTGCAATTGATTGAATTCCAGACGTCAGTTACTTGTTCATTTGTCGTGTATTCTTTTGGAATTGGCTAATGTTGGAAATTTTGGCTAATAGTTGATCCGGATTATTGATATTTTTTTTTGAATTGACTAAAGATGGCTTAAATTTCATATGATACGGAATATCAAGAAATTTCAAACCAAAACTCAAGTTTGAAAGTTTGAAGGCAGGTGGCGATTGGCAGCTAGCACTAATGCTAGAAAGTTTTGAGTTGCTTATAGTCTGGGAATTCACATGTTGATTATAAAGCTTTTGTGTTTATCAGGTTTTGTGGGCTGGCTTTGACAAATTAGAGCTTAGTCCAACTTCCCGCAGATGTGTCCTATTGCTTGGTTATGTGAAAGGCTTTCAAGTCTTCGATGTTGAGAATGCTTCTGGTTTAAGTGAACTGGTATCCAGGCGTGATGGACCAGTTACCTTCTTACAGATGCTTCCAGCTCCTGCAAATTGTGCTGCTACTGGAAAGTACAAAGCATCACATCCTATGCTGGTCGTGGTTGGTGGGAACGAGGATGAAAGAATCACATCAGTTCAGTATAGTGGCCAAGGTACTGCTAGATATGGTTCGACAGAGACAACATTTGGGAGCCCCATTGACCCCCCTACTGCTGTTCGATTTTACTCAATGAAGTCAAATGAATATATAAAGGCTATCGACTTCAAATCAGCGGTATTCATGGTTAGATGCAGCCCCCGTGTAGTAGCTATTGGTCTTGAAGAACAAGTGAGTATTCATTGACATAAGATTTTCGATTTTGGGTTTCTTGATTACAATTTTGATGGCAGCAACCACAGTTAAGCTCCTAGCCCCAAGTAGAAAAGAGAAAGAAGAAGAGTAAGAGGAAGAAGCAAGTACTACTATCAACAATACCATAAAATAAATAAGGCTCTATAAATTAGTGAGAAAAAAAGGACAATCTATGCGGTAACCTGCATCAATAGCCTGATTGTAGTATTTATTTATTTTTCCCTTCATTTTGGTTGGAACTCATTTTGCCTGCATGATTGTGACTTAGACTTGGTATTGTTTTCTTGGGAAACCTGCCTAATGGCAGAGAAAGATTTAGTAATGTGATTCCAAATGAGAAAATCACTGAAACTCCAAGAATCTCGTTAAGTTGATTGCTGGAATGAGGTTTTTGGCATATATGAGATGATTGGGTACTTACATATATATTTATTAGCCACAACGCCTAATGCCTTGCTTCAAGTTCTGTTTTTTGCGTGAATCTTATAGCGTTGGGGATAATTAGTTTATTTATTTCTTGCAGATTTATTGCTTTGACACCGTTACTCTTGAGAAAAAATTCATCGTTGTGACTTATCCTGCACCCCGAGTTGGAGAGCAAGGAGCATTTGGAATCAACACAGGGTATGGTCCAATGGCTTTGGGACCGAGGTGGTTGGCTTATCCCCCTAATCGCCCATTTCTGTTAAATACGGGGCGGGTGAGTCCAAAAAGTCTTGCCTCTAGTGTTAGTCCATCAACATCTCCAGGTAGTGGCACCATGATGGCTCGTTATGCAGTGGAGTCCAGCAAACACTTAGCTACAGGATTGCTCACCCTTGGGGACATGGGATACAAGAAATTCTCTAAGTATTATCCCGAGTTACTTCCTGAGAGTCCTACTGCTTCTCCTGGATGGAAATCTGGGAAGCTAGCAGCGTCTGAACCAGAGAATGCTGGAGTGGTAAGTGCAATTTACTGATTGTTTACTATTTTATTAACTTTGGTAATTTCTGTCGAGCAGAAAGTAGAAATGTTAAAACCATTTACTTAGTATTCTATTGTTTGGAGACTATCAAGTTTTATAAATTTACTTGGAATTGTTTTACCTATCACTGTATTTTATGATTACAGATTGTGGTGAAGGACCTTATTTGTTCGGAGGTTATATCACAATTTAGGGCACATACGAGTCCAATATCTGCTTTGTGTTTCGATCCAAGTGGAACCCTTCTGGTTACTGCTTCTGTACATGGAAATAACATGAACATCTTCCGGATTATGCCTTTCCATAAATGTAGATCAGGTTCTGGTGACTCGAGCACTTCCTATGTGCATCTTTACAAACTTTACCGGGGCATGACAAGTGCAGTAAGTATATATGCATGCTGATCTTTTTTCTATTGTTCTTATTCCCTCTGCTCTTTGTTTTGGACTCTGGATATTGAATTTCTTGCCCCTGTTCATCAGGTAATACAGGACATCTGCTTTAGTCATTACAGTCAGTGGATTGCCATTGTTTCAGCAAGAGGAACTTGTCATATCTTTGTTCTGTCTCCCTTTGGGGGAGATGAAGGTTTTCGAACTCTACACACACCTGGACAAGGTACTTCGCTGTTTTTGGCTTCCACTCGACCATGGTGGTCTAGTTCATCGTTTACCGTAAATGAGCAGCATTCTTTGCCTCCACCTCCTTGCACCCTCTCTGTCATCGCCAGGATAAAGTGCAGCGACTGTGGCTTACTAAATTCAGTAAGCAATGCTGCTGCTTCAGTGGTGGGTAAAGTATGGGTGCCTTCTGGAGCTGTTGCTGCCATCTTTCACAATTCTATCTCCAATGTTTCTGTGGATGTTAAGTCGACTGGTACTTCACTAGGCCATATCTTAGTCTATACACCATCAGGCTTTGTGGTTCAGCATGAAATTCTATCCTCAATGGGCCCTGAAACTGAATCTTTGGCATCCCCACAAGCCAACCCTCAAATTGAGGAGTTAAGGGTGAGAGTGGAACCCACTCAATGGTGGGATGTATGCAGAAGATTGGATAATATGGATACGGAGGATTGTATTTCCGGCAGTATCTTTGATGGACAGCATGATGCTGTGATTGATGAGGACTCCAAGATGGTTTTTCAGGAGAATGCAAGTGCTGACAAGAAACTATCTAAGACTGATTCTCTGAAATCTCTAGATAGATCTCAGTGGTATTTGTCAAACGCAGAAGTACAAATAAACTCTGGAAGGTTACCAATATGGCAAAAGTCAAAGGTATTCATTTGTGAATTACTGATGTTTTGTGATAAGTTATGGTGTTGTTTTATTGAATGTGCTTTGTTAATCTAGGTGCATTTCCATGTAATGGAACCTCCAAGAGCAGAATGTTATCAAGGTGGGGAGCTTGAAATTGAGATGATTTCTTCACATGAGCTTGAAATAAGGCATAAAGATTTGTTGCCAATAATCGACAATTTTCCTAGAGCAAGATCTGGCTGGATTGACAGGTCAATATCTCACACTTGGCTATTATCCCTGGTTACATCTATTTATTTTGTTTTGTGACTGAGGATCATATTCTAAATACAATATGCTCTTGTTCGATCCATAAGTCCTTGGAAAACAACTTGTGTGTGGAAAGCTCCCGGTGGGCTAAAAGTTTAAGATAAGCAGCAAAAAGGTTAATCATGCTTAGTGACTGCATGTTTAACCCAAATCTTCTCTCAAACTCCATCATGGCATCTTCTAGTACGACAAACCCAGGTCTTTCGGATAAATGAACTATAGTTCAAATTCTGTTTTATGCCTTTTAATTCGTCTTTGATGCGCTAATAGAAGGTTAGCTGCTCTACTTATGGATTCCCTGTGGCATATTACTTGGTTCTTATATGCAGCTCTGTACCCACTGAGGGAAGATATCCTGGTGCTTCCACGAACAATTGTCAAGCTAAGGAAAAGTTCAATGAAGAAAGTGTTATTTCTCATTCGAAGCCACCATCTTTTAGTTCTACAGAAAGCTCAGAAGGAGGTAAGATGTGTTCACCTCAAGAGGTTTTGTTATTATATTCCTATGGAAATGTTGTAATGTAATAACTTTGAGTTTGTACGGTTTGCATCGAGACAACCGGATTATAATTCCCATTTCATTTATTTTGAGATTATGCATTCATACTTTAGTCTATGGCATATCAACACGAAGTCTTTACTTTTACATCAGGATCATCGAGACGAATGGAGAATTTACTGGATTTGGATCACATGAGCATGGATAGATCTCCAATACTGGTTAGTCATGCTGCAAATGATATGAATACAGAAAGAGATGATGCAACTATTCTCAAGGGATCCAGGCCAACTATTCCCTGCCCTTCACAAAACACCATCAATGGGAGTCTTCTTGTTGACAATGCTGCAATCAGTAGGTCATCCTCTCTGGGGAATGAGATGCAATCGTTGAATGTTGACGATACTCACATTCATATGCCTTCGAACACTAAGGAAACCGTAGATTTCGCGCCATTGTTCAAGGAGGAGTACTATATTAAACAAGAGTTCCTTGATCATCCCCAGTCAACTGCCGTTGAGCCAAATGGTGGTGATAACAACACTCGTGAGGAGGAGAAATTGGACGAGGAGGAAGGGCCCGAAGAGGAAGGATGGATTGGTGGGATGTTCGATTTCTCCGAAGAAGGTAGGATAATTTTATCTGAAACTGCAGACTTTCTTGTCCTGCTCAGTTAGTTCCCTCAAATCAATTCTCTCTCTTATTGCAGGTTAGGTGTTTCTGCACCTTAAAGAACACAGCCACCTTCTCTTGAATTCAGTTCTATAAAGCAGATTCGGAATCCGTGATTCGGGACACATACAAAGATGAATCTGCACTTACTACCCTCTATGGTATGTATACTATTGTACATATTTAACATTCTTGATGTTCTTGAGAAGGAATCATATTAGAAGATGAATCTTGCTCTTAGGGATATGCTTCCCCCCCCCCCCCCCACTTTCTGTATTGTGAATGTTCAGTTGGTCTTGTACAGATGACATGACTTAGTTGCTTCCTATTTGTGTAACATTTGTTTTTCCATGAAAAAGAAAAGAATGGAATGGAAATTTGAAAAAACGTTTGTGAATCAGATACCTTCACTTCCAACTGCTAATTTGTCGATTTTGAGGATGTCTTGATCTATTGATATGACTGTTAATAGCATGTTTGTATTGTGATGATGCCAAAAAAGTATTGTCTTATAAATCTTGACCCGTGAAACAATCTTTACGTATCCGGTACCGTACTGCTTCAAAGGATGATAATTCATTCTCTAAGAGGGGATTCTTTCTTGTTCCTTTTCCCTTCTTTACATGCATCCATTGAAGAATAGTAGTTTCATTTCAAGATTCCATAGCTTTGTTTCTCTACATGCTTCTTTTTTCTTTCTTTACTTGTTCTATCTGAAAAGCCACTAAATAGTCAAAGCCTTTAGTACATCTCTCTCTCTCTCTCTCGCTCTCGCTCTCGCTCGCTCTGTTACGATATCCCACATCGCTTCCACATGAAAGTGTGGAAGGGTATATAAGAGAGAGTCAACCCTTGACTTACAACCATGGTTTTAGGTTAAGTTAGGGCTCTCTATCTTATATGTCTAACAATTGGCGCCGTCTGTGGGAACCTGACGGATCGTACGTTGCTGAAAGGGGCTACCCGATGTGTGGGCCTAGGGGTTGCCACCACGGATGTGGAACCTGCCACCCGTGAAGTGGGCCTTCGATGTGGGTTGCCACTCGGCGTGTGCCGTCCGTGGACGTACGGTTTCGAAGGGGGATGGATTGTTACGATATTCCACATCGTTTCCACATGAAAGTGTGGAAGGGGTATATAAGAGAGAGTCAACCCTTGCAACTTACAACAATGGTTTTAGGTTAAGTTAGGGCTCCCTTATCGTATATGTCTATCTCTCTCTTTTGATGCATAACTAATTTGGTGGTTCTAATTTGAATCTGAGTATCTGTAACTGTTAAGTGCAGTTGTGTGAATCTTTTTTCATCTTTTTATGGCATGCTATTTGTGAAGTAGTGACATTCTTGTGGGCTTTTGCAATTTACAGATATACTTTGAGTTACTTTTAAGGCCATCTTTTTCTATCCATTTTTTCTTCCTTTAATTTTTGCTTTTTCAGAGTAACAGAATATGCAAAGTCTTATTCTTTCTTTCTAATTTCCTGTAGTTTTTGTGGCCGTTGGAGAATTTGGATAATGTCACTCGCATACATATAATCTTTCAATAATTAAATTTAATTGTTTACATTTATCCTAGATTTTAAAATATGTTAGGAATTTGGGAATCTTTATCTAGTCTAATAAATAAAATACACTCAATTTATATCATATTTTTTAATAATAATGGTATTATTCAATAGTACCAAATTCTCTTAAGTAAAACACATAACTACCCATTCATATAAAAATTATATATGATGTACCTAAGTTTACATAAATACCCTTATTTTGAGTAAAGATGCTCTTCCCAATTGTTGTTAGGTGTTTTGTTGAAATTCCGTGGTCGGGATTTGGCATGTGTCGTATCGATGGGGTATATGATCGGACATGATAGAATACGTGCACTGTAGAACTTGTGTTGAGCGGTTTGATACTCTGATAAATTGGACACGAGGTCAGACAATGATAGGGCACGTAGTCGGACATATGATCGAACATATGGTCGGATAATGTTAGGATACGTGATCCGACACATGTCGGACAATATTAGGATACGTAGTCAAACACATTATCAAACAATGTTAGAGAGAGTTTTTCTCAAAAAGTAAAAACATTTAAGTAAATTTGAATAAATTTAACCAACTTGGATATTACATCAAGCACCTCAATTTAATTTTAAGTAGAATATAAGTATTTTACTTTTTTTTTGGCGGTAGTTTTACTTCGCCGCACGTGCCAATAATGAATACTAGCTTAGTATTGTGTAGCCAAAGGTAGGTGCATCCCAAGCATTAAAATATATTCTATGAACATTTTAAATAATTCACCATTTTGTTTAAAAGCATGGCTCTCTCTCTCTCTCTCAGTGTAGGTTGGATGATAAAGACATCATACCTAAACTTTATAAATACACACACATGACAATATTCTTATTCTTTTTAGTATAAAAATATCAAAATTACTCCACCTTGAGTTAAAACTTACAATGCACCCTTTTCCTCCAATTATATAATCCAATGAATTTTTTCAGAACTTAAGGACATGTTTCACTAATAATACTATGTCAAATATGTTCATACCATCATACATTTTGTTCATACTACTTCTTTATTAGTGTAACAAACTTTCTCTCTCTCTCTCTCTCAATTCTATATAGAAGCTTAAGCTAGTCTATAAGAAGATTGAATTGATGACAATGGGGCTATAGGGGTGGTTGGAGTTGGTGCAATTAAGCACACATTCCCAATGCAATTCACTCATCGACATGCCCATTTCATTACTACTTTGTAACTATTGGTACTACTACCCTCTTCAATCTTGACGGGTTTAGATAGCGGGTGCCCATTTTTCTTGTACTATAAGATAATAATAATAATAATAATAATAATAATAATAATAATAATAATAAGAAGAAGAAGAAGAAGAAGAAGAAGAAGAAGAAGAAGAAGAAGGAGGAGGAGGAGGGAGGGAGGTAAATTGATATAAATGATCCCAAAATATTTAATTTTTGGTCAATTGGTTACCAGAATTTTAGAATCTGGTTAAATTGGTCCTTCCGTCAGTTAACGGTTAGTCATCAACAACAATAGTTTCTAAATAAAATTTTAGATGAACAATTCGATCAATATTTTTATCTCGATTTTTATTGGGAACCAATACGACCAATATTTTTAACCCAAATTTTTATTGAAGACCAATTCGATTAATAATTTTACCCCAAATTTCCTATAAATTTATCAGGATAAAATTTCTTTAAAATTTTTATTTTACCTCAAAAAATTTATTCAGAACTACTTCAACAAAATTTATAACTTTTAGAACTAATTCGCCCAAACAAAGTTATTTTTTTAGTTAAAAAACATAAATGATCACTATAAAAATTTAGAGTAAAAAAAATGGTTGAGTTAGGGTGAAAAAATTAATCCTTGAAATTATAAATTTGGATAAAAAATTGGATGAATTGATCTCTATTAAAAAAATTGGAATAAAAAATATTGGTTGAATTGTCATCCAAAAATTAAATTTCCAAACTACCCTTATTATATTTTAATAATTTTTTTACGAATAAATTAACCAAATGACCAACTTAGCCAAATTATAACTTTTTAGGAACAATTTGACCCGAAAACTTGGATTGAAAACCAATTTAACAAAAAATAAATATTCAAAGAACATTTAGGCCAATTTATCATACTACAATTTGCTTCGTGCACGAAGCGTAATCATACATGCTATTACCAAACTTACTCCAACATTTAAGTAGCATACGCCTCTTTCTCCATTAAAATAAGAACCTCAATTTCCAATTCGAGTAGATGCATAATTGAGGTGCCCACTTTTTCTCTGTATTTATGGTTTTCAACCATTATTGGCCAATTAATCCTTTTTTGTTTACATATTCATTTAATTTGTCCTATTTTTCATTTATGATAGACCCTTTTTTGCATAACTTTATGGCCTAACAAATCATCTTTCAATTCACCAACAAATCCCTGAAAAAATATTCAATGATAAAACCCAAAATCATTATTAATTTGTACGAATTGAGTAAACTCCGTTTTATAAACTAACTGGATGCTTGGGTCCGGACCCGGCTCGGAGGGTATGCAGGCTGTGCAACGGAACAGAGCCTCCAAAAAAATGGGGACCCAAATTTTATTTTGTTTTCATATTATTAGCAGCATCGATCATTTGCAGTTGGAGTGAGTATGTGTTGGTTTTTGAAAATAATTCTTGTATTGATTTTTGAAAATAATTCTTGGACCCAATTGGGCTATTAAAACTTAAAAAAATTAAAATAAATAAGTTTTATGTACTCATATAAATCTGTCTCAATTGATATTAGCTAATTTATCTAATACTACTGCAAGATTGTTATGCTCGTTAGTTATTATTACCTATTGTTTTGCTAGTATAAAAGCTTGAAAAAAACAATTTTATGATTAATAGATTTTTCTGTCTTTATATGAAACGTAATATTGCGTCGTGTTTTTTGATAACTTATTAGAAAGTTTTTCATGTTTGCAAAGTTTGGAGAGTTTAGACTGTCATGCCGCATTTATAAACTCTTTTATGAAATTGTTTTTAATTTGACCGAGAAAGGAATTAAGGAGAGAGGATCCATTTTTCCTCTCCGCTCCGAGCCCATTTTTGTTCAGGACTGACCCTGATTGGGTCTTTTATTAATTGATGCACCGTTTTCGACCCTAATGTGTCTAGTAGATCGAGCCCTCTCCATAATAATTATGATATAGTATATTTTTTCTATTGGTAGTTATTAATATAGTTTCGCATTGACGGTTGTTACTATAGTTGGAAAATAAATATAGTATACCAAACAAAATACGAGACTTATGATATGGCTCAGGTTGTAGTGTAACCTATTATAATTAATTAAAGCAAGAAAAAGTTTTTTCCTTTTTCTTTCTTTCTTTATAACATTGAATACACAATTAATTGACATATTGTCGTAGAATCTAGTAGATGTGACACTAATTTATTTTATTACAAATCTTTGTCAATTGAATAATTGAGTGCTAAATATTCATAATAGCAAACAAAATATTATAATAATGTGCCTAATGTTTCTTGATTAATTATTAATGGTCCTCCCACAATTGAGAGCTACATATGAGTGTTCTAAAAAGACCCAAAAGTTAAAAGCACAAGAAGAAGAAATGCACGTGCGTTATACTTATACATGTATTCAATTTGTGTATATGTATTGTATTATTAACTTAATCGAACACTACATTATTTATAAATTAATGATTTGTGTAAAAATGAAAATACCAACTACACTATATGCGTCAGTTTATGTGTATGTAATGCAAAACAAGTATCATGAATAATAACTATTTAAAAGTACTCCCTCCATCCCGCTATTATTGTCCCTTTGATTTCGGTACGAAAATCAAGAAACTTTGTTTAAATGTATATTTTATGAGTTTTAATTGTATTAAGAAATGAGCATAATTTTCGAGGAGTGGTTGGTGGAAAAAATGAGAATTTATCCAAATTTTTGCAGGGTATAGTTGAGTCAATCGATTTTTTTCTGTTTTTTTTTCATATTGTATTTTAATAAATAATCTTAAGTTTTCAAAAAGTTCAAAATCAAAAAAATTTTAGTACGAAGTGGAACGAAAATCATGTGAGAGATAGATTTTTGGAGAGAGAATATGATAATGTGGGAATTAGTATTAAGTAGGAGGGGTCCACTTCATTTTTTGTTAAGAGTAATTTTTACTATTTTAGGAAAAATACAGTTATAGCGGGACAACTCGATTAAGAAAGTAGGACAATAATAACGGGACGGAGGGAATATATTTTATTATCAACGGAAATTAAGACTGGATGTTGATATGAAGTCTCAAGAAGATCCAGTTTATAAGAAGAATGTCATTGATGGGTTTTACATTTTACATCGTGTCCAAATTCATGTTGTATTTTAGTTGGCATTTTGTCTTCCAATGTGAAGTTCTTTTTGAAATTAGTGATTGAAGGGGAAGAAAGGGAAATTCTTGTTGAAATCGTAATTACATTATCGGAATCTGCCAAATGAATTGAATGCTGCAAATATGCAAATTTGGGGAGAATAAATATTAAAATTCAAAGAAAATACAAATAAAAAATGGATTATACACAAATATGTTAAGTTGGTTTACACTTATACACTCAGTTAAACAACGATAAAATAATATTCGATAGAATAATGATTTTTCTTAAAGAGTAATTTCTTCCGATTTCAATTTGTGTAAATGAATTAAAATAATGTTCAATAAAATAATAATTTCGTTAAATGAATATTTTTTTTCTCTTCCATAGATTATTAGTTTAAAGAGCTTTTACTGTATATACAAAAAGGGCATCCAATTTGACACATTTCAAATAACGTTTGCCTTAATAGTAGTTTAGTATTGTTTCTGTCTTATTTATCTTATTTTTTTTTTCCGAGTTGTTTCATTCAGAAAATGACAATTTAATTATTTACAATTGTAAAATCCAATCATTTAAACACGACTTTCTCTGAAATAACGGTACAAAAATAAAAAATGGGACAAGACATACATACATACCGATCAGTCCCCAGCACCGCGAAACATGCGATTATTTAACAGAACTCGAGCAGGACCACCCGCCAGCTGTCCGTCCACCTTTCCCCCATCCACGTGGCAACACCGTTTGTCCAGCAACTCACATTTATTACATGCCTCCACAAGACACCATCAATATTGGCCTATTATCTTTCTGACACGAAAATTAAGAAAGTAGAATATGCGATAAAGTAAAAAAGAGAAGATGAGTGAGATGATAAGAAAATAAATAATAAAATAAATAAAAAAAAATAAAATATAAAAAATATATATTTTTTTGAAATAATCAATATAAATGAAACGGATTAAAATAAAAAATGGATCAATATAAATGGGATGGAGGAATACTACTTATCATAAATATCATAAATAAAAGCGGAAAATAAAGATCCCGCCGTCACGTGCCTCTCGTGCAACTCACGGTTCGAAACCCGAGCCTCTTTTCACACCACGCCACGTAGGCTCGGACGGCCGTTATTCTTATCCGAACCTAGTTCAGGTTCGGACCACCGTTAATCCAAACCCGAAGACTAAACCCTGCCCGTATTAATTAATATCCCTAAACCCTAATTAAGATTTAATTAATTAACCTTAATCGCTCTCGCGGTGTATATTGTAATTTGTAAATGTCTATATACACACACGCTACATACAAGCTGCAGCCATTTTCATTTCTTCTACCTTCTCCGAGAAGCTCCATACACAAGAATTTCTACTCTCTCTCTCTCCTCTCTCTCTCTGGTTTCTTTCATGTGAAGTCAACTTTTATTTCTTTTTATTCAAGTACTACTAGTGTACTAATCTGTATTTACAGTCATCTTCAACCTTTGATGCTGTCACCATTAAAGCTTCACGGAAAAGCACTTTTCGCAAGCCCTATTTAAGCCTCTTCTTCCGCATTAGGGCTGGGAAGACGTAAATCAGTAGCAGCGATTAGTCGATCGAGAGAGAGAGTGAGAGAGAGAGAGTGAGAGAGAGAGAGGGAGATGAAGGTTTACGGCGTCGTATTAGTATTCCATCTGATCGTCATTGTGCATGCGATGCTTGACCCGATCGATTTCCTCGCACTGCAATCGATTCGGAAGAGTCTGAGCGATTTGCCGGGCTCGAATTACTTCGTCGCGTGGGATTTCACTTCCGATCCCTGCGATTTCCCCGGAGTTTACTGCGACGGAGATAAAGTGATCGCGCTCAACCTCGGGGATCCCCGGGCAGGGTCGCCGGGTCTCACGGGTAGGATCGACCCGGCGATTGGGAAACTCACCGCCCTAGCCGAGTTCACCATCGTTCCGGGTCGGGTTTTCGGAGCGCTGCCGCACACCTTGTCGAACCTCAAGTCCTTGCGTTTTCTCGCGGTCAGCCAGAATTTCATCTCCGGCGAGATTCCGGCGGCGCTCGGCCAGCTCCGCGGCTTACAGACGCTCGATCTCAGCTTCAATCAGCTCACCGGAAGTATCCCGTCCGCAGTCGGAACCCTGCCTGCGCTCTCAAACGTCATCCTCTGCCACAACCGCCTCTCCGGCTCCGTTCCGCCGTTTGTCTCCGAAACCCTAACTCGCCTCGATTTGAAGCACAACGAGCTCTCCGGCTCTCTCCACTCCGACGGTCTGCCGCCCTCTCTCCACTACCTCTCGTTATCCTCGAACCGCCTCTCCGGTCCAGTAGACCGGATCCTATCCGGTTTAAACCAACTCAACTACGTCGACCTAAGCATGAACCAGTTCACCGGCGTCATTCCGCCGAACATATTCACTTTCCCGATCAGCAATCTCCAGCTCCAGAGAAACGATTTCTCCGGCCCGGTCCCACCGTCCGATCAAGTCACAATCCCCACCGTGGATCTCAGCTTCAACCGCCTCTCCGGCGGAATCTCGCCGCTCTTCTCAACGGTTCAGACTCTCTACCTGAACAACAACCGGTTCACCGGTCAGGTCCCGAGCAGCTTCGTGGACCGGCTGTTATCGGCCAGCATACAAATCCTCTACCTACAACACAACTTCCTGACCGGGATTGAGATTAATCCAACGGTGGATATTCCACTGTCCACCTCCTTATGCTTGCAGTACAACTGCATGGTCCTGCCCGTTCAGACGCCCTGCCCGTTGAAGGCAGGGAAGCAGAAAACAAGGCCAACTGCACAGTGCATTGAGTGGAAGGGGTAAGTAAGATGGGGAATTCCCACCAGGGACATAACGGGAAATATCTGATTTGCTGAAGGTGCTTTTGGGGAATTAAATAATTTTATTTTATGTGGGGGGAATTTCTTGAATTTTTATTTATTTTTGGGTAGTTAAATTTCAACTGTGGATAAAGGGAAGCAGTGATGGCACTCTTGGTGGCACTAAGGGGAGTGTTTGGGATAGCTTATCTTAAACAGCTTATAGCTGAAAGCTGTCTCAGGAAATGAATGTGGTGTTTGAGAAATCCAGCTTATAGAGCTACTGAAAGCTATTTGGGTCCAAGATAGAGAATTTTCGTAAGCTGGTATTGGGCAGCTGAAGCTGATAGTTTATTGTTTTTATAATTTTAACATTTTTGATTAATACATTATATTATAATTTTATAACTATTTTTTTAATTGATATTCGATATTGCTTATTTATATGTATAATTTTTATTTGTCATTTAACAAAGAATAAGTAAATATTTGTTTTATTAATATAATTTATAATCTTTTTTATTCTTGATTTTAATTAATAATATTAATTATACTTAATTTTTTTCTAATTTTTATTTTAATATTTATTTTATTATATTTTATATGATTGGAAATAAATTTTAAATTTTATTTGTGTAAAAATTCTAAATTTGTTTAATAAGTGAGAAATAAATAACATTTTCATTTTATATTTTTGACTTTCAGTACTTTTTGCACACACTTACAAATTATTAAAATCAACAGTTTTCAGCTACTTTCAGCCACTTTCGGCAGCTTCCAACAACTTTCAGCACTTATCGATAAGCTTCAGCTATCCCAAAAACCCCCTAAGCTTATTTTTGTAAGTACAACACTATTATCAATTATCATACACCTTTATTTTATTTTAATTAATTAATTAATCCCTCCCTATTGAATTGAAAGATAAATTTAGCCACGTTGTACGTATTGCACTAATGATTGTACCATTTGGGCAAAAAGTAAGTTGGGAATTGTCAGACTTTGCTTAATCCACCAATTCGTTGAATTTGTCTTTAGTGGATTGATTTTAGTAGAAGTAGTTGATTATGAGAATAGGGTAAAAACATAGTGACAAAGCCTCTCTCTCTCTCTCTCTCCCTCTCTCCCTCTCTTTGTTCAACAAAAGGGTGATTGGATGTGTGTTTGTCTTCTCCATTTGATGAGGAATCATTTGTTAATGATAATATGGATGTTAAAAAAAAGAGATTACTTGAAGATTTGCTTTGTTATTATTCTCTAAGTTTCTTTTCTTGCCTCTTAATGGAAAGATAAAGAATGTAAACTTTTTGCATGATTATTGGAATTCATACAGTTAAACCTAAATAAAGTAATAATCTTGGAACTGAGAAAAATATTTATTTAACGAGATAATTACTTTATCGAACATTACTTTAGTGCATTAACCCATATCGGAATTGAAATAAATTATTATATTAACGAGATTATTACTTTATTGAATATTATTTTATCGAGGTTTAACTGTACCTTCTTTTATTTTTATGACATTAAATATTGTTTCTAAAGTAAGAATGGTATTAAATTTTCTATAGTTTATTTAGTGTAGTACTGATTATTCTAGCATTGGAAAAAGCTCTTTATTAAAGCCTTGCCCACTTCAACTATTGAACATTACTGCATGTGCACGGATTCATAATTACTGCAACAAATGAAGATTTCATATAGAATTTTCTGAATCAGTCACTCTCAGTATCAGAATTGTAATTTTAATCTGTCACATTTATCTATCGACGTACACCAACATTCATGGATGATAATAGACCACGACAAAACATCATCTCCCCAACCCCGCAAATCGAGGAAGTTTTAATACTCCCTCCATCTTATTGAGCTTGAATTATTTCTTTTCGGCATGGGCATTATTAATTAAGGAGAGTTGTTAGTTGTAAGTGAATGGACAGATCCCATAAAAATAGAGTATTAATTGTGTGTAGAAAAAATTGCTATTTTAAAATGAGACAAAATAAATGAGACAATCTGAAAAGAAAATCAAAACAAAATGGAACTAAAATCGCAACATTGGAAGTTATAAGAACAAAATTGCCGCTATTGAAAAGTCATGAGGCTAAGGGGGTGTTTGCAATAGCTTTTGCAATCAGCTTATAGCTTTTAGCTGCTCGATAAATGAAATAAGTGTTTGCAAAATCCAGCTTATAGAGGCAGCTGAAAGCTATTTTGGTCCGAGATAGAGAATTTTCGAAATTGGTATTAGCAATAAGGCGATAGCTTATAGCTTTTATAATTTTTAACTTTTTTAATTAATAAATTATATTATAATTTTATAATTATTTTTTTTAATTAATGATCGATATTGCTTATTTATATGTATAATTTTTATTTATCATTTAATAAAGAATAAGTAATTTTTTTTATTAATATAATAAGTAATTTTTTTTTCTTGATTTTAATTAATAATATTAATTATACTTAATTTTTTTTCTAATTTTTATTTAATATTTTTTTATTAAAATACTATTTTATATGAGTGGAAATAAATTTTAAATTTTATTTGTGTAAAAATTCGAAATTTATTTAATAAGTGAGAAATAAATAATATTTTTATTTTATAAGATACTATTTTATTAATATTTTCAAATATTAATTTTTGACTTTCAGCACTTTTTGCAAACACTTACAAATTATCAAAATCAACGAACTTTTCACCGCTTTGACCACTTTCAAGACTTTCAAAGAACTTTCAAGACTTATCGATAAAGCTTACAACTGACAGCAAACACCCACTAAAATAACAACATTGAGAGTAACGGGATCAAAACCACAAGTAAACTGAAGTTACAAGGTTAAAATCGTAACATTAAAAGTTATAAAATCGGAAATAAAGAACACAGACACCAAAATTGAACAAGGAAATTTACTCGACCATAATCACAAGTAAAAGTTATGAGATCAAAATCGTTATATTTTCGATACTTATTTGTGGAAAAGGTGGAAACCCTATGGGCCTAATGGGGTTCAATTTTTGTGGCCCATTATTCACTAGCTCAATAAGAGGAATGGGCCGTACATAATTACTATAAAAATGTTTGGATTTTATTGGGCCACTTCAATCCAAAGCCCTATGAGATTGGGCTGATTTTGCAATTTGGGCCCCATAGCCATTAAAGTTTTTTGTTTTCTAATTATTAGTATCACATTATATTTGGTCGTCAATTTGTATCATTTACTGACATTTGGCATCATCCCAAATAATAAAGATATTCTAGTTAATTGATCATTATCGAAATAAATATTGAAGGTCCTAAACATTAAAAGAATCCACCAAACGGACTGCAGAGAAATTATTGATACAGACATTTAATTTAATTTAGTGCAATATCAAATGCTATACTCGTAATAAGGAATGTCTTGCACGTTTGTTATTGTTAGGACCATTTTCTTTTTTTCATTATTATACCTAATGGACCACTTACCTTTCGGACAAGTGCGTATCCAGAATTACGAGAGAAAGAGGGATACGAATTTTGAATTCCGGTAGAAAAATGTGCGAAATTATGAAGAAATAATAGAACTCACAATTTAATTATAAAATTGGATTCCGGTTCGACTCGAGAGGGCCGTAGAAGGATTCATAGTAAAATATATGTTTTCTTTATTTGATTATTATTGTTTTGCTTCTAAAATTAAAAATAAAATGTAGGCAGCAATTAACTAACTAAAAGTTAAACAATATAAATTACGAAACATAATTTTCTTAATCTACATATCAAAAGAAACAGAATGATTATAACAACGGGACAAAGGAAGAATATGCACAAGAAAGAGAAATTGGAAAAAAGAAAAAGAGAAAGAGGAAAACGAAAGCTGACGTGCCGCCTCATGCCACGTCACACATCGACTCCCCCAAAGCCTCCCAAATTGGTTGTATTATATCATGACAGTTCAGGTACTTAGTGAAGGCCAATTTATTATAATTATATAAATACTTGAAAAGATTTAAAAAATATTTATAAACGATCATAGCACCATTTACATCACATTACAAAGCCTATCAATTCAAAACCAAGCAAAAGATTTTCATAACATTTCCCTTATGTTCTTCATAAAAAATTTGCACTTTCATTTCCTTCTATTTTTTGTGGGAAGATATGATTTCGTGGTTGACATGGACCTTTTAATAAGTAAAATCTGTGCACCTACTCTATTAAGTTAGAAGGATAACTTTTTATTGCAGGTCGAAGTCCTGGATCACTTGGATGATTTTCTAAATCAACTTCCTCCAATGATGCTTGAGGTTGATGATCAACTCCAGTATTTACTTTCTCCGATGATGGCTCAGATGGAATAAGTATAGGATTATTAGTTTTTGAAGAATAAGCATCCTTCTGTTTTGCTACCAAATTAAAGTAGGGTTTTATTTTTCTGAAGACAAAGTAGCTCTATTAGCACATCACCCTATGTATGTCTGCCAGGAAGGAAAAAAAATTTTAAGTAATAGTCAATAATCAAGACTAAAGAGTCAAGAGTAGCATTAAGTCAAAAATTGATAATTATGATTTGTAAAACCATTAACCCTGTGATCCAGACCAAAAGTTTACTTGCACTAGAAATCAAAATGAAGATTAGGAGTTATGATTCTTACTTACCTGTTCCGCTACCGGCGAGAGAGAATAACCAATTAGTGTTCGCAAGTGAGAGTTGATTGAAATAACAAGAAGAAGAATTAAGGCGGAACGAAGCGGGAGAGAGACTAGCGTATCTAATCTCCTTACTTTTTCTTTTTGAGATTAGATATAATAAAAAATTTCCTTTTCTTTTTCCTTTAACCTATCGTGAGACATATATTTAAAATATTAAATATTTTAATAAATCTTATAATTAATTAAGAAATTACTAAACTACCCTTAAAAATTTCTCAAATCTAATACGCCACTGCTTATCTTGTATTTTAGTAACTCTTATAATTAATTAGGAAATTACTAAACTACCCCTAAAAAAACTAACATACAAATAGCAACAAATTACGAATGCCGACAAACCAAGTTTAAACAACTAATATTGTCTTAAACACAAAACCTCCACATTAATGACAATGACTTCACCTTGTCCACCCAAGAATACTACAAAATGGAAGACACCAGCTAATCCCACGAAAAAGACAAACCACAACAAACAAAGGACTGTACAAATTAATTAAAATAATTATAATTACGAGGTCTGTTGAGAAACTAAAGACATAAATCCCAGAAAAAGTCAAACGTGTGGTTTTTGATCATTTTACGTCGTTGTCGAAGGCTTAGCTGTTTTTCTTTTACCATTTAGTGGCCATAAACAATGAGTAAAGCAATCCCAACAACTATGATCTTCAAGGGCTTTATGGGGATTTCGCAAAGTGGTCCTAAAATTTGTTGAAATTTAGACATTTCTTAGCATTTCAATTGAATATGCACCTTTGTTTTTCACAAGATTCATATTATTGTAATAAAATTACATGAGTGGAAAAAAGATATTGGATTATGAGAGGCTTGGTTATGATTTTTTGGGATAGGGAAGGGCCAAAGATGATTTGATCTATCTAAGTAGCGTATCCGTATTCACTTTATCGGTATCAGCCGACACCAATCAATTTTTAAAATTATTATATTTAACATTTCACAAATTTCATCTTTAATTTCACTTTGAACTCCTTCGATCCTATTTTACACGATTTTTGATTTTGCCATTGATCAATCTCAAGAAGGTATCAGCCGACACCAATCAATTTTTAAAATTATTATATTTAATATTTCACAAATTTCATCTTTAATCTCACTTTGAACTCCTTCGATCCTATTTTACAAGATTTTTGATTTTGTCATTTGATCAATCCCAAGATCTATGGATAGATAGAGACCGTCGCCCTCTAAATCGTACAGAATCCTGAATTTATGATTATTTTTTTTATAATTATTAATGTCTTTAAATTGCTGATATTTATCTTTTGATCCGAAATTACAGATTTCGTCCACCTAATCGGCTTCATATAGTTGAAGAAGCCATCAAGGGGTTAGCAAAGAAATTAATCAAATCAAATTCTTATGATTGTGGGATTCCAAATTTTGGACTAATATCCAATCATTTCCTATTTTCGTGCACTTGTATTTATTTTATAATATTCTTTTGGCAAGAAATCAAGATTGTGATGTTCATCTTTGGTGGACCGGGTTCATTCCTTTTGGCTCTTCTGGTCCACCACTTGTGTGAAGCCTCCAGCAGACACCCATTTAGAGATACAAACAAAACTCCCTCATTTCACTAAAAAAGAAATAAAAAAACAATTCGTTTTCTTTGTTGGCTTTAAGGTAGTGAACAAGATACAATAATCCATCATGGCTTGCAAGAAAAACCATTCTCTCTCTCACCCCTTTCTCTCTCACCCCTTTCTCTCTCAAGAGAAAAACAGTTTCCTAGCAAGAAGATGAGACCTCCAAAAGTTCAAGATTTTGTAAAGAATCAGACAGCATTACAAACATAAGATCTCCTACTTTTATAGCAAGGCTTGGTCCCATCCCAATTAGGCAAATTGATGATCATACAAATTAAACCCATAATTTCATTACCTCATATACCGGCTAGAAATGAAATCCTCAAAATTACATAGTTATACATAATTATAAACCTACTAGTATTTACCAACATACAAAAAAGAAGTAGCCTCACTAGTTACATCACTACATATAACAAGCCAACACAAGTATATTTACATATATATAGTACACAAATCCATCTAATCGAAACCAAAACCCGACCCGATCGAGCTTTCAGAGTGACGATCTCATGATTGAACGACCGCGAACCCAAACACCACCATCATATCAAGAAGTTAATAATTAAGTAACAAATTGTGTCAATTAGGAGTGGAGGAAACTCTTCATCTCATCCATCAAGCAATGAAAATGCTCATTGTTAGGCAAGAAGTAGAATCCAATTGTGGCCTTGTCAAGAAACAAGAGCTTCACTTCTTGCCCTAATTTCTTCATCCCTTCAACATATCTCAATTGCCAATCTTGAAGAAGATCCAATCCGGCCACGACGACTAAACTCTTCGGAAAAATCGTCCCTTCGATGCTTTGACTCCTCGGACCGAGCACGTTGCAGGCCGGATGATCGCGATTTTCGCCTTCCGGTAAGAAGGCCCGCCAATACCAATCGCGATCTTGAATCCTAACGAAGTATTTGCCGTCCAATTTCATCTCCGATTCGGTCCGATCTTCGCCTCCAAATAAGGGGTGGAGGAGGATGTTGCCGAGGACGGGGACGCCCTCCTCGGCGGCACGCGCGGCCACGTGATGGGCGATGTTGCCGCCGGAGCTATCGCCGCAGAGGTAGATGTTGACTTTGCCATCTTTGCCGCTACGGAGCCATGATCGGGAGTGGACCCACTTTACGGCGGCCCAGCCGTCTTCGTAGGCGCAGGGGTAGCGGTACTCCGGCGATCGACGGTAGTTGACGGAGACGACGGCGGCGTTGCAGGTCCGGACGAGGCGGCGGCAGAAGGTGTCGTAGATGGCGCTGTTGGCGGAGGAGTGGACGAAGCTGCCGCCATGGAGGAAGACGATGACCGGGATGGTTTCGGTGAGGCTGAGCGGCTTCTCGAGCTCGGCGATTCCCCACGGCTCGCGGTCTCCCGCGGCGGCGGCGAGGTAGACGCGGTTGAGGAGGCTGGTGGCGCGGTCGACCACGTCGAAGGAATAGACGCCGTCGACCGGGACGGCGTTCGCCGGTACCTTCCTGTCGAGGAATTCGCTCAAATCGCGGTTGAATGTGCCGTCCGGCCGCCGGAGCATGTTGTAGGCGAGCTTGAAATTTGAGATCAGAATCCATGTATTGAGCGGAACCACCCTCTGCACCACCGGAAAATACAGTCAATTTCAGAGAGAGAGAGAAAGCACACAAAATCAAGGGCAGAAATCGAAGCTTCTTGAATCAAAATCAGAACACTTCTAACCTAAAAAATCAATTCAAAACCCTAGCGCGATTAATCGTGCAACGAAAGAAAAGAACGATAAGAAGCAAAATTACCTTCGATTCATTAGCATTTACTTCATTACCGCCCGCCATGGGAGGGATTAAGAAAGAATCACCCCCTCGAATCCTCACACAGTATTATCTTCTCAAGAATAAATCAAAAATTAAAGTGTTTTATCCAGCTACTGTAATTCTTCCGCCTCTTTCTCTCTCTTAATTTTGACGCTCTCTCTCTCTTGAGCGGCTGACGGACGTTAGATCGCTGAGCAACAAACAGAGGAGGAAGACACTTCTGAATAAATGCAGAGAACAGGGAACTGATTCAGTTCTCTCCCACCCAACACAACTACAAAAGATCCAGAAAATTGAAGGAGAGAGAGAGAAGGCCAGAGTTAAAAGGGATTATATCTAAAAAACACTGCGAATTAAACATATATATGGTATATAAAGTGGAGTGAGAAAAAATGGAGGTAGCGTGTGAAATTACTATAATAGATAACACAGAGAGAGAGAGAGAGAGAGAGAGAGAGGGGAGAGAGGGGAACGACGAAGGGAAGGAGGAGACGGGAGAGACGACAAATTGGGGCGGCCGAAATAAAACTGTGTAGGTGGGTCCCGTTTTTATTAAATATCCCCTCCCTTCCTCTCACTAAAAGTCTCATTAATTTTTTACTCGTAAATTTAGAAAGCGGATAAAAAAGAAAATATATGATGTAAATATATAAAATATTGAAATCTACTTATTTTTTTTATTTATAAAATATGATTATTTAATGAGACACTCGAAAATAAAAAATGAAACTTAATTAGTGAAACGGATGAATTACATATACCCAATTATAGTCATTATTATTGTTATTTCTTCAAGGTAAAACCAACACCTAAGCTACGTTTTGAAGCTATGATAATTAATTCGCAAAAATACAAAACTAAATCTTGAGTATCATAGACTAATCAAAATTCAATAGTATTACCTGAAAACGAGATTTATTCAATTCACATTTTAAGACATAAATTACGAATTCTTATGTTATGAGATCGCCACACCTTATATCATACTTTTATATTTTGTCCGTATCTACCACTAAATGTATTGATATGTGGTAAATGAATTCTATTATTTTTTAATAAAAAATATCAATGTCAATATCATTGTGGTTAAATATGTTTAAAGCTAGATTGCATGGATACGAGACACTTGGCACGACTTGACACGAACACGATATTTAAAAAAAAATTAGAACATGACATGAGCGCTAATTTATTTAAAAATATAAAATTAAGCGTAAAATAAATTAATTTTGTATTCTTTTATTAGAACTAGATATTATTAGTATATAAATATATTAGACACGATAATTAAAGTGTCGTGTCGTATCTGAATGTCCGACACATATTTGACACAATATATTAATATTACATAAGTATCCATGTAACATAGGTTTAAAGGTGTATGAATGTGGTAGGGGAATTTGCAGCAGAAGCCACACAGTAGAAACCGAAAAATATTTATAGTCCACCACTAAAATAAAACACAAATATAGTCATTTTGTCTTATACGGCACAGGGCCGATGGGGGAGTCCATCGGCCCTTAGGAAAAAAGCCGAACCCTCCCCATCGGCCGAGCCTCATAACTTGATGTGATGAAAATATCTGCTTTGAGGGCCGAAGGAAGGCCGAAAGGGTGGTGTCCATCGGCCCTAACCGACATCGGCCGAGAGGAGAAAGGCCGAAGGCCGAACATCCCCTAGGCCGAGCCACGTTTGTGATGGCCGAAGTAGGGCCGAATGTGGTTATCCGTCGGCCCTCCATCGACGGCGGCGGGGCTGGATATGCGTCGGCCCTAGCTGCTTCTTTTGTGATAAAAGCCGAAGGAAAAAAATAACAGGCAGTAAATACGTGTCTTCAATTATTTTCGGGGCCGATGGGGAGCAATTGTTTTCGGCCCTCAGTAAATCGGCCGTTACAGTCGGGGCCGAAACGAAAGCCGATACAAGGGCCGATGGATATCGGCCACACTGTTTGCCCATCGGCCCTAATAATGCCCATCGTCCCCCCATCGGCCCTTGCTCGGCTAGTGCGCCTAATAAAACAAAATGACTACATTTGTATTTTTTATAACTACATGGCTAAAATTAATTTTTTTTTCCTGTTTGGCTAACAGGAGGAATTTCCACAATGTGGAATATACAAACAGCTGGTCAAATTTCTTTGAAACAAAAACATTAAATAACGAGTTTGTTGCCATGTTGAATTTCGTGAATAAATCCAAAAAGCAAAAGAAAAAGATAGATTTGGAAGTAGCAAAAACGGCTCTGTCAATACTAAATCTGGGGAGTAAAACTAAAACCCTTCTCCCTCTCCCTGCGTGTTGCCTACGCCAATCGTCCGCCACGTGGCACCATTCTTTGCCCCCACGTCATTAAGCTGAAATTCATGCTCCCTTTATCTTATTGTGCATGATATTTTCATAAAAATATTATACCGAATATATATAAAATAGAAAGTATGGAATATAGGCTTTTTTCTGTCTAATTCAATAGTATGTGGAAGAGTTTATAAATAATTTATTTTAACTTATTCTAAATAATAAGTCATTTTATGCATATTTGAAATAACTTATTCTAAATAATAAGTTACTTCTAATTAATCATCCAATAGAGTTTTTGCATCGATCGTCATATTTATTAAAGGGATCGACAAAATAATAAATTATCAATAAATTAGGAAAATAATTATTTATTCCGTTCCATTATAAGCGTCTTGTAAATAATTATACTAGTATTTTTTAACTTTTAATTAATTAATTTTTATCCATCCTTTTTTAAAAATAAAATAAAATAAAATGAAAGGAGTATTAGTTTCTAAAGTCCACCATCGGATGACAAAAAACTACTAAAAAAATTATCAAATTATAAAAAAATCATAATAAAGGAACAAAATCGATTATATATATGGGACCAAAATATACATTCAGTCGACGACGCATTTTTTGTCGCGTAGCTCCAAACGCGTGACGCCATGTTTTTTGTCAAGACTCTCCCACAGGTGGGACCCCCAAACCTTTTATTTTCGCTCCTTACACCTATCAGTGTAACGGTTTGATTCGGTTCGGTTTCTTATGCATTTTAGAAACCGAACCAAACACATAGAAATGGTTCGATTCGATTCGATGTGTTTTTAAATATTAGAATCGAATCGAACCGAACCGCTTATAAATGGTTTGGTTCGGTTCGGTTTATCGGTTCATTTTTTTTTTAAATGCTAAATAATGCAAGAATAATAGTTTATAGGATGTCACTCGTTCCAAACTCATAAGTATAGAATTGTTACTCATTTCTCTTCCTTTATATAGATTATAATTGATATTAACTTAAATCTAATATATAAATCCAATAACATTCTCATATAATAAAGATAAATATTAAATAAAAAAATAAGATATTGGTTCGCTTCGGTTCGAACCTTTAAAAAATTCTTGAAATCGCAAACCGAACCGAATGTAAACGGTTCCTGAAAAATTAAATCGAACCAAACTGCGAAGCCAAATCGAACCATATTTTTCGGTTTGATTCGATTCGATTTGATCGATTTCGTGGTTCGGAGCGGAACCACTTACACCCCTACCTACACTTTTTTTCTTCTACTTATTTAATTTAATTAATTTATTTTTTTTGCGTGGGGTTTGCTTTGAATTTTGTCGTTTCTCCGGGGAGCGGATTATAAGAAACTTTTTTCCCACTGACACGTGCTGGTAACGAGTGGGACCCGCAGCAGGGGTATTTTCGGTATTTCACAGTGGGACCCGCAGGTCTTCTCTTTGCTCGAAACGTGGCGGCCCTTTTTACTACTAATATACGCATTTTGCAGAGCAGGACGAGACTTTTAGCTCGGTCTTCCCAACACTTGATGATAAACTAATTATTGTTAATTGCACTTTCGCCCCTTCCGTTGTTACTATTTCGTTTCGGACCCCGTGAATAGTGAGAATCAGTTCTGTGCCTCGGGATTTATGGGAATTTTGATTTCAGGCTACCTTTTATTACTAGCACTTTCTCAATTTCACTAGAAATGATATTTTTTTTGGAGCACGGCAATCAAGAAAATGGTATAATATGGTGTAGTTTATTTAAATTTTTAATAGTTAAATATGATCCACACAAATTTTATAATTTTAAGAAATATATCGTTTCTAATGGGACAGTTCAATAAGGAAAATGCGTGGTTTTCTAATTGTACGGAGGGAGTAGTATTTGGTAAATTAGTGATTATTTGTTGTTAAAAATTATGTGAAGTGGAGCATTTATTAATTTTGGTCGTTTTGGTGGGGGGAAATGAAACATAAGTATGTAAGAAATCTGGGTGATTGATTGCTTCTTTTCTCTTACAGAAGCAAAAGATTTTTGCTTTGGTTTGTCATATTATGAGCAAAAAGTAAAACTTTTATTGCAATGCTTTTGTCTACTACCCACAGTGGATTCCAATGAATCTAATTTTTTTTTTTATTTTTTCTATACCTAACTAGGCTTGCTTTCTGCCTAGTTCCACTAGCTTCATCTTTCTCTATCAAAATAATTCCAATTTATAATTATTTTCATTAATATTAAAAAAAATCATAATTTTTATCCGAAACGAACATTACTGTATTCGAACTCATGATAATATTAGTGATAATGCCTTCCGGACTAAAAATACCACGTCTAAAGGAATAGAATCTTAGTATTACTATATTCAACACATGCCCCTTCTCTCTCTCTTGTTCAAGCAAACAAATACCCACTCAAACTTGACTATAGACTAGCATCTTTTTTTTTTTAAATTTATTCATTATTTGTGGAAACTATTATGAAAAAGTTTTTGATTTTGGTCATGTAGTATGTCCACATTCGTTATTGAATCCGTAATTTTAAAAAATGTTAGTTTTTTGTCCTTTTGAATGATGTATTTCACTCCCTTATTACTCTCTCCGTCACATTGATAATGTCCATTAGCTTTCCGGCATGAAAATTAAGAAAGTAGAGTAAGTGATAAAGTAAAAGATAGAAGATGAGTGAGATGGTAAGAGAGTGAATGATAAAATAGGTGAGAAAAATAATAAAAATATAAGAGAATGTATTACCTTCTCCGTCCCACCAAGTTTGTCCACTTTCTTTTTTGCGCGGTAACTTAGGAAGTTAGTGTAGATTGATAAAAGTCTGAGATCCATACATTAATTAATAATTTAGAATTGGCTTATGAGGTAGATATGTAAGACTCATTTAATTAATTAATATTTCTGAGTTTATTTGAATTGTTAAAAGTGTGAGATTTACTTTTTTTTAGAAACTGAACAAATTCGATGGAATAGTCCAAGAATAATAGTAGACATATTCGATGGGACAGAATAATTATTAAATTTTTTTTTGAAAATGTCCCATTTCAAATGGGATAAATTAAAAAGGAAAATATTACTCCCTCTGTCCCGCTATTTCTATCCTACTTGCCTAATCGGGCTGTCCTGCTATTTCTGTCATCTTTCCTAAAATAGTAAAAATTATTTTTAAACATAAAATGAAGTGGGCCCCCCTTACTCACTACTCAACCCCCACATTCTTATACTAGAGACTCTTCAAAAATCTATCTCTCACTCGATTATGTTCCGCTCCGAACTCAGAAAATTATGATTTTTATCTTTTTGAAAACTTTAGATTATTTCTTCAAATACAATATAAAAAAAATATAAAAAATAAAAATCGATTGCATTTCACTAGCCTAGCAAAAATTTAGATAATTCTCATTTATTTCTACCAACCACTCCTCGAAAACTGTGTCATTTTCTTTATACAATTAAAACTCATAAAATACACACTAAATTAAAATTTTTTACTCTCCGTGCCGAAGTCAATTGGGACGTTTTTAGCGGGACGGAGAGAGTAATTATTAATGGGAGGGAGAGAGTATGTTAATGGTAACTTGAAACGAATAACAGTAACATAACGTTAGACAGACACGGTGTCGAAACACGTGTCCCTGATTCAAAATATGTTAGGCGACGGAAAAATGGTCTAATTCAACGTCCGGACCAAACATTAATTTACACAAATTCAATCCAAAGTTGTGTGATTTGTGTTAAATTATTACACTTTGAATACACAATTAATAGTTGCAGTTAAGAAAGTGGAGGGAGGGGAGGGACAGTGGTCGGAATTTTGTAGCGATTGCTTGTCGTATGTGGAGGTGGCTAAGCATGTGCCCCACACACATGAAGAGAGAGAGAGTGAAGAGAGAGAGAGTTAGGTCAACAACTGGGAACAGCGTTTTGGCTTGTTGTGTGATTTGGGGGTCAAAGTCCAACTACTACCAAATAAAGCTTCACCCTTTACTCAATATCTACATTTTTAGAACAATTCAATATATATATTCCCACTCTTACCCTTTTGTCTTTTGCTAATCTTCTCTCTTTTTTCTTGGTCTTAAAGTTGCCATTGAGGGGAAGATGAGGAGATTGATTTAATTATCGTCTTGTTTATCTTTTTAAAAGATTTGATTTTAAGAATAAATGATGTTTATTAATGTTATTTTATTTTTATTTCAAAAAATACAAGACTAATTGAGACGGTACGATTAAAGAGACGACGTTAGTAATATAACGAAGAGTGCGATTTTGAGCTTATGGGTCTAGTTTCTTCCTCGAAGAAGAATCAAAGATTTTTTTGTATAATAAAAGAAATATGTATCTAGTGGCGGATCCAGGGGGTGTCCGGCAGCGGCGGCCTCCCTAAACTCGTATCGAAACGCGATTTTATATATTTAATTTTAAATAAATTTCGTATTTTGTCCTCAAGAATGTACACTTCACCCTCTTCTCTATCGAATTTTTTAGTTTCGCCCCCTCCCTCGTAATCCTGGATCCGCCTGCATGCATCCGTTATCTGAAAGTAAAGGAAGACAAATTTTACACAAGGCACTAGTAACTAAAAGTCTTTAACACTAAAAACTAAGAAAATAATTAACATACATGATAATAATACGAATAATTGACTTTGTGATATAGTAAGTGTGAATGAATAGTGAATACCAAGAAGCCGCCAACGACTACTTTTAGTTAAATTTTTTTTTTTTAAATGTGATACTTTTTCAGTAAGTATTATACGGGAAAATGCATACATGTTTAGACATATTATTCGATTAATAAAAATAATACCAAATGGTATATTAATTATTTAAGTCAAGGTTATAAACGTAAATTTCCCAATAAATACTTTCAACCCACTTGTTCAACACTTTTTCTTATCATGCACATGACTTCAATGGTTAATTGCCCTTTATTACAATTATATAAACAAAACCTCATTCCAATATCACGAGTAAAGTCACATAAAGACAATGCCAGATCCAAGTGACTAATCATATTTTTAGGTCCCGTTTGGGAGAGCTTATAAACATATTATTTTAGCTTATGTATTTGGGAGGATTATGAAAACAACTTATTTTAAAATTAAGTTATTTTTATTTTATTTTCATAAGATAATAAGAATAGCTTTTGAAAATAGATGGCATATTAAACTCCCTGGCAATCATTTTTAAAATATTAATCTTTTCTCTCTATCTAAGTGCTTACATATATAAATGTATCCAAATACAAATAATTTATTTAATTTAAATACTTATGACATAATATTATAAATACTTACTTAAGCTATTTTTCCAAACGTGACCTTAGTCGCATATAAAATGGTGGGCATTATTTTAATCACGTTATAAGAAATTTAACAATCACATATTCCCTTCATCCCGCTTAACTTGTCTTGTTTTTCCTTTTTGGATTGTCCTACTTGACTTATTTTCTAAAAAGGAAAATAATTACTACATAAACTCCCACTTTTTCTTTATGGGCCTACTTTTCTATACACAATCACCTACTCATATTCACACAACCACCCACTCCTCCTAATCTCCATGCCGAAAAAAAATAACACATCTGGTGAAACGAAAAAAGTAATTCAAATAGCGGTCGTAAATTTGTATCGATTAAAAGAAAGGATATCATCATTAGAGACGTAGTAGTGACGCAAAAGGTGTACAAAGTCGGGTTGGGTGTGAAGGACAAAAACTTTGTCTAAGTGCATGAACAATAACTAAGGCGTGGTTCATAGTTTGGCGTGAAGGTTTTTGTTGTATTGTGTATAAACAAAGTAACAATGCGCATAATTTGATGTTTTATTGTTAATGACATTTAGCCACGAATTAATTAATTTAATTAAAACACTAATTACGCCTGACCGTGTACTGTTTTGTGTTTGCTTACTGTTTTTTTCTTCTTTCTTTGTGTTCCCACTCGATTCGGTTTTTTTCTTTATGACCACACGCTCACGTTCTTCCCACTCTCAATTTCTCTTATCATAATTATTTACTACCTTCGTCCTGTTATTACTGTCTCATTTTTCCGAAATAAACATTCCATTATTTCTGTTTCACTTTCTAATTTAAAAAAAAAATATTATTATCTCTTCTACTTTATCATATTCTCTCTCCTACTTTACCATCTTCTTTCTTAATTTATCATCTACTCTTACTCATCTTCTCTCCTACTTTTATATCTACACATCTCTCATACAGTTAAACATTGATAAAAAATATTCGATAAAGTAATAATCTCACTAAGATAATAATTTCTTTCGATCCCAATATGGGTCAGTACACTAAAATAATGTTCGATAAAATAATAACCTCGTTAAATGAATATTTTTTCTCAATACGTTATCAAGGTTTAACTGCATTTTATCATCTACTTTTTTTATTTTTTCGTGACGAAAAGAAATAAGATAAAAATAGCAGGACTGAGGTAGTAACATTTATGGATTTTTTTAATTATATTTGAATCCACCCACGGAAGGGCTTGCGTCAGATTAGTTAGTTGGTGAGGTAAATTTATTAACAAACTCTTAAATGAGAACATGAGAACGACCTCATCAAAAATTGAACATATGTTACACAAATAATCAACGAATATGTTGATTTGGTTAAAATACTAAACCGGGATACTATCAAACCTTACATAAAATCGAAGCTATAACTTATCAAGGCAATGAATGCAAAGATCAGCTTAAGAGACCAAACAACCCAATCATCTGGGTCCAATCAACTATCATCGACTTAGATACCATATTAAATGAGTAACTTACACCCTTAAAAGGCCTTTTATGGGTGAAGGGTTATCAGTTATGTATAGGAGCAAAAATCTCTCCCAAATCGATGTGGGATTAAGTAGAAACTTTAAAACATATAAACCATATTGTTTTTAACCTGAGTGCATCAAAAAATTCAATTTGGTTTGATTTTTTGTTCTCTTATATTTTCCTATCTTCAAGTTGATCATTCGATTAACTCCAAACTAAACCAAAATTTCAATTCGGTTCAGTTTAACTGAATTAACAACCCTAAATTTCATCGTTTATAGAAGCTTAATGGGGCTCGAAACATCATACACAGGCCGATATTGCTTTGGACTCGAAACCCATTTTCTGAAGCGGGAAATCAGATGAGATCAAACATCCACTAGTCAAAAAAGTCAAACATCCACGCTGGCAAAACATGCACCAATGAGAAGACAAGAAAACCCCCCTACTATAAACTATAGACGGAGATCCTCTATCCCACTTTTGGTGTCCCCGACCCATTACCAGCTTAACCCCTTTCAGCAAATTCAAACTAAGATAAGATACATATTAAAATCCTTGTAACTAAGTCTGGAGTGAGTGAATTTATGTTAAAAATTAGATGCATGGATAATATTATAAGAGTCGATAAAAAACACATGAAATTGGGAAACTAAAATCTGGCAAATGAGAAATACCTTGGAGAGAGACTAAACAGAATTTGCACATCTACACAGACTGGAGAGAGACACTGCTCAAGTTTGAAACCAATGTTTTGCAAACTGGATGCCCCTACACATCAAAAGAGCGCTTTCTGTTTATACTAACAACACGAATGAAGATTAAGTCGTAAAGCCACTGTTTAAATCGACTTGTGTTGTATGTTGAGCGAGCATTTTGAAGACTACTCAAGCGGCATGAAATGAATTTATGTGTACCTGAAGCTTTTTGTGTGGCCAACTCCTCTTACCGCTGGCCCTTCTTGCTTAACGATCTAAGCTTGGCTGATGCTCGGATTGAATGTATCAACGGTGCATCCTCTTCATCGTCTTCTTGCTTTTCTTCAGCATCTTGATCGGATCCGCTGATTGAGTCCTCCTCACTTGAAGATTGCTCATCGAAAAGCTTCTTTCCTTGTAGATTCTGCTGCTTGCGTGGACGGCCACGCCTTCTCACGGAGCTGCCTTCTTTAGCATCTGCAACTTTATGCCATATCAAGTATTGGTAGTAAGCACAGTATCCCTCAAGCTTAAATAGCAGAAAATTCATATGGATCGTTAACAACATGATTTCAATATATATGTATATGACTTGCAATTAGGATGCACAGCTTCTATTTTCGTTTTCTATATGTCACGTTAGGGGGTACTTTCACCTTGTAAGAGGCAGAAAATGTCTCAAACAACCAGACCACGAAATCCTCAAAACTCGAATATCCTCAAAAAATATATATAAATATTTTAAAACTAATAACAGTAATGTTAGTTATCAAATGTTCGTTACTGTCCTTATAATTTGGCAAAAGAGAGCAGAATCACAAAAGTGGAGAAAAGGATTACTACCAGAAAGCAATACCTTTAGGGGCTTCATTTTTCAGATATTTCTCATGAAGGGTATCTAAAAATGTTCGATAGGCACGCCAGGCAACAGGATCTTCATCTTTCTTCATATTTTCACTTCTTCTCTCAACTCCTTTCATACTAGTGAAACAACAAAACTACAGCCATTTAAACTCGATCCTAATAAAACTTCATTTTGTGCTTTCTTAATGTAGATAACATTAAAAGTGAAAGCTCTTACATGTCAAGGATGTCAGATGCAGGAAGCTTGGATACAAAATGCAGCACTGAACCGTCAAGGAAAGACAGGTGCTTTGGCGCATCCGAAAAGGCAAAATTGATACCTTCTCTAACAATATTCAAAATTTCAGATTTGTACTTGTTTCGAGCAACACCAATATATGACCCAGACAGCCGAGCAGCAAGAGCTTTGCATTCCTGGAATTTCTTGCTCGACTCTTCATCATCACCAGAGGACATCGCTGCTAGATACCTTTGGTAGGCCTAGAAAACAACTTAAATACTGTCATAAAGCTTTAGTTACAAAAATCGACACAGATGTTCTGATTCCTTATATATTATCACATCTTAAACTGGATCCATAGTAAGCTATCTAAAGACCGCCACAACTCACAAAAATAAGATATTACAGTCTCACAACTGCATCTGAAGTTCTGAACTATTATCAATTCTTAGATAAAGGATAGCTATAAATGAAGACAATGCACAACATAAAGACCATAAAACATGTGGGCAATAAACGATCTTACTCTTTTCAGGGCTTCTACAAGAATATTCGAAATATCACCCTTTTTCTTCAAGGCAGTGAGTAGATGCTTAACTATCTCACCAACACTAACATCATACTTCTCCAGACGAGAAATTATCTCTGGGGCAAGATGCTCCTACAGTACATGTATAAGTCAAATCAGTATTCTGCTTTAAAACAGCTTTACCTTCCTAAGATTGACAAATCGGGAGCTAACACCCACAGTTAAAAGAACAAGAAATACAAGCAAAATGATCACAGAACATAAAAATGAGCATATGAACTCACACCGAGAAAGCATACTTATACTTAGAAGAAAAGAAAAGGTATATCTACCTTAGCAACTGTATCTGTAACTACCAATTTGGCCAGAGAAAACATCACCGTGTCTGCATTAGTCTCCTCAATATATTCTCTATTTTCTTCTTCATCTTCTGCGCTATCTACAGTGAATCAGCAGTTTAAAAAATCAATAAAACACTACATATTAAAACACACATAAAACTGTTAAATTAAACAAGTATCTGAAGGGTGCATGACAATAGATGACATAATTTATTGGTCAAGCAATCCAGCGAAACCAAGAAAAAGGATTTAATTTTGTGAGGCAAAAGAAAAACTAAAATTAACAAGAAAAGATAACAAAGTAATTGGGGGATTGGATATAGCCCATCAGGCAGGGCATACCCAAGGTTTTAAAAAGCGTAAACGGGTTTCGAGGTGTTTTTTCATGGTTTCACGAGGCGTAAGCCTCGAAACGGAACAAGGTGTAAAATTGAGGCGTAAATTTAATTTTTCCCCCATAATAAATATATAATAACACATAAGTCAAAAGTACTCTCAAATTCAAAATACATGGGATTCAATATTCTCCACAACTAGGATTTTAACTTTTTAGTGAAATACATGGGAATTTGTGGCCAAAATGTCTTTTCTGGAAGAGAAATACAATGAATCTTACTAGCTCATCTAACCTCTTCGTTTTATTAAGTTAAATAATTAAGTATACCCAGTTATCTAATAAAACTTCAGACAACTAATCACATAAAGAAATGTCTAATTTAATATAATCTCTTCGTTTCTGGAAGCAGCACTAATATTAATTTCAATGCACTTTGTTTTCTACTCAATTTTGATTCTAATCTAAATATTTTGGGTTGGGATGACTGAAAATCTAATTAATGTAATTAGGTTTAAGCTCAATTATATTAATTTCATAAGAATTCGAATTCTGGCCCGATAAAAAAAGGGACCGCCTCAATGAAAAAACGTCTCAAAGGCGGGCCTCGAGGCGCGCCTCGCCGGAACGAGGCGCTCAGATGAAGCGTATGGTCTGAGGTGTACGCCTCAAGACGGTTTTTCGCCGTTTCGATTCGAGGCACGCCTCGAGGCGGGCCTCAATTGGGTTTTTTAAAACCTTGGGCATACCAGTTTCTTTGTAAGACTTCATGATGGATTATGTGAAGATGAATGATGCGCATGAAGATCAATCTCAGGCTACAGAATAAATTCACAAACAGATACAGGCATACCTGAAACCTCGAACAGTTGCTCACATATCCTCCAGTACTTTTTAACAATGGACTCGTCGGGACTGTACCCTAAGATTTCCAGCTTTGTAAAAGCATATTTAGTCTTTTTGAACAAACACCAAGTATCTGCAATGATACCACAGACCTACCAATATATGCACATTGACAGTCAGACCAAACGATTCTAAAATCACTAAGAAAGATAAAAAGGAAGGCAGATCCCATTTTAGCATAGACCAAGGAGAGTGCTAACCCAATGTGCTAGCTGAGTTCTAGACGCAACATCACTTTGATGTTGAGAAAAACTATGTAACAAGTAATCAAGTTCTTCCAACAAGGCATCACGCTTTGCTAACAGAGAAGATAAAGATGCCTCTGTAACTTTTTCACTGGATAAAATGGAGTGGTGGCACCAAGAAACGTGAAGAAACACATTTAGAAGCAGAAAGGCAACAACCTGTAAAGCAAAAACAGATATCAAAAAGCATAAAGAAAAACAAATGAATACATAGTTAATATATTTAGTTTGCAGACCTTATCATCTATGTTTCTGAAACTCTGAAGAATATGCACGAGGTCTTGATACAGGCTGTCAAGAGAAACTTTGTGCAATAACTGCAGTTCATACAACCTTTTCAGATTCACAAGCAGTGAATATTCATCGCCGTCATTCTGTGCACAAACAACTTAATAATCAGATTGTTATGCAATTTAGAGAATACAAATATAGCTAGATTAATACCATCACATCTTTCACAGCCGATTTTAATTTGGCAACCAAATCATCCTCAAGGTCCTTGATCTGGTTTTGGGCAAAGTCTTGCAATTCTCCTTGGCTCTCAGTGGAACAGAACTTAATTGCTTTGACACATGCTCTCAAATTATCTTTCTCCCCATGCTTAAAAAAAGCCTCTTTCATAAGTTTAAGTGTAGCCCTGAAGTTCTGCATAATAGAAAGCACGACAGATACAGTACCACAGTTGTGTTAAAAACAGCATGTCTTGTACAAATAATATATTTTAACAAGAAAGTTTGAGGAACTCACCTGTTCCTGTCTCTTAAGGGAATAAAGCTCAAGATTCATGTGAAGAATAATTTCAACTAGTGGTGCTACTTTGTCCTTGTCAGGCATAAATTTTCGCAAAAGTTGAGGATAGGTCTTCATCATGGCAACTGTTATGTTGCGCTTATTGATTTCAAATGCGTCCTGGTGATAGTTAAACAACAGTAGGCAATTTGAGACTGTAGAATTTAGTAAAAATACATTGGAAGTAGAATCATTTTATCTTTAAAGACTAATACAATTAAAATTGAAAATACAATTAACAGAAACAATAGATCAAAGAATCATGATTGGTGATGTTCTGACATAAATATTAGAGAAATGATGAAAGAACAGTGATTTCTTAACCTTCTGAGCTTTGGTGTGATGTGGGGTTCTATTGTCAGTTGCAGGAACAATCCTCTCTCCTACTGCCTTCCTAACTGATGCATTGAGAAGCCTAATCAAATTTGTAGCATCTGCATCGTCGAGCTCGGTTGATGGGTTATCTGCCAGAAGCATATGAATGATGCACTTCCAATCCTGTACATAGTCACACTTTCAGAAGAATATACATGTACATACATACAAACAAATTTATATATATAAATACAAGATTTAGCCAGTATAACATCAGACACTAATCTGCATGGAAAACCATCAAGCATCAATTACTTATTTAAAACACACATATCAAATGTTATCAATTAGTAGTTACATACTTTCATCGCCCCCATGTAATCCCAGATATCGTCAATGACATATGAACTCAAAACAGGATCAGCTGAAAATTCTTTGAGTATCTTTAACATTCTATCAATCTGGACCTCTGGAGAATCAATGTCATGGCCTGAAAGAGAACATAAGTGGTGATCAGGTAAATCAAAGAATTAAAAGATAGATGCATCTAAAAACAGTTTACCTGTTGACAGAGACTGTGGATTGTTAAATTTCTGAGCAATCAAATGATCATATACTAGTGCTCCAATAGCACGTCGAACATCGGGTGGATCATCAATTAATAAGTCATAGAAAGAGCCTAGTTCTTCATCAGGAACAAGTTCGTGTCTGCAATATACATGAAATCCTTGTCAGGACATGTTCTAAGTCTGATCACCATTCCATATTTCTACAGATCAGATCTCCACCCACTCCCACCCCCACAAACCCCCCAAACACCTAAACCAGAAAACAGCTAATGTTGTACCTCAACAGCTGTTTTACAAGCCCTATAGCACATACTGAAACAGAAATATCGATATCATCAGCAAGCTCAAGCATCCTTTTGTAGAATCTCTGCGTGAAAAGGTTCAGAGATGGCACATTGACATCCGCCTCATAAAGATTTTGCAGTGCCAGAACTGAAGCCTTTCTAACACCAGCACTCTTCAAACCAGATGGATGATGAGAAAACAAATGATCAGCACTCAGAGGAAAATAAAGCCTTAAACACCCCACAGAATCTAACAATGTTTAACTTACTTTGTCATTCAATGTCCATCCAAGATATTTTAAATACAAATCCTGCAAGAAAAGCGAAGGATATGACAGTACCCACACGCCAAGTGACTCTATACACGACATTCGGATATCTGGATCAATGTCTCGGTACCGATGCACAAATAACCTTCAAAATACAGAATTTCCAGAAAAGTATATATATGCCTCAAAGAGCATGAGAACTAAGGAAAAAGATCTTATCACAGTTAATGAACATTACCCAGTAAAAATTCTCCTCATCATATCTTCCAGTGTAGTAATCTTTTCATGTGTTGTTGATAGTCTTTTAGTAAGTGATTCTACTCTAGGTCCTTCAACGTTTTTCTTCTTTTCAGCATCTAATTGTCTCTGAGTGGTTGCTCTCTGGGGACCAAGGATTTTAGCAACATTAATGAAGGATGTGACAAGTTGAAGTCCCATCAATGAGGCCATCTGACGATATATTCTCGGAGGAGTACTGCCAAACATAAAGTCAAAAAGCTTAATAGAGCTTCACGGTTCTAATTAATCACCAGAAATAACTAGATGCAAGTACTTACCATGACAAGGCAATTATGTAGTCCAAACACTTATCAAATAATGACTGATCAAATAGTGGTCCAGTCTGACATTCGCTTACCAAATTGTCCCAGAAATATACAAGATTATCTTTGAAATTCTTGAAGCCTCTTTTGGAACTCTGATAATCCTCAACTTCCCCCTAAGATGAAAAATGTTATGAGAACTCTTGAGTTTCACCAATTTTTATTGTTATTGTTGTTCACTGGAAAGTGATGAGGCTTGTATGACCATAAAAATATGCTCATGCAAGAACCATAATTAAATAATTGACATCACTGCTTTGTTAAAAGCACAGGTGCCTAACGAATATAATTCAATAAGAGAAAAGTAAACCATTTTTGCCATGTTGACAAGAGCAACCACCACATCATCAACAGCGATCTCATCCATGTTCTCTTCCAGGATTTGATATTTTGCTCCGCAAGCCTGCAAATGGTAGTGCACTTAAGTAGCAGTGTAGAGTGATGGGAACTTGACTAGAACACAGAAAATAATAACCTCAAAGAGCATTGACAGTAGTTCTTCCAATGCGGATCTTTTGTTCCTCTCGTAATGCTCAACCCATCTTTTGACTACCTCAGGAATATGTTTCCCTTCACCTTTAATAACCTCTGAAGAACAAGAAATATGTATTTGTCACAGTGAGTACACATAACTAAACATGAGAATAAAAGCAATAGGATTGAAGGCACAAAATTACTCAGTCCTCACCCCTGACTGCCTATAATTGATGGACTATGAACCACAGTTAAGTAAATTTTATCTCAAGGAGAAAAAATCTGAGATATACACTTGAACATAGGAATTGGAGCCATCATGTAACTGAAGTTAAACGATTAGAACTTTTAATGGTTCTTTTTTACATATTCCCATTCCATAAGCCAAGTGATACAAACCTAAGAGCCTTATTCATCTGCACAACCTAACTGCTAAAAATGTGTATTAGAGGGGAACGGCCGTACCAATCAAACTGAGGTCGGCTCTACGACCTGCTGCAGCCGAAGTCGAAGTACCTTCGTTAGCTCTATTTCTCTTAGGTTTCCGGCCAGATTCCTGAAACTCATCCGAAGATTCTTCCCTCTCCTCCTCCAATTCATCTTCAATTTTGTCTGTCCGCGTGAAATCGGTTTGCCTGACCTCAGCCCTAGCCCTTTTCTACTCAAACGCGAACATCATAGGGATATATTTTAGTCAAGATCAAGCAAAATTAGGGTTCAGAACCACATCAAATGATCAATACGACTTCAAATTAGTAAATTGAAGCTTATTAACTAACCGAACGGCGAGTAGCTGTTTCCGGCGCCGCTGGTTCCTCTTCCATGAACAACTGTAAATATGATTCACCGTTTACGAAATGTCACGAATTGTGGTATGCGATAGAGCGATGGGAAATTGGGAAATCTTCCCGCCAGAGAGAGAGAGAAATCGAAATTGGGAAATCTTCCCGCCAGTTGAAGGGGACTACTGGAAGCAAAGAGTAGACATGCTTACCGTCAAGTGTCTTTCTTTTTGGGGTGTGAGCGCCGCGGGGCGGGGGGGGGTTGTCTACCCTTATTTTTCCTTTTTTTTGGTTTCTGATAATTAAACAATTAAGTATTGATAAATTTATTACCACAATATTATTAAACTTATACTTACTTCTAAATAAAATGTGACATATTAATCGTAATTAGCATCATAATTTTAATATTTTTATTAATAAAATATCTATTATAATTGTAATAATAATAATAATAAAAGTAAAAATATTAATAACAGTTTCAGCTGAAATAGTGAACCGGACATTTAATATCAACACTAAAATTTTAATCATTGAACATGGTGTATTTTAATTAAAATTATTAAAAAAATCATAAAATAATTTTCAAATGGGCAGAAAATAAAAAAAATGGCAAAAATAGGTGTAGAAACTTATATTGGCTATGGGGTTCAATTTTGTGACATATTGATTATATTTGCAATTTTATAGTCTACTTTGATTATATATGTAGATCTCCCTCTTTTTTTTTCCTTTTTTTCGTTTCCTTGTGTTTTTTACTAGTATTCCCTTCGTCCCATTGATATAGTCCACTTTCTTTCGGAGCGGTTTTTAAACAGAGTTGTTAGTTGTGTATAGAGTTTATAAAGTTATGGCCCCCTCAAATAAAGTGTGTAATTATTTACTAAAAAATGAAAATAAACTATTATAGTGAGAGAGTCCGAGAATGAATATTGGACTATATCAATTGGACCGAAGGAGTATATTTTAGTAACGTGCATGGATGTATAGTTTTTTGCCATGTAATTATATAATGGTTCTTCATTTTTTGTTCTGCTTGAGTATTTCAAGCGTCATTTTCCGATCAATGGATTTTTTTATTCATAATAAATAACATATGAATTATGAAATGGAGAACATAAATTGATGTTTTTTAAAGTTATAGAACAAAATAGGTAGACTATCCAAGGGCGAGTGTGATTGCCCCCTGAACTCATATGGAAACGTACTCTCTTTATATGCAAATTTTGTACTCCGCCATCTTCTCAACCGAAATTTCAAATTTTGTGCTCTCAACCTCGTAATCCTAAATCCGCCTATCTACACAATCATGTCGCATGATAAAAAAGGGGTGCCAACCAATTGCAACCATTAAAACAGACATTGATTATATACATTACACATAAAAAAATAAATACAAGCACATGTTACTCCATGCTGCACTACTTCTAAAGGGTGTTTGCAATAGCTTAAGTTTTTTTAAGTTGATAAGTTAAGGAGAAGTTGGTAAAAGTGACATGAGAGAATTTGTCGGATGGCTTTTTAAAGTAGAAAAAGGTTGAAATAAATAGTGTGCCGATATTTTTAACCTAATAGCTTATTTTGAGATGTAGTATCAAAATGTATATTTCAACCCTAAAATTAAAACAATCATATGTATTGCGTTTCTTATTTTATTTTAATTTATATTAATTTTTAATAACTATACTACATGATTTACACAAGTTTCATCTTTTATTTAATTTAAGGTATAAGGTTCAGGTTTTTTTTACCCGTAATTTACTTTACTATTTTTCGAAACTTACTACACTCTTAGGTGTTCGTAAGTTTATGTTCTATTTATGTTTATATAAAAATAATGTTTACATATAGAAAATTAATAAATTGTAATGGGATGAATTGTAAAGTCATAAATTTATAAATATTTACAAGAATGTCATAATTAATAGAAGTTGGATTTCACCAAACTTAAACAACTTCAACTTTTATAATTTAAATGTAAAAAATTTTACTTAAATTTGAGTTGTTGTAAACGCTAAAAGTAAATGTTTTTTTTTAAATTAAGTTAGAAATTGAATAATCTAAGTAATTGCAAACACCCACTAAATATGCTTTAGATTTTTCTCATTACAAAAGTTAATGTAAAGGTTCATACTTCATACTTCATACTTCATTATCATATCAATTAATAGTCGAAAAAGCTCAAATATTTGATAAGCCACTATTTTCATAATGTACATATGCAAAACTGAACTATGAAATATTCCCTCCGTTCCATTTATACACTGTCATGTATATCATTACGGGTTGTCTCACTCATACTATCTCGTACTTAAAATGATAAGAAATGAGTATACCACAATCATCTAAATAAGTGGACTCCACTATTTTATACTTTTACACTACTATTTTAACTTTTAAACTCATTATATTAAATTTCATGCTGAAACCCAACAAGACATTATGAACGAGACAGATGGAATAACATGTTGTTTTCAAATAAACACATAAATTATTTGAATTGTATAATCACAAGAATTATGTGAAATGCATGTATAACAAATTATACAATAAATAGAAAAGGAATATGAATGAGACAGAAAAAGCAAGCAGAATCCGCGATCTGCAACGGTCAAATCAATCAAACAGAACAAAATAATTATTAATAAAAAATCGTGATGATTTGAATTTGAATAGAGGTACGAGTTGACGGGGCCCACCCATTTTCATCATCATTCATCAATATATTTAAGGGATCGATCCAAAAATATAAATTATGTTTAGAAATTACAATTTTAAAATGGAGAGTGACAAAAATTATATATTTGAGAGAAACATAAATTATAACAATGTGGATGTAATAATGATTTTTAAAAATGAAAACTAAAACAAACGGAATCCCGCAAAATACATGGGGCTAATATGAATGTGAAGCTAAATTAATTTTTTTTGTAGTATATAATATTGGATAAATTTAATTTAGTTTGAGTTTGCAATAGCTTAAGATTTTTTAAGTGATTAAATTAAGGAGTAGTTGGTAAAAATAGTTTATAAGAGATTTTTTTTTGGGGTGTGCAAAAAGGGCTTAAAATCGAGAAATTTAGAAATAAGAATGTTGCAAACATTTTTAATCCAGTAGTTTATTTTGGGGTAGAGTATCAAAAAGTCTATTTCACTCCTAAAATTAAAATAATCATATGCGTTATGTATTTCTTATTTTAAGCTTAATACATGATTTATGTAAAGTTCAGTTTTTATAAATTTCTTATTTTAACCTTATGAAATTATTATAAAAAAGGAAAAATATAATCATGATAATTGACAAGGGATGATTAGGACATTCACATCACCCACTAATGCAACATATATAGTAATTTTGTTGTTGATCGTTTTAATTATTTTTTGTACATATAAGGTAAAAGAATCAAGTTGCGTGATTTGGAGGTGTGTGCTAAGGGGTATTTTTTGGATACGAATTAGTATTGAGGATAAAATTGTAAATTGACAACTTATAAGGATTTACAACATTCTTTTAAGGATAAAATTGTAAATTGCTATTTTTTAACTTAAATGACTTAAAAGTTTTTTTTTTTTTTTTTTTCTGAATTTAAGCTATTACAAACACCAAAAAAACATCTTATAGTTGAATTAAGTTAGAAGTTGGATAAATTAAGCGGTTGCAAACACCCACATATGTTGCATTAAATGAAACGCAAATTTTAGTTAGTCGATAAATACATATAACTAAAGTATTGAATTGAAATTGAGAATTTTAAGAGAGAGAAACTAGTAAGGAAATAAACATTATCTAGTGGTGATCGACTGATTGGATAAAGTTGAGACATAAACACGACAACAAAATCTGCATGGGGTTTCAAGAAACCAACGCTCCATTTGTATTTTGGTAATAGTATGGCGAAATATATGGTATTATATTATTAAAAAATACTGGAAAGTTGGACTAACATGAAATAGTTACTTTAACAATAATATTTATAAAATACAGTAACTGTGATTACTGAAAAAATTAGTACTTTTTTATTTTTATTTTTTATGGTACTAAGTATACAGATAAATTGAGAATATTATTTTTTGTAATTTTAACGATATGTAATGTTATTATGAAATGAATATTTTTTTATTATTTTATTATTTTTATGCGTTTAACTTTTTATCCCCTTTTATAAATGTGTAAATAAGGAAAAAATAATGAAAATTATTTTATTACTGGAAAAAAAAATGTGTATGTTAGTAACTATACAAAACTTTACGAGTAAACTAAAGACCCACAAATTTGATCATTATATAGATAATAACATAGATTAATCGTAGGTTTTATTCGGCTGCAATAGATTTTCCGAACTATTAACAACAAAAATTTGTATGATTAATTTTTGAAAATATATAATTCTTTAATTTATTAATTACTCCCTCCGGCCCATTCATAATGTCTTGTTGGGTTTCGGTACATAGTTTAAGATAGTGGATTTAAAATGTTAAAGTACTGGTGTAAACAGGGGCAGGGGCGGATCCAAGATTACGAGGGAGGGAAAAACTAAAAAATTCGATAAAAAGAGGGTGAAGTGTATATTCGGGGGGCGAAATACAAAATTTCTTAAAAATTACATATATAAAATCACGTTTCGACACGAGTTCGGGGGCGCGCCGCCGCCGGGCGCCCCCCTTGGATCCGCCATTGGGTGTAAAAGTATAAGATTGCGTAGTCCACTTATTTAGATGATTGTGATCCACTAATTTTTTATTATTTTAGATATGAGACAGTATGAATAAATAAGAATGAGAGTATATTTTTGTTTATGAGAGACCAAATTTTGTCAGAGATAACAAAGTTTAGTGGCTCAACGTTAAACCCCTTTCGCCAACGTTCGGAAGAATGTGCTAATTGTCCGATTTACCCTGCTTGTGTAATTCAATGCAACAATAAATTGATTCGGAGATTCAGATATTGTTAATCTATAACTATTTTAGGCAAAGTAATTATGGGGTTGGCTTTCCCTACCCAGATTCATTCCTTTTTAAAAATAAAGATTTTTCTCATTAATTTTTAATGTGAATTCACTTACAAAATATTCCAAATCCAAAACTTACAAGAACATTTAGTTCGCAAGTCAAAATCGACTTCGAGTTTGAGGTAGTATTGGAACAGCTGAAATAAGTTACTTTTGGGGTTTTAACTACATAAACACTTATTTTTAATGTTTGGAACATATATTTTTTAGCTTTTTTGTCCTTAGGGGTGCTTTTAAAAAATTAAAAGGCAAAAAAAAATTTAAAAAAATTTATGAATTGCGCTTTGCTTTTTTTAAAATTAATTTTTTTAAAATATTATAAATACTAAGAACTTTTGCTTAAAATAAATATTAAATAATTTTAAATATAAATAGCTAAAAACTGCTTATAAAAATTATTGAATGAGACTATTTCATCAGGGAAAGCAAATGTATGTTTTCTAAGTTACTATACACTTATAAATCCAAAATTTTGAACATAATTCCAAAATTTTAATTACCATTAACGTAACCTACACGTCTTAAGAAGATGTGAAAGCGCGTTTATCTTTATAAAAATGATACGATCCGAGGTGTAAAGTGGGAGAGAAGGGATGTCATAATTGGGGTTTGGAATAAGACGATCTTTTGATTTTTTCATTTTATTTGTTGAAAAAGTAATAAAAACGAGAGGTGTTGAGTTTTTTTATCATCCTGACGTCTAACTATTTTTCAGTAGAATCTCCTCCCCTACAGTATCATCACTGTAGTAGAGTTTAACCACTAAGTTCGGGATGGATTGATGTGGTTCCTTAACGCCTAGGAGAGGGACATACCAATTTTTAATTGTAAAATCCTCACACCAAATATAAGAAATATTGACCACACAAAATTCGAATCGATAAAATCAAATTTCCTTAAAAAAAAATCCCAAATAAGCCAGTGGCAAAAGCGAAATAAACCCCAAACCAAAACCCAAAACGGTAACAAAACACCAAACGAAAGTTACCGAATGAAAAGCGGACAGACAAGATTTTGAAATCTAACGGCCGTTTGAAAATAAACAGCGTTAAATAACACCACCCCTTCCCCTTGCTTCAAACTTAAAAAAACCCCATCTTCCCCTTCCATGAATGCAGCAAAGCATCAATAAAAACAAATCAAAACTTGAATTTCTCTCACTTCTCTGGAGAGAGAGAAACAACACCATCTCAATTACCCTTCATTCGAGCGAGGAGGAGAAGCCATCGCTCATCAGCCATGGCTAGGATGGTTATGGTGACGAGGGCCGGCGGTTGCGCCGGCAAGAGCTCGAAATCCGCTGCGGCTGAGGAGCACGATAAGCAGAAACAACAACAGGAAGAGGAGGATTCGCAGCAGCTATCCTTGCTGAACTTCATTCTATCGGCTCTGCGGAAATCGATGGTGTCTACTTGCCGCGTCGATAGGGAGGATCAGGATGTGATCTCGGCCGTCCAGCAGATGGAAATCGGATGGCCCACGAACGTCCAGCACATAACCCATGTCACGTTTGATAGATTCCACGGATTTTTGGGGCTTCCGGTTGAGTTTGAGGTAGAGGTTCCTTGTAGAGCTCCCAGTGCAAGGTAGATTATATCTTTTTTTTTCCTTTTTTTTTTAATGTTATTGAGCTCTCTTGAATTTCAAGATTCTTGTTTATCTCTGTTTTCTTTGCTTGCAGTTAGCCGTTGGTGATTTTTTTTTTGGTTTCATGTAGAAAAAGTTTTTAAGAAAATTCAGCCTTTTGGGTGTGGTCAATTTTTCATAAAGTTTAAATTTTTTTCATCTTCTTTTGAAAAGAACATTGGAATTGTTGAAAAGGGACCTTAAAAGTAGTCTTTGTATTTGGGTTTGTAGATCTGAATTTTGTTGGATAAATTGGCTCCTAATTTTTTTTTTGGTAATTTCAAGATTTCCCAATTTAACTGAACTGAGTTTAGGTTTCAAACGTTGATTCTGAGCAGTAAATTCTCAAGAATTCTGGTGGGATTTTATTCTATTAAGTTTCAAATGACTAGCCTTAATTAAGCTAGTGTAAATAAATCTTATGTGAAATCTTTAACAGCATTAATGTAGAGGTTGGCAATCATTTTCTTCAGCTATTTTTCCAGCTCGTGTGGTACAATAATAATAGAGATTATACGGATCATAGTTATTACACATTTACATTGGTAGATGCAACAGAAGCTTCAATTAAGTGCTGATAAAGTCCCTTCTTTTAAGATTCATGGGTCCCTACATCATATTGTCATGATCATTCCAGATGTGATGTTAAGGCCCTCAAGAAAGTTGGTTTCTACAGTTTGATCCACTGTAATATCTCTTACTTTTCTTGCAGTGGATAAATCTGCATAAACTGATTGTAACCTTGTTGTTAAGGCCTCAATAAAGTTAGATTTTACAGTTTTGATCTACTTGTAATTTAACTTCTCTGAGTTACAGTTTGATCAAATCTGTATAAACAGATCTTTTGTAACCTTGTGGATGCAGTGTTAGTGTGTTTGGTGTATCGGCTGAATCAATGCAGTGTTCGTATGACAATCGAGGGAACAGCGTTCCGACTATCTTGCTACTAATGCAGGACAGGTTGTATTCACAAGGTGGTCTTAAGGTAAGCTAAAATGAATCCTTATCTCATACGGGCTTCGATAGTTCGGCCTTAATATCCGAGAGAAGATTGATTTATTTGATTGGTTTTGTAGTCGGAAGGGATTTTTCGGATAAATCCGGAGAACGGGCAGGAGGAGCATGTTAGGAACCAGCTGAACAGAGGGATTGTGCCTGAAGACATCGATGTTCATTGCTTAGCCGGTTTGATTAAAGCCTGGTTCCGGGAGCTTCCGTGTGGTGTGCTGGACGGGCTTTCTCCGGAGGAGGTGCTGCAGTGCAACACGGAGGAGGAAGCCGTTGAGCTGATCAAGCAGCTGAAACCAACTGAGACTGCACTCCTCAACTGGGCAGTTGATCTCATGGCTGATGTTGTTGAGCATGAGGAGTCCAACAAGATGAATCCCAGGAACATTGCTATGGTTTTCTCCCCAAACATGACTCAGGTGGTTAATGGTTTTCGAATAACAAATCTTGAATTCTTGATTGATATAATGATGGGAGAAACTAGCCTTAATCTTGATTTGATATGAGTTGAATGTTGGGAGAAACTAGTTTTGATCTTGATTGCTCTAATGTTAGGAGAAGCTAGTCTTAATCTTGATTTTGTGATTGACATAATGTTAAGGAGTAACTAGTCTTGATCTTGATTGATATAACGTTAGGAGAAACTAGTCTTGATCTCATTGATATAATGTTAGGAGAAATTTGTCTTGATCTTGATTTCTTGATTGATATAATGTTAGGAGAGACTATTCTTGATCTTGATTGCTTGATTGATATAATGTTAGGAGAAACTAGTCTTGATCTTGATTTCGAGATTGATACTACCTCCGTCCCGGTATTGTCGGCCAACTTTCCCGATTGGGACGTACCACTATTGTTGGCCACTTTCCGAATTTCGCAAATAATTACATTATCTCTCCTACTTTATCATCTATTTATCTCTCATACTTTATCATCTACTTTTTTTAATTTCCGCGCCGAAAAAAAAAGTGGCCACCAATAGCGGGACTACAATGTTGGGAGAAACTAGTCTTGGTTTTGACTTCTTGATCTTGATTGATACTATAATGTTAGGAGAAACTAGCCTAGATCTTGATTTCTTGATCTTGATTGATATAGAGTTGGGAGAAATTTGTCTTGATTGATATAATGTTGGGAGAAACTATTCTTGAATGATATAATAAATTCTTGATCTAATCTTGATCTAGTTGTTTTTGCAGATGTCTGATCCCCTAACAGCCCTAATGCATGCTGTCCAAGTAATGAACTTGCTAAAGACCCTCATCACGAAAACCCTACGCGAGCGAGAGGACGCGGGCTACTCGCCCCTATCCTCCCGCTCGTCCAGGAGGGAGTCCGACGAGGAGGAGTACGATACCCAACACGAGATGGACACAAGCTGCGGATCGTCCCCACGCCCCGCCTCAGACGAAGAAGACATAGACGAAACCGAGTCCATAAGTGAGATCGAAGAATCCTTCTTGAGGCAACTAGACCAGAACGAGCACGCCAAGAACGGCTTCCGCAAGCAGCTCGAAGGGATCCTATGCAGAGACAGTGACTCTTCTTCCCCCTTCAATGCAGACTCGTGTTTCTCCGGGAGTCGAGTCGGGAGCTCCTTCGTCAGCAGCAGCGATGGGGAGGACTCAAGAATGAGCTCAAACACATCAGCACTTAAGAGGTTTGCAGAGATTAATGCAATTCAAGAACTCAACTTTGAAGAAATGGATGTGGTTGAAGATGTTGAAGTGAAATTTTAGGATCTAGATTTTTCAGCCTTGCTTGGTGTTGTGTAAATTGAAATCTGTGGTAAGTTTTTAGGCATTGATCGGAATTGGTTTGGATTTAGTTGATTGGAAATGTAATGGTCAGTTTTCAGTTTAGGGCTGAAATAGATTTGCAGAAAAAAAAAACATGAGAATGGTGATGGTGAATTTGTGCCCTGTTTTGTGACTGTAATTGTTAGTAGTGTAATGCCACGTAATCTTGATTTCTAGGTCCCGAATTGTGCACCTCTATGTGTTTTAACAATTTGAATCACGTAGAAAGCTCGCAAAGTATTATGATTGTGACACATAATAGTACGAATTGTGTGACATAAAAAACTTTTTTCTTTGTAAAACAATATTTTTTTCATAGAGCCGTAAACCCAAAAAGGTTTCTATATACCAAATTGTACACCTTTATGTGTTGCATGCGTTAGATGAATGACATATAATAAGTACAAAACCATTATGATTTTGAGACATGTGCGACATAAACTTTTTCTGCCGTAAAAAAATATTATTTTCATAAACCCGTAAAGCCATAAAAGTTTGTTCTACCAAATTGTTGGTAGTGTATTAACATTAGGAAATGCCACATAATCTTGATTTCTAGGTACCAAATTGTGCAGGTATGCGTGTCGCACACGTTATATGAATCGCGTATAATGCTCGCAAAACATTATGATTATGAGGGATAATAGTACAATTTGTAAACCCGAAAAGGTTTCTATATATCAAATTGTACGCCTTTACGTGTCACACATACTATATGAATGACATATAATACTTGCAAAACCATTATGATTATGACGCATAATAGTACAAATTGTGTAAATAAATAGAAGCTTCAGTATCCTTTTCATAGACCCGTAAAGCCATAAAAGTTTGTACATACTAAATTGTTAGTAGTGTATTAACGTTGGGAAATGCCACGTAATCTTGATTTCTAGGTCCTAAATTGTGCACCTCTACATGTAACACCATGTGAATCACGTAGAACGCTTGCAAAAAACATTATGATATGATTATGACACATAAGAGTACACATTATGTGACATAAACTTTTTCCTGCTGTAAAACAGTATGTTTTTCATAGACTTGTAAAGCCGAAAAGATTTCTACATACCAAATTGCATACCTCATGTGTTGCACACGTTATGCGCGTCATATAAACTTGTTTAAAATCGGGAACATTTCTATGTACCAAATTGTGCACTCATGTTGTCTTATATATCACACTCTTTATATAAATGACATACAATCGTCAATTACGAGCAAAACCAAGAAAAAATTGATGAAGTTATGTGTATATATCTCCATATTTCATCAATTGAAGCAAATTATATACAATTGTGAGTATAATCTATACAAAGTAGTATAAATTACTCCCTCCGTCCCGCTATTTGTGGCTCACTTTCTCGAAAGGGGTGTCCCATTATTTGTGTCCACTTTCCTAATTTGGTAAAAAATTACTCCTACTCTAATCTTCTCTCTCCTACTTTATTACCTTCTCTCTCCTACTTTATCATCCTTCTCTCATACTCTCATTGTCTTACTCATCTTCTCTCTCATACTTTATCATCTACTCTCTCTTTCATACTTTATCATCTACTCTCTTAATTCCCGTGCCGAAATCAATTGATCCACAAATAATGGGACGGAGGGAGTATTATTCTTTTAAGAAGAAAAAAGAGTAAAAAATTTAAAATATTAATTTCTTTGCCATTTTTTTGCAAAGAAATTTCATGTGCTTTCTTAGCACCAATCAGTCAATCACCTACTTTTCTTTTCCTGAAATTCAGAAAAGAAGAAAAAATCAGAAAACTGAAAACTACAGTTTCCAACTCTAAGATGCCAAACACGCCTCCCAGAACAGCTTATCCCCCTCCCTCTCACTCATCACCGCCTTCGATTCGTCAAAACCCTTCGATTTCGCCTGCTCCTCCGCCGCCGCCTTGCGGCAGCATTGATCGACGACGCCGTCCTCTTCATCGCTCCATCCGCCGTACTCCTCATCCACGCTGCAGTAGTAATCGAATTCCACGCTTCCGTCAACAACCTCGCGAATCCGGTCAGTCATATCAGTATCACACAACGATCCGTAGTTGCACGACTGCGCATCCTCCTCCTCCTCCTCCGCCGCCGCCGCCGGATCATATTCCTGCTCGAAAATGGCGTCGGAATCATCCGCGGCTTCCGAATCGCCGCTCGACTCGAACAACATGTAAGCCGATCCATCAAATACAAATCTCCCTCCCTCCATTACGATAATCAGTTACCGCAATTTTGCCAAAATCAAAATTACAATCTATATATATATATATTGCGTATGTATATGCGAGAAATCATTTGGGATTTAGGTGAAGAATTTGAAAAGGAGAGATGAGGTGGGCGGTCTTGTTTGACACTTGATAGCTTATATAGGTTGGGCGATCTTTGCGGGCCCACACCTCTTTTGTTTTTTTAATAATATATTAATGATTTAATTATTCAAATTTGGCTAATTAGCCAAATTAGTGTTTTTAATTGTGAATAACGTTTCCTATACGTGACCACGCTCATACTATATATATTATACGTGTGGTATCATATTCTATCATATGTTGCACGGACACTTGAAAAATATCAACGTATGGTGTCGGATATGTATCAAACACTCGAACACGACACAACACTTCAATTATCGTGTTCAATAGATTTATATACACATAACATCTAATTTTGAAAAAAATACATAAAATTAGTTTCTTTTACACTTGATTTTATATTTTTAAATAAATTAACGCCCGTGTCGTATCTTAAATTTTTCTAAAAATATCGTGTCCGGTGTACCATATCCGTGTCAAGTCGTGTCACGTGTCCCATATCCGTACAACTTAGATTCTATCATATTTTGTTTATTATAGGGACAGTTATTGACAGGTAAATATACGAATTTTGGGTAAATTTTGATTTTATGCACGACTTTCGAAATGTTTTCATAAATATAAGACTTTTCAATTTGTTAAACTGGCGAAAATTTCAGAAATCAGAATATTTTTTAGTATTTACTATAAGCATTATGTTTGTGTTAAAATTACAATTTTCTCTTATAATTAAATTGCCGAAATTTTTGCCGACTTACAAATATTAACAATTAAAAGGTTATATATTTGCATTCGATTTTTTAAGTCATATAAAATTTAAATCCGTCTAAAGTTTATGTATTTACAATTTATTATAATATATTCATATTATAAGAAATGTATTTTAGCTGCTGGTTTCACATAACTCTTCCTCCTCGCATGTGATTGATAATGCATGATTATAAAATCTTTGATTGTCGGCAACTTGAAATAAAAATTAATTAATGCCGAAGAGTTAAAGAAATGTATTCTAATTTTTTATTTAAACTATAATTATTATTATATATATTATTTGTGAGAGCTGTCAGATGTCACGTCTTTTATTTTGTCCAACTTTGACGTATTGATTGCATATTGGGGATTTGTTTTATGATAGGGGTGGGAGCACAGCACCTCCCACCCCCAGATTTTGACAAGTGTAAGTGTGAAATTCATCTACGGTGTGAGAGAGTTGAGTTGGGAGTGGATTTACATTTGTCAAAATCCGAGGGTGGAAGGTGCTGTGCTCCCACCCCTAACATAAAAGGAACCCATATTGGGGTAATAGCTTCTAGAAAGAATGCGTACACCAGCACTCCATGTTATATGCCTCTAGAAGGAATTTAGTTTTTCCCTTAACTTTTTCGTTTTCTTTATTGGTGGAGGTCAATTTATGAGTGATCTATCGATTGAGTTAATTATCATATGATCAAAGATTACGTATTCGAACTTTATAAACCCCCTTTTGTGCGTTAGGTGATATCATTAATTTAAGATAGGTTACAATGCACTTCATTTATTCAATTCATCCATGCCACTAAAAGAATCTAACGAGACAAAGATGGACTGTCAAGAACGTAGAGGAGGCAGGATGGACAGTTAGTCAGATTTAGTATGGATCATACATGAACGGTAGTTGGAGTCGGCGGCTCTCCTAGGGTCTCTCATCTGAGATCCCTGTGGAAAAGGATCAAGTTTGCCCTTGCAAACAACTTTATTTTTCTTTTCCGAGTCCCGTCCATCTTACATCATTCAAAAATAACAATTCATTTACTCACAACTAATAACTCTTCTTTTGTGGGACACTCATTTACGCACAACTTTAGCTCTCCTTAATAACCGTTCATCTACTTACAATTAACAACTCGTCTTTTGTAGGACCAACTCATTTACACAATTTATCTTGTCTCCGTTTCATCTTATCCCATAAAAAAAAAACTCTTCTTGTGTGAGACTCATCATTTACACTCAACTTCAATTCTTCTGAATAACCGTTCATCTTGTCTCACTTTTCTTTTCCTATTGTCTCACCCATCTTATCCCATTGCAAAAATGACAACTTATTTACACACAACTAACAACTCTTGTTTTGCTAGACCAACTCATTTACACTCAACTTTCAATTCTTCTTAATAACCGAACCACAAAGAAAGGATAGAAACTCAATGGGACGAAGGGAGTTCACACAAGAACATAATTTACTCAATACGCAATTCGATAACAATTGTGAATTTCCCTCAGATAAAAATTACATTCCTTACTCAAGAAACCAAATCAATTCCCAATTTCACAACCCATTTCAAAAGATGTAATGTTTATAACACATACAAAAACACAAACATTTATAAATTCTGGAAGTTGAGACAGCCAACCAGATTAGACTTGGTGCTATAATTGGATAAACAATTAGAGAGGTGAGTAGTGTGAGCTGGAGGCTGGCCTACACTTGGTTATTTAGGAACGTAGCCAAACTTTCGAGTCAGTGGGGGGCAACTACTAACACATCGCAACCTATATTGTATGTTGAAAAAATAATACAAATAGCACCATTATTTAAAAAAATGAGCATATTTTATAAAACATAAACACTATAATATTTCAAATTTTTAAACATTTTAATTAAAAGGAACAGATTAAAAGAAAATGAAGTGAGATGGAAAAAGGGGATATAAAAATAAAAGAAAGAGAGTTTATTAAACGCATGCCATATAACTTACAAGTTTTAGACATTTTAGCTAAAAATGAAGAGATAAAAAGAAAAAGGGAAAGAAAGAAGCAAAAATAAAAGAAGTAGAGATAAACAAAAAAGAATTAAGCTTTATAGAATGGAAACTAAACCTTTGACTTCCTACATGATACTATAACTCTTAACTAATTTACGTAGTAAATAAATTTATTAGTCCAGTGGGGGCAATGGCCCCCACTGCCCACCCCCTCCCTACGCCGTCCAGAGGAATCTAAGACATAAACATTTGCAAGCAGACAAGACAATCTTCCTACCATACATGTAATAGAAATAAAAACAAATAAACCAATCAGCTCACAAATATTAAGAGGACCAGCTAATGTTTATTAATCACGAGTGGGAATGAAAATCTTTCATAGGAGTCATATTACCTGCTTTTGCACACGTGATTCTGCATAAATTACAAATGTTTTCTTCAACACCATATCCTGCTAGAGGTGCTGAGATGATAAAATTGATAATCAACACTTTCACCTTTTGCAGAACTCATAAGTTAACATGGTGAAATCATAATATTGATGAAGACAAACTACTGATTTGTCCTTAGAATCGAGGTTCATGATACGTTACGTATCGGGTTTCCCTTGTTCGAGAGGAAGGATCTCTCCACATCTCTTTCAAGAGAAACTTTACTTTGTTTCATCCATAATAGTAACTTCAATTACAAAGACCCTATTTAGAAGAGACTACAAGACTTAAACCCAACTTTACTAGATTAGAAATATGAAAAAAATAATAAAACATCCCAACTAATAAATTATCAGGATAAAATTATCTAAATGGGGTTATAGAGACAACAAAGTTTACCTGAAGAGTAGTATCTAATATCACCTCAGCAAGACATGATCTGATAAATTAGTTTGGTGCTTCAGTTCTCAATTTGAAGAATCACCAAGTCGATGAAACTTGCAGCATATTCAGATATGTATAGGACAACAGAAAACTAGTCAATGAAATGAACAGCAGATTTGGATAAATGCAGAGTCCCAGAATTCGTGGTCGTTGTCAAAATGAAGCTGAACAATAAAAATCCAAATCTGGAAGCGGGTCAATCTTAAGCACCAAGGTGATATTGTTAGAAGGCAGACTGCAAGTAAAATAAATAGGAAAAGACTGACATAGCAAATATTCTCATGTTAGGCTGGTGACATTGAAAGATATATAATGAGGAGACTGCACATCACATTCTGGTCAGGCATATATATTCACTTACCTACAGAAATATGGACCAGAATCGCAAGGCATCCACCTGATGAGGAATTCTGGAGGTCCTGCAGTCAAAGAGAATTTCTTAGATTAGATACTCGAGATAACACTAGTGCCACTGCCAGCAAGCAAAGAGACTAAACAAACGTAACTTAACAAACAAAAACACCCACTCACATGAAGATGGTGACAGAAAATGGATCAGCCAGACTTATCATGATAGCAATGCTCTTGATGACACAGATAATGAATCAACATTCACGTGAGAATTATGAACAAATCTTTTCGTGGTATTCACAGAGGATAGTACAGAAAATAAATCTCGAAACAAGAATCAGTAAACTAATAATTGATGTCAATTTAGTATTCACGTTACAAATTACAAGTACGGTGGCAGAAATAAATGAAGAATTACAAGTGTCTTGGACTTCAATCGAAGAAGATGGATAGTATTATGCACAGTTGTGGAAATATTCACATCCATCCCTAGTTACTCCAACTGCAGCATTTTCTGAGAATTTGCGTAACCTCTGAAGCTTGAGAGTTTTGCTCTTACCCATAACTTACCTTAAAAGTTAGAAAGGCTTGTTTTGCTTATTATCTCTCTTAAGTTGAACCTTCAATTTTTTACCACCTAATTGATAGCCATTCATCTTGCTAATTGCATTCTGTGCTGCCACTGGTGAATCATAACTAACAAACCCTGGAGACAAAATCAGATACGGAAGGTAAGTACATGTTGTAATTGCATCAAATAATGGTAATTCAGAAATAATCGTACCAAAACACTTGCTAACTCCAGTTACTTTGTCCACAAAAACCTTAGCGCTCAGTATCATACCAAAACGCTGAAAGGCATTTCCAAGCTCTTCATCACCATATTCTTGAGGAATGTGGTAAATAAACAAATTAGCTCCAGGTGGACCTGCTTCCAAAGATAATTACTCAGGCAGTTAGTGTTCCTAGGTCTACAAATGCACAGAAATGTACGTAAACCAAGAAAATTGCAGATTGAAAATTCCAACAACCTTCAATCTGTCCTCCTGAACTAGTGCTGACGCTTGAAGATGCTGCAGATGGGCCATTTGCAGTAGAAGGTGACAGAGAACCTGATGGACCACCCAGTGGCCGGTGACTCATCATTCCTCCATGATAAGTAGCGGGATATTGAATCCCATGTACAGCTGGATAAGCAGATCCAACATAATTCGTAGGCGACAGAGGATAGTTTCTTGGAGCCACTCCAAATGAAAGATCAGGTGTTACTCCACGTATAGCATTTCCTTGGTTTAAAGGTGGAATAAGATTGTGGAAGGTATGCTGATTCTGCATTGTCGGCAGGCGATAGTGCATGAGGCCATAAGTTCCAGGAGTCTACAAAAGCAACAGTTTGATATAAATGTAACTTCAGTATCAACTAGAAACGCCAAAAGGAGAAAAATACTCCAACTAAATATAGAATTATGTTATGTAAAACTGAAGGCTATATCCTGTTATATAATACCCGATATAACCAACCTGATAACCATATCCATTATACGGAGGAATATAACTCATTGGTAAAGCACCATATAAATGCTGTCTGGAGTCTGAATTTGGCATATTAGATGCAAAAGACAGAGCCTTCTGAGCCCTCCTTGCCTGCCTTTCCTTTTCTGTATCAGCCCACTTAACCACCAATGGAACTGTTGAACCCTGTTATAGACGCCCGGAAAATTAATACTAAACAACTCAGTTGACCAATGATATAAGGATTATCGGAATGTAATATTGCACAATAGTAATTAAAGATACAAATCAAAAAAATCTTAGACAGCAGATCGCTCCTATAAATCAAACAATCTCAGACTGCAAATTACATCCCTACAATGAATAGATTGCACACACCTCAATCTTATGCTTTCCATTGAGGGCTTCAATTGCTGCAAGCGCTTGTTCTTTTGTCTCAAACTTTAGAAAAGCACAACCTGTAACAGCGAAAAATTTAAAAGAGTTAAATAAAATCTAGAATATCCCGTGTATTTACATACAATTCGACAAAACAAGCTAAAGAAAACCAAGCAAAGCAAAATGCAAAGAAAACAAAAACGCAATTAACCTTTGCTCGTTTGTTGGTAACCTCTAAGAAGTTGCAAGTCTGTTATAGTCCCATAGTTTGAAAATAGTGCAGATACCTCATCATCAGAAACATTTTTTGGAAGCATACCAATAAAGAGTTTGTGCTCTGACATTTTATCAGAAAAAGAAGGAAAGTCACTTATACAGAATAGAAGGACCAAAGGTAGGAGAAGAACCATAAGATCAATTGAAGGAAATAGAAGTGTGATAATTGACAAGCCACGTCATAAGAGAAAAAACATATAATACAGGATTGAAATTTATATTACACCTAGCCTTTCCAACTCGCCATCAGCATACTTCACTTGCAACGGACTAGATGCCTGAATTGGAGACAGAACATGTGGCTTTTGTATCAGAAAAGAAAAAGATCAGAACATATCATGTTACAACAGATATGAGGCAGAGCTTTTACGTGAAAGAATGGTTTCTTCACAAAGTATTAAACGTGTTAATCCAACAAGTTTCAAAATATTAACAATTGGGTATGAAGCTAACCCTGAAACCCACACCAATGGCCAGTTATAGCACTTGTTCCCTGTTCTTATTCTTAAATATTATCAACTTACGGTTGAAAGATTAACTTGATTTTACATTTTACTCAAAGGAAAGATTTAGGACATCATTATACACAAAATTTGAAGTTATAGTTTGGATAACAGAATCAACTTTCAAAAGAGGATATTTATGCACCTTAAGGTCATTTTCAGTAATTCTATTAAGGTTGCAATGCCAAATGTACACAAGTCTGTTTTCTACCCATACACCAAAACCTCCAAAAACTAGTTCAATAAAAGAAAGGGGAGATCCTGCATCCACATTAAGGGCCAATCAGGACAAGAAAGGGGGATATCGTGCTAGTTTCACTAATCTTCCACATACAAATAATCGAAACTATATGTAAGAAGTGGACAAGGACATACAAAAAGATATCAGAGGTAAGAGATACACAACTCGTAGGCGGGCATAAACTATGAACCCATTTTCAGTTATTGCATTGTCAATTTAATGCAAGTAAACCTAGCAGTGTAATTAAAGTATCATAATGGAAACATCGATGCTCGAGATAAAATACATAATAAGGTAATTCTCACTATAAATTTTCTCCTAGCTCCTAGATAAAAAGGCAATCACAAAAGTAAATACTCCCTCCGTCCCGCCCGACTCGTCTTGTATTCCTTTTCAGGCCGTCCCACCCGACTTGTCTTGTTTCCTAAAAAGGAAAATAATTACTGCACAAACTCCCACTTTTTACACACAATCACCTACTCCTCTACACACAACCACCCACTCACCAAAATATCCGTACCAAAACCAAACAAGACAAGTCGGCTGGGACGGAGGGAGTAACATTTCCACAGTTATATCAAGTGCCTTTCAAATTCCATATCACAACCATTTTTTCTGATTCAACAGCACTCAGAACTCTGATTCTTGTAAAACAGATCATACTGCGCAACTTGTTCTTACCTAATTAACCATTCCCCACTCTCAAACCAAGTTAAAAAAGCAAAATACTATCTAATTTAGAAACAAACAAGTAGATAACAACACTAACCCCAGGCAGCGTCTTCTTGTTATGGCACGCATCAATCGCCTTGTCCGCTTCCTCTCTCGACGGACACATCACAAAACAACACCCTACCACAAAATTAGGGACATGAACACCACGAATCTCCGACAATTAAATTAAGAAAACCAAACAACTAAAAGACCTAAATCACACATTGCGAATTTTAGCGATCCATAAATCATGCAAGGAGCAGTAAAAAAAAAGGAACAAAACCTCGAGAAGCACGCGTCGTCTTGTCCATGATAATGTTGACTTCGTCCACTGCGGCGAACTCCTTGAACAATGCGAGCAGCTGCGGTTCCGTCATGTGCTTCGGCACTTGACCGACGAACAACTTCACGCTCTCTCCCTCCGCCATTACACCACACGCCAACGACTTTCTCTCTCTACAATTACTCTCCTTTCTCTCTCTCTATCAACTACGGATTAAACTTCTCCTCGACGGAAACTGCTCAATGATGATCCGAGTGCGTGAATTATTTCCTTCTTGTTGTGCGCCGAGTCTTCGCTCGTAAAAATAATTAAAAAAAAAAAACAAATAAATTGGGCAATTTTCTAGATTGAAAGTTGGGATCTTCTCCGTGGATTATATTTATTTTTAATTGAACATACAGAAATTGCCCTCGGTTTGGGATGTTAATTACGGAGACTGCCACCCGCTTCGGTTTTTTAAACGGTTGACTGTTGTAATAGATACGTGAGTTGTACTACTAATGGAGATCTAAGGCGACTCGGATATCAAATGACGGTATTGCCCCGCACATCTTGTTGGGCCTATCTGTTGTTGGTGGGGCCCAGCAGCAATATGGGCAGATGAGTTGGAAAATCTTGTTGGGCCTATCAGAAAATCTCGACATATTTACGTGTCGGATATTCCGATATGATATAATACTTTAATTTTCGTGTCCCAATATATATTGAATCTAATTTTAATAAAAGCACAAAATTATTTTATTTTACACTACAGAACATCGTGTTCGATTGCCATATCGTATCCTAAATTTTTAGAAAAATACCGTATTTCATATCCGTATCGTGTCGTGTGGCTTGTCGCATGTCCATACAACATAGTTTAAACACCATTCTCTTTTTAGGGATTATTCATCATTTTTATCACTTTATGTAACCAATATTTGTGAAACTAAAAAAAATTGAACATATTTAAAGGACGTCTGATAAGAGGTTTGATAGTATTTATCGTTATGAATTTTATATAATGCGTTTGAATCGAGTTTATCAAAATCATATTAAAAAAACTAGAATTTCTCAAATCCGTAACACTTTTCTGAGTTTTAAATCAAGTTTCATTTTAAATCTTATGTATGTTAGCCAATAAAATGATTTGTTTTATGCTAGGGATGGGAGCACAGCACCTCCCACCCCCAGATTTTGACAAGTGTAAGTGTAAAATTCATCTACGGTGTGAGAGAGTTGAATTGGGAGATGAATTTACACTTGTCAAAATCCGGGGTGGGACAATGGAGGAAAATAAAGACAATGACGCAAGTAACGGAAGAGAGAGAGAGAGGAGAGAGAGAGAGAGAGAGAGGGCAAAACGGTAGATCTGTGAGGGAGAAAGGGTGAAGGCAGAGGATGCCAGACTGTCCCGCCAATAAAGAAAAGGAGAAAATTACAAAAATGCAGCAATTTCAAGGTCTATCGAACATGATATTGTCTCTATTCTAATTTGACAAACGTTAAATTAAATCCCACTTTTATCTGATTATCCACTTCATTTCCTCCCATAAAAATCAATTAAATTATTATCCATTTGGTTCCGGGTGACCCTTTCTAAGATCTGCGACCCATCATCATCATCATCATCATCATCATCATCATCATCATCATCATAATAATAATAATATATTAAATTAAAACATCAAGTAGCAAAATATTGCATCATGTAACGTTACCAGGTCAACTACCGTACACCAAAACTATTAGTCCCTCCCTCCGTACCACTATTTGTGGCTCATTTTCTCATTTGAGAAGTCTCAAAAAAAAGACTCATTTTAAATAAATCAAAGATTGTGTGAATCAAATTTAACTATTCCCTTTGTCCCGCCCGACTTGTCTTGTATTCCTTTCCGGATCGTCCCACCCGATTTGTCTTGTTTTTAAAAAGGAAAATAATTATTACACAAACTCCCACTTTCTACACACAATTATCTACTCCTCTACATACAACCACCCACTCACCAAAATATTCGTACCGAAACCAAACAAGACAAGTCGGCTGGGACGGAGGAAATATTAAGAAGTCAAACAATCTATATTCCGGTACCGAAAATAAGTGAGTCACAAATACTGGGACGGGGGGAGTATTTCTCCAAAAAGAACACAACACAAAATCTACAAATCACAAGATTTTTTCAGCAGTTCATGATCTGGAAACAGATTTTTTCAAAAGGCAAATGCAAAGGTAGTTGAGCTGAGCATAAATGTTACAAAGGATACAACAAATACAGCCTAAGAATGGTCCCCTAATGAGATGATACCCATTAAACAGACTGGCCCCAAACTACAAGTAAAACACGAGGCAGCAATCAAGGAGACAATAATGTTGACATTTCATGAAACAAATTAACTTAAGATCGACGGTAAAATTTCGGAAAAACCTGGAAAACATAAACCTATCTTCAATTCTTGTATCAATTTTCATCATACCTTCATCCAGCAGGCTTGAGCTGATACAACAGATTCAGAATTGGGAATGCTGGAGAGAAGGCGGCGTTAGCGGCTAGAGTGCCTTCAGTCCTGCAAGTTCGCGTAGCTGTTCGCAGAGGATCAAGGTAATGGTCGTTTGTGGGCCCAGTCTTGCAAACATCGCGAAGCCTCTGTTGATTTCCGCGGAAGAACGGAGAGTTAGTTAAGCAAGGATAAGTTCAAGATGCTGACGAATGAAACTTTAATTGGGGAACTCACCCTTTATAAAGACCCCAAGGACCTTCTGTGAGCAGAACCTGAATTTGTACACGAAAATAACGTTTAATGGATTATGATAGTGCGATAATGGAGCAATGGTACTTGTATTCGAGAAGCAAAGCTCGTATTAGACAACCATTACATGTAAAGCAGCAGCCAGCAGGTTTATACGAAAGATACTACGAGAAAAACTCATACACAAAGAGTCCCAAATGCTTCATGAATAAGGAGTGGCGATTTCAAAGAAGAGGCTAGCCCGGAGTATAAACAATCTAAGGCTAAAAAGCAAAGAATAAGCCAACCTGGTAGGCACAATGGAGGCCGTTTTTATAGCTTCCGTGTTTTTTGGATTCTCTCTGCAGCATGAGTCTTGTTTTAATCATATCAACTGGCGCAGTCATGATGGTACTCACCGTACCGGCTATGGTACTTGCACTGTATAAAATGACAAGTTTGAAGAGTTAAAATATGGAAACAACATAGAGATTTCTACTCGTAAAGGGCATGATTAAACCCGTTTCCTTTAAATTGAATAAATCAAATTTTGAACAATTAGTAGTATGAATTGAACAATCAAAGCCTGTCCATTTGTCTTTCACCTGAATATCCAAGTTGGAAAGCTACTAAGGTGGGGGTATTCTCGGTAAGGTACTTGAAGACATTCTCAATTTCTAAGGCGGTGTATTCTCAATTTCTATTGCTCACAGAAAGACATTCGATTGAATTGTGTAACAAATCAAGAAAAAAAATAAAATGCTCCATATTGGCTGCATAGGGTGGAGGATTTATTCTGGATTGAGGGGTTCCATTTTAAAGTATAAGCAACCTGAAAAGCCAAATATCAGCAGTTCTGCAAGTTCTAAAGGTCTAGCAGTTTCTTAAATATCACAAACTTGGATAATCTCCTCACTAGTATGCATAGTGTGACTTAGTCCAGGAAGCAAGAAGTCTGCTAGAAATGGAATAACAAATAGAGTTGGAGTTGTTTGCTGCATATCTCATATTTCCATTAAAATTACATGTTTGGGCAAGACTATCTACTGCGTTACCAAGCTAAAGAAGCATCCAAGGAGGGTATAAAAAGCACAAACTATTAAATTGTGTAAGGGAAGTGGAGTTACGTGAGATGCAGATAAAATCCTTCCTGAAGAGAAGTCCATCTCATCAAGATCTGAAAGTAGAACGCCAAAGCATGAGAATAAACTGAAACAATGACAAACTGAATATTTCCGATGATTATAGGATGGTTCACCTGTTTGGATTCATCATACGTTGCCAGCTGTGATGCAGTCAATGCAGCAGCTCGGGTCATGGCAGGTCCAACCCCCTTCCAAAGGGCTGCCACACTCTCTTCTGAAGCAATTTTTCGTAGTTCCTGTATCGGTCCACCAGTCCCCGTTCTTCTCATTTGCAACCGTGCCTAAGAACAGAGCAGGTTAATCGGAATTTTCTGATGGAGATCAAGATCCATTACATTCAAGTACCTTCAACACTTCCATTGGATTGGTAAGTGCTGTTGCAAGAGCTCCAGAGAATGCTCCAGATGCGATCTTCATGAAGACATTGCGGGACTCAAAAGCCAATTCACAGACATATTTTGAGGGTTCGTATAAGCCTAAACGGAGACCTCCATAAAGAACTGACCTCATTAGTGCAGGTGTCAATCCAAGATATAAGGCCCTAAGTCCTTCACTTTTGACTACATGCATAGAAAGGTTTCCCTGCACCAAATCAAGAAGAAGATAATCCTCAAAATCTCCCTGAAAACTTAGTTTAATAATTAAGAAGCTTCTCCTGTTAAAAAGAAAACTAAACATCGATACACACCATGCCAGTCAACGGGCCTCTTTGGCCGACTAGTTGCATTTGCAGCCTGACCTTGAGCACATCTGTATTCAACATAAACTAAATCACATAATTTCCCGAAAATCACCGAAAACAAAAAAAGATGCACGCGTACACACCCCCCTTAGACCAGACCAGCTAATGCCTAATGGTTGGTCAATCAAGTGAAATCTCGTTTTAGGACTCGATCTACGTTGGATTTAGTAGCATCTACCTTAATATCTAATCATCTAAATTGAAGGTAAGCAGATACATATCAAAGTTCCAGTGACAATTTGAGCTAAATACATATATACATACATATATATAAGAAAACGATAGGAGCCAAATCGAAGAAGAGATAAACCTAAAGGATGAGTAACAGCGGTTGCAGCAGCAACAGACATTCCGCTCGTGCCGAAATGATAAAATATATCCGATGGAGATGCTCTCCATTTTGCTTTAATCAATCCTACAATCGCAATTCAAACCTCAAATCACAATCTAACCCAAAACAACCTCAACAACTAACACAAAAGCAAAAACAAAAATACAGATGGAAATCGCCACTAAATCATCGAAACAATCAACAGAAACAAGAGGATAAACAATTGGAGGACCCAACGCGACCAGCTATTTGCACAAAAGAACATGAATCACAACTTCCACATACATTCAATCAATTTCTCCGGAAAATATAAACGCATATTTACCGGAAGAGGATGCTGAGGAGTCCGCCATCAGCAAATCGAGAGATTATCTCTCTCCTTACCAAGATGAAAAGATGGAATGTTTACGTTATTTATTTTTAGATTAGAAGAATATGAAAAGAAGAGGCAAAGTTACAATTTGGTCCTCCCTGATGTGCGTTTAGTTCTTTTCTTAATTGCACCCCATTGCAATAAAATTTCCATTTTAGCCCCTTGTTATGCTTTTATAACTAAAGAAAACCAAGACCAAGCATCACATTACGGTACCAAAATCGAGCCACCAAAATTGAGATTGTCAAATCAAAATTGGTGGGTTTATATATACCACATTTGTATATGCGTACCACACCATATTGACATGTGAAATTTATAATTACTCCCTCTGTCCCATCTCCTATCCATTTTTTTTGGCACGGTTATTTAGGCAAGTTGGTTTTATATACTACATCATTCCCATACATCTTGTCTCATTTCTTTCTGGCACGATCATTTAATAATAGTTGTTAGTTGTGTGTAAAATTATGAGTCCCTCAAATAGTGTGTAAATCTTAGTCACAATATATTGGTCTTTTGAGAACGGGATAAGATCTATGAAATGGGGGAGTAATAATAGTGTGAGATTCATATATTTAATTAATTGATTAGAATTGATTTGTGTGGTAAATGTGTGGAACACATATAATTAATTGTTTAGAATTTATTTGAATTGTAAAAAGTGTGAGACTCATCTTCTTTTTTAGAAATTGGTAAAACCTGAAAGTGAATATTAGTCAACTTGCTGTCCTCCATGCAGAATAAAAGACACATCAACTTATTGTCTTTCATGTAGAATACCACGTAGAAGGTCTTTCTCCATATGTAAATAGATAGAGATGATCAAAGTGTTGGGAGCCTCTCTCCCCTCTATAACACATTCGAAAAGTAAATAAAGATCTATCTTTTTCCACTATGTCCAGCTAAATACTTTCCTTTTATTCCCAAAAACTATTTGGTGTGGGACTGAGGGAGTAAAAAAACGTGATTCAAATATCAATACTAGAGATGGACTAGTGTGCAACATGTTGCACATGCAACATAGTCCAATTTTCAATTTTGACCCGGTTGGACCGGGTTTGACCCGATTTTCTATTTTATAAAAAAAATTAACTAAATAAAACCCTAACCTCCCTCCCACTGCCGCCTCTCTCTCCGCTCCTCTTTCTCTCTCTCTGTATCTCTCCCCTCCCCTCCCCTCCCCTCCTCTCTCCCACTGTCCTCCCCCCTCTCTCTCTTCTACCATCCTCACTTCTCTCTCTCCACTCCTCTCTCTCTCTACCATCGCGCTCTTGACGAGAAGAGGGGGAAAATATGCTATAGCTGTTCTAGAAGGTAACGTTCTTGGCGGCGCCGCTCATTCTCTACATTCAACCGCTCCGCAACCTCAATCAATTCGTCGAGACAACGGCGTTCATCCTCAGTGATGCCGTATCTTACTTCCTCAGCATTTTCCTGGGGCTCCGCGTCACGATTTCCCGCTTCGTGTCTCCGCACATCTCCGGCGGCCGATAGAAGGTAAATCTCCAAGTAGTTTTTGCCTTTTATGCTAGTTTTGATGTGATCCGTCTCAATAATAAGTTTTTGTGGCGGCGAGAAGTGTATATGTGTTCGACGTGGTATATTTCTTGTATATTGTGCTTTAATGCTTGTACCTTTGACTATTGATACGAATACAGAGGAAGTTGAAAGTGTTCTATTTATATTTTAACATTTTCAATCGAATTTGATCTTCCAGTTTTTGTGGAATAATAAATCAATATTTTACATTCTAATGATTTAAAATTGAAGAGTTCCATTTTGCTACATCGAGGCTTATCAGATTTTTTCAAGGGAAAAAAAAGTTACATGTAGACTAAGCAATTGAAATTGAATTTCACGTGACAAGAAGAAATCAACAACTAGTTTGATTTCTTATTTGGGAAAAATCAATTATCGTGGTTTAATTTGATTTTGTTTGGAGTATTGAGATCCTTGATATGACCTTTATTGGTTAGGTAATTTATTGAAGTGTCATTTCTTGTAACATAATGTGTCATTTGTTGTGAATAATTGTGTCATTTGTTTAAAATAACTCATATTTAAAAAATGACACTTTAATTCAAAATAATTGACACGTTCTTTTATCGTGATTGACACGCACAACAGAGATAATTGACACTCTGCTCTCTACTGTAAATTACGGCTTAAACAAACACTCTGCTCATTATTGACACGTTATTTTATCATGATTGACACGCACAGTAGAGACAATTGACACTTTGCTCTCTACTATGAATTGTAGCTTAAACGAATACTGCTTATCATTGACACGTTCTTTTGTCATAATTGACACGCACAACAGAGACAATTGACACACTGCTTTTTATTATGAATTATGGCCTAAACAGACACTCTGCTCATCATTGACACGTTATTTTGTCATGATTGACACAAACAACACATACAATTGATACTTTTATCATAAACAAATGACATTTTTTTTCGAAACAAATCGCATTTTTTTCAAAAATAATTGATAGTCAATAAATGATACTTTATTCAAATACAAATGATACTTTTGTTTGTTATGATTGACACTTTGGATAAAAAGTAAATGACACATTTATTCATTACAAATGACACGTCTAACTTATCAAAAAAATAGAAAAAAAAAATAAAAAAATTTGTTTGTTACGATTGACACTTTTGTTTGTTACAATTGATACTTTCGTATGCAAAGAGTGACACACCCGTCCTTAAAATAAATGGAAAAAAACGTTAAAAAAATGAAAAAAAAGGATTTTTTTAAAAAAATTTTAAAAAAAATTATTTGTTGCGATTGACACTTTTGTTTGTTACGATTGACACTTCCGTATGTAAAGAGTGACACGTCCATCCTTAAAATAAAAAGGAAAAAAAACGTAAAAAAATTAATTAATAAAAATAAAATTAAAATTAAAAAAAATTAAAAAATTAAAAAAAATTAAATAAAAATGGATTAATGATGTCATGCTGACATCAACGGGTCAAAGCGAGTCAACGGGTCAAATATGGGTCAAAGCGGGTCAAAATTGGCTAATTGGATCATGTTGCATGTGCAATATGATGCACACAAGTTTTTGTCTCAATACTATTGTGGTATACAATTGTAGTTCATCTATACCTTTGTGAATCGCACTACAATATTGGTTTGACGTGGCGTTGACAGAATCAATTATTCACTTTCCTTCTTTTCCCCCTTTCTTATTATTATCATGAATCAAATTACAACACAAGACTGGTGCAAATCTTGCTTCAACTTACAAAGCTACACCCCTCTCCCTTACAACATACATACAACAATACACTTAAACAAAACCACCAACTGATACAAAACAAGATGAAGAAGAATATGCATCAGCAACAAACCCAACGCTCGAAGCAGATGAAGAGTTCTGATGGAAACAAATCCGTCTCAGTTCTTGAAGAGACTGATATTGCTGGCTTATAACTTACAAGGCCTTGAGTCCCGCGAGCCCGCGCAGCTGCTCGCAGAGGATGAAGGTGATTGTTGTTTGTGGTCCTACTCGTGTGAACAATGCAAACGCCCTGATTTGAACAATTAGTCACAAACACCTAACCAGTTACCTCAATGGAAAAATCCAAAAAAACTATTATATGTCCAGATGAAATACCACAAAACTACCTCACCTCGTATTCCTAAACAATGTTGCGTAGAATACTCTTCCGTCAATTTTAACCATGTGTGTGTCTCACTCGCCCTAAGCGTGAATGAGTGGATTTTTTGCTATTCTTTTTAATGTGCAATATCTTAAATCCCTTCATTATTTGGTGAAATTAAAAAAACTTCTATTTAATTTTTATCAAACAAGAAAAAATCAATAATGGAGCAGGAGCAAAAATATGATATTTTTTAATAATTAAATAGTAATTTATAAAAATAATATAATTTAAAAAATCCATTAATCTATATTGATTTAAAAAAGAGTAACTCAGAAGGTGATTTTGTTTGACAAATAGGGGTTCAAAAGTAATTTTATTAATCAACTAACAAAGTTAAGAAAATTTGGGCGAGTGGGACACACGGACGGTTAAAATCGACAAAAGGGTATTATGTGCAGTAATTTTTAAAAACACGGGGTATTTGATGCAAAAAAAAAAAAAAAAAGAACACAAGGTAGTTTTGTGCCATTTTAAATGAACACATGGTAGTTTTTTTATATTTTTTCGATACCTCAATAACTCGTAATTGCTGCCTAAGTGAATTTAGACTCACCCTTTGTAAAGACCTCGAGGCCCTTCTGTTCGGAGGACCTGAGAAGCGTGCAGAAAAGTGATCGTTAGGGTGGGATTTAATCGCGATCGTATAGAGTAAGAAGCAAAGAAAGAGTAGGAACCTGATAGAAGCAGTGAAGGCCATTTTTGTAATTTGCAACAGCCTTGGACTCTCTTTGCAGCATAAGTCTGGTCTTGACCATATCAACTGGAGCAGTGACTAATGTACTCATTGCACCAGCTATGGTGCTTGAACTACATTATAAACAGCACAAAGAATGAGATTCAACATCAGCTAAACCATCCCTTTACTATTACTACCTCCATCCCATTGAGCTTGACTCACTTATTTTCGACACGGTTATTAAGGAGAGTTGTTAGTTGTGAGTAAGCGGGTGGATCTCACAAAAAGAGAATTATTAGTTGTGAGTGGAGAAATTGCCGTTTCTGGAATGGGATCACGAAAAAAGAAAGTGAGACGAGACGAATGGGACGGAAGGAGTATTATTGGTTTTTTACAATTAAGAACTGGAAGTAGACCGTTTTGACTGTCTGCATTAATGCCTTTGTTTGGTAGAAGAGAGAAAATGAGAGGAGAGAAACAGGGGAGGGAGAAATGAATTTTATGTATTGTTTGGTAAGAAAGAAATAGAGAAGAAAGCGGACACAAAAGAAATGGTGTTATATTCGAAAAGACAATAATACCCTTACCAAAAAAAGAAACAAATTAATCTATTGTTATATTTGTAATTTCCCTTACAAAACCACTCTTCTCCCCCCATTTCTGTCTTTTTCTTCTCTATCCCTTATTTCTCTTCTCAACCAAACATCCAAAATTCCTATTTCCCTTCTATTTCTCTCCCTCCTATTTCTTTCTTCTCCATATCTCTAGAACCAAATCATAAGTTGAACACGAACCAACATAAAGAAAGAAGAATCCACTTCAACAAGCCAAAAAAAGTAGAAAGAATGTCAAAGAGAAAGTGGAGTTACATGAGATGCAGATAAAATCCATCCTCAAGTGGAGTCCATTTGATGAAAAGCTGCATTTCAGAAGGGTGTATACAAATAAGTGGGCAATGTTATACAGAATCAAAGCATGAGAATGAACCAAACTAACCCTCTTGGTTTCATCATACGTAGCCAGCTGAGACGCGGTGAAGGCAGCAGCTCGGGTCATTTCAGGGGCCGCCCCTTTCCAAAACGCGGCCACTCCCTCCTCACCCGCGATTTTCCGAAACTCCTGGAGCGGCCCTTTGGTAGTCAATCTTCCCATCTGCATCCTTACCTATAAACACCAAGCAGAGAAGGTTGTAAATTTTTATCAAAATTCAAGATTCATTAGTCATTAGAGTCAATTACTTTCAACACTTCCACCGGATTAGTTACTGCTGTTGCAACAGCACCGGAGAAGGCTCCGGCCACTATCTTCATCAAGATGTTGGGCGACTCGGTAGCCAGTCCGGTGAAACGTAGAGTCGGTTCGTATAAGCCTATGCGGAGACCTCCGTAGAAAACAGATCTCACTAGTCCGGGTGACAGTCCGGAATACAAGGCCATCACGCCTTCGTTTTTGACTAAATTCATCGCGAGTTTCCCCTGCATTCAACCATGAGTTCAAATCATCATGAATAGGAAACGTTCTTGTGTTGAAAAAGAAGCTTAAATGGATATGCAGACCATGCCGATCAACGGGCCTCTCTGCCCAACAAGTTGCATCTGCAGCCTAACCTTTAGAAGATCTGTATTACAAAATTAACTAAAATCACATAATTGCAGAGTTGTTGAGCGGCAATCGAACAAACCTAATCTCGTATTAATGCTTGTTCTTCAGTTGAATACAGATAATTGGTGTGAGTAGCATGAATGTGGAATCTATGTCTTGAATATCACACGAATCGGAGTTGGTATTTTTTCTAGAAAAAAATTCAACGAACACACGAAGTTTAACACGGAAGTAACCGGAGAAAAGAGGGGAAATTAACCTAAAGGATGAGTGACGGTGGATGCGGCGGCGACGGAGGCGCCGCTGGTGCCGAAGTGATAAAATGCATAGGATGGAGAGACTCCCCATCCTGCTTTCTCTGATCCTGCAATTCGAACCGCGAATCACGAATTCACAATCGTTGCTAACATTATCCAGACCTAAAATTCAAATTCGAATTCAAACGGAAAAGCAACGCGATAATCGAGCGAAATGATGGAAACTACTTCACGTGATCAGTTAGATTCGGATTCGGATCAGTTACCTGAAGGGGAGGAGTTTGCCACCGGCAATTCGAGAGTGTTGGCCATCGGCAATTCGAGAGTCAATATCTCTCTCTCTCTCCTCTCCCTCTCTCTTGATCAGCTAACAGCAATGCTAGTGATGAAGCGATCGCCAATTTTATCGAGAATTAAATGTATTCAATTGTGCAGAGGCAGAGAGTAAGTACAAGTAGGTCCATCTACAATTATGGAGTTCTAAAATCACAATCATATCTAATTGTATATTAAGATTCATACTCCGATCACATGCAGATGCAACTGAATTTCAAAAGTTTTACAACGAGGCGGAAACGGTTATTTATTTTATTTTTATTTTAATTTCAACGACGGAAATACATATTCTGAATATTGATGAGATTCGAATTCATGAATATTACCCGATTGCTTATCTTATGTTTTCTTTAATCATCATAATTTGAAGAATCTTGATTGGAATCAATTGTGGGACAAAAGGAATCTTTGAGATAAGTTGGTGAGACTCTAAATTATTATCACCACCTATAAAATATTGGGGTGGTCAGAACATATGGAAGGTGTGCTATCAAATAAAATAGTGGAAATATCCCCTGTTAACCAAATCGAAAAAAAAAATACAAATATAGCCAACCACTAAAATAAAACACAAAAGTAGCCATTTTGTCTTTATCCGGCGGGGCCGATGGGAGGGCCGATGATGGGTCCATCGGCCCTCCATATTTTTTTTTATTTTTTTTACTGAAGCCGATGGCCCTCTATTTTTTTCTTTTGTTTTTTTTCTTTCTTCAGGGCCATCGGCCCTCCTTCAATTTTTTTTTTTTTTTTTTTCCTTATGGCCATCGGCCCTCTCTTCATTTTATTTCATATCGGCCCTCCTTCATTTTTTTTTTTTTTTTTTTTTTTTTTTTTTTTTTATGGCCATCGGCCCTCCTTCATTTTTTTTTTTTTTTTTCCCTTATGGCCATCGGCCCTACTTCAATTTACTTGGGCCGTTGCTTTTTTTTTTCAGGCTGGAGGGCCTATAGACTCCATCGGCCCCATCAGCCCTGCGCCTAATAAGGACAAAATGGCTATTTTTGTGTTTTTTTTTAGTCATGGGCTATATATGTTTGTAGACTTTAACTATTTGACTACTATTAAAAATGCCCCATAAAATACTCCCTCCGTCCCATCTCAGCAATTCATTTTCTTTTCGACATTGTTATTCAGGCGGAATCATTTTATACACTGCTTCTATTCGAATACACTTACTTAATATTGCTTTTAAATAGTCTTATCTCACTTGTCCAATTTCTAAATAATGTATTGCTTTTAGGTTGTCTCATCCATTTATCCAATTTCTAAATAAGGAAATGAATCTCACATCTTCAGTAACTCAAATCAACTCTAAACAATTAAATAATTATATGAGTCACACGCCTTCACCACACAAACCAATTATAAATAATTAATTAATTATATGAGTCACACATTTTTATTATATAAAACCAAGCCTAAACTGCCGCACTGAAAAGAAAATGAACAAGTGAGATGGAACAGAATGAGTAATAAAAATGTGAAACTCATATAATTAATTAATTATTTAAAATTAGTTTGTGCATAAAGTGTGGAATCCATGTAATTATATAATTGTTTGAAGTTGATTTTAGTTAGTAAAGATGTAAAATTTATTTTTTTATTTAGAAATTAGACAATTGAGATGGGACATCCCGAAAAGGAATTCTGGACAAGCGTAAATAAACTGATAGAATAAAATAAAAGTAAAAAAGACTAAACTCGTGAAATCATGCAACTTGCTCCAATTGTATAGTATGACAGACCAATAATGGATGTTAAATTAATGAGCTGATTTGGACATAAAGGACCAAAACTTATAAGAGGTTGCAATTATTTGAAAACAAAGATATTATAGATAAGCAGACGGTGACACCTATGAAATGTAGCTATATTCAATTATCCGTACGAAAACACGCATTAAAGATGATTTATTTTATATTCATCTCTAAGACGACCAAAACACATGGTAGACAAAATCTGCGCCCATGATTCAACACACTATAATTATTTATGAAATTCTGCACTCAAGTTGAAAACAAAATAAACAAATCTGGTTCACAAAGAACTTGTCTCGTTTTTTCTCGGCAATTTATCAAAAAGAGTTATTAGTTGCGAGTGAAATGGTGGGCGTCCTACAAAAAGAGAATGGTTAGTTATGTGTAGAAAAATTGTCATTTTAGGAATGAGACGAGATGAAATGAACAATTCGAAAAGGAAAATGAGACAAGATAAATGAGTCATGAGACGGAGGCAATACATAAGTAGTCTGGGGAAATGACAAGTGTACCTCGTGTTCAAGCGAAAAATACATAAAAGTACCATATGTTTGTTTTATTACCAAAAAGGTCCTCCCGTGTTCTTTAAAATGTTGCAGCAAAACTCCTCCCATCAACTCAATCGCTATTAAATTTTTAACGATGTTAGTATCGATATGAAATTACAAAACTAGACGAAGCAAAATCTTAAACGCCGGATAAAAATTAGAAGAAAATGTGAACTTTGAAGAACTGAGAAGAGATTGGTTCAAAATTCAAACCGCAATGCCAACGCATATGCTTTTGAATTTATCAAAATTAAACATTATATACACACTATAAGTGTATTTCGAACATGTATATCAGCAAAAATGTAAAATCTTGCATCGACACACTCATGCCGAATGAAATACACGTGTTTAAGATTACAATTTTGTTTTTTGCAATAAAACGAACACAAAGTAGTTTTATGTAATTTTACCTAAACACATGGCTTTTTTTCGTCCTTTACCCCTTATTTCTGAAATGAACTCCATCTCAAGCCAAACATGAATTGGCAAGACTAGGAAAATAGGAAAGAATATAACAATTTTCAAATACACAATAAATTAATGAATGGGATGAAAAATGTGGCCTTGGAGTAAAGATGGTAGAACACACCAAAGGAGTTACAGTTAAACCTCGATAAAGTAATAATCTTGGGACCGAGAAAAAATATTCATTTAACGAGGTTATTACTTTATCGAACATTATTTTAGTGCATTGACCCATATCGGGACCGGAAGAAATTATTATTCTTAGCGAGATTATTACTTTATCAAATATTACTTTATCGAGGTTTAACTGTAATAACATGTCAAATTAATGAAGACAAAATAATATATACAGCAACAAAAGAGGTTGAGGTTAATATGTTAAATGAGTATATGAAGAGCTATAACAGTAGAGGCTGGGAGAATCTTATCTGAGGTGAGATAGAGAAGGCCCTGCAGAGGAGTAGCAGTTAGAGACCGGGGCAGGCGTCGTCGGATCAGTCACACGCCCTCACGCCCTCGACTGAGTTCTGGTTCGGAAGAAGCATTCAATGAATATGAACTTTGGTTGAATACAGATTGTTCATTAAATGCATCAAACATACCAATTCTGTGGTTCAGATGATTACCGACATAAGGCTGAACAGAGAGATAACGATTTACCAGTAATGTGGTGGCTTCATCGTACGGGTCTGGCATAACGGGAGGAGCTGCATTCTGCACTTGTTGAGGCCATCTAAGGCCAAATGCGCGGTACTCCTTTTCGCTAAGGTAAGAGGGATCGTGTCGATTGGCTTCTCTTGGCTGTGAAGGTGAATCTGTAGTCATTAAAACCGGGTTTCTGAGTAGATGCTTTAGCTCTAGATCAAGTTTGTTAGGCTCCAAAGGGCTGCCTTGTAGAAGCCCTTTACTTCTATATTCTTGCTCCGTAAGAAAAAATGTATCAGATTTGCCATTTGGATTCAATGATGGAGTTGGATTCAACATGTTTATTAGATTCTTCACCTGCAAACGAAATAATGAGTCTTCAGTTGAAAGTTCAAATCTTGCTAATAAAAGTTGGAATACTGAGAACACATTCAGCACTAATCTTACTTGCTTTACTGTCGATTCTGTTCTGAACTTGCGGGTCTTTTCATCGTAGCAGTCTTTATTTGCTCTCTTAAGCACGCTATCGGGTAGCGGAAGGCAGTCCTTGTGAACGATGAACCGGACCTGCAGAAGCAAAACCCGTAATCAGAAAAAACACAATGCCAATTATAGGAGTGGGCAAAATCGAACATTGCTACATTATATGACTAAAATCGAACACTATATAAAGTTATGGGACCAAAATCGAAAACTGCCACATTAGAGGACCAAAATTGGACAGAAGTCACATTAGGGGACCAAAATGGATATTTTCTCAGTAAGAGTATGGCGGACCTGAGCTGGGAACGCCCCACCGAAAGCTGATGGCTCGAGTTTCATGCCACCGGAAGAAGATGCTTCGAAGACCCCATACATAAGCTTGAGATCGTAATCATAGAGGAAGAATTTAAGGCCAGGCTTGATGTTCATCACAACCTCTTTCTTGCTTGCTGGCACGCCCATTAGTCGGTATCTGAAACAATCCGGTTTAGTTTTGGCGTTGCACATGAAAATCAATCCACCGAGTTCCTTCTCGGATTCATCATCCATCTTCTTTATATCTTCACTCCTACCATTAATACTTTCCTTTTCAATACCAACCGGATGCTAATGGTCCGTTTCTTCGTCTTTTTCACTACTTTTCCTCTTATTGTCTTTTGGATCTATGACACGAGCAACGGGCTTCGCTTCCTTATCTTGTTGACAACTCTGAAGAGATGATTTTCTTCCTAGAGGAGGGTCGAGTCTGTCGAGCTTAAGCCAAGTACAGGGCTTCCTCACTTTAGGAGGTGGAACGGGTTCTCTTGCATCAATGCCCTTTTCATCTTGAACGCTTTTCTTATCGGAAACTATCTCCGCCGGAGAAGATTGGGAAGCAATAGAAGCTTTTCTCAGGGATCTCCTTCTAGGAACAACCTCTTCTGAAGTAGATTTATTGGCAGCACTAACTTTATTCTTTTTCTTCATGGGTGCCATTTCACCACACTAATGTCAAATGGAATACTGCAGAATTATATAAAAAGGCTAACATTTGGAAAATCGAAAGGGGAAAACCTCAATCTTGCAGTCTAAATAAGATGTAGCCAGTGCAGAAGAAGAACATTTGTCAACATTGAACTTCTTCTCTATGCAGTTCAATCAAACATCCAATCTAAAAATCAGAGGCAAATCAACAGTATCATCAACGGAAACCAGCAAAGCTAATGTCTCAAATTTCAAATAACCTAGTACGGCACAAATTTCGTAATTTACCACCACTTATCTCTCCTCCCAACGCATACACTTTCCTTACACTGTTTCTACTCAAATTCATGTTGTTTACCATTGCAGTTGAAGAAACAGAGAAAAAAAGAAAACATACTTCAGGTATATAACACGAGCCTCAAATATATCGATTGCAAAACCAGCCAAAAATAATAAAAATATATAATCCAGAGTTTTTTCTAGAAAAAAAAAATCAACACATTACACGTTCAACCCTAAATTATCAAATTCTGTCATCTCCATCCAAAAATGAACAGAATAATGTAGATGCTAATACGGTGTAAAATTCTCCATAACAACAAGAAAATCAATTTGCTATAATCGTCGACGGAAATAGCACGAAAAATAGCCGCAATTCAGACAAAACTTACCTGGTACGGAACAATCAATTCTCTAAAACACTCTCCAATATTGAGCAGCTAAACCAACAATGAGCAGCAAGAATCAACGATAAGTTATAGAACTAAGTCCTAACCATGCAATTCGGCGCCGATGTTCAGACTCCAGATTGCCTGTTGGAGAGAGAGTATGACTAATTAAGGAGAAAATCCGGGCTGGGATTATGGGCTTGGCGGGTAATATTGATTGTGCAAGCCTGGGCCCACTAGATGGCCTATTTTTCCTTTTTTAGTCTTAACTAGAGAAACAAACCTAAATAGAGAGATGGGGCTCAGGATTATCTGACCTAAAAGTGTAAGGATCACAATATGGTCCACCAATCACGTAGTGTCATGTGTATATTGGTGGATCATCTAGTTAATATTATATTGTGAGTTTGATTTAAAGAACACACGTGACACTACTTGATTGGTGGGCTACGGAGTGGTCCTTGCAATTTGGGCCAGAAGATCCCACCGGTATTTTATACTCCTTCCGTCCCACCGAACTTTTCCAGTATTCTTTTTTGGACTGTCATACCAAACTTGTCCAATTTCTAAAAAAAGAGGTAGGTTTCACGCCTTTAACAACTTAAATCAACTAAAAAATATTAATTAATTAAATAGATCTCATACCTCTACCTCACAAATCAATTCTAAATTATTAATTAATGTATGAGTCTTACACCTTTATCAATTTACATCAACTTTTCTAAATTACTGCGCTGAAAATAAAGTGAACAAGCTCAATGGGACGGAGTGAGTATTTTTACAGGAATTGCAAAAATTAAGTTGTGAAATCATTAATACTTTTAGTTCGTAATATAAAAGGTATGCGCCTCGAATGGAAGGTGCAGGTCAATTTTAAATTTGAAGGCTTTTACTTCAACTTTTTTAATGAATTTTTTTTTCTTCTTTTTATACACTAAAATTTACTCCATCCGTCCCATTTAAAATGACGTATTTTTCTTAGAAGTAAATCCTATTTAAAGTGATACGTTTCTGATAATGGCAAAAACTGTAATATAAACTACATTTAATTACTGAAAAGTTAAACAATCTACACCAATACCACATAATACCACTTTTTTAATTTTCGTACCCAAAAGAAACGTGTCACTTTAATGGGACGAAGGGAGTAGTACTATTTAATTTTATAAACAATTCTGAGGTTGGAATATAATCGATTAATTTATACTATTACTCATTCCTTTCTCTGTCATCTTCTTTCCTTTCAAAAGTGAAGGAACCATAACATGAAGAACAATGATCTCCACACCAAAACTTCCAATGCAGAAGCAGTAGAGCAAAATAGCTAAAAGGGCTCAAACAAAGGCAATCAGATCTTCAAATTCTTATATGTACATGAAAAGTAGTTGCCTCTAAGTTGATCAATTCTAAGGTTGAGTTAGGCAGTACACACCATATCATCATTTTCCCTTAAGGATCTTCAAAAAGCCGATACCTGTACGAAGAAAGCAGTTCATCGATACAGGCTTTGGACTTGGGATGAATCAGAAAGTAACATGGTAGAATGGATGTAAGTTTCAGAATCAAGATTTCAAAATCTTGTTATGTGAGAGTTGTCAATGTTGCATGCTTTGATCCAAACTAGACTGCTAGAGTTCTTATGGCAATTCTGTTTATAACCTAAATATACTTCTTGTTCATTTCAGCTTTCCCAAATCAGTAGTAGTATTATTCATAAAACTATATTTCAAGCACACATGTATCCCATTACTTTAAAATGCATGGATAGCATGACTTAAAATCAACATTACATAGTTTAATACTCATGCTTTTTAAACCTTGCTAACCTCTCATATTCCAGCTTCCGGGTTACAATTCCATTCAGCAAAAGCTCTGAGTCATATATCGAAGCTCCTGCACGTTGAGAATTAATGTCACATTATCGTTGTAGCATCCAGTAATGAGTCGATCAATCAAAGGGACTAATGGACAGTATCAATACCTTTTTGAATAAATTGTAAGCAAATTGGGTGATCCTCTTCGGAGGAGAGAATTAGTAAACCGCTGTGAATCAACTCACCCTTCATTTTGGCATTTGGTATATTTTCTACTATCTGAGAAACATTCATAGATCAATGCCAATGACATCTTAATGAAGGTTGAAGTGACAGGAAAGGCCGTACCTCTCCCTGCACTGCTCTAACCAAGCTGGTTATCACATCTAGACTCGGTTTCACATTTGGCGTGATGAAGACTCTACGGCCCTGCAGATCAAGAAATAACTCGTAATAACAAATCTTTAGTGCCTGCTGCTACCTCTTAGAATGTAAATTATTTACACCTTTAAAAGTGGAAGCTGACTTGAACGGGTTAGCGTAGCATGCATGTTGAAACCAATTTCTTTTTCCTTTTTCTCATCTCTGAGTATGTAGCCTTTTTCATCAACTACATAACCTGCTTGTTGACAGCTCTCAAGCCATTGACGTGTCACAACAGGTTTGCCAAGACCGATGGTTTCCAACATGTTCTTCGTACGCACAAATCTATCAGCTACAAAGTGTGTTGCTTCAGAGGGACATGATGCAGCTGGAAATCCTAAGCGTGCAGCTATCTGTATCGATGAATTTTATCAGTAAAGATGCAACTCTAACCAACCACAATAACAAGTTTACGTAATAATTTGACTGTTGATTTTGTGGCAGGAGAAGTACCTTTTTCTGCTGCTTGAGTGTCCTTGTATCCAAGTTCTGGCTAAACAAAATGCAAACCTTATCCATACCTCTTCTCCTTCTGGAATCTTTAGGCAGAAAATCAGGAAATGAACCATTGTGGCCCAATCTTGTAAGCTCTTTCATTAGGGGAGACTTTGAAACAGAGGTTGGTGATTGTTTTCTTTTGTCACTACCTTCTAATGATTGTAAAGTCACTGATATACCATCTGGAGTACCACATTCCTTTAATGGTTTGTTTGCATTAGATTCAAGAGGAATCTGCACTTGCCCGTCTGGAACAGCACTATTATTTTCTGATGAACTAGAGTGAACCAATTTTAAAGAACTTCCTATGAGCTCTCTTTCTAATGAAACTTTACGCGACCTGTTGTAGACTAAAAGCTTTGCCACCCGATCTACTGCTTGCTCGTTAGGATACTTTTCCAGATTATCATCAGCTGCAGCAAACTGGCATTTTCTTTTCCCTTTTGGAACCACATCAGAACAGTTCTCTTTGTCTTTTGCATCTGTTTTCACTTCAAAAGATGGTCTAGAATTCGGCTTCAAAGATGTCAAATTGATTCCTTTTCTCTGTGCACCTTCATGGAAGCTACTTCTCATCTTTTTTACTTTAGGAGGGGGATCATGCTGAACACCATCAGCAGTCTCACTTAAACTGCTACAGACTCGATCAAGTTTTTGAAGCTCTTTCAAGCTATCTCTTTTAGCAATTCCATATTCCTCTAGCTGAACTGTGGTCCTGGAATGTGATTCAAAATTTCCATTCTTCGTATTTTCTGAGCTTCTGCTATTGAAGAACTCCTCAGCCATCAATTTCTTTGTCATCAAATTTCTGCCTACCACAGGTTTAGCAGCAGTTCTCCTCTGGTTCTTAAATTTTTTCGCAGCCGGCCTAGACAAACTTTTGTCCTTAGCAGTAGAAGTTTTCACAGATTTAGAGCGCTTCTCTTTGCGGCTCCAGTCTACAAAAGCCACATTCTGGCAGGCTATATTTGATTTGCCCTTATTATTAACCGTATTAGTAGTGCCCAAAAGTATGTTGTCTGAACCTTGATGAGTGAAACAAGCATCAACCCTTGGAGGACCTGAATTTAGTAATTCTTCCATAGCTTCAGCAGCCATTTGAGTGTCCAGGCCCACATAGGATTCATCTGGTGTAAGCCTATATTGTTCCACATTGTCCGCATTCTGCCTTAATATTCCTGCATCAAGCTGGTCATCCAACTCCATGGCTTGGGGTACAATACAAACTCCAGAATTTGATCCTATTTTTTCAGTGTCGTTGGAGCTCAAACAAACTGTATCCAAGTTATTGGGACTCAATGTATTTCCCAACAACTTCCCTTCTGGTTGAAGAATGGAGATCTCTTTTTGCAACCTAAGATTTGGAAATTCTTTATTAACATATAAAGAACCACATCTTTCATCTCTAAATTCAAAGATTGGATCCTTATACAGTCTTAGTGAAGCGCACTCACCCTCCTCAACCGGATTTTCAGCCCAGTCAAAAGTTTTTAACTTGCTAACAGTTGATCCAAGGGTAAGTCTCTTAGCCAAACATTGAGTACCAATTGATCTCAAAGAGGGAGGTGATTTTATTGTGTCGGTCTTTGTAGTTGGTCCGTCTTTGCATGAGTCTATATCACAAATTGAAAGGTAGTCATCTACGAACTGGAGGGCCTTATCTTGTGATTCTGCAACTTGCGGAGATCCAAAGTAATTCAACTCATCACGGTTATAGTCATAATTTGTATCCTTCTCCATATCCATGTAATTAGACTCATGTGAGGATGACTTCCTCTCCGCAAAGTCTTCCATCAAATTTTCCCTTTCAACATTTAAGTACTCTGTGTTCACTGGATTAATCAGAACTGGTTTTTGCTCTGATGACTTCAATACTACACTGTCCAGAGCCAGACGACATTCTTGAGATCCATTATCAATATAAAAACCAATACTACCAGAAGTAGTTTCTTTATCACTCCTTTGGCTTTCATCTGAATCAGGACCATCTAAAACATTCTTACTAACCTTGTTAAGCTTCCGGAAATAACCTGATCAGAGAGAGGCCCACCGTTAATTCAAGAAACTTCAACCAACTACACTTCCAGTAGCTATTTTCGTACGCATACAAAAACATAAATATTTGCTAAAGAACATTTTCTCAAGGCAGAATCTCCAAGTAAAACAAGGAAAGTCATGTTCAGTTACTAGTTCCCTTTACTATCACAATGAGAAAAAGGTAAGACTGACATATACAATATAATGTAGCTTCAAATCCCTTCATTATAATCAGAAAATCGAACAGGATTTTACCTGCAGGAGCCTGCTGTCTTCCCAGCAACCCAACAGCTTCCCTGCTACGAACCTGTACAACTATACGAGAACTCTTTGCCGAGTTTACAGCCTCACTTTGGTTCCCCCCTTCATCATCACTATCGAGAACTACACCTTTCTCAAAATAATCTTCCCTCTGATCACCCGATTGTCGAGGAGATTCACATCCATGTAAAACCTGAGTGTTCATATCAGTACTCAGTAGCCCCGATTCCATGCTGGGGCTATCGATCGCTACTGTGTCGTCCAACGGAACAGTATTTTCATACAATCTCATTCCACCATGAATATTCTCCTTAACCTAGTTGAAAAACACAAAACAATTTATCTAGCATGCAAAATGAAAAATCCAACATATTTAGCAGCTTGGTACCATCATCATCGTAGCCAATAGGAAACCAATCAAAACACCAGAAACACACGGAATCAAAACAACAGAAACAACGACATAACAAAACAGAATCAACACATACAGCAGAATGCAAAGACAAGACGCTCCAGATCAATCGAAAAATAGAACGGCATCAAACCGTACGAGTGTTTATTTCATCAAAATCCAAATAAAAAACTAAAAATCCAGCAAGCAGCTCATTCACCTCAAAGTTCGGAATCGGTGCGGGAGCACAGTCCACCATTACTTCTTCCCGCGTGTGGTTTATAGTGGTTAGGGTTTGAGCGAGGGGCAGCAATTCCAATTCCCATGCGCTGCGGATGAATGCCGAACTGATGAAAATTGAAATGCCTAAAATCACGGATGATTGTGATTCATTGCCAATTTTTGGAGGGAAAACTGCAAATCGTAGATGAATAATGTAGTCTTTAATTGAATATGATGATGTTTAACACAAAAGGGCATTTGGTCTAGTGGTATGATTCTCGCTTAGGGTGCGAGAGGTCCCGAGTTCAATTCTCGGAATGCCCCAAAATTCATTTTTATTAATAGTTTGGCTTAGTGGATCGAATTATCAACGTGGCACTTTCTTGTTGGTTAGTTATATTTTTTCCTCCAAATACATAAAATTGAGTATTTTTTTTACAAATATCAATAAAATAATATGAAAAATTTGCCAAGATATTACTTCGCCAATGCAATCATTATTGTTTCAATATAATAATCTGCAAACTATATAAAAGAGTCAAACAACCTCTATTTATGTGCTCGTTAAAAATTTGAGACATGTTATCGTCACTATATGATTATATGTTTTAGTTATTTGGATTACAAAAATTTACTATAATAACATTCACTATATAGTCAAGTTCGAGTGAACTAGTTTTTCTTCAAAAGGTATTGAAAAGTGATGTAACCTAAATTAATAATCGGTCTGAAACTTCTGACATATCAAACATGTTCAATTGAGCGTGCCGAACCCCAAGAAAAATTAGAAATACTTTAATTAGTTTAGTTAAATAATGACTTTTATGTGAAGAATGGTTATTTTTACATTTTTGTTATCTAAGTTGGCACCATTGTCACAATCATGTACTAATAAAGCTCACACTTACCATATATTGTTAAAATACTATCACACACAATTCTACACGAATCGATCAAGATATTAAGGTTTGATTTTTTTTAATATATTCATTATTGGGAGAACCATTTTTCTCCGTAGATTTTTTCTGAGGAATTTTCACTGCAAGGTTGGGAAAAAAGTCAATAAAATTTCCCTTTTTATTCACTTTACACAAATTGTCAAAGAATAAAAGTTAATTAAAGAGGTGAAAAAGAAAAATCCCAAGATAAAAAAGGTTGGATCTTGTAATAAATAGTTTAATGATTGTTTAGAGATAAATAAATAATTCAAGGGTACTAAGAAATAGTACATTTAAACCTCGATAAAGTAATATTTAATAAAATAATAATCTCACTAATATAATATTTTTTTCCAATTCCGATATGGGTCAATGTACTAAAATAATGGTCGATAAAATAATAACCTCATTAAATGAATATTTTTTCTCAGTTCCAAAATTATTACTTTATCGATGTTTAACTATATATCGGATGAGTACGTTTACTCATAAACTAATATCCACATGGCTCTAAATACCCATATTACCCTCATAATTATATTTATTACAATGATACATCATAGGACAATGATGACCAATCCGGTTAGAGTGTATCCACATTCCAAAGCATCTCATTCCTCTCTCTCTCTTTTTTCTATAGACTGTAGTATAAAATTTGCATGCCGCTTCTGTTTCTGACTTGCTCTCTTGTTTTCATCCAGTTGCAGAATGTTGAGGTTCCTCTCTCTCTCCCTCTCTCTGAATTTTCTCTCTCTTCTGTGGAACTGCTTCTAGTTAATTCGTTCCTTAATTATTTGGGAGTTGAATTCACACTGAAAGATCTGGAATTTGGGTTTTCTCCTTTAATCTTTGCATTGTTTGTGATTTCTGGGCTTGCTTTTTTCACTTTCTTTTTTTTGCTTGTTTGAAAAACGCAGGAGGTGGTCAATTTTGAAGGCTCAGTTGACTCCAAGATCCTGCAGATGTTTTTCTGCAGAGACAGCGAGGTAAAATTTGTCAATTTTCAACTAGGATTTCTTGAACTTTTTCAGATTTCTAATTGTAAACGAGAGCCCATTAATGGAGATGGTGCATAATTCAAAAAGAAAGAACTTGAGCAGAATTTTATCATCCAAAGATTTGATCTTTTTGGTATGGGCTAGCTAATGGAATGGGTTGGGTTGCGGTCCGGATCTTCTGGCCCAAATTATGAAGACCACTACATGGTCCACCAATCAAGTGACGACATATGTGTTTTTAAAGTCAAACACTCAATATAATATTAACTACATGGCCACCAACATACACGTGGCACCCTGATTGGTTGACCATATAGTGATTCTCAAAATATTGGGCTAGAAAAATCTAACTTGAATTCTTGATACATTCTTCTGAGATTGAGCAGTTTAATAGACAAGGGCTATTGTAAATTTGTAATTTCATGTGTTTCTTGCAAAACTTTCTTTCCAATGATATGATCTTTTTGGTGATGCATAGCTAATGAAATGTATTTAATGATTCCAACTTGAATTCTTGATACTTTCAAGTGAGATTCAGTAATTTTGTGGAAAAGGGCTATTGTGATTTCAGGTTGAATTGCAAAATTTCTATCCAAGGATTTGATCATTTTGGTGTTGTAAACCGAATCAAATCTATTTAATGAGTCTAACTTTCATTCTTGATACTTTCATGTGAGATTTAGTGATTTTGTGGAAAAGGGCTATTGATTTCATGTTGAATTGCAAAATTTTATATGAAAGATTTGATCTTTTTTGTGTTGTATAGCTAATGAAGTGTTTTTAATGACTCTAACTTGCATTCTTGATACTTTCATGTGAGATTAAGTAATTTTGTGGAAAAGGGCTATTGATTTCATGTTGAATTGCAAAATTTTCTAGTGAAATTTGATATGTTTTTGTGTTGTATAGCTAATGAAGTGTTTTTAATGACTCTAACTTGCATTCTTGATACTTTCATGTAAGATTAAGTAATTTTGTGGAAAAGGGCTATTGATTTCATGTTGAATTGCAAAATTTTCTAGTGAAGTTTGATATGTTTTTGTGTTGTATAGCTAATGAAGTGTTTTTAATGATCTAACTTGCATTCTTGATACTTTCATGTAGGATTAAGTAATTTTGGGGAAAAGGGCTATTGATTTCTTGTTGAATTGCAAGATTTTCTACCAAAGATTTGATCTTTTTGGTGTTGTATAGCTAATGAAGTGTTTTTAGTGATTGTAACTTACTTTCTTCATACTTTCATGTGAGATTGAGTCATTTTGTGGAAAAGGGTTATCTTGATTCATGTTGAATTGCAAAATTTTCTACCAAAGTTTGATTTTTTTTTTTTTTTTTTTTTATAACGAGGAATCCGCAGCCGCTACCTTTGGTGCGCACAGGATAAACCTCGCTCCTGTGCAATAGCCTGCAAACCACATAGGGCAATGATTTTTTGGTGTTGTATTTAGTGATTCTAACTTGCATTCTTGATACTTTCATGGAAAAGGGCTATTGTAAACTTGTGATTTTCATGTTGAATTGCAAAATCTTGTTTTGATTATTAGCAAATTGGAAGGCAAGGTAGCCCTGATCACAGGGGCAGCAAGTGGGATAGGCAAAGAAACAGCAAGAAAGTTCATCAACCACGGCGCAAAAGTGATGCTAGCAGACGTTCAAAAAGACGAGGGCCTCCGCACTGCCCGGGATCTCGGCCCGAACGCCTCCTTCGTCCCTTGCGACGTCGCCGAAGAATCCGAAGTTTCAGAAGCAGTAGACTCCACCATCTCCAAATTCGGCCAGCTAGACATCATGTACAACAATGCAGGCATTGCCTGCCACACCCCACCAAGCATAGTTGACCTGGACTTGACCGTGTTTGACCGGGTCATGGCCGTCAACGTCCGGGGGGCCCTATCCGGGATCAAACACGGGGCCCGCGTTATGATCCCGAGGGGGAGAGGGGTGATCCTCTGCACGGCCAGTGTGACTGGCCTAATGGGGGGGTTGGCCCAGCATGCCTACTCTGTCTCCAAGAGTAGTGTGATTGGGATGGTCAGATCGGCCGCGTCAGAGATGTGCGTGCACGGGATCCGTGTCAACTGCATATCCCCGATGGCGATCCCCACCCGGTTCGTATTGGATGAGGTGCGGAAGTACTACCCCGGGGTCGATCTAGAGAAGTTGGTGAAGATGGTGGAGGGTTTTAGTGCGTTGAGAGGGGGTGTTTGTGAGGCTGGTGATGTTGCTAGTGCTGCTCTGTTTCTTGCTTCTGATGATGCTAAGTTTGTTAGTGGGCATAATCTAGTGGTGGATGGTGGGTTCACATCGTTCAAGAATCTGAGCCTCCCCACACCGGATCAACTTTGATTATAAGTGGTTGGTGGAAATCATGAATGCAATGCTCTTGTAATAGGCCAATTTTTATGTAATGAAGTTATAACCTTGATTTTTTTCTTTTATAATACGAATAACGCATCATTTTTTCTCTGATTGGTTGGACAAAATCGTATTTCTCCAATTAAAAAAAATTTGAAATACATGAGATGAGTAGGGGTGTAACGGTTTGGTTCGGTTCGGTTTCTTATGCATTTTAGGAACCGAACCAAATACATAGAAATGGTTCGGTTCGGTTCGATGTGTTTTTAAATATCGGAACCGAACCGAACCGCTTATAAATGGTTTGGCTCGGTTTGGTTTACCGGTTCACCTTTTTATTTTTTTATTTATTTTTAAATCCTAAATAATGCAAGAATAATAGTTTATAGGATGTCACTCGTTCCAAACTAATAAGTATAGAGTTGTTACTCATTTCTCTTCCTTTGTATAGATTATAATTGATATTAACTTAAATCTAATATCTAAATCCAATAACATTCTCATATAATAAAGACAAACATTAAATAAAAAAATAAAAAAATAAGATATTGGTTCGTTTCGGTTCGAACCGTTCAAAAATTCTTGAAACCGCGAACCGAACCGAACCGAATGTAAACAGTTCCTAAAAAATAAATCGAACCAAATCGCGAAGCCGAATCGAACCACATTTTTCGGTTTGATTTGATTCGGTTTGATCGATTTCGTGGTTCGAAACGAACCACTTACACCCCTAAAGATGAGAGAAAATAAATACCGACATGGGTCTCGGCATTTTGAAATCCAACTAGATGGTTGGAATATTATTGGCCAGTTGGAAGGTGCCTATTGTCGTTATCATATTGGTTACTTTTTGTTTTCTTGGTTCAAAGAAATATGGGATTATCTTTTATGTACATTATTGAAAAAAAATCTAAAATATATTAAAATTTATGATTTTTCATTTTCTATAAATAGATACTAATATTGTTATGCTTTATGAACATCTTAATTTTTTCTTATTTTTTCTTTTCATATATTTTGTATTTACAATTAATCTTTTCCCTTTTATCATGGATTTATATAATAATTTTTTTTTAAAATTTTTTATTTTTTTTCTAATTTAAATTAATTTTAATATTTTTAATTAAAATGATTAATATTATAATTAAATAATTATAGAAAATAGTAAAAATAAGAATATATAATATGTTGATTTGTGGGGTTTAATTGAGTGGTCAGAGATAAATCGTAAAAAATATAAATGGTTGGATTAAGAAAAAAATGAAGTATACAAATGAAAGAAAAATTAATTGAATATTAGAGTAGTTGGTTGGATGTTTGGATTGGTGATTGATATTCGTAGTCTTAGGTGTCAAAATTGGACCGGCATGACCATGAACTCCCAACTACATATACTTTGAATTAGGTTGGGTTCAAAATTTTAATTGGAAAAAGAAAACGGACACAAACGTTTGGTGGGCCAATTGGATAAGAAATTTTGATAGATTAAGGAAATTTTATTTAAGTATATATTTTATTATTTTTTTATTATATTAAAAAAAAAAAAAAAAAAAAAAAAAAAAAAAAAAAAAAAAAAAAAAAAAAAAAAAAAAAAAAAAAAAATTTTATATTTTTTTTTCCCCCCTTTTCCCCCTTCCCCCCAAAAACACCAAACAATTAAAAAAATACAATTTTTGAAAAGTGGTTTGTGGAAAAAAATAAGAATTAATTCAAAATTTTGCAAGACATATAGTTGAGACCGCTGGTTTTTTTATTATATTTTTTTTTCATGTTGTGTTGAAGAAATAATCTAAAATTTTCAAAAAGTTAAAATCATAAAATTATGAGTTCAGAGCGGAACATGAATCGTGTGAAGATTTTTTTATAAAGAGAGTATAAGAACGCATGGTGAGAAGTGAGTAAGTAGAAACTCACTCTACTTTAGGTTTTAGAGTTATTTTTTTCCATTTTAAAAATATGATAGTAATAGCGTGATAATTCAATTAGAAAAATATGACAATAGATTCAGAGTACTTCCTTTGTCCAACTGAATACATCTTTCGTTTTTATTTTTGGACTGTCCTATTGATCTTGTCTAATCTTCAAAAGACAAAGAAATAAAACATAAATTAATAATTTTATATTGCGGAATTCACTAATTTACACATAACTAACAATTTTTCTTATTAATTGTTTTGTAAAGAAACGATGCATGTTATTTTACTCCATATAATAAAATTTGTGGTAATATATGAATATACCCAAAATCAGTTAAAAAACACAAAAATACCCTTCCACTAAATTTAAATTCATAGAATACTCAATTTTACCAAAAAACTCTTGTTTTTTTATCAAAACCACTCTTTCTATATTCTTTGCACGGTTTTCGTGTTAGTTAAATAAAAAATGTGTGTGGGCCCGGATGAAAAAGTGGGTTGGTGGGAGCTTTTGAGGTGTGTTGGTGGGAGTTTTAAGAAAATGTGGGGTTAATTTTGTAAATTTGAATATATTGTGAATATAGTTATAGTGATTGGGTATATTTGTATTTGTTTTAGTAGATATATGGTTAGTTAAGCAAGTGCCTCATAAAATTTTTGATGTTCAATTCTTATACAATCAATTTTGTTTTCATTATTTTATTAATAATTGTTCATGTTATGTTAATTTAAACGGTAATAAAATTAAATTTAGATATTTTGTACAGGTGGTGTGGACGGATAAGGAAATAGCAGACCACCTTGGCGCTCTCTCTCTGCATTGCCGAGTTCTTTTCAAATGGCAACTGCGGCCGCAAACTGTTGCTTCTTCGCCGCCGCAGTCACCGGCCGCTCCACCACTTACCGCTTCTTCTCCAGTCTGCGTAAATCTAATTGTTCATATAGTCTTCATAATAAACACAGCGACTATCAGAATCAGGTTCTGGTTAAAGGAAAACCTAAGAACTCATCGGTGAAATCCGCCATTGAGGTACGCTGAAAGCTTAATTTATTCGATACTGCTTTGTTTGTTAAGTTTGGTGCATTTGGTTTTCTCATCGGAAAGTTCAGAGTTGCTTCGTTCTGTTCTCGAATGCTTTCTATCTTTGGACGGTAGTTATTTTATTTCGTGTTTGTCGAGTATATTTAAGCAATGGAGAGTATTCCTACTATGTTCAAATTCATGAAAGAGAATATGCGAAGGTAGGAAGCTGTTCTGTTGTATCTCGTTTAATTGTGTATATTATATTAATAGTTTATGTTTTTGAAGCTCATACTTATGCTGGTTCTTGAATGCAGGATGGATTTACCATTAGTAAGTCTTCACAGAAATCAAGAGACGATAAGTCATTTACGAATTCTAATGGTAGGACAAAAGATGGAAGATCCCAATCAACTATATCCAAAAGAGTTGGCGTACAGAAGAAAGGAAACCAAGGAGTTCTGATTGATTCGGAGGAGCAACAGGTACATTAATCATTCTGAATAAATTCTGCTGATTTGTTTTCAATTTATTATTTATTCCCTCTTAGTGCTTATGTTCCTCTTGATTGGGATGGAGTTGTTAAGATGAATGGTGCCCGAGCAATTGGCTATAAATGTAAGGATGGATGGTAATCTTTTTTTCAGAATATACAATGAATGGATAATCTCTCAATGGCCTTGGATCATATAAATATCATGGATAACAATCTGAAAAATCAATATTTCATCAGGACTTGAATAGTTTCACATATGAGTCTTGCCCATTGATGGTCTTGTGTTGATTTTATTGGTGTAAAAGAACATGGCTATCTTGTCTCCATAACATCCCTAAATCATGCTTGCATATTTCAAATTCCAAGAAAGTTTTGATGCTTTTGCATTGCTTCTTAACAGTTTTTTTTAAATTTTCCGTTTAAAACATTGTGTGTGTTGCTTGTTCATATCATATTTGGCTAGCACACTTTAGACTAAATGGATGTACCCATGTTACAATATCGTGCAATATAGTTTCTTAAAATGCAGTTTCTATGGTATTTTAAACTGTTTTCCACTGTTTTGTTCTCCATTTATTTATACAGGTAGATACAAGTAATATTCAGGATGCTTCTTTCCTTAATTCTGTTGTAAAGGTAAATAACAGCTACTTTAGAACATTATGGTTGGTTTGTGCTTATAATACCCATTTTCTCATACAAATGTATTGATTTTCCACTCGTTGTAATGTTTAGTTTCTGTTCTTCCTCTGAATTCATTTTTCCAAATATCCTTGTTCTAGGCTTTAATATTTTCACTGATTCTTTGTTTGTTCTCCCTTTATTAGGTCTACTGCAATCACACAGAACCAGACTACTCCCTTCCTTGGCAGAAACAAAAACAGTATACAAGTACCGGAAGGCATGTCTGAGCTGCCTTTTCATATAATTTTTTCAAGAAAATGTTATGTTGAAAGCTTTTAATATAATTTAAAAAAAAAAAAATCTCCCTTCTCCAGGAAAGAAAAAGAAAAAATTGTTCTATCCTCATGAAAATTCTAATTTACTATGCAGTGCTTTCATGATTGGGCATGGGAAGCTGTTGACAAATGCACATTGTGTCGAGCATAATACGCAGGTAATCTCTGAGCATTTAATGCCTTCTCTCTTGTTTACATTCAAGTTTTTTAATGCGACAAGCTTGAATTACTAAGTGGATATATATGCGCAATCTTTTGACATGTATGTCCTTGTTTAGCATAGTCAATGCTCTCCAATCAATTGGTTTAAGCTTAAACCTGGAATCGATGATTAAATCTATCCGAGCTTAGCTCAATGTCTTCACTTGCACTATAAGTTTGCTTCAGTTATATGTTGTTTATTTATTTTTATCTCAATGCAGGTCAAAGTTAAAAGAAGAGGGGATGATACAAAATATATTGCCAAGGTACCCTTTTTTATAATTGAATCATCCACTCTCCATTAATCTTTTCAGCTGTATAATTCTCCATAATGCATCAGAGTAGTACTTGACAATTGTCGTAAAAGGAGTATTATTTTTTCTTGAAGGAATATGTTGTTTATATATTTTTCCACTAAGGAAACAGGGTATACATTATACACCCACCAAGCTGTGAATGACTAAGCAATAAAGCAATGAGTTAGTACAATTATCCACGTAATATTTTGGAGATTTATATTTTCATTTGCATTCCACCATAATGGAGGCTAGAACATTTTTAGCCGCTTACTTCATTCATGCTCTTTTTTGTCTTTTCCAAATTTCGCACCCTGAATTTATTGTGTGCAGGGTATCTGATTTTCCAGATTTCTGCATGTAATATGGTTTTCAGATGCTTGTGTTCTGATGGTTTGATCTCTTCCAAACAGAATTATTATGTATCAGTGAAATGCTAGCTCGTCATAAAATTGCTTGAATTTCAGTTTTTTCCATTTACTGACGCTATCCTTTTATGTTTATTGCATAGGATGTTCTGTTTCTGGGGTCTGAGTGAGGGAATGGAGAAATTCATGTTGGGTCTTAATTATGTCACTTACTATACCCAATCCTGATAACAGGTTCTAGCAAGAGGTGTGGAATGTGACTTAGCTCTTCTTTCTGTAGAAAACAAGGAATTCTGGGAAGGCACCGAACCCCTGAATTTTGGACGCTTGCCTAATCTACAGGTTCTGTTTCTCTGCTTTCTGGTTCGGAAATCCTAATGTCGTTCCTTTTTGTTCATTTTACATAAGCAGGCTATGGGCTCCACGAGTATCAGCGCTCTTATCTAGAGTCCTTTTTACTGATTGGAATATACTGTCTTTTATGTTCGATATTTCCCTTGATGAAGTTATAAAATCCATTCAGCCAGGCTACGTAGTAGCGTATTGCCTGGCGAAATTTATTGTGTTGTGCCAGATATCATCTTGTTGTATCTAATACGTTGATGCTTCTCATATTGGCGAAATTTATTGTGTTGTGCCAGATATCATCTTGTTGTATCTAATACGTTGATGCTTCTCATATTGTCTCAATTATTTGTTGTAGGTGTCTCCTAGTACTTTTCACTTGCAATTATACATGAATCCCTAAAGGGTGAAAAGGGAAAAAAATAGTTAGCTTTTAGCATTGTGATTTCAGATAGTTTTGTTAAGATAGAATCTGATGTAATTCTGGTATAAAAGTCGTCTCCAATATTTGTATGTGAGAATCTGTATGTCTGATTTTGTGTCTGCTGAAAGCTTATATCATAAACCTAGCTTGCAGCCTAGTAAATTGCACACTTTTATATTAGAGTACTGTAGATTGCTACATGCATTTTGTTAAATGGTCCTATTTTCTCTAAATTGATCTGACAACCATGAGACATAACTTGCAGGATGCGGTTACTGTTGTTGGATATCCGCTTGGAGGGGAAACCATTTCAGTGTCTAAGGGGGTGGTATCAAGAATTGAGGTGTGTTCGCTCTATAAAGCCCGCAGATTCGTAAATTAGCACATGTTAAAGCCATATTATATCTATTAAGTCTTTGGCCAGTATTCTAAATTTCTAATGGTAATTGACTAATTGCAATTTTCTGGTAACTTCCACATTCCACTGTCCATAATTTTCCGGATGGCTGTGTTGGTCATGACATAGATATCGTTATGCCGGTTTCTGCAATTTTAATCCTGTTTGAAACTTTTTTATTTGGAAACGGGTGGAAAATTTTGGTTCTTTTCTTGATATGAGAAAATCTTTGTCGTTTCTGTTGAAGTGTATTTTCCCGCAAAACCTCATTACTGTTCTACCTCTCCCTACTCGCCTCATCTGATCCATTTTATCTTGAATAGATATAGTTATCAGTTACATCTTTTTTTGGCTCTATTCCCCTATCTGCTGCCTTTATTCCTGATCTGGCAAAAAGCTCTTTAGTGTCTGATGAGAAGTTGAATTGAACTTATAAGCAGCACATTTTGATTACACAATTCTTTTCCTTGGGAACCACATGTCTTGTGATATTTTGGATGTCATCGGCCATCACTCCCTTGATTTTCTAGTCTACTCCATTGGGGCCTGGACTAGTTGTTGAAGTACACCGAAGAATAATCCTGTACTTTTCGTAAGATCCCTCTGTTAAAACCAAAATAAAGCCTCAGGCGATTTTTTTTCCTCATGCTACTTTGTATTCAACAACTCACTGAGTAAGCAGTAATGTATGCTGGAGCCTTTACAAGAGTACTTTGTTCTTGTGTATTGATCCAGTTATCCAAGTTGTAAAAAACATTTTCTGATTCTACAAATTTGATTTGGACAAAGTTAACAATGATCTATTTCCAACTCAATAGTCGTGTTCTCGTATTTTCTCATGTACGTGTAATTAATGTCACTACCCCCCCTTTCATACTTTCAGGTAACCGCATATGCTCATGGATCTTCCGACTTACTTGGTATTCAAATTGATGCTGCAATAAATCCTGGTCAGTTTATGCTGCCTGCTTGACTAGGAATAATTCCCCTTTCAATGGAACTAATTCTTTTTTTTTCCAGATATTACTCAAGTATTTATGTTAGTTCCTATGTTGTTGTGCCTTTGCTAATGTTAGGAGATTTTTAGGTAACAGTGGTGGCCCTGCATTCAATGGCATAGGAGAGTGCATTGGAGTGGCCTTTCAGGTATTATACAAACTGTTTTGCTAGCAGTTCTGCTCTTTTCAACTATGCAGTTTGCTTGATAATGCAGTCTGCTGCACGTATGCGAAGTCAATTTTCCTCCAGGACTTCTGGCATCTTTATCTTTAAGATGTCTATGATCCTAATCGTAAAGACCCAAAGGTTTTTTGGCAACGTTCATGAATTGTCATTAAAATATGCTCCGAGGATCTTTCTTTATGCATAGACCTTGATCATTGTCAGTTATTATTTTTAAAAAATATATACTCATAGGCCCTTTGATTTAGGTATACAGATCTGATGATGTGGAAAATATTGGCTATGTGATTCCGTCGACAGTTGTCTCTCATTTTCTTGAAGACTATGAGAGAAACGGGAAATACACTGGTGAGCTTTATGTATTTCTTTCTGTAGAATGTAGTGACCATCTGTTATTGATAGAAACTGGTTCGATGGAACTGAAAAGATACAATAGAAAATACGAAATACGAAAATAAAACAGGAAATGAATCCTGCCCCAAAACAAGAGCTGCTGCTCTTGCCCCTAATTCCCGTAGGAAACCCTTCAACAAAACATTCCCCCTACCTCCTACAAGTAATCCCATATTTATACTTATTATAACTAAACCCTAATACATAACAACTAAGGCCCATTAATTAATTCTAAATTAGGCCCATAGAACCCATACAATTAAATAACATGTGGCCTGCTTCATAACAATTGCCGCCCCTTCAAAACGGCCTTGTCCCCAAGGCCGGATCCAAAAAAATATTGAAACGGCAATTCTTCCGACTGACAACGGCGCCAATTGATGAGGGCAAACACATCCACGTGACAACATTATCATTATCACCAAAAAGATCAGATCCTATAAGCATGGCCAACATTATGGCCCCACCATTAAAATCATGATAATAGCCTCCTTTTCCTACTTTTTCAACCTTTCCCATTCTTCCAAAACGTCTCCAAACTTTTCCACCACATTTCCCAACTTTTTCCCAACTTTTCCACTCACTAATTATCGTCCTTCTTCTTCTGCTGTCCAGGTTCTCCTCAAGCTCCATCTTCTCAAAGAAGCCAACGAAACCGTGGAAATCATGTGGCTGTGCTGAGGGATGTTCACTGCTACTTCGTCCTAACTTCTTCATTAACTTAGGCCCCCCTAGAGCTCCAGCTGCAGCAAGGAGAATCCCCGATTCAGACTCACGAAGATCCTCAGCATCCTCTTCCCGACGAAGATCATCATCATCCTCTTCCACGATGGGTACTCGGTCTCCCTTTTTCTCCTCCAAGATTGCCGACTCGGACACCCCGTTTTCAGCTGCAGAGACTTCAGCTTCTCCTTCCTCAAGACGCTGGTTTTCTCGTCTTGTTGGAGTCTCATCGATCGGAAAAGGAATATTCAATGCCTTGAACAGTTGTTCCATTTTTGCGTCGACCACTGTCAAAACGACTCAACAACGATTTCTCTTCATCACCCTCTCCCGTCTCATCAAATCTCTTTATTAATGCCTGTACCAATTCCGCCCCACGAAAAAACCCGTTTCTCACACTTAAACCAACGATACCAATTTAGCGCTAATCCCTCCATAGCTCCCCTCACCATTTCCGGTTTTTGTGCCTCCGACGTACCATGGATCTTGAATAGTTGCTCAGCCCGACTCACCCACCCCAGCGGATATTTTTCGTTAAACACGGGCAACGGCGGTGTTACCTTTTCCGGCTCCCCCTTTTCCACTGCCGTAAAGCGAATCTCCATATTGTAAGATCGTGTTGCGGCCATCGAACCGCCGATATCCACGTTCACCGCACCAATTGATAGAAACTGGTTCGATGGAACCGAAAAGATACAATAGAAAATACGAAATACGAAAATAAAACAGGAAATGAATCTCGCCCCAAAACAAGAGTCGCTTTGCTCTTGCCCCTAATTCCCGTAGGAAACCCTTCAACAAAACATTCCCCCCTACCTCCTACAAGTAATCCCATATTTATACTTATTATAACTAAACCCTAATACATAACAACTAAGGCCCATTAATTAATTCTAAATTAGGCCCATAGAACCCATACAATTAAATAACATGTGGCCTGCTTCATAACAATTATCTTGTGAAGGTAATTTATGTTTTCACTGATGGAATCTCGGCATACAATCTCAGGTTTCCCTTCTCTTGGCGTGTTGTTGCAAAAATTGGAGAATCCAGCTTTACGGGCGAGCGTAAATGTGCCATCTAATGAAGTATTTCCCCCTTCCTTGTACTAACCGGATAAGGATCAGTAGAATAGATTGTCTATGACCTCTTTTGTTCTTTTGGGTTAAATATTTTTTTTCTTAAACTATGGAGGTGTTCATATCCCCTCCAAAAAGGTTGAGTGCTCTTTGTTCTAGTTTTATACCTAAAATAGCATTCTTCAATCCATCAATAAATTTAAGAAAGTGTGATTGTAGATTGATATCTCTGGTACTAATAGTAGTGTGACTATAATTATTAATACCAGGAGCAGCCTTGCGGTGATTCTTGCTTTGGCGTATTTAAATGTATAATCTGGTGTAACATGTAGTTGTGTGCATTGTCACAAAAATCGACTCTCTTAAGGTGTAATCTTAGTGGCAAGATGTTTATACTCCTCATGTTGAGAAATTCTCCTTGATTTTTTGAAGGCGCTGTTAACAAATCATTTTACTTGCCTTTGTTTCCTCTTGTGTCCTTTGCTCTCGTTTGCTCTATCCTTCTTTTATAAAGTGATAACTCTTATTTGTATCATCAAGGGATCTGGTTGAGAAAAGTGAATACTTAGATAGATATGAGGTCTTTCTCGGTATTTTTTAGTGAAAGTTATATCATGTTATGGCTGTAAACTGTATATTACTCCCTCCGTTCCACTCCATTAGTCCACTTTTCCTTTTTGGGTCGTTCCACTCCATTAGTCCACTTTCCCTTTTTAACTTAAAATAATACTCTAATATATTCAAGTGGACCCCACTACTTTATCTATTTTACACACAACAAACAACTTTCTTAATATCCGTGCCGAAAAGAAAGTGGACTAATGGAGTGGAACGGAGGGAGTATAAGTGTCTTGATATACGTCAACTATGTCTCCTGCAGGGTGTGCTTGTACGAAAGGTTGAAAAAACTTCCCATGCCAATCAAGTGTTGAAGGAGGTACATCTAGCTCCTAGAGTTTCGATTTTTTCTGTCGATAATTTTCCCTTTTCTGTTCACACACTTTTGCAAGTCATTTAATTTAGTTGTTTTGTTCTTCCAGGGGGATGTAATTGTAAGCTTTGATAATGTTCGTGTTGGGTGTGAAGGAACCATACCGTTTCGACCATCTGAGCGCATTGCATTTCGCTATCTTATCAGTCAAAAGTAAGGTCTCTTTCGCAATGGAAATTCCATTTCTATTGAACTAGAATGTTTCCCACAAGTCCTTTTATTTAACTAATTTCTACTCTCTATTCCGCTATTACTGTCCCCTTTGGTTTCGGCATGGAGATTAAGAAACTTTGTTTAAGTATGTATTTTATGAGTTTTAGTTGTATTAAGAAATGAGTACAATTTTCGAGGAGTGGTTGGGGGAAGAAATGAGAATTTATCCAAATTTTTGCGGGCATAGTTGAGTCAATCGGTTTTTTTTTTTTTTTTGAATATTGTATTTTAAGAAATAATCTTAAATTTCCAAAAAGTTAAAAATCATAAATTTCCGAGTACGGAGTGGAACAAAAATCGTGTGAGAGATAGATTTTTGGAGAGAGAGTATGATAATGTGGGGATGAGTATTAAGTAGGAGGGGTCCACTTCATTTTTTGTTTAAGAGTAGTTTTTTGCTATTTTAGGAAATATAACAGTAATATCGGGACAACTCGATTAGGAAAGTAGGACAGTAATAGCGGGACGGAGGGAAGTGCTATTCTAGATACCGACCACCTGGTATGACATCATTCTGATTACAAAATTAAGTCCGGTTTTAGACAAGATTTGAAAAGTAAAAATTCATTTAGCACCTAACTTTTTTCATCCATTCTCATTTCAATTTACACGTTCGGTGTAATTTTGCTCATGATCAGTATATAGAGGTATATCAGTTGTAGCACGTACACTTTCCTCTCTGATGAGTCGTCGTTGAGTCTCTGTGACAGAATATTTGAAAACCAAGTTTGTTTATTTATAGTTCTGGTGAGAGATGGAAAGTGATCATTACTGGTTTTTGCCAGAAATCTTCATTTCCCACACCCCAAGTATTCCTTTTCTCCTAGCTATGCCATGTCTGTATGATTCTGAAATTGCCGCTTTGATGGTCTGTTAAGCTTATGCTGATTCCCCTAACTAATCGTCAACGTTAGGTTCACCGGTGATGTAGCAGAACTTGGCATTATTAGAGCAGGCCAATTTATGGAACTTCAAGTCACCTTGGATACCCGAGTACATTTGGTAACCGAACGAACCGTCCTTCCACTGCTTTCGAACTTTCCCCTTCTCCTCACACGACTCGCAATGCACTGAATACTAACATGTTTTATTACATTTACCCGAAGGTTCCATATCATATCGAGGGAGGCCAGCCTTCGTACTTAATAGTTGCCGGTTTGGTGTTCACACCTCTTTCAGAACCTCTGATAGAGTACGTTGCAGTCGCGTTGTTATTACGTATTATGCTCATAATTTCATCCATTGATTGTACTACTACTTCTTTTGTTCTGATAGGGAAGAATGTGAAGATAGCATTGGGGTAATATCCTTTTTCCGTTTTGTATTGTTTACTTCACTATGTATTCTCTCGAGTTCTCTGGCTGATTAGTTATTCTCTTTGCCAGCTGAAACTCTTGGCGAAAGCTCGGTACTCTATGCCTAAGTTCAAAGGCGAACAAATCGTGATCCTATCCCAGGTATAATAGGGTTATCCATAGGCGAATCTAAGGGTGTACGTACGGAAGAGCCACTACACCTCCCAAATTGCGTATTTTCTTTAGTTATTTCGATTTTTTTTAATCTTGTCTGCATGAAATTGGATATCCGTACCCCAATAAATTTTGCTAAATTCTGGCTCCACCCGTGCCTATACCTTACGCCATCGCACCGTGTACAGGTTTTGGCAAATGAAGTAAACATCGGGTACGAAGATATGAGCAACGAGCAGGCAAGTTATAACTATCGCGTTATTCGTAAAGTTCCGTCTCTATATGTTTGTGTTCATCTATGAGAAACCACTACAGGTTTTGAAGCTAAACGGAACATGGATAAAAAACATCCACCACTTGGCTCACTTGGTTGATTGTAAGTTTCCTCCATCTCATCTCTTTTCATCATCCTTACAACATAGACTTTAAGAATATCGAACAATTTGATCGCAGCTTGCAAGGACAAGTATCTAGTCTTCGAATTCGAAGACAACTTTTTAGTTGTTTTGGAGAGGGAGTCCGCCTTAGCTGCTTCGAAGAGCATCCTCAAGGGCTACGGAATCCCGTCGGAACGATCCGACGATGTTTCGGCTCCGTACGTGGAGCCTGCCGGACAAAGTGAAGGCGCCGATCAGCACGAGTTCGGTGATTGCCCGGTTTCGAACTCGGAGGTTGGCTTCGATGGTCTTCTTTGGGCTTAGCCTTTCTTCACTACAAAATTATGCCATTTTATCGACAGAACAAAAGAAGGGTCGTCTACTAGCGGCAAAATGCCGATAGAATCGACCTTCCGCAGTTGCTGACGGAATACTGACGGATTCAACCTGCCAAAGTTACCAACAAATGCATTCCGTCGTTATGTGTTTTAATTTAACTATTCATTTACACAAGGAAATTTTGTTAAATGGGAGTAATATATAGATAGTTGTGGAGAGTGTAGGTTTAGTAGTAGGGTTAGATGTATTTGGGGGTTGGCAATTTTGTATTTTATTAATTCTTATTTTAATTTATTTTAGGACTTGCTTTTTTTTTTTTAATCTAATAATAATAATTGAGTATATTATTTATCGATCAAATTAACACATAGTTTACCATCGATTATGTGGGTTGAGTTTTTTCTTTCCTTTTTTTAAAATTTGATTTTGGCGGGCAGGAGGGAATTGAACCCAAATCTATCACTTTATAAGAGTGAGAAATATAAACAATGTTATATGTTCGAAGTTTATACTTCCACTATTCTGCTAGATAAGAATGTTTCATTTGATTTGTCTTATTTTCTTAAAAAAAAAATTATTACTTTTTCCCTCCATTTTATTTTGGATTGTCCACTCCATTAGTATACTTCTTTTTTAATTCAAAATAATATTTTAATAAATACTAGTGGATTCTACTACTTTATGCTACTTTACACACAACAAACAACTTTATTAATCTCCAACCGAAAATAATGTGGACTAATAGAGTGGGGCGAAGTCAGTTCTACACAAACTTCTACCTTTTTTTTTTAGCTTAATCTTTTACATACAACCAACCATTTATCTTAATCTCTGTTTTAAAAAAAAAATGAGACAAATAAAATGGGACAGATGAAGTATGAAAGAGAGAAGTATCAAATAAGAACTAGACCCTTATATAAGAAATAAAAATAATCTGTACCATTCATTTATTTATTCGATTTTATGTCTGATTCCTAATGCATAACATCTCTATTTTCATAAGGATAAAATAAAAAAGGTCGGATTTAAGCATTGAATTTAAAAGGAGAGTGCATTATTTGTGTGCATAGTTAATTGCAATTACGGAATAAACATAACTTTTTGATATTTAGATTAAAAAAGTCTTGATGTCATGGGCTATGTTTTGGGCATCCATTGTAGCTCCGTACAGCCCTCTGCGGGCCAGCCCGACGCAGTAAAGCCCATTCTTGCCCTTCCAGTGCTTAGGGAATTCGGCCTTTGGGAAACCCTCTTCATTTAAGTACTCCTCTCCCTCCGAACAAAAAATAATCTCATATTTTATTTCATCAATGTACTCATCGAAATACAACTATGAGACGTTTTACTACCTTAAGCCATTGTTTGGTGGATCTTTTGAAGCCGGTGGCAAATAGAGTCACATCGTATGCATGTTCCTCGCCATTCTCAAACAACACGTGATTCCCTTTTATACTCCTTATCCTAGGCAAAACCTATCTATATATATATACAGGGAGTGGATCATGTGAGAACTCAGATTAAACATGAGAACTAAGAACTATGCATAATTATTATATGTTTTATGCATAATCCTTATGCTTTTTATTCAAAAACATGTAATTTACATTATGCATAATCCTTATATATATATACTCCCCAAGTCACATAGAATTTGTCCTGCTTTCTTTTTCGGGCCGTCCCATAGAATGTATTCTTGTTTCTATAAATGATAATTTATTACATATATTCAATTTGTGGGACCAATCACTTTTACACAACTTTCAACTCTCCTTACTAACTTTATTTGTGGGTGTTGGGATTTTGTATACTTGAAGCACTTTTTTATGCTTGTATACAATGTGTTTTTGTCCTTACCATCGTTTTATTCTCCTATCTCGATAAATATGTATATTTGCACATGTTATCCTTTATCTTGTATAAAAGTTAGATTTGTGTGGTGTGTCGGGTATCACGTAAGACAACACAAATTGGTTGAACCGACAAGATATAAACAGGTAACACAAACTGAGACAACTTAAGGATGAAGTTGTCGGTTTAAGCTAGCTTTAGATAAGAAGTGGCTTGTCTTAGTTGCTTGTCTTTACCGGGTACACTTAAGGTGGTGTATTGAAGGATCACGGTGAGATGTGTTCTCCTAACCGACCTTAGTGGAGAACCAAGATCTCGGTGACTTAGCCGATCTTAAGCTTGGTAAGACTTCACTGAGTGCATTTGGCTATCTATCACTTTGACCTACTATGGTGAACGTCAAATGAGCGGCGGGATCTACGTATCTTGGGTGTTAGTAGTTATTTGTGGCTCAGCCGGTTGTCCGTATCTTGCATCCGTATCCTAGTAAAATGGGTTGATAATATCCCCCGAGGAACTCGAAAGGATTTGCACACTAAACCCGGCCGGTTGATTAAGTTCGGTGTGTTAATAAGGTCGAGTGGTACTACTCAGGGAATATAAGATGTTAATTAATTTAAGTCATCGGTGAGCTTAATTAATTAACGGATATTTCTATCTTAAATACGGAGATCGATTAAGTCTAAAATACAAGCCCTTGCTCAAATTGGGATAAAGGGGTAAGTCAAGACGGATTCTCTAGTGGAATGAATCCGTGTTAATTAATTAATTTTGCTCGGGCCGAGCATGGATAATTAATTAATTGGAGGCCCAAATTTTATTTCTTGTATTGGATCCCAGTGCCGGCCCAATTAGTTGTCTAGTAATTTATTGTCTCTCGAATTCATTATTAATGGATTAATGTATTTTTACATTATTTAATAATATCATTTATCTGGAATTAATTGGCTGGGCCAATTAATTGATAAATATTAGTAGCCCAATAAATTAATTAATTATATTATGGGCTGGTTATGTAGAAACCCATTGGAATATAATTAAATTCATGGGCTACAAATATATTAATATTATATAGGTTTTTGAAGCCTATATATATTAGTATTCTGTTCAGAAACTCACACAATTGATTCATAAAAATCGAGAGTGGCGTGAGTTACAGAGAGAGAAATAAATTTATTTTCTTCAGATCTCTGACCACCCAGAGGGAGAAAAAGGCCGGGACACAGATCAGAAGGTCTAACACAGGAGCAACAATCGAAGCCGCGACAACACACTGGGAGGAAGGTATCGGTTTTCCAACCCTATTATTCCTACAGTGGGACCCATCACTTTATACAACTTCACACATAACTTTCAACTCTCCTTAATAACAGTGCCCAAAAAAAATAAGACACATTCTTTGGGACGAAGGGAGTATATTTTATGCAGAAGACAAAAATATAAAATTTCATGGTCTTTTTGTATAAAATATTGGATTATACATGGTTCATGCATGGTTCTCACGTTCAATGTGGATTTTCATATATCTACACCATATATATATATATATAGGGAGTGGTTCCCGTGTGAACAACTCTTATCGTGTGAACGTGTGAACACTGCACTTTAAAAACAAACGTATTGCACTTTCAAGGTAAATATACTGCACTTTACGTACTGCACTTGAAGACAAATGTACTGCACTTTAAAATGCAGTATCTTAGTCTTTAAAGTGCAGTACATTTGTCTTTAAAGTGCTGTGTTCACACGTCCATACGATAAAAGTCTGTTCACATTTGAACCTCCTGCTATAAATATATATGTATTAGTTAAAACACGTGTGTTAGTAGGTGTAGTGGTTGAAAACCCAAATCCTAAGATATTGAATTTAATTGACATTACAAACCTGAATATCGCCGGACTTGATCTTTTCCAAGGCACCTACATCAACAACTGGGTATTTCCCATACTTAACCTTGAGAGAGAAGGGCCCTTCTTTAGGCCTTTGAATTCCAAATTCAGTCAAGTCTCCATACATAACCTTGCTCATCATGGTTGCCACTGAGTCAACCCAGTTTATGGGTAGACCCCTTGATAGAACAAGTGCTGCATGCATCATTTCCCTCGACAATATGTGAATCTACATCCACATACAAATTCAAGGCCCATCAAATTCCCCAATTTCAAACACAAGACGGATCCAGAATTACGAGAGAAGAGAGTGAAATTTGAAATTTGTAAAGAAGAGGCAAACCGGCAAAGTATAGAATTTAGGTGACGAAATAACTTTTCTCAACAATTACACTTAAAAAATCGAGTTTCGACAAGATTTGATCCGACCCTAGTTCAAATGTGTTGAGAGTAGTTTGATGATTCAAAATTGACAACTCATCCTTATCTAGACTTGGTCTTAAGTATTGTTTTTAATATTCCTATATTTATGTATTTGTGGGTAGTAGAACGTGCTAGAGTTGGTTGCTAGATTTTCTCCTTTGCTGTTAGAGCTTTTTTCCGTTAAGTTCTCTTATTTAGTAGTCTATAAGTAGCCCTTCATATGCATGAATAAAGTATCAGTTTCCCAAGTTCTTATTACGTATATTGCATTTATTTCTTCGTCTCTTGCTATTTGTTTTCTATCCCCAACATTTGTGGTATCAGAGCCAGGTTCAATGGCCAACGGGAGTTCCATGAGTGCAGCACAACCACTCATACCAGTTTTCAAGGGGGAAGGTTACGAATACTGGAATATTCGTTTGAAGACTCTACTCAAGTCTCAAGATCTTTGGGACTTTGTAGACCAAGGATATGCAGAAACTGATCAAGATGCAAGCAGATTACGGGAGAATAGGAAGAAAGACTCCAAGGCTTTGGCAATCATTCAACAAGCTGTTCATGATAGTGTCTTCTCCAGAATTGCAAATGCCACTACATCAAAGCAAGCTTGGTCAATTTTGAAAAGAGAGTTCCAAGGAGATTCTAAAGTCATCGTTGTAAGGTTGCAATCACTTCGGCGTGACTTTGAAACGTTGATCATGAAGAATGGAGAGACGGTCGCTGATTTTTTATCAAGAGTAATGGCAATAGTTGGTCAAATGATATCCTGTGGTGAAAAGATTATGGACCAGACTATCGTTGAAAAGGTACTTAGAAGCTTGACTCCTAAATTTGATCATGTTGTTGCAGCAATAGAAGAATCAAAGGATCTATCAGTTTTCTCTTTTGAGGAACTGATGGGATCTCTTCAAGCACATGAGGCAAGGATTAACAGATCATCTGAAAAGTACGATGAAAAAGCTTTTCAAGCGCGAGGGGAATCATCCGATCAAAGAGAGTTCTCTACGGCAAGAGGACGAGGCAGAGGAGGTTTTCGAGGACGAGGATATGGGCAAGGACGAGGACGTGGCAAATCAGATGCAAGAATTGTGCAAAAACAATCTTCTGATAATCAACAAGGCAACAAGGCTCACATTCAATGTTATTACTGCGGCAAATTTGGGCATGTACAAGCTGATTGTTGGTCAAGGCAAAAGCAATCGAATTATGTTCAAGAAGAGGATGAGTTTATTCAAGAAGATGAGGAAGAAAGCCCAAAACTATTCATGGCATGTGCAAATACCGATGATATGCCGCCGAACGATATTTGGTTCGTGGACAGTGGGTGTTCGAATCATATGTGCGCCAGCAAAGAGATGTTCAAAGAGCTTGATGAGTCTTACAAGATTCAAGTCAAGCTAGGTGACAACAAACCAACTCCAGTTGAAGGGAAAGGTACTGTAGCAGTAAAGAATAGTCATGGTAACACCAAACTCATCTGTGATGTCTATTTTACTCCAAATTTGGCACATAATTTATTGAGTGTTGGACAACTAATGGATACTGGATATAAGTTATTGTTTGATGATGATTTTTGTGTTATCAAAGAAAAGAAATCTGGACAAATTGTTGTAAAGGTTAGGATGACGAAGAACAGAATGTTTCCATTGCGGGTGTCCAACGTAGAGAAGTATGCTACTCTTGTTTCCGGTGCAGAAGATCAGTCGAAACTGTGGCATTTGCGATATGGGCATCTCAATATCAAGGGTTTGAAGATTTTAAGTCAGAAAGGTATGGTTTTTGGACTACCTAAAATTAATTTTTTTGATCTATGTGAAGGATGTATCTATGGAAAACAAACTAGGCGGTCATTTCGTGCTAGTGCATCTTGGAGGGCTTCCAAGTGTCTTGAATTAATCCATGCGGATTTGTGTGGACCTATGAATACCGAATCAATTGGTGGAAGTCGGTATTTCATATTATTTACGGATGATTTTAGTCGTATGAGCTGGGTTTATTTTATAAAAAATAAATCCGAAACCTTTGAGAATTTCAAGAATTTCAAAGCCATGGTTGAGAAGCAAATTGATACAAGTATCAAGATTCTTCGAACAGATAGGGGTGGTGAGTTTTGTTCTAATGATTTTAACTCGTTTTGTGAAGCTAACGGAATACGCAGGGAGTTAACAGCACCATATACACCCGAGCAAAATGGTGTGGCAGAGCGGAAAAATCGCACAGTTGTTGAAATGGCAAGAAGCTTATTAAAGTCCAAGGAGCTTCCAAATTCTTTCTGGGCAGAAGCAGTTTCCACTGCTGTGTTTTTGCTGAATATATCACCCACAAAGGCGGTCCTAAACTGTACTCCTTATGAAGCTTATAGAGGTACAAAGCCAACTGTGAGCCACTTAAAGGTCTTTGGATGTGTAGCTTATGCATTGATAAGCTCTCAGAATCGTCGGAAACTCGATGAGAAATCGACGAAGTGCATATTTATCGGGTATTCTTCTCAAACTAAGGGATATAGGTTGTATAATCCTCTTAGTGGCAAGATAATTATCAGCAGGGATGTGGTTTTTCATGAAGATGCAGGTTGGAATTTACAAGGGGAGCAAGCTGACTCAAAAACTCAATGTCATCCTATTTCAGTTTTTGATGATACCTCAACAAATTCACCACCTGATAATTCCACAAATTCACACAATCTCACTCCCTCAAATTCACCACAGACCAGCCCCATAAATACTTCAAATACTAGTCCATCATCCTCACAAAATAGTTTATCATCCAGTGAAGGTGGAACACCCCCTCCACGAGGATATAGATCTCTTACAGATGTTTATGAAAGATGTACATTTGCTCTTATGGTTGCAGATCCAAATAATTTCCATGATGCTGTTGGCAAAATGGAGTGGTGTAAGGCAATGGAGGAGGAAATAATGGCAATTGAAAAGAATAACACTTGGGTACTTGCAGACTTACCAAAAAATAAATCTGCAATTGGTTTGAAGTGGGTGTTCAAGACAAAGTACAACGTAGATGGGAGTGTGCAGAAACATAAGGCTCGTTTGGTGGCTAAGGGGTACGCGCAGCAGCAAGGTATTGACTTCGAGGAAACATTCTCTCCAGTTGCTCGTTTCGAAACGGTGAGAATATTCTTAGCTTTAGCTGCACATCTTAAATGGCCTATTTATCAACTCGATGTAAAATCTGCGTTTTTGAACGGAGAATTGGAGGAAGAGGTTTATGTCTTGCGAACGGAAGGATTCATTGTTAAGGGTATGGAGGATAAGGTTTACAAATTAAGGAAAGCGTTGTACGGCTTGAAACAGGCTCCGCGCGCATGGTACAGCAAGATCGACCTATTTTTCCGACAAAATGGATTCAAGAAAAGTGATAATGAGCCTACACTATACACAAAGAAGGGAGGTAACAATTGTATGATGCTTGTGTGTGTTTATGTTGATGATATCATTTATATGGGATCGTCATTCTCTCTTATAACTGAATTCAAAGAAAGTATGATGAAGATGTTTGAGATGTCAGATTTGGGCTTGCTACATTATTTTCTTGGTTTGGAAATCAAACAAGGAGAAGATGGTGTATTTGTTTTTCAAAGGAAGTATGCAGAAGATCTTCTCAAGCGTTTCAACATGACTAATTGCAATGCTGCAATTACTCCAATGAATATTAATGAGAAGTTGCGGCTTGAAGATGGTACGGAGAAAGCGAGATGCAAGGAACTTTAGAAGTCTTGTTGGAGGTTTGATTTATTTAACACATACGAGGCCCGATATTTCTTTTCTTTGTTGGTGTGGTTTCCAGATTTATGCATAATCCGACAAGACAACATTTTGGAGCTGCTAAAAGAGTTCTTCGCTATATAGCTGGAACTCAAGACTTAGGAATTTGGTATTCAAGTGCTGCTGGATTTAAGTTGATTGGTTATACTGACGGTGGCTGAGGCGGGGATCCTTGGATGATAGGAGAAGTACTTCGGTTTCATCTTCAATCTTGGATCGGGAGCAATAACATGGAGCTCGAAAAAGCAAGGAGTGACGGCACTTTCGACATCCGAAGCCGAATATGTGGCTGCCACTTCTTCGGCATGTCAAGCGGTATGGCTTAGAAGATTATTAGGCGACTTGGATAAGGAGCGAAGGAGGCAACTCAGATTTTATGTGATAACGAGATCGGCCATTGCAATCACAAAGAACCCGATTTTGCATGGAAGAACAAAGCACATTGACATTAAGTTTCATTTCATACGAGACTTGGTCAAGAACGGTTTTATCTCCTTGAAGTTTTGCAACGAGTCTTGAACAACTAGCGAGATATTTTTACCAAGTCATTGACGTCGAAAAGCATATCAACTTCGAATGCGGCTTGGAGTATGCAATTATGAATCAAGGGGGGATGTTGAGAGTAGTTTGATGATTCAAAATTGACAACTCATCCTTATCTAGACTTGGTCTTAAGTATTGTTTTTAATATTCCTATATTTATGTATTTGTGGGTAGTAGAACGTGCTAGAGTTGGTTGCTAGATTTTCTCCTTTGCTGTTAGAGCTTTTTTCCGTTAAGTTCTCTTATTTAGTAGTCTATAAGTAGCCCTTCATATGCATGAATAAAGTATCAGTTTCCCAAATTCTTATTACGTATATTGCATTTATTTCTTCGTCTCTTGCTATTTGTTTTCTATCCCCAACAAAGTGATGTTGCATGTATAATAATTGTGCATGAAACTACGAAAACTGCAGAACTAATCCTTACCGGGCTTCTTATCACTAATGACGTCATCGCACCGGAGTTGGCAAGATCAAGCGCGATCTCCATGCCGGAGTTCCCACTTCCGACGACCAAAACCCTTTTCCCGGCAAACTTCTTCCCATTTCTAAACTCCGTCGAATGCAAAACCTCACCGGCAAAACCCTCCAAACCCTCAACCTCGGGGACGTTAGCATCGCACGTTTCCCCGGTAGCGACGATGAGAAACCTCGAGCGGTACTCCTCCACTTCGCCGGAGTTCAAATCCCTCGCCTTCACAATCCACTCCCCGGAGGCGTCGCGCGCTGCCTCCTCCACCCTCCTTCGGTACTTGGGCTTGATGTTGAAATGCGAAACGTAGTCGTTTAAGTAGTTAATGAATTGTCGGCGCGAGAGGTAGGTGGGGTAGGAGGCGGGGATGGGAAAGAGGGGGAGGTGGCAGAAGTGCTTGGCGAGGTGCAGATGGACCCGATCGTATGCATACTTCTGCCACAGAGAGGCGAAGCAATCTTCCCTCTCGAGGAGGGTGTAGGGGATCGAGAGGCGGCTCAGGTACGCCGCCGTCGCCAGGCCGGAGGGGCCGCCGCCGACGATGGTCACTGGCTTGCTCATGATTGGTTGTTTGAAGCGGCGGGAGGTTTATATTTATAGCAAGTTTATGTGGGGCCAGTAAAGAGAAGTTTGGTTCAACTTTATCCCACATTTATACGCTTCTGCTCTCGATTAGGGCAGTATGCAGGTTTTTCAGTACGAATCCGTTACTATCATTTTATCTTTTTGGGTTTTTACTTATTTGACTTTTAGTGATTTTTAGTACTCCCTACGTTCCAGCCGACTTTTCTTATTTAGTTTCAGTACATATATTTTGGTGAAAGAGTGGTTCTGTATAGAGGAATAGTTGATTGTGTATATAAAGTGAGAGTTTATGTAGTAATTATTTTTCTTTATAGGAAACAAGACAAATCGGGTGAGACGGCCCGGAAAGAAATACAAGTCAAGCGGAACGGAAGGAGTATTATCTTCTTGTAATTTCGAAAAATATAACATTATTATATGGACGATACAATCGAGAATACGCGGCGTTATTAATAGGATGGTGGGAGTATTTCGGTAGAAATTTATAAAATCAACCACAATAGACTTGAACCTGCAGAAGTCGTACTTAACTGTAGCGGAATTAGTGACAGAAAATAATATTTATGTATATTTTATAATTGGAATTACATGTCACTTTTAAGTTTTATTCAAATTTGAACATATTCAATAATAATAATGACCATTGTAATTACTAATTACATGAATAAATGAAATTTGAACTTTCAATGAATGAGATAATCCTACTGGATATCTATTATCTAATACTTTAAAAATCTTTATAGTTTTAGGCGGTTGTTAATTAAATGTTAGGATTACAATTGGTAAATATAATATCATTGTTATCTTTCACCTAATTAACCTAATATCTAACTTAGCACAACCTTATGATGAGAAAGAGAAGAAACTTAGGTCTCCTTGGGATGGCGTAGTGGTGAAGGTGGGTGGCCCAGTACCGATAGGTTCTGGGTTCAAATCTTACTAGAACCGCTATGTGTTGCATGTCACTTATGATTAGCCTAGGGTGGTTAAACTCTCCTATGTGGTTTGCAGGCTATTGCTCAGGAGCGGGGTTTACACAGTGCGCACTTCGGTAGCAGCTGCGGGTTACCCTCGTCATCCAAAAAAAAAACTTAGAAAAAATATTGAACATATATATTCTTTCTTGCACACTATATCACAAAGTTTGAGAGAGTTTTATTTCGTGTATTTTACAACTCAAACACCCTCCATATATATAAAGAAAGTGTGGAGAGTGTCCCCTTGGGATGGTATAGCGGTGAAGGTGGGTGGCCCGGGACCGATAGGTCATGGGTTCAATTCCCACTGGATACGCTATGTGTGAGTCTGTCACCCTGTCACATTAAGGGTGGTTTAACTCTTTTGTGTGGTTTGCAGGCTATTGCACAGGAGCGAGGTTTACTCTGTGCGCACCAAAAGTAGCGGCTGCGGGTTCCTCGTCAACAAAAAAAAAAAAAAAAAAAAGTGTGGAGAGTAGAGTGGAGAGTAAAACCTACTAACGACCTGTAAATCTACTATCTACATAGAAGTTCACTGTCTAAAAGGTCAAAAGGTAAATTATTCCTGTCAAGATTTCAAACAAAATGACAATTGTTATAAGAGTGTATAGTGTAAAGATGTGGGGTTATTAAATAAGTGTTTGTTATAATTTACTATTTTAGGAATGGAACAACAATTGCGGGACAACCCGAAAAAAAAATAGAACAAGAATTGTGGGACGGAGTTTACCTAAAGTGCAATATATTTATCTTTAAGTGCAGTACATAAAGTGCATTATATTTATCTTGTAATACGTTTGTCTTTAAAGTACAGTAATGGTTGTTCACACGGGAACCACTCCTTTTATATATATATAAATATATATCGTAGTTTAGATTAAAATGGGTAAACATAAAAGATTGACTGAAAGTCTCTAGTTGGGCCTTTAAACCCATATCGTGGCACAATATTGGTTTGGCATTATCACTTAAATAAGCCCATTGTCCAGCCCAACTCAACCTTAAAGCCAGCGGCCCAATTAATTATTTCTCCAGTAAGAGAAAAATCATACACCCAAACAGTCCTTTACATTTTTTATTTAGCTAAATTAGTATCTCTTCAAAATTTTCAATCCGAAAAAAATCACATCCCTAATTATAAACTATACATGACACTCAGGAAAATCATTTTAATTATAACACATTAACAATATAGCATGTACGAGTACGAATTATATATTGTTATTATTATTAAATCGACTGTAACGGAAATAAAACCCTAAATCACCTTCAGATCAACCGCTTATGAAAAAGGGGAAACATCAACTACCCTATATAATGTCGCTAAGAGTACAAAATTATATGACATCGAAACTTTTCCCCTTTTTCAAATTGTCTCAAACAAAACTACTCCCACACCCTTTAAAACCGTCAATACCATAGAAAAGAGTGTCACTTTTTTTTTTTTTTTGGAATGGCGTAGCGGTAAAGGTAGGTGGTCCGGGACGGAGAGGTTATGGGTTCAAATCCCACTGGAACTGCTATGTGTGTTTGTCACCTATTAACTCTCCTGTGAAGAGAAGAGTTTACCCAGTGCGCATTTCGGTAGCGGTTGCGGGTTATTCTCGTCCTCCAAAAAAAAGTCACTTTTTTATCCCTTTCCAAAACCCCAAAATTTACCACAAATTCTTAACTACCCCCAACTCCAAAAGTCGCCCAAATCCCTCCAAATGATTCCAAAAATTGAAAGAACATAATTGTCCTATCCACCTAATATGCTCTCAACACACACAAGAATTTTTCACAGGCTAAATAAAGAGGAGGAAACAGCCATTTAGGAACAAGACAAGCTCCACACCAATTCACTCTACATGTGTTTTCATTTACCAGATCTTGTCCATTTCCTCAATATGCATAGCTGTTTCCTCAGACCAACCAACCAATCACCTCCTTCCACCTGTCATTCTGGACCCACAAAACCACCCCCTCCTCCCCCCATCATGATAAGTTTCCAAGACTTCCAACAATCATTCATTCATTCATTCATTCACCAAATCAATCTTTGTGCTGCATTGCATTTATTTCTATACTACTTTCCCTGCACTAAAGATTGGATTTTTCAATCATAAATGGCTTCCACAACTCAATCTCTTGCAAATTTAATCACTTTACTTCTAACATTCTCATGCTTTTTAGCCTTTGGTGAGGATTTGTCTGCCTCTACTATCTCTGCTGCTCCTGCATTGCTTCCTGACCCTATTTCTCCTCCTACTTCTTCTTCCCCTTCTTCTTTACCGGCATTATCGCCGGATATCTATCCGGTTTTCCCTTCGCCGGGCGGCTCGGAGCTTGCCCCAACTGATTCATCAGCACCCTTGATTCCATCAAGTCCTAGCCCTCCTAATCCTGATGCATTTGCAGCTCCGGGCCCCGGAGAAGCGTTTCCACCGGAGGGCGTGCTGCCGGATTCCTCCTCACAAGGGCTGAGCATGGAGGTGCTCTTGAGTTCAACCATGGTGGTTATTTGTGGCATTTGGTTGAATTGAGGTTTAAATTTCTTTACTTGTATTAGAATGTGTTCTTGATGTTTTTGTAATGTATAGATTGTTTGAGGGAGTTAGAACAAGTTGATTTGTTTTATAGTTGCTGAGTAATGTTGGATTGGCTTTTCTTGATTTATTCATCGTATGAAAACAAAATTTACAACAACATTACAAACACTCGAGTTCTTGAATTAAAAATGAGGAAAAAATGCAAAGAATTCAGATCAATTGTTCAAGCTAGTTTAAAGTGAATCCCATAAACAAATTTATAGTACAAACAAATTCTTACAACATTTGACATATCTACCTTGCTTGGAGAACACATCCCTTTACTCATCTAGAGCGCGATAACGGGCGATTTTCCGAATCCATTGAAGAGCCTCCCCAGGAAGCTCTCTTTAAGCTTGTTGTACTCAACTTGGCCTTCTTTCTTGGGAGTTTTCGTGGGAGTTTTCACGGCGATACGCTCTTTGAGATTCGCGTTGTCTTCTCTTAGCAACTCCATGGCGACACTTAGTTGCCTGATGACTTCGCGCTTCTCTTCGTCCTTCTCCTTGAGTTGCTCCCTTTGAGCCTCATTCTCTACTTTGAGTCTCCTAACTTCCTCCTTAAGCCTTATAAGTTCTTCTTGTTGATCCCCATTTTGCCCTTCTTCGGATTCCGATTCGGCTACTTGTCCTTCCTCTTCCGGATCATCGACTTCTGACTCATCCGACTCGTCCGGTCCACACGCCTCGGAGTAGCTGTCGTAGGCTGTTTGGTTGAAGCTCGGAGACTTCTCGAGGCGGTACTTGGTGAAGGGTAGTGGAGACGACCATGGCGACGATAGGAGACGCGTTGAGGGCTCGGTTTTGACTTGGTCGTACCGCTCGGCGAGAGATTTGTGAGTTTTGTAGAACTCTTGTACCATGGTGATCAGCTCCGGCCTCTTCTTGTAGTACATTTCTGCGCGTTGGGCGAACGAATCTGCGTCTTCTTCGATTATCTGCAGCATTGTTTTGGTTTTCTCATCTAGCTCTGCATCAAGCGTTCAAGATCAAGAAACAAGAAGTCAAGAAAAAGTGTGAAAAAAAATACCCTTTTCATTCAAGAATCAAATGGTGAAATCTAAAGTGAAGTGGTGATAAAGCAAAGGCATTCATAGTTTCAAACTTTTACTCACATGAATCTTTGGACAAAATAAACATGTTATTATTAATTTAAATCGACTCTAACGGGTCTGAACACTAGATCAACCATTTACGCAGAAGTGGGAATATCAACTACACTACATGTTGTCGGTATAAATCACCCTTTTCATTCAAGATTCAAATGGTGAAATCTAAAGTGAAGTGGTGATAAAGCAAAGGGCCAAAGGCATCCATAGTTTCAAACTTTTACTCACATGAATCTTTGGCCAAAATAAACATGTTATTATTAATTTAAATCGACCCTAACGGAGTCTGAACACTAGATCAACCGCTTACACAGAAGTGGGAATATCAACTACACTACATGTTGTCGGTATAATCAGCCAACAAGAAGTCAAGAACAAGTGTGGGATAAATACCCTTTTCCATTCAAGATTCAAATTTTCAAAGTTTCTAACTCAACTCAAATTACAGAGCTATTAACTTCTATTTACAATCAAACATAATCATCCAACAAGGAGTCAAGAACAAGTATGGATAACACCCTTTCATTCAAGATTCAAATGTTGAAATTTAAAGTGGAGATGAAGCAAATGCATTCAAATTCTTGCAAGAAACTAAAGAGAATTGGGATTTACACCTGCAAGTGTTGTCTGTAGCCAAAAGGAACGGTTTGTAGTACTCTTGCTGTGGCTGTCAAACCACCAGTAGTGTGAAGATTCCTTCTTTGTCTGCACCATCTTTTCTCTTAACTACCTTCATAAACTTAAACAATCATCTTATCTTAGATTTTAATAAAAAGTGAAACAAATTGGTAATAAAATTAAGAAAAGGCCAAATTCTGTTTACTACTACTTGGTGAAATACTGCAATTCTAGGCTCAAACACATTAGATGAAAACTTTAACACCCCTCTCCATGCATAAGCATCAGCAAGATTCAAGAACCCCCACCCCCCCACCCCACCCCACCCCTCTTCCTAAGTATAGTTTTTTCACACACCCACTGCGTGTAAACAAGAAGGGACTCAAAATTTCATGCATATACTAATAATAACAGCAAATCAAAGCCTTTTTATCTATCAAGAAATGCAAAGATATAATTTTTTCACACCCCCACTGCGAGTAAACTAAAAGGGACTCACAAACTCATGCATACACAATCATCAAGATTCAAGAACAACAGCAAAGCAAAACCTTTTTCTCTATCAAGAATTGCAGTGAGAGATAAATAAGAGGAGGCGAAATTCATAATCGTTCACCTCGAATAACCTCCTTCTCTCCTCTCCTCTCTCTCTCTCTCTCAAAAAAAAAATCACTCCCAATATGTGAAACGAGTCTACTGCAAGGTAAGCGACATGGCAGCAATTTAAACGCATCGGCCTTGGAGTCCGCGATCGCTGTGTCTTACTCTAATCAATCCCTTTTTAACCCTACTTGGATCTGCCACGTGGCTCGCGGCCTCGGGATTTACAGCGCGTGAAGAATTCAAAATCTCGTTGCTGTTGACAGTTCTGCCCCTAACGATTCTCTTTATTTACTGTCAACCCACTTGGCTTGGACTGAATCCGCCGAGGGTAAATGAGTCAAGATAGGGTTTGCAGTTTTTACGGCCGTTTCATTTTATTTACTGTGGACTTATTTGACTGGGCCGTATCTTTTCCTTTTTCTAATTCTCCCTTATCTACGGAAAGGAGGTGGGAGCGTCTCCTCTAGTATATAAAAAAGCAATCCAACGGTCGAATTATAGAAAAAGAATGTAGAATGATTTTTTTTAATAATGAAAACCCACAAGTCCACAAATAATATTTGAGGTGTCAGAATTAGTGAATCAGCACAAAGGTTTAGGTGTATCATAATTGTGTATTTTTGTATATATTATTTTATAAGGGTGTCGACATGTGATGCTTTTCATTCAAAATAATGGGCCACATACGTCACATGTCGACACCCTTATGGTGTGGTACACAAGGGTACACAATTATGGTATATACAAGCCTCTCTCAGTTCTTGTATAGTATTCACTCCTTCACAGTCGTGTCCCAATTTTCTTTTTTAGTCGTCCCATTATAAGTGTCCTACTTCTAAAAAAGATTAAAAAAAATACGTAGACATGAATCAACTACTTAAAAGTCAAATAATAAACACTACAAAATATCATTTTCTTAATAATCGTGCTAAAAATGAATGAAACACTACTAATGGGACAGTGGGAATAATTAATAATTTGAGAATTTACAAAATCTTAATAAATTAAAGACCTATTTATTTGAGTCTTATTCGAGAAGGGAATTAAAAATCTTATTTGGACTATATACTTTTTTGTTCGTGTATATGGATGGTACTTCCTCCAATCAGTGTCTTACTCTCCGTCCCACTATAAACGATATGTTTCTTTTAAACGCGGGAATTAATAAAGTGGTGTTATATAGTGTAAATTATTTAACTTTTTAATAGTTAAATGTGGTCCACACAATATTTAGAAACGTGTCATTTGTAGTGGGATGTCCCAATAAAAAAAATGTATCATTTCTAGTGGGCTTAGAGGGATTATTTCTGTTGGGCACGAAAATTAAGAAAGTGATATTATGTAGTGTTTGTTATTTGACTTTTGGATAATTTATTTTGTGGCCACAAATTCTTTATTATTTTTATAAATAAGACACTACTAATGGACACTCATTTCGAAAATATAAGACATGAATATTCACTATTAGCCAAAACAATAAATCGAAAAGCAAATATAGCCTTTTACTAAACAAAAACACATATATAGCCATTTTTTTATTTTGTGGGCGCAGAGTGTCAGGGGCCGATGGAGGGCCGATAGAGGGCCGATCTCCATCGGGCCTCAACATGTTTTTTTTTTTTAAAAAGTGAAATAATTTTTTTTAGTTGAGGGCCAAAGCCATGGCCCTATTAACAATTTTTTCTTTTTTTTTTAAAGTTGGGAGCCGATGGCCCTGTCTGTAAACAATTTTTATTTTTTTTTATTTGAAGTTGAGGGCCGATGGCCCTTGTAAACAATTTTTTTTTTTCTTTTTTTTTTTTTTTGAAGTCCCTGTTAACAAATTTTTTTTTTTTAATATGTTGAGGGCCGATGGAGATCGGTCTACCATCGGCCCTCGGCCTTGGTAATTGTCTCTGCAGAATTTAGTAGCTCGACCGATGAATTTGTTCGGCCGACAGATTTTTTTCTTCAGAGCCGATGGAGGGCCGATCGGCCCTCCATAGGCCCTCCGCCGGATAAAGACAAAATAACTACTTTTGTGTTTTGTTTTAATTATATGCTACATTTGTTTTTTATTTCTACTATTTGGCTAATAGTAAAAATGTCTCTATAACTTACTCTATAATATTTGGGATGATTCGCCTACAATTTGGAATTGAAGATTTGAATTTTGAAAAAATAGTATGCGTTTGACAATCCCGTACTTTTTAAATATGATTTTAATATATTTATTTTGATATCTCATCTAACCGTATATGTATATGATTTGATGAGATATATGAGAATAAATATATTAAGGTCTCGTTTGGAAAAATATTTTAAATAAGTGTTTTATAATATAAGTGGTTAATTTATAATTATTAAAATTTAATAAGTTGTTGCATTTGTATACATTTATATATAAGTATTAATTAGAAAAAAAATATATAGTCTAAAAATTATTTTGATGAGGATTTAACATGAGAGTCTAATGGTAGTGTTTTGAAACGGCTTAATTAAACTGCTTCTGAGCTTTTTTCACCGTAAAAACTTTTTTTTAATGTTTGCAATGGAAAACTTCTATTTTTTTTAAAGCTTAAAATAAGTTTGAATAAGAAATCCAAATGCTGATTAGGGTAATATTATTTGGGTTATGGGGGAAAAGTGAACCCAAAATTAGGATTTCTTGAATAGCTTGAGAGTTGGGGCAAATAGACACACTCATGATGGGCCAAGGCCCATAATATTTTCGTTACTATGTACTTCTCCAATGGGCTTAGGCCCATTTATCGTTTACATGTTTTTATGTTGACCTAATCACGTTGTACTCCTTCCGTTTTACTAATCAAGTTACATTGCTTTAGGGCACGAGAATTTAGAAAGTGAGTGGAAAAAATTATATGGTGTAAAAGTTCATTTATTTAAAGTGATTGCGGCCACTCATTTCTTTTTATTTATGGAATAAGACTTTGACACTCCGAAAATAGAAAATAAAACTTGATTAGTGAAATGGGGGATTACTGATTTTGTCATAAAAAATGTGCTTATGCATGTTAAGTTCTTGGAGTCATTTGATCGGCAGCCTCCACGGTGGATCTAGGTGCGTGTAGGGCCACGTCTCGACAAATCGAAGATATCATGAATATACTCTTATTTGTTTTTAAAACACACCAACCCGAATTCTCTATTTCAAAATCATAGATTTGATTGAAATTGCAGATTTCGCATATCTTGAAAAATCCGCCTATAAAAATGACATGCTTGAATCTTGATTATATGGGAGTATTATGTAGACTTTTTTTTTCAAATATTGACAGATGTAGTAATCTATCAATGCTACGAAGTTTCAGATTGGGTTAATATCTTGTCATGATTCGCAAAAGTCCTTGGTCCGAGGATAAGCATCACATTATTGTCTTAATTCAAAGTTTGGTAATATTCCCACGTTTAAGATTTTAGGTTTACATCTATCACGGCTTTATAAAATACTATAATACTGTTAAACATCGATAAAGTTATTACCTTGGGATCAAAAAAAAAAAAAAAATATTCATTTAACGAGGTTATTACTTTATCGAACTTTATTTTAGTGCATTGACCCATATCAGGACCATAATAAATTATTATCTTAGCGAGATTATTACTTTATCGAGGTTTAACTGTACTAATATATTATATATACTAGGACTTTACTACATTTTAGCTCAACAAATCATTTAAAAATTAAAATTTCTACACATCAAGTGAAAATTGGAGTATTTTTCTAATAATAAAACCGATGATTCTCTTCTAGCATCAATTTTTTTCGAAATCTATTGATTAATCATTAATGAAAGTTCAAAATTAGACACCGAAAAGAGATGGCTTAAGTTTGACAATTTTGCTATTTTTTGACGACTTTGCATGAGATTAAAATCTGCAATGCATGACACCATCACCATGGATTGATTCCAATCCAATGCATCAAATCAAATCATACAATTTTTATTATATTTTTTGCAATCACTTCGATAAAATATAAATAAAATCAACTTCGATTTATAATAATTTAAAAACCGTATAGTGAGCAGGAAAAAGATTGTTATAGGGTAAACTTAAACGTGGTTAATTGATTATCATAATCATGTCGTTTATTTTAAAATACATTGGTTAGGTATGGCTTCAAATTCGAGGAGGAAAAGACAAGAATAAAATACTAGTATTAAAAATGGTTGGATAATGTTAAAGTATAGGTGAATGGGTTAGGAGGGAGAGTCATGGTATTTGGTAAATAGGCACGCGGCACCGCAAGGATGGTGGAGGCCGCCTTGTGTCGGTGACAATCAAATCATAAACCATTTTATTTATTTTAATTATTTCCTCCGTCCCATAGAAGTGTGGAGTACGGAGATTAAGAAACTTATATTGTATGGTATATATTATTTAACTTTTGAGTTGTTAATTTTGATTCACAGATTATTTATTTTTTTTAAAAATAAAACACTTTTATGGGACAGTCTAAAAAGGAAAATAAAATAATTTCTATGGGACAGAGGGAGTAAAATATTTTAATTTATTTAACTATATACTCAATTTAATATTTTCATACTATTACTATTTATCACAATATTAAAACTTAGAGATAACATGTTTCAATTTCAATCTCAGAGATAACATGTTTCAATTTCAATCTTTTAGGAGGTGTTTGATTTTTTTTTTATTATAAATGCTTTTTTTTTTAGAGTTAAGAATAATTATTTTTAAAATAGGTTATAGTTTTGAAAATTATGGTGTTTTAAGCACCAAAATCATTCCAATTGATACTTAAAAAAAACATTTAATTAAGTAGTTAAGGTTTATTGTAGAGAAGCTATAGTAGTAAGCAGAATTTTCAAATACTAAAAAAATATTTATACAGTCAATAAACAGATAAGTACTTAATAAAGTATTTACAAACACCCCATTAGTGTATATTTAAAAATTGTTACTCATTCCATCCCATTTAAAAGCATATTGGCCTATTGGGGTGATTCATTAAAAATGTCTTAATTTTAAAAAAGACAACAAATATGTTGATACAATTAATTAGTCAAAAAATAAACAATATACACTATAAAATCCTACTTTATTAATTTCTATATCGAGAAGAAACAATACATTTATAACCGGAAAGAGGAAGTATTTCACATTGTATGAGACTAGCGATTTTGCATCCGCTATCTCGAAATTATATATTTTGCCTCTAAGTCATATTCTTTGCTACGCTCTTAAGCTCGGCCGTACTCATTTCTCATAGATCGAGTCTTTATATGTATAATAGCCTAAAATTGTGCAGATAACATAAAAGTAATTATTAATAACTACTCCCTCTGTCCCGTTATTTGTGGCTCAATTGGTTTCGGTACGGGAATTAAGAGATTAAATGATAAAGTATGAGAGAGAGTGTAGATGATAAAGTATGAGAGAGAAGATGAGTAAGATAATGAGAGAGCATGAGAGAAAGATGATAAAGTAAGAGATAGAATGTAATAAAGTAGGAGAGAAGATGATAGAGTAAGAGTAATTTTTTACTCCCTCTGTCCCGCTATTTCTGTCCTACTTGCCTAATCGGGTTGTCCCGCTATTTCTGTCATCTTTCCTAAAATAGTAAAAATTACTTTTAAACATAAAATGAAGTGGGTCCCCTTACTCACTACTCAATCCCACATTCTTATACTCTCTCTCTTCAAAAATCTATTTCTCACTCGATTATGTTCCGCTCCGAACTCAGAAAATTATGATTTTTATCTTTTTGAAAACTTTAGATTATTTCTTCAAATACAATATAATAAAAAATAAAAAATAAAAATCGATTGCATTTTATTAGCCTTGCTAAAATTTGGATAATTCTCATTTCTTTCCACCAACCACTCCTCGAAAACTGTGTCATTTTCTTTATATAATTAAAACTCATAAAATACACACTAAATTAAAATTTCTTAATCTCCGTGCCGAAGTCAATTGGGACGTTTTTAGCGGGACTGAGGGAGTACTAAATTAGGAAAGTGGGCACAAATAATGGGACATCTATTTTGAAAAAGTGAGCCACAAATAGCTGGACGGATGGAGTAATATTATGTGGAGGAGTCGTTAGTTTAGGGAAAAAAGTTTGAAAAGACAGCCCAAGGCCGGCCGTAGGCATATAGAAGGGTGTGGGCCCACACATCAGGGTATTTTACTAACTGGGCCCCAGTTAACTTTCTTCAGTCAACTATTTTTTCCTTACCCCTTCCACTTTCCACAGCCTTCGTTCTTTTCTTGGTGGTACTCCACATAAGGTGGTAGAATTCCGATCCCGACGAGTAAAATCCGTAACCGCTATTTAATATGTGTAAAATTTTCATGAAAATGTATTTTTATAATTTGTAATGGATTGTGTGTATCCACATTCATACCAATGTGACAATGTCCTTCAAAAGAAAAGTGAGGTTTCAAATTAAATTCCACATGATTGGTGGGGCCCACAATAGCCCTATTTATTATCTTTGTTTATTGGTTTTTCACTCATTGTGTGGGGCCCCCACTCTCCCTTTCCTCATTATCTAAACACCTTTTTATTCTCATTTATTGAGATTTAATTTTCAAGTACATATAAATATAAATAATTTAAGTTCAATTTGGTAGGCCCAATAAACCTCTTAGCTATCAACTATTAGCGATGGTTTGTTGATAGAGACCCAACATTGAATTTAACTCCAAAAAGGGTATTTTCTATTTTCCATTTTAATGGTGGATAAAATAAGTACCATTGAGTCGGTTACTATCGAGTTAGGTAAATTCAATAATAGACGGCTATTGGCATTTCGTTCTTCCTTCTCCTTTGAAGGCTTAATGAAAATTCTGTACTTCTTAATCGTGAATATTTGAACTGGGCCGTGATTCAATAATTCGTGAATACCAATATTTTCCCGGAAAAAAGCGGGTCTTCCTAAATATTCAGTCGGTTACTATCGAATTAGGTAAATTCAATAATAGACTTCTATTGGCATTTCATTCTTCCTTCTCCTTTGAAGGCTTAATGGAAATTCAGTACTTCTTAATCGTGAATATTTGAACTGGATGTTCGTGATTCAATAATTCGTGACTATCAGTATTTTTCCCGAAAAAAGCGGGTCTTCCAAAATATTCATAAGAGTCAAAGGTGAAGCATAATGTATGGTATTCGTTCACGATCAAGTATAAAAAGGGGAGAATGGTGATGATTAATGGAATATTGCGTATGCCAAATAGTTTCCTCATATAATTGGAGGGTGTCTAAAGAAGGATTATAATTAGAAAGGTACAACACAAAGAAGCAAGGCCATTGGCTTTCTTGTTTTTGCAACATAGAGTAGACTTTTTGGTTGCAAATCCACTAATTTTGTTTGACTCTTTAAATCCTACCCTACCAATCCGGACAACCTCGTGGTACATGGATAAATACAAATACAACATAGGATTCTAGTACCTTTAATTGTCAAATCGTACAAATTTATATCATTAAAACAAGAAAATATTATGCCTAACAAGTCACTATGTAGTTAATTTTTGAGTGATCTAATGATCTACCTAAAAAAGAGTTGAAAGGTGGTGTAAAATAATTTCAAAAATTTTAGTAATCGAAACTTAGTTATTGTGTGAAAGAGATCAATCACGACTTCTAACCTATATACGTATATCAATAATCACGACTTCTCTACATAAACAAATGAATTATTGTGTTTGTAATTTGGACTCAGTCGTGCTTTCGTGATTGAGATTTCTGATCACAACTATGTAAGAGTGAAGATTTTAGTTATTTTTACTGTAAATCAATATTATTATGAATGTGACTGACTATGTAATAAAGACACCAAAATTATTTGATCCATAAACAAGTTGAATGAGCAAAGACTATTGAAATTTGAGATGCATATGATTATAAAGTCTAATTTCCATTATTTTTTCATGTGCATTTTCGCAAAAATCTATAATCAATCTAAATTCGTCATGGCCCAAGTCATCCTTAACACTTTCCTATTACTCAATATTATTACAAGCTACATTTTTCGATGAAAATTATGAAAGTACAAGCCATCACAACATGCTTAAAAATAGCATTGGACCATGAAGAATGGAGCAAGACACTATTAAATATAATAATTGCTTTAATTAAGTAAATATTATATTGTACACAGCATTGAAGGCAACAAATAAAAAATACCAAGATAATAGTTTAAATTTTTAAAAATAGGCCTAGAATTCATTTCCCAACAAAAATAAATACAGCAATTGCAAAATTTCACTAAAGTTCAAGCAATCGTCGCCTGATAATGAACAAAACAGTCTGAAAAAAGAGTTGTAACTTCTTTTGTGCTCAAGCCTTTGGAGAAGTAAAATTGGGGGAAATCCAAAATCAAGAGAAGCAATCGACTTTGACTAGGTTGAACTGCTTATCTTGCTCCACGAAGTCGAGATAATAAGTACTCCCTCCGTCCCATTAGTAGTGTCCCATTCTTTTTCGGTACGGTTATTAAGAAAATAGTATTTTATGGTGTGTATTGTTTGACTTTTGAGTGGTTGATTCTTGTCCACATATTTCTTATCTTTTTTAGAAATGTGATATTTCTAATGAGACAACCAAAAAAGGGAAATTAGATATTACTAATGGGACGGAGGAAATACATTGGATGGAGAAACCGTTTCTGAAATGCAAATTCGTGTCGAATCCTGCATGGCTCTTTTCGCCAGACTTCCGCTTAATTTTGGAATGAACACGCTCTTTTGTGTTTCAAATATTCATGCTGCAAATTTCCAGTTTTACCATTGATTTTATTTTTATTTTTTTTGTAGAAAATTTGGTCAAATTTAGACCATATCTATATACTAGAAGGATTCTCTTATCTCATGTGGGTAGTAGTTCTTAGAATAACCACACTCTATATAGTACTACCTCAGTCCCGCTATTTCCGACACACTTCATTTGGACGCGGAAATTAAGAAAGTAGGTGATTAAGAATGAGATATGGGTAGATGATAAAGTAGGAGAGAGAAGATGAGTGAAAGTAGATGATAAAGTAAGAGAGATAAGATGATAAAGTAAGAAAAAACATGAGAGATAAGATGGTAAAATATGAGAGAGATGATAGTTATTTTCAAATTAGGAAGTGTGCCAGAAATAGCAGAATATCCATTTCGGGAAAGTGTGACAGAAATAGCGGGACGGAGGTAGTATGTAATTATTTCTAAAATCACCAACTTCAAATAGAGTAGAAGTAGTTATGAGCCTAATTATTCCCCGTATCATATTTTCATACTTTACTACCACCTCTTTTCCTCTTTTCCCTAAAAAAACATCCTGAGTTAGTCTCCATCTAGTAACCATCTAGTAAGTGAACTATTTAATAGATGCAATTCGTCGAATTTTCTCATGGCTAGGACATTATTAAGACTACAAGTATTAGAGGGGTATTTTGGAAAGTTCATGCTATAAAATGAGTAGAAGGTGGCTTTGAGAATTGTACAGTTAAACCTCGATAAAATAATATTCGATAAAGTAATAATCTCGCTAAGATAATAATTTCGTTCGATCCCGATATGAGTCAATGCATTAAAAATAATGTTCGATAAAGTAATAACCTTGTTAAATTAATATTTTTTCTCGGTCTCAAGGATACTTTATCGAGGTTTAACTGTACATGTAGGTAGACAAATAAAAAATACCAAAATAATAGTTTTTAATTTTAAAAAATAGGTCTAGAATTCATTTCCCAACAAAACATAAATAAATACAGCAAAGTCCAATCGAAGGAGGAGAGAGATTCGCGGAGAACCATGCGTGGGTTTAATAATTAAATCTAATTAACAACTAATTAAATCTTGAACGCATTATCTTACTGCAAAACAATCAACTTTACGTGCATTACAACTCAGCACAATGTGTACTTGATTGGAGATTAATTAATCATATTAACCAGGTTTGCACGTTAATTACTTTAAAATCGAATTTGAGTTCATAATGAAGATTTTCAAATTCCACGTAGTTACTAATTTTAAGAAACTACTCACTCCCTCCTTATGTGTCAAATATAGCTGCACATCCTCTGTCTCATTTTTGGGCGGACCACTCAGTGGTCCACCAATCATGCGGTGCCACGCGTGTATTGGTGGGTCATATCTTTACCAGTAAAATATTATTGTTTACTGGTAAAAATACACGTGACACCGTGTGATTGATGGGCCACTGAGTGGTCCTCATAAAATGGATCAGAAGATCCAGATTGATCAAATATATATGTCGTTTTGTATTCACACATATTAAGAAAAAATTAAATATATGAAAATAAAATAAATATTGATATTAGAATTTGAATAAATTAAAACAAATTATTCAAAAGTCAAATATAATTATGTTTATTATTATAAAAGTAGGATAAAATAATCATTTTATTTATTATCATATTAATTAGATCTATTAAAATTAATAAAATATTTAGTTAGATAAAAAAATATTAATAGACATATAAATTTAAGACAGATAAAAGAGAAAAATAGGAGATAAATTTGGGACGGATGAAGTAGAACTTTTTTAATATAATTACAAAAATTACAATTTCGTTAGATCAAATTCAAATAGTACCAGGAGTCGGCCACAATTCGAAAATGGTGATAGCAGAATGATAAATTCGGTTTGGATGAATTTGAGTTAAATAACACGGTGAATAGTATAGGGAAATTTATTCAAATACATGTACGAGTAATAATTTTTATTCCATCATTCCCATAAAAAGTGTATCGCTTTTATTGGGCTCGGAAATTAAGAAAATGAGATTGTGTGGTAAATATTGTTTGATTTTTTGGCTTGTTAATTTTGGTCCATATATTATTACTTTTTAAGAAATAAAACGCTTTTTATAAGACGACTCGAAAAGAAAAATAAGATACTTTCTATTACAGAAGGTAATATATGATTAATTAATAATACTTATAATTTCGAAACTTTCTTACTGAATTTCCTTAATTGTTTCATATTAATAGATTATTTGAACGCAGGACGGCAGCAATGTATTTGCCGGCTGTCAGTAAAATCCTGGCCGTTGATTAAAAAGGTAAAATTAGATAAATTTCGAAAATAGTAAAAAAAATATAAGTGCAGAAAAATATCAGCTTTTGGGACGTATAAAGGGACAGGTCTATGGAGTCCATACTGAGGCAGTGCCACCCCATTATACCATGTCCCTTTCATGTACTGACACTTTTGCCCCTCATTTACTACAATGGGGAAATTTATTGTCTAACTCTGACCGAGGGTGTTTCCGTCATTATCTCGTCAAATGATCTAACCGCGCTGTCCTAGTGGCATTTTGTCCGCTGCACCCCCAGTTTGATCAATTGTGGGCCCACCTCCTCTCGATCGACTATTACACAAAAACGAAATTTATAATATACGGGATAAATTTTAAGTCGCTATTCGAAGAGTGAATTATTTGTCATAAGATAGATCGGTCGTACTGCAGTTTGAAATGAGTTGTGGGAAGTACAATATTTGAAATTGGGTAGGCTAACATTATTTGGGGAATTACTCAAGCCCGTGCCATTTACGAAAATGCCCCTTTGGGTGTTACCTCGTTTGTCCTATTGTCCATCTATAGAATAATATATAAATTGCTTGTTCCCTATAATTATTAAACATCTCATAAATTAAAATAATTAAATTTTAAAATTGTACGTGAAAATCGGAATTATGTGTGATATTTTTTTTCTTTCTTAATTTATCATTTACTTATTTTTTATATTTTATCATTTAATTTCTTAATTTTCAATGACGAAAATAAGTAAGATAAAAATATCGGGACAAGGTAGTAATAAAAAAAGGATGCAAAACCAAAATTTACCAATTACACCACTTTATTCCCCACGTCACACTTTTTTCTACGCTAGCCCTTCGTTTCTACCAGATAAGGGCCCCCCACCGCAGGATCCAACGGCTAGAACGCACTACGGCACGTGTCGTCTCGCCACTGGTTGGTTACGACCTAGGTTAAATCCATACCTCACCGCCCGGTGAGAATAACTATAAAAGCTCCAAAAAATTAACCTTATCTTCTCTACAATAGGCCTGTCATTCCACCTCAGTCTCTCTCTGTCCTCTCATCTCTCTATCTATCTCTGTCTCAGATCCAGAGCTTGGAGTTTTACCATTTTACCCCTCCTATGGCGTACTCGTTTCCGGAGGAAGTTCTGGAGCACGTCTTCTTGTTCCTGAGCTCCGATAGAGACCGGAACGCTGTTTCGCTGGTGTGCAAGTCGTGGTACGAGATTGAGCGATGGTGCCGCCGCCGTGTTTTTATTGGAAACTGTTACGCCGTTTCGCCGGAGATCGTGATCCGGAGGTTTCCGGAGCTGAGGGCGGTGGAGATGAAGGGGAAGCCTCATTTCGCTGACTTCAACCTCGTGCCGGAGGGTTGGGGCGCGTACTTGTACCCGTGGGTCTCCGCGATGGCGGAGGCGTATCCATTCCTGGAAGAGATCAAGTTGAAGCGGATGGTGGTGACCGACGAGAGTTTGGAGCTGATTTCGAAGTCGTTTAAGAATTTCAAAGTTTTGGTCCTCTCTTCGTGCGAGGGTTTTACCACGGACGGTCTCGCGTCGATTGCGTCTAATTGCAGGTTAATTGCTTGAAAATATAGTTATTAATTCCTGCTCTTGTGAGTTTTCTTTGGTGTGTATCTCAGTGAAAATGGCGGATAGATTTGACATTTGAGCTAGTAGAAATTATTTGCTGTTCAGTTCACTGCTGAATGAGACTATGAGAGTATACAGCTAATGAGTGGCAATGCCATGGTAGTTGCGAATATTCTGTTTCCCCTCTTTCGTTTGTTGATTCAGGATTCGCTTTATTCTTAAGATATTTTGTATGCTCTTTTCCTTCGTAGCACTGGATTTAGATTATTTATTGACGTTTATATCAATTTCTCCCATTTGACTTAGGGTTGAATCAGAGAGATCTGGTTTTCTCTTACATTTTTGGTGGAAATCTGTTGTTGATTGAGTTATCGTCACTTATGTGTAAACTCAGTTGCGTATTAGAATTATAATTTGTAAGTGGATTCACTCTCTTCGAACAGAGTTCTTTCTGAAGGGTCAGCCGGCCATTTTAATTATCGTGTCTAGTTTGCTGTCTTGTAGATGATTCTTTGTTGGTTGTCTTGATTTATGGTTGCCCATGTGTTTATGGAATATTTGCTGAATTGTTGCTTTTTTTTTTCCTTTTCTTTTTAATTATTGATTCGACTCTTTTTGGGCCTTATGTGGTGCTTTGAATAATTATTCCGTTCCCCTGTCTGCTTTATCTTGCTTTTATTTTCTGGAAGGTCCTGCGGGGGAAAGTTTATGGTTTACCAGTTCGATGAGATTTTGAAATGGTGAAAAACACTTGCATTATGATTCAGTGAAGTAAAACTAGATGTATGCATACTTATTAAATACTGCCATACTATTTACTGTTGTACGTGGGACTATAGCTTGTCCTGTTTTCTATAACCAAGATGTTGGCTTTTTATTCTGGATATGCTTGATGGTTTTCTTTTCAATGCTATGTTTTAATTATTGATTGTGATTTTTTTTACTGCAGGCATCTTAGGGAACTAGATTTGAGGGAGAGTGAAGTGGAGGATCTGAGTGGGCATTGGCTTAGCCATTTTCCTGATAGCTCTACTTCACTAGTATCACTTAACATGTCTTGCTTAGGTTCCGAGGTGAGTTTTTCTGCCTTGGAACGACTTGTAACACGCTCTCCTAACCTGAGGACTCTTCGGTTGAACCGTGCTGTACCACTTGAGAAGCTGGCAAACCTGATTCGCCGAGCCCCCCAACTGGTTGAATTAGGCACCGGTGCCTGTTCTGCTGAAATTCGATCCGATACATTTTCGAACCTGGCTGATGCATTTTCACTCTGTAAGCAACTTAAGGGATTGTCTGGCTTTTGGGATGTGGTTCCTTCATACCTTCCGGCCATGTATTCGGTCTGTTCTGGTCTCACTTCTTTGAATTTGAGTTATGCTGCCATTCCAAGTTCTGATCTTGTCAAGCTTATCTGCCAATGCCAGAATTTACAGCGCCTATGGGTATGACTCTAGCAACTTCTTTAGTTTCATGGTTAATGGTCATTGAGTGCTCTAAATCTGCACGATATATTTCAGTAAATTGCAGGAATTTAAGTTGATTATTTTGTCTGCTATCTATATACAGGTTTTGGATTATATTGAAGACAGTGGACTAGAAGCTCTGGCCTCATCTTGCAAGGATCTACAAGAACTTAGGGTGTTTCCTTCGGATCCTTTCGGAGCAGAACCGAATGTGTCTTTAACTGAACAAGGGCTTGTATCTGTCTCTCAAGGTTGCCCCAAGCTCGAATCCGTTCTCTACTTCTGCCGCCAGATGTCAAATGATGCATTGATCACCATTGCAAGGAATCGGCCTAATTTCATCCGATTCAGACTCTGTATCATCGACCCTCGAGCTCCAGACTACATAACCCACGAATCACTTGATACCGGTTTTGGAGCCATTGTGGAGAACTGCAAGGATCTTCGTCGCCTATCCATGACGGGCCTCTTAACCGACCGCGTCTTCAAGTACATCGGGACCCACGCCAAGAAACTGGAGATGCTCTCCATAGCCTTCGCCGGGGAGAGCGATTTGGGTCTCCATCACGTGTTGTCGGGTTGCGACAGTTTACGGAAGCTGGAGATTAGGGACTGTCCATTCGGGGACAAGGCTCTCTTGGCCAATGCTGCAAAGCTGGAGACAATGCGATCCCTTTGGATGTCTTCTTGCTCCGTGAGCTTCGGAGCTTGTAAGCTGCTCTCCAAAAAGATGCCGAGGCTCAACGTTGAAGTCATAGACGAGAGAGGCCCACCGGATTCAAGACCCTCGAGCTGCCCCGTTGAGAGGCTCTATGTATACCGCACCGTTGCTAGGCAAAGGCTTGACATGCCCGACTTTGTTTGGAATCTTGAAGAGGATGCAGCCTTGAGGTTTTCCTAAGCTTAACTGCAGTTGTAGCAGGTACACACTCTCTCTCTCTCTTTCACTAGAGCTGCTCAATATTGTGGTTTTGTTTCAGCAAAGGTTTATTATGTATGTGATTGACTAATTGCAGTGCCATTGAAGTGGAATGAGAGAGGCTTTGAAGCTCAAAAGCCATCAAATTTTTTCACTTTGGCTTGAGCTATACAAATCCAAAATCACTTACAAATAAACAATGCAGATCTCCCTTGTTATATCATTACTTGTATGTCTTGCTACTCTCCTAATTATTCGTTTTTTTGAACTAGAGTTATGTACACTATTCAAGGATCTTTGAGAGCTTTATAGGTAGCTCATATATCTCATTTCAAAGCTTCAACTTCTCATAACATTCGGCTATCTATCAATATGTTTTCTCTATGCTTAATATTCGCTTTCTTGGCTGTTTATGACATGGCATTATGTATAGGGAAAAGGGACTTAAAATTCTAGGGATCCCATGAGCAGATTTTTCTGGGTAGAAGAGTCCCACAACTTGACAATTCCTTGTGAAAAAGTTGTCACAAGTAGAATTGATAACCCCTCGATTTTGTGGAATATATTCTTTAAAGGAATCTACTTTGTCTTTAGGCAGAAGAGAGAGAGAGATGAGAGAGAGGGGGAGTCTCTTATTTTGATGGTGAGGAGATTGTACAAAATCTTGAATAATTGCATTGTACTTTGCCCCTGGTATTAATGCCTGCCTATCAAGGAAAAATTATGCTTAAGGAAGTGTCACATAAACAAAAGCAGTGATTTTGTGCAGTGATTCTGCCATAACGTGATTCTTTTGATCTGTAATTATGTTGTCCTAACAAGTCAAATAGCTCTAGAAGTTGAAAACTATTGTAGCCCTCAATCTAGGGCTTGAGTTGTTAATGTCTGAACCCCACTTTCAACAAAGAAATTGATGGGCCCTATAGACTTTCCATGGTTATGGTTAGAACACCATAGCCCATCTAATCATCAAGAAAACCTAATCTATGTATGCTTTTTCTCTTACCTTTTAGACTACGTTTACCATCCCAAACACTCCAAACATCTAATTATTTTAATATTTAATTCGTTTTTCATTTCTCCATATACTAGTAATTTTTTTTCAATCTAATCATATTCATTTTTTCTTTTATCGCTAACCATCCCAAACATTCAAAGACCAATCACCATATTATATGTTTTTAATTATTTTATATTATTCTATAATTCTTTTATTATTATTTTATAATAATAATTAAAACTAATTAAAATTATAGAAATTAAAGATAAAACTCATATAAATTAATATTAATTGAACACCATCAACAATTGAAAGCAAAATTGTAGAATTAAAATAAAATGAGAGAAAATGGTAAGATTGAAGTGTGTGAAAAAATAGGGAAAATTGGTATCTGTTTATAGAGAATGAAAAATTACGAATTTTAATATATATATTTTTTATTTTTTTGAATAAAGTATATAAAAGATATAATCAATTTTATCAATTGAGAAAAAAACATAACCAACCAATGAGAGAGCACTACTTGGCATAATCTCATTGGCTGACCCAATCCCAACCAAGTGTTTGGGAAATGCCTTGTCTGTAAACAAGGACCAGTATGGGTGATTAAGTGTCCGTGTTTTTTTTAAAATCTTATTCCTTCAAATACTGTTGATGTTCGGCTAACCCTCAATTTTCCCATGCAATAAAAGCAATCTTAGGGTTCTTGAAGAGGTATAATCTTTGTTTGGAGTTGGCTGCATGTTATGGAAAGATTTGGGACTTGTTTGCCTTTTATATTTTTTTCACAATTTACCCCGAAGTCTAATGGGATGGATGGCGTATTAAAATTTGTGTTTTCTTTTATTCTATAAATAGACTCAATATTGAGTAGTTTACACTCATAATACTAAACCATCTTTTCTTTTAAATTTTCAAAAGTAAATCAAATCTCTATTTTTCTTCTTATCTTATGGCAAATTGGCAAAAATAGTCCTCAAACTTCGCGTTTTTGTGAATTTTATCCTCAAACATTTTTTTTGTTTTTTGACCCTCAACTCCTTGTTTTTGCGATTTTAGTCCTACCGTTAGATTTTCCGTCAATTTAACCGTTAATTCAAAAAAAAATTAAAAATGAAAAATTGAAAGGGCAAAATCGGAAATTTTATTTACATGGACCAAAATTGCAAATAAAGAATGATTTGAGACCTATTTAACAAAATAAAACAGTTTAAGGATTGATTTCACAAATTCTAGACAAATAAGCTAATTGCTTCGTATCGACGAGATTTTGCATTAAATTTTCGATTTTCATATAACTTTATTGCTTCGTATCAAATATAAGTTAACGAAGATTTCATACCAATATAAACAACATTTAATTCGAAATGCAAAATATATACTATGAATTAATAATTAAAAAATAAAGTTATTATCACCCAAAATTTTTACTTCAAAATAATCATTTAGTGCATAATATTTACTTCAAAATAACTAGAATACGAGGAGAATTGCGAATCCGCAATTGATGAGCTCGCTGACGAATTGCGGAGGAGGCCGGCGACGAAGAACATGCCCTGGAGCTCGCGGCGGAAGAGGAATTGGGAGACGAATCCGCCTAAGCTGATGAACACGGGGACGAGATAGATCCAGGTGAGGAAATGGCTGAGCTGATCGTCGCGGACTCGCGCGGGTGGTGGTGTTGGGGATTCGTCACGGCAGTTCTATGCAGAGAATGTGAATACGAGACTAACCTTGTTTGCAGTAGTTTTTTGGCTTATTATAGTATTTGCAAATAAAACTAATATTTTCTGTAAATTACGAACTAATACATATTTTCCTCGTGTTCTATTATTAATGACAAATTACGAATTAAATGTTGTTTTTAGCATATTATTCATCGTAAATTACGAACTGATACATATTTTCCTCGTATTCATGTTATTTTGAAGTAAATATTATGCTCTAAATAGTTATTTTGAAGTAAAATTTTTTTGGTGATAATAGCTTTATTTTTTAATGGTTAATTCACATTATATATTTTGCATTTCGAATTAAATATTTTTTATATTGGTAAGAAGTCTTCGTTAGCTTATAGTATTTGATACGAAACAATAAAGTTATATGAAAAATAAAAAATTTAATGCAAAATCTCGTCGATACGAAGCAATTAGCTTATTTGTCTAAAATTTGTGAAATCAGTCCTTAAACTATTTAATTTTGCTAAATAGGTCCCAAATAATTTTTTATTTGCAATTTTGGTCCATATAAATAAAAATTTCGATTTTGCCCTTTTAATTTTTTATTTTTTAAAATTAAAATTGAATTACCATTAAAATTGACGGAAAATCTAACGGTATGACTAAAATTGCAAAAACAAGAAATTGAGGGTCAAAAAAACAAAAAAAAAATGTTAGGACAAATTCGCAAAAAAACGAAGTTTGAGGACTATTTTTGCCAATTTGCCTTATCTTATTGATCCAAATCACCCTGTATATTTGTGGTATGTCAATTCCGGCCAATTTCTCAATTCCGAATATTAACCAAACTCTGAATATTATCCTGATTATCAGTTTTCTCTAAATTTTAATCATATCCCTCCCTCTCAGTTTGTCTCCTCTTCACAAAATATTTCTCGGAGTTTTGCATTGCTTCGACGTCCATGTCTTGTTTGGGAAAAAGAATTGATTGGGAAAATTATAATGATTTATATCATTTTGCACAACATGTAGAAGATGAACGAAATACATATCTAAACTATTATGATCCTTCAGAATTTATTACGGATATATCTACAAGGGTAGGCGAACAAGATTGCAAACCTTTACAATTCTGAACTGGACGCATCACAACTCTGCCCAATCATATGGTTAATAGAGATCAACTTCGCAATGAAAATACTCATTATGCCATTCGGAATGACTTGATCGAATATATATGGTTGAAATTTGGCACTAATTAATCGTATTAGTATTTTACTATTTTAAACATCTATCCGACGCTTAAATTTATTAATTTATGTGTAGTCCAAGATATCAAGAATTTATATTAATTCACATTTCAACTGATATGATTTTTTATTTTTTTCCATTTAAACTACTTTAAATAATATACTACTATCATTTTCCCATCAGGAAGAACTTGCTACTAATCTTGAAAGTAGAAATCAAGCATCTTTGGAGCAATCCTCTGTTCCAAAGAGCAGCTGTTTCATCTTTGTATCATACACAAACCTCTGGTTACTCTGCTGGTATGATCCTATCACAGTTTTCAAATCACTTGGGATTATAGCCAAGCAAAAGTATTCACCTTTTGCTGCAATTTTATCCATCACTATAAACACTGCTTCTGGCTGAAGCACAACATCTCCTCCCCTCAAATGCAGAGCCATTCTTGGGAGATTCTTGAATCCTTGAGGCTTCCTCCTCTCATAGCAGAGGTCAAACCCTCTAGGCCCTTTATACGGCTTCAAGTCGAATCGTCCCGAGAAGTGTTTCCTCAATGCTTTCTCAAGAACTACATAGGCTGGCCTTATCAGTCTTGAAAATGGTGTTCCAGAGTCTATGATGCAGGTGAAATTACTAGTAGAAACATTCAATTTCTTGCTGTTTAGGCTGATCCCATTTAAGGCCAAATGGTATGAGATTTGATCTTTGATTTGGAGTAATGGTGTGGAGATCAGATTAGGCCTTTTCACAACATCTCTCCCAAATTTGAGGTATGTAATTGGCCTTTTCTTTATGAATTTGTTGATAACTGGAAGGCAGTAGGAGAATTTACCTTCTGTTAAGGAGTAAGCTTGGGTCAGAATAGATGATGGACCCCATCCAAGCCCCATTATCCCTGCAATCTGATTAGTCCCATTGCCATAACTTTTCTTGTTAACAACTCCACAACCAAAGACAAGCCCGGATCTCCCGAAACCCGAACCAAACACGAAACTCTCGGACGCTAAAAGGCCGGAAGAAGAGGTGTTGTCTGCATACCTAATGGCGTACGAGCATGAGCCGTTGATGCACTGATTGGGACTGCAGAGGCTGTGCTTGTTGCAAGGGAGAGGGTGGTAAGTGGTGGAGAGAGTGGTGGGGAATAAGGGCTCCTTCTGCGGGAAGCAGCGCCCACCGGGAGCCCGACATCCCTCACACTGCAGCCACAGCAGATCACTCCCACTATCCATGTATAAATAGTATGACAAGTAGGGTGGATTGGGGGGCTTTGATTTCATAGTGCCAATGCTGATCTTGACCATGTAATAGTAAGGAGATTGTATGTGGACTGGTAGTTTAAGCCCTGTAATAACATTTGTGTGCAATAACAGCAAAGAGAGAATACAGAGATAAAGTGGCATTATAGAACAGAGGAAAACAGAGGAAAACAGAGGAAGGGTGTTTCTTCTTGGGATTTTTTTTTCAGTTTTCCAGCAGATATAAATGGAGTTTCTCCAAATTTATGACAATTTTCCATTGGTATATAAAGATTAAGATATCTATTAAATGAAATCTGACTTGAAAAAACAACAGCAAAAAGCTACATAATATCACAAGAAAAACAGGGTAAAGTTACCACTTATGATGCAGGATCAAGTTACAATTCACTAACTCACAAGCTACAAACATAGGAGAGAGAGAGAGAGAGAGAGAGAGATTAGATATACACTCATAGAAGAAAGAAGGGGGGAAGCACAATAATAATGATGTGTTACTACTAACAGCTAAGATTTGTGCTACTACCTAACTGCTGTTAGCATCTCCCAATCGAAAAGAATACGTACTCGTTTCCGAGAAGGCGAGACGCCACCTACACCTGCAACATCCATCATCCAGCAGAGCCTTTTATCTTCTTGTCACAGTTTTTGAGTAGTGAAAGTATTCAAACATCCTAGTGTTCCATCTTGGCGAATCGACCCTTTATCCTCACCCTACTTTCCGCTCGGACTTTCCTCGATTCATACCTAACATGCTTATCATATCTGCATTCCAACAGATTCAAAATCTTGGATACAAGTGTAAGGCCTAATTGAGCATGAGGAATGGATGTGTGTTACCTTCTGGTTTTCTTCTTCTCCTTGTAGCGCGAAATTGCAGAATCTCGTTCTTGGGTGTTGATTTCACGCGTTGCAGAAGCAGGAAGGAGTGGGAAGTTCTTGGAATCTAGAGGAGGATTACATGATTGAATCTCTGGGAAGCCATTAGCATTACCTGCACTCTCACCAACATCCGAATCTTTATCCGGAACCAAATTGTTCATCTCACTGAAATCGTAAAAATTGGACGAAAAGCCTTCGTCCTGATCACCCCCTCCGCCGAAATACCAATCAGCATTACTACCCTACAAATAGAGAACAATCAATCAATCAATCAATCAATCATGTGTTTTGCAAAGAAAAGAGGATTACGGATAAAGAATCTTGCTAACAACCCTAATTTGTTACCTCATAAGAAGGAACTATTACCGGTTCTATCTTATTTTCGCGGACTCGATTATAATCCCTCAGACCTTTTGCAGGTAGTTCTGGTTGAGTTTCAACATGGGATTCAAAGTCTTCAAGCGAGCCGGTGAAGTTGGGATCCTTTTTCGCCATTTCGTGAAGCTGGGAAAAGATTTCCTCTTTGTGTTTACCGCATGAAGCATTCCGGTTCTGATAGAGTAAACAATATTCATCAAGAGCAAGCAGAACAAGTGATAAATAATTAAGTGTAAAGTCCAAACTCTAGAAATGGAAACTGTTTCCCATTTCTTGAACTCAAAAGGATCCAAGCCACACCACTATATATGCAAAAGACTAATTGCACAAAACAATCATAAAAAGGAAACCTCCATCAAGAGCAACAACTCAAAGAATCATTAGCCCTAAACCAACTTCTCCAAACTTCTATCCAAATGAATCAAACAATCACTCCTATAAGAGTGGTAGATCCGGTTCAATCCTTCTCACTCCCCAATTTAGTATGGTTTTTCAATTTTTTTGAAACAACAGACAAAAACCCAAATGAATCAAACATCTAAAAACTAAGATTCTTGATTCACTATATCATGTAATAGAATCAGCAGTAGATTTAATCATACAAACATGACAATGAGTATACAAACAATTAAGTGTATCCCATTATACTAATCATTCAAACAAAATACAGAAAGTAGAAAAAAATCAAGAAACTTAAAATGCAAACCTTAGGCAAAGGGGGCACCCCCATAGCTTGAAACTCAGGCCCAGAATTATCGCAACCATTGGAAACAATCAAATCATCAAGGCTAACAACCGAAGGCGTCTCCCACACCAACAAACCCAACAACCCCTCCTCGTTCCCTCCGCCGAGATCCAGACTTTTCTTCCCCAAATCCTCCAACCCTAGAAAGCCCAAATACTCGCTCACCGACGGGCATCCGGCGAACCCCTCCAGCGGCCGACGGTCGTGAATCGACCCGAGATTCTTGTGCGTCTCCCAATCGCAATTCTGGCAGAGCACAGCCGATTCGGTGCAGCAGAAGATCGAGGAGGGGGAGGAATTGCAGGAATCGCACAGGAGAGAGCGGTTGTGCTTCTTGAAGAGCTGATTCGTCGAGTGCACCTCGCGATCGCAGCCGAAGCAGAGTCTTGCTGAGTCGGCTCGGCAGTAGAGGAGGGCCTTTGATTCGTTGCAGAAGTCGCAGAGACGATCGGTTTGACCGCGATAGCTGTAGCTCTCTTGCTCTGCTTCACCCATGGCGTCGGAAAAATCTCAAATTTTTTTTTCTAATTTTATCTTATTCAATTCTAGGTGAAGAAAGTGAAGAACCAGGAAAGACCGACGTACTGCAAATCGTCGGACGCAATTGTGCAGAATTGAAACTGTGGAATTTTGTGAGTGAAGAAGATTTCAGAACAGCAGGTGAAACGAAGAAGGCAACCTTATCGCTTGCTTTTTCACGTGTGTTCATATCTACGTTTGAATTGTGTAAGATAATTCTAATTTCTTTTTAATTTTTGTTTGGTAAATTATTTATTTTATATAAAAAGTTGTTGGTTTGGTAGATTAATTCCATAATTAGAAAGAAAATTAAATTAAAAAAATGTGAGAATCTCTGTCACTTTTTGATCAAGATTACTATATTAGAGTTACACATAATTCGCGTAATAAAATATATAAAGAGTCAACGATAGTGAATATAATCATATTATACTGTCACTTTTTATCTTTCCATTGAATATACAGCGCATCCAGTTATTTTCTACTCCCTCACTTCCAAGAATGTACTCCCTCCGTTTCACTAATCAAGTCGAATGATTTTTGGGCACGAAAATTTAAAAAATGGATGTAAAAGAAAATATGTGGTATAAAAATATAAAATGGTGGAGTCTATTTGTTTAGAGTGGTTGTGGTCAACTCATTTATTTTTATTTATGGAATATGAATTGTTTAATGAGACACCCCGAAATAAGAAAATGTGACTTAATTAGTGAAATGAATGGAGTATTATTTATCCGATATTTCATTGGAAGCCGTCTTATTTAAAAAAAGGGAAAAATTTATAAACAAAAATAATACACCAGAAAATACTCTTTTTTTTAATTTTCATGTTAAAAAAAAAAAAAAAAAAAAGCAAAACGTTTGTTTTCAAAGGGACGAATGGAATGTTTGACAACCCTTTTTCCTATAATAAAAAATGTTTGGCTTGTATCGGAAAAGTATGATACTACATCCGAAGGGAAGTAAACGAATCAAATATTTTTGATCCGATTCGGTATTCGTATTCGATTTTTGATATTCGTATTCGAGATTTTGAGATTCGAATTCGATTATAAATATTCAATTTGATTCGTTTACTAATCAAATACAAATACAAAATTATAATATTCGATTCGATATTCGTAAATATTCGATTAATAATTATTTTTATATATAATAATACTTTTGTAAACTTTCCCTTTTCCTTTTCCTTTTCCTTTTCCCCAACTCCCCACCCACGTCTTCCCTCCCCCACTCATTTGTAAACTCTCATTTGTTCCTTTCCCTTTTCCTTTTCCCCAACTCAATTTCATTTGTTCCTTTCCCTTTTCCCCAACTCCCCACCCACATCTTCCCTCCCCCACGCCCAGGCTCCCCACGCCGCCGCCGTCCCACACCGCTATCGACCCACGCCGCGGCTCCCCCACGCCGTCGCTCCCTCACCTTCGTTCTCTTCTCCCACGCCGCGGCTCCCCCATGCAGCCTCTTCCTCACGCCTCTGTCGCCGCCGCGTCCTCATGAATCATCTGCTGCGGCTCCCCCCACACATCTCTACAAGAAGGGATTACACAAGATCATGAAGTAAATGTTATTTATTTTGTATGTCAATTTCTGCACTTCTTTCAATTTGTACGAGAAGGCTCTGTTCTTGAGGAATTGGATGTGAAATTGGATGTTGTGAAATTGGAGGTGTGAATTTAACAGTTTGGAGATGCTTTGGCGAGAAGGAGCTCTGTCTAAGAAAATTCGAATCGAATAGTTTCAAATTGAATAGTACCAAATATGAATCGAATAGCCGAATCGAATAGTCGAACAATAGAATAGTTACTATTTAACAAACAAACAAATCGAATATTCGAATCGAATCGAATAATTCGAATAGCATTATCGAATCGAATACGAATAAGGTTTAATATTCGAATATAAATCAAATACGAATACGAATATTCGAATATCGAACCGAATACGAATCGAATACAGAGATATTCACTTTGATTCGGTTCGTTTACAACCCTATACATCCGTCGTCCCGCTATTGTTGTCCTACTTTCTTAATCGAATTATCCCACTATTATTGTATTCTTTCCTAAAATAGCAAAAATTACTTTTAAACAAAAAATAAAGTGGATCCCTCGTGTTTAATACTCATCCCCACATTATCATATTCTCTATCTCCAAAAAATTATTTCTCACATGATTTTCGTTCCACTCCGTACTCGAGAATTTATGATTTTTAACTTTTTGAAAACTTAACATTATTTTCTTAAAATACAATATGAAAAAACAAAATAGAAAAATAAATCGATTGCCTCAACTATTCCCTGCAAAAATTAGGATAAATTCTAATTTCTTCCACCAACCACTCTTCGAAAATTGTGCTAATTTCTTAATATAATTAAAATTCATAAAATACACACTTAAATAAAATTTCTTAATCTTAGTGCCGAAACCAAAGAGGACTGTAATAGCGGAACTGAAGGAGTATAAGTCATGGAGTTTTTCTCAAAATAAAAAGGGCAAATGTGGTAATATGATTCCATGACGTAATCAGATGCGTCACACAATCGTGGAATTTTGATAATCTAGTTTTCTTCTTCTCCAAGTTTGAACTTATTGAATAGTACGTTTATTTGTCAACAATATTTTGTACAAAATTAAATACAATTAATTTTGAATAAATGTCAGTATTATATTTTGGCCGTTAATATATAGATGCACAGAAAATAAATTAGGTGTGCATAGATCTGTTTGGTAAAATATTCTCTCTTCCATAGACTTAGTTAAATATTCCTTTTCGAGCTGTTTAATTGAAACAATCTAATTTTTTTTTTTGAAAAATTATTACAAACACTTTTTTGAGGGAGCCACGACTTTATTCAACTCTATACACATCAACAATTCTCCTTAAAAAGCGAGACGAAAAGAAAATGGACTATATCTATGGGACGGAGGGAGTAACTAAGATTGGGGAACTGTAATTATTGTATGTGGAAATGTATGTTTATAACCATCCCCCTTAAAAAAACACAATACTAATCATCCACTATAATTATAGTTACAAAATACTCAAGTTTACCAATTTATCCTCACTTTTTCACTTGTTTTATACTCCATCCGTCCCATTATTTATGTCCCATTGGGATTGTGTACGGTAATTAAGATAGTGGAGGTAAATGTGTAAAGTTATGGTGTAAAAGTATAAAGGGATGGGGTTCACTTGCTTAGATTGATTGTGGTTCACTCATTTATTTCCTTATTTAGTATGAGACATAAATAATGAGACAATAAAAAAAGACAAGTGGGACATTAATAATGGGACGGAGGGAGTATGAGATTTGACTAACATGTTATATCCCAATGATTGTGACAACGAGTGCCGAGGGGAGCCGACGGGTGCCGATGAGTGCCGATGGTGAGCCGATTTTTGTCAGATGTGCATTGTCTTGAGTGTCGATGGAGTTTCTATGGGTGCTGCGGTGAGCCTAAAATTTCTATTAGCACCATAGACACCCATAAGCTAACCACATGCATTGGAACGAAATTTTGATTATCAATCCAAATGACGAAAATTTGAGGGTAATTTAATAATGTTGGGTATTTTGTAAACATAACTTTAACAAATAGGTAGTATTGTGTTATTTTTAGTGGAAATGGGTATTTCAACAAAACTCTCGTATTGTATTGTATTGTATTGGTCATGTTAAATGAATATAATATTTTAATTTTTCTACTGGCCACTTCCACGAAATGAAATACCGGAATACTCCCTGTTACTAAAAAAATAATTTAAAATCGACATTTCCACTCCACTAGTCTGAAGTCTGAACAATAACTTCAAGCCCTTTTCCCATCAAAGATATTTATGTTTGTGATCAGATGATTAAAAGATCTTTTTCTTGAGATACTAATTTATTGATAATTCCAAACCAAGGCACATAATTAAACGGACAACATTTAGTGTAATTGATATTATCACTTATGCTTAAATGATTGATCTAATATTCAATCCTCATTAGGGTCGATTTAATAATAATAATAGTTAAGAAAAAAAACATGGTCATAAAACCCAGAAAAAGTAATGGCTGGAATAATGCTTGTGGCATAAATATGATAACATCCAAATAGAGAAAACATGATCGTAGAAAGCCTTTGAAGAAGTAATAAATCTATGAATGAAGTAAATGATATGCTTGACATTACTGGTTTTGCAGAGCTAGCTTTGCTGATTCTCCCGGCTTGTTATGATACGCGTGTTGTAGGAGTTGCAGTGTTGGCACTTGTGGCCGAAGATGTGAAAAAATGCCTTGCTGGTATCGTTGCAGTCGTTGCAGAGAATCTCGACCTGTGATGTTGAGTTTGGGTTTTGGTGTCGAATTGTATCAAGAATATAATGCAAGTACGAAAAGGAAAGAACGAACGCACTTCCCAAACGAAGGAAATAGATAACGAACTTACTTCATAGCGGTATTCCTCAGGCATGGCAGTTGCTGCAATCTGCAAGACAGTTGAATTCCAACATCAACATCATAACCCCGGAGTTTATATAGATTAGCAATTAAAAGGAGAGATATATGTGGTTAAATCGTTAAACCCGTTTCGTGATAGGTTTACTAGAAACAGATAGGAGAAGTTAAATAAAAATCTTCAAGATTGTAAACATAGATTAGCACATGTGCAAACCAGAATGGAATAATTGTATGATAGGTTTCAGAAATTTTAGGTAAATATGCTTCACATATGATTTTCTTCGGATTTAGGATTCATGGGGCTGCTCTTGCTATATGGTATTCTAGGGCCAATGCTTAGGCGCTAAGGGATGATCAACTCCCTATATGTTCTTCATTATTTTCTGGTTATATAAGATTTCATTGACAATTTTGAAGGACAGATTTTGAATCCAAACGGAATTTCTGTAAAATGCATCAAAAAGCCGTCTCAGATTCGAATAGACAACTTGCGCCTTACAAAGGCATTACTCTACCATCGAGTTAAAATCTCCATATGCACATAGAACATCATATATGTTAAGTGTATACACTAATGAAGTATGGAGTACTCCCTCCGTCCCATTTAAATTAACACGTTCTCCTTATAGGGACGTCCCAATAGAAGTGACATGTTCCTTAAAATGGTAAAGATTGTGTGGACCGCAATTAACTATTGAAAAGTCAAACGATCACATAACACTACTTTCTTAAATCTCGTGCCGAAATGAAACGCGTCAATTTAAATGGGACGGAGGGAGTAATGTGACTATGATAAGTTAATTATAAGATTCACTTATTACAGTAAAAAGTTTATTTACAAAGAGCAATGACCATATAGATATGACACCGTCTACCTTGCCGGGCAGAAACATGTTCTTTGGATTTATATAGTGACCTTAATGTACATCATGCAGAAACTATAATTTCATTAAAGCAAGTCCAAAGGTAACAAATACAGCACAAAGCCGTGAAAATTATGCAAGTGGAAGAACCAGCAAGAATCTTTGGAGAAGGATAAAAAATTTAGCAGCAAACTAAAACTACAAAAGCAAGAGCATTTGCATGCACCTTTATAGCAAGAAAAGTAAGTTAAGAGTACCTCCTGATCTAATCTTTCCCAAGTATCAGACATATTCAACACTGATTTGGAGCAAATTGGACAACGGAATCTGCAATTTTTGAAGATAAAATTGAAAAATTATTATCGAGATCCAAGACAAGATTAACAAAACCAACTGTTTAGCAATAAAAGAAGAGAAATAGATGTCAAACTTACTGGTTTTGGTTAAACATCTCTTCATAACACTCAACATGTATTGTGTGCCCACATTTCATAATTGTTGTTTGTTTTGTTGAGTCGAAAAGAAACTGCACGGAGGAGATAATATTATTTATCAATGGATATACAACCACAATGATATCAGTAGTAGTGAATCAAACCTCGAAACAAATAGGACAGTGGCTCTTCATTGAGTTCTCTACACACTTGTGATTATTACGTAGACCAATAGAATAGCAAGACCCTATACTCAGAAGGAAGGAAGTTAAGATTGGATCCAAGCCATAGAAATAACTTACATTAAAGAAAAAGTTTGCAATCGGGAGGATAACACACATACTACAGTTTTCATATCTGATTATAGAACATTTAAAGCCATGAAATTGAACTTGGTGATATATCAAAAGAATTTAGGCACAAGATTATGCATCACAAGAACCAAGCAAGCACGAAAGATCTAGGAACTACTTACCACACTTGGGGCAATGGAAGAAGTTGTCACGACCGCCAACTCTAGGGAAAAGATTGCATCAGGAAAAGAATTGCACCATAACCTTACTAATTGACCAGTTAAAATAACATAGTATTACCTACAAATGCCGCATTCACTACAATGAAACTGCTCTTTAGTGATCTGTTGTGTGAACAAGCTACCAATGTCACTAAATAAACAACAGAAGATATACTATCTGCGGGCATAGTTAAAAAAATTATATATTTTACTCTTTTGTTAAGAGAAAGTTAATTTTGTGTAAAGAAAGTTTTATAGTGTCACCAAAGGAAACAAGAACAAATTAAAGCTTTACATCATCATCGTAGAATTTGCATATGTTGCAGAAGTATTCTCCAAATTTGACGCCACAATTCGAACAGAGATTGGAAACCTACACAAGAAGAAAGAACACAAATCACATCCATATGATTCAGAAGGATGCTTGGAAAGACAACATCACAAACATAGACGAACAAACCTTTTGTTCAGTATTGCAAATAGCACAAACAACCTAAGATCATACAAAAACCAGTTAATCAATCATGATTGGTAGAAGATGTAAACACTAACAAGTAACAAGAATCCATTGAACTGTAACGGGAAGTGAACTCTACTTGTTTAACATCAGGACGAACGAGCTCGTGCCTATCTTTCGGATTGCTCAATATACTCTACAAAAGTTCCATATATATCAACAACATAGAAACACAAGATATATGTATATACAACTCAAATCAATGAACCAAAAAAAGCTAACCGTTGCTTCGTTGTGACAGTGACGGCAAGTAAAAATCTGATCGCAACAAGGCGCCCTCAGTTTGCATCTTCTCCTGTAATGCTCGCACCTAAAAATACCACGATTGAGAAAACAAAAAAGAGTAGGTAAAAAAACGGAAAATGCAGCAAAATTGGAAAAAAAGGAAACACACCCATGCTGCAATGCCCCGAAATCTTCTCTCGAAACATTACTCTCATCGCAATTTTGCGTTTTTTCAGAGGCGGAATTGGATCCTAGGGTTTCCATCGACACAGATCGCAGAAGAAGTTTCTGCCACCACTGACGAATTCGATCCGGAAAACACAAGGCGGCTGCGGCAACGATGCGCCACCCGTATGGACAAGGCTTCAAATATTTCAGCCACCACTCATAAACTAACATTCGACGTCCCACGGCGGCGGCCCCAATTTAGCGGAGGCGGAATCTCGCCGGTGTTGTAAAACTAAAAACGTTTTTTTGTTGTTCGAAATTTGATTATATTAATTACACCTACTTAACTTGTATGAGAGAGAACGATAGCAATATATTATTACTTTTAATTATATTATATTAGTTGAATTTTTTAGTAATATATTATATTATTTGAGTGATTGTTAATTGTGTGAAGAAATGTTCAAGCCTCGTGGATCAGATCAAAATATTTTATAATTTTTTTTTTGAAATATTAGTGTAGATTTAATTCGTGTCTTAAAACAATTTAATTATGAAGGATGTGTTAATCAAGACCTTATCCTATTAATGATTCGTGTTATTTAAACTCAAAAATCAATCATGAAAAACTCGAAATTGACTTGGACAAGTTTTGCGGTGTTGGTACTAGGGGTGGGCAAACAATTCGGATTTCCGCGCCCGTACCCGTTCCATTCGGGTATTTCCCGTTCCGGTCGGGAAAAATGGGTACGGATACCCATTACGCGGGTACCCGCAAAAAATCAAGCGGGTCGGAAACGGGAACGGGTTTTATTCTTATGTATCCGTTCCCGAACGGGTATCCGCATTAATATACAAATTTTTTTTACATGAGGTCCTCTTACATAGAGGTGGGCACGGGACGGCGCGGGTACCCGTTTGCATGTTTTGTGCTAGCACTAGTGTGTGACTAAACAATTTTCCACGGTAATTTTAATTATAAGAATCTATGGTTTCATAGTTGATAATCATATGGTCGGTTTTATAATTATAATTTATGGTGAGACACCATTGGAACATGGTCTATAAAACAGATTATCTACTCCTATAGTCATATTTAGTGGTTTAAATATATTGGTATTTTTTAATTTTAATTTATGTTTTTAAAATTTTATTTATTGGTATTTTTTAATTTTTATTTATGAATTTAAATATATTATAAATAAGTGGTAATATTTGCGGGTAAACCCGTACCCGTACCGTATCCGCGCGGGTACCCGCATGCGGGTACCCGCTTTATGCGGGAACGGGAATGAGTATTAAAATTAATTACCCGCAGGCGCGGGTATCCGCAAACGGGTACCCGCGCGGGTACCCGTCCCGCGCCCAGGCCTAGTTGGTCCGATTCGATTGGTGTAAATTTAGATTGAAGGGAATTTGATGTCTCTTCTTATCTAAAATAAAGTGGTTGAATCCGTGGATTCTTATACTCCCTCCATCCCATAAAAATGTGTCTTTGTTTTCATTTTTTAGTTATTCCGCAAAAAAGTGTCATATTTCTAAAAAAAGTAAAGAATGTGTGGTTTAAAATTAACCGTTCAAAAGTCAAATAATATACACTACAAAATACAAGTTTTTTAATCTCCATGCTCCATAAAAATGAGATATTTTTTTATTGGAAGAAGGAGTACTACACAAAGTGGAGCATTTTTGTTCTTTGTTTACAACTTTATGCAAATGGAGACATGGACAAGGAATTTGATAAAGTGAAGAAAAAGCATCCTTGTGTCCCTTTCTTTTCTAGCAAAATCATTTATGTTTGGAATTGATTATGGAGTTGATTTACATCTCCAAGCATTTCCTTGTAGGGGAGTTTATCTCTATTTTTATGGAGGAATAATATTTCTGTCTTCAATGTTTTCTCATATTTTTCTCCTAAAAAGAAATATTTCATAACATTTTCATTTTTTAATTTTACAAAACAATTTTAAATGATTTTTTTTATAGTTAAACTAGACATAATAATATAATTATTAACATTAATTGCAAAAAAAGATAATTCAAATTGCTTAAATAAAAATGATAGGTTACATAATATTTAATTTTCCGAAAATTGCTTTTCAGAAATAAATAAATAAATAAAGAAATTTAAGAAAAAAAATGATATGGGAGCCTACGTGTAGGACATAATTTTTTATTCCTTCAATTTTTGGCAAGGGAAAATAGGGGATTTTCCCTTCTTCAAAGGAGGGTTGGAGATGGCTTAATAAGAAATACTATCTCTCTGACACGTGCGCGCACACACAAAATCTTGAAATCTTTGTACTTTAGTCACACACATATATACACTATATCTATTTGGCAAATATATATATGTTGCATATATAGCGGTTAAAGTATTTAGTATGCAGTATTGGAAGGTTATGAGTTCAAAACCCACAAAGAAATATTATGTGTGAGCACGTCATCTATTTAGCTTAATTAGGATGGTTAGCCCTCCTGTATTCACAGACTAAAAGACATGAACGAAATTTACCCAATATGCACTTTGATAACTACAGCGGCTTACCCTTATCATCCAAAAAATATATGCATGCCTTGATAAAAAAAATGTGAATAAAATTAGAACATTCATGATAAGAGGACCCCAAACTCTTGATATCTTGTTGTTCATGTTCTCACCTTTAGAATTATCTTCATAGGATATTCATTATATAAATATATGAATTATAAACAAACTGATTAAAAGTTGAAATAAATTTATCTATGCAAGTACTTATAAAAGAGTTAAAACTTAACAAGGTAATAATAACATAATAAGAATACTAATATTAATCAAACTTAACTTAATCCATTCCATTTAATTAATATGCAAAAGCAAAGAGAACAACAATTCCCTCACTAAATTTAATAGATGATAGCTAAATCGATCCAAAGCTATTTATATAGCTAGCCCTAATTAATCCAAATTACACACACAATCCCACCCTCCCGCTTCTCTCTCTCTCTCTCTCTCCTCCCCCCCATCTCTTATTCTTCCACTACACCATACAATATTACATACACACTTATCTTCGAGAAACTTCTAGAAACCCCCCTCCCTCAATCGTGGGACGACAAGTTGGCCTGCTGGTACGGCCTGAGCAGCTGCAGGAGCGAGCCGCTGAGGTGGAGAGACATCACCTCGTTGGTGGACCCCACCAGCTTCCCTCCAATGTACACCGCCGGCACCGGTCCATTGCACCCGGACCGGAGCAGCGCCTTCTCGATCTCCTTCCCCTCCGGATCGTGGTCGATCTCGTACACCTCCGGCTTCACCCCCAGATCGCGGAAGAGGATCGTCACCGCGTAGCAGAGGCAGCACGTGCTCTTACTGAAGATCAGAACCCCATTCTCCGACGCCAGCTTCGCGATCTTATCCATTTTCCGTGCCGATCGAAATTAGGGTTTTTTTTTTCTTTTTAGGGTTTGGCAAGGAATTAAGCTTGCCTCAAGTGAAGGTGTTTTTCTGCCCTATTTATAAAAGGAGAGGGTGTTTCATTTTCTTCTATAGTATATCGAGTTGAAATACGGGATGAAATAATGTTCCCGATTCTAAATTGGAGATGCCAAATTGGGGGAATATGAATGGATCAGTTGTTCAATTTTTCCGACGATAAAAATTATACAATATTATGGATTTAATAACCCTAGGGAATACAATTAAACATCTTTAAAGTAATAACCTAGAGACTTGCAAGAATATTCGTTTAACGAAGTTATTACTTTATCGAATATTAATTTAGTCTATCGATCCAAATTGAGACCGAAGAAAACTATTATCTTTGCTAGATTATTACTCTATCGAACATTACTTAACTGTTATTCTAAGTAGTCTGGGATAAAATTGGGACACGTGTCACCATTCTATTACTGATATAAGTAACTTAGATGCCGGAAAATTGAACAACAGATCTAATTATACCCCGAATTAGTACCTAACTACCTATTGATCATAAAGTAATTTTTTACAAGAAATTAAAATATATACATTCACATTGTTCACACATATGAAATACGAGATGAAATAATATTCGGGATTCTGGCTCGTAGATGCCAAATAATTAGTAGCTATTGCCCATAAAGTGACTTTTTTTTTTCAAGAAAATATAAATATATAACTTGAACATCACAGTTAGATCTTTATGTTTTGAATAAATTCTGTGGGGAACAAACATTTCTTGACTGTCCGAGATATGATCTGCAGATTATTAGGGTTTGGTGGTGATACACGTAGAAGCCTTAGCGACCGTCGAAGGGTGTAGGGATATTACAACATGGAAATCATGTAAGGAGATCTCGTAGCTCTGTAGGCCTGTCGATTATCATGCAGATTCTTGCAATCATCTTTTTGTGTCTACATATATTCTTGTTTTGAAAGAAAGATCGCGAATATATGTCGAGTCTTTCGGTGGTGAATCTTGGAGTTGCGACCACCAACTTGTGTTAGTGTTAACTACTCTTAATTAATTTGTATATATATATATATATATATATATATATATATATATATATATATATATATATATATATAGCAATTTGTGGGAGATTTGAGAAGTGATAAAATTATATAAGTGGGATGAGAAGTATTTTGTGTTATATATATGGATTAGTCAAATCAAAGCTAGTGAGATTCTTTATTTGGTATCAAGAATCTGATGAAGTTTCAGACATCATTGTAATTGTCATGAAAGATAGAATCTAATGAAGTTTCAAACATGTCAAGCTGGGGAAGGTTGCAACTGCATTGTTTCAACTCTCTCTCTCTCTCTAATTAATTCTATAAACCATGCATGTTAAAGATAGAATCTTTTCATGAGCACAAAGTTCCTGAATGCTTGGATGAAAAAGGAATTTTTTTTGTGGGGACATAAATTGACATCCATTACGGCTTTCTGGGCTTGCACATGGCAACCTAGGGTATGATAATATATATATAAAACTACATTTTTATTTCGGCAAATACAAAAAAAAAATAATAATAAATAAATAAATTGATGACCATATGTTTAGTTTGAGTATCGAAATTTGGACATGCAAGTTGGCCTTCCTGTTGTCGGATTGAATGGAGATGACAACATAAGTATCAACCGAAAAGATTGATTATGATTAGGGTTGATATGTACGAATATATCTTGTCTAATTTGATGTTGAAATTGGGGAATTTTAACTTCGTCTCTGCAGTGTAAGAGGAGACAAGTGTGAGATCATAGGCTTCATAGCTAGTAAAGCTTTCATCGGAATATATATATATATATATATATATATATATATATATATATATATATGAATATGAGGAGGTTCAAATATAAACAACATGTTATCGTGTGAACGTGTGAACATTGCACTTTAAAGACAAATGTACTGCACTTTAAAGACAAAGATACTGCATTTTAAAGTGCAGTACATTTATCTTTAAGTGCAGTACGTAAAGTGCAGTATTAAAGTGCAATATATTTACCTTGAAAGTGCAATATATTTGTCTTTAAAGTTCAGTGTTCACACGTTCACACGGTAAGGGTTGTTCACACCGGAACCGCTCCCTATATATGTGGAGGTTCAAATGTGATATGTTAATTTTTCGAAAATGGGATCATCGGATAGAGGTAACTTTGTTCTTCATTTTGGGTTATTGGTTTTGTACGATTTGCTTAATGTACTTTTTTTATGATAATTCATTATGATATTACCCTATACGTGTGTGCCGGAATTTTAATCTTTGCAATAAATTCATTAGTTTGGAGGACAAATTGCACGTTCTTATAGTTGTGTACACGACGTGCACAAATTGTATATTATATACTCCTGATAAGGGTGTGGATCCTTCTGCATAAAGTTTATTAAGATTATACATAAAAATATTTCAGATCATATTTAATTTGGATAATCCAATTAGTAAATTAAAGATGCATACTAATTCTTTGTTTCTCCGCAAAATGCAGCTCGCACATGATCCACTTAATATTAAATTTACTTACTTTAGATGATTGATAGATGGACACACGCCCAAAAAGAGAAAATTTGTGTGGACAAGTTGACTACAAGCAACTTAGAATAATTTTATTCGAAAATCAAGTCATGTGAGCTGTGGAATAAATCATCTTCCCAAAAAATAATAATATTTTTCTGAATAAATCAACATGTTCTTATATATGTCAAAAAAAATAATTTATTATTATTATTAAAACATTATTCTCATCGTAAGAATTAAGAAGTCGACACTACACACGTACATTACTCACACTTTGTATATATATTTGGAGTTGTAGCAAAAAAAAAAAAAAAAAAGAGACTAACTTTCTGTTGTAAAAATGCAAATCCTCATGAGAGTGAGAGTTGAAAAAACAATTTTTGGTTCAAAATTATTAGCCTTTATTCCATTTACAGTTAAACCTCGATAAAATAATATTTAATTAAGTAATAATCTCGCTAAGATAATAATTTCTTCCTGTCCCGATATGGGTCAATGCACTAAAATAATATTCAATAAAATAATAACCTCGTTAAATGAATATTTTTACTCGATCCCAAGATTATTATTTTATCGAGGTTTAACTGTACTTTTTCGGATTTTATTTAGTTGTAAGAATTATTTTTTTGTTTTTGGTTAGTGTCGCATTGGGTCATTAATTTTTGCAAGATGAGGCACAATTTTGTAGCTAACAAACCAATTATAGGCCCATAGTCTTTCTAACTAGACCCATTTGATTGTCAAACAATTTCTCCATTAATTACTACTCCTCCTCTAATTATCTAATTTCTTTTTAACACGTAGATTAATAAAGTTATTGATTGTATATAAATATAAAATAAGGGAGCTACTAATTATATTCGCAACTCAAGTCATGTAAGCTGAGGAATATCTAAAAATTTTCTAAATCAACCAACGTGATCTTATACAAGTAATAAATAGTAATATTATATTATAACTAAAACATTATTATCATAATAAGAATTAAGAAATCAAAAAAAAAAAGATAGGCTGCTCTATCCCACCCTAGCTTCCCGGTCCGTCGAGTAATTCTTCCTTGGATACTCAAACTTCTAATACTATTTCCGTCCAATTAGTTGTGTTTTATATTCTCGAAAGGAGTGTCCCGTTAGTAACGTTTTGTCTTTAAAAAGGGCAAAAAATTTATGACAACAAATTAAATATACAAAAGTCAAATAACATACGCCACACAATATCATTTTCTTAATCTCCGTATCCAAAAGAAACCCAACACTGTGGTAGAGGGAATAAATATTTAGAGCTTTAGCAAAAAAGAAAATTTAACTTTATTTTATAATCATGCTGAGAGTTAAAAGAAGGAACCAACAATTTTTGGTTCTAAATTATTACTCCCTCCATACGCAATTTGTAACTCACTTTCCCGATTAAGACGTCCCAAAAAGTAATTCACTCTATAAAAGGCAAAGAATGTACAGACTAAATTTAACTACAAAAAGTAACCAAAAATTTCGAACAATCTACATCGCATACACCACTTTTATAATCCCGTGCCAAAAAGAAATGAAATGTAAATAACGGACCGGAGGGAGTAATATTTATTCCATTTACTTTTCAGAATTTTATTTTGCTATTGGATTATTTTTTTAGTTTCGAATTGGGCCATATTTTTGGAAGATGAAGACCCACTTCGTAGCTAACAACCAAGATAACTAGGCCCATCTGATTAAATCAGAAGATTTTCTTCATAATTGAAGATGAATAATTACATTGAGGGTTAATAAAACATGTCAATTGGACTGTTTAAAAATTTATATTACTCTTGGTCAAGTGACACCAGACCGCCCGGCCCGGCCCATTTTGTCTCGCCCTAAATGGAATGGCTCTCTTAGTTGCGCTGCGCCCCCACCCGAGTCCCCACGTCCGCTTTTCTCCGCCCGAAACCCAAGAAGTTGGCAAAGCCAACACAACGGCGTCCCCTTAATTCTACTATGCTGAACCCGGCCCGGGCCGGCTTTTTGGGAAGCCCGTCCCCACCGCGCTCATGGCCCGGCTGGCCTGCCAGCGGTAGTGGGAATTATCCCGTTCCCTGGTCAAAGGAAAATAGCTTAAAAAGTTTGGTACAAATATTTTCTTTAATTCTTCCAGCTCCTCATATAATAGGCCTAGATTAAATTAATCATTCTAGTTCAGTCCCTAATTAATTATCCCTCCACTATCCAATTCTCCAAATTGAGATTCTCCCACATTGCATCATCATATTGTTTTATATTACTATTATTATTATTAAATAATTTTAGCAGAGATTGAACACTAGATTAATTACTTACGTAAGTGTGAGAATACCAACTAAGCTAGTTAGATGTCTGTATAATCGTTTTAAGGAAGAGAGTCATTGAATATCAATACAAAAAAAAATGATTTCCTTTCGTATGTTCGATAATTACGATGTTTAAGCACTTAGAAGAGGGAGGGAAACAATGAGAATCAAGAAAATTATTTAATTATCCCTTGTTTGCAATGAGAAACAATGATAATCTATAATTTAATAATCTCTTGTTTGCAATGAGAAACAATGAGAATCAAGAAAATAATTTAATTTTCTCTTGTTTGCAATGAGGAACAAATCAACAATGGGAATCAAGAAAATAATTTAATTTAATATAATAAAGGAAACAATGAGGATTAAGACTCTTGAAAATTAATGACCAATATGATATTTGGGATATATTCTTGGCATAAAGAAAAAAATACTATTAATTGATTGTGCGCAAATGGGCTTTGCATAAAGGCAAAATAAAAACACTTCTAGAAATGGGGTATTGATTTAAAATGTTAAAAGAATATATATACACGATACGAATTCGGTAAGAAGACAAAATTATATAGACAGATAGGAATATGCATAGTTTTTATACGTTTTATGCATTTTTTTAATGTATAAATCTTTAAAATTTTATATTTTTGTCCTTGTGCATAAACCATATTATGAATATGCATAACATATTTCAAAGCACGTGCAATCAACACCATCCAATGAAAAAAAAATAAAGGGTGCAAAATGCTTCTTAATTATTTCCTATTTTAAGAAGTCTTCTTATACGATACGTTCTTTTTGTGTGTGTGGCTAAGGCCAATTAAAGAACCATTTTGTTGATAATATTCTCCATGCTGAAAGAACAAACTTCGGCTTACAAACTTTTATAATGTCAACCTCTGGATAATGCAGTATCAAGAGATAATTGAGTTCTACTTTGTGATTCTGCATAAATTCTAATGTTATCTAAGAGTTCTTGAGATTTCAAGATTTTGGACACTTTATTCTTCAATTTCTCTTGTTTGATGGGTGACATGCATCTTAGTAAAATAAATTTTCAGAAAAAAAAAAGAAATCATCAAGACAGCATGCAGTTTTTCTTAAATAATTAGATCTTGATTAATTAGGCTAATTAAGATTATTGATTAATTATACAAAGAGCGCCTTCTTCTTTTACACAACCGACCAAACTAATCTTAATATTAATTCTCACTTTTAATTATCTACACATATATCAAGTCTACCTTAATGGGTTAGACGGAGGGATTAAACCCTCGAGTGAGAAATACAAACTGAACTACATGATCGATATACTTTTAGTTAATTATCTATATGGCCCCGGCATTGATGAGCTTTTGCCTCAATGTCCCATCAAGGTGGGAGGAGAGGACGTCTCTGGCGGAGCCGACGAACTCTCCGCCGATGAACGCCGTCGGCACGGTGGGTTTGCACCCTAGCCCTCTCAGAGCCTCCTCTATCTCCTTCGCATTCGGATCTTCGTCTAGCTCGTGCACGGTCGGATTAGCGCCTAAGTCGCGGAACAAAGCCGTCATGCTGTGGGACATGCAGCACGAGCTCTTCGTGAAGATTACTAAAGGTTTCTCGGACGCTAGATCTATCACTCTTTCCATTTTTTTTATTTTTGGTGGTTGGATTTTTTTTTTGGTTGTGCATTAGGGTTTTTTGTGTTGTTATTTATAGAGGGTTTTGGGGGAGGGAAGGAAACAATGAGAATCAAGAAAATAATTATTTTAGCCTCTTGAAAATGATCGACCACTATTTGGGATATATTCTTTGAAATATATATATATATACCCTATAAATCCTGCTAAAAACGTATTTCATTTTTTTATTTGGATAGTCCGATTAAAAATGTTCCATTCTAATACATATAAAGAGGGCGTGAACATAAAATAACTAGTCAAATGATGTATGTCATAAATGTGTTGAAAAGAAATGAGATATTTTTAACGGGACGGAGAGCATATTAATTCATTGTGCAAATGGGCTTTCCCATAAAGGTAAAATTAAAACACTGCTAGAAATGGGGTATTGAATCTTTAGAATGTGAAAGAATCGAATTTTTGTGTGGCAAAGGGTGATTAGAGAACAATTATGCTGATAATAATATGATAAAATTATCCAATGCACCCCCACTTCAGAATCTGATGCGCCCATTACAAAGATTTGCAGATTTAATAAAATAAATCTAGAGAAAAAAAAATAATAATAATCAAGAGAACAGTTTTGTTGAATAAACTTGTACTATTACTAAAACTTGGTAAGTTGAATTAGAAAAGACCAAATCAAATGCATATCAAGAAAACAAGCTGTGAAAGATCAAGATTATGATCACTATACTGATTTATTCCATCAAAAAAATCCGATTAAGATTATCGCGGTTTTTTCTCGTGTTTTTTCGAATCCTCCTTTTTATGTAGATGATGATTGATGATCATCAAGGAAGAATCAAGTTACAAAGTTGGCATAATTCTTGCAGCACACTTTTCATCTTATCAAGATTCAACAACAATTCTCATTCTGAAAATCATACTCCCTCCATCCCGCCCGACTTATCTTGTTCTTTTCGGCACGGAGATTAAGATGAGTGGGTGGTTGTGTGTAGATGAGTGGGTCATTGTGTGTAAAGAGGTAGACCCCAAAAAGAAAAAGTGGGAGTTTGTGTAATTATTATTTTTCATTTTAAGAAACAAAACAAATCAAGTGAGACAACCTAAAAAGGAAAACAAGACAAGTCAAGCGGGACGGAGGGAGTATATTATATGATTCATTTTATATAGTTAATTAATGATTTAGAATTCAAACTATCAAAACATTGATTTATGAGACAAAGTTATAACCGCTACTTTAAATCAGTGGTAGAATTAGGTCTTTTACTTCTTTAGGGTTCATCATTAATGCTAGTGTTAGTTTTTTCTAATGTTGATACTAGGCATAATTCATTAAACAACAATTTCGTACTCGAGGGCAAGATGTTAATCTCGACTGTCCTTTCTAGAACGAAATATTTTGTTAGTAACAGATCGAATAGCAGTTACGAATATAGGATAAGAATATTAGGGCAGTGTTTGGAATAACTTTTTTAAGTAGTTTTTAACTATTTATGTTTAAAGTTGCTTTTAAGCAAAAGTTGTTAGTATCAATAATATTTATAAAAAAAAGGTTTAATTTTAGAAATAAAAACAATATCCCAAACACTCGAATAAGTTGCCTTTCAATTTTTTTGTTAGTATCCGTAATATTTATAAAAAAAAGGTTTAATTTTAGAAATAAAAACAATATCCCAAACACTCGAATAAGTTGCCTTTCAATTTTTTTTTTCTCCAGATTTTAAAAAGCACCCCTACCAGTTTATAGGTTTATGCTTATTCTGGCTTATTTTGAACTTCAAAAAAGCATAAGCCTACATTCCAATCATTAAAAAAGTACTTCAGCGGTGAAAAAACTCTGAAGCAGCTTATTTAAACTATTCAAACACTCACTAATACTTGTCAATTTGACTGGTCAACATTTTTATTACTCATGGTCAAGTGACACGTCAGCACTTTAAGAAAATTTAGTTAAAAAGTCTAGTTCAAAGATTGTCTTTAATCCTTCTCCTCACATAATGGGAGAGGTTGATTATTCTAGTTTAGTCCCTAATTAGCCACCATTAAAATTCTCCACTAACCATTTTTAGAGGCCAAATCGAGATTCTCCCACAGTTCATCATCTTAATTAACCCTAAAGAATCTCGATTAAATAGGCTAATTAAGATTTATTCATTCTCACTTTTGCTATACAGCCGACCAAACTAATCTTATACAAGTAACTAATTATATAATTATTATTTCTTGACTTTTATTAATTAAAAACAGCCAGCATTTGACACTTAAATATGCCCCCTTTTCACTAAGAATCACATAATTAGATAAGGATATTTATTTGATTGATAGCAATTCGCACATTTTTATTACCCTAATTATTTGCCAAGATGTGGAGAATATTTGCTTTTACCCCATTTGAATTTGATGGATCAAATTACTTCTCTCTCTCGTGTCGAAACCACTCCTACTCTATCATGCATACGTGTTTCAGTTTCGTATTTCATTCTTTAATCACTTATTTTATTCCGAATTATTTTCAAGAGAAATGAATAAATCAAAAGTCGATATGAAATAGAAGATCCCGTATGTAGCCCACTAGTTCTATCCACCATGCACCCTCTCCCATTATATAAACTCAATCAAACCGAGCAGATTTTCCTCATCACAATCTAAACAACATTACTACCCGCCGTAGAAGCTAGGTTTCCGCCACGACCATGGAGAAGATCAGCAGTTTGACGGCGGAGAAGCCGGTGGTGATATTCAGCAAGAGCACTTGCTGCATGTCCCACACCATCAAGACCCTCATATGCAGCTTCGGAGCAAACCCTAAAGTTTACGAGCTCGACGAGCTCCCCAACGGCCAGCAGCTGGAGAGGGCGCTCGTGGCGGAGCATGGGCGGAGGACGAGCTTTCCGGTCGTCTTCATCGGCCACGAACTCGTCGGCGGCGCCAATGAGGTTATGAGCCTTCATGTCAAAGGGAAGCTTGTTCCACTCCTCAAGAAGGCTGGAGCTATTTGGATATAGCATTTTCTTGAACCCACAATGTAAGAGAGAGACTAGAGAGAGAGAGAGGCTCTATATAATCAGTCATTATCTTTTTGACTCGGCTTGAATTTTCATACAATCTTTCTTTTTCATCTTCCCCATAATGTAATCTCAAATAATACCTTGAGCAGTATAATCTCCGTATATTATACATAGAGCTGTCGAAATTAGCCCGAAATAATCCAAACAATTTGGAGTGTGCTATACTCAAGGCCCGATAAGAGTTGAGCTTAAATCTTGGCCCGATGGGCCGATAGAGTAAAAAGCCGCAAAATCCCAATATATAGAATTTATACTCCATCCATCCTATTTATTTTGGGAGAATTGCATAAATAGTCACACATATCAACTAATTTGCAAAAATGGGTGTATAAATTGTAAAAATAGACATTCTCCATTTTTTTAAATCTATTTTCCTCTGACTGATGATACTCTACTCTCTCACCTGCAAAGAAGAAACTGATTTTGACCCAAGTGTGTAAGCTTTACAAAAATTATCTAACTCTTTGGTCTTCTATAGCAATGTAATTTATTAATTTATTAAAATGTAATTGCACTTTATAAAATGCGTATAATTTAGTTACAGTATTATATAAATTTTAAAATTACTAAAATAAATGCGTGTATATATATATATATATATATATATATTTATATATACGATCAGTTTAATAAATATTTTAATATTAGTAGAAATCAACTCATACACTATAATAAAAAAATCAATGTATGCTTGAAATAAATAAATTAAGAAAATTACAACTAGCAAATCGCCTAAAACTTGGGGGGGATCACGTTAGCGCTCAAGCACAAAATCTAAGCGCTAAAAAAATCGAGCGTTTACATTGTGTATCGATGACGTAGTACTTCTCTTGGGTGAATACTACATAAATTGTTGAAAATATTAATCTTAATTAATATTTTTGATTCAAAGATAATAAGAAATATTAAATTCTATATTATTATATTAGACTAGATATAATATTTTTTGTAATATAATTTTGAGCCAGATTTATTATATTAACTAAAGAAATTTATTAAGCCCTTTCTTTAACTAAAAAGAATGAATAAATATGTCATTTTTAAGTAGAAAACTTATTTACTATACAAAGAAAACTTAAAATGAAAAAAAAATGGCCCCCCAAAAATTTGGGGCCCAGGGCAGTTGCCCCTGTTAAGTCTTCTCTTGAGTGAATACTACATAAATTGACATAAATTGTTGAAAAAATTAATCTTAATTAATATTTTTTTATTCAAAGATAACTAAAAGAAACTAAACAAATGTGAAATAAGTGGATAAGTATAAAGATATATGACTTTTGGGAGGATTGCAAAACCAGGCAATGCAAACAATCACAATTATAAAAATAGACATTTTTATTCAAAATTGAATTCAATAGCCAAATTAATTATTTTAATTTTAAAATTCATATGTTTGTGTGCAATTCTGACAAGATTAATTTATATCATTTCCTTAAATCTTCAACCACTTTCCTAAATTCTTGATAATTGATATTATGTTCAATTCTATAAATTATCTACACATCACTCCCTTAATCAATCATTTTTCGAAAATACCTGCCAAAATGATTTTCTCAATCCAGAACGCAACTCAAAAGGATATTCCTCAGCATGCAGATAGTTGTACCACTCATAAAGTTTGGTAACCTTCAGCACTTTAAACACTCAATGATGCTCAAGAAGCCACAATCTCACAAGAGTTGCTAGATCATAATTTGTTTTGAAAGTCGAATCAACAAATAGATGACCTTATATTTTATCTAAATCACTCACCACGAGTGAAGATTCACCCAAGGGAATAAATTGAAATAACCAATTATTTATTTGAACTTCTTCATCTTCTTCGGCTCCTTTATGCGGACAATTTCTCTGTTATTGGTGGTTCCAACATTGACATAAGCTTGTCCAAGCCGCCCTCTGTATGTATCCATGTGGCGAAGTCATTCGCCGTCCCATAGTTAAATTGGTTATGCCCATCATCATCATCATCATCACCATCGGTTCAGCGTCATCTTCATATTCCTCATCGTCGTCGTCATCATCATTAACAATTTCTTAGTGTTGTTCTTCTTCCACTCCTATTGGATTTCTCATTCCAAACTCGTCACTCGAAACGTATGGTACATATGGTTCTTGTTCAGAGCTTCCACCATCATTACTATTCATGTGAACGATATATATCGTGAGTTCGTGGTAGAAGGTGATCAATCGAATCAGCTCTTCATGGATATTTAAGAGGGACTTCAATATTCTACCCCATTATGCATAAGATAAATAGCAAATCAAGTATTGTGTGCACAATGAATTTGCTACCATGATGAATAGTTAATCAACATTCTACCCCATCGTGCATAAGATAAATAGTAAATCAAGTATTGTGTGCACAATGAATTTGCTACCATGATACGATCGATGCTTCTTCTTAATGATGGGATATAAACATCACTAGTTTGAATATATGCAACTTGTTCGTCACCGCTAATGTATGTCATACTAATCCAATTACCCCTATACTTCACAATCATGTCAATCCATGTTGATCATTCTCATACACTCTAGCTTTTAGAAAATTTAACATTCTCATACAGCACTGAAACATATTTATAAAAAAACTAATAAATATTAAAGGGAACTAATGTTCAATTGCATACTTAAAATAAACAAAAGATGTTGAAAATCAACTTTAGTTCTCGAAGTACACAATTCATCACGCTGATCATCTCGCAGTTAAGCAAATTATGCATTTCATCATGTTGATTATCTCTAGTTTAAGCAAAATAGGCTTTGAATGATAAAAATGCATCTAAGGTAAACTTGTTACTTATAAAATAACTAAAATAAACAAAAAGTATTTTAAGTACTTGGAAAACTTGAAGCTCTAAAGTAAGTTTGTCAAACCCCCTTAGAATACAAGACGCTAAAGTTTATTTTGCTATGCAAAATGACCATAAAATGCTAAAAATTAACTTTAGCTTCTAAAATAGACATTTAGTTACATCGTTCATATCTAATTTAATCAAAGAGGTAGTTCATCACGTTAGTTTAAGCAAAATAGACATGTAACGATTTTTAATGCATCTTACTTAAAAATATCACTTATAAAATGTTATAAAAAACAAGGCTAACTTTAGGTCTAGGAAAATATAACATTCTCATTTAGAAATAAAGTACATCTATCAAAACCTAATAAGTTTTATCCTGCACTAGAGTTTAATATTCTATACAAAATAGCCAAAACATGTTGAATATCAACTTCAGTTCTTGAATTAAGCGTTTAATCAATAATAAAAGTGATACGCTAATATATTAATCAACTAAAAACAAAAAGTATAGACTAGAGAAAAAAAGTATAACATTACCTTCTAAATTTGATGAACTGATTTACCATAAATATATACAACAAAATGAACAAGAACAGTTAATAGTCAAGAAACGGTACTATCGATATACAATGAAGTTGATAGTGCCAATTATATTGAAGAATAAATAGATTTGTTTTACCCTCCTAATAGTGTACTCAAGTATACAATCATGAGAAAGTATTTTCTTACAGTCAAAAACCCATTTTCTTTAACAACTTATCAAAATGTCAGTATAGTACCTGTCAAACATGACTTATATGGAATTAAATACTCATTTGTCTATTGACTGCAATTTATAATAAGAGAGCCTGTTGATTTTGTGTTATTATAGGAATAAAACAAGCGGCACACATGGATTTAAAAAAATAATGCATGTAAAGCGAAGGGAGTGAGGCGAGTAAGTTCTTTTCTTCTGTTGTGGTTGTGTGAGTGAGTGAGCGAGTGATGGGTCAAGAAATGAACGAGTTTGATGATGCAAGAGGAGAGTACATACAAAATTTGTTATTTTTGTGGTATTTGAGGTAGTTAGAATACATCTTAGGAGGTGGTATATCTGTACAATAATCTTCATTTCATTATACACTTGCAGAACACGAATATTTTCATTTTCATTTTCTTCTCCTAAATTTTTTCGGAGCTAGCTCTCTTCTTCTCTGTTCTCTTGTTTTTTTTCAATTATCTATGTTGCTCTCCCCTCTCTTCTAGTATGTACAGTGGGGTTGGAGCTGTGTACTATGAGATTGACTTGGAGGAGCCGATGCTTCAGGACGCATATGAATACTACTTCTCGAGATCAACAAGTTGGACCATACCTACCTCATGAGGGTAACAACTATAACTCCTATTTCATGACTTAAAATTATCACTTTTTTTTTGGCAAAAAACAAAGCTCTAAACCAACAGGTAGAGAAGTGCTTGAATATGTTTCAAGCTGCAACCTATCTACCATCAAGCACTGAGGAGAAACTTTTTGAAGTTGGACGTATCTCATTGGTCATCATCATTCATATAAAAGGATAATGAATTGCCTACTTAAAAATCATTTGTGCATGCAGATTTTGATACGCCAATTAGTTAGAATGTATATTCCTGCATTACTGGAGCGTGAGAGACCAGAGGATCTTAACGTGATGTTTAGACTCTACCAGATAGTTCTTGAAGGACTGAGATATATCAATGATGCTTATAAGAAGGTTTGTGGCATTTTGCAAACATCAACCCCTGATTTATATGTGTTTATCATGATTGGTTTTGGTCGGTACATCATGTATATTCAAAATTGATGGAGCAAGTTTATCCGAATATGATGGATGAGGTCTGATCGAATATCATCTCATCCTCCTCCTCCTCCTCTATGTAGTAGTCTAAGCTACTAGTTTTCAGTATACTAACCTTTGTCTCTTATTTCAAGACCACCTACTGGCACAAGGCTTTGAGCTTGTGGATCTGTATATACTTGAGGTGAAAGATCGTTTCAGGGACCTCTACATATTCCACCTGGTATATTTCTTGATGATTTAGTTTGTTTTATGTTGCTTCCTTGAAGCTTCTAAATTTTTTATTCGATGTTTTTATAAGCTTGGGGCGAGAGGAGGGGCTTTCCAAAAGTTCTACGACACAACTGTCTGCAGCATCATAACCTCTAAGTAATTGGTCGCTTTATGTGAAAATGCACTGAGGTGGGCAAGGGCTGGAGAGCTCAGCATGGAGGAAATTAAGGAACGTCTTCACAAAGTAGTGATTTTCATCGAATATGGAGTTGATGATGACCTTTTTGCAAAGCTATATAAGAAGAAGCTGGCTCATCCTATCCTGTTCCGGAGAAGTGTGAAGGATGAGCATGAAGTATATTTTGTACAAAGCATGGCTTTAAAATACGACTCTGCTTAACGATTTGGTAGGTTGGGGCGCTTGGTGGCGAGAGTTGCCTTGTTGAGTGATGATGTTGAACTTGTCGCCATTAACTACCCACCTACCATCACTACTACAACTGATCCACGTACCATCATTGCTGCTACAACTGATCCATTTACCACCACTGGTGTTGAGCTTGTCGCCGTTAGTGATCCACTGGTTTTTAGCTTTCTGTTGTTTTCATAATTAGTAAGCCAACTTGTTCAACAATGAAAGTGTTGGTCCATAGAACAGTCATGAGCTCAAACCAGAGGTTAAGGATTCCGAAAACTTGCTCTTTGGTAAATGGTGACCGGCAAGTGAGTTTAGTTTTCATGAGGTATTCGTCTTCCTTATTAGTATATCTGTAACAAGAATACTTGAAATCCCATGGGGCGAGGTTGGAGCTAAATACGCCGTGGAGTTCATCGCAGTATTTATAGACCGGGACAAAGGTTCTATTTGTCTTGATAGAGGAGTAGAATGAAGGGGATCTTAGGGTACATCAAAGATGATGGTATACCGTCCGCCATCAATGATTTCGTCGATGCAGATAGGTTACAAACTCATTTTACTGAATTTTATTGTGGCATCTACATCTAACCATATATGCAGGTGGGAAAATCCGGCGGCATGGACAAGCTGATGTTCTATTCTATCCAATGGCAAGGATCTCGTTGGAGACAGCAAGTCTAGCATTTTCAATGCCAAGGCTAGGATTCTAATGGCTGGAAAATGTCTCAACATCGTCTCATGGTATAACAGCGACTGGAGGTACAAGTAAGTAGACACACGCTAATTTCTTTACAGATTTAGCGTTTCAGTTTATGCCTTGAAGCAACCGTGTCGTCGACTTGATCCGCCACATGGTATCGGTTGATGGAGATCATGCATATCTATTTGATAGATTTCGTTAACGAACAATTTAGATGTTGAGATCATAACCTAAAACTGTTTGTTGGGATTGTTGTTTCTCCTACATTTACCTTTTTTAAATTACTTTTTTGTTCTTAATGAGTCCATGATGAAGGGATTACACACCAACCCGTATGCAAATTTTTACTCTTGTGTGTACCACTTTCGTATACCCTTGTGTGTACCACACCACAAGGGTATTGACATGTGTTAAATATGGCCCACTTAATTTAATGAGAAATGCCACATGTCAATACCCTTGTGATGTGGTATACACAAGGGTATACGAAAATGGTACATACAAGCCGCTCCGATTTTACACAAAAAAGCTTGTGTGTACCACTTTCGTATACCCTTGTATGTACCACATCACAAGGGTATTGACATGTGTTAAATATGGCCCACTTAATTTAATGAGAAATGCAACATGTCAATACCCTTGTGGTGTGGTATACACAAGGGTATATGAAAATGGTACATACAAGCCGCTCCGTATTTTACAGTAGGGGATCGCCAATCAGACCATGGTGGAAACTTTCATCAAATAGCATTAACAGTTGGAGGATTTTTTTTCTCAAGATTCTTACAATGTAAGATTAGGTAAATAGAAAAGATGAGTTTGAGATATTATGATATAGTTGATGATATTTGAGCGAATTTTCAAAATAATACCTTTTAGAAAAAATAAATCTCAAAATAATTCTTAAAATATAGTAATTCCTAATAAAATAATTCTTAGATTATAAGGTGGAGAGGAAAATGTCTTTCTAATTTTTAAAGCAAAATATAATTTATAGTCCATTCACAATTTTAACACAAACTTCAGCTATTGGTGAATAAATGCACAACTTTTCTAATTTTTGTAGTTAAAAGCATGTTTCGATTCTTAATTTCTTCTAGCAGTCAGAATGCTTAGTTGGATGCCTATATGGACAATATAAAACAACGTCGTTAGAGAGAGTCAAATACTGACGTGGCATTTGAAGTTTCAATTTATTATATGGTAAGCAAAATGACGTCATTTCAATTTTAAGACGTGACAATCTTGTCTAACTATACGTGCAACTCAACAAAATGGTGTTTTTTTAATGTTTTCGATAGCCAGAAAAATTTAGGGTAAGGGCATATCTTCAATTGCACAAATTAAAAAGTTTCTATATTAATTTGCCAACCGTTGAAGTTCATATTAAAATTCAAATGATTTATAGTTCATGCTTTATTTCACCATTAAATAAAAAAATTGATTCTCCAAAATAGTGCTCACCTGTATCATTATTTATGTCCCGTCTACCATTTTGGATTGTCTCATTATTTATGTCATATATCTAAAATGGATAAAAATGAGTGGACCACAATCATCTAAACAAATGGATCCACCATTTCATACATTTACACAACTACTTTATGATTTTACTTTAACTCCACTATCTTAAACTCCGTGCTCTATTCTAATGAGACCTAAATAATGAGACGGAGAGCTTACATTTTTTTTTTCAAAATATACCTCTTGATGATCCAAAGTCGATTGAATTTCATTTATTTTTTAGTCATTCAACGTCGACCCGACAACGGTTTAACCGATTGAATTAGTTGAACCAATAATTTTCAATAAACCACTAAATTCCAATTTCATCGTCTTAGAAAATATTGCTCTAGACTTGTGTGTTAATAATATTTGTATAAGTAAAAAAAATCTAGATTCTTAGACCATAGTTACTTAATATTTATAAGCAATCAATAATATTTAATTTCGTTATGCTATTAAAATTAAAATACTACCATATATTAAAATTAAAATACAAAAATGTGGGCGTATGAAAACTTATAATTTTGTCTGAATCAGTTTAAAATTTATTTAGTTATCCTCATCGAGTTTTCTACTTAGAATGATATAGTTAGTTAATGACTTTATATTTGTTGTTTACTTCAAAGAAGATTAGTAGATTAGGATGAGATCATTTGTCCAATAAATCCCTATCTAATTAGTGTCCGATTCAAAACGACGTACTTTTGTATTAAAGAATGTACTTTTTAATTATTTATTAAATTCTTTTTTCAATCTTATTCTTTTAATTTATAATTTTTTAATACAAAACTACGTCGTTTTGAATCGAACACCAATTGGACATGAATTTTGAATCGGACACCAATTGGACATAAATTTATTAAACAGGTAATCTCATCCCGTAGATTATGAGTGCTACAAATGCAACATATATTCAAGAAAATAAAGAAATGCTTATGACTTGATATAAGAAGCGAGTTGCAGGAAACAAATCATCAAATAAACAAACTTTATCACTAGACAGTAAGCAAAAAACAAAGAAAACAAAACACAAACACTAATCCTATAAACCAACTTGCATATTTACAACGTAAACTGAGATCAAGAAATCGAATGGCGCCTCCTCTTCTGAAAAAGAAACCTACCCTCCGACCCACCCTTACCCGCCTTCATATCCTTGATCCTGAACAAAGAGTTGAGCTTGCTCAGCTTCTTCGTAAACGACTTGAAGATACGGTTCGCCGGGTGCGTCCGGACGAGGTCTTGCTTCATCGACACGTGGTCTTTTTCGAGGTCGGTCAGCCTCATCCTCATCCTCGCCACCTCGAGTTTCAGCTCGCGGTTCTCTCTTCGTACGGAGGCGTAGTTGTCGCGCGGGGAGATGCAGCCGCTGCCCGCCCCGCTGCCCGAGCGTTGCGGGAATCCGGTCATGGAGCCGAAGAAGAAGTGGTTGTTGTTGCTGACTCCGTTCATGGCGTTGCGGAGGCGGATCTGTTCGAAGTAGAGGACTTGGACGGCCATCTGGACGGGGAGGCGCTCGTTCTGGGCGGCGTGGGTGCAGGCTTCTTGGGAGAGTTTCTGGCAGTCGATTGTCTTGCAGAGGCGGTAGCGTTCGGAGTCCTTCATGTTGGGGTGGACCTGTAGTTTGCATTGAGAGAAGAGTGGATTAGTGTTGAGTAGTATGAATGAAAAACTCAGAATGGATGTTTTCTTGAAGTTGGTTTTGATGAAATCTGTGGTTACTTGAAGACACTGGTGGATTAGTACTATGGATCATAACTCAAATCTCTCCCCTCCTCCCTCTTCCTCTTCCTCTGCCCCTCTCTCCCTCTCTCTCCCTCTCCCTCTCCCTCTCCCCCTCTTCCTCTGCCCCTCTCTCCCTCTGCCCCTCTCTCCCTCTCCCTCTTCCTCTGCCCCTCTCTCCCTATCCCTCTCTCTCTCCCTCTCTCCCTCTTCCTCTGCCCCTCTCTCCCTCTCCCTCTCTCTCCCTCTCCCTCTCCCCCTCTTCCTCTGCCCCTCTCTCCTTCTGCCCCTCTCTCCCTCTCCCTCTTCCTCTGCCCCTCTCTCCCTATCCCTCTCTCTCCCTCTCCCCCCTCTCCCTCTGCCACTCTCTCCCTATCCCTCTCTCTCCCTCTCCCTCTCCCCCTCTCCCTCTGCCCCTCTCTCCCTATCCCTCTCTCTCCCTCTCCCCCTCTCCCTCCCCCTGTCTCTTCCTCTCCCCTCTCCCTTTCTCTCTCCCCCTATCCCTCTCTCCCTCTCTTTCTCCCTCTCCCTCTCCCCCTCCCCCTTTCTCTCTCCCTCTCCCTCTCCATCTTTTTGCAGTGGCTAAGAAGCCCATGGTGGATTAGTACTATTAATCAAAGGTCAAAAAGGTGTTTCTTGAAGTTGGTTTAGAGAAACTATGATCACATTCAGACAATGGTGGATCAGTACTTTGAATCAAAGCTCAAAAGGGTGTTAATTGAAGTAGTTTTTTATGAACCTATGATCACATTCAGACAATGGTGGATTAGTACTATGAATCAAAACTCAAAAAGGGTATTTCCTTAAAGTTAATTTGAACAGCATCTTACCTTGAGAAAGATGTCGACCGCACGGTACAACCCGTCGTACACCATCCGAGCATGATCGGGAAGCAGCTCCGCAAGCGCTATCAGTTTCGAAGACGACAAGTTCGAGTCCAATGCTATCTCCGCCAAATAGTTATCCAACAACTTAGACACCTTGATGATCGCGCTCTGCTTCGGAGAACCCGGGCTGTCGAAATCATACACCATCTCACTCTCGTCCCTCGGATGACTATCCTCATCATCATCATCATCAAGATTCAAGAAAATGGAGAAAATCCTCAGCACCGAATCAGTATCATACAAGGGACTATGGTTGTTGCTCCCGTTTGAAGTCGTCGGTATTAAAATGTCTTCAAGAATTGCTTGGTCTAATTGAAGGCCAATCCTCCTCTCAAGATCTGATCTGCAGGAAGTGGAAGCAGATGCAGACATTGCAGACTTCAACAAACTCGAGAGGAACGCCATCGGGACCGAGCTTTTCCTTGATTGCGTAGGGAGTAAGCTAGTAACCGTCTCAACGGTTATCCGTTGCTTCTTCAACGCATCAAGATCAGACATATTATTCCCTTTCTCTTTATCTTTCATTGAATCCCTCACAATTAGGCCATGCAGAGAATTCTGAGCATAGTTTATCAAAATCCTACTAATCAAATCTTGCTTCAACCCTTTACTTTTAACAGCAGAGACAACCCTTTTGAAAAAATCAAGACTCAGCTGTGTGAGTGACTTCCCCCACCAATCCATAGGCGTATCACCGTCGGCCCCACCAGCCGGTTTTGCGACAAAGTTATGCTCGAGCTTCGACAACCCGGAAGTTAACTGCTCCTTACTAGCATTGCTTGCAATTGCATTGATTAGCCTGCTGACAAGGCTGATTTCCTCAGCAGTTGGGAGTAGGCTTTCACAGAGATGAAGAACTGTGATTGAGTTGGGTATGATTGTTAGAACTGCATCTTTGAGGTAGGATTCGGTCCGGGCTTCGAGGTTTTTCTCGGAAAACTCTTCCGTCATTTCAAGAAAGTGAGATGCACATCTCAGCATAGCCACATTTGACATTGTGATTTCGATGCTTACTCCATAGCAGAACTTTGCAGCCTGCTCGAATGCTTGTGATCCGCCGGGGATCGCAGAGAGATTCAGTCTTGATACCTTTGAATCCTTGGATTCCATCAGTAGTTTCCGTATTCTACCACTACGCGAAACTAAAGGGAACTGCAGAGCAATCAAGATACTAGGTTTTAAAGACCATAACCAATTGCCAATTTTACCATGGCCTAATTGATTGATGTGAATTCAAGTTATCATCTACTTAGATTGATGCATAAGAGTGGAGACATGTGTGAAAAGAGTGGAATAATGAAGAAAAAAAACGCGTAAATCAAGCAAGGCGTGTGAGACGTATGGAGATAAGTTTGAACTGCAGAGCAATCAAGATAGTAAGTTGCAATCCCAGAATGAATTGAAAATTTTTACCATTGACTGATGTGAACTTCAAGTTTTGATCTAATTAGATTGATGCAAAAGAGTGGAATAATGAAGAGAAAAACGCGTAAAGCAAGCAAGGCGCATGAGATGTAAGGATATAAGTGTGAAAAGCTTTGTTCTCACTTTGTGAAGAGCAAAGCTTGCTGTTCCAACTTCAATGGTGAGATCACTTGAGACGTCGGATATCGGCCTGCAAAAAAGATCGTACAAACATATCAGAACCATCAATCCATAACCAAATTATCCAAAGTGGGAGAAGAAGATTCATACACATGCATCCTCTAAAGAAGCTAGAGCTCATATAATCGAAAAAAGATTCACTCCAAACCGCGTATAGTGAGTTCTTGAAACTTGTGGACTCATATCACCTAAAATAGGGATGGCCCAGCAAAACACATGAGGCATAAAAGCATTGCAACACGGACTCGTTTCGAGGGTAACTTCGGGTGAAGATATACATGATTTAAGTTAACCCCATATGTCTCATTCAAGTGGATCTTTCTAAAATGAACACAAACTATGTTAGCCTTGTCTTGTTAAGGGAGATGGGGCCAGAATGCAAACAGAGGAAAATACTTGCATTATTGATCATGTAATAGCTTTCAAGAAAACATATGCACATGTTGTAATGAACACATTAAGAGATCTAGTACTGCTTCACGGAGCTATGTCTGGTCTGTGACACCTAATTCTTGCTTGATTTTGTCCATATAATGTATGAAGGAGCTAAGAAGTTATGCATATTAATGAATGTGAATAAGCCTCATACACACACAACCAAATCACATGAGGAAAATTACAAATCTTGGTTGGTGGCCCATTCAATCATAAGTGAAAATCCTACCATAAAACCCCAAGAATTTAAAAAATCAGCAAACATTCAATATTCAAAGCTCCAAATGAAGACAACCCATAAAACCAAAATTGAAATGGTGAATAACAGAAACCCATAAAATGTATAAAAAAGATATCATAATTAATCGACATATATGTATGTTTTTACCATTCTGTAACATGTCTTGCACTTGAACTAGGACGAAATAGCCTCTTTCCTGATATGCTTGGCTTGAGTTCAGAAACTGTAACAACACCCATTTCCTCGAAAAGCTTCAAGATTTCAGCTTTTATGAAAAGAAAAGTTGGGAAATTCTGCTCCTAGACAAGAACAATGTGGGTTTCTTGCAGTGACATGGCTCTACACATCCAATGTGTGTAAACTGATACTTTCTTGAATGTAATAATCTGAAAAGAAGAAAGAATAAGGTGGGAATAAGGGGAGGGTTTTATCACTCACATACACGAACTCATGCAAGATTAAAGGCACTTTGATTAGCAGAAGGAGGGTTTAAATTTAAAAGGGAAAAAGTCAAGAATTGCGTTTGCATTGGTGTCAACTTTTCGGTGAAAGGTGGAGAGAGAGAGAGAGAGAGAGAGGGGGTAAGTAACTGTGTGAAAATTCACTGTTTTTTCATCTTTGAAAAACCCTTCAAGAGTGTGGAGCTTTTGGGGTTTGCAATGATGGCAGGTGAAAGCTACATCTTGCAAAGATTAGTTTTTTTTCTAATAGGGGGATTATGCATAAAGTTAGTTAAAGTGGAAAGCAAGTGTGAGTTGGATTACATACTTAATGACAATAAGTTTCATTAAATTAAGGGAGCTTGTCGGAGCTATTGCCAAACACAACCTTAATCACTGCACAAATTCTTGATTCCTCATGAACAAGAACATTACAACCTTAATCTCCCATATTTGATGCATTTGTCCAATCTCTTGAAGTTAGTCACACTCACAAATCATGGTTTGTCCCTCTGAAACACACTTGATTTCGTCACATAATTCAGCAAGAATCTTGGTTGTCAGAAAGAATTTTTAAAAAAAACAGAAATTATGGAAATTATAGAGTAGTGTATATCTGTATATATGTATAGTTTGTAGCATATGGGCCATTGGTATGAGCATGCTTCATTCATGATAAAGAACACATGATGATTCTTTAGACTATAAGAAAGCTATAAAGATGAAGCATTGCAGCCAAGCTAATGATAGCAGCCATGTCTTAACCCAAATGGATGCATGTATCCTATTTTATTACAACCCCTTTAATCTTGATTTGACAACTAAATAATTCCCCTTATTAATCTTGGGTCTTGATTAGTTACATCAATTTAATAACCAACATTTGCAGGGCTTCTTAGAAAAGAAAGAATGATGAAAATAGTGATACAGCAAATCCTGTGCATCAGTAAGAGTGTAAAACTACCTTAGTGGTGAAATGGTAGACATGTGAGACTTAAAATCTCGTGTTAAAGAGTAAAATATATTATATCCGTCCTATTGAAATAATTCAGTATATTTTTTCTGACAGTCCCATTAAAGTTGATAAGTTCCATTTTTTATCAATGTATGTTACAAACACTTTTTAAGAGACACAAAACTCTACACACATCAACTACTCTCTTTCAAAACAACACAGAAAAGAAATTGAACTATTTAAATGGGACGAGAAGAATATTACAGAGTTCAAGAATTATTGGTCGTAAATATCTGAATTGAAGCAAGGGATCTTCTATCCCATTGTGTGTCTCATTCTTAAAGTTGACTAGTAACTCCGTATGAAGTTACTTCAATGGGACATGTAGTGGGACATAGAGTGGGATAGAAGATCCGGACTTTTGAATTGGTTGTTAATTCTGTAGCTTTTGGTGGTAATAACTATTGGAGTAATGATGGTTGAAGCCACTCTGAAATTGTAGCAGTGAGGCTGCAATCATTTTTCAATAGTTAGAAATTTGTTTATGTCTCATTTGCTACATTTGTTTGTCCCATTATTTATGTTTCATTTCAAAAGTCAATATTAATGAGTGTCCACAATCATCCGATCCCATCATTTTATATATTTCCACCACTACTTTATATATTTTCACAACCGTCTTAATCTCTGTGCCAAATTTCTATGGGACATAAATATTGGGACGGAAGGAGTATTAGACAAGAAAAAGGTTATTACCATAGCACTTTAGTTTGACAGCCAAAATTCGTACATTAGTGGGTGGAATCATATCTGCAAAATAGCTTTCTGCCCCATCTAATGTGTTTTATATAGGGTTATTAGTGAAATAAGGCACGAAATATAGCCGATTTGCATATTTAACACGAATTTTTAACTGTGCCGAATTAATGCATAAACTTTCATTTTTTGCAATTTAAGACATGGTCGGATTCTCAATTTTTTCCGGCCGCCGGAGTGCTGAGTTGGACGTCTACATGTACTATATGAAACTACGTCGTTTTGTACCTAAAAAAATTTGGCAGATTAAAGCATAAACTTTGTAAAAGTTTTAATTTAAGGCATATCTCATTTAAATAATCACAATTTAAAGCATAAACTTTGATCAAAATAGCAAAACAACTTAGCTACCAAATCCTTCACAACCTTCTACCTAATAGAAATTATCTAAAAAAATACTTATCCAGTCCAATCAAATAAAGAGAAACATAAAATCCAAATAAATAGAAATTTTGAATTTATTTAAAATTTAATTTGAGTTCTTCTTTGGAATTTATGTCCTTTAATCGATTCTTTTGGATTTTATGTTCCTCTTTAAATGATTTCTTCTTCAATAACTCCATATCTTATTTTCTTTGTTTGTTTATGCTAAAAAAGATTTATGGAATTACTTGTACAGTAAATATTTGTGAGTTAAATAAATTTCTCTAATTATTTTATTTGAATTTTATATTCCTCTTTATTTGATTGGACTTGATAAGTATCTTTTTAAATAATTTTTATTAGGTAGAAGGTTGTGAAGGATTTGGTAGCTACGTTGTTTTGCTATTTTGGTCATAGTTTGTTAACTTTGCTATGTTATGCACTATGTCGGTTAATGTTTAATCTCTGGTAGTACATGATTGTGTTCTTTTTGTTTTTTTATACTATTTTGGTCACATCTTTATTGGTCTCGTAATGATTTTTTGGGATTTTTTTGGGAATTCAATTCAAATAATCGAAGGTTTATTATAGAATAATCTAGCGAAACAAGCAAAATTTATGCTTTAATTTGTGATTATTTAAATGTGATATGCCTTAAATTGAAAATTTTACAAAGTTTATGTTTTAATTTGCCAATTTTTTTGAGGTACAAAATGACGTGGTTTCATATAGTACACGTAGACGTCCAACTCAGCACTCCGGCGGCCGAAAAAAATTGAGAATCCGACCATGTCTTAAATTGCAAAAAAATGAAAGTTTATACATTAATTCGGCACAGTTAAAAATTCGTGTTAAATATGCAAATCGACTATATTTCTTGCCTTATTTCACTAATAACCCTTTTATATATACTAATGTTTTGGGGTTATTAGGACCACATTTGGAGCCTTTTCTTGCAACATCCATATACAAGCATTTTATGTCTGGATCGTTATCCCTTTTAAAATCAAGACATAAGCATAGTAGCGGCAACAAATTATTCATCCGAAAAATAAAATTAAAAAGATTCAAATGTGGGATCTAAGAAATGATGATGAGACCCTATCAAAGTTAATACAATAATCCAACTTTTGATCATCATCCCTTGTAAAAAATCGAGTTTTAGACATACTCATAAGTAGTGGCCGCAAATTATTCATCGATACAGATGTGGGATCAAGCAATGGAGATGAAACCCTATCATAGTGAATAAAATAATCCAACCTTGGATCATCATCCCTTATAAAATCATGTTTTAGACATACTCATAAGTAGCAGCCGTAAATTATTCACCCGAAAAAACAAAAGCGAAAGATTCGGATGTGGGATCTAGAAATGTTGATGAAACCCTATCAAAGTGAATACAATAATCCAACCTCGGATCATCATCCCTTATATAATCGAGTTTTAGACATACTCATAAGTAGCAGCCACAAATTATTCACCCGAAAAACAAAAACAGAGGTAGTATCAAGAAATGGATGAAACCCTATCAATGTAAATACAACAATCCAACCTTGGTTAACCAACAACTTATGAGTATGAAATAGACATAAATAACATATCAAGAATCCAATCAACATTCTAATAACCTATCAATGTATGTTGAATGAGGCTAAACAAAGTCTGAAGTATAATGTCACCTGAGAAATAAGCAAGAACAATATAGAGATATGTACATCGAATGAAGAAAGAGGACTTTCACCATCTTTTATTCTGCTCGTATACGAGCTTCTTCGGCTCAAGAACTAGACGTCGGTTTTAGTGAAACAGAAACCCTCTACCCTCCGTTTCTGCCGGATCAAGGTTAAGCCCTGCAATATGTTCACCCTGCACCTCTTGAAATGAATAAGTTGGTAATAAAGTCGGAGCAGCAGAAAACTCGAGCGTGTGAGGAGTACCTGGCATTTCAGCATAAGATGAAGCCGGACTGTATTTCAGAGTTGCTATTGGATGGTCAAATTTGCATGCTCGTCCAAACTTGCACTGGCCTTTCTGCATGTAAAAGGAGCAGGCCTGCACCCCCTGTTCACCACCAACGAGGTAAGCTAAGTATAATGGATTAGGTCTGAAGAAGGAATCTTCTAGACGGTCCAGGAGAAGGGCAAGCTCATCAGCACTACATCCTCAATCAGTTAAGTTAGTCAAGCATGTCTAAAATGATAGTTATCATAGAAGTTCAAGAGGTAGAATTAGAAACATTTAGTTTGAAATGCAAGAAGGGTTAAAGTTTTCAAAGTAACTCCCCCCACACATTTCAAACAGAAGTTTTTCTTCTTCCCACAAGAGAAGGAGTTTAAAGTAAATGTCTATGAGGAATGGACAAATGGATGCCAGAACTAAAAGTTGGGCCAATAAACTACAAAAAATATTAAGGTAAAACAGATAGATAACTTCATAACTATGAAAAAAAAAATAGTATGGTGGATCAGATATAAACAAGATGGATGGAAGGACTAATCATACCGGACGTAGAGGCAGCCCCAAGGGGCTAAGAGCACAATTGGTTTTCGAGATTACCCACTCTGGTGGATGATTGTACCGACAAGATGATCCGTATTTACAGTCTCCCGTTCTCATGTAGTACTTGCAATCTGGCTGGCCGGGTCTTTCTGGAAACTTTTGTTCCTGTGTAATACTGCTTGAAGGCCCAGCAGATGATGGTAATTGGGAATAAGCTCCGGCAATAGCATGAGGAGAAGAACCAAAGGGCTGTGGTGATGGTGCAGGGCTAACTGGTCCCTGCAATCATTCGAGCAAATAATATCAACTAATAGAATTACAATGTAACCAAAGATAGTTCACATTAGGAAATTAAAGAAAAAGAAAAATAAGAATGTTTACTGAGTAAGGATTCCAGTTTGGAATGGAAACCACTCCGGGGAGCAGCATGGGGCCATAAGCACCGGAGACATACGAACCGGGCAGCAATGGAGGCCTTGCAACCCTGTGGCTGGAGGTTGTGGAGTCGTATTGCTCGGGGTAAGGAGAAGAAAGAGAATGCGCAGTCGGATAAAACGGACGCGCAGATGCTGACACAGATGTTCCATCTGGTTGAGGATGATCGAATTTACAGGTTATGCCGAACTTGCATTGCCCCGTTCTTAAATAATAGGAGCACTCTTCCTCTCCCTGTTCGATAACAGACCATCAATATCCTTATAAGTTATAACAAATGTATGTGAGTAAAGATACAACAAATGAATACCGGTCTTAATGGATATCCGTATAGATTTAGAGGTGCATTAGTCAATGAGCCACCAGCGTTTTTCGGGTGGTTGAACTTGCACGACGAAGCAAATTTACATGTCCCTGTTCTTAAGTAGTACTGCACATTCAGGGAAGAAGTAAATAAACTTTGAAACTCCGGTTTAATTTCAGATAAAAAACAAACTAATGTAATTGAATTCATAAGCATCAAGAACAAACATAATGTAAGCAAACTGACATGAACTACTTAAGAGAAGAAAGCAGAGTACCTGGCATGCAGGCTCCCCTACTCTCTCAGGATACTCTCCCACTCCCAACTGCACAACGCCACCGACATAAAATGAAAAACAGATGTATAAATCATTAAAACTCCACTGCATAACAATTAAATTCAACCACCCCTCTCTTAATAGCAATCAAGAAACATAGCAGGAAAAATAGACCAAAGCAACTTCAAGAATACTCAATTCCCCACCCAAACCCCTGATAAATATGAACAAAAAGAAAGCCAACTTATTACAACTACCGACAAAAATAGATAGCCAACGCCATAGCAGCAAAGAAAGAAGCCTAAAGAGAGCAAATACTACACAATGCTGCCTATAACTATATAAGAAGGAGCAAAACATACTAAAGGAGTTGGATCATAATGTTTTCCTACGTTAAACTGAGCAGAAATGCAGAACTAACAATGTACATTATCAAAAGCTTTCAATAGATGCAAAATCAAAAAATCCTTACCGCGTTGCTACGATCCTGAGGGTGATTGTAACGGCACTTGGCGCCGTAACCACACGACCCGGTTCGCATATAGTAGGCGCAGTCGGGCAAACCCGGCCTCTCCGGGTAGACTTCTCTCTCCCACAAATTCAAACTCCGCATAGATTCTACACGTACAAACATATTATCAGAAAAACCTAACCCTAAAAACTCAAAACGAACGAAAACTCGAAATTCAAATCCAAACTCACCTTCCAGACCCGAATCCTGAGGCCATTCCATTTCCACCTGCTGCTGATCTCCGTACAACGCCGTTCGAGCGCGACTCCACTATTCCTACAGTACATACACGAAAAAAGGGGGAATCCGCCTCTGTACACGACGTTTGATTCTTCTCGCTCTAAACGATCGGTGAATTTAATGATCGAGGGGCGTTTGACTGTGCAGTCCTTGGGGTTTCGCGGTTTCTACGAGAGAGAGAGAAAGAGGGGAGAGAGAGAGAGAGTAAAACAGTGAGATTTCGGAGTGGTTTTTCCCCTTTTCCTTTGTATTTTCTACAGTGTCTGAATCTTGAGTTGTAAGTATAGACTGTATAATGTTCGTACGGCCTCATATTTAACCGCTCTCTCTCTCTCTCTCTCTCCTCTCTCTCTCTCTAGAATTTCGTATGTTTGTGTGCGTACCCGCCAAAGTGTGTGAAATAAAAGCGGGTTACGCATTTAATGAAAAAGTTGCTCATGAGAATGGGCCTTTTTTAATTTAATTTTATACGGCGTTTTCCTTAAAAACGGGTTTATTATATCACAGCCGTAACCGACACTACCTCTCCGCCCTTCACAATTATTCCCTCTATTTCCGATATTACTATGCTCTTTAGTTTCATGGAAATTAATAAATTTTATTTAAGTGTATATTTTATGAGTTTTAATTATATTAAGAAATTGTCATAATTTTCAAGGAGTGGTTGATGGAAGAAATAAAAATCATTCAAATTTTTGCAAAGCATAATTAATGCAATTGATTTTTTTCTGTTTTCTTTTTTCGTATTGTATTTTAAGAATAATGTAAATTTCAAAAAATTTAAAAATCATAAATTTTTGAGCAGATTGGAATAAAAAAATCGTGTGAGAAATAGATTTTTGAAGAGACAGTGTATGATAATATGGGGGTGAGTAGTAAGTAGAAGGGTCGCTTCATTTTTTGTTTAAGAGTATTTCTTGCTATTTTAGAAAAGATGACAGTAATAGCGGGACAAACCGATAGAAAAATAGGACAGTAATAGCGGGACGGATAGAGTACTTCTTTGTCCTCATACATTTCTACAATTTACTATAAATTCTTTTTAAAATCCGGAAAAGCTTTTTATTCTAAATTAATAAATAACGTACACTTGAACTCCGACTATTCCAATATAAGCGTCTTCCTTTTTTTTAATTAGATTATCCCATTAAAAGTGCAATAATGTGTGGACATAAATACATTAGTCAAAAGGCAAACATACACAACAAAACACGTTTTTTTAATCGTCGTACTAAAAAGAAAGATGGTACTTATAATGGAACAAATGAAGTATATCACAATTTAAGTGATATGTTGTTATTTGAAGTGCGTATTGAATAAAATAATGATACTATTAATTTGTTTGATTGTTATGTGTAATGCTTACTTTATGTTATGATTAAAACATTAAATTAGTGCATGTGTTAAGAATGAAGAATCTCGTATAACACACGTCATTTTTTCTAGTTTCTTTTAATATAATGGTATTAATATATTGGAGACAATTAGCAAAGTCAAAGTTGACTTCTACTCATAAGTTAATTGTTTTAGCTTATATTAAACCACTATTCTCTTAGAAAGATGCCACCGATCACTAAATACTAAAAAACAAAAGGCAAAAGAAAAAGGTACAAGGAAAAAAAAAGTGTATAATGTGAAACATGGTCGAATAATTAGAGTTCGAGATTTATTGTAGTGACTTTAAAGGGAAAAAAAATTATATAACCAAATTGTGGCATAAAATTTACGAGAATAACCTACAACCGCTACCGTATTTGGTAAATCATGCTCTTGTGCTCTAACATGCAAATAACATAGGAGGATTCAACTACCTTAAACTAATCATATGTGACAAACTAACACATAACTGTTTTGATGAATTTTAAACTCATGACCTTTTGGCCACATACTATTTACATTAACTGCTATATCATCTAAATGAGATGAATTTCAATGTTGTTGAATGATAATTTCAGCGTTGGGCATGATTTGAGATTTTTTTTGAATAATTAATTTTCTCTTTTTTGTTTGGAACTTGGAAGTATAAAAGTTTTTGTTTTGTTGCTATGTGTCTTTACTTTGTTATGCCTCGTCAGCCTTGAAAAAGTTTAAAGTAGTAGGTGTATTGAATGCAGTGGGGTGGGGTGGGTCGGTGGGCAGGTGGGTGGTGCTAAGGGGTCTAGTCCCGGAAAATTCTACCCTAAACCGGGTCTACAACTTAAGTTGTAAACCTTGTGGTGTAAAATAATGACACCTCACTTATTTTTCAAAACAAAAAAATTTTATAAAATTCGAAATATGACGTGACATTGCTCCACATCACAAGGTATACAAGACCAGGTCTAGGGTAGAAATTTTCGTCTAGCCCTATACTCTCTACAAATTTTAAATGCCAAATAAGATACTCATCATCATTTTTATTTTTTATTTTTATTTTTTGAGTAATCTATATCCGTTACCGAAGTATACATTGGGTAAATCCTGCTCATGTGCTCAAGCCTATAAACAATACAGGAGGGTTCAACCAACCTAAGATAATCATAGGTGACAGATTAACACATAGCGATTTTGGTGGATTTTGAACTCATGACCTTCCGACCACATGCTCACAAATAAGATGCTCATCATCATTTATTTGATAGTTTTGGTTCACTTTTCTTCACATTCATAAGTTATTTGGGCTGTTGAAAATATAATAGTCCTAGCCTTTTATCCCATTCATGAGTAACAACACTCCGTCCAATTAGAAATGATACATTTTTTTATGGGTATTAATAAAGTAGTGTTATTTGGTGTAGATTGTTTGACTAGTTAAATGTAGTTTACATAATATTTATTATTTTATGAAACATGTCATTTATAGTAAGACGTGTCAATAAAGAAAACGTATCACGGAGGGAGTATTTTCTTAAATAATTAATTTAGAATTTTAAATAAATCATTATTGTGAATTAAATAATTCGAAACGGAGAAAATGGATTGTATGATCAATTGAACACACAACCGTTTAATTTGAAATAAAACTCCATGCCATAATGCCACGTAACTTTTTTAAAATATAGAAGTATATGATTATAATTTATAAGAATAAGTTACTTTATGGCCTCAAGCACAATCAATAAATCAGATGATCGAATCGAATCGAAACATTTATGTTGATTTTTTTTAGCCTCAAAATCTTGAGCTCAACTTAACTACAAGTACGGATATGGGCTAGCCTATCAGCTTGGAACATTTTGGTCAATTTTGACACTTGACAATCATACGGATGAGTATATGTCAAAATCTTTATTTGATTTTGTCTTCGAATGAGAAAAAATCAATTTTGGTCCATTACCTTAACGCCTATCCATTTTTAGTCAATTACGTTAATTAGAGTCAATTTTAGTCCGTTTGGTTGATAAATAGTCCAATTTTAGTCCGTTTTATAAAATTGGACAAAGTCCAAATTTTTTTTTTCACGTATGTATACGTGCCGATAATTAAAAAAAAAAATCTTATTTGTGAAATAACTTTATTTTTTAATTTCACAACAGGATAATTTTTTTTTAAGTTTTCACACGTGAAAATTTATTTATTTATCTAATTTTCGGGGTGTGTACACTTGCGAAAAGGACCAAAATTGGACAAAATTGTCCAATTTTTGCAAAACGGATCAAAATCAAACTATTTACCAACTTAATGGACCAAAATTGACCTGACCAACATAAGGATTAAAAGTGGACATGATATAATATAATGGACCAAAATTGATTTTTTTCCGGTATAAGACTTGAATTAATTATGAAATTATTATTTTTGATAGGATAATTAATTTGTATAATATATTTTTATATAATTAATATATAGTAATATTAATATTATAAGTTAGATTTTTTTATAAAATACGAAAATAACTAAGATAATATAGTGAAATATGATTATAGTTTGATCTCATATCTAATCTTTATTATTGTATCCAAAAGTTTCATTATTGTTCTTTGAACTCCAAAAAACTGAAGTATTTGGTTATAAATACATTATTATACGGTCTTTAATTTTGTCATCAACATTATTTTATCCTGAACTTTAGATTTTAGAATATGCATCATTTTAAGAAACTAGTTCGTCTAAATTCTTTGAATTGAAACTTCATTCATGAAACGAATCTTACGATCTACTCTCTCCGTCCCATTATTTGTAGCTCACTTTCCCGAAATGGATGTCCTAGTATTTATAACTCACTTCTTAAAAATGTAAAGATTGTGTGGCATAAAATTAACTATAAAAAAAGTCAAACAATCTACACCACATAACACCACTTCATAAATTCTCGTGCCAAAACCACAAATAATGAAACTGAGGGAGTAAAACATTTCGATATCGTAACCTCTTTAAATGCACTTAATCCAAATTCAGCTATAGTGAAATCGAACACACTTTTGTATTAGTAAATAACTACTACTACATATTACTACATACATCTCATTGTTAATGTCTCATTTGTCTTTTTGACTGTCCTGCTATTGATGTCCCATTTATGAAATGGACACAATGAGCGGACAATAATCGATCTAGATGGACTAACCTTTACGCCACTTCTGATTATACTCACTATCTTAATATCAATGCTTAGTTTGTACAAAACATAAATAATGAGATTAGGGTTACATTAATTACTTAATATATTCATAAAACAATATCCACAATATTAATTTAGAGTTTTGTACATCATAATCAATCATTATACTTCCTCCGTCCATAAAAAATGTCCATTATTCTTTTTTCGAACCATTCCACAAAATTGATCATTTTCTATTTAGACAAATTATTAAATAGACTTTATTTGAAGGAATACAATTTTGCACAACTAATAATTCTCTTAAAATCACTCTAAAATAAACGACAAGTTTTACGAGAATTAAAAATAAAAAATAAATCAACAAACAATAAAGAGGAAGAAATTATTGACACGTGGCAGCAGTTTGACCCCAAGATTCACCCGACCCGCATTTCACGCCACATATTCTACCCGGACGCGACCCTACTCGATCCCCAATTTTCAAAAATTCCCGCAACTCAATTGTAATTTTCTAAATCGCTGACGAAACCTAAAGCGCATCCAAGTAAAATATAGCAATAATTTTGCCATCGCGCCTTTATCCTTCAACTCCCAAATACAGCCGCTAGCACGATGAGCAGTTTAACGGCGAGCTTCGCCGCTCGATTCTCCTCCCCCGCCGCGTATTCTCCGGCAGGAAGTCGCATCTCACGGCGCGAATTCTTCGTACAGCCTCCAAGGCGGCGATGTCGTTCGGGAAGATTAGTGTGCATGGCGGTAACTACTAGTTATTACAATCAACGCTAGCTTAGTCGGCGTGAAGTAGATAGGGTTGGAAAGGGGGATTTATGTAGCACCTTTTTGTTTTGGTGTTGTAATTTGAGATTATTGTTGTTTCGCTGCTGCTGATGTTGTGTTTTGCTGGAAATGTAGGAACCTTATCTGATAACGAAATTAGAGTCCGCTGAGAAGACGTGGAAAGAATTATCGGTATGATTTTGACTGTCTGTTGATTTTCAATATCATACTACATGTTAAAGAGTTTTCGATTTTGTTAATGAATTGAAACTGGAATCAAGAGGCTAAATATTTGTTGTTTTCCTGAATATTGATTTAGATGCTTGCCTTTTTGTGATCGTTTATGTTATGGATGTTTGGAATTTATATTTATATGACTTATTGCTGCCTTATTCTTTTAGTACTGTATTTATTGTAACATCTGCGTGATTGTTTTTCTGATGTGTTAGCCCTTTGCCTCTTCCTATTATTTGAAAACTTCATTCATATTCGACTTAAGTTATCTATTTACGAAACAAAAATCAGGTTAGACTGGCTGATCCGGATGTAGTCACAAATCAAAGTGAATATCAGAAATTAGCACAATCTATGGCGGAGCTTGATGAGGTACTGTGCTTTGAAAATTTTCCTGGGATACATTTCTCAAGCATATTGTTGTTCACTCTAGTTATTATTAATTATGTTCTTTAACACATTAAAAATGCATCTCTTTGAACTAGTAGGTCGTGTCAACGTTTAGAACCTTCAGGGATTGTGAAAAGCAGTTACAGGAAGCAAAAGGTTTATATTATTTTTCTAATTCTCTTCGGTTAAAGGAGCTTTTGAAATCCCTTAAGATATATATTTGTTGACTTCTTTCGACTTTAAAATCAGCTCTCGGAAAAGAGGTGGGTAATGATGGAGACATGGTTGAGATGATAAATTCAGAAATTGAGAGCTTAAGCAATCAACTTAAAGATCTTGAAGACAGGCTAAAGGTTATCTAATCTCTTCGATAGCTGGTTTTATTATAATATTTTTTCCAATTTCATGATTGAAACCACTTCGCTTATACACAGCTTTTGCTAATCCCAACCGATCCGCTTGATGCAAGAAATATATTGCTTGAAGGTCAGTCATGCAGTTTTGCTTCGCCCCAATATGTTAGCATTTTATGAATGTAACCAACTTGCTAAATGAAGGCAAGGTTATTCTCTCCCTTAATAGAATGTTATCCTGCATAAAAACAAAGACACAAGGGCCTGTCATGAATGCTTCTTCTGTATAAATACTAAATAGAATATGCATATCTTCATCATTTGGATCCTAAGTGCCTTTCATATAGTGGATGAATGAAATACAATTAGTTGTTCCGAACTGGTTCTTTGAATGTAAGCAGCTCATGGTTTTGCTTGTTATCATTATCAATTAGTTAATTTCTTATATTTTATAATAGTCTTATTCGTTACGAGTTACTAAGGTGTTTGATGTTCTATATACAGTGAGAGCTGGTACTGGTGGAGATGAGGCTGGACTTTGGGCTGGTGATCTTGTAGGTACATGTTTCACTTGTTCTTCCAGATGCCTATGTTTTCTCTCGCATGTCCTTTAGCTGAATCACTTAGTATAAATGTTTGTCTTACCTTCTCATTCTGTCAATCTGTGGTAGGTAGAAATGTATCAGAAGTATAGTGAGCGTAATTCATGGAAATTCTCGCCTGTCTCCAGCTCTGAGGTATTGTATATTTGCATGCTTGTGCACTTGACATTTATCTCTGCAGATAGCTTAATGATCTTCTGCTTTCAAGGCTGATCACGGTGGATATAAGACATATGTAATGGAGATAAGAGGAGAGCGGGTTTATAGCAAACTGAAGTACGAGTCAGGTGTTCATCGAGTTCAACGCGTTCCCAGAACAGAAGCCCAAGGTCGTGTTCATACATCTACAGCAACTGTTGCTATCATGCCAGAGGTAACTTTTTTTGTGAAGTGATCAAGCCATTTTTCAATTCACTTTAGTTTACTTGGTTTCCTGAATATTGAAATTGTTCATGTACCTATACGACGAATTTTCTGCATGTGAATACTAAAGCAGTAGCTAAATGCTGTTTGGTTGTAATTCTGCAATAAAATATTAACTAATGTGCCTCTCTTTGTTTTGTTAGTCTTAATTTCAACTTCGATCAGTATTTTCGTTCCATGTTGATCTCTTTCCTGCCATGCTGCATGTGTGTCAGGCTGACGAAGTTGATGTAGAAATTGATCCAAAGGATATTGAACTCACAACAACAAGATCCGGTGGTGCTGGAGGTACGCTTGGTCAATTGTTTTTTAAGTAACTTTGCTTCCCCTAGTCTTTATGGTAAATAATTGATCATAATTAGCTTTTCTATTAACAAATCAAGCTTTTCCCTTACATGCATAATTCCTAATGCAGGTCAAAACGTCAACAAGGTGGAGACTGCTGTTGATCTTTACCACAAACCGACGGGAATAAGAATCTTTTGCACTGAAGAAAGAACTCAGCTTAAAAACAAGAATCGAGCAATGAAACTTTTGCGAGCAAAACTGTAAGACACAATACGCTGAGTTGATATTTAGATTCAATCTAGACGGATTTCTGCTCTTGAGAAACATCTGTTTAGTAGGAAATTTTGGTTTACATATATTTATAAACACTAGGTTGACTGTGTGATTGGTAGTTGGTTTTGACCTATTACTTGGTAACATTATGCCAGGTATGAGATAAAAGTACGAGAACAGCAAGAGCAGCAAAGGAATCAGCGAAAGATCCAGGTTTACTTGCACGCATTCTCTCACATATGTCGAAACAGAGAGAAATTAACATTCTCCATTTCCATCCCAACTTCATGCATCTTGTTCTGACAATATTGCTTTGCTCTACATAACTGCAAAAATAGCCCTACTCTCTACAGTCACCTTTGCTAGTTTTATATCACGTTCTCGCATAATGTGAGATTTTGCAATTCCTATCATGCAGAGTTATATAACTGCAATAGTTATGTTCTACTTTCTCATACTGCAAACCGATATCTAGACTTAAACATCAAACACATGGCAGGTGGGTACTGGTGCTCGTGCTGAAAAGATTAGAACATACAACTATAAGGTATTCCCATCATTTTGAATTGCATAATTGCTTCCAGGAATATTTGGGCATTTGAAGTTAGAAGCGAGAAACTCTGGAAAGCCGTTTCAACAATGTTCGGTTTAGTACGGATATTAGTCTTTTGATTTGTTGCTCACCATCTTTCCTTGATGTGAAAATCCCTAACATTTACTTTTCAGTACTTAATGTTCAAGGGATCACAAGTCTAAGTCAATTTTTTGCACTCCCCAGGACAATAGAGTTACAGATCACAGACTGAAGATGAATTTTGAGCTCACTTCATTTCTGGATGGGGACATTGAGACAGCCGTTCAGGTGCGTGATTTTTCGCGTATCTTCGCTCGTGTGTGGTTTCAGTTGTTAATGAAGCGGAGGTTTCTCCATACTAAAGCTTGTGTATGCAGTCTTGTACCACGACGGAGCAGAAGGAATTACTCGAGGAGCTTGCCGATTCGGTAGGCGCCATGGCTACATGATCTTTTGTTGCTTTAGATCTCAAAGGTTTCAGATTGTGTTCAGAGTTCAGTTCTAGCCATGGGTATGTTGCCTTTATGTTTGCTAAGGATATGGGTTTCTCCCTAGTCCATACAGCCATCAATAGGAAAAGGCATTTGGATTTCTTACTACATTTGAGTTTTATGGATTTCCATAAATTAAAAAAATATTTATTTGTACTCCCTCCGTCCCATGGAATGTCTCGCTTTCCCTTTCGGGTGACCCTTATAATGTGTTCTGTTTCCTTTTTTTTTTGTAAGTTTTTACAAAGCATTTATTGGTGGGACCACCCAAATGACATAACTAGCACTTGGTTTTAAACTGTGCGTCCAAAAGAAATGAGACATTCTTTGAGATGGAGGGGTTTATTTTATATTTCCTCCGTCTCATTATTTTTGTTCCATTGAGATTGGAGATGGAGATTAAGAACATTGGTGTAAAGATGTTAAATGTTTTGTAAATGTATAAGGTGGTAGGGTCTGTTTGTTTAGATTGATTGTGACCATTTATTTATATCCTTATTTGATGTGCGATATAAATAACGGAACAGCCCGAAAGAGTATTAAAATACTTCCAACGTCTTATTGATCTTGCACTGTTTTTTTTTCCGGGGTATTTCACTTATGTTAGACCGTTTTATAAAATAAAATAAAATGAGTGAATCACAATCATTTAAATAAGTGAATTTCACTATTTTATATTTTTGCATCATTAGTTTACACATTTACACTCGTTATTTTAATTAACGAATGAATGAACATACGAATAAAATTTGAAAGTTACAATTTTTGAGCCCACATTCGACATTCCCATCTTAAACATAAATTAAAAATAAAATAAAATAATAGTAGTACTTCATTAATTTGATTCTCAAATTCTAGGATCCCTAATTTTTCTCCCGCTCCCTCTAGGGTTCCATCAACTTGTATCTTCTTCGCCAAATTATCCATTTCTGCATTAAATCTCAATTACGTGGAGTGAAAGAGACGCAATTCTCTCTATTGCTGATCGCTACTGTAAGAATCAAATGGTGCTTCGTTCAATTCTCTCTGGACTACACAGACATCAATGCACCCCATTCTGGGTTCGTAGAATCGGAGTAGCCACTCTCGCGAGCGACAAAAGCTCAGGTTCGGAAGGGAAACCCCTCGAAAAACGGTATGTTGTTTCCTACCTAATAGATTCATGTGGATTGTCTCCGGAAAAGGCGGTTTCTCTTTCTAAAAGTGTGCATTTTGATGGTCCGGATAAACCTAACGCTGTTGTGAGCTTTCTAGAGAAAAAGGGGTTTACAAAATCTCAAATCAGTAATTTAGTGGCGAGAGTACCCGCGATTCTGATATACAATCCTGAGAAAACACTCTTGCCCAAGTTCGAATCGTTGCTTCGCTCCACCGGAATTTCCAAAAAAGAAGTTACTACAGTTTTTTTGAAATCCCCCGATTTGCTCACGAGATCGTTCGAACGTAGAGTGATACCTGTTTACAATTACCTCAAGGGTATAATTGGCGCTGGAAAAGTCAATACTCTTTTAAGGAGAGGATCGTGGATTTTCAGTGTTGATCTTGAGGGTAGACTCGAACCGAATGTCGATTTGTTGAGGGAGGTAGGGGTGCCGCAACAGTTTATTGAATTTGGAATATTGAACTGTGCAAGTACCCTGTTTATGGATCGTGTTAAGTTCAAGAGGCTTGTTGAAGAGGTGGAGCAAATGGGTTTCGATCCATTGAAGTCGACCTTCATGCTTGCGGTAAAGGCCCGATCTGAAGGAAGCTGTCGAGCTTTATGGGATCTAAGCGTTGAAGTTTATGGTAAATGGGGTTGGACTGAGGAGGATATCCGAATGGCGTTCAAGAAGCATCCTGGTTGTATGCTTTTATCGGAGAAGAAAATCTCGACAGCCTTGGATTTTCTAGTCAACACGTTAGGGCGAGAATCGAGATCAGTTGCAAAGACTCCGCAGATTCTTTTCTATAGTATGGAGAAGAGAATAGTTCCGAGGTGCTCGGTTGTTCAACTGCTGTCCTTGGAGGGTTTAGTTGAGAAAGATTGGAGCTTGACTAGTGTTCTTTCCACCGCAGAGGAAAAATTCTTGAATCAATTTGTGACGAGATATATTGAGATAGTGCCACAACTTAATGATGTTTATCTCTCGAAGAAAGCGAGTGGCGTGAATGCTTAACTCAATCTTTTGAAGAATCTCTTCAAGGTGATGCTTGAAATCTCATAGTGATATTCATTACTTGAAATCTCATAGTGATATTCATTACTTGAAATCTCATAGTGATATTCATTACTGAATTAGTTTGAAACCATTTCTATTTTTTCGAATGTCGATTGTTTTACTATGAGTTTTGCTCAGCATCCTTGTTTCATAGTTGCCTAAGTTATCCTTAATCTTGCTCCCATGTGAGATTTCAAATAGTAAAATATTTTGTTTCCAACATATGATTCTTAATTATTAGTATAATCTCTGTTCTCTTTAACTGCTCTTCGACGAATACCGAAATGAGTTAAGTTATTCTGATATTATATATTTGATAGATTACTAATTTACTACCATACTAATGAAAACTGAATCAAATGGATTCTGATCCATTGTTGAAGAGTTGTAGCAGCCTGCTCTGTTTCTACGAAGCTCATGTTGACAGAATTAGGCGTGAAAGCTTAACCAATCTTTTGAAGAATCTGCCGCCGGTTAGTTTATATCTTTAGCTATTCTTCAGCATTTGATACTCCCAGAATCTGCTGTACGGTTTGACATCAACTATTTCTGGTTAAAATTGATGCTTGAAATCTCCTGGTGGCATTCATTAATGAAGCTTACATTCACACCATTTCCATTTGTTCGAATTTTCGTTTGCTTTACTAGGAGTTCTGCTCATCATCCTTGGTTAATCTATGTGTTGTCTTTAACTGATCTTTGATTAATAATGAAATCGAATGGATTCTGATCCATTGATAAAGAGTTGTAGCAGCATGCTCTGTTTCTATGAACTTTATGTTGATGTTGGCAGAATTTGGTAACAGCAGAATCACTTCCATTCATTACTAGTAAAGCTTTCGATTCGAGTGAAAAACGGAGTCTTTTTTCACTCTAAAGCTGATTACTTATTAGTGATTCTAAAGCTAGATTTATTCTACTGCCCATCTTCTTGATTCATATAGCCTTCAGCAAGTCCGATAGCCGTGCAGCCAAGCTCTGCCTCGCAGAAGGTGACACTCCATGCTTCCCGATGATCGACTCAAGAATCGCCTCTGCCAGCAGTTTGTTCTCTATCACAGCTTTCCCCTGCTCCGGGATCGACTCGTCCTTCGAGAAAGCAATCTGCAGATCAAGAATGTTAATCATGACTTCCTATGATTTCGGGTTTTTGAGGAAGGGCCGAAAATCCTTACTGTGAGTGAGTTATTGGCTGATTGGGTGAAGAAGATGGAGGCTCCAGGTGGGAAGGTTTCATCCTTGAAGGCTTCTAGAAACTTCTTAATTGCTTCACTCTCTGCTTCAGTGTATTTCCCAACTGCCTTCCAGTGAGCGATGCAGTTTTCTGTTACTTTCTCAGAGTATTGTTGCCCCGTTAACGGCAGAATCATCGTCACCTTCGTCAGTTTCTCGAACGGACCTGCAAAAGAATCTCATCTTCATGAAATTGCTTCTTGAATTCTTGAATTTCTGGATTGGTGAGATGTGCGTGGATTTGTTGAATTACCGGCGATGATTTCGGTGGTGAAATCGTCTGAGCCGGCGAGTTCGTCGGCTGTTTTGCCCTTCCAGTTAACGGCGAGGGCTTTAACGGCGTTATCCTCCAAGTAAACGCCGATGGCGGTGAACTTGACGAACTTCCCTTGGATCTCCATTCCTCTCACCCCTGCGCATGTTAGTCACAACCACTGCTCATGTTAAAAAAGCTCATACTCTGATATATAAAAGCAGAAGTTGCTAACCTGCGCCGCCGAGGAACAGCGTCTTATCCGATCCCGGTGGCTTAACCGCCGGCGCGAACACGACGGCATCCACGTGGACTTCGCTAACTGATACTGGCCCCGACATTCTCTCTCTCTCTGTCCGTCTTTCTCTCCTATTTATCTCTCTAGATGAGGGTTGGTTATAACGGTGGGTAGTATGCGTCGTCATGTACTATGCACCACGAGATTTACCTAACCCAGCTATCAACCAATAAAGGAAGTTTGGTACGGATTGGAAGAAAGTGTAACCCTATTGAAACCCTAGAAATCAAATCAAAACTAAATCATGACTAATTTCATAATCATGTTCTTGATTCGATTCAATCAGCTGTACTAACCTCGGATCAATCAACTAATTAAGGATCTCAATTATTGAATCTTGGCAATTTTAATTTTGGGTCAATTAGGGTTATAAATTGAAACTAATCTGTTTTGAATGAATTGAATCTGATGTATGCAATCATCTCCAGCAGAAGGCTAATTAGGGTTCTGACAAACGGTGCTATTCTCGCCGCCCAACGATTTCTCGCCGGAAAATCATCTCCCAGCGTCGGCGACGCGACTTTCACTATTAGCTACCTGACGAACTCATGTGGATTATCTTTGAAGGACGCCATCCCAGCATCGAAGAAATTATGCACCAAATCGCAGGAAAAATCGAATAAGGTTTTGAAGCTATTCAACGAATACGGATTCACGAAGGCTCAGATCTCGAAGCTAGTCGCGAAATGGCCGCCGGTTCTTCAATCCTGCGCCGAGAAAACGATATCGCCGAAGCTCGCGTTCTTCAAGTCGATCGGCGTTCCTCCCGCCGACCTGCGGCGGCGAGTTTCCGAGTATCCGTTTCTGTTGAGGCGCGGCGTCGGAAACTATTTCATCCCCTGGCGTAACTACTTGACGAGTATACTTCGATCCGACAAGAATGTCGTCACAATGTTCTCGAACAGTCCAATGGCGTTCACACACGGCTGGCCGAGAAGAGTTCCTTCCACCGTCGCGATCTTGCGAGAGAGAGGCGTGCCGGAATCTTCAATCGCTTCGCTGCTCGTCAAAAAGCCATCGCTGTTTCTCCTCAGTAACGAGTCCTTCTCCGCGTATGTCAATCGGGCCGCTGCGATGGGATTCGATGAGAAGAAAATGGCGTTCGTTCGCGCACTCCAGGTGTTCGGCAAAATGTCTGAACCAACTCTGAAGCGTAAAACGGATGTTTATAAACGGTGCGGATGGTCGGAAACCGATCTCCGATCTGCATTCTTACGGCATCCGTTATGCATGAAGCATTCGCAGAAGAAGATCAGAGCGAACATGGATTTTCTTGTGGGTGAGCTCGGATTTAAACCGTCTGACATCGCTCGATTCCCTATGATTCTTGATTTCAGCGCGGAGAAGAGAATGAGACCGAGGTGGATCGTTGCTAGGATTCTTAAAGCGAGAGGTTTGATGCGGGAATCGCAGAGCTTCTGGAAGCTGTTCGTGATGTCGGAAGCGGATTTCTTGAAGAAGCATGTTGTTGATCACGAGGAAGAGATTCCTCAGCTGATGGATATCTACCGAGGGAAGATTGTTTTGGATGTGAATTTGATTTCCAAAGGAAGTTAGATTCTGTTGTTGGATTTAGGTTGTTCCATTCTATCTTGATGTTCGAGTAAATTTCGATTTTGGTTCTGTTTTGTAGTTTTTGTCAGATAGAGAGTGTATTCATTTCTCTCTTTTTTTTTCGAGCGGAAATTTAAATGGAACAAACATATAAATTATTCGAAATAAAAGAGTATTCATAGTAATGGACAAAAATTCGGTGCAGTTACACCCACCCGCCCCCTAATCCGCTATTGAATAAAAGTTTGTATATTTTAAGAGACGAATCGAAAATACATTATGTGTTCAAAAACCGACAAAGGCCACATTCATGAATAAAATCGAAATTTATCAATTTCCCTATTTTTTTTTTTAAAACTGATTAGCCTCTGTTGTGATTTCTGCGTTAATTCCAGAAAATAAAAAAAAAATGTTATGTTCGCTGCAATTTCTCTGTAGGAGAATACTGAGCGGACCCAGAAAAGATGGTGTTTTTACCTTCTCCTCAACCTCCGACGGCGGCGGCAACGGCAACGGCGGCGATCCGAGTTTCACGATTTCTTACCTCACCAACTCATGTGGATTATCGCTAAAAGACGCCGTTTCCGTCTCGAAGAAATTGCGCATCAAATCGCGCCACAACCCAGACGCGGTGTTGGATCTCCTCACCAATAACGGATTCACGGATGCTCAAATCTCCAACCTCGTTAAGAAGTGGCCACTCGTCCTCCAATCCCGCGCCGGCGAAACCCTTTCCCCCAAACTCGAGTTCTTCCGCTCCATCGGCATTCCCGACGCCGTCTCCGCCGCGAAGCTATCGGTTTATCCCACGATCTTACACCGCAGCCTCGAGAAGATTCTCATCCCTACTTACAATACCTTGAAATCCCTCCTCCAATCTGATAAGAAAGTTGTGAATGTGTTCGCGCGTTCTCCGAGGGCGTTCATCCATGGCTTCTCCGGCGACATGTCTCGCAATATTGGAATACTGAGAGAACGAGGAGCGCCGGAATCTTCCATCGCTTTACTGCTCAATAACCAGCCGTCGTTGCTGATGCTGGGGAGAGAAGCTTTCAACAAGCTCGTGAATCGAGCTTCTGAGATGGGATTTGATTCGTCTAAAGTTGTCTTCGTTCTTGCACTCCAAGTGTTCGCTAATATGTCTGACTCAACTCTGAAGCGTAAGACGGCGGTTTACATGAGGTGTGGCTGGTCCGAATCAGATGTTACTGATGCTTTCCTGAAACACCCGCCTTGTATGAATTTATCCGAGAATAAAATCAAGACCAACATGGATTTCCTCGTTAACGAGATGGGATTCAAGGCGGGAGATGTTGCGAGATGCCCGGTGGTTCTTGGTTATAGCGTGGAGAGAAGGATGAGGCCGAGATTGATTGTTAGCAGAATGTTGAAGGAGAAGAATTTGTTGAAGAAACCGATCGGCGTTATAACGTTGTTGTTGATGTCCGAAGAGAAGTTCAAGAGGAAGTATCTTCTTCTTCATCCTCAGCTGCTTGAAGTCTATCATGGCGTTAAAGAGGTGAATTTTTTATTTAATTTACTTAATTTTTATTTCATATATATAAATAGAGAAATGAAATTTGATACTGATTTAGAACAAATTTGAAAATCATGTTTGCGATTCTCAGCAGGAGAATTCAAATTAGGGTTCCGATTTCCCTCGCCGCGCATTTCTCCTCCGTGAATTCGTCTTCATCTTCCCCATCGAAGAATCTCCGCATCAAATCTCAAGCAAACTCAGATCCAGTGTTGGATCTGCTCAAAGAGTACGGATTCACAAACGCCAACATCTCCAGACTCGTGACCAAATGGCCGGGTGTTCTTCAATCCAGCCCCGACAAAATCCTTCTCCCGAAGCTCGAATTCTTCCGCTCAATCGGCATCCCCGACGCCGTCGCGGCGCAGAAGCTCTCCACATACTCTCAGCTCTTGCAGCGCAGCCTCGAAAACCATCTCATCCCGTCGTACGATTACTTGAGAAATCTGGTCCAATCGGATACGAAAGTATTGGGCGTTTTCAAGCGCGCTCCGTTGGCTTTCGCCGTCGGCTGGCCGAAGGTTATTCCGTCCAAAATCGCCATCTTACGAAACCGAGGAATCTCCGATTCTTCAATCGTTTCACTGTTCGTGAAGCAGCCGTCGCTCTTCCTGCTATTCAGTGTGGAAAAGCTCGAGACGTTCGTAAATCGGACCGTCGAAATGGGATTCGAGCCTTCAACAAACGGATTCATAGGCGCACTCCAAGTGTTCGCTAGTATGTCTGACTCAACTCTGAAGCACAAAACGGAGGTTTTCAAAGCTTGCGGCTGGTCCGAATCCGACGTCACCGCCGCCTTCTTCCGATATCCGAGCTGCATGACGTTCTCGGAGGCAAAGATACGACGTAGTATCGATTTTCTCGTCCGCGAGATTGGGTTCACGCCTCTCGACGTTGCCCTACGCCCCGTGCTGCTCGGGTTGAGCCTCGACTGCAGAGTGAGGCCGAGATGGGAAGTTACGAAAGTCTTGCATTCGAAAGGGTTGTTGAAGAAATCAATCAGCGTACCGGCCATCTCCACGTCGATGATAATGGGCGAGGCGGAGTTCGTGAAGAGGTATGTTAGTGCTTATGAAGAAGACATCCCTTGGCTTCTGGATTTGTATCGAGGGAAATTGACTCTGTCTCAGATGGGGTTGGATCAAGTTGTTATGCCTAAGTGATAGTATTGCTTTTTGATAGTTCGACCGTGTTTGTTGACGAAGAGAAACTCGCAGTCGCTACCCGGATTTCGATTCTTTGGTTGTGTATGGAGTTTTTGAGACTCGTTGTATTTCTCTGTTGCATTTGGGTAGCTGTTCTATATTGTTTGCCAATCTTCTTGATCTTTGTGTTAATTTGATGTTAGCCTATGTTTCATGCAGATGCAAGTGTCATTGCTAGATCTTGAATTTGAAGCTTTCTTGTTTACTACTCCATATCATTTCGTTGTCCACTTTCTTTTCGACGCGATTTTTAAGAAGAATTGTTTATATGTGTGGAGTTGTGTAAAGTTGTGGTTGAAATAATTTGCCAAAACAGAAATTGAACAATTTTAATTAGACGATCCAAAAATATATACTGGACAATTTTAATGGAACGGATGAAAAATCAAATGGAACATCCTTTTTAACTGCTTCATCTAATTCTGCCAAATGTATCAAACTTTGGCCATCTTTAGCTTCATTAGAAGAAACTACTAGGTTTAATTTAAGAAATGGATAAAGTACAAATAGCCCTTAATAATTTCCAAGGTGTAAATTTACCTAATAAGGCCACTTTAAGTTGTTGGGCCAACCTCCAAATCTAGAATAAGGCCCAATCTCAACATTAATGGGCCATTGTGCCATAGTACATACTCCCTCCGTCCCGCCCGATTTGTATTGTATTCATTTCCGGACCATCCCATCTAGCTTGGCTTGTTTCCTAAAAAAGAAAATAATTACTACACAAACTCCTATTTCTACCCACAATCATCTATTTCTCTACAAACAACCACTCATTCACCAAAATATCCGTACTGAAACCAAATAAGATAAGTTTGCTGGGATGGAGAGATTATATTAATTTATATTTTATTATTATTATGTTCATTTTAGTTCTCCATTAGGAGCGTAGTTTTTATTTATTTATTTATTATTATTATTATATTATTATTATTATTACTATTATTATTATTATTATTATTATTATTATCAATTTTAGTTCTGCATTTAAGGCCGGTAGCTCCTTTGGGGTTAAGGAAGCATCAATTATGTGCTTATCGGAGGATAAAATTCGGATAATTTATAATGTTATAAAGTTAAAATTGGACAATTTATAAAGTTACGCAGTTAAAATCGGACGACATTAAAAGATTTAAGAAAACAAAAAACAAATAGACGTTAAATTAGAGGATCCAAATCAAAATTTTCTCAAGTTTGATGTATGTTAGGACGGATTTTGGTTATTGAAAATTGAAGAACATAAGCAGATTCATATTTTCCAACTCTGAAAATTAGTGTTATACTTGGAAGTTAGAAACGGTTAGCTCAAGCCAACCACTTGCTGACTGCCTTGAGTTGCTCAACGGAATCTCGATCCCTCTCCGTGCATAGCTGTAGCCTGTATGTATCTCCGATTCTCCTCCAACAAGAATCTTCCTCAATTTCATCGAATCGTTAATGCTTCATTCTCATCAATTGAAGAGGGTTTAGGGTTCTGCTAATTGTGCGGCGATGGTGGAGAGGAGGAAGAGGAAGCCCCTTGTGCTTTCTTCCACTAAAGCCCTCGTCGATTCATTGCTCAATTCGCACAGAACTACTGAAGAGAGGGATGAAATCGGCAAGATTGACTCCACTCCCACTCGCGAGCCGCAATTCACGGCTGGGATTCTCAGAGTTTCCGACGACACAAGAGTTGATTCGTTTGATGGCTCTGTTCTGGTTGGGTTGCCCACTGCTGTTCTGAAACAATTATCCATTACATCAGGGTCTCTGGTACTGTTCTTATCATTGTTATGAGGATTATTAGTATTTTCAAGTCGATTTTTGATTCGTTCTTTAATTATGTGTTTTATGCTCTTCTGCTTTTATAGTTCGAAGAACTTGGGAAAATTATTCTTTCTTGAAGTATATTATAGTTAATGATGATGTTTCTTAGCAATTCTGTGATCATTTACAAAGAATGTTAGTTTAGGACTATGATTAGAAACTTGGCTTTCTTGTGTTATAGCTTTGCTTTTACTCTCTTTGTAGATACTCGTAAATAATGGTGATGCTAATGTAAGTAGAATCGGACAAGCGGTGGTACTCGACCCTCCAAATTCAGATGACAGCTTCGAGGAAAACGAATCACTTATGTCTCATCCTCCTAAGACAATGTTGATCTTTCCATCATACGGTTATCCTCAGGCTCAACACGAGGCTTTGGATGATCAAGTGGCGTATATTTCCCCAATTCTTGCATTTAACCTAAACCTGCATCTGTCGTGCTTGAAGGCGATTGTGCAGCAAGGGAAAGTGAAATTGCCGTCCTTGTTTGGAGTAAAAGGAAATGATGAAACAAATGAGAACGAGAATGAACACTTCTATGTTCGTATAGGGCTCGAGCCTTGGGCCAAGATGCCTAAATACGCCTCACATTTGAGGGTCTCCTTTGTGAAGATACCGGAATGTGGAACCCTCGAACGTCTTAAAACTAGTTCGTTTGAAGAAGCGAAAGATCGCCAAGGCTTGATAGATTTGGCATTAAGTGATTACTTTTCTGTTGATAGATATCTTGCCCGGGGTGACCTTTTCAGCGTATCCGTAAAATGGAACTGCAAGTCGGAGCTGTGTATCTCTTGCAACCGAAAGATGCCTAATAGTGGTGACAACATAATATACTTCAAGGTGAAAATTTAAGTTTTTCTTTTCTATGCACTAATTTTCTCTTGAATGCTTGAGGAATTGTAGCGCGTATGCTATTGATTTTCAGGTTGCAGCTATGGAGCCGTCAGAGGAACCCGTTTTAAGGGTCAATCGCCATCAAACGGCTCTTGTCCTTGGAGGAGGGGTTCCATCTGCCATCCCGCCGGATCCTTTGATCCCACTGCCGAAAAGTGTCTATCCGCTGCAAGATGATGTTGTGATGGCGCTAGCCTCCGTACTTGCACCAACCTTATGCCCATCAGCATTGTCGTCAAAATTTAGGGTCTCCATCATATTACATGGTGTTGCAGGTCTAATATAAACTCCTATATCTTGTTCCTTGAAACTGTTCATTTTCTAATCCAAGTGTTTCTAAGAATCTTTGAAATTTGGATTTTAATATGAGATTATTTCGAATTATGTATTCTATCATGACGATCCTCAAGTTTATTAGTTTATCTGTCAATTTCTTCATTAAGTTGTGGAAATAAAAAATACTCCCTCCGTCCCGTTTGAAGCGATGTGTTTCATTTCGGCGCAGTAATTAAGAAAGTAGATAATAAAGTAGGAGAGAGGAGTAGATGATAAAGTAAGAGAGAGAAGATGAGTGAGATAGTGAGAGAGTAGATAATTAAGTAGGATAGAGAAATGATAAAGTAGGAGAGAATTTGTAATTTTTTTAGAAAGTTATTTCCTTTTTTCGGAAGCGTGTCGCTTCAAATGGGACACCCAAAAAAGGAAAACACGTCGCTTCAAATGAGACGGAGGGAATATAGTTGTCATTAGGAGAAAATCCTCCGGATTACTGATTTCAAACCGACTTTGTAGGTTCTGGAAAGAGGACTGTGATAAGATATGTTGCTCGTCGATTGGGTTTGCATGTAGTGGAATATAGTTGTCATGATTTCATGACATCTTCGGAGAAGAAGGCATCTATGGCTCTAGCTGAAGCTTTCGGTGCAGCTCGCAAGTAAAACATGCTTATTCCATTTAGCTACTATTTTTATCGTGATTTTATTGATGATTCAAAGACGGTTTACTTATATTTGATCTGCTCGGACTTTTCCAGATACTCTCCAGCAATCCTTCTTCTCCGCCATTTCGAGGTTTTCCGCAACTTGGCCGCTCAAGAGGGTTCGTCTAACGAAAACGTTGGAGTTAACTCAGAAATCGCATCTACCATTAAGAAATTCACTGAGCCAACTAGTAATGATAAGAACGACTCTTTTGATGACAACTCAGATGGTGATTCTGTAAGTTCACATGATGCTATAGACATTTAGTTTATCGTCTCTGCATCAGTCCAAAACAGATTTAGTTTCATGTTCAAGAGATGATCTAACACTCCCTTGTTGTTTTTTACCTTCGTAGCGATTAAAAGTTAGTGCTAAGATAAACCAGCACCCAGTACTACTAGTTGCAGCTGCAGACAATTCCGAAGGTCTTCCTCCAGTTATTCGACGTTGTTTTAGTCATGAAATTAAGATGGGAACCCTCAACGAAGAACAAAGATCTCAATTGCTGTCCGAGTCTTTTCAACACATCTCCGACCTTCTTCCTGATGTATGTTATCTATTTCTTCTCCTCTTTATGTCGAAAGCAAAGTATATATGATTTCGTCGTCCCATTGTGACGAGCTTCGATATGGGTCTTTATAGTGATGGGTCGTATGATTTCTCGTTTTAGACTTCTGTACAAGATATTGTAAAGGATTTAGTAGGACAAACATCCGGTTTCATGCCGAGAGATTTGCATGCTCTAGTTGCTGATGCCGGAGCAAATATAATATCCAAGATGGAGAAGCTCGGGCCCGAGAATTCAGCACCGGTTTCATCTGAATCCTCATCGGTTGAAGATAGTAACAAAGCAAATGATGCATCTCGGGATCTTAGCAAAGAAGATATATTCAAAGCATTGGAACGGTCAAAGAAAAGAAATGCTTCAGCTCTTGGTACTCCAAAGGTAAGCCATCTAGGGCTTAACACGAACTTTTGATGTTTTTTCGTATGCGGTGATTTTTGAAAAAGGCCGGTCTAACATTGTATTTACTATTTTGAATTTGACACTGTTAAGAGATTAGCGTTAATACTTACCGTTTCGTTGGTGGCTGGTACTGTAGGTACCTAACGTCAAGTGGGACGACGTCGGTGGCCTCGAGGATGTCAAAAAGTCGATCTTGGATACTGTTCAGGTAAACCTTGTTTTTCCGTCCGCTTTGAAACGTATTGCAGTCTTTTTCAAGATTACTTTTGTGGCCGTTATTATTACGTTCTTTGCGTTTAACTCTTAGTAAGCAAGCTTGTAATTAGCAGAGAATTCTAATGTCTGTGTTTAAACTGGCAGCTTCCTCTCATGCATAAGGATTTATTTTCATCCGGGTTGCGTAAACGATCAGGAGTTCTTCTTTATGGTCCTCCGGGGACTGGGAAAGTAAGTTCGTTGTGATGAACATCCTTCCGAGCTTTTCTCCTCTGCAATTATAGTTAAACCTCGGTAAAGTAATAACCTTGGGACCGAAAAAATATATTCGTGTAACGAGGTTGTTACTTTATCGAGCATTATTTTATTACATTGACCCATGTTGGGATCGGAAGAAATTATTATCTAAGAGAGGTTATTACTCTATCGAATATTACTTCATCAAGGTTTAACTGTAAGTTTGTTATTATATTTAAACCTCAGACTTTACTGGCAAAAGCTGTTGCTACAGAATGCTCCTTGAACTTTTTGAGCGTAAAAGGGCCCGAACTGATCAACATGTATATTGGAGAGTCGGAGAAAAACATACGAGACATTTTTCAGAAGGTAAAAGGCTTTACTGTTTTTCTTGGAGTTTCAAATGGAACTGCAAAATTCAATCTGTTCTGATTTGCATCTTATTAGGCGAGAGCAGCACGCCCGTGTGTTATATTTTTTGATGAACTTGATTCGCTTGCCCCTGCTCGAGGCGCCTCTGGAGATTCCGGTGGTGTCATGGACAGAGTGGTTTCTCAGGTATCAAAGAAAATACTCCCTCCGTCCCATTATTTCTTACTCATTTCTTTTCGGCACGGGAATTAAGAAAGTAGATGATAAAATATGAGAGTGAGGGTAAATTATAAAGTATGAGAGAGATAATGAGAAAGTAGATGATAAAGTATGAGAGAGAAAATGAGTGAGATAATGATAGAATAGATAAAGTAGGATAGAGAAGATGAAAAAGTAGGAGATAGTTATTAATTTTTTGCCAAATTGGGACCGAGTCATAAACAATGGGACGTCCCAATCGGGAAAGCGAGTCAGAAATAATGGGACAGAGGTAGTATCTGATAGAAAAACAAATAGACTTTACAAGTGATTATTGTTTATACGTATGAATCTAAGGACGTAAAAGAAAAGGTAAACGTCGATCCATGTCTAATGCGGTTTCTTTACCTCTAGATGCTCGCGGAAATCGATGGACTCAACGATAATACTCAGGTTGGTTACATTTCTAATCACAGTTTTTATAGCTCTACACTATGGCCCTATTTATTTACTCCCTTCTCTTTGATTTGATTTCAATAGGACTTGTTCATAATAGGGGCTAGTAACAGACCGGATCTTATCGACCCGGCGCTGTTGAGGCCCGGCAGATTCGACAAGCTCCTCTACGTTGGAGTTAATTCCGAAGCATCTTATAGGGAGAGGTTTCGTTTCTTCTCTTCTTCGACTCGCGATCTGAAAGTAGTTTATAAAACAGTACGCTCTGTTCTTGCAGGGTGCTTAAAGCACTTACTCGGAAGTTCAAGCTGCACGAAGATGTGTCGCTATACGAGATAGCACTGAAATGCCCTCCGAACTTCACCGGGGCTGATATGTACGCGCTCTGCGCGGATGCTTGGTTTCACGCTGCAAAACGAAGAGTAAGCCTAATCGTAACTTCACCGTTTACACTATGCAATTTGTTTGGAATGTTTTGTTGCTTTAGCCTTTGTTTGGTTGCGGAGAGAAAATGAGAGGAAAGAAATATAAGAGAGAGAAATGTGAGAAAATAGAGTAGAGTATTTTCTTCTCTCTTGTTTCGTTGTAGAGAATTAGAGAATAAAGAAATAATTTTTATTTTAAAAAGACATAAATATTTTTATTAAAAAAAAGAGAAAATTATTACTAAATTGTTATATTAGGGCACTATATAGAGTTTTGTAGTCTTAAGTTTTATTTTTTCTCGTCTTTCTTCTCATGCTTGGAGATAAAGAAAAATCAAGCGGAGCCCACCATTTTTTCCCTCTCTCGTTTTTCTCTCCTAAACCAAACAATAGAAAATCATTTCTCTCGAAATTCTTTTCTCCCTAGTTCCATACAACCAAACACAATGTTAATGTGTCGTAGGTATCAGTTGCTGATTCGGATTTGAACGCACCGGACCAACCGGAAGCCATTGTTGTTGAATATGAAGATTTCATCGAGGTATGATTTTGCATCTAAAACCCCCAACAAGATATAAACCATTTGATTTTGTTGTAAATGTTGATGATTTGAAGGTGTTAAGAGATTTATCGCCGTCGCTATCGATGGCGGAGCTGATGAAGTATGAGAAGCTGAGGGATCAGTTTCAAGGGCCATCAAGATGAACAGAGTTAAGTCTCCTGAACTAAGTGTAGTCTTTACATGAATCTTGGAAAGAAATGAATACATGTTTTGCATTGATTAGTTTCACTTGTTTCCGTTAGGATTTGATACGATTATACGAGAAAATCGAAAGATACGACGAAATTTATACGATTATATAAGAAATTGGGAAGATCTATACAATACAGATAGAAAATCTAAAGAGGATAAAACGAACTGCGGTTATTAGAAACTATTACCATTGATTCGATTCTGATCTTGGCCATGATGTAGAAAATGGGAAAAATTGAATATTAGTAGAAAATATGTATTTATTTTATAGTAGTAGAAGGATGAGAGAATTTTTACTTTTTTAGGTGGCTATATTTCTAATTATTATTATTACTACTATTACTAATACCATCATGAAATTACAATAGATTTGATGGATTATAAATATTACTCATCTGTTCCATTAGTAATGTCTTATATTCTCGAAATTGGTGTCTGATTAGTAATATTTTGTTTAAAATAGCAATGAACTTGTGGTCACAAAATTAATTGTCCAAAATCAAATAATATATATCACATAATATTATCATTATCTTAATTTTCGTGCCCAAAAAAAAAGGTAATAGGAGAAGAGAAAAAAAAAAAAAGAAAAGAAAAAAAAAAAAAAAAAAAGAAAAAAAGAAAGTAACAAAAGGGAAAGAAGTGGAAAAATCACGTATTATTACTAGGATGGATGAAGTATGTAAGTATATTGGGCCTAATAATCTTCTTTAGTGATCCGGACTCCATGAACAAATAATTCTCATACGGCCCACAAGTTCCAACTTACAAAATGCTATTCCCTTCGTCCCAATTGATAATGACTTTTTTTCTTTTTGGTTTGTCCCATTTGAAATGACCATTTTCAAAAATAGAAAAAAAATACTCCCTCCACTCCAAATATATATGCTTATTTTCATTTTTCGTCTGTCCCAAATCTATATGTCAATTAACATTTTTTTTGTATCTAACTAAATCTTTCACCAACTTAATAGATATAATTAATATGATAATATAGAAAAAACTATTTTATCCAACTTTTATAATAGCAAACACAATTGTGACATTAATTTTTTAGTAATTTACTTTAATTTACTCAAATTTCAATACCAACATTTATCTAACTTCCATGTCATTAAATTTTTGCTTAATTTACGTGAAGAAGCAAATGGGCAAAATAGGGACGAAGGGAGTATTAATTATATCACATACTTTATCATTCATTCTCTCATTATCTTACTCATCTTCACTCATTTATTTTATCACTTACTTTTTTTTTAATTTTCTTGTCGAAAAGTAAAGGGGTCATTATCAATGGGACGGAGGGGGTAAATAATAATCTATGGAACAAGAAAATATGCTGAAAAAAAGACTTATTTCTCTCTCATACCATGCACGGTGGGTGTTGGTATTATGTTTTCCAGTGGGTTCCAATACTATTATTAAAACATAAAACTATAAATTGGAAAGGGGAAGGAAGATAAGGACCAATATTTATGTAGACCCTCTCAACTTGCCTGACAACATTTGTTTCTAACGCCTCTTACTCCCAACTTTTATTTTTTTTATTAATATCGATTCTTGTATACTCATATAGAGGTTAGTTCTACGAAGCTTCAATTAAAATTTTACTTATCCATGCGATTTATTTGGTATACAAAAATTTTAGATAAGATCGACCTCACTTAAGATTCGGGTGTATTTGAAATCAAGATTGAGCATCACTTGAATTAAGCCATCATTAGATTCAGTTATATGGAATTAGTCAAAGGGCATGTAAATAAAAGGGCATCTTATATTTCAACAATTCTTATTCCCTCCGTCCCACATTTACCATTCGTTTTTTTCCGTCACAAGAATTAATAAAGTGGTGCTGATTGTTTAACTTTTTAGTTATTAAATTTAACTCACTCAATTTTTGTCTTTTTTATAATGAACAATTTTTTTTTTAAATGACGAGGGTAATCCGTAGACGCTAATGAATTGCGCACTGGGTAAACCTCGTTCATATGCTCTAGCCTGCAAACAATACATGAGGGTTCAATCATCATAGACTAACCATATGTGACAAACTTACATATAGCGGTCTTGGTAGGTTTTGAACTCATGACCGTCTATGTGCTCTAGCATACAAACAACACAGGAGGGTTCAACCACCCTAGGCTAACCATATGTGACAGACTCACACATAGCGGTCTTGGTAGGTTTTGAACCCATGGCCTTCCGGCCACATGCTATCCACTTTAACCGCTAACTTTTAATAAGACACCTCAAAGTAATAACATTGATACTGAAAAAAAAAAATATTCATTTCTCGAAGTTATTATTTTATCGAATATTATTTTAGTCCATTAATTCAAATCATAATCCAAAAAAATATCTTATCTAAAATTATTACTCTATCGAATATTATTTTATCGAATTTTTACTGTGCTACAAAATTTCTATTTACCTCCATATACATGGTGACATTATAAATAAAACATAAGCCGGCGCGTGTGACAAGTGCCATGAGAACGCGTGGTGTGTTCCGGTGAGAGGCCGCGGCCGTTGGGGTCGAAACATAATTTGACTGCAGTTAAAAGTAAGAAACGGTTATTTATCTGAAATACTCTCTCCGTCCCATTATTTATGTTCCATAGAAATTCGGCACGAAAATTAAGACGGGTTGTGGAAAAGTATAAAGTAGTGGTGAAAATGTATAAAGTGGTGGAGTCCACCTATTTAGATGATTGTGGATCACTCATTTATGTTGACTTTTGGAATGAGACATAAATAATGGGACAAACAAATATAGTGAGACAATATTCTTATTTTTTTCAGAAAAGCTAATTTTATTTTTACTAAAAAAAACAGAATAGTAAGAAACAAACACGGCTGCTGAAACCAGTCCTTTTCTCTCTCTAACTATTTTCTCTCTCTACTTTTTTTTTCTTCTGCTAATCGGTTTGAGCTTCAGAGATCGCTTACCACGATCCAATTTCCACGATACTCGAGTCAAACCGAGCTCTCAGATTCATAATAAATTCAAAGAGTCTCGATTTTTTCCCCGAGTGTAGATTAATTCACGCGCAGATATTTTGCTGAGAAAATAAGTTTTTTTTTCTTCTTCTTAAATTTCGTTGTTAGGTGAGAATTTTTTTCTATACAGAAATCGAGTTTTAAGTCTGGTAAGGGAAATCATTCAAGTGTTTTGTCGAGGTTCTCAATTTTGTAAATAGGTATTTGAGATTTTTGGCGGAAAAGTAAACGGTGGGAAGAAAAGTTCACTTTTTCTTATTGAGTCTGTATTGTTAATCGTTAGTAATTTTTGTTCCTTCAATTTGATGATATCTGTGGGTAGTAGAGATGAGAGAAAGAGGATAGGTTTGGGACTAGAGATGGAAGAAGCGGAGCTTGAAGAAGGAGAGGCTCTTGGTTATCACGAGGAGGGTGGAGATTCCACCATTGACCCTGACATAGCTCTCTCTTACATTGTAAGAATCTTGAGCTAATATCCTCTCTAATTTGCTCTTCTTCAGTTTGTAATTGACGCTCATTCTTAATCATGTAATTAGATTGTTTTTCTTCTTCTTGTTTTTAGTTTGAAGGCATTGGTGAAGTTGTTATTGTTGATTGGTATATTGTGTTGATCAATTAGCTGTTGAATTCTTTGGATTGGATCTGTAGTTATTATAATAATTGGAGATCATCAATGCTATTTGATTTAAGTTACTTGCCACCATTGATTGGCAATTATGATTTATGCATTCTGTATCTGCTCTTCAGATAAGCTTAGTAGTTATTCCCCTTATTCCGGCTCAAAATGAAATCAGAGTTCTGTTTAGTTAGAGGAAGTGAAAGTGGTTTAAATGTGAGGAGAACATTAACTACATGTCAAATATGAGAACTGTAGAATTAGGTGCACCTCTTGGTGCTGTGACTTGAAGGTTTGTCATTCGTGTTCTCGTTTACTAATCAGACTTTATATTCCTCGTTTTGTGTTCTTTTATAGGAGGAAAAAGTTCAGAGGTTTTTGGGTCACCTCCAGAAAGATTTTGAAGGTGGTGTTTCAGCTGAGAATTTGGGTATGTTGGAAAGAGTTCAACCATAGGATTGTGCAATTTGGTTTTAGAATTTGAAGTTTAATCAAATAACTTATAGGGGCAAAATTTGGCGGCTATGGTTCGTTTTTGCCTACTTATCAGCGGAGTCCATCTTGGTCCCACACAAGAAGTCCAGCTGAGGCTCATAATTTTGACTCATTCAAATCCCCAATAAAGCCACACACAGAGGTATTGGATGCCTATGCGTCGAAATCTATTTCTACAATATTTTTCCTTCAGTTTCTCTGAAAAACAGAACTGGAATGTTTAGCCTTTAATAAAATCATGTTAACTTGAATTATATGTTTTTGTCTAATTTAGGATCAAAGGCAGAACTCTTTAGCTTCATCCAGTGCTTCTCCATCATTAAGGGCCCATGCCGCTTCAGGAAAAGCTGTTTCAGTGGGAAGTTCTTTGAAAGGCAATGGCTACTTAAAATCTAAACATGCTGAAGAATTAAGCTTAAAAAGTGGAAAAGATAAAAAATCTGTGAATGATCAGAGAACACTGAAGGTCCGAATCAGAGTGGGTTCTGAAAATTTGTCAGAACGAAAGAATGATGAGATCTACAGTGGACTTGGTCTTGTAGTTTCACCATCTTCTTCAATGGACAATAGCCCGACAACTAATGAAGGGCAATATAATAAACTTCTGGATGTGCCGGATGAATCACCCACTAGTATTCTTGAGGTAATTTTGATGCTCGTCATTTTATTCTTTTATTGTGAAATATGGGTTGTTCTTTTCTAAACAAACTTTAAGCTTCTCGTTACTTCTGTGATCGAGCAGATTATGACATCCTATTCTGAGGAAGTGATTTTATCCCCTCTATCTGAGGATCTGATTTGTCTTACTGAAAGGAGGAAGTCTAAGGGAAAGCGTGAAACTAAACCAGTCGAAAAAGCTAGCAAGAATTCTGGGTCGTTAGTGAACGGATCTCTTTCTAGTAGGAGCAACCAAAAAGTTGTTGAACAGAAAAAGTTTATGTCATCTGACACGAGTGATGATTTCTTCACAAAAGTATCATGTCAGAAAAATAATGCTTACATGGATAATAATGCTTTTCCCTTGAAGAAGGAAAAAGAAAATGATATTGATCCGTTTGGGTATGAGGAGCTTGTCTCTAATGCTTTGAAGCTCCCACTTTTATCAAGTAGTCAGCATGTTGTTGCTGGTCCTTCAAAAGACACATCCCCTACATCAATTGCTCCGAAAGATGGGATGAAGCAAGAAACCGTCTCTCCAGTCATCAAGAAGGCTTCGGAATGTAAAGAAGGAAATATTGCTAGCAAGGAAGAAAAGCCTCATGCTTTCGATCAGTCAGAATCTAATGCTTCTAAGGGAATAAAAGGTCTTACTGCTGCTGAACCAACTGATCCCTCCAAGCAGTTAATCTCTCAGAAAGGAGGATTAGTTAATGCGGATGTTCTGGAATCATCTAAGAAGAAATCATCTTATGATAGCAAGAGGAAAGTAAAGGAAGCTCTAAAAAAGGGCTTTGAAGGTGCTATGGAAAAAGATGAGTTGATGGTTGAGTCTTCTCTAGCTCCTAAAAGTGGGAAGAGTTCTCATACTAAAACTGTCATATATAAAAACGATACACTTGATCTCCAGAAGGAGCATGAGAAACCAGGGTCCCGGTATAAGGATTTTTTTGGAGATGTAGAATTTGAAGATGATGATAATGAATCAGTTTCTGGGGAAATGGCAGACTGTGGAAGGTTAGAAGACCCTCACCTTGTTGGAAAAGGAAACTTAAGCAAAAACCGTAACATATCTAGAGAAAAACATGCAAGCAGGATTTCTGAAAAAACACCAGAGAAACACGCTAAGCCTGCTTTTCGTTCAGCTCCTCCCGTTGAAAATGGTCCGAGTTCTGAGGCTCCAATTGGAACAATTCCTCTGGTCCAAGAAGATTGGGTTTTATGTGATAAGTGTAAAAAATGGAGACTACTTCCACTTGGTACTAATCCTAAAAGTCTTCCTGATAAATGGCTCTGTAGGATGCTTACCTGGCTGTAAGTCTCCCATTTTACTATGCCTTATGTACATTTTATTTTGAAAAAACTTATGCAACTTGTCGTTATGGAAATCTTCTGTAACTATCAACTACTGTCTTTGACGGTCAATTGCTTAATGTTACTGAGCTCTGGCTGCATCTCTGCGTCTATGTAGAAGTTTTTCAATGTGGAAAACTCACTCTTTCCGATTCCTACAGGCCTGGGATGAATCGTTGTAGCATCACAGAGGAGGAGACAACTAATGCTTTAAGGTCCCTTTACCATCCTGTTGCTTCAGTTAATGTCCCTCCTCCTGAAGGCCAAGACATTCGGCCGTATACTTCCGCTGTGGCTTCAGTGGGGATGACTTCAGCTGATTCTAGGAATCAGGCTCGAGAACACCATGATGTTTCAGTCCCAACTGCCACAATCAGTGGGAAGAAGAAACATTGGTCTGGAATGGCTGAAAATGCAGAAAGAATATTGCATACCAGCTCTTCTGATAAAGGTATATCTTTATGTACTTTGCACTTCTCTGTTCTCAATTGCACATTTGAGTCGTAAACTATTGCCTTGGGCTTCTTTTTTGAACTTCCTAAACGTCTTTTCTTGGAATGAACACGCGTAGGTACAAATGTAAAGATAAAGAGCAAGCGAGAGTCTGATATGGAGGGCTCTAGAGCTTATAAAAAAATTAAGACTGATGAATTACATATTGATGACGAAAATTGGACTTCTGACAATGGTGGGGCTTCCTCGAAAGCAGGCCGCCGCTCTTCCAGTTTGTTGAATAATACATCTGGTAATGATCGAAGCAAATACAATAACCATAAGGATTTCAGTGGTGAAGCCATGAAAACTATAGTATCAAGTATGAATGCAGAAATGCATGTTCCGTCACCTTTAGGCGATGGTTTGCTCTTTTCTGGGAAATGTGATGATGAGGATTCTAGAAAGAGAAGTGCAAAAGAGCATCATAGTTCTAGGATTCAGACTGAGCCCATTTCCAGTTCTGGACCACATTACTTGCACTCTAGTGATGATGTAGAACAATTATGTGAAAGTGAACACCGGAAAGAAAAGAAAGCTAGACTTTCCAAAACTATTAGTGGAAGCAAAGCCAGTGTAGAAATTGACAGAAAAAGCAGAAGTACGAAGGACCAGCATGATGGGCAGTTTGTTAACGGCACTTCAGTTGCTGCTAATTCAAGCTCTTCCAAGGTATCGGGTTCACATAGGACTAAAACCAATGGGCAGGAAGTTAAAGGCTCCCCTGTTGAATCAGTTTCTTCATCCCCTCTGAGATGTCCAAATGTTGATAAGGTCAGATCAGCCAGGAAGAACCTTGCTGGACAGTATGATTCTCATGACTCCACCGCGGCCAATCCAGGAAGGCTTTCGGGTGCTGATGGAGGGAATGAACGAACAGGGTTGGATAAAGTAGAAGCAGTTCTTGCTGCCAATAATCATGTTGATGATGTCTATAATGACCAGTTATGTCCAAGTAAACAGTTCTCTAGTAAAAAGCATTCTGCCGAGCAAACCAAAGTTGAAGTAAAAACAAATGACCAATCTCAGAGTGGTGTTCGCTCAAAAAAATCTGGAAAAGGTTCGTCTTCACATACTAGAGACAAGGCTTGTGCTTCTGGTTCCGACTTAGAGAAGATCAAAATCACGGCTTCTTATTCAAGAAATGATGCTTCGGATCATTTGCATGAGGAGAAGTCAAAGAGTAGAAGAAACAAGTTCGATGAGAAATCTGGCACTCCTAATAAAGATGAGAGCAGTAAAGGAGTAAGCCTGAAAAAAATTGGTAATGATGGACAAAATGCTATCAGAAGCCAGGATAAGCGGCACGATCTTCCACACGAGCATGAAAATGAAAAAGTCCCCAAGAAAAGCAACCAGACGGAAGTCCGTGGGAATGGGAAGTCACACTCACTTCCACCCTTAGCTAGAATACAGACCGACAGTGCTCCTGCTTCTGGATCTCAGAATGAAAATAGTACGAAAAGTCTGGCTGTCGATGCATTCGACAATGGCAATGCAGGAAAGCCATCAAATCAGAGAAAGTCAAACAGTCAACCTCTGCGGCACCCTACCCCAAATTCGCATAAAGTTCGGGATGTCGACGCTCCAAGTCCCGTTCGCAGGGAGTCCACCAGTCATGCTGCTAATAGCATTTTAAAAGAGGCGAAGGACCTCAAACACATGGCTGATCGTCTTAAGGTTGATTTATATCTTTTGGTGCTCAAGGTTTGTTGTATTTTCTAAAATTCTCATAGCCGAATTCTGTTTTGCAGAATCCTGGATCCAATGCAAGTATTGGGCTTTACTTCGAAGCTGCCCTGAAGTTTCTTCATGGAGCCTCTTTGCTAGAATCTGGAAATAGTGAAGCCACCAAGCATAATGATTTAATGCATTCACAGCATATATATAGTAGCACTGCAAAGCTCTGCGAGTAAGTTCTCATAATCTCCATCTCTAGTCCAGCTGACCTCTCCATATCACATACTTTCTTGCCAAATCTTAAATGAGTGGTAATAACCGGTTTCAGTAAATCTTTTGGTCTTCGATGGCAAATAAGATTTGATGCATATGTGTTTCTCCTTCATCTAGTGGCGGTTAATCTTAAGCAGCATGGATCAAGTTGAGTATCATTTCAGTTTGTTGAAAAGGAAACCTTTTTGTAGGTTTTGTGCCAATGAATACGAAAAGTCGAAAGACATGGGTGCTGCTGCTTTGTCCTACAAATGCATGGAGGTTGCGTATATGCGAGTGGTTTATTCGTCACATAGCAGCGCGAGCAGGGACCGGAATGAGTTGCAAGCTGCTCTCCAAATTGTTGCACCTGGTAAATTTTAGATGGATTTTCCTTTACAATTTGATTTAGAACATAATCACACCTGCTGATGTTATCAAGAAATCTTATGATGGGTGCAATAACTTTGACATGCTTATGTTAGAGATGGGCTATGAATTATTGCACCATAATCTAAAGAGTATTTGTAGTCCCTCCGTCCCATTATTTATGTCCACATTGAAATGGGCACGGAGATTAAGGTATTGAGTGTAAAGTTAAAAGCGGTGGGTCCAAGAGGTTGAAAAGTGGTGGTCTAGAAGGTTGAAAAGTGGTGTAAAGTAAAAAAGTGGTGGGTCCAGAGGTTGAAAACTTGTGTAGTTTATTTCCATTTTTGGAAGTAGACATAAATAATGAGACATCCATTTCGAGTACAGTGGACATGAATAATGGGACGGAGGGAGTATAACATAGTATACTTGTCCACTTTTAACTGCTTTAGAAATTACTCCATAGGACCAATTTACAACATTTAGTTTCAAGTCTTCTTACTTACATCTATTCAGGTGAATCTCCTTCCTCCTCCGCGTCTGATGTCGACAACCTAACCCACCAAGCAACCGCGGACAAGGCTCCTTCGGCCAAAGTCGTAGGCTCTCCTCAAGTTTCCGGAAGCCAAATCGTCACCTCAAGGAACCGCTCTGGTCTTCTACGCGTTCTCAACTTCGTAAGTATTCATCACAACATCAAGAAAATCCGAGATGGGTTCAATCTTGACTCTGTTGCTTTCTGCAGGCACAAGACGTTACATTTGCAATGGAAGCCTCGAGAAAATCAAGAATTGCATTCACAGCTGCAACTTCTAAACTCGGAGAAACCTCCCAAAGAGAGGGTATACATTCACTGCGAAAGGCCCTCGATTACAACTTCCAAGATGTTGAGGGTTTGTTGCAGCTTGTACGAATCACGATGGAAGCCATCGGTCGTTGAACTGCTTGTAACATAGCATTCCAATTTTGGGTCGTTACCGAATAATGTGCAGTGCAGCATGAGTTAAATTAGAATGTAACCTTTGTAGATCTGTACAGTATAGTTGAGTTGTTAATCCCTTCCTAATTCTTTCATGCTTATGTATGATAATAAAGGTCTCGAGTCCCCATGGGATGGCGTAGCGGTGAAGGTGGGTGGTCCGAGACCGATAGGTCATAGGTTCAAATTCCACTAACACCGTTATGTGATTTGTCATTCACCCTGTTACATTAAGGATGATTGAACTCTTGTGTGGTCTGCATAACCTATATTTCTAGAACAATTTTTTATGTACATTGTATTTTTCATATATAAACCCCTATACAATAAAAATCTGTAATTATTCTCATAATTAAACCTCTAAATAATAATAATCTATAATCTATTTATTAATTACAATATTCCTAATTTCTTTTTTAATAAACTATTTCTATTTGATTCATTATTTGATTATTTTTAAAATCGTTGGAAAAGAAATTTATAAAGCGTGGTTAGGGGTGTAAAGGTTCGGTTGTTCGGTTTTTGTTTGTATTTTAGAAATCGAACCAAACACATAGAAATGGTTCGTGGTTCGGTTGGGTGTGTTTTTTCAATATCGAAGAACCGAACAACCGAACCGCTTTATAAATGGTTTGGTTCGGTTCGGTTCCTCGGTTCACCTTTTTATTTATTTATTTATTTTTTAAATCCTAAATAATGCAAAAATAATAGTTTGTAGGATGTCACTCATTCCAAACTCATAAATTTAGAGTTCTTACTCCTTTATCTTCATTTGTATAGATTAGAATTGATCTTAACTTAAATTTAATATCTAAATTCAATAATATTCTCATATAAAAAATACAAATATTAAAAAAAAAAAAAAATAGGATATTGGTTTGGTTCGGTGAAACCGTCCAATATAAAATTAAAACCGCGAACGAAACAAAATAAAGAAAGGTTTAAAAAAATAAGCCAACCAAACCGAAACAACCGAACCGCATTTTTCGATTTGGTCATCCGATCGATTTCGTCGGTCGGAAACAACTTACAAGCGTAGTGTTGCCGAGGCCCCAGCTGCCACGCTGTGCAATACGATAACACGAGGGCCACCCAAAATTAGAAATCAAGCCCTAATTTTTTTCACCTCCCCAATCTCATTCCAATTCACGGTACCGCGTAGCAAATCGCAAAACGAACACTTCTCGTCTCTATCTTGCACAGTTCTTGACAGCATTTGTGAGCTCAAGATGAGCGCTGTACTGCTGAATTGGGAATAAGCGATGGAGTTATCGAAAGATACTCGACTGATGGAGCTCGCGACGTCGCCGGCCACGACGTCGTATGGGCACTTGTTGGACGAGCAGAAGGGTCTTTTCCAGAATCAGATCGAGAAGCTGCAGGAGATTGTCGCCACGCAATGCAAACTAACCGGCGTCAATCCCCTTTCTCAAGAGATGGTCCTTTTTTATGTTTAATTTTGTTTAATTTTCGTGCATTTTGTTTATTTCGTTGATTCTTTGTTTTGATTAAATTGAAATGCAATGCAGGCCGCTAGTGCTTTGTCCATTAAAATTGGTGAGTTTTTTTCCTTCGTCATGTATGTTTCATGTGATCAAAATTAGTCTTCTGTGTGATTATTGTTAAAATCTCGGTAATTTAGTAGTATTTCTCGGTAATTTAGTAGTATTTCTTACTTTTTGGTCGGGTACATTTTCCTTTAGATTACTGTTACAGCTTATCTTTATTAGTTATCTTTTTGGGGAGAAGGGGGTGGGCCGGTGGGTGTTCCAAGTTGCTATTATAATGTTTATCTCAATATCTCTCTAAATGTACTTTTAGATTGTAGGATTTACAGTTGGGTTGTATTTATGTGGCATTTATTTTTGCAGGAAAGAGACCTAGAGATTTGCTGAACCCCAAGGCGGTTAAGTACATGCAACTCGTTTTCTCCATGAAAGATGCAATCAGCAAACGAGAGACTCGGGAAATAAGTGCTCAATTTGGAGTTACAGTCACTCAGGTTTTAATCTTGTCCCCGTAGTCTTTGAAAAGACGCATATGCTTCAAATTCCGAGTAGTTTTTCTAGTAGAAAAGTTGCTCCCAGAGATGCTAGAAGCCTAGAATCTAATCATCCACGTTCAATTGTAGGTCCGGGATTTTTTTGCTGGGCAGAGAACTAGAGTGAGGAAGTTCGTCAGGTTGTCTAGAGAGAGAGCTGATACAACTGCATCTGATTTGATACATAATGGCATTACCCCCACTTCAAGTTCAGATGTGGTTGCTGAACCAGTCCCTTTAGGCATAGTGGCTCCAATAAGTATTGATGAAGGGCCTTCATGTTCAAAGAGGCCTGAGGGTTTATCTGACCTGACCGACTCAGACAAAAATTTTGTTGAAAATATATTTGGTTCAATGAGGAAAGAAGAATCATTCTCTGGACAAATTAAATTGATGCGGTCGATTTTGCGAATAACAAATCCTTCAGTGCTTAACTGGTACTTTCTATACTAATTTATGGATTTGATGATTGACATGATGAATTGTTCTTCGCCCCCCTCGTTATCTGATTCTTTTGTATTTTTTAAGGTTCTTAATGGAAGGGGGGCTGATGATATTGGCTACGTGGTTAAGTGAGGCTGCTAAAGAAGAACAAACTAGTTTTTTGCTTGTTATCCTTAAGGTGCGTCCATATGTAATTTTTGATTTATTGCTTTTTTTGACTGCGTTCAGTAAAATTAATGGCTAAGTGTTCATTTTCAGTTACTTGATTATTTGCCTTTAAGCAAGGCTCTCCCTGTTCATATGTCTGCAATATTGCAAAGTGTTAATAGGCTGCGGTTTTACAGAGCATCAGGTGTGTTCTTATCTTTTAGAAACTCCTTGACTTATTCCTTTCTTTGTTTATCCGTCAACACCTTGATGCTTCAGTAAAGTATATTTTTTAGTATGCTACCAAAATCTGTTTCCAGGGACTCGGATATCAATTTGGATGGAAGTTAGATTATGGATCTTGATTCTATCTCCTGTACAACGGTCTTGAACTATCTGATGTGTTATTTTGTTGCTCATAATCATATTTTTGAAAATTAGAGTATTTTCCGTGCCACAATATGAATTCATGATTGCATGACATAATTGATATTTGGTGGTTCTTGCTATTCATGGAAGTTAGATAATGGATCTTGATTCTATCTCCTGTACAACGGTCTTGAACTATCTGATGTGTAATTTTGTTGCTCATAATCATATTTTTGAAAATTAGAGTATTTTCTGTGCCACAATATGAATTCACGATTGCATGACATAATTGATATTTGGTGGTTCTTGCTATTCATGGTATTTCTCCCTTTGCTACTTGGCTCATTTTCTGATTTGAAATCAGACATCTCAAACAGGGCAAGGCCTCTGTTATCGAAATGGAGCAAGATGCTTGGAAAGAATCTAGCTTCAAAGAAAAACAACGCATCGAAATCAGCCAGTGATTTACAGGATGAGATGCTGTTGAAACAGAGGCAAGCCCTTTCCTATATCCTATATGTAAAAATGCTCCTTTGACTTTAATTGACAGTTTGTATCTTTTAATATGCAGCATAAGTGAAGTTATGGGCAATGAATCATGGCACCTGAAAAAGGAAAATCATGTTAGTCTTTATTTCTCTTTAAAAATTTATATATGCGAAAACATGTCCTCATAAGTTGTAATTTATATTTTTTGAAACTTCAGGAAGATGCCTTGAGGTTGTGTGACAATCCTGGTTCCCCTAGGTATCCGGCTTCCATCAGTCTGTTTCCAAATCAGAATTTAACTGCAGATTTCTCGTACTTTTTCAAATATTGCATTTTAAGCCAATTTTATTTTATAGGAAGCTGGACTCTGCTCAGCCTCTAAAAATGCTTATGGCACCAGGGGATGATTTGAATAAAAAGAGAGGTGGTTTTCCTCGTATCCTTCTCTGTGTTTATTTCTAATCATGAATGGTAGTTGGGTCATTATTTTCCATCTAATGATTACTAAACTTAATATCTTTCTCTTCTATAAAAGCACCCTTTTATCTAACCTTGACATGAATATCAAGATGTGTCATTACATATAGATATAGAGAAGTTCGTTATACAAATTTTTATAGTGCATCTATTTTCAATAATTTTAGTTGCCCTTATGAGAAGTCAAAAAGATCTAAAATTCACTTCCAAGACCCTATTTTCTTTTCTCCCCCATTGTCGGGTTCTGGAAATAGTATGCCTTAACAAGTCACAGAAACACGAGAGCGCCGGAAGGTCCAGTTGGTGGAGCACCCCAGTCAAGTGAGGAGTCCCCAGGTTGCAAGATCTTCATCTGCTATGCAGAGTCGCCCACTCTCCGCTGATGACATACAGAAAGCAAAGATGCGTGCTCAATTTATGCAGAATAAACATGGGAAGGCAATTATGCCCCCTGATGACAAAATAAAGCCCGAGAGTGAAAAACGAAATTTTGAAAGTGAGGACAAGGACAAGGACAAGGCAACCACGGTTAACAGTTCACATGCGAGTTTAGCAACATCTGTTTCTAACGCTAATGTTGAGACTGAAGCTGATGAGCAGAGGAGATTTGATGATTCTTCATCCGTACTTTCTAATCCGCTAGAAACTTCTTCTTTGAATTCGAACGAGCCTCCTTGTAAAAAGAGCAAGAGAGTTCAGATCCCATGGCAGATGCCTCCAGGTACATTTTCCTTCACTCATGTTCAGATAAGTCTTTTAGTGTTATTCTACTACAGCCAGTTGTCTTCATTCTCCAAAATGATTCAATTCACACTGTAGCCAAATAAAAGTGCAAGTGGCCTAAATTGCGAAGTTTAGTTACTAAGATGATAAATTTGACACCAATTTGTTAGAAAATGCTAAGTTATTAGATTCTTAATGTTCTTTATGCCTGCAGAAGTGAGAAGCGACGAGGCTTGGAGTGTTGGTGATGGTGCTCAAAGCAAAGAAGTGGAAGTCCAAAGAAACAGAATTAGACGTGAGAGAGAAGTAGTTTACAAAACACTACAAGAAATCCCATCTAACCCTAGAGAACCATGGGACCGCGAAATGGATTGTGATGACTCATTAACCCCCATAATCCCTATCGAGCAGCTCCCCGATTCCGAACCCTTAGAAGCACCACCAAGTATTCCAAACCACAGCAGTGAAACTGTAGCTCCGGATTTCGAGCTGCTGGCAGAACTGTTGAAAAACCCAGAACTGGTTTTTGCTTTGACTTCAGGGCAAGCTGGTAATCTGTCTAGTGAAGAGACAGTCAAGCTTCTTGATAGAATCAAAGCCAATGGGGTCGGTTCGTTCGGTAGTGCCAACAGTAAGGTTGAGGTTTCGCTTCCATCTCCAACACCTTCAAGCGACCCTGTTCCGGTGCGTAATTTTAGCACATTTTTTGTACTCAAGTTGGGAAAATTTTCAAGTTTTTTCCAACTATTTCTCATTCTTAAGTCTGCTTTTGTTTCTTTCTCTGCCCTTTGCAAATTTGCTTGGTTTTTGTTTGGTCTCTGATTGAAATAGGAATGAGAGAGCAAATCATTAAACAGCCAGCAAATCCAAGCGTATACCAGATATCATTGTTTATAAACAGAATTAGACAGAGAAATTAACGAAGAAACACATTAAAACAAGGCAAATGTACTATTAAGTAGATGAAGGATGCCATTTTTCACGGCCACACTATCGTCGTGCGCAGTGGCGGAGCTTGGTGGTGGCAGGGTGGGCACTATGTGTTGATGTTAAAGATAATTATTTGTCGTCTTCGCCACCACAAAAAAAATTATTTCGAATCATGGCTCCGCCACTGGTCGTGCAGTTCGTAGTGTAGTAGCAGAGTGCCTAATAATTCTCTTTTGTATCTTGATGACATTTCTTGATTTCTTTCTCTCTTTGGGAAATTTGATTCTTGATGCAGAACGGAGCAAAGCCAGACTTCTCAAGAAACCCATTTTCACGGCAGCAGGGCAATGAATATCAAGGCATGGCTTCAGCAAGCACCATGGTTCAGTCCCAGATTCCGGCCGCCGCGATTTTGGCTCCTCAGCCGCCGGCAACACTCCCACAGTATGCCAATATGGTGGTGCAAACTCAACATATGCACCACCAAAGTATGCCTAATTCCTCGACCATGCATTTCACCTCAGAAATGGTGCTAAATGCCAGCACTGCAGCTAACTTGAACCGGGCCACGGTCTGGCCCGACCCACCTTCTCGGTCGGCCACACCGCCAAACCCTAACCCTAACCCTAACCCACAATCCCTCTACCTGCAGGAGCCTCAAGGCTATGAACCAAATCATCCATATTATCACCACCCCCAACCAGGAGAGTATGCACTGCAGCCGTTGGGCGTATGGGGTGGTCGAAATAATGTTTCCGATAGGCCCGAATACGAGTCGTGGAGCCCGGAAAACAGCCCCTCTCGACGCCATGAACACTTACAAGGTCATTACCGTAATGACCCTAGTGTAAACTTGAGGAATGGGTACAGGCACGGGAAGGCGAACGAGCAAAACTCCGTTCGCCCTTCCGGCTATCAAGACGGCGGAGATAAACGGTGGCAAGACCGGAGAAGATAGCAATGGTTTGTCTTCTGATGATAGATTGTTGTCTGTTGATGATGATGCAGAGGAAAAGTGACATGTACGGATGTAGGATTTTTAGAGCAATTCTGTGGCTGATGTATTTTTTTGGCAACGTTTACTTATTTGAAATATATGGGCATTGATTATTGGATAAAGCTTGGAGCTTTGCGATCGGATTTGATTAATTCTTGAAGTTTGCAATCAGATTGTATTCACGAACATTAAATTACATGAATATAATCATAATTTTAATTTAAAGTTAATTTTTTCTATCAATTTCAACTGAAAATAGAAAGTGTAATAAGAATTTCCTTTTCAAGTCTTCAGAAGGAATATAACAGAAAATATAAACTGGCTTAAATTCAACGCTAGAGTTTCGAATCAGCTCCAATTTCAATTTCTTTGGGCCGACTGTTCGATTGGGGGAGATGGGATTTAGGTTCTTGAGAAATCTGAACCCTGCTGCCAAATCTTGCATATTAAGAATCAGATCACAACCTTTACATTGCAATTCCGAGATTTTCGGAAATTCTATAGCTGCCGCGAATTCGAAATTGCATGATCACCCAACCTATTATTCCGAGAGCCCAAATCTCAAGATTTTCCGGCGGTGGCACGGTGGCCACTCGCACCACCACCACGACCACCAAGATGGAAAAGAGGGCGAGAAGATTTTCCGGCTGGGCCTCGCGGCGGATATTGGATTGGCCGCCGGAAAAGCCGCTACTGGGTACGTCTCCGGCAGCACCGCGATTATTGCTGACGCCGTTCATTCCATTTCCGACGTGGTACAGTTTGAGGGTCTCTGTTTTCTTTGCCAATTTTGATGCAAAATTGGAGAAAAAATAATAATTATTTTTGATTGTGTTTGTTTTGTTTAGTTATTTGAAGTTGTTTGTATTGGTTTAGGTATTGAGTGGGGTGGCATTGTTTTCTTTCAAAGCTGGGAAGGCGCCCAAGGATAAAGAACATCCATATGGTCACCTTTGATCTGTATCTACGCACTCTCGGTTCATTTCAATATGTTTCTAGCTTCAGATTCGACGTTCTATCGATTGCTTGGCTTGTTCTTTCTCTTAGGAAAAGATTGCTAGAGTTGCTATACTTAAAATTCAAATAAATTTACATTTAGATGCTTTTATGATATCCATTTGCATATAAGTTTCGTCTATTGTTAGGAGTTTTGAAGTAAAGCCTTATATAGATGCTATTTGTTTTTAGCTTCAGAATCGATGTTTTATCGATTGTTTGACTTGCCTTATATCTTAAAAAAAGATTGCTAGAGTTGCTATATTAGTTGCTTTTATGAAATGGATCTGCATAGAAGTTTTGTCTATCTTTAGGAGTTATATTAAGCAAAGCATTAAAGTAGATGCTATTTATTTTTTAATTAGAGAATGAAAATTTCTGTATGTATTTACTTTTAAAGAACTCGATTCACCTTAGTTTTGACAATTAAGTTATAAGCGCCATTTTCAGGGCATGGCAAGTTTGAGACTCTCGGAGCCCTTGGAATTTCTGGTGTGCTTTTGGTAACTGCTGGAGGCATTGCTTGGCATGCGTTTGATGTGATGGCGGTATATTTCTATACTATATTCTTATATGGAGAGGGACAAATAATAACATTGTGCTAGGAAGCTTTATGTACGATTTATTCAAAGACGAAAATCTGTAGTTCATATTGTTATGTATCTTATGCGAACGTTTTGTATGTGTAGGGTATATTGTCAGCTTCTCCGGATATAGTAAACGTATCCTCGCCTCATAACCATGATCACCACCACGGTGGACATCACCATGGAATCGACATGGAGCATCCAATCCTAGCATTGAATATGACTATAGTTTCTATAGGCGTAAAAGAAGGGTATAAATTCATTCATCATCTTATTATCCGTAAGATTATTTGCATTTATTTACAATGATAGGTTCTTTGGTGTCTCGTCTAATATTTATTTTCATAGTTGTAAATACGTAGCTTTTTTTTTGGTATCTAAGCGTGGTTGGGTCGTTCCGTATTGACTAGTGTGCTTTTTCATATTCTGTTAAGTCTGTACTGGATAACAAAGAAAGCAGGCGAAAAAACGGGGAGTGGACTCATGAAAGCTAATGCTTGGCATCATCGTGCGGATGCTATCTCATCCGTGGTAGCCCTCATTGGGGTTGGTAAATATTTCTCTTTGGATTTATTTTTCTTGTTCCATATTGGCCAATGAGGTTATGCAATCATTCTTCTTGAGTTAGAGTTTGAATACTCATGAAGATTCATCTTCGGAAGCATGCATGAAAAATTTCGAATTTCTTTTCCATCTACGTTTTCTTCCTAGAAACATTCGGATCTGATATCTAAGGCCTCTTCTAATGACTTTCTGAAGCATATCAGTTTGTCTCCTCATTAGTACTTTTGGTGAATTCTTCGTTAAACTGCGGGTTGAAGCCGGTTGCTTGGACGACCATTTGAATCGACCTTAACAATTATTAGAGATACTTATTTCTGACTTGCTATATTAGGTGGAGCTATTCTTGGGGTGAGGTTTCTCGATCCTCTTGCTGGAGTTCTTGTTTCCGCAATGATTTTTAAAGCCGGGCTCGAAAGTGGTTACCAGAGGTAAATAACTTTTGAGATAAATAGTCGGGTTTTTTACATGATGAGAGTTTTAACATGATCTTGTTCCGTGTGGACAATTCAGCATCATGGAATTGGTCGATGCTGCTATTCCGTCACAACACCTCGAGCCTTATAAACGAACGATACTTGGGGTTGAGGGAGTCAAGGTAGGTGGATTTTAATTTTTCCTAGTAAAATTCCTTTTTCTTGCTTGTTTCCTTCGTCTAGCTTTCCGATCTGCTCGTTTTCATATAATTATTACTCCCTCATTCCCAAAATTCTTATCCACTTTATTTTTGGCGCGGTTTTTGAAGAGAGTTGTTAGTTGTGCGTAAGTTATGTAAAGTTTTGGGTCCTACAAAAAAATTATGTGTAATAATTTGTTTAAAAAGGGAAACTAGACAATAATTTTGGGACGGCCCAAAATGGTATAGTGGATTATAATTTTGGGACGGAGGGAGTAGATTTTAACTTGCAAATATCGAAGTTCTACTACCATTACGTATCTTCAATTTATGTTCACCGTTTTGGATATATATGATATGTTGAAAAGAACTAAATGCAATTAGGAAACCAATGATTCATGGATGTGTTTTCTAATTTTACAATTTCCACGTGTTCTATTTCCGTACTTACCAACTAATCGACAAACTTTGAGCTGTGAAGCAATGTTAACATTTCTTTTCGTTTTTTTCTAAAAATCTTTATTTGCTAATGTTAGGGTTATAATCACCTGAGAGGAAGGCGAGCGGGGTCGAATCTGTACCTAGACGTGGATGTTGAGGTTCGTTGGATCACCTCAGTTTTCTCAACTATTACACACAATATTGATTGTTGATTTCATAATATTCTTAATCCTCCTGTAAATGTTTCGGAATCGGTGTCAGTGAATACTTACTTCACGTAGGTCGACCCTTTCTCTAGCGTTAGCGCTGCACATGATGTTGGTGAAGATGTACGCCGTCAGCTTCAGCAGTCCCATCCTGAAGTAGCAGAAGTCTTCATACATATAGGTAAATAATTTACTCTCCAAATATTTATGTATGGCAAGATTAGAACTTGAGACCAATTATGTGCGGATAACTTTTTTATACTCGACGAAGACCTTCCGTTGGGGAATCTTGTGGGGGGGCGTCAAATTGTGTACTCATCTCAAATTCTTGCTCCCATTGGACCATTTGTATCTATTTGCATCATGATCCCAATTCATGAATCTCTCGTCGGTTCTAGTCTTCTAGAAATCAAGATAAGAGGATCGAACTGTATCTTCCGACTCTTTTTCAAATTCGATAAATGTTGGTTGATCATATGTTTCATTACAGTTCTATGATTCAGAGTATCCTTTCCTATTCCATCCCTTTGAATTCCATATTCAAAGTTGCGATCGGGTCGATTCATTAAAAAGAATTGATTCAATACATTTCTTATGTACCCGTAGGTAAATTTTCTTTTTCTTTTTCGAAAATTTACTATTTTGCCTCCCCCACCCTAAACCGCGCTGCTCCCCCAAAATTCTAAATTCCGAATCTGCCCCTAGTGACGTGTTCTCTCTATTGCTTTCCTTCTCACCCTTTTGTATGTAGGTCTCATTGTAGTGAAATCCATTTGAAAATTTTGCAATTTTAGGGTTCAAAATCGAAACTTGATTCGTCTTCTTGATGTTCAATTCATTCATTGAGATGATAATATCATCCAATTTTAATTTTCTTGTAGAACCTGCAACTCCACAGAATATAGAAAGTGGAACCAACCACCATGAAGGAAGCTGTAAAAGCTCGGTTAATCATGGCAATAACGCCTCACTCGAGCAAACGGATATCGAGGAAACTGTTCACACCATTCTATCATCCAATTTCCCAGGGGTAAGTTTTCCTCATACCAAATCTAATCATTTGAGTAAAACATAATCTTTTCCGCCCTTGCATTTCTTAATCAAAGCCTCTTTGAGTAACATTTCAGAAAATGACCGTACAACACATCACTCGCCACTCGTTGCAAGGCCAGATTCTCGTCCAGATCGAAGTTTCCATGCCCCCCGACACGTTGATCAGGTAATGCACGACAAATCGATGCAACCTACGCGAAATTTTCTTACCTTATGAGTTCCGGCCGTGTTATGTGAAAACTATAGGGAGGCCGTGGAGGTTGCGAAGGAAGCGGAGAAGAAGATTCTAGAAGCAGTCCCGAACATCATGCACGTCTCCGTTCAGCTGCAACTCGGCCGGCCGATGCCCGAGTTCCCTCAGTGACGAGTCAAGATTCTTACCCAGAGAATACATACACTAAGAAGGTACAGCAGAAGTGATATGCTTCTCTAATGAATAACTGCTGGTTTAATGGCTTTTTAGGCATATATATTATTACAGCTCTTCTTCCTAGTACAGGTTTGATTCTGATGAATAATGTATGATTTGTTATGCATATTTATGTAGTGCTGAATAAATTTGGAGTTGCTTCTGCTGGTAGATGAATTTTTGATTGTTTGAAAGTTGCAATACTCCCTCCGTTCCGCTATTAGTTACTTATGATTTTTCGGTATTAGAATTAAGAAAATTATATTTCGTGTTTAATGTAGTGTGACTCGCTAGATTATATTTGAGTATCAGTTTAAGCATGAAACACTTTTCATAGGACGGTCCAAAAGGAATACGAGTCATTTATAATGGGATGGATGAAGTATTAAAATTATTTGAAAAGATTTTTAAAGTAATTTTCTTTTATATGGAATTGGTATAATTGTATCTATCTAGTTGTAGAGATATAATATACAGTTACTAAATTTTGTGTATATTTTATCTAATAATCATATTATTATTGCAAGTGAAATGAAGTTAGGTAATGAAAAGTTGTTGGGCTAGGAAAATGGCCCGGAAAATTCTCAAGCCCATTTTTTAATGTTGGTTAATGGGCTATACAGTGAAAGCCCAATATTCCTCTAGAAAGCAAAGTCCAATAATACTAAATTGCCTCTTTGGTATGCCCAAGAATAACACCACAGGATCTTCTGTCCCACTTTTTGTGTCCCACTCCGTGGCCCATTCTTAGTAAGCAACTAGCTGCTTACGATTTGAATTTTTGGCGTATTCGTAAGCACCTAGGTGCTTACGGTTAAAATGTGTGAGACACGAGTAGGACACAAGAAAGTGGGACAGAGGATCCGGAATAAAGAATAACTACACACATTCGATTTAAAGTTTGTTACTAAGGGGTTATAAACACTTATTATTTACTTTTATTTAAAGTTGAAAATAATTATTTTTATTTACTTTTGTTTAAAGTTGAAAATTATTGTTTTTAAGCAAACGCGGATAGTTTTTGTATCAATAATAAAAAAATAGATATATTTGATAGTTTCGAAATTATGGCATTTTAAGCACCACAAGCATCTCAATCGATGCTTAAAAAACTACTTAATTAAGCAATTTAATTTTAGATAAGCTACCAAAGTACACAAATTTTTCATTAAAAAACTTATTATGCGCTTAATAAGTAGATAAGTGCATAATCAGTTGCAAACACTCCGTAAATGTGATCTAAAATAAGTAATTATGTACTCCCTCCGTCCCATTGATAATGACTCATTGGTTTTCTGGCACGAGAATTAAGAAAGTAGAGTAGGTGATAAAGTAAGAGAGAGAAGATGAGTGAAATTGTGAGAGAGTGGATGATAAAGTAGGATATAAATATAATAAAATATGAGATAATGTAGTACCCCTCCGTCCCACTCCATTAGTCCTTGTGTGTAAAGTAGTACTCGGATCCATTAAAATATATAAGAGTGTTATTTTAAGTTAAAAAGGGAAAGTGGATTAATGGAGTGGAACGGTTCGGAAAGGAAAACTGAACTAATGGAGTGAGGCAGAAGGAGTATTTTTTTAAAAAAAATGGGATAAATCGAAAAGACAAAATGGTCATTATCAATGGACGGAGGGAATACTATAGACTGATTTAAAGAATTTACATATATAAAATTAAAGAACGGGTATGTAGTAGGAATCCGATACAACTTCTTAAGGTAGGGTGAATTTTACTTACAACTCCGGAAAAAAACCCCTTAACCTTTTGGGTCACTTTCACGAATTGAATGCCTAAATCCACTCAAGGGATGACGTCTTATATGAAATCTCGTGTTATTTTATTCATTCATAATGACACAATAGTTGAATTGAATTTTACGTAATTAAAGATGATTAATTCAAATTTCATCATACTTTCCAATCAATTCGGATCTTCTGGCTCAAAATTGGTGTCCCATTCGGTGGCCCACCAATCACGCCATGCCACGCGTGCATTGGTGGACCATGTTAGCAATAAAAAAATATTTTAATTTTAAAAAAGGTGGCGCCCACCAACGCAACGCGCGTGGATAGCGTGGCGGGCGTGATTGGTGGCCGCGAAACTGCCACCAATTTTGGGTCAGATGATCTTCTGGCCTTTCCAATTACTTCCACTATGATATCATCTTGAACAAGATAAAATAATGAAAGCAAACCTTGAACTAGATCCCTACTTTAGTTTGTCCTAAAATGCTTTTCCTAGTTGATAAAGAGCTAAAGTTTTATATTGTTTGTTTAATCCAACCTCAATTTAGAACCACATTCCATGTCTCGTGCAACAGTGAGTCCATGGTCGGCTAGAATCGGATTATTGGTTTAATCCCAATAATAAATTAATATTGACGTAGATAGTGGAAATACTGATTAAAGCTTAAATAATATTAATGGGATATATTCTTGAACTATGAATTATATTTAGGAAGAAGGAAATGGCATAGCCATTGGCATTTAGAGCTGACTCTTTTGATTCTTCATTCGAACCTTTTGATCTCTTATTCTTTGTTTTCTTTCAGAAATTTTGTACTCCATTCGTCCCGCCCGACTTGTCTTATATTTCTTTTCGGACCGTTCCACCCGACTTGTCATGTTTTCTAAAATAGAAATGGATCTCACACATTTATCACATCAAATCAACTTTAAACAATTAAATATCTATATAGGTCTCACACCTCTACCTCACGTACCAATTCTAAATAATTATTTAATTACATGGGTCCCACACTTTTATTACTAAAATCAACTCATAAAAATAACCGCACTGAAAAGAATGAGACAAGTCGAGTGGGATGGAAGGAGTACTATATTTCATCATTTCATCTCATATTATGTGCAAGTAATGATTATTTTACACGTGCATTCTTATATAGGGTGCAGATCAGATACAAACTCTTAGTTTGGTGAGAAGTACGAGTCTGTGGATATTTTTCTCATTTACTATGCATAAAATCTAGTAATTTTACCAGCAACATGTAGTGTAGTTGATATTCTTACCTTTGCGTAAATTTTTGATCTAGAGTTGATCTATCATTTAATCCCCGTTATGGTCGATTTAAATTATTATTAATAAAATTTAGTAATTTTGTATTTTTTTTCCTTATGCATAAAATATATAAGATTTATGAAAAACGAAATTAATTTTGGACCCAATCTATCAGTTGATTATCTTAAATTAATTAACGAAATTTGTTCCTAATTCTCATACATCTCACTCTCTATATTATTTTATTAAATCCTAAAACAATACATAATATGATTTCACTTATTTCTCGCCACCAATTAACCATTGTTCCCTATTCAAAGGACATTTCACTTATATCTTTTATCACTAAATGTAATTAATTAATAGATATAGATAAATCATCATGTCATTTTCATAATGTGCTGAGTTTTCACGAACAATGAACCCTTAACATCACCCTAGATTGTGATATCCAACATATTTTGTAAAGCCGCACCAAATAAAAAAAAATAAAAAAAGGTGAACCAATATTTGACTTGCCTAATTTACGGACTATAGACAAATATTAAACATTAATTAATCTCAAATATCATTGTGCCTTCCATATCTAGAAGCCCTAAATCATTAACCAATTTTAAACAATTATCCTAGATATAAGAACATATTTCCAAATATAGATACAGTTAAACCTCGATAAAGTAATAACCTTGGGACTAAGAAAAAATATTCATTGAACGAGGTTATTACTTTATCGAATATTATTTTAGTGCATTGACCCATATCGGGACCGGAAGAAATTATTATCTTAGCGAGATTATTACTTTATCGAATATTATTTTATCGAGGTTTAACTGTATATTATTACTTGGAATCCTCTATAAATTTATATTTCCTTAATTTTTTATATTTGTCAAAAAAAAAATCGTGCGCGTGTTTTTTCCCGATATCTCGGATTGGATAATTAAAGAGGTTAAGTTTCCAAATATATATAGAGTAGGTTATATACATACATGTATTTTAATATATATGGAGAGAGAGAGGAGGAGAGAGATGTACATATATAGTAAATTGTGCAATTAGACCTGATTAAATAGTATTAGTGGTAACCCAACAATAGGGTTTGGACTAAAATCGTCAAAATTTGGTTCTTTTTAGGTTTTTGTTTGGTAGCAAGCACTCTGCCACAGGCACTTGTAAACCATCATTAAGCAGTTACTTAATCTTAATTTACAGTATTAATATTTAATTCACATTTAGTAAACCAATCCAGTGCAAACCAAAGAGGGGACCATATACTAGTACTATAAATGAATAAACATTTCAAAAGTCACCTCTTTTAATTAGTCACAAAAATTAATTAAGTTTCTCCAACTTTATTAGTATTAATTAATAATAATTAATACCAAGAAAGGTGACCTAACTCTTTATAATTCACTACAAATCACCTCACCCCCAAATTATGTTTATCTCACTTGGGTTACCAATAGTTAGATTTAAAAGACGTTTACATGATTCGAAATCTTTCAACTCTAGAAGTCGTTAATTCTATCGATCTGATCATAATATCATGTTAGTAGCATAAGCAAATCAACATATATTATTATAATTATTATTAAATTAATCTTAACAAAGATTGAACACTAAATTAATTACTGTATTTAGCAATTACTATTTCTTCAAAATTGTAGATTTATACTCTAAATTGTGTTTGTCAATAGTTGGATTAAAAAAAGGGGCATTTGCAGCAGTAGCCGCACAGTAGTACCCAAAACACGTATATAGCCGCCTGCTAAAACAAAACACAAATATAGCCATTTTGTCCTTATACGGCGCAGGGCCGATGGAGGGCCGATAGACTCCGCCCATCGGCCCTCAATCGGCCCTGTAGAAAAATGCCGAACTCTCCCCATCAGCCGAGCCCTTACCGACATCGGCCGATATGATGAAATAAATTATCGGCTTAGAGGGCCGAATAAGGGCCGACTGGTAGTGTCCATCGGCCCTCACCGACATCGGCCGACGGTTGAATGGCCGAAGCCCGAACATCCCATAAGCCGAGCCATTTTTGTGATGGCCGAAGGAGGGCCGAATTTGGATATCCGTCGGCCCTCCATCGGCCCTCAATCGGCCCTCCTAACCGATTTTTTCTGATAAAGGCCGAAGGGAAAAAACAGGCATGAAATACTTGCCTTCAATAATTTTCGGGGCCGATTGGGGGCCGATGGGGATAAATTCTTTTCGGCCCTCACAAAATCGGCCGTTATAATCGGGGCCGAAAATAATTGAAGGAACGTTATAATCGGGGCCGAAAATACTGACAATAGGGCCGATGAATAATTTAGCAAGAGGGCCGATCGGCCCTCCATCGGCCCCAACAATTCCCATCGGCCCCAAATCCCCCCTCGCCCGGTGCATGCGCCTAATAAGACAAAATGGCCATATTTGTATTTTTTTTAGTAGGATGGCTAAAATTATTTTTTTTTTCACCTATTTGGCTAACAGGAGGTATTTCCACTTAAAAAAACATTGACAAGATTCCAAACCGGCAAACTGTTCAACTCTGTAAGTCGTTAATTTTACCGAAATCGTAGATTTACACCTCTATATTTGCAAATTCACTCCTCAATTTTAATCCTCGATCCAACTTAATTGTTAGGTCATATATATATATATATATATAATTTCAACTATTGAAGAAGTCTACAGTATACTGACAGATCAACGAGCACTAAAAAAAAAGAAAAAAACTATATTGTAAGGGAGCATATATACTTACCCTCACACAACCTAAGACTAATTTTTGGCTAATAAAGTCTATATATACACACAAGTCAAGCAAGAGACACGCAGCCAAAACGCAACGTGTCTGTGCCTGAGAGGGTCGGATCCACAGCCATCTTTCTCTATATAGAAAAGCATGGTCGACAACATACGCCCACGCACCGCCACCCCCAAGCAAACCCTACTCCGATCCTACGCCGACTACTCCGTCGCCCCCGACGACGACGCCCTCAAGGAGCAGGACCGCCTCCTCCCCATCGCCAATGTTGGCCGCATCATGAAGCAGATCCTCCCACCCAACGCCAAAATCTCCAAGGAGGCCAAGGAGACCATGCAGGAGTGCGTATCGGAGTTCATCAGCTTCGTCACCGGCGAGGCCTCCGACAAGTGCTACAGGGAGAAGAGGAAGACGGTCAACGGCGACGATATCTGCTGGGCCTTGGGGAGTTTGGGGTTTGATGATTATAGCGAGGGTTTGAAGAGGTATTTGGGTAGGTATAGGGATGCGGAGGGGGAGAGGGCGGCGAATCAGAGTAAGGCGGCGGCGGGGGGAGATGGACGGCTCGAGGGGATGGAGGAAGTCGGCGGGGAGGCGTCGCCGGCGACTTTCGGATTCGATTTGATGGAGAAGAGGAGGAATTAGGGATGTAGAGAGAGAGTCTGGACTTTGAATTTTTAGGGCTTTTTTGTTGTCTGATTTTGACTTTGGATGAAGGTTAATACAAATTATTGTGATTTTCTCTTTTTTTTTTTTTCTTTTTTTTTTGTTCTGGGGTTGTATGAATGTACAAGTTCTTAATACTAATTTCTTTTTTTTTGTCTGAAAAATATGTATATATAGTTCTTGATTTTGTGAATTGAGTGGTTTTGAAGCTTTGTGTTATTGAAGTATAATTAAGAACAGTCAAAATGTTGAGATTTGAAGTACTTGAAGCCTATACATAGTAATAGATGAACATATAAACCAAAATTAGGGCTCAGATTGTAATATTTTTACGGATTAAATCATCATTTTCTGCTAGTTTCTTGTGCGGCCGTATCAAATCGAGACAAACTCAGAGTACTAAATATGAGCTCAAGAAAACAGGAGTCAAGATCGATTAATGAGACGATAGGGAATAACCGAATAAGTTTCACCATCGAGAGGGAAACAATCTGAATCACCTGTTAATTCCCCTAAATGATCTTCTTTTGTTTGTTTTAATCGAGATCGTCTCTAGTGTGGGATTTGTTTAGATCAAATTTTAAAAGTATTTTGAGATCTATAAAGATTCAAATAATGCTCATAAGCCTAAGAATTTATAATTGTGAGGTTTTCTTGGAGAACTCGATAGACAATATCCCACATTTTCACACTCCAATCCCATATAAAATTTATTTTAAATCCAATCCCATATAATGTTTATTTTAAAATCATTTTCCCTCTTTTGAGGTTTTGTTAACATGACGTTTCAAATAGTTTATATAAGATTTATAGTCTTTAAATTTCTAAATATAATACGTACATAACCTAAATTGATTGGTCGGTATAATTAATTTAAAATAAGTGTGTACGTACTGACAGATCTATAAATCAGATTGTGTCGTTTACGCTTCAAAATATAATTAGTCTATAACGAGCATCTACTAACATCAAATTTGTAATGTAAAGTACTCAACTTTTGATGGCTACCACTTTGCAAGGTTATCAAGAAAATATTACCAATGGCAATTAATAATGTAGGAACCCTAGATGCCAAAGGGACCACTTCTTTTTTACTCCCCAAATACTGCTTTTGTCAATAACCTAGCTACCCTGCTACAAATTCCCTTTCATCATATTATTATTCAAATTAATTGGTCTAAGCCCTTCTTCCCACAAACTTGGATGACTCATCATCACTTGAAGAGAATGTATTGATATATCCATAAATTGACTCCCAAAGATAGAATTGTTTTGTCCTTTATATCATAAAATACGTTAATGTCTAGGGCTTCTCGTCCAAATCTATCTCAATTTCTTTCACTTTGTCATAATCAACTTATATAAATAAATTTTCCATCCGTCTCATTCATCTCGTCTCACTCTCTTAATTGAGTTCCCACTCATTTTATTTCACCCTAAAATGACAAATTACTTACATACAAATACCAACTCTTTTTATGGGATCCACTTATTTCACACAGTTTTCAACTCACTTGTACTAAAAAGAAGTGAGACAAGTTCGATAAAATGGAGGGAGTAATAAAAATGTAGTCCAATATATAAAGGATGAGATTTTCTGGCCCACATAAAACGTTTTATCCATTAATATCCATCAATTGAAATTATTGAATAGTGTTATGTGTCCCTAACAAATCCCAAAAATCAAAGTAACATTTTATTTATAGAAACAATAAATCTAAACTATAATATAAAATTAAAAAAAATATTTATAATTTTTTTAACATACTCTAAGATTTGTTAACACTACGGACAAGGTTCTTTTGAGTTTCTTAGGATAAATGGCACAATTCTATTAGTAAACTATGGGACACTCTAGAAATGAAATTGCTAATATAATGGACGAAGGTGAAATTAAAGAGTCCAATTCTAAATTATTCCTACTTCCCACTCTAATTATTGAATACTCTTTTTAGGTTTCTTCATTTCAATTGTCCACTTTATTTTTTTTAAAATAATATTCTATATAATTTAATAAATTCCATTAATTTATTACTACTATTTTACACACAACCAACAATGTTCTTAATCTTTATGCCGAAAAAAAAAAGAAAGGACAATTGGAGTATGACTGAACGAGTATTAAATGCTCCTTAAAAACCCTCTCTACTTGAGATCTAATTAACAAAATTTGGTAGTAATAAATATGAGTGAATTGCCAAAATAACTTCTTCAAAAACTTTATTCCCAAAATAACACTCTCTCAAAATTAATTCCCCAACTAACTTCATTTTTGCCACCTATACACTATATTGCCACATAATAAAGTACACATGTAAATATATTTTATTTTTGTATTTTATTTTATTACATTTGGTATTTGATAATTTTCGTTTTATTCAAAAGTAAAATCTATAATAAACTAATAAACTAGAATACAAAATCCCTAAGAAATTAAAAAAATAATCTTTCACATTACGAGCCTAATCCTAAATTAAAAAATCTAATTGTCCGTGCAGCGTCACAATTAGTCACAAATTTGAAAAATTCAATTTTGTTGCTGCTCTCTGCTGATTTTTATCGGTAACTTTTCTCTTTGCTTTTCTACTAATATTAGTTTGTCGGTTTTAGAATATGCAAGTCTAGTTTTGTGTTTTTGTCTGTATGGATGGTGTTGGATGATTTCTTAAGTTTTCTACTTATTGTTTGGATTTTGAATGATCGTGCAAAGCTTCTTATTTATTGGTTTTGTTAACTAATAAGTTAAAAGCTGTTTAATGAGACATGCTATTAACGAGAGCAATAAAGAATCAAATTCTTGGGGTTTGTATTTTATTCTCGCATATTATATTAAGCCAAATTGATGTAGCTAATAAGTTCACTTAATTTGTACCTTGACTGTAAAATATTTTACATTATAGATTAATTACACATTTAAATGTTGAGACATATATGTAATTGTAGTGTGATATGTTATTAATTTTTCCCCCCATTCTCTCTGCTTTAATATGGTGAAATCCTTTGTGTTTCCATGGATGTTCGTTAAAACAGAAGGTTCTCTACAAGAAGATTGGACAACAAAGAATGATGGAAAGGAAAAATATTCATGTGTCAATTAGTAGCAGCACAAGAGCGGATGATTTCTCGAATATTACAACTACATGCGCTGTAGAAGAAATTATTGCAAATGAAGAAAACTCATTTATTACATGCGGTACTCAAATCAATAATAATATATTGGAGGATAAATTTAATGAGGCACATGAAGGAATGGATGACAAGGAAGATTTCACTGTACGTAATGAAGAAGTTCCAGTCCTTGAGTTTACAAACATCGATCACATCGATGATGCTTGTTGATCGAATAATGTCTGAGCAAGAAATTAAGCAAGAAAAAGAGTGTGAAGAATTATATGTCGGTCAAAGGTTTAAAACAAAGGGAGAATTGCAAGATGTTGTGAAGTCGTATTCGTTGAAAGCTTATGAAGTTGCATATTCCACTACTACTCTTTGGGGCTTAAATGTAAGCAAGTGAAAAATTGCCCTTGGAGATTGCGTGCTTCTATTCCTCGTGGAGCATCCTTCTTTGAAATTAAGAAGTATGGTGGCCCTTATACCTGTGTTAACCCAATCATTAATAGAGATCACTTGCAATTGGATTCTGGGTTTATTTGTAGTCAAATAAAGTCTCTAGTGAAGGCTCAACTTTCCATTTCATTGAGCGTTATTCAAGCTTTTATTTTGGAGAAGTACAATTATGAAATCTCGAAGAAGAAAACATGACAAGCAAATCAAAAGGCAGTCGTAGATCTTTTTGGTGATTGGCTTGAATCGTATTAAATGTTGCCCAGATATATGGATGTGCTAAAGCAAGTGAATTCTAACATAGTTGTACATTGGGATAAAGAACCTGGTGAGAGAAATCTAGGACATGAAGTATTTAAGCGTTTGTTTTGGTCGGTTGCAGCTTCAACTAAAGGATTCGAGTATTGTCGTCCTAACATTAGTATTGATGGTACACATATTTATGGAAAATATAAGGGAACCATGCTTATTGCAGTTTCATGTGATGGTAATAATCAGTTGTTTCCGCTTGCATTTGTTGTAGTGGAAGAAGAGAATAATGATAGTTGGGGTTGGTTTATAGCGTGCATTAGGAGATATGTGACACAAAGAAGTGGACTTTGTGTAATCTCTAATAGACATAATGGAATTCTTAATGCCATGAACCAACATCGTTTAGATTGGACTGAACCATATGATTTCCATCTTTTTTCCTTCCGTCATCTAGCTAGTAACTTCAACAACAAATTTCATAATAAAGTACTCAAGAACCTTGTGTAGTTGACTGCTAATGAGAATCAAGTCCGCAAAGGGTTGAATTTCCCACCTACCTTGGGATAGGTGGTTGCCGGAGGATTGAAGCTGAATCCCCTCACTAGAAGACATTCCCCTCGGCCCTAGATTTCGTTTCTGAGGAAGTGGATAGGGATTTGGTTGCCTCAGTGGATTCAGATCCTTGATTACGCGGATTTGTATGTCTTTTTTGTTGATTACGATGCAGAGGGATCGATCATAAACCATCCTCAACTGAAGCCGAGGAGCTGAAATCGACACTTGAACGAAAATGGAAACAATTGGGAGGATAAATCCAGATGCTTGCCGGTGGTTAGAAGAAACTCCTTTGGACAAGTGGACCTTAGCACATGATAATGGTCACATGTATGATATAATGACAACAAACTTGTCTGAAGTATTCAATAGTGTATTAAAAGGGGTTCGTTGTATTCAATAGTGTATTAAAAGGGGTTCGTTGCTTGCCTATTACTGCTCTAGTTCAACTTACTTTTTATCGAGTAAATAGCTATTTTGCTAACCGGCGATAAATGGGAGCACAAAGAGTTGATGGTGGGCAAAACACTACTTTTGTCGATGGAAAAATTTGTGCTAATAGTATAAAAGCTAGCATAAAGACAGAGCGGTCAATAGCAGGCAAACCGAAAGGAGGTAATATCCAAGTGGTGAAGCTAAGTGAAAACTTTTGTTCCTATCAGAAGTGGCAACTATATGGATTTCCTTGTTCTCATGTTATGGCTGCATGCCAAAAATGTAGCTTGGATTATACGAGGTACATCTAAGATTGGTTTTCTATTAGCATTTATCGCATGACATGGCCTCCTCTTCTTCACCATATACCTCATCAAGCTTATTGGCCTCCTACAAGCGCAATGATACTCATTCCGTCGAATTCCATGAAGTGGTATACTAAAGGTTGTCTTAAATCTACGCGTTTGCATAATGAGATGGATGTTAGAGAAGGTCGTGCAACTAATCGATGTAGTAACTACAAAAGAGAGGGTCACAACAAAAAGAAATGTCCGGATAATAGAACTTCTAGGTAAACTATTATGAATCATGTCTTGTATTTTGCCTTTATTTTTTCATTGTCTTTTTGTGCATGAAGTTAATTTAGTATGTTACTCATATTTTGCAGAGTATGAGCATATTTTGGAGAAAATCTTTCTTCGAGAAGAAGTTTATCTAATTTAGTTTTTGAGCAAACTATTAATTTTGGTAAATTCTTCTGAAAGGATGAGAAATGAGCAGAGTATGATTTCAACTCTTCATGCATTCAAATGTCTTTTTTCATGTTTCAGTTGCATGCTTGTGTATTCTTCTCAATTTTTAATGCATTCTGGTATTATTCTTTTTTACCCAATTTCATATAATAAAACTCAAATTTACCCAATTCTTATATTTACTATACAAAATACCCAATTTTACCTACATTATCCCTAACTTTATGAAAAAGTCAAAAAGTCGAGCGAGACTTGATAGGTAGTGCGGGATTTGAGTTGGGCGTGAGCGGGATTTGAGCTGGGCTTGAGCGGGATTTGAGCTATGCGTGAGCGGGATTTGAGCGGGATTTGAGCGGGACGCGAGCGGGATTCCGTGTTCTATTTCAGATATCCGATTTCAATCATTAACGCAGTCTGACAAGTAGGGGTTTTAAAGTAAAATTGGGTATTTTGTATAACAAATATAAGGATTGGGTAAATTTGAGTTTTGTAATATCGATTTGGGTATTTAAGAAATTACCTCTATATTCTTTCTGATGAATGATTTTTGTTTGCTAAAAGATATTTTCTATTTCTCTTTTGCAGATTCTTCTAACCATGACTTCTGGAAATTTTTGCATTTTGAAGATGTTTGGCTTGCATATCTAGAATTGAAGACTCTTGTTCCTTCATACTAATTAGAGAGACACACTCTGTTTAATTGAAACTTTATTTTATATTATATATTACAATAATTTGGAACGTATTATTCTCATATACTGTTCATTGATTGGCCTCAAACAAAATATATATTCAAATCCCTCCAAAGTTTAATGATATGGAGCTTTTCTCCTTGATGCAATACCATGGAAATCAATTTCCTTATCCAGAGTTGCAGTAAAAATCTATAGGTATCAGGACAAATGCGGTTACAAATAGACAATATTGATTGAACTAGTTGGAACAATACAAATGAAACTCGCAGGCCAAATAAATGATAGGAAGAATCCACTAGAACTAGCTGCCAATCGTATAACGTCAAATTCATCTGCACCGGGCAAGGGAAGTAATTGCATACACACTACCACAACCAATCTCCACGCATCGACCATCAAGATGATAACAAACAATTTCTCTAAAAGTATTCATTAAGAAACTAGAGAACATCAATCTTTGTTTTTAGCTGCTGGATGCAGATATGGCTGGACGAATTGTGCCCCACGGCGGCGGCGAGGGTGATGACAAAGGCAACAACAGGCAACTGAGGTGGAGGTGGAGGTGGCGGTGGCATTTGGGTTTTTAATTTGGAAATTAGGGTGGTGGCCGGTGGGTTTTTAATTTGGAAATTAGGGCACTTAGTTTGTAGTATTTATAATTTATTTCATTTTTATACTTTAATTTATTAATTTATTGTATATTTAACTTTTTAAATAAACAAAACTCATCATAATACTAAATGTAATAAAATGCAAAAAATAAAATGTATTTATATGTGTACTTTATTATGTGGCAATATAATATATAAATGACAAAAATGAAGTCAATTTGAGAATTAATTTTAAAAATGTTATTTTAACAATTAACTTTAATAAATATAAAACTTAATCATTATCTCGAGTAGTAGAAACTGTAGAATAGAGATTAATTCAAACAAATCGCTGTAATTTAGTAGATTCTGTTACTACGAATCTTGAAACATATCCAATTGATATACGTACGTATCCGAAAATAACCCTACAAGGATTAGGAAAATGCCACCGTCACTCACTAGTTTAATCTTTACGAGGGCTACAACCGTCTTTTCAGTGCCTTCCTTATATTACCTTCCCTCGTCGCTTCGTTAATACTACTGGCAAACTCGATCAGCTACTCCGCTTTTCTCATAATTCCATCCGTGTCCCCGCCGGCCGCCATGACTGCCGTCTCCGGCCTCCCCTCTCATCCAAACCCCAGTCCTAGTCCTGATCCCCGTTTGATCTCCCCCATGCTCCAGCATTACCTCGAGCAGCAGGAGGAGCGGCTCCAGTCCGACACCGACGGAGAATCTGCCTACGACGTCGTTACGGACTGCGAAGACCGTGATCCTACCGCCGTTCTCGAGCCTAATACGAAACCTAGCCCAATCAAGCTCCTATGCGTTTCGTTCAACCAGGACTACGGTTGCTTCGCCACTGGTAACGACTGCGGATTCCGAGTCTACAATTGCGATCCTTTCCAAGAGATTTTCCGTCGCGATTTCGGTGAGAACGGTGGGGGAATTGGCGCGGTTGAGATGCTTTTCCGGTGCAACATCCAAGCGTTGATCGGCGGCGGCGATTCCCCGCAGTTTCCGTTGAATAAGGTCATGGTTTGGGACGACAATCAGAAACAGTGTATTGGCGAGTTGTCATTCAGGTCTGAAGTGCGCGGGGTCCGATTGCGGAGGGATCGAGTTGTTGTTGTTCTGGAGCGGAAGATTTTCGTCTACAACTTCCGCGATTTGAAGCTGTTGCATCAGATTGAGACAATTGCGAATCCGAAGGGGCTATGTGCTATTTCGCAGGTTGCAGGGTCGTTGGTGCTGGTATGTCTAGGGTTGCAGAGGGGGCAGGTCAGGGTGGAACATTACGCTTCGAAGAAGACTAAATTCATCATGGCTCATGGTTCCAGAATTGCGAGCTTTACCCTTTCGCAAGATGGGAAAATGCTGGCAACTGCTAGCAGCAAGGGGACGCTCGTTCGGATATATAATACACATGATGGAACCTTGCTGCAGGAGGTAAATTGTTATTCATTTTTCTTATAGTATATGACATTGATCTTGAGTTGATATTTTCAATATATGAGAGTAGTGTTTCAGATATGAACAGCTTAACTAGTACTGTGCTTATTAAGTTACTTATCTGGGAATGGGATGCAATACTTGCAAAGATATATTACACTTGAAGCAAGTTTAGTTTGATCAGATCGGATATTGTATTATACAGTGGCCTCAACTTCATCTATACTTTTGAAGCTTGATTTAAACATGAAGAATTGGTTGGTTCATCCACTTACTTGTGTGGCATTGATTTTCAATTTGGTTCAAATGTTATCTTACGTGATTGCGTAGAATGATGAATTACTCATTCCAAACTTTGATATTGAGTAGATGATATTGCTGCTGGAAAGTGTATATGTGTGTGTGAAGTTGAAGCCTCTGCCTTTCTATTCATGTTTTCCTTCTCTAGTTCCATTTGTCTATCTAGCTTGGACTGCCTATATAATATTCCCAGTTAGTTTCTACTTATGCTCGGAAGGGAATTCATATAGAAATGATCTTAGAAGAGCCTCTTGAATATATGATGCAGGTGCGGAGGGGTTCAGACAGGGCGGAAATATATAGCTTGGCATTCTCACCGACATCCCAGTGGTTGGCCGTGTCAAGTGATAAGGGCACTGTCCATGTTTTCAGTCTTAAAGTTAACTCTGAAAATGTTGGAAGTGAGAGGTCAAATAGTCCTCCTGATACAAACTCGCCTTCTACGACTTCAAGTTCTTCACTCTCTTTCTTTAAAGGTATGATACCATGATGCATGTTTCAGTGGAACTCATCTCTTTTTGTTTGAATATTGCAATTGGATTCTTTAGCTATTAGCAGTGAAGAGAACTGGATACCGGAATAGAATTCCTAAAACCAAGAATTTAAGCTTCCTTGTTCCAGATCATCATTTTACCATTGATTTGGAAACTGATCTCATTATCTTTCTTGAATCTTCTGTTTTCTAGGTTCCAATCAAAGCTCTATTTTGACTTCTTTCTTCGTCCCTTATTCAGTATTTGCCTCAAGGGGGAATCCTAGAATTCCGTCCGTTTTCTGGGTTTGGAAAAACGTGGATTTTCAAGAACGAGAATCCTATGATCTTTAAATTCTGTGGGTGGTGTAGCTACTGAGATTAATGCACTGAGATTAATGCAGTCAATTTCTAATTAATAATGCTATTAAGAAGCTCGATACCCTTGTTCCAATTATTCCTCTGATTGCGGATCTCAGGACATGCCAATGAGAATACAACTCCTCCCCTTTTAATGACTGTTTGCAAGTAATTGAACCTGTAGCTGCTGTACCTCCTCCTCTTCTCCAGATAAGATGTTTAATTGGCATTCTCTTATCTGGTTTTCTTGTGTTATTCCAGGAGTCCTTCCAAAGTATTTCAGCTCGGAATGGTCAGTGGCTCAGTTCCGTTTACCCGAAGGCTGCCAATATCATGCTGCTTTTGGTCACGAGAAGAACACAGTGATAATTCTTGGCTTGGATGGAAGGTCAGTTTCACAACTTCCATATAGTTTTGAACTTCTTTATTTTCCAGTTCGCTTTCAGCTGCTAGTCCTTCGGTTAAAAAGTCCGTTATAAAGATAGATTATCCTCTCCTCTGGTGAACCCTTTTAAGGAGATGGGAGACTCAATTCTATATATATTCGTCGAGTTCGAATTAGTTTAACGTATTTAGCATCATGTGATTTATTTGTGGATGTATATGCACAGCTTCTACCGGTGCAAGTTTGATCCAGCCAGTGGTGGGGAGATGAAAGAGTTGGAGTATCACAATTTTCTGAAGCTTGAAGAAGCATTCTCGTAATCCTTTTTCCTTATAATTTCTGGCCCGGTTGTAAATATATTTATCCCAAGTGTAAATCCTACCAACAGAGGAAAACTGCTTGAAATATCAAGTTTAATATTTTTGATTGAAAAAAGAAAGAAAACAACATTTATCTACTTATTATTATTATTATTATTATTATTATTATTATTATTATTATTATTATTATTATTTATTTTTCAATTGTGGGGTTAGGTGTAGTAGGAAGTAGGTGAGAGGAAATATATGTTTATAACTATTTCCATTAAAAAAAAAGTGATACTAGCCATTCACTATAATTATAGTTACAAAATGTCCAAGTTTATCAATTTACTCTTACTTTTTCATTTGTTTTTTGTGAGATTTGAATGACATTTTATGTCACAATGATTGTGTACTTGTTCGACAAAAATAGAAATAACTGCCAACGATTGCCGAAGGGAACCTACGGATGTCGATGGTGCCCCACTAGTGCCGATTTACTATACAAAGCAGTCAAATTTTTATTCAGAACAAAGATTCTCGACATTATTAACAATGATTATTTTATTCATCAAAATTTTATTAAGGCATACTTGAGGCAATTGGTTTGATTTTTTTTTTCTTTTTTTTTTCACATTGTCATTGAAAAAATAATCTAAAGTTCTTAAAAAGTTGTGAATCATAAATTTTTTAGTTTGGAGCGGAACACAATCGTTAGAGAGAAAGACTTTGGGAGAAAGTATATGAGTTAAATTTTTGGGGTGATTTCTTAAATATCCAAATCGATATTACAAAACTCAAATTTACCCAATCCTTATATTTGCTATACAAAATACCCAATTTTACTTTAAAACCCCTACTTTTCAACTTGTCAGACTGCGTAAATGATTGAAATCGGATTTCTGAAGCAGAACACGGAATCCCGCTCGCATCCCGCTCAAATCCCGCTCACGCCCAACTCAAATTCCGCTCACGTCCCGCTCCATCCCGCACGAGAAATCCCGCTCGGAAAATCCCGCTCTACCTGTCAAGTCCCGCTCGACTTTTTGACTTTTGCATAAAGTTAGGGATAGTGTAGGTAAAATTGGGTATTTTGTGTAGTAAATATAAGGATTGGGTAAATTTAAATTGTGTTATATGAAATTGGGTAAAAGATACCAGTAAATTTTTTTTATTTTAGAAACATAACTGAAATAATGGGACAATTCAATTTAAAAATAAGATTGAAATAATGAGACGGATAGAATATAAGTTACATTACAAAACTAAAATCGAAATACTAGGATTACTTAAGTTGTCCAAAGATTACCCTAAGAAAGAAGTTTCCAATAAATTTTGTCAAAAGATGCTTCTTCTCATTATATTGTCATGGGATTACATACGTTATCTGCACACTCATAACGAGATAACAATAAACGCAGAAAGTATCACTTTCGCAGCGGCAAGTCCCACACCAGATCTCGATCATTATTTTCCGCAGTGGCAAGACCGAGCTCGTCGCCAGATGCCAAAGCTTCCAAAAATCCAAGCAGCACCTTTCACGTGATCCAGATTTTAATATTAGCTTCAGCTGTAGTAGAATTCAAAGAATTCAGATTAAATCGGTAAATAAAATTGAATGACTGAGATCCCATCTCCACTATTTATACCGGCGCGTTGAACTCGTCTTCCCCAAACCACTCTCACTCTTCTCTCTCTCTCTGCATAATTCTTGAACTGAAATCAATGGCGATCAAGGTCTACGGCCACCCTTTCTCCCCTGCAGCGAAGAGAGTCCTTCTCGCCCTAGCTGAGAAAGGCCTCGATCATGAGTTTGTGTTGGTCGATTTGACGACCGGCGAGCAGAAAAAGGAGCCCTTCATCTCAATCAATGTAACCAATTATTCAATTAACCATCTCTCTCTCTCTCTCTCTCTCTCTCTCTCTCTCTCTCGATTAATTTGACATGAATTTGTTGTTTGGATTCAGCCATTCGGGCAGGTACCTGGTTTCGAAGACGGCGACCTGAAGCTCTTCGGTAAAGAATTTTTCACATGCACACCAACTGTTCGACGAATTGACACAGAGTAATTTTTTGATTTTTTTTTTTTTTTTTGTTTCGATTAATGATTTCAGAATCGAGGGCTATCACTAGATACATCGCGCATGCGTACGCCGACAAGGGAACCCAGCTGATCTCCTCCGATCAGAAGAAAATGCCGATCATCGGGGTCTGGTTGGAGGTCGAGAGCCAGAAATTCGACGCGGCGGCGCAGAAGTTGAGCTTCGAGATTCTGATCAAGCCGATGAAGGGGATGACGACGGACGAGGCCACCGTGGAGCAGCTCCAGGTGCAGCTAGCCGAAGTGCTCGACGTGTACGAGACGCGGTTGGGGAAGTCGAAGTATTTGGCCGGCGAGGAATACACTCTGGCAGATCTGCACCACACTCCGATCATCGCCAGCTTGATGAACACCAAGGTGAAGGCGTTGTTCGAGGCGCGCCCGTGCGTCGCCGCATGGGCCGCCGCGCTCTTGGCCCGGCCCGCGTGGCAGAAGGTGGTTGGCGCTAAGGCCTAATCTTGATGGGCTTTGTGGTGTTTTTCTTTGTTAGTGTTTGATGTGGTCAACTTTGATGTTACTACCTTTTTTTAAATAAAACTAAGGCCCGTTTGCTTCGGAAAGGTAAAGAAATTAAGAAAGAAAAAATAAGAATGTTTGTCTTTCTTTAATTTTATTGCTTGGATCACAAGATGATGGTTCTATTAATTCTTTAACGCGTTTGAAAAAACAATTCAAATAATACTCATAGGTCATAACAAAGTGATTTATTCCATAAAAAAATAATTTAATAAAATAATTGAATTTAAATGTACATATTAATAATAATTTATATAAAAAAAAGGAAATAATCATAGTTGCATAATTTGATATGAGAATTTAATTGAATAAATTAAAAGTAACTTATAAAAGATTCATAAGTTATTTCAATAAATTCTCTTAAGACACTCGTAATTTTTTTTTTAGTAAGTTAAAGAAATAGGTATAAACTCTTCAATACGGAACCTTATTGTTGGGATATGATGTTCGTTCTTCTAGTTGCGTGGTGTTCGGTTGTGTGATGCACATCACCATGCCCCAGCATGACGTAACAATATTCGAATTGTAACTACAATGCTGACTACTATGTAATGAGGAATAAAGTTATACTCTCAACACCAACAATTGCTTTTAGAATAGTGATAAGCGTTTAAGATTCAATTCTTGATATTAAATCAAGTCTCAAGTTTGAATCCAAGCACGGCCCAACTGGCTAATACGAGGATTTAGTGGAGAAACATGACTAAGAAAAAACGAGAAGAATGATGGTGTATGTGGCTTGATCCATTTAACAATTTTTTAGTAGATAACTCCACATAACTAAATAGTTGTGAGGGATCATAATCAAATTTGATAGCTCTGGGGCATTATGCTTCAGGGATTTGATGAAATTTATCATTTACGTAATATTAATTCCTTTTATATCAAACTAAGTTGAATAAATTGTTTATAAATTCTTCCAAACAAAACCTAAAATAAATGAGTGGGCTTTGTTGACTTCTTCTCTCATTGTATCAACTCATAATTAAAATTTTCAATTTTATTGAATAAAATAGTAGACAGTGTAGAGTTACAAATTACAAAACATCATTAAACACAAACAAAGAGAAAACACAAACTGAAACAAATCAACACCACAAACATTCAATAACAAAAGCTCATCATCAATCAAGATCGGGCCTAATTAAGCTCCAATAATCTTCTGCGTAGCGGGCCGGGCCAAGATGGCGGCGGCCCACTTGGTGACGGATGGGCGCGCGTCGAACAAGGCCTTAGCGTTGGTCTTGATCAAGCTGTCCAAGAGAGGAATGTGGTGGAGATCGGCCAAGGTGTAGTCTTCGCCGGCCAAATACTTGGATTTGGACAAACGGGCCTCGTACACGTCGAGGATTGCAGACAACTTCCCTTGGAGCTCTTCCACTACGGCGTCGTCTGCCTTCATCCCCATCATCGGCTTGATTATGATCTCGTTGCACAGCTTCAGCGCCTCGGCGTCGAACCGGAGACTCTCCACTTCCATCCAGACTCCGATGACTCCCATCTTCTTGGGATCGGCGGAGATGAGTTGAGTTCCCTTGTCGGCGTATGCATGCGCCACGTATTTGGAGATAGCCCGAGATTCTGAAACAAAAAAGGAAAAATCACGTTAAGTTTCGAATTATCTCAGTGCGTCAATTCGTCGAACATTTGATATGCAAGAAGGTAAGCTTACCGAATAGCGTCAAGTCGCCGTCTTCGAAAGCTGGCAACTGCCCGAATGGCTGAATCCAAACAACACATTCATGTCAGTCAAACTAATTACACATAGAGAGAGAGAGAGGAGAGAGAGAGAGAGAGAGAGATGGTTACGTTGAGAGAGAGGAATGGCTCCTTCTTGTGGGCGCCGGTGGCGAAGTCAACCACCACGAGCTCGTAATCGAGGCCTTTCTCTGCTAAGGTGAGAAGAGCTCTCTTAGCAGCAGGAGACATAGGGTGGCCATGGAGCTTGATCGCCATTGATTTCAGTTGAAGAATTATGCAGACAGAAAGAAGAAGAGAGATGAGCAGTAGTAATGAGATGGTTTGATGAGGAAGATGAGTTGTGAGGGGTGGGTATAAATAGAGATTTGGAATTCAAATATTTCATTTTTTTAATATTTTATATCACAATTTTCCCAAGCAAGTTGCGGTTTATGATAATGTTGAAGTATTGAACTTTTGCAAGTTTTGGCACTCTACTCATAATAATTCTCCATATCTTCTATATGGACTTTCATTAGGGATGAAAACGGATCGGATATTATCCGCCCGATCCGGAGTCGTATCCGATCAAAATCTAATTCGGGGAGCAATTCTAGTATCCGGTCGGATACGGATTCGAATCCGGATATCTTGAATCGGATACGGATTCGAATTCGGATTTCACATTATCCGCCCGTATCCGATTTTTCCCGTATTTAATCGGATATTTCCCGGATTATGAAATTGGATATTTGAACTATTTAATAATTACTTTTATAATATAATAATACATTAATATTAAAAATATATTAAAAAAACTTACCACCCAATACCTAATCTCGCACGGGATTTTTCCCCATCCCAACCCCCCAATCTCGCACAGCTTCCCAAATCCCTATCTCCGGCGCCGGAAAATGACGAACTACGGCACCATTCCGACGTCCTCGACCCCGGCGGGAACCGCCGTCAACCTCGAGTACGTCTCACGCGCCAAGGAGCACATCAAGGCCGATCTCGCTCATCGTCTTCCTCGCGATGCTCGCGGTTTGGGTGTTCCTCTCCTTCCCCCGCGACGAGCCGCTCGTGGTGTTCGGCCGCCTGATTAGCGACAAGGTGGTGCTGATCGTGCTCGCGGTGGTCACGATCGGCGTGCTCCTCTTCACCGGCGCGACGACGGAGATCCCGAGCTCGCTCCTCGTGGCGGTGGTGGTAGTGCTCGTCCCACGCCGTCGTGAGGAGGACGGATAATTTGTGCGAGGAGACAGGTCTGTTGAGGTCCGCCGGTTCGTCTTGATATCCTCTTCCGTTGAATCCGTTCTGCTTAGCTGTTGGTGAATTCAAAGTTCGATCAGTTCGATTGTCATGCTAAAATAGTGCTTAATTGCTTTATGAAAAGTAGTAGTGACTTTTTGAAATGGTGTCTGAAATGATTATTTATTAATCATATTATCCGATTATTGTTATTCAAATTATTTATTAATCATATTATCCGATTATTGTTATTCAAATTCGATCCGAATCCGTCATATATCCGTCCTGTATTCGTATTCCGAATATTCCAAATCCGTATTCATATCCGGCCTTTCCATATTCAAATCCGAATCCGGAAAAAAAATATGGGATCAAATATGGGAAGAGCACTATCCGTCCGTATTCGATCCGTTTTCACCCCTAGCTTTCATACACTTTTAGTATTTGTCCAATTGGTATCCGATTCAAAATGATCTAGTTTTGTATTGAAAAACTATAAATTAAATTGAAAAAAATGATTTAATAAATAATTAAAGAACGTTTTTTTAATACAAAACTACGTCGCTTTAAATTAGATACCAATTGCAATAGATTTATTCGTATGTCTTTTTTGTTGCAACCGTAATGATTTTATAAAATATACTCATATTATTCATTCATTTAAGATGTGTGAAGCATGTTATCTAATCTACAATTTGAAATACGGAAATCTTTTAGTTAGGTGAAGGACTACTTTTAAAAGTCGATAGATAGAATTTCGGTGGCTTTTAACTAGTAGACCAAATAAAAATGTAGAATTTTATAATAGAGAAGTCACAGAACGCGGTTAGATATGTGACCACATTCCAGAATCTTCCTTAGGGTACTGAATAGTACTCCCTCCGTCCTGCTATTTGTAGCCACGTTCTTTTCGGCACGAGAATTAAGAAAGTAGATGATAAAGTATGAGAGAGATAGTAGATGATAAAGTATGAGAGAGAAGATGAGTAAGATAATGAGAGAGTATGAGAGACATGATGATAAAGTACGAGAGATAATGTAATAAAGTAGGAGAGAGAAGATGATAGAGTAGAAGATATGATAATAATTTTTTACCAAATTAGGAAAGTTGCCATAAATAACGGGACATCCCTTTCGAAAAAGTGAGCCACAAATAACGGAACAGAAGGAGGAGTATGTAAAATAGATGAATTAATCCAAAGTCTGTGTGAATGAAATATATCCAGAAGGTCGTTGGATTTTGACCCTAGAAAATGCAGAAAGTTGGAGTAGAGCTATGATTATAGTGTGGATGTGACCAATTTAGCCACTTATTAACACTTTTTATGCATATCATTTTTCTTAATATCTTGTACATATGTGACTGTCACTGATTTAACCACTTATTTCTTACTCGATTAATCTCTCTAGTAATCTTAATTCTACTCCAAGTCAATAAAACAAGTACAAGTAATAAAATTAGAAGACGAATTCCAACGACCATCTAGATAGATAGAATTCATTCACATTGACTTTGAATTAAATTGATCTACTTCACATTGGAATAGTAGTGTTAGCCACCATCTAGGAAGAGTGGAAGAAGATTCTGAACCAACCGCCTTGTATGACTTCTCTATTATAAAATTTATTATTGGACCTATGAAATGTATCAACTTTTCAATAATTTTAGAAAATCTCTATTAAATTCTAAGATATCGACATTATTGGAAAAGTTTATGTATCCTAATAACTCCCAAACCTTAAATAAATACTCCCCCATCCCGTAATTTTCGTCCACTATGCTATTTTAAGTTGTTCGAAAATCCTTGTCTATTTTTCATTTTTAGCAAATTATTAAAAACAAATTTTTTATGAGCCCACAACTTTATATAACTTTATACACAACTAACAATTATTCTTAAATATCATATCGAAAAGAAAGTGGAAAAAAATTATAGAACGGAGGAAATAACTTTCATTACAAATTATAACAACGTAATTGGGGTGTACGATTTAAATTTAAAATTATATAAACATCTATATACTTATTATATATAGTTGGAATGTTAGGGGAACATATCCAAACTTTCAAAAGTTCAACCCTTCGAGATATTAATAATATCTTAAACTTAGTTGGAAAAATTGAGCAAAAATTACTAAAAGAATGAAATGTTTGACTTTCCATCTCTATTTATACCCACCAATCAAAGCTCGTCTTCCTCATCTAATTCCTCATCAAACCATCTCACTACTACTCATCTCTCTTCTTTCTCTCTGCATAATTCTTCAATGGCGATCAAGCTCCATGGCCACCCTATGTCTCCTGCTGCTAAGAGAGCTCTTCTCACCTTAGCAGAGAAAGGCCTCGATTACGAGCTCGTGGTGGTTGACTTCGCCACCGGCGCCCACAAGAAGGAGCCATTCCTCTCACTCAACGTAACCCTCTCTCTCTCTCTCTCTCTCTCTCTCTCTCTCTCTCTCTCTCTCTCTCTCTCTCTCTCTGTATATGTGTAACTAGTTTGACTGACATGAATGTGTTGTTTGGATTCAGCCATTCGGGCAGTTGCCAGCTTTCGAAGACGGCGACTTGACGCTATTCGGTAAGCTCACCTTCTTGCATATCAAATGTCCGACGAATTGACGCAGTGAGATAATTAGAAACTTAACGTGATTTTTCTTTCTTTGTTTCAGAATCTCGGGCTATCTCCAAATACGTGGCGCATGCATACGCCGACAAGGGAACTCAACTCATCTCCGCCGATCCCAAGAAGATGGGAGTCATCGGAGTCTGGATGGAAGTGGAGAGCCTCCGATTCGACGCGGAGGCGCTGAAGCTGTGCAACGAGATCATCATCAAGCCGATGATGGGGATGAAGGCAGACGACGCCGTAGTTGAAGAGCTCCAAGGGAAGTTGTCTGCAATCCTCGACGTGTACGAGGCCCGTTTGTCGAAATCAAAGTATTTGGCCGGCGAAGACTACACCTTGGCCGATCTCCACCACATTCCTCTCTTGGACAGCTTGATCAAGACCGACGCTAAGGCCTTGTTCGACGCGCGCCCCTGCGTCGCCAAGTGGGCCGCCGCCATCTTGGCCCGGCCCGCTACGCAGAAGATTATTGGAGCTTAATTAATTAGGCCCAATCTTCATGAGCTTATATGCTGAATGTTTGTGGTTGTGCTTTTGTTTGTTTGTGTTTTTCTTGATGTTTAGTAACTCTACATTTGTCTACTACTTCATTGTTCGATAAAATTGAGATATTTAATGATGATTTGATATTCTAAAAATTTCAATGGGAGTTGGTACCGCGTGCACTATAATATAGAACTATACATCTTAAAACATAACGAATGTTAATTTTTCTCGTCATTTCACTTGCAAATAATCACTCGATTTGGTCGTAAAGATCCACTAAGAAAAAAAAGAATCACTTTGTCCCGCTATTACTGTTCTTCTTGTTTTCGGCACAGAAATTAAGAAATTTTTTAAGTGCGTATTTTATGAGTTTTAATTGTATTAAGAAATTGACACATTTTTCGAGGAGTGATTGGTGGGAAAAAATGAGACTTCATCTAAATTTTTTAGGCAATCGATTTATTTTATTTATTTTTGTTTTTTTTATCTTCTAATTGAAAAAAAATTAAAGTTTTCGAAAAGTTAAAAATATTAAATTTCTAAGTTTGGACGGAACAGAATCATGTGAGAGAAAGTATAAGAATGTGGGATTGAGCAGTAGATAAGGAGGGCTCACTTCATTTTAAGTTTAAGAATTGATTTTGCCATTTTAGAAAATATACAGTAATAGCGGGACAACCCGATTTAAAAAGTAGCACAATAATAGCGGGACGGACATAGTATTATCTATGAATTATAGTTGTTTTGCTCATTAACAATGACGGATAGAGTATTATATATGAATTTAATGGAATCTTCTATAATAAGTTGAGAGGAGTGCAAGATTATTGATGCTTGCAAATACCTCTACGTATTAACTATACAACATATGTTCAACGAATTGACATCGAGCCTACGGAAATCGGATAAATTCAACACTATCACCAAAATCCAATAAAAAAATCAAATTAATAAAAGTAGAAAACCAATTCCGACTACGACATTCAGGAAGAATTTACCCACCAATAAAATAAAATAGTAACACGTGTCTTAATTTAGTAAAAATATATTTTAGTAGTATATGTTAATTAATACTAGTGAATGAGTTAGTTTAAGTAATTTGAGATTGAACGAAACATTTGTCATAATTAGACGCAGGAAATTGGACAGGTGATCCGTTCACCAATTTCTATATACAATTAAACTTTATTAAAGTAATAAATTTGAGATTGGTTTTTTTATTTATTTAATGAGATTATTACTTTATCGAATATTATTTTAATTTATTGATCCAAGTCTGGACATTTAAGTAAAATACTTATTCCATTGAATATTCTTATATCGGGGTTTAATTGTATATCAAACATTAGATACAACTAAAAAAATATTAAAAGTGTATCACACATAAAATATCAAGTATGGGGCACAAAAACCTTTTAAATTCGTTAATGTATTTATGAAGGAACAACGAAAGTTGAACAGGAGATTCTGGCGCATTATTCTATTTATAACCACCCCTCAATCATCATCTTCCTCATCAAACCATCTCCCTACTCATCTCTCTTCTTTCTCTCTGCGTAATTCTTCAATTGATAATAATGGCGATCAAGCTCCACGGTCACCCTTTGTCTCCTGCAGCCCAGAGAGTTCTTCTCACCCTAGCAGAAAAGTCCATCGATTACGAGTTCGTGTCGGTTGACTTCGCAACCGGCGCCCATAAAAAGGAGCCTTTTCTCTCACTCAACGTAACCCTCTCTCTCTCTCTCTCTCTCTGTTTATATATGGTCTGACATGCATATATATGTTGGTTGGATTCAGCCGTTCGGGCAGGTACCAGCTTTCGAAAACGGCGAATTGAAACTCTTCGGTAAGATGCACACCAACTGTTCGACGAATTGATTTAACGCATGCATGCACACCAACTGTTCGACTAATTGACTTTTTCGTCATTATTTGATTCTTTTTGTTTCAGAGTCGAGAGCCATCAGTAGATACATTGCGGAGGCGTACGCCGACAAGGGAACCCAACTCATCTCCGCCGATCCGAAGAAAATGGGAGTCATCGGAGTTTGGATGGACGTCGAGAGTCTGCGATTCGACGCGGCCGGTCAGAAGCTCTGCTTCGAGGTTCTGATTAAGCCGTACATGGGGTTGACCACCGACCAAGCCGTGGTGGACGACCTCATTGGGCAGTTGACTTCAGTCCTCGACGTGTACGAGGCTCGTTTGTCGGAATCCAAGCATCTGGGCGGCGCGGATTACTCCTTGGCTGATCTCCACCACATTCCTATCTTGGGCAGCTTGATGAAGACCAAGGCTAAGGAGTTGATCGACGCGCGGCCCTGCGTCGCCGCGTGGGCCGCCGCGATCTTGGCCCGGCCCGCTTCGGAGAAGGTTATTGGAGCTTGATTAGGCCCGAGTTTGATGTGCTTTGTTTGAATATGTGTGCTGTTGATGTCCCTTTTTTCTTTCTTTCTTTGTGTTTGATGTTTGGTGACTCTCTATACTTTCCACTACTTTATTCAATAAAAATTGAATATTTTTTAATTCACATGGGATGACATAGCGGTGAAGGTTAGTAGCGGAACGCTATGTGTGTCTGCGGTTTAACTATCCTCATCATAAAAAATAAATAAATAAATAAAAATTGTATATTTTTTATGATGACAAATTTCAATAGGTGCATTTTAAATAACAATGGTCAGTTTTTCTTGTGAATGATCACCCAACTTTCAAATAATTCACCCCAACTTAAAACATATTACTATAATGCAAATTTCTTATTCCCGTTGTCTGTTTAATAAGGTTTTGTATTTATTGTTCTAATAATAATGTCTTATTTCTTAAAATTAAAAAAAAAATAGTACTAAAAGTTACTAAAAGTCGACGAAGATAATATTATACTACCTCCTATTTACAATATAGTCTTTTTGTCCCGGTGGATTTCTCTCTCATTTACTAAAAGTATGGAATCTTGGGTTATTAATTGGGCTAAAGGGCTGTTTTGAAAATTGGCACACAAATTAAGATTTAATATTTTTACTAATTATTTGGTAATTACGAAGCTTATTTAACAACAATTAACATTAAATAAAGTTATTATTATCAAAATAAATCAGAACCACATTTATTTTCTAAGTAATAAATAAACAAAAACGACAGAAGGAAGTAATGTACATCATAAAGGCAATCATCAATGAAGGTTTATTAATTAATGTTGAAAAAAATTAATATAACAAGGTTATTACTACGTAGAGATTTACATATATAAAAAAGAATTAATGCACATTATTTAACACTTAGAAATTTTATTTATTAATGTTTGAAAGACATCTAAGTACATGTAATCTAAAAGAACAAATATATGTATGTATGTATATTAACTTGATGTGGACACGCAGTTCCGTCGTCGTTAGAACCGCGCGCACCAAATAAATTTATAACTAAGAACACCTGCACAGAAACTATACTGGACAAGTACAGTGACAAGCAAGAGGTCGATCCTCAGGGAACGGTGATTAAGCAACAAATTCTACTGACCTAAAGGGTTTGGCTAGCAGCCACCATAAATTTTGGGTGTTCTATAACTAGACAGAAAGATAACATAAAATAATCAACAATCAAATAACAAGTTATAAAAGCAATCCAGCCAAGGTAATTCCACACCACCCCCTGTCCAATCCTAGATTACTATGTGAATCAGTTTTAGCTAAGGTTATCTGGCTAGGACGCTGTGTTGAGCACAAGGGCGTCCATTCCTTCTATTATGCTGGGACTGCCATGTTGAGAATAGAAACAGTCCCCTACCCAGGTGACTACCTTACCTTGTTTAGCAATGTCTAGGGAGGCACTAAGGAGCATTAAGAACAAAGGAACCAAATCAAGGCATCTACCGATGTTTAGCATTCAAAGCAGAAAACCCAGCTAGTCTACGTCTGCCCAGAAAGATGTGCACCTGCCCAGGTTGATCAGATCTAAGCAGTTCTCAACTATCTCAAACAGAGTTCAACTAAAACCTTTACTTAACCAATTATCAAGCACGTTTTTACATCTCACGGATTCTTAGGGGTGATGCCTCATTACCTCGGCCAGATCCGGGAAATTAGCTACTCATATTTACTAAGGACATGAAACTAGGCATGTAAAAATAAGGCATGAAGCAAATTTGAAACTTAAAGTTAAAACAGTGAACTTTCGTGAAACAGTAAAGAACTAGCATGAACATTTAACTCAAAAGAACTAAAGACAACATTGTACGCAAGTAGAAGCATTTATATGTAAGGTGCGAAATTGACAGAAGGCATGCAATAAATTCACTTAGATGCGAGAGGTAGAGAAGCTCAACAACAAACATGAAAGAGTAAAAGAAAGCATTAAAGACTGAACTTAAATATTGTAAATAGCTAACCGATAACATCCACAAAAGGAAGTCTTCTCCTTGGAGAGCTTCAAGCTATTCTAAACAGAAAGTAAAGATGTCTTTGTACTACATTAATGGAGGAAATTTGAGAGAGTTTTCTAGAGAGAGGGACGAGCTACTTCTATCTAACTATCCATGTATATCTCTCAAAATGTAAGCATCCAAAAAGTTATATATCAGCTTCGTTCCTCTCTCTTTTGTCTTCACAAAATATCTGGAGTAGGTGAGAAGGACTGTAGCGGCATGGGCTTGCTGATCAGAAGTAAGGCTATGATGTAGCTCCTAGGTCCCTAGTTCCCGCCATAATTTGCCAGAATGATGTGGGCTGGGTTTTGGCCTATTTCAGCATATTTTTTTCTCAATTTTCGGCCCGATGGAAACTGCATTATTTCTGGCCTGTTTCCAACCCATTTCACCGGCCTTCTGGGCAGTTCCATTAATCTTGGTCAGAAGCCTTCTTGATCCAGTATCACCACATTTTCTCCTTATTATCTCCACATCCAGGCCATTAATCTGCATTAGCATAACAAAAGCGCACAAATCAAATGGATAAAAGGGCTACAAATCTAGGCTCATCAATCTCCTCACACTTAAGCAATACTTGCCCTCAAGTATGAAGAGAATTTCAAAGCTTAGACTGTAGCCCGAGACAGACTCCCCCAGACACACAAACACACTAAAAAGAAAAGACAGAAAAGCATTCAACCATTCAAACTGCCCAAGGTTCGCAATATGCCCAAACTCAAAAACAGATGAAGCACACATAGCGATTCTCGATTCGTATAGCACAGATCATGGATTCAAAACCAAGGAACATTATTATCAAACGGTCAAAAACCAGGCAGGGAATAAGGTCTTCCTCATGATTCGCTCATCACTCCCCTATACTAGTCCAGAACAGCCGCTCAACTATACTATGTTCACTCAGCTGCCATATTGTGTCAATCACAAACGCTTCATCAAGGAGGTCTTCCTTTTCAGGTTGTAATTGGGCCAGAGACCATGAACAGATTTTGCAGAGGTGGAGTTGTCCTAATTGGTCCTAGGCTTCTTCAATTAAGCACAAGTGTTGTGTATGCATGCATTGTAAACAATAGGAAATAGAATTGTAATGTGCAGACAGAAGCGTGTAAGCATAATGGGTGTGCAATTTTGTATAAGGCAGCAAACTAGGGAGGTCATCATGTACTCAGATTTATTCCTATTCTTCTCCCTTCCTTCTTTATTTCAGGATCATCATTTTTTTAAGACTTTATTTGCTGCTGCAACTTTTCTCTTTTTCGCACAACACCCAATTTTGAATTTTCTGTCTGGATAAGTTTTCCTAAAGTTCACAATCAAGCATACACAACTGAGTGAAAGGAAAGTCAAAAAGGCTTGGCTAAAAATTTGTGAGTTAATGAAACAACAGGCCAAGGCACAATCTTGGTTCACTAGGGGATCTCTTCTTTGGTAGGATTTGAAAGAATTTAGGCTCAAATGGGATTCCCTAATGCCTCATATCATATGATGCATCTGATATGACAATATAGCAGCTTTGTAAACCTATTATGCTCATGAAGGAAAGAGTTGAGGCTGCTCAACTTTAAGCTCAAATCTGACTGCCTAGGGGTTATGTTAAGACCTATTCATGCCCTTATTCATCGTTCCTGTTTTCATCTAATAAGTTCCTAGGAATTGAATCTACATTTTCTCATGCTGAACAAAGAGATTTCGCTAGGTTTTTGAAAATTTTTCTCAAGGTAGGGCAGATGAGAAGATTGGGCAGAAAGAATAAAGGCTGACATGCTTAGACACAAACACATGCATAAAATAAAAGCATCCCCCCTCCTCACACTTTGAGCCTTGCTTGCCCTCAAGCAAGACAAGATCAAGGATTCGGGGTGAAGAAAAATAGACACAGAAAAATAAAAGAAATAGAAAACACAACGACACTCCCCTCCTCACACTTTGAGCCTTGCTTGCCCTCAAGCAAGACAAGTTAAAGGAGAAAAGAGGGGAACAAACAAACACAGAAAGAAAGAAAGAAAGAAAGAAAGAAGCAAGCAAACAGACTCACAATACAAAACAAAAATAACAAAAACTGGGGGAGGAGCTGATCTACTTACTTGGCGCGCGGCAAAGCGTCTTCTTTCTTGGCTTCTGGGTGACGGATGATTTCCTTTTCTTGGTTTTGGTGGCTGAACTGGAGCCTTCCCCTTTCTTCCTTCCTTCAAGCATGGATTGAAATTTTAGTTTCTTCCTGGCATCGGGATGAGGGGGGGGGCTCTGCTTCTTGGATGGAGGAGCGCTGGACGGAGGAGCGGCTGCCATAGGGCTGCTCTTATCTTCTACAGGGGCCGCTGCCGAATCAGTGCCAGAGGGCACCTGATCTGCTGCTTCACTGGAGCTATGTGTAGCTACCACAGTGATTGTTTGTTCTGGAAGAACAGCTGCTGCTTGCTGCGAAGACTCCTCCTGGGGTTCAGTAGTGAATGGAGTGTTGGCCTCAGGCTCAACATTGGTTGGGTTCTGTACTTCTAGCTGAGTCTTACTGGGAGAGTTCTCATCCGGTTCAGCACTGGACACAATGGTGTCCTTAGGCTGTACCTCTTGCTGCGTGTCCTGCTCCACTCCATCATTCGTAGTGGGTTCCTCATGTTCGGGCTGATTTTCCTTCTCATCCTTGTCATCTTCAGCGGGGGCATTGGTTTCTGCTTCAACTATGGTATCGATTTGTGGTACTCTGACTTCACCAGGCTCAAGTTCACTCTCTTCTGATTCTAGTGCGGCAGACACTCTGATCTCCCCTGGCTCTAGGTCACTGTCCTCTTGTGAGCCTACCTGCTCACTCCTGACCTTTCCTGGTTCGACGTCTGACTAAGCATGGGTTTCAGGATCCTGGAATTCAGAGTCAGTGTCTTCCTCGGTGGGAAGATCACTCTCCTGGGGGCTATCCTCTGGGGTTCCTTCTTCATTGTGCTGATCACTACTTTCGGTAGGTGGTTCTGGCTGTTCTGCTTCTGCTAAATTGTCATCTGTGGGGGTTTCTTCGGATTCTTCTGCAACCTCCTTCCCTTTTGTCAAGTCAGTGAGCGTTCTTTGTAGTTTATTGAGCTTTGCTTGCAGGCGGCATACTTGACTTTGCAACTGAATATTTGTCTCCCTTAAGCGCCGCAACTCAGAAGGTCCTTCCTTAGAAGGGGAGACACCTGCAGCTATGGTGTGGCTCGGGAGTTTGACTCCCGGCTCAATAAACTTGTAAGAATTATTAGCTCTACGACATACTACTTTAGCGCAGATAAGATGATGAATTCCAAACGGCTTTGGGGGAGGAATGGCTCTCAGCCGACGCGTACTTTGCAGTAAGAAATGCTTATGGAAAAATTCCCCCAAAAAATGACAAAGAGTGAAATGGCGAGAGGGTCGCAAAGCAATCTCAGCAAACCCTTTGGCTATCCAAAATCCTAAGTCAATTTTATAACCCTCCCTCATGCAGCACAGGAAAAATAATTCCTGGTAAGATACTTTAGAGTAAGTAGTGCAACGACCAGAAAGTTTATATGTGAGGAAAAGATGGCAGACTCTAAGGACTTGGTCTTGAACAGGGTATATCTCGGACTATGAGGACCTAAACTTCCCCGCCCCTGGGGCAAACTGTGACCACACCAATTGGGGTTTCTTATAGCAGGGGATTTCATTAGGAGCACCACACAATGCATTCAAATAGGGTGCATCCAGACTGACAGCAGATGGGATAATACCAAGACAGAAATTCCACTCGGCTAGACTCAACTTATACCAACCGTTTAAAATACGGAAGCTTATGCAACGATCATGCACAGACTCGAACCGTTCTATTCTAAACGAAGAACATAACTCAGGGACCAATTCTTCGTACATTTCAGCATGCGAAAACACGTTATTAACATTTAGCAACCACGACCAGCCTATGGTCTCAAATTTCTCTACAAACTCATCATGAATTCCCAAACCGTGTAAAACAGTGGGGTCAAAGTATCTACCTGAAGAGAAAGCTTTCTAACGATTTCCTCCCTGACGTATCTTTTTGTTCGGGAACTGATTCAATGTCTTCACTTCCGCACTTGAATGGAACTCCACTAGTCGCTATCCTTCTGTAAAGAGTTGCGGATTCTGGAAGTAGAAGGTAGGGTCTGTTCCATGCTTATGTAGGTTGAACTCCTCTACTCCAGGGTAGGAGCGTAGAGGCTGCGGGTTGACAGGGGGTACCTCCTCTATTGGAGGAGAGTCGGAAATTTCAACAGGCGACCGTGGCGGTGTATGCACTGGCGACGGTGGTAGTTGAGTGGCCTCAGCGGCGCTGGGCTCTGTTGGCTCCAGAATGGTATCGTCCGGTTGTACGAGAGTGGCAATATCTGGCTGTTCAAGAACGACAGTATCTGGCTATTCTAGAACGGCTTCTTCTGGTGCATCGGCATGTTCTTCATCGGCGATGGTGGTCGACTCGGGAATGGGTGAATGTTCCGGAGTGGACGGAGTGACAGTGACAGTGGGTTGTCTACGCGCACGGCGGCGAGCGAGCTTTGCTAAGCGGCGCTTCTTGAGGCGACGCTCGAAGACCTTGTCGTCATGAGAGCAGCGTCGCTTCTTCCCTTTACGGCGACGTTCGGCCGTGATAGATGGTGGTTGTGCATCGACGTCAGAGGGGCTCTGTCGTACTGTTGGTGGATCATCGACCTCAACGGATGAAGATTCTCCTCTGGATAGCCTTGACTTCTTCTTGCGTTTCATGGTGTGATCTTTGGCCATAGTGTGATCTTTAGCAGAATGTGTTTTGCAGGATTTTTGAGAGAAAGATTGATTTTTGCGAGAGATAGTAAATGAAATGAAAGCAAGGGTTTCTTGGTAGTTGTTATGGAGAACGAGCGGGATTTGAAGGGGTGCGTCTGCGATGATGTGACGTGATGAACAGTAGCAGACGCCTCCCTTCGCTTCGATTAGGTCGAAATAAGATTATTTTAATCTTATCCAATATTTGCAACTTGGTCCCTCCGCCTTTCTACAGTAACAATTCTCTGGCAATTGCAATCAAGTCCCCGCGCATCTTTGTTTTTTCTCCGCTACCCTTCTGCAATTTCCACCAAAAAGAAAAACGAAAAACAAAATAGGAAAATACAGAATTAAAAATAATCAATAAAAATACAGAATTAAAAATCCCCTACGGGCAGGCAAAATACTTAGAGTTTTTAGAACTGAGGGGAATGCCCTCCAGCGCCAGAGTTTATCATCCTCGGCTGGACGTTCTTCTGAGTAATCAGAGGGAAGGTAGGCATTGGAGGACCATGCAGTCAGTCTCCTCCAATTGACTATGATCGTGGTAAGCTTTTAAGCGGTTTCCATTAACAGTGAATGGCTGGGCTGTTGACGATCCTGCGATCTCCACGGCTCCACTAGGCCAGACACGAGTGACCTTGAACGGTCCTATCCATCTGGACCTCAACTTCCCAGGCATAAGCCTGAGCTTCGATTGAAATAACAGTACGAGTTGTCTGACTTGAAAACTCTTCCCCCGAATGTTCTTATCATGCCAAATCTTGGCTCTATCTTTGTACAAACTGGCCACATCATAGGCTTCCAGTCTCAGTTCTTCCAATTCCTGCATTTGATACTTCCTTTCTTGCCCACATTGAGTGTGCTGCATGTTCATCTGTTTGACAGCCCAGAAGGCTTTATGTTCTATCTCCACCGGCAGATGGCACATCTTTCCAAAAATTAACCGGTAGGGAGACATCCCAAGAGGTGTCTTATAAGCAGTTCGGTACGCCCACAAGGCATCATCGAGCCGGCGGCTCTAATCTTTGCGAGTTGGGTTGACTGTTTTCTCCAGAATCTGCTTAACCTCCCTATTAGAAACTTCTACTTGGCCATTTGATTGTGGGTGATATGGTGTGGACAAGCGGTGCTGGACTCCATATTTCTTCATTAGAGCCTCAATGGTCCGATTGCAGAAGTGTGTCCCTTGATCACTGATGACTGCTCTGGGTATTCCGAAGCGGCTGAAGATGTGAGATCTTAAAAAACTCAAGACGACCTTGGCGTCATTCAATCTGGTTGCCTCGGCTTCTACCCACTTGGAAACGTAGTCCACAGCCAGCAGAATGTAGAAATTCCCGAATGAATTGGGGAATGGTCCCATAAAATCCATTCCCCAGACATCGAAAATTTCGCAGAACCGCATGGGTTGCTGAGGCATCTCATCTCTCCTGGAAATGTTGCCTGTCATTTGGCATCTGTGGCAACTCTTGCAGAATTCATAGGAGTCTCTCTGTAGAGATGGCCAGAAAAATCCACTGTCCAGGACTTTCCTGGCTGTTCTTTTCGCTCCGAAATGACCTCCACATGCAAGGGTGTGACAGTGCTCCAAGATACTCTTCTGCTCAGACTCAGGGGCACATCTCCGTATAATTTGATCGGCCCCGATCTTCCATAAGTATGGCTCATCCCAAAAGTAGTATTTACTATCACTCTTAAGTTTAAGGCGCTGTGCTCGAGTGAAGTGGGATGGAGTCTCCTTTGAGGTAAGAAAATTGACAATGGAAGCGTACTAGGGAAGTCTGCCCATTCGGCTGACTGCGGTGCAGTACGTCACTTCTGGGCAGAAGGGCGGACTTGCTATGCTCATGCTGAAAACTTCCTTGATCTCATAGAGGTGTTCCTCGGGAAAGGTCTCTCGAATGGGGTCACCGTCTGCAGGCTGGATCAGTCTGCTTAGGTGGTCAGCAACTCTATTTTATGTCCCCTTCCTGTCTTTAATCTCCTAGTCAAATTCCTGAAGTAGTAGTATCCATCGGATTAGCCGTGACTTTGATTCTGCCTTTGACAACAGATACTTCAGAGCAGAATGGTCCGTGTGGACAATGATTTTGGATCCTGACAAATAGGATCTGAATTTTTGAAAGGCAAAAACAACTGCCAATAGTTCTTTCTCAGTGGTTGTGTAGTTGCATTGGGCAGGATTCAGAGTTTTCGAAGCATAGTATATGACATGATTCTCCTTGCCCAACTTCTGGCCTAAGACTGCACCAACTGCATAATCGCTGGCATCGCACATCAGTTCGAATGGTAAGTCCCAATCAGGAGCTTGCATGATTGGGGCAGAGGTGAGCTTATCCTTGAGAGTTTTGAAGGCTTTTTTGCAACTATCACTGATCTCAAAAGGTACTTCAAGTTGAAGAAGTTTGGTCAGGGGTTGAGCTATTTTAGCAAAATCCTTGATGAATCTGCGATAGAACCCTGCGTGGCCAAGGAACCCACGGACTTTCTTGACATTGGTAGGGTATGGCGATTGAGAAATGATGTCTACCTTTGCTTTATCAACAGCTATCCCCTTTTCTGATACTATATGGCCCAACACGATGCCTTCTTTCACCATGAAGTGGCACTTCTCGTGGTTGAGCACAAGGTTCTTCTCAACGCACCTGGCCAGAACCTTATCTAGGCTATCCAGACAGTTATCAAATGAACTCCCATAGACAGTAAAATCATCCATGAAAACTTCTATACATTTTTCGATCATGTCTGAAAAAATGCTCATCATGCATCTTTGAAATGTACCTGGCGCATTGCATAGCCCAAAGGGCATTCTTCTGTATGCGTAGGTGCCAGAGGGGCAGGTGAAGGTTGTCTTTTCTTGGTCGTCGTGGCTCACGTGTATCTGAAAATAACCGCTGTAGCCGTCCAAGAAGCACATATATGCTTGCCCTGTCAACCTCTCGATCATCTGGTCAATGAATGGCAGGGGGAAATGATCTTTCCTAGTGGCATTATTGAGCTTGCAGTAGTCTATACACATGCGCCATCCCACGACTGGGCGCGTAGGGACAGTTCCTCCTTTTCATTTTCCACTAGTTTAATTCCTCCTTTCTTGGGCACCACGTGTACCGGGCTGACCCACTTACTGTCTGAGATTGGGTAGATGATCCCCATCGACAAAAGTTTAAGAATCTCCTTGAGGACCACTTCTCTCATGTTTGGGTTCAATTTGCGTTGTGGATCTCTGCTCGGCTTACTTTTAGGGCTCCATCAAAATGTGGTGCATGCAGACGTCAGGGTTGATCCCAGTGATATCTGCCAATGCCCACCCAATTGCAGTTTTGTGCTTCTTCAGAATTGTAACAAGTTTGGCTTCCTCTCCCTGTGTTAGGTTACTGCTGATGATGATTGGCAATGTTTATTTCTCTCCCAAGTAGGCATACTTGAGGTGTGCAGGGAGAGGTTTGAGTTCCAGTTGAGGTGCCTTGATAATGGATGGTAGTGGCTTTTCTGGAATCTGATCCTGGGGCAGTCCACTCACGCTGTTGGTAACTTCCAATTCTGGTTGAGAATATAAACTCATAACAGCTTCTTTGACTTCATCATCACTCATCCCTTGAATGTCCAATTCTGTCATACCTTGGGTAACAACTACCTCCATTTTGTCTTTGGAAAATTCTGTTTCCAAATGATGTTGAATCATTGGAACAAAAACATCAACAGTATTCACATTCTCTGAATCGGCAGGCTGCTTCATGGCTGCATAAATGTTGTGTGTGTATTGCTCCCCATTCCATGATATGCCGATTGTTCCTTCGTGTACATTGATGACTGCCCTTATGGTGTCCAGAAAGGGCCTTCCTAAAAGTACTCCAGCAGTCCCCTTTATCCTTTCATCATTGGTGTTGATGACAAAGAAATCAGCAGTGTAGTAAACTCGTTCACCTTAACCAAGACATTCTCTAGCAGTCCTACTGGGTGGATGCATGATCTATCTGCAAGTTGCATCACTACCCTAGTCTCTTTTAGTTCTACTCCCACCAATGTGTTGTAAACCGATAATGGCATCACACTTATAGATGCTCCCAAGTCACACATGGCATTAAGGATCAACTTCTCTCCAATTAAGCACGGAAGTGTAAACGCACCTGGGTCTACACATTTCTCTGGGAGGCTTTTCTGTATCATCACCGAAGCTGCTTTCTGCATGATCACCTTCTCTCCATCAGGCACCTTACCAGCTATAAATTCCTTCACAAACTTCACCAATTGGGGAAACTTGGAGCTCGAAGAAGTGGAATGTTAATTTCAGATCCTTCAAACAATGCTTTGTAGTCCATAGTTTCTGCCTTCGGCTTCGTTCTTCGTAACAAGGCAGATGGAAACGGTGGTGGAGAATTTGGCTCAATCGGCCTTTGCGTCTCCTCTTCTGACTGTTTGGGCTCAGGTACACTAATTTCCTTCCTTATTGGTGGGGGTAAGTCTCGTCCACTCCTCAGAGTTACTGCACTGGCATTCTCCTGTCTTGGGTTGATCTGAACCTGGGCAGGAATGACTCCTTTGTCTCCTTTTATGTCCCTCAGGGAGTTGGCCAATTGTTCCAATTGTTTGGATAAGGTGCTCATACCAGCCTTCTGCTCATTTTGGGAGTTTTGGAATTCATTCCATAGCTCTTCATTGGTTCTGTATGACCTTTGCGGAGCATTCTGGTTCTGGGAAGTACCTCCTCTGTGGTGTGGTGGTCTATAGGTTTGATTTTGGTTGGGTGGTAATTGATTTTGAGGTTGGGAAGGAGGTAATTGGACTTCTTGTTGTTGTTGGTAGGGTTGTGTTTGGAAAGAAGAAGATTGGGGTTGTGTTTGATGGGATGGTGACTGTGGTTGGTTTTGATAAGCTGGAGGTGGTGATTAATAACGTTGTGGTCGTTGTTGGTAGAATGATTGAGTCGGAGGAGGTACAGTTTGGTGATTCTGTTGATAATTAAGTTGGTGATAGTTTGGCTGTGGTGGTGGATGATATCTTTGTTGTGTCTGCTGTGGTGGATCTCCAGGTTGTCTCCAACGGAGGTTAGGGTGATCTCTGTTCTTCATGAAATGATACCCCCCCCCACTGCATTGGCATCCTCATACTCTACCACTCCCATGGTGCATCTTATGGAAGAGTGGCCCAACTCACCGCAGGCACCACAAGTCACCTCCACAGGTTCAGTTGTGGTTGGCTTGTTCACTACTTGGTTCAGCAGTCTCTCTATCTTCTCCATTCTGTCCTCGTTTCTCCTTTCATAGTTTTAGGAGGTTGCTTGGGCGACCTTCCTCACATTCTTTGTATTTTCTCTATCATATTCTTTTGTGGAGTCCACCAGTCTCTGGATATACTTCCTGGCCTCACTAACCTTAAAGTGAGTGAATCCTCCTCCACTTCCAGAGTTCACCAGATCTTTGTACTTCATGGTTAGGCCTTGGTAGAAGAATTGAAATAACTCACCATCTCTATACTTGTGGTTTGGGCAGTCTTCCACTAATCTGCTGAATCGCTCTCAATACTCACTTAAGGATTCATCACCTTCTTGTTTGATGCCTGAGATCTCCTTTCTCAAGGCACTTGTCTTCGTGGCTGGAAAGTAATATTCAAGAAAAGTGGTCTCCATCTGTGGCCAGTTAGCAATGGTGTCTGTGCGCAAACTTGAGTACCAAGTGTTAGCACGATCACACAGGGCATAAGGAAATGCCATTACCTTTACTTCATCTTCAGATTGCTGGCCAGTTCTCTTTTGTAGCCTGCATATCTTCTCAAACTCGTTCAAAAACGAGAAAGGGTTCTCATTCCTTTTTCCGTAAAATTTGGGCAGAGCATTCAGTACTACTGCCTTGAGCTCCACTAGGTTCTCTCCATACGCAGCAATCTGTACAGGATTCCTCCTCTTCCTCGCAGTGTGCTCATTAACTTCAAGGACCTGCCTATCTTCCTCGTCCATTTCTGTTGCGGATTCTTTTTTGATTCAGAATCAGATTCTTCCTTGTCAGTTTGGTCCTTCTCAGCTTGGTCCTCTGCCCGGACAAACTGAGTATCTCGGTCTTCTGGGCGGCTGGCTTCAGTACCAGCTTCACTTGCTGCTCCTGTATGGGCAGTTTCTTCGCCTTGCGACTCCAGTTGAACTTGTCGCTTGCGCAGTTGTGTCTCCTTCCGGTTTCTCCTGGCTGTCTTCTCTATTTCGGGATCGTACCAGAAATTAGGGTTGACAAAACTGCTCATAAACACCTGGAAGAGATACTGTAGACAATAACAAACTGGTAAATAGAAAAAGTAACTTAATTCTTAAAAATGCCGCTCCCCGGCAACGGCACCAATTTGATGTGGACACGCAGTTCCGTCGTCGTTAGAACCGCGCGCACCAAATAAATTTATAAGTAAGAACACCTGCACAGAAACTATATTGGACAAGTACAGTGACAAGCAAGAGGTCGATCCTCAGGGAACGGTGATTAAGCAACAAATTCTACTGACCTAAAGGGTTTGGCTAGCAGCCACCATAAATTTTGGGTGTTCTATAACTAGACAGAAAGATAACATAAAATAATCAACAATCAAATAACAAGTTATAAAAGCAATCCAGCCAAGGTAATTCCACACCACCCCCTGTCCGATCTTAGATTACTATGTGAATCAGTTTTAGCTAAGGTTATCTGGCTAGGACGCTGTGTTGAGCACAGGGGCGTCCATTCCTTCTATTACGTTGGGACTGTCATGTTGAGCATAGAAACAGTCCCCTACCCAAGTGACTACTCTACCTTGTTTAGCAATGTCTAGGGAGGCACTAAGGAGCATTAAGAACAAAGGAACCAAATCAAGACATTTACCGATGTTTAGCATTCAAAGCAGAAAACCCAGCTAGTCTACGTCTGCCCAGAAATATGTGCACCTGCCCAGGTTGATCAGATCTAAGCAGTTCTCAACTATCTCAAACAGAGTTCAACTAAAACCTTTACTTAACCAATTATCAAGCACGTTTTTACATCTCACGGATTCTTAGGGGTAGTGCCTCATTACCTCGGCCAGATCCGGGAAATTAGCTACTCATATTTACTAAGGACATGAAACTAGACATGTAAAAATAAGGCATGAAGCAAATCTGAAACTTAAAGTTAAAACAGTGAACTTTCGTGAAACAATAAAGAACTAGCATGAACATTTAACTCGAAAGAACTAAAGACAACATTGTACGCAAGTAGAAGCATTTATATGTAAAGGTGCGAAATTGACAGAAGGTATGCAATAAATGCACTTAGATGCGAGAGGTAGAGAAGCTCAACAACAAACATGAAAGAGTAAAAGAAAGCATTAAAGACTGAACTTAAATACTGTAAATAGCTAACCGATAACATCCACAAAAGGAAGTCTTCTCCTTGAAGAGCTTCAAGCTATTCTAAACAGAAAGTAAAGATGTCTTTGTACTACATTAATGGAGGAAATTTTAGAGAGTTTTCTAGAGAGAGGGACGAGCTACTTCTATCTAACTATCCATGTATATCTCTCAAAATGTAAGCATCCAAAAAGTTATATATCAGCTTCGTTCCTCTCTCTTTTGTCTTCACAAAATATTTGGAGTAGGTGAGAAGGACTGTAGCGGCATGGGCTTGCTGATCAGAAGTAAGGCTATGTTGTAGCTCCTAGGTCCCTAATTCCCGCCATAATTTGCCAGAATGATGTGGGCCGGGTTTTGGGCCTATTTCAGCCTCTTTTTCTTCTCAATTTTCGGCCCGATGGAAACTGCATTATTTCTGGCCTGTTTCCAGGCCATTTCACCGGCCTTCTGGGCAGTTCCATCAATCTTGGTCAGAAGCTTTCTTGATCCAGCAGCACCACATTTTCTCCTTATTATCTCCACATCCAGACCATTAATCTGCATTAGCATAACAAAAGCGCACAAATCAAATGGATAAAAGGGCTACAAATTTAGGCTCATCATAACTGGTGCAATATTAATTTTAAAAATTAAGTTATTTTCACAAATAATTTAAGACAAGTATCGTGTCTAATCTCGAGTTTATATTAAATACTTATTTAATTCTGTATATTTTATGATATGCTTAAAATTTAATGAATTTTATTATTATGTGGTGGTTAAATTGTTAAGAGTGTACTTATAAAAAATATGTAATATTATAATGTATAATTTATTACTATTAATAATTGATTCTGAATTGGATCACGATTTTTTATTACTATACCGTTCAGTTATTGTTAACTTATCTCTTTTTGGAAGGAATATTAAGAAGTAGATGAATATGTGTTGACTTTATAACATAACTTATTTCTATTTTCGAAGACAAGACAATATGTAAAAGAAAACAAATCAATATTAATGAGACAAATAGATTATTATAATGAGATTTTCTGTACGTATGTTAGATATATATTTAACAGACTCCTCATAAATTTACTTTTGATTGCAATCCAATTGTCTTAATGTCTCTCTGTAGACGTAATCATAATTCTACTCCAAGTTCTATTTTCTGCATATTCTACTTAACTAATTAAGGGGGCGTTTGGTACGCGGGTTTACAGCCCTACTATGGGAATGGGGGAGGAATGATACGTTTGGTATGTGGGTTTCGAAGTCTTACTATGGGTTTCATACCTGAATAGGTATGGATTTTCTCATACCCATGTATTACTTGGGTTTGAGTTTCCAAACTCATATGAGTATCAAAATTAATTTCTTATGCATTATTTTTAAAAAATAAAATTAATTTATAATACTTAGCTAAAATACATATAATTAAAAAATAATTATTATATTAAATAAAACTTATTTTTTTTTTCAGAATAAACATTATTATTAAGAAGAAAATAAACATAATTTAGAAAAATATTTTTAATTTTATTTAAATGTAAATACAGTAATCTCATTAAGAATATTAAATAAAACTTAAATTTTGTCAACTGTAAACATTATTATTTAAAAATGTTTTAACATAATTTATAAAAATGTCTTTATTTTTTTATAAAATAAATATTCGATAATCTCATAAAAATATGTTAAAAAGTATTTTTATAATTATTTTTTAAAATATTTATTATTTTTTTGTAAATACTCAAAATATTTATTAATATACATTCCCATTGAGGCCTAAGTACAACCAAACATCATATTTGGTTATCATACTCATTCACAAGTAAATGCCAAACACCATTAAAGGAATTAGTTATACCCATACCCAATCACCCTACTATCATACTCATTACCATTGTCATTCCTGAATTCTTACCAAACGGCGCCTAAATGTTCCTCTCTCTCTCTATCCAATTTCGTCAAATCATTGGCATTCCGGAATGGGATACAGTATTTTACACATACGCTCAAATCCAATAAAAGAAATCAAATTGAAAAAATTATATACCAATTCCAACGACCTTCTAGACAGAATTCATTTTGAATTAATTCATATATTTATACATATTATATTATCCGAGTATAATAATCTAATTTACGAAGTTTCTGGAACATGGTCAGATCTAACGGCGTCGTACGAGTATGACTTCTCTATTCTTAAATACTATTCTCTCCGTCCCACTATTACTCTCCCATTTAGTTTCGACACGGAAATTAAGGAATTTTGTTTAAGTGTGTATTTTATGAATTTTAATTGTATTAAAAAATGAGCACAATTTTCGATGATTGGTTGATAGAAATAATGAGAATTTACAAATTTTTGTAGGGCATAGTTGATGCAGTCGATTTTTTTTTTTAAAAATATTGTATTTTAAGAAATAATCTTAAGTTTTCAAAAAAGTTAAAAATTATTAATTTTCGAGAATGGAGTAGAACGAAAATCGTGTGAGAGATACATTTTTGGAGAGAGAAAGTATAATAATGTAGGGATGAGTATTAAGTTAGAAGGATCCACTTCATTTTTTGTTTAAAAGTAGTATTTGCTATTATAAAAAAAGGACAGCAATAGCTGAACGGATGGAGTATTTTTTTCCATCTACTAGTTAAAAATCATCTGAACATTAATTACCCTATGAAACAGTAACTACTCAATCATATACCTTAGAATTTTTTTAGCAAAATTGTGCCCTATATTACGACACGTAGATAAATATAAAAGTACCCTTTTTGTTTCATTGATCTTACATGATTTCTTTTTGGGGCTTAAAATGAAAAGAAAATAAAAGCCCACATCAATTAAATAAAATAAGTACACACCACTATTTTATAATTCATTCTGAAATTTTATGGTAGAAGATTAATGAGACGAAGGAGTACAAATTGAGTATAGAATATACGAAAAAGTGTCGGTTTCGAAATGAAAGTTCAACAGAAGATTTGTAGTATTATTCTCCTTCGCCTAACTTGCGAAAGTTCAACAAAAAAGTGCAACTTGCTCGGGAAAATTACTAATGAAATGAAATGTTCACCGCTTCACAACTCATCGTCCTCATCATACCATCTCACTACTACTCATCTCTCTTCTTCTTTCTGTCTGCATAATTCTTCAACTGAAATCAATGGCGATCAAGCTCCATGGCCACCCTATGTCTCCTGCTGCTAAGAGAGCTCTTCTCACCTTAGCAGAGAAAAGCCTCGATTACGAGCTCGTGGTGGTTGACTTCGCCACCGGCGCCCACAAGAAGGAGCCATTCCTCTCTCTCAACGTAACCATCTCTCTCTCTCTCTCTTCTCTCTCTCTCTCTCTCTCTCTCTCTCTCTCTCTCTCTCTCTTAATCTCTCTGTGTTTTTATATATGGTATAATAGTTTGATTGACATGCATATGTTGTTTGGATTCAGCCATTCGGGCAGCTGCCGGCTTTCGAAGACGGCGACTTAACGCTATTCGGCAAGCTTACCTTCTTGCATATCAAATGTTCGACGAATTGACGCAGTGAGATAATTAGAAACTTAACGTGATTTTTCTTTCTTTGTTTCAGAATCTCGGGCTATCTCCAAATACGTGGCGCATGCATACGCCGACAAGGGAACTCAACTCATCTCCGCCGATCCCAAGAAGATGGGAGTCATCGGAGTCTGGATGGAAGTGGAGAGTCTCCGATTCGACGCGGAGGCGCTGAAGCTGTGCAACGAGATCATCATCAAGCCGATGATGGGGATGAAGGCAGACGACGCCGTAGTGGAAGAGCTCCAAGGGAAGTTGTCTGCAATCCTCGACGTGTACGAGGCCCGTTTGTCCAAATCCAAGTATTTGGCCGGCGAAGACTACACCTTGGCCGATCTCCACCACATTCCTCTCTTGGACAGCTTGATCAAGACCAACGCTAAGGCCTTGTTCGACGCGCGCCCCTGCGTCGCCAAGTGGGCCGCCACCATCTTGGCCCGGCCCGCTACACAGAAGATTATTGGAGCTTAATTAGGCCCGATCTTGATTGATGATGAGCTTTAGTTATTGAATGTTTGTGGTGTTGATTTGTTTCGGTTTGTGTTTTTCTTTGTTTGTTTTGTAACTCTATACTGTCTTCTACTTTATTCATCAATAAAATTGAAATTCTAATCTAAGTTTTTTTTAAAATGCTGTGTATTATACTATAAAATATGTACAAGCTACACACGGACATTCCCGTGGGAAATACATTCCCAAAATGTATTGGAAAGATCGATCACAAGTCTAAACTAGACCACTATCCCTAGAACAAAAGAAAAGCAAAGTGAAGTCCTAGAGATAGGCGATAACTTCTATACCTACCAAAGTGAAATCCCCACAAAGTGACAAAAGTGGGGGTTGGGCCTCGTTAAAACCTTTTGCGACGAAAAACCCAATGGGAAAAAATATCGCACAAGGAAAAAGAGTACACGAGGTAGGTATAGGGTGTGATCTAAATACATGGAGCATCTGTATCACTATATCGGATGGGAATAATGAGTACAACACTTCGTATACGTCCCGTTTGATCTTCCATGTAATCTTGCTTTCTTCAAATGACTCCTTGTCAAAGACTTGCCCATTCTTCGCCTTTCAAATGTGATTAACGGTAGTCACTAAAGCGATCTTTTTTGCTGGTTTGGCCACCGCCGAGCCGCATTGTTCTTTATCGAACCACTTGATGGCGCTCTGAATGGTAGTGAGTGCTCTTGTAAATCTCAATCAGACCTTTATTTTGCTCCAAACTTTCCTTATTGATTTATAGATTTACGCACTCCGGATAGCGAATGACGTTTCTCTTTTAATAACCATACCACTTGCAAATCACCCAATTAGGTAAGAGAAAGTTGCGATTTTGGTGTCTATACTTCCACTTTTTTTGATTTTTGGTGCCCATTCTTTAAAAATTGCAATTTTGGTGCTCATACTTCACAAATTATTTCTGTTTTGGTGTCTCACAATTTAACATCTATTTTTAACAAATTAAACACACATTCTTATAATAATATTATTATCAAAAGAATTTAATAATTATATATATAGCTATAACTTTTAGACCTCATTTTAACATTGTAATATTTGTGCAACATTAAAAAAAATTATTTACAAAAATTAAAATAAATTATTACGTTATTTTAAACATTGAAAATAAAACATAAATAATTAACTATTAAATAAAATTAACATAAAGTATTAAATTATCATAACCTATTATTTTAATAGTTTAAAATCATTATTATTATAAAAAAAATATATTTTTAAAAATTTTACATAATCTTACAATTTTACATTTCTTTAAATCAATATAATATTATTTAATTGTTAAAATAATAAAAGACACCAAAATTGCTAGTATTTCTTAAGTTTAGGCATCAAATATACAACTTTTGAAGTAAGGACGCCAAAACTCAAAAAATTTGAAAGTTTAGACTCCAAAATGGTTAATTACTCATTAGGTAATAAAAAAGATCCACCAAGAAATAATGATATCATCCATAGATCATAGTGGTTTTACTCATTTAGACGAGCCCACCATCAAGTCTTGGACCTTTGTCCGGCCCGTATAGAACGATTATTTATTTTGTTAAAATTATTTGTAGTATAATACGACTACTAATTCTGTTTTGTCCGGAATTTCTTGGCGTCTCGCCAATATCAACCTAAACTACAGACGAGCTAGGTAAGTCCAATGGAGGACCATTTCGGACCAGTTTTAGTATCTCTATTTGTATGCATGGGTGTTGCACGTGGGCCTTGCGGCATATTAGTACAGTGCAAGTTTGCTCCCTGGTTTTGTACCATTAGATTTTGGCACGGTTTTTAAAATTGTGTGTATATAAGTCAGGGCCAATCTAAGACTAGAAATATCGGCAGTATTTTTTGAGTGGTCGGTCGGCCATAAGGTATTCACAGCAATAATAAAAAAAAAAAATACGCTGCAAGGAGAGAGAATTGAGAAGACCGCGTTCTCTTCTTCCCTTTAATCCAAACGAACGTTTACATTATTTGTAGCGATTGGAATAGTGACACTTGTCACTATCCCATTGGTCATTAGAAATTAATTTTATTCTTAATATAATTTGATTATATCTTTTATATTATATACTAAAAATAAATAATAATTATACCAAAATTCATGATTTTTCATTATCTATAAATAGACACCAATATTGATATATTTTTCCTCATCCTACAATTATCTCATTTTCTCTCCACATTTTTAATTACTCATCACTCTTTCACTATGGATCCCTATAACAACTTATATAATTCTCAAAATTTTCCCCACTCCAACGATTATTACCCTATTTTCGATGATTTTCCTAACTCGAGCGAATTCGAATCGCAAGATGTTGGGTTGGAATCACAGTTTCCTGATAATCCTATTCAAAACACCCCCCCAACCTCCATTGAAGAGATTCATCATCAAAAAAATGTCAACCCTAAAAACAATGCACAAGGCTGGAAACCTGAAGAAGATATGACATTATTGTCTGCATGGTGTCATGTAAGTGGAGATCCAATTGTAGGCAAGAATCAAAATGCTGCCGCATTATGGAAAAAGGTTTGGGCGCTTTATGAAAGAGGTCGAAAGCAAAACCCAGTATTGGGTGAAGAAAGGTCAAGCGAGTCGTTGAGACAAATACGCACGCACGCATTAATGCAAATGTGATGAAGTGGATTGGTGCATATAGGGCAGCATACAGCCGTAGAAGGAGCGGAATGTCAAATGATGACATTGAGCAAGAAGCGCAGCTGTTGTACGGAAAAACCAAGTTTACTCACCTTGAGGTATATAAAAAGGTTATGAGTACTTATCCGAAATGGGAGTTGAATTTAGAGTCAACTGGTTTTACACAGCAGAGACCACCACGCGATGAAGACAGTGTTGGAGAAAGTCGTGCTAGCTCGAAAAGAACAAGGACCGATGAAGAAGGCGATCCTCGAACGGACTCCACATCAGAAACTCCTGTGAGTGATGCATCAACATTTCCACGCCCTATGGGAAGAGACAAGGCCAAGGCTGCGGCAAAAAAGAAAGGAAAAGGAGTAGCATCTTCATCTTCGTCTTCTATAATACCTGATGATTTCATTGTTGAAATTCGTGAACTGAGGATCACGATTGATAAGGAGCTTCAGAAGCGTGACTTGGATCGTGAGGCACGTAAAGAAGAGATGGCCCAGAAGATGAAGACTTTTACGCTGAATACGCTGCTGAATAAAACTGCATTAACTCCAGAAGAAGAGCAACTGAAATTGCGTCTGCTGAATGAATTATTTTAGGATATCTAAAAAGCATGAGTGTGTTGTTTAAGTACGCATGTTTGTCTAGTATCTAAGTTTATGAGTGTGTTGTTTTAGGATATCTAAGTTTATGAGTGTTTGTCTAGTATCTAAGTTAATGCGTGTTGTAATATATTTTCATTATTAATGAATTTTATCGTGTGTCACGTAATGCTCTATCAACAATAGTGTTCACATAGTGCTTTCTCAACAATAATGCAACACCTCGTTTCTGCTCTCTTACCAATAATGCCTTCACAGTGTTTCACACCAATAATGCTATCAATAGCTGTTTCACACCAATAATGTTTTCACATTAACTCGTTTGTTGAATAAAAATAGCGGTTTCACACCAATAATGCCTAAAAAGTAGATGGTAGGGTGTCACATGTCTTTCAAGGTTCCAATAATGCTATCACTCGTTTCTATCAATATCTGTTTCACAGTGTTCGTACCAATAATGCTTTCACAGTGTTTCACACCAATAATGCTATCAATAGCTGTTTCACACCAATAATGTTTTCACATTAACTCGTTTGTTGAATAAAAATAGTTGTTTCACACCAATAATGCCTAAAAAAGTAGATGGTAGGGTGTCACATGTCTTTCAAGGTACCAATAATGCTATCAATAGCTGTTTCACACCAATAATGTTTTCACATTAACTCTATCAATAGCTATAAATTATAGTTCACATATTTGTATGTCATACGAACCAATCTCCACAAAAGATAACCAAATATCTCTCTCCCATTTGTTGAATATACCACCTCCAGAAATGTCTTCAAGTTATAATTTTGATATTTCAAATATCCTCGAAGATGATGATTGGTGGGATGAGAGAGAAGCCATTTACAATCAATTAGCTGTGGAAGATAGCATTATCGACAAGGTTGTCGAAGAGGTAGCCGCTCGAGCCGAATCTCTATCATTACAACCCATGAATAACACTACTCGACAAAGGAGGCGGTATATTGAACGAGGACGTGAGAAGGGTCATGATACTGTGTTCGAGCAATACTTCTCAGAAAATCCAATCTATCCTGAAGATTATTTTCGAACAAGGTATCGCATGCGAAAGCCTTTGTTCGAACGTATAATGAATAAATTGGTTGCCACTGACGAATTTTTCCAACAAAAGTCGGATGCTGCTGGTCGTCTAGGTATGTCTGCTATCCAAAAATGCACTGCTGCGATGAGGGTGCTGGCATACGGCACAGCAGCCGACTTACATGACGAATATTTGCGAATGAGTGGTCAACTAATTCGGAAATCACTCAAAAGATTCGTAGAAGGCATCATTTCCAACTTCAGTGACGAGTACTTGAGAAAGCCAACTGAAGAAGATATGGCATATCTTCTGCAACTAGGAGAACGACGTGGTTTCCCAGGTATGTTGGGCAGCATAAACTGTATGCATTGGGAATGGAAAAATTGTCCATCTGGTTGGGCGGGTCAGTTTGCAGGAAGAAGTGGTAAACCAAATATAATCTTGGAAGCAGTTGTTTCACAAGATTTGTGGTTTTGGCATGCATTTTTCGGAACCCCGGGTTCCAGAAATGATATCAATGTGCTTGATAAATCGCCTGTTTTTGATGATATTTTGGAAGGCCGAGCACCAAAGGTTACTTATGTCGTAAATGGCAAGGAGAAGAATATGGGATATTATCTTACTGATGGTATATATCCTGAATGGGCAACATTTGTCAAATCTATTAGAGTTCCTCTCATTCAAGAGCATAAATTATTTGCTCTACATCAAGAGGCTGCGCGAAAAGACGTTGAACGAGCATTTGGCGTTCTACAAGCTCGTTTCGCTTTTATCAAGCAACCATGTCTTATCTGGGATCGAGATTTTATGGGAAAAATAATGAGAGCTTGCATCATCATGCACAATATGATAGTGGAAGACGAAAGAAGTTCTTATCTAAATTACCAAGATCCTACAGAATTTATACAGGATCTGCAAACTCAGAGTAATCAAGGTACTGAAGACGGAGAAGAAAATAATGATTCTGGATACTCTACAAATAGGATTGCAAGCGTAGCCTCTTATATGAGAACTAAGTCACAACTTCGAAACAGAGAAGGGCATAAAGAGCTTCAAAACGACTTGATCGAGCATATATGGCAAAAATTCGGCCATGATAGCTAAATAAATTACCTACTTCGTATTTGTATTTGTGTGTTTTTCGTTGTTTCGATTTTTACTTCATCAATTTGTGTTGCGCCTTTATTTTATTAATATGAGTTTTATTGATATTAAGTTTTTTTTCGAGTTTTCCATTAACCGAAAATTAATTTTAATACTTTTTATTCAAAGTAATAATATGTTGAAATAAATAATTATAAAAAATAATGTGAATATATAATATTTTAGTTGGGTGGTTGCTTTGGTTGGGTGGTCACGGATAAACTATAAAAAGTAGAGATGGTATATTTAGTAAGAAAGTAGAGTATATGGAGGAGAGAGAAATTAATAAAATATTGAGATGGTTGGGTGTTTGGGTGTTTGAGGTGTTCATTGATAAATATAGTCTAAGGGTGGGCAAACTTAGACGACCGCTAAGGGGCCAAAACTTTTAAATTTGTCTAAAATGTAGATAATATGATTCGAACTTTATGCCTCTTAAGAATATATATGCTATATTTATAGCTGATTAAAGCATTTTTCATTGATTTCTCGTACAAACAATATAAACTCAAAATTTTTGGACCCCGTTTTCATTTTCGCTCGGGACTCTTATTTCCTCATAAACGATCCTGTAAAAATATAAAATAGAGAGATCCACTTATTTAGATGATAGTAATCCATTCATTTCTTTTTATTTCAGAAAATAGTGTTGTATTATAAATCTAAAGTACACTCATCAAAGAAGATTTATTAATCAATATAGATAGTTAATAAACTCCTCCATTAATTAACTCTTTACTACAATCCAATTCACTTAGTGTCTAACTTGATCATAATTCTACTCTTAAGTATTATTTTTTTTAACCGATTCTAGGAATTAACATGTTCTTCCTCCAGAAGTTGCTCTGTGGATAAAGCCACTAAAGCCGACGCTTTAGGCCTCGTGATAAAACAAGGCCTGTATAGGGGAACCACTTTTAGCCTTTGTTTGGTTGCATCAATTTTAAGAGGACAAAAAGTGGGAGAGGAGAAATTAGAGAATGTAAGGTTTTCTCTCACTTCGTTTTAAAAGAAAAATGAGAGAAGGGAGAAAAAATGATTAGACTAATAAGCTTAGATTTGTAGCTCATTTATACATTTGATTTGTGTGTTTTGTGTCGTTGATTATGCAGGTTCTTAGCTTAATTTAGGAGAAAAATGATGGAAATCGGTGCAGCTAGAAGAGGAGCAAAATTTGTACTTAAAAGTGGATTTATCCCAGACTGCAAAAAAATGGACTTGAAAGGATGCCAGGACGGACCTATTATGCATTGGGCGAAAATCAGAGAATTAATCAGATAGATCAAGACCAAGAACCCGGCCCACATCCTTTCGCTGAATTCTGGCGAGAGTTTGAATAAAGGAAGTACATGTCAGGTCAGCATTGTACAACAGTTCATGCCTTTGCACAGTGGGTCTCTCACCTACCACTTTAAAGGAAACCGGCGACCGAGGCAAATATTTTGTGGATGCGAAAAAGGAGAGATAAGAAGCAAATCTTGATTCATCTTCAACAACTCTTAGTTAGAAAAAAAAAAAAAGAAGCTCTCGCTCCCTCTAGAAACTCTCTCTAAATTTCCGCATAGATGTAGAACAAAAACTTTTTAATATTTATGCCTAGCTTAGCTACAAGCTCTCCAGTGGAGAAGACTTCATTTAAATTCAAGTGTTGGTTAACTTTATTTTTCATATTAATTTCTAACTCTTAAATACTCGCATTTATTTCTTCAACCTTAAGTTACAATCTGTTTTAATGTTCACACGTGAATCATTTAAGTTATTCCTTACATTTCTGTCTTTGTCTTGTTAGAAGAATGTTGTATTTTCTCATTTCAAATATTCCATGCTTTTAGATCAAGTTGCTTTAGAATTTGTACCATGTTGTTTCTTACCATTTAAGGTTAAATGTTCATGTTAGTTCTCTGTCAATTAAGGAAAATTTACTATTCCCGCTTTTGTTCTTAGATATGTTTTATGTCTTGCCTTCACATGCTTGTTTCCGCACCTTTAGTTAATATGTGTAGCTAAACCCCCAAATCTGGCTGAGGTAATGAGGCACCATCCCTAAAATTCTGTGAAATGTGAGAACGTGCTTGATAATTAGTTTAGTGAAGGTGTTAGAAAAACTCTGTTTAAGATAGTTGAGAACTGCTTAGATCTGATCAGTCTAGGTAGGTATCTTCCTTCTGGGCAGACGTAGACTAACTAGGTTTTCTGCTTTGAATGTTCAACATTGGTAGAAGTCTTGATCTGGTTCCTTTGTTCTTAATGCTCCCTAATATCTCCCTAGTCATTGTTCAACAAGGTAGGATAGACACTCGGGTAGGTGACTGTTTTCATGCTCAACATGTTAGTCACAACTTTATAGAAGGATTAGAGGCCCCTGTGCTCAACACAGTGTCCTGGCCAGATAACCTTAACTAGACTGATTCATTTAACAATCTATGATCGGATATGGGGTGGTGTGAAATTACCTTGGCTGGATTGTCTTTAATATCTTGTTAGTTGTCTGTTATTTATGGCATGTTATCATTTCGGCCTAGTTTAGATAACCCAAAGTTTATGGTGGCTACTAGCCAAAACCTTAGGTCAGTAGAGACAATTTACTTAATCGCTTGTTTCCTGATGATCGATCTCTTACTTATCGTTGTGCTTGTTAAAAGTATATTTTTGTGCAAGTGTTTTTACAAATTTTGTTTGACTGCCGATTTTACAATGAAATCGTTGCGGATCATTTGACCCACATCAAAATCTTCTCTCTCCAAGTAGGAAGAGAAAATGAAGGAATAGAAAATTGCTAAACAAATGATCGTTTTAATTCATTTTAACTTTAATAATATTTATTTTGTCTATTTATTTAAATGATAGTTTTGTCTTTCCTTATATAAAAAAATTTCTCTTATCTCTCCTACCAATCAATATGCTAAAAAATACCATATCTTTCTCATTTATTTCTTTCTCTATAATTTCTTTCTCTTATTTCTTTCTTCTCATTTTCTTCACCTAACCAAACAAAGACTTAGTATTAAAGGTCTCAAATTTTATATGTTTATTTTTTCATATAACAAATATGAAAAATTGGCTTCTTAAATTGGTAGCAGCATGCCCTTATCTTAATATGGTCTAGGGCTGAAAAGCCTATCTCTAATATTCTTGTTTTTGTTTCCGGATTTCACTGTATGGCCCGGACTATTAAACAATTACATAGAAAAAAAATATCACTCCCTCCGTCCCAGTCGATTTTTCTTGTTTGGTTTCAGCACAGATATTTAGGTGAGTGTGTGGTTGTGTGTAGAGGAGTAGGTGGTTGTGTGCAGAAAGTGAGTTTGTTTAGTACTTATTTTCCTTTTTAGGAAACAAGACAAGTCGGATGAGACGGTTCGAAAAGGAATAGAAGACAAGTCGGGCGGGATGGAGGGAGTAATAGGTAATGCAAAGTTTAAAACTCGAGATCAGGTGATTCAACAAAAATAACAAATGTTCTTCGACAAGGCCAAACATATTTATATGTTTTAGATCGCAGAAAAATTAGATCCACACCTAATCGAAATCATAACCTTCAAAAATTAGATATTTCACACACTATTGATCAAATCCAATAAAAGAAGTCAAATTAATAATATTATAAACCAATTCCGACGACCTTCTAGTTGGAACTCATTCCCACAAACTGTGAATTAATTGATCTATTCTACATATTATCTGAGTATAATAATCCAACGGCGGCGGCATAGGAAGATTCTGAATATTAGTATATTTATTCGTCTACTACTAAGAAGTCATCCAAACATTAGCCTAAGAAATTTAGTAACTTCTAAATAATTTTGTAAATCTGAAATTCTCTATCAAATTATAAGTAACTACTTTTAGAAATTGACATCGCATTTTATACGTTAACTATCGAAAATGTGTATATATTACTCCTTTTATCCCATTAAAGTTGGTTTGTTTTCTTTTTAATTTAAAATTTTAATATCTTAATTAGTGGACTCTACTAATAATTTTCATAATAATTCGTACCGAGGCAAACAAGTTATGTTTATTGAGGTAGAGAGAGTACAAAATTATGCACGATTAGGAGATAAATTTAGATTTTGAAGAATTAGAAGTGTCCTTTGACAATGAAAGTTCAATCTTTTTGAGAAATTAATATTATCACAAACAACTTGCTCGGGAAAATTGTGATATAAATTATTAAAAAAGTGAAATGTTTGACTTCCAAATCTCTATTTATACCCACCCCTCACAACTCATCTTCCTCATCAAACCATCTCTCATTACTACTCATCTCTCTTCTTTCTCTCTGCATAATTCTTCAATGGCGATCAAGCTCCATGGCCACCCTATGTCTCCTGCAGCTAAGAGAGCTCTTCTAACCTTAGCAGAGAAAGGCATCGATTACGAGCTCGTGGTGGTTGACTTCGCCACCGGAGCCCACAAGAAGGAGCCATTCCTCTCTCTCAACGTAACCATCTCTCTCTCTCTCTCTCTCTCTCTCTCTCTCTCTCTCTCTATCTATCTCTGTATGTGTAATTAGTTTGACTGACATGACTGTGTTGTTTGGATTCAGCCATTCGGGCAGCTGCCGGCTTTCGAAGACGGCGACTTGACGCTATTCGGTAAGCTTACCTTCCTGCATATCAAATGTTCGACGAATTGACGCTGTGAGATAATTCGAAACTTAACGTGATTTTTCTTTCTCTGTTTCAGAATCTCGGGCTATCTCTAAATACGTGGCGCATGCATACGCCGACAAGGGAACTCAACTCATCTCCGCCGATCCCAAGAAGATGGGAGTCATCGGAGTCTGGATGGAAGTGGAGAGTCTCCGATTCGACGCGGAGGCGCTGAAGCTGTGCAACGAGATCATCATCAAGCCGATGATGGGGATGAAGGCAGACGACGCCGTAGTTGAAGAGCTCCAAGGGAAGTTGTCTGCAATCCTCGACGTGTACGAGGCCCGTTTGTCGGAATCCAAGTATTTGGCCGGCGAAGACTACACCTTGGCCGATCTCCACCACATTCCGCTCTTGGACAGCTTGATCAAGACCAACGCTAAGGCGTTGTTCGACGCGCGCCCCTGCGTCGCCAAGTGGGCCGCCGCCATCTTGGCCCGGCCCGCTACACAGAAGATTATTGGAGCTTAATTAGGCCTGATCTTCATGAGCTCTAATTATTGAGTGTTTGTAATGTTTCGTGTTTTAATTTGCGTTATTTGTATTTTTCTTGGTGTTCTGTAACTCCATACTGTCTACTCTACTTTAATCAATAAAATTGATAAATTTTAGATTTTTATTGATGAATTGATATTCTAGAATTTCTATTAAGTTGATTGATTTCACGTGTATGCATTTTAAATAAAGACTTTGAATTTTCATCCCACTTGCAAATAATCGCCGCCCAAGTTGGTCATAAATATCCAACAAGAAATAAACATGTCATCTAATGGATCATAGTGGTTTTAATCATTGACAACAACCCACTATAAACTCATCAAGTCTTGGATCTTGGCATGGCCCATATAATGGAACGATAATTTATTTGTTAATTATTCCCTCGTTCTATTAATTATTCCCTCGTTCTATTATTGTTGGCTTATTATTTTTTTTTTGAATTGTTTATTATTATTGTCTTGTGTTTAAAATGTGTGGTTACTTTTCTTATTTTGTTTGGTTCAAAATTATGAAGCACTTAGACATTCGAGCTAACTCCAAAAAATTCTACTCTAAGTTAGGACAACTCCAATCATTTTCTCAAAATTAATCTCATTTTCCAAACCATTAAATTTAAAAGAATATTCTCTATATATTCTTTCACATACTCTCTCCGTTCCGTCGGACTTGTTTTGTTACTTTTCGTCACGGAGAGTAAGATGAGTGGATACTTGTGTGTAGATGAGTGAGTGGTTGTGTGTAAAAAGGTAGGTCCCACAAAGAAAAAGTGGGTACTTGTTACTTTTCATCACGGAGAGTAAGATGAGTGGGTAGTTCTGTGTAGATGAGTGGGTGATTGTGTGTAAAAAGGTAGGTCCCACAAAGAAAAAATGGGAGTTTGTGTAGTAATTATTTTCCTTTTTAGGAAACAAGACAAGTTGAGTGAGACAGCCCGAAAAAGAATACAAGACAAGTCGGGCTGGACGGAGAGAGTAATATTTTTCGATATCACCTACATATTTTATAAATTACATATTGATTGAGCTACTCAAAACTTTCTATTGTATAAATATTCCATATAAAATTTGGTTTTATTAGACAACTAATTAAAAAATAAATAATAATCATTTATTAAATAAGAATTAAATAATTATATTTTCTAAAAAAAAATATTTAAGTATAAGAAAACCTAATTTAGGTTATTCCCAACAACAGAGTAATCCCAAATGTTGACAATCGATTTTAGAAGCAAAATCGAGTCTTTTTATATATCAAGAATCCGAAGGTTATACGTAATTTATATGATTTTGAGGGGTTGAATGTAATTTGTCTTTTTACTTAGAAGTCCCTTTACAGTCTACGCAACAAGAACTCATATTTGAGTTTTCACTGATGAAAATTTGAAGAAAAAAAAATGCAAATTAATTTTTTCTCTCTCTAAACTTAACTAGGAAAAATAAAATACTCCCTCCATCCTATAGAAAATATCTTTTTTTTCTTTTCGAATCGTCTTATAGAATGTGTCTTATTTCATAAAAGGTCAAACAATATATGGATCAAAATTAATAAGTCAAAAAATCAAACAATATATATCATATAATCTTATTTTCTTAATCTCCGTATCCCATAAAAAGGTAAGACACTTTATACGGGAGGTAGTATAGAAAATTGACATGGCGGGTTCGGTCAATAAAATAAGAAGACCAATTCCAACGACCTTCTGCACAGAATTCATTCACAGTTTCACACAGACTTTGAATTAATTGATCTAATAACTACTATCTTATTATATACTCATATACTCCCTCCCCGTTATTACTTGTCCTACTTACTTAATCGAGTATCACGCTTATTACTTGTCATATTTTTCTAAAATAGTAAAAATTACTTTTAAACATAAAATGAAGTGGATCCCCTTACTCACTACTCAAACCCCACATTCTTATACTCTCTCTCTTCAAAAATCTATCTCCCACTCGATTATGTTCCGCTCCGAACTCAGAAAATTATGATTTTTATCTTTTTGAAAACTTTAGATTATTTCTTCAAATACAATATAAAAAAATATAAAATATAAAAATCGATTGTCTTTTACTAGCTTTGCAAAAATTTGGATAATTCTCATTTCTTTCCACCAACTACTCCTCGAAAACTGTGTCATTTTTTTTATACAATTAAAACTCATAAAATACACACTAAACTAAAATTTCTTAATCTCCGTGCCGAAGTCAATTATGACAGAATTAGCGGGACGGAGGGAGTAGTATAAAATAATGTGACGTCGGCGCTAGCTAGGAAGATTCTGGAACATGGTTAGATTATGACTTCTCTCTATTATAAAATTTTATTTTTATTGGTCTACTTGTCGAAAGTCATCAAAACACTACCCTAAGAAAATATATTAAACTTTTTCAATAGTATTTGAAAATCTCTTTCAAATTCTGGATCTCTCTTTTAAGAATTGTCATCGGATCATACACGTTATCTCTACATTGTTCGATCTACTAAAATGTCCCTTTCGCACTCAAAGTCTAAAACTATTGACAAATAAATTAGCGGATTGATATTGTATACTAAGTAAATTTCATTTCGTATAAATCAAGAAGACAATCATAATATCAAATCTATTTACTATAAAAACCAATCATTAAATTAATTATAGATAACATATTTGTAAAAAACTAATTTTATTTTATTTAAATTCGTGATTTTTAACTCTAAAGACGAACACACCAACCGTTACGGATACTATCAACAAGTTCAAACTTTAGTGTAAGTAGGGTTGTAAACGAATCAAATAGTTTTGATTCGATTCGGTATTCGTATTCGATTTTTGATATTCGTATTCGAGATTTTGAGATTCGAATTCGATTATAAATATTCGATTCGATTCGTTTACTAATCAAATACAAAATTATAATATTCGATTCGATATTCGTAAATATTCGATTAAATACAAATTATATATACAATAATTATTTTTATATATAATTTTAATTTAAAATATTTATGTTAAGGGCTTAAATCAAGATTTAATAACGCATCCCCTCTTTTTAATATATGTATTTTTTAATATCAATTAAATGAATAAATTAAATATTAATTTCATAATATCACAATCAAATAGTTTTGATTCGATTCGGTATTCGTATTCGATTTTTGATATTCGTATTCGAGATTTTAAGATTCGAATTCGATTATAAATATTCGATTCGATTCGTTTACTAATCAAATACAAATACAAAATTGTAATATTCGATTCGATTCGGTTCGTTTACAACCCTAAGTGTAAGGGTTCACTTGATTGAGATATTAGTATTATTATTATTATTATTATAAACGCCCAGTTTTGAAAAATTACGAAATAAATTTACTAAAATAATGAAATGATTGACATCCCAATCTCTATTTATAATCACCCTCAATAATCATCTTCCTCAACCCATCTCACTCTCTTTCTCTGCATATTTCTTCAATCGAAAACAATGGCGATCAAGCTCCATGGCCACCCTATGTCTCCTGCTGCTAAGAGAGCTCTTCTCACCTTAGCAGAAAAGGGCATCGATTACGAGTTCGTGTTGGTTGACTTCGCCACCGGCGCCCACAAGAAGGAGCCCTTCCTCTCTCTCAACGTAATCATCTCTCTCTCTCTCTCTCTCTCTCTCTCTCTCTCTCTCTCTCTCTTTCTAGTCTCTCTCTCTGTTTATAGAGATGGTATATTTGTTTGACATGCATATGTTGTTTGGATTCAGCCATTCGGGCAGCTACCGGCTTTCGAAGACGGCGATTTGAAGCTCTTCGGTAAGATGCACGCCAAGTGTTGGACGAATAGACTCACTCGTCAAAACTCGAAATCTAACGTGATTTTCTCTTTCTTTCAGAATCAAGAGCCATCTCTAAATACGTCGCGCACGCATACGCCGACAAGGGGACCCAGCTTATCTCCTCAGATCCGAAGAAAATGGGGATCATCGGAGTCTGGATGGAAGTCGAGAGCCTCCGATTCGACGCGGCCGGTCAGAAGCTCTGCTACGAGGTTCTGATCAAGCCTTACAAGGGTCAAACCCCCGACGAAGCCGTCGTCGACGAGCTCATCGGCCAGCTCTCCTCCGTCCTCGACGTGTACGAGGCCCGTCTGTCCAAATCCAAGTATTTGGGCGGCGACGATTACTCCTTGGCCGATCTCCACCACGTGCCGATCCTGGACAGCTTGCAGAAGACCAAGGCTAAGGAGTTGATCGAGGCGCGGCCCTGCGTCGCCGCGTGGGCCGCAGCGATCTTGGCCCGGCCCGCTTCGCAGAAGGTCATCGCCGGTTAATTAGGCCCGATCTCGACGAGCTTTTCTTGAATGCTTGCGGCGTTGACTTCGGTCAATCCTTGTGTTTTCTTTGTGTTGTGTTTTCCCTTTCTGCTTGATTTGGAGTTGAGTTCGTCGATCACTGTGTTTGTGATCGTGTTCAACTCTAAATTGTCTACTACTTTACTCAATAAAATTTAAATATATATTTTATAATAATTGTTACTATCTTCATTCCTTTATTTTCGTCATATTTTATTTCGACATAGAAATTAAGAATATAGATGATTAAAAATAAGATATGGATCGATGATAAAGTAGGTGAGATGAGTGAGAGTAAATGATAAAATAAGAGAAATAAAATGATAAAATAAGAAAAAGTAAGAGAGATAAAATGGTAAAATATGAAATATAATAATTATTTTTAAATTAAAAAGTGTGTTAGAAATAGTGGAATGTTTATTATGAAAAAGTGTGTCAGAAATAGCGGGATGGAGGTAATAGTTGGGATTTTGGAAATTTCTATCGAGTTGGTATAATAAGCGTGATCGGGAAACTATGAAACGACACTTGTGGATATTTTTTTGTCGCGCAGCGGATTATGGGCCCACTAATTGTTTTCTGAAATTAATTATATCATCCCACTTGTAATAAAAGATCTGCAAAGATATGAAGATATCATTTATGGGTATAATGGTTTTAGTGGTAATATTCACTGTTAGTCAAATAGGAAAATTGAAAAATAAATATAGTATTTTTTTAAATAAAAATATAAATATAGTCATTTTGTCCTCTTGTGGGCGCAGTGTAGGGGCCGATGCCCTCAACATGTTTAAAAAAAAATTAACAAATAACTTTTTTTTTTGAACTTGAGGGCCGATGATTTTTTTTTTACACTTGGGGGCCGATGCCCTCTTTAACTACCTTTTTTTTTCTTTTTTAACTTCAGGCCGATGGCCCTTTTTTTTTTTTTGTACACTTGGGGGCCGATGTCCTCTTTAACCACCTTTTTTTTTCTTTTTTAACTTCAGGGCCATCGGCCCTGTTTAATTTTAATTTTTTTTAAAACACTTGAGGGCCGATAGCTTGTTTAATTTTTTTTTATATATAAATTTGAGGGCCATCGGCCCCTCTTAACCTTTTTTTTTTTTTCAGGGCTGATGGAGGGCCTATGGACTCCATCGGCCCTCCATCAGTCCTGCGTCGTATAAAGACAAAATGATTATATTTGTGTTTTGTTTTAGTGGTGGGTTATAAATGTATTTTGATTTCTACTATTAAAAATGCCTCATGGTTTTATTCTCAATTGATATGAAAGCCATCCACCTCAATACTCAATAGTCTTGTATTATTTTAAAATAAATATATTATATAAATATCAAGTCTTGTACATTATTTTAAAATAAATATATTATATAAATATTGCATAATTTAAATAATCTAATTTGAGATTCGCATTTCCCGTTTTATACTTTATTGGTAAATGAGATGAGATCACTTGTTTAATAAATTTTTATTTAATTGGTGTCTAATTTAATGATACATGGTTTTGAATTAAAAATTTATTGATTTAAAAGATAAGAATGAGAGAGGATAAAATATACATTGAGAGATGATAAAATAAATAATTAAATAATATATTTTTTAATTCAAAATTATATATTTTTAAATTGAATACCAATTGGACAGTAATTTATTGGACAAACGATTTCATCCATGTAAATTTACTTCCGATCCCAATAAGTGCTACTTGGCCGAACTAAATTTTAAAATTAAAGAATTGAAAAATATACTCTAAATTTTAATTTGGGGCAGGCTTGGGCCCGTGGTGCGAGAGCCCATAAGGAATCGCTGGGATCTTCTGGCCCATTTTCGGTGGACCACTTGGTGGCCCACCAATCACGCGGCGCCACGTGTACATTGGTGGACTATTTTTTTTTACACTCTAATATTAATTTATTGGCTTGGGGGGCCACTAATGCACGCGTGACATCGCGTGATTGGTGGCCCACCAAGTAGTCCACCGGAAATGGACCAAAAAATCCGGACCGATAAGGAATTACTCCTTCATCAAATAAAATATATTTTATTTTTTTAATTGTCCCATAAACAATCACATTTTTTCTAAAAAAGAATAGCGCTTACATTTTACCGACTCAAACCAATTTAAAAATTTAATTAATTATATGAATTTCACACTCTTATTTAACAAATTAATTTAAATATTTAATTAATTGTATTGGTCAAATACAACTCTTTTTGATCATTTCTTCGCATGTACCCGGTATCATATTCGAGGAGGTCACGCCGGGTTGAATAGATGAGTGTCACGGCTAAGTCCATGTCACATATTTGCCAACCAAATCAACTTTGCTGAATTGTTCCGACAAAAAGAAACATGACACTTTCTACATAAAAATTTATAGGTATCACATCTATATATCTTTGTATGTATTACACCATAAGAATATTGACATGTAGTAAAATGTGGTCCATTTTTTTAAATAAAAAATGTCACGTGTCATTAGCATTATGGTATGATGATATATATAAGAATATATAAATGTATATTATTATTTTACACGTTTATCCCACTATTTTAAAATTCACATTTAATCCCAAATGTTACAAGATGAATATGTCCCAAATGTTACAAGATGAATGAGTTCGAAAGAGTATTTTTTTTTAAGTTCAATAATAAGGCCAAAAAAGTCAATTTAATGGGAACTTCGGATGACATATGCACTTACATTTATCTTCTAATAAATAATTATTTATACATATCAAAATATGTGTGGGGTGACGTATTAAGCATGTAATTTTCCGACCAGTAATCGATTCCCATAATATCACTCCATTTTAATAATCCAAATTGGAAACAAGAAGAATCTTAACATTTCGTTCTCGAACCAGAATACATTGCTATAAATACTGCTTCAAATCTCCATTGAATTACTCACCATCTAAATCAATCAACCATTAACAGCTCAAAATCATCTGCAACAATGGCGATCAAGGTCCACGGCGGCGTCTTCTCAACTGCATCGATGCGAGTTCTAGCTTGCCTCAATGAGAAGTCGCTCGACTACGAGTTTATTCCGGTCGATCTGCGCTCCGGCGAGCAGAAAAAGGAGCCCTTTCTCTCTCTAAACGTAATCATAAAACTCTTCTCCAGCTTCTGCTTTCTGCGATTTTAATTCTACGTATTAACCAACGTATGTTTTGTTACTCCAGCCATTCGGTCAAATCCCAGTCTTCGAAGATGGCGATATCAAGCTTTTTGGTAATGCACGCGAACTGTTCGACGAAATGACATCTAATGTGATTTTGATAAATAACGTGATTTTCCTTTTTAATTTTTGAATTACAGAATCGAGGGCTATCACGAGGTACATTGCGCGTGCTTACGCTAATCAAGGGACTCCATTAGTAAGCTCGGAGGCGGCGGAGGCGGATGTCTGGGCGGAGGTGGAGGCGCAGAGGTACGAGCCTCCGGCAGCGAAGCTGACATGGGAGCTCGGGATCAAGCCCATTTTGGGGATGGCGACGGACGAAGGGGTGGTGGAGGAGGAAAAGGAGAAGCTGGCGAAGGTGCTTGATGTGTACGAAGTGCGGCTCGCGCAGTCGAAGTACTTGGGCGGCGACGCCTTCTCGCTGGCGGACCTCCACCACCTCCCCACCTTGAAGTACTTGATGGCCTCGCCGGTGAAGGCGGTTTTCGACGCGCGGCCACGCGTTAGCGCGTGGGTTGAGGAGATCATGGCGAGGCCGTCGTGGCAGAAGGTTGTTGAATTCAAGATTTAAGTAGTCAAGTTTGTTTTAAGTCTTTGGTGTGATTCGAAACCGTGATGTTATAGTTTGGACGAGTTGATTTAAGCTTGTTTGGTAGCGTAGATTTCGATTTTGTGTTGTAATGTAATTTGTACTCTTGCCATGTTTTCCGAAATAAAATCTTCTTTCCTTTGTTAGTCATGCAATAGTAAATTTTTCATAATTAACACTATAATAAGATGAATAAAAATAAATAAATTGTGCGTGTGATTCGAAATCGAGAAATCATAGTTGGGACAAGTTGATTTATTCTTATTCAGCGTCTTAGATTTCGATTTTGTGTTAAAATGTAGTAATTTATGTTCTTGCCATATTTTAAGAAATAAATTCTCTTGGGTTTGTTAGTCATCCAATAGTAATTTTTTCATGATTAACACAGTAACTATAATAAGATTAATAAACGATTTTAAATAAAATTAAAACGTAAAATTAAATAAATAAATAAATTGCGCATCCGGGGAATCGAACCCCGGTCAGTACCGTGGGAGGGTACTATGATACCACTACACTAGATGCGCTTTTATTTACGTTTCGTTTTAGTTTTTATAAATCGGTAATTATGACGTGTCAAAGTCCACGTGGCGGTCTATCTGATGTGGAATCCACAATAAAGGGTGTATTAGTCATTTCGCATTCCTACTGCTGCTTTAAATCTTTATACAAAGGCTGGGGCTATCCATTTTGTTTCTCTTCCTAGTGATGATCAAGATTCAAGAAGAAGCCTCTCCTTTTCTTCTCCTACATTACACTCACGCTCGCGGTTGATGGAAAAACCTCCGGACGGCGATGGCGACGGCGGCGGTGATGACTTCGAGCCCCTCCCGTGTAAGGTAAAATTCATTTGATTGTATATATATTTGTATATGTATCACCCAATATTAACAAACACCTAGAAGAAAATACATATAGAAGAAATTCTCAAATTTTCAGTGGCTTATTTGTATACTTTTATGCAGACGTGGATGTTGAGAGTGTCTATTCATTGTGTTGGCTGCAAAAAGAAAGTAAAGAAAGTTCTTCAAAGTATTGAAGGTACGTAAAATTAAACAACAATAAAATTGCAATAATAATAATAATAATAATAATAATAATAATAATAATAATAATAATAATAATAATAATAATAATAATAATAATAATATGCAATGGTTTTTTTCACTCATCTTCTTAACTTTTAATTACGTGAATTAGGAGTATATAAAATAGAGATAGATTCCAAGCAACACAAGGTTGTAGTGACGGGGAACATCGAATCTGGGTCGTTGATCAAGAAGCTGCAAAAATCCGGCAAAAATGCCGAGCTATGGACGGGAAAAGATGAAGATACCGCCGCCGGCGATGCCCCATTAAAAGATAATGGCGGCGGAGGCGGTGAGTCTTCCGGTGAGGATCATACGGAGGAGAAGGGCGGAACCCCGGCTCCAGCGGCGCAGGCTAGTGGCCGCGTCGGTGGTGGAGGAGGTAAGAAGAAGAAAAAGAAGAAAAAGAAAAAGGGAAACGCGGGTGTGACTAGTGGCGGCGGTGCACCACCTGCACCTGCTGTAGGCGAACCGACTCCGGTCGGGGAACCTGTTGACCAGACTAATGTGGAACCGCCACGTCAGCACGTTTTCAGCTATCCTCAGTTTTACTATGCCGCTCCGGAGTATGGGATGAGCTACAATACGGCGCCGCCTACGGCAAGTATGGCTGCTTCGTACTATACCTTGCCGATATATTCTTATACGCCTCCACCGTCCGATCTGATCATGGATGAACATCATGGCGATGATGAAATGGGTTGCTCCGTCATGTGATTAGGATAGTTTTGAGTGTTGTAGAGTAGTTAATTTATGTGTAATGTAGATGATTATGTGTCTAATTATAAAGATGAATCCATCATCAGTTTGATAAATTCTCTAGTTGATACACACATATTAATATAATAATATAGTACTAATATTTGAATTTTAAGAATTGTTAAGCATTAATTAATCCATCAATTATAAAAACCAGTCTTTTCTGCAGTGTAGCAAATAACAAGCATTCACTACGCTGCCTCTCTCTCTCTCTCTCTTCTCTTCTCTTCTCTCTCTCTCGTGTTGTTGAAGGTCAAATCACCTAATAAAGTAAATGAGAAAAGACAAAGATGTTGTCTTTCTGGAAAGAGGTTTCTTTCTTTTCTTGAAGCCTTTCAGCTTTAATATCTTTATATCTTTAGTTTACATGTAGATATGCATTATCAAGTCGAAGAAAGCTTATGTAAACATCAACTTTAATTAGTTTGAATCTTGATCAGAATCTTACTCTGAAGAGATATATAAGGTGATCACAGTTAGGTCCATGTAAAGGTTGGGATGGCGTAGCGGTGAAGGTGGGTGGCCCGGGATTGATAGGTCATGTGTTTAAATTCCACTGGAACCGTTATGTGTGTCTGTAACCTATGATTAGCCTAAGGTAGTTGAACTCTCATGTCTGGTTTGTAGGCTTATTGACTTATGGTTAGCCTAGGGTGGTTGAACTCTATGTCTGGTTTGAACTCTCATGTCTGGTTTGTAGGCTTATTGCACAGGAACGAAGTTTACCCAGTGCGTACTTCGATAGCAGCTGCAGGTCCCTCGTAATCCAAAAAAAACATAATGTTGTTAAGATGAGAGAGAGAGAGCGCTAAAATTATATATGAAAGAATTTAAATAAAATCTTAAAACATTCAAGAGAGAAAGAGCGCTTAAATTATACTCCAAAAAAATGTATAGAATGTAAATAAAATCTTAAAATATTGAATATGTTAAATACTTTTGTAAACCAAATTAAAAAAAGGCATAGAGAAAAGAGAGAAGGAAAGTGGATGAGAGGCATTATCCATTCGGCATATTTAATTCACTTTGGCATAAGATTCTAAGAATCTAGTAAAACAGATTCTTTGCAAGTGTTGGTTATTCTAGGAAATGCTTATCCCACCAAGAGACAAGAGGAATATATATAACTATATTTCTTTGTATATTATGCGTTATTTTGCTAACTAAAAGTTACGGGTTTGAATTCTATCGACGTTGTTATTTGTGAGCATATCATTTTAGGGCAGTTTACATCTTCTTTTTATGTGGTTTGCAGAATATTATATATGAACGAGATTTATGCAATGTGAATCTCGGATAGCAGCTGCGGATTTTTCTCGTTATTTAAAGAAAAAAAAATATATAACTACATAATCAACTCACGATAAGCAGATCAACCAATCAATCAATCACAAATTGCATTAGAATCTATTCTATCCCAATATCCCATTAACTAGGCATCACCCTTTATTCTCTTCACCAAAACCTTCTTATAAATTTGCTCTTCAAATGCAAACAGAGCTTCCAATATCTCAGTCTCTCTTCTTGAAGTTAAGGAAATGAAGCCTCAAAACTTGCATGGAGAAACCTCCCTTTTACGACGTCGTTGGTGGGAGCGATTCAGACAAGACGACGTTGGCCGTAGGATCAGTTCTGTATCTAGAGAGATCGAGAGACGAAACAAACGATGTGGGATTGAAGAAGATCCCATCAGAACTATTATGTTCTTGGGTTCTTTGAGCCACACTTAAACAAAACTTCTATCCCATCTCATGCATCTTGTTATTTTAAGGCTTTGTGAAGTTTGTGTTAATAATTTGTCCTTAATTTGTTGTGTGTTTATGTGGGCCTCAATTGGGCCTTCACCAGTTGGACTCGATCATGTTTCACGAGCAGATCTAGGGGTAATTCATGTATAAACTCGAATTTTCTGTATATAAAAAATATATGTCGTTACATAAATATATTTCTCTTTTGAAATTCTAGATTTCGCATATTTAATTTAGTTCTGAATCTGCTCGTACTTGATTTGACATTAACTCGTATTTTCTTGGGACTCCGGAACGCTACAAATCCTCTGACCCCAAATTTGGAGCACCACTACATGACCCACTAATCATGTGGTGTCATGTGTGTATTGGTAGATCATATAGTTACTATTATATCAATTGTTTGATTTTGAAAACATACATAGCACCACCTAATTGGTGGGTCATGTAGTTGTCCTCACATTTTGGTCCAGAAGATGTGCCTTGACTCCGGAATTGGCTCGGGCTAGGCCTTAATTTGGCGCTCGTCATAGTTGGGCGTGATAGTGATATAACAAACGGATTTCATTAATCGAATCATGTAGAAATTCAATTTTTCTCTATATTTTTTAAAATAAATATAATTTCACTCTCGAAATTGTCGATTTGGCCTACGATTTTATGTGGTCTCCTGAATAAACAAGCAAATCCCAATAGACTAGTACAAACTAGTCTCTCTCTCTCTCTCTCTCAATCTCTCTTACATCATTTTCAAAGGGGTTAGGTGTTGAGAGATTCATGGGTTTTGAGGGATTCAACTTCTCAACAACAATGAAGAAGCGTTTGAACTGATCAACTCAACACACACCAACCAATCAAATAAATTATAATATTATTTTATATATTTATTTAATCAGCACCGCCTGCAGCCAATCACAATCATTTACACCTTTTCAACTTAATCTTTGTCTGTAGGTTTAATCTCCAATTAATTTAATATAAAACAAAGATTAGGACAATTCAAAGGTTGATTATAGTTTGCCATATCCTCATATGACTAAGTGCATAATCCTCCATACCTTTTCAAGTGTTCAAACCCTAAATCAGTTACTTACCTCACTAATACTAAATTACCGTCTAAAGATAAATTATTACGTAATTCACGCGTATCGTTTAAATCTCACAACTCGCAAACTATACAAAAAATAATCTAACTGATTTATGAAATTACTAATAAAAAGAACAAAACCCTGATATCAATCATCACTGACAACTAGATTTGGGAATCCTTTAGTTTCTTATGATCATACAATTAAACCTCGATAAAGTAACATTCGATAAAGCAATAATCTCACTAAGATAATAATTTATTTCGGTCCCAATATGGGTCAATGCACTAAAATAATATTCGATAAAGTAATAACCTCGTTAAATGAATATTTTTTCTCGGTCCCAATGTTATTACTTTATCGAGGTTTAAGTGTATTTGTCTTATTTTAATTTGGCCCTCTTCTTTATTCAACACTAGTTAAATCGCAAACAGCTAGCACGGCTTTAACTAAAGTATAATATTTATAAGACGGCAATTAATTAAAAACTTAATCTCTTAAATTTATTCTCCACTAATTATGTGACACAGCTGTGTTTTATTTTCTTTTACTAACAAAAACGTGTTTCCAACTACAAATCCTTATAATAGTCCACTAAGCATATAGTATTATATTTGTTCCATTATAATTGACTCACTTCTTTTCGTCATACAAATTCATAAAATTGTATTTGTGGTGTATATTGTTTAATTATTTAGTGGTTAAATTGTTTCCGCACATTTTTTTGCTTTTTTAAGTAATGAAAACGTCTCAAATAAAAAAATTAAGTCACTTATAATAGACCATAAGGGGTGTAAAATAAAATGCAAGTAATTGAGAAATTTTGTTTAAGTGTGTATTTTATGAGTTTTAATTGTATTAAGAAATGATTTGGATGAGTAATTGGTGGAAGAAATGAGAATTTATCCAAATTTTTGCAGGGCATGGTTGAGTCAATCGATTTTTTTTCTATTTTTTTTTTCATATTGTATTTTAAGAAATAATCTTAAGTTTCCAAAAAGTTAAAAATCATAAATTTCCGAGTACGGAATGGAACAAAAATCGTGTGAGATAGATTTTTTGAGAGAAAGAATGATAATGTGGAAATGAGTATTAAGTAGGAGGGGCCTACTTCATTTTTTTTTGTTTAAAAGTAGTTTTTGCTATTTTAGGAAAAATGACAGTAATAACGGGATAATCCGATTAGTAAAGTAGAACATTAATAGCGGGACGGAGGGAATACTACATTCATTCCATTATAATTGACTCACTTCTTTTCATCATAAAATTGTATTTGTGATGTATATTGTTTAAGTTTTTAGTGGTTAAATTATTTCCTCACTTTTTTTTGCTTTTTTAAGTATCGTAACGTCACAAATAAAATAATAAATCACTTATAATAGAACAGAAGAAATGTAAAATAAAATGCAAGAAATTGAACTCGAGAACTCTTTCCGGAAAACTAAGTCTACTGTACAATGAATTCCAATTTGTATGGTTGGTGATCAAATCGTACCAAATTTGTTTTTACAATTGAATAAGTGACAGGCAAATTTAATTGGAATAGTTGCTAGTAATTGACTTTAACTTAATAGAATTGACGTAGCATCACCTTCCCCTATCTTTCCTATTATTGCAAGAATTAAAGTTAAAACTAAATATAAAAAAACAATGTCGCATCAATTGCTATGGATATTTAGTTTTAATATATAATCATGATTAGATCCGAGAAAAAGACGAAATCTATAATTTCGAGGTATAAATATAAAGTATTTGCAATATTTAGAACGGGATATAAGAAATTAATAATTATGGAAAATTTAAAATTTTAAATAAGATAAATGAAGAAAATTCGATACTCTCCACAATTTAAGAGTGCGGTGTAATAATAAAAAGGTTTTAATTTAGTTTTAATTTTATTTGTCAACAAATTTAACGCGTGTAGTGGGAAAAAAGATGATTAATTATTTATAGTTTAAATAATTATATCGTGTTTTTTTCTCAATAATTAAAAAAAAAAAAAACTAGCAAGTGGAGTGGCAATATGGTGATTATAATGAATACTGTAACCAAATTGTTAATCTTCGACCAAGTTAAAATGGGCTGCCAGCCCGCTCAGTTTTCTAAAATCAAACAAAGTCTACAACGAAATGGCGAAAACTGACCTCCTCCGCCTCCTCATCGCCGCCGTAGCGGCGACCGCGCTCCTCCTCAGCAGCACCGCGGAGGCCGGCGGAGACTTCAGCTGGATTCCGGTGAGCACTCCGTCCACCTGCCAGGGATCGATCGCGGAGTGCATGGCGGAGGGCAGCGGCGAGTTCGAGATGGATTCGGAGAGCAACCGGCGCATATTAGCCACCACCAAGTACATCAGCTACGGTGCGCTGCAGGCGAACAACGTGCCGTGCTCGCGCCGAGGCGCGTCGTACTACAACTGCCAGCCTGGCGCCGAGGCCAATCCGTACACGCGATCGTGCTCCGCCGCCACGCAGTGCCGGAGTTAGTACCGATTGTTTCTGCTTTTTTTCCGATCTGTTTTTGCGTCTCTCGTTTACATATATGTTTATAAAAGGTATAAATTGATGTAATAATTGATTTTTCACTTATGAATCATCTCTTTCCGTTCCGATTTCCTAATTTTTTTGTTCGATTAGTCTTCAATTTTCCGGTTTATCGCTTCGAAGCTTGGATTGTTAGCAGAAGGTTTTGCTTGAAATTTTTGCTTACTTTCTTTTGAATTTCGGTTAGTGAAATTATAGAAATTCGTGAAATCATTTTATAATTCGATTGCGAAAATCAATGGATGAGATGAAGTTCAAATTGGACGTACCAAACTAATTTTATATCCAATCTTTTTGGATTTGGGATCCAAAGGAAGAAATCGTGTAAATAGCGAATAGGGTATATTTGAAGATGGAAGAATCTTTTCAATTGTCGGCATCCGATCTTGAAAACCATCTTCTACCTTAAATCTTTGTATTATTAGAGCATGTCAAACTAATAATTCTACATTTTTTTCCTATGTATAAAATGATAGATATCATAATGTTAAATTGGGTCATTATAATAGGATTAGTTATTCAAGCTTATAAACATATTACAACCTACAAAACGCAACAATGTATTCGAACTTCGGGTTGTATCGAATAAATTTCTTGAAAAAGAATCGCGTTACGATAATTTGATTTTTTGAAGTTTATATACAGTGGTGGAAGTAGAATTTTATAGTCGGAGGGTCGAAGTAAAATAATAAAAGGAAAAACAAAGACTTTCATGAGGAAGAAGTCAAAGAAGCATGAAAGAACATCTGTAATAAAAAAAATTAAAAAATAAAAACATTATAGCCATCTTCACCAAATAAGGAATCCAAAAAAAAGGAAGATTCGTCGTAAAATGATAAAATATGAAGCAGATTCCGACTTCTGTTGTGGAGAGAAATCATTGAAGCAGCTGTATCCAGCCAGGACAAACACAAAAGAAAATAATACCATTGACCAAATGTGCAGAGAGAGAGAGAGAGAGAGAGAGAGAGAGAGAGAGAGAGAGAATCATCCTCTTTCTTCAAATGAAGTGTTAAAACAGAATCTAGGATGCCCAGATTCGAATAATCCTAAAGGAAATGGTATGGCAAGTTACAAACTGTGTTCATGAAGCTCTGATTAGAAAACATTCTTTACCACTTCAGCTTGCCTTTTTCGTGTTTGCTGTTTTGTTATTCGTATCGTCTGTGTATGGATACTCAGGAGGAGCCATCCACAGACCTACTAATACAATGAAGTGAGCGCTGAACAGCAGCGCCGACGAGTAAACGTTCGAAGGGTAGATATTCCAACACAACTCCACCGTAAAAAACAAAACCAAACTGCAGGAAATATATCTAGTTTTGGTTATGAAGGGGATGAAATGAGAGTAAATGGAGTAGAGGATTAATGTTTTGGGGTCAAGAAACGTACCGGAACCAAGTGGGAAATGGTGTTCGCCATAATAGGTAGGGTAGAGTGTAGAAGTACCAAGAGTAGAACTGGTAGTGGAGAGAACGAGCACACACGACTCCGATGAAGTTCCCAGCGAACAGGGTTGTAGCAATATCTGAATTAAGTTCAGCAAATAGAAGAGGTAAAAGAAATGATGGATAGAAATCGAATGGGAGAAGAGGATATTAAAATTTAGTAGCTATTACTTACGCTCTGTTTTAAGCACCCTCCTATTCGGTTTAGATTCGAGCTTCAATCGTGCAATTCTAGAATACAAGAACGAGAACAAGCCGCCTTCATGCCTGTCCCCCAAGCCCGAAGAAAAATGAATAAAAGTTAATCTTATAGAACAGTAACTTGGAGAGTTGGAGTAAGAGTATAACTAGTGGTAAACGGATGATAACTAGAGTACTCCAGCTAGAAACATTATTAGAATAGAACGATATGTATTTCGCTTCGCAATACGGGATTTTATGAATATATTTGCAGATGATGGAGGTAGACTAGGTTTAACAATTATTGGTGTCAATGAGAAATTTACCTGCACCATCTATAATGAGCAAAGACCGCAAGAAGAATAAGGTGAGCAGCCAGTAGGAATAGTGCAAACCCCTTAGAAACAAAAACTGGTTCCGGGACAAATTTGAAATTAACAGACCTGGAGAATACAATTAAACATAGTCTGTTGTTAATCATAATCGCAGTAGGAAACTTTTGTCACTTTACTTGCACGTATCACAGATCTCATAGTTACATATCATATATTTAATAAAATTGATTTGCCCTATGATCACTGAGTGATCGTAATCCATATAGTTATGAAATGAGAAGCTAGGATATTAAGATATCTGCATATAACTCAATAGCTTAGAAAGAATGTATTCTATTTAGCACAACTGAATGAGGAATAATAAGTGTTGCATACAGTAAAATTATATGCGTCAAAGGAAGTACCAAAAATGGATGAACACACGACCAAGATTGAAGGCTCTTGAGATATATTCAACCGGGTATGATAACATGAAAGGTAATCCCAAGAGAATCTGCATAATCATCCGCAAAGAGGCAGTTTAGGAGGTAAATATTTTGTGAGAAAATCCCACAGCATAATATAGCTTGATAACTGAGAGAATTAAAATGACATGGTAAACTGCATCTGTGCGGAGGAACTCATCAAGTATCACTAAATTATTATCGATTTAAACAATCACCTGTACTAAAGCCGCACCTGCACCAGCAGACATAACCCCGAATACATCCATACCCTGTTTTTTCATGTTTTCACCCAAATGTAGAAGTTTCTTAGATGTAAATGCCATATCGAGATTTTTGTTAAAAAAACAGAGCAATCGAAATCAGCTTACCTTCAGCATGAGGAGAAGCAAGGGAGGAGCAAAAAGAAGAATATTCATCTTCACCGAGACAGCTCCACTGTGCTAACAGGAAGAACGTCTAACGCACCTTTAGCCAATAAATATATTCACCAATAAAGGATGATAGCTTTACTGGCATTTTAACTAATAATTGTAATAGTGATAATACATAAATTAAATCAGAGTATTCTACCTGAAAATAACTAAACCAAGATGCCACTTCTGATAAAGAAATGAAATCACTGCTGCATGGAAGAGTGTTGTCGCGAAACAGTCATTGAACAAGCGAAGCACAAAGATTGAGTGCAATCTCTTTGACAGAGAAAGCAAGCCAAAAGCCCACCAAGGCAGCTGCAAAGACAGGCAATCTGAAGTTCAAAACTTTGCCACAGATACTAACAGTTAAATAGATGATCATTAAACAGAACTGAGATAACAAAGAATACTGCACAACAAAGAGTATTATCATCCTTCGGTCAAGAACAGTTGCCAGATAGGCTACAAATTAGGGTTCCAATTCCAAAACGAAAACCTCATGAAATGCAATGATATATGTTTCAGTTATCAGACTAAATAAGCAGTTCATAAATTCCATAACCAGCAAATGAAGGATCATGTTCCATACCACGTCCGTCTTCAAATAAATTAATAGGACCATCCCGAGGTTCACAATGTAGAGTATACCAAATAAAATCTGCAATCAATAGAGATAGAGGTTATGACAACTCAGTATACATGTCAACAAATAAGCTCGGGGCAACCGCATAACAAATCGAGAAAAATGCAAATAATACCTGGGCAGGGTAAACTTCACCACCAGTAACATACTGAATAGCAGAGTAGATATAAAGGAATCCCGCTGGATATACCAGAGGTCCTGTGTCTCCTTTCAGTTTGCTGTAATCTCTTTCTCCACCCAGAAAACCACTAACCTACCCAAATCAATTTGCACCATAAAACTTCTAACAAAGTGAACAATCAGAAATAGCATAAGAGGATTTAGCTAAACTAAATTCAATTCTATCAAATACGTTGGCTGAAGTAGGCATCAAACAATGCTATGTTTTCTTCTAAATCAAAAATTGAAGGGAAAAACAGATGAAGAAAATCAAATTCTCACCTGTGACATATAAGCATCCCAATCAATCTTCGTATCTGGAAAACGTACGTGAAATAAATGTTAACAGATAATAAGACGATTAGAAACAACTTCGATTTCCGTAATTGAGTTTCATTACATGGAACATATGCGATAATGAGAGAAACCAGAATCGCGTCGGCGAGGAGCACGGCGATGGCGGAGGATATTTTGCGGTTTTCAATTACTTTTTGAATAAACGTCGTCTGTTTTTTCGCCGCCTTGAATCCGCCGCCGGAGGCAGCAGATCGTGTGGCGGAGGGTTGTCGCGGCATCGGAAGGAGTTCAGCGCCGGCTGAGAATGGCTGCGGGTTTTTCAGAGTCAAATCCAATTACCTAAACGCTGCGTTTCATGTCAATATGTTATTATTTAATTAATTTCCACAACACATAAGCTGAACCAATCAAAACCGCCCACGTGTACACGACAAGCCAGGGAGCTCCCGCCACCTCCCGCCGCCGCGTGTCCACCCTCCCCATGCAAATCTTCCCGACAAACAAGCTCCGCTCTACATAATCTCCACCCTCCGCCACCTCCAATCCAACCATGGCCTCCCCCACAGACCTCAAACACCGCCCCACCCAACAAACCCAATCACAACAACAAACCCAACCTCCTCCCTCCGCCGCCGCACACGACGACAAGATGAACCGCCGCAAGCCCAAGAGCTCCGCCCGCCGAGGCCTGAAGTCTCTCAGCGTCGCCGTCGGCTTCCCCCTCTCCCTCACCCTCCTCGACATCTTCCTCTTCGGCTCCACCACCCACTACCTCAAACCCTTCTCCTTCCCGCCGCTGTGGGCCGTCCACCTCGCCTGCCTCGCCGCCGCCTTCCTCTCCGGCCTCTCCGCGTGGCTCGTCTGGGCCGAGGGCGGCTTCCACCGGAACCCGTGCGCGCTGGCCCTCTACCTCGGCCAGCTCGCGCTCAGCCTGATCTGGTACCCGGTCGTTTTCGGGGCGGGCGCGGTTCGGGTCGGGTTGGTGGTATGCGGGTTGCTGTTCGGAGTGTTGGTGGGGTGCTCGAGGGCGTTTAGTGATTTGAATCCGATCGCCGGAGATTTGGTGAAGCCGTGCTTGGCGTGGGCGCTGCTGCTTGCCATTGCTAATATTAAGCTTGTGTATCATTGATTCATGGCAAGAATGTTACACTGAGTTTTGATTTCATGTTAATTGTGTTTGTTTTAGCTTTACGTACATGTATGAACAATACTATATGATAAAAATCAGATTAATTACTGTACAGTGTAATGTGTTGCTTGTTTTCGATTTTGGTAACTAGAAAGAATAACAAATAACACAATAGATTATTATCAGCAATATAATGTTGGTAGGCACACGTACTATTAGTTGCATATATGTCCAAAAATAGAAAAAAAAACTCCCTCTGTCCCGCCTGATTTGTTTTGTTTTTTTCGGCACGGAGATTAAGATGAGTTGGTAATTGTGTGTAAAGAGATAAGTCCCACAAAGAAAAACTAAAAATTTGTGTAGTAATTATTTTTTTTTAGAAATAAAACAAATAGGGTGAGACGGTCCGGAAAGAAAAACAAGACAAGTCAACCAGGAACAAGGGAGTACAATTTTTCACTTCACAAGACCAAAAATAGAAAAAACTACATCCACCGTTTTATAGAATGTGTCTTGTTTTTCTTTTCGAGGTGTCCCATATAAATTGTCCTATTTTTAAAAAAGGAAATGGATTTCACACCTTTACCAACTCAAATCAATTCAAAATTTTAATTATTTGTATGATCCCTCACCTCTACTTCACAAATAAATTTCAAATAATTAATTGATTATATGGATGCTACATCTTTACCAACCAAAATCAACTTTTATATATTACCGCACCGAAAAGAAACATAGTACTTTCTATTGGACAAACAGAGTATATTATTGGACCAAAATCAAAACACATTGAGTTGCAAGATCAAAATCCAAACATATCACGTGCAAGACCAAAATCGAAACTTGCTTGAACATAACCTCGTACGACCAACACAATTCAGCATGATAAAGAAAGACTAATCTGGAGCAAAATATAGATCTATAAATGAACCTTTTGATTGCTCTGCATCTCAACAACAACAACTTAATCCGGCATAAAAGAGTTCACATAACCTCAATAAATTGCAGCAGACAAAACAGCAACACTATTATTCAAAGAGCAACCAAAAATCAAAAGGCAGTAGTATCAAACATTGCTCTTCACAAATACAAGAAACAACAAAACTAGTAAACCGAATACCTCTCGCCCGCGCCTGGATAGAACTTCTTATAGATCGAAAGGGCCGTCGGAAGAACAGCAGCAAGCGCCAGCGAGAGATGCTCGGAGCTGCTCGTCCTCACCGTGATCTGACCGCTAAGCTTGTTGTTGATCCCGGCTCGAATTGCGACCTTCGAGTTCCGCCCCAACGAGAGCTGAGTGAGACCGTTGAACCCTAACGCTAAGTCCCCTCTCCATTTTATAGCAGACATGCTTAGCGTGGACTGAACCTGCCCGATCGGGTAGTCGAGCTCCCTCCTCTGCAGCTCGAAGTTGGCTCCGTAAGCAGTGTCTTGCTGAGACCTCACTGCACCAGCACTGCCTACTAAAGTGTACTGCTTCCCAATCGTGATCTGATCTTCAACCTTCACACCAGGGACGACGTTATCGCCTAAGAAAGTGAAGGAAACTCCACCACTTGCTTTGTTCTTCTTTATGCTTTTGAGTTTGGTTTCGGCTCGGATGATGTAAGCCAGCTGCTTGCCTATGCTCTGTATATCAAAGCCTGCCATGTTGGACATGTTTTCACCATGCTTGGCTGCAACTGAGGAGTCCAAGCTGAAGGTGAAATCCTTCTTATCCTTTGTTATTTGGACAGTGTATGCTGTTGCTAGGCGGTTCGCGATAGCTAGGCTGTGTTCGAGGTTGACACCGTCGTAGCCACAGTCATGGTCCCAGCCATGGCTGTCAAGAACCGGCCTTGCGAGAAACTGTGAAGTGGGCTCCAAGAAACGGTAACGGTAAGCCGGGTTATCGCCATCAAAGGAAGGAGGGAGAGCCATGTCCGGTAGGGGGACTGCCACCGGAGCGGCACCTCCGGATTCCGGATCCTCCTCCTCTGCAAAAGGGTAATCAGTTATACCATCCTTGCCTCTCTTCTTAATCTCTCTCATGCGTTTCAACTCCTCCCTCCATTGCTTCTTCTGAAGCATCTTCACCCGGTAGTCATATTCTTCAAAATATGCCTTCCTCTGTTCTTTACTCAGCTTGGCTATCTGAGCTTTTCTGAGAGGCTTGAATGGAGGGAGCTGATCATACTCATCCTCCTCTTCTTGATCGGAGTCCGAAAAGTCATCCAAGTCGATATCGGAGTCTACACTATCGCCACCCTGATCAGATGGGAGCTTGGGGTGGGGACGAGACTGCAGCATTGAGGATAACATGTATGGAAGAGGCGGTGCACGTGCTCGAAAACCGAATAGCTTCCTGTGGTCAAATGGATCTTGAGGCTTTGATATTGCACTCGCTTCGGATAAGATCTTCATTGAGTAGCATAGCAGCAGCAACTGAGGCCTCCAGCTCTGACCATTAGGGAGTATTTTCTGACCCTCCCTGTTCTTCCTACAAGAGGGGTGGTTTTCCACTAGCGAAACCGGGTTCATCAAACTGGGACTCATCATCCTTAAATCACCAACAGCATGGCCAATGGACTGCTGCACAACATGAGACCTTTGGGAGACGAACACCTCGTAGCTGAGAGGGGTACCGGAAGGCCCATCCGGTGGGGCAGATGCAGCATGAGTGAGAGTGACTATTGCACTTCGCCAAATGGGGTTGCCAAGAGTAGCAGTAACAGTCTTCAAGAGTGGTAGATCATTAAGATCTCTAGATTGTGCATCCAATCTATCCACATAAAGGACAACATCAGGTGGGCTTTTCTTTGTGAACTTCTTTACAGAAGATAAGATGCTACGGTTGGTTCCCTGTTCCATGACTGAAGGTTTTAGACCCGGTGTGTCGATAATCCGGACCTTAACTCCTTCAACAGAACCAGTAAACTCTCTAGCAGAAGCTGTCCCACTTTCAAATGCATCAATTGGAGCCTTCTCTTCTCCGAATAATGAGTTTATGGTAGCACTTTTCCCCACTCCGGACTTTCCAAGAACCAAGATGTTTATGGAGAAGTCCAAATCATCCTTCTCCTCTGCCTCAAGCTGCAGAGCGGTGGTCTTGGCAGCATCCAAGCTATAAGTTTGAGTCCCTTGCCTCCCACCAAGAAGTGCCAGCCGGTATAACACCTGCGCTGCCACGGATTCTTCTGGGGTGAGGCCTAATCTATGGACAAGCCTCAGAAACTTCACTCTGATCTGCTGCAACTTCTCCAGCTTCTTCTTCTCCTCTTCACTCAAGTTCTCCTCTGATTCTCCACCACCAGCTGGAGTCAAATTGCCAAAGAGTCTCGGACGGTTTGATGGGGCAGCAGGCCTCAAGGACTGGAGGGAAGATCCTAAACCAGCGGGGCGCTCCATGGAGAAAAGCCTTGACCCATCTTGAGAGGTGATGGTGATATTGCCACCACTTGGATCAGCACCTGTTGCAGCCTTCAGAAGAGCAGCCAGAGCAGCAGAATCAAATAATTCCTTACCATCTCCCTCATCATCAGTTTCACCTTCTTCTTCTTCTGAATCTGTCACAATTTGACCATCAACCCTTTGAGACTGCTCAAGTGGGCTGTCAAGACCTGCACCAGATTCTCGTTCCAAATCCTCGATGAACTTTTTGGCTGCTGCCGAGCCCCCAAAGATCATGCCATCATTCTCCTCATCTGAGGTAGCATCTTCAGGGTGAACTTCACCCATTTCATCCTCTGCCTCTCTAATTTCTTGGAGATCGGATACTGCTTTTGGTTCATCAGATTCCACTCCTCTTGATTCCTCAGATATCCCATCAACCAATCCATTCTTCTGATCATCATTGGTCTGCAGAGTTCCACCATTGGAGATGTCAAGTTGATTTGCATCTGTCTCCGACTCTGCTGTCTCATCCACAATGCTGACTTCCCCATCAGTCTGAACCTTGGCTGCAGTGCCGTTCTCTAAATGAGCAGCAGCTCCGGCATCTGAACTTTCATCCTTGTCACGGCCTACTGCAAGAGTTTCAGGCTTAAGCGACTTCGACTCAACAACATCAATTGTATCATCAGATGCAGGTTCAGAGTTTTGGAGATCCTCTACAACTTCCTTAGTGCTGACATCTTCCAACACACCATAACCATTTTCAGTTGCACCACCAACTGATTCAAGTGGAGCCTCCCCCTCCCCTTCTTCAGTCTTTTGACCATTTTCTGTCTCCCCAACAACAACTACTCCTTGATTTACCACATCAACCTGAATGGCATCAACAACAGAATCAACCTCAGGTGTGATTGAAACTTCAGCCACCTCTTCTTGCTCTAGTTTATCAGACTCAACCCCGTTTTCATTCGTCTCCCCAACAACAGCCACTCCTTGATCTACCACATCAACCTGAACTGCATCAACGACAGAATCACCCTCAAGTGTGAGAGACACTTCAGCAGCCTCTTCTTGATCTAATTTATCAGACTCGGCCTCGTTTTCTTTTGTCTCCCCAACAGCTACCACTGAGGCAGGCACATCAACCTGGCTATTGTCAACTACAGAGTCCACTTCTTTTGTGGGACTTATTGGTTCGACCTCTTCCAGTTCAGCAACCACTTCCTTATCTTTACTCACCACATCTATATCCTCTTCCAGCTCCCCAACAACGACAACCCCAGGGCCAGCAACATCAACTTGAATAGACTCGACTACAGAATCCGCTTGAGGAATGGATTTCGCATCACCCGAATCAATCACATCCAACTCTCCCTGCTCAACAGCCGCCTCGATAACCTTTTCATCCTCAGGTTCATTCACCTTTACCGCTTCCGGTTCCTTTTCTTCCACCTCGATCACCGCCTTCGCCCCTTCACCATCCCCAATCTCAGCACCACCACCCTCATCGGAATTCACGCCCAATTTCTCAACTGTATCAGCAAACTCACCTTCCCCTGTACTCTCAACCCCATCTCCCTCTACCCCTCTCCCCAAATCCATCCCCACCAAATCCCCATCCCCTCCAACTACCTCCTCCCTCATCTCGACATCATCGCCGCCGTTCTCAGCCTTCACCAAAACATCAGAACTCCCCTCCTCAACCACATCCGCAACAGGCTTATCCAACGCCGCCTCGAACTCCTCGTTACCACTCGAGTAATCCTCATCCTCCGACGCCGCAATCTTACTATTGCTCCTACTGTTATCGTAATTATCTGTGTTCGAACCAATCGCTTTGCTCAATAAAACATCATTAACAAATGGAAATGAAGAAGACTCGGATGAACCTGGTGAAACTTCCGCCGCGGGATTCAACGCCAACTCCGTCTCCATTGCTGAAACGAATACGAATTGAGAAATTCAGAGAGAAGAGGTTTTTGATAACTTCAGGGTTTACGGATAAGGAGGGAAGAGAGAGAGAGTGGAGAAGAGAGGGATTGTGAATTGTGATAAGGTTTTTTGGTGTTTTGGGTTTTCTGAGCAGTGCAGCCGCTGAGCAAATGCTGCGTTTTCTTCAACGATTTTTGGGGCTGGTTATAAATATTTATATAAATAGTATTTTTTTAATTATGATTATTTATTGATGGCCTAATTGGCTTCGCAGCCGCAACAACTTACAGTTGACGGAATCTCGGGGGTATTATTGGAAATTAGTTTGTCAAAATTTTATTTTTATTTTCGGATTTGGATTATATTTTGTTTGTTGTCGAGTTTTAACTTTCAATTTTTAGTGTGTAGCCATTCACTTCCTCACATTTTTTATCTTTAATGGATGGCCACAAATATTTTGGGGATGGACAAATTTTGGGAATATATTATTATAATAAGACTAATATGGACATAAACATATTGAAGGATTGTATTTAGGGGTGCAAAACGGGTAACGATTAGTCGGTATTACGTTACTGAATCGAAATCGTCGGTTAACGGTAACCGATTAACCATTTTTCGATTAACGATAGTAATAGCAGTTAATGGATATAATATATAAATGGTTAACGGTTAATCGTTCGGTAAATCGGATATTACCGAATTAACTGTTTAATTAATTACTGAATCGAAATCGTCGGTTAACGGTAACCGATTAACCATTTTTCGATTAACGATAGTAATAGCAGTTAATGGATATAATATATAAACGGTTAACGGTTAATCGTTCGGTAAATCGGATATTACCGAATTAACTGTTTAATTAATTATTAAATAATAAATATATACTAATGTAATAATGTTATTAATACTATAATTTTTTAAGAAATATCAAATTATATATCAATAATATTATTACTTAAAAAGTCATTACATTTACAGAGTACATAACAAGAAGTAGAACAACTCTCATTCTCTTAAATCTCTCAATCTCGACTCTCTCGTTCTCTCCCTTCTCCGTCTGACAGTCGGAGCCGTCTCCGGTCTCCCCTCCGGCCTCAGTGACTGGCTCAGGCTGACTCTCTCACTCTCGGTCTTTCCTGTCTGCGTCTCCGGCTCTCCGCGACTCCGCCTCTCCGGCCCTCCCACCGCCAGGCGCCAACCAGCAACCACCAGCCCGCTCAGCCGCCAACGCGCCGTGCCTCTACGGCTCCGCCCGTGTCGTTCACCTCCGGCCCTTAACGTATCTTCTCAGGTAAAGGTCAGGTCAAATTGCCAAATTGGGATTTAGGGTTTTATTTCAAATTTTCAATTTATCTATTAATATTATCAATTCATTAATTAGGTAAATAAAAAATGTCATTTTAATTCATAATTTGAAATTATTTGATGTTGCTACAAGCCTACAACAAATTGCAAGCGCTCTTGGATTTTACCTTGTCAAAGCACCCTCTAGAAGCCTATGGACTTGGCACTTTGGCAGGGACTGAGGCGAAATCTGTGAATTGGAAGTTGGAATCGGTTAAACGACTTAACCATTTAATTATTCAGTTATAACCAAACGGGTAAATAGTTAACTATCTCTAAACGGTTACCTAAACGGTTACAATAGCAATTACTAAAATTGGGTATTTTTCGATAACGATTAACCGAAAAAGGTAACGATTAACTGTTACCGAATTGTTTTGCAGGCCTAATTGTATTGTGATTGAATATTTTTCAGTACATAAATTAAATTAATGGTTGGTTGTGTGTATGTGATTGTGTCCCACAATCATACTACAAAATAAAATTTATTAGTAAAACTATATTTCTTTTTAAAAAATTGAACAAGTTAAGTTAAATGGGATTAGGTAATAATTTTTTGATTAAATATTAAATTATGTATAGGTCTTCATTCTAGATTTCCATGTTAATGAGAATATAAGAAAATTAGAGTATTTGTTAATCCCATTGTTCCCGAATATTTTCAATAAGATCAATTTAAACAAATCACATGCTTATTTTATTCAATTTATAATATCTGATATGGTGTGTAATCATTTGGATTAATATAATCATGAAATCAACTGATTTTATCTTTAAAAAATGTTGAAAAGCAACTAGCCTAAATTTATTAATGCGTATAAACTCTATGCACTTCTAACTAAAAGAATTTAAAAAAGCTTTTCCAAACACCCCCTTAACCATTTAATTATTCAGTTATAACCAAACGGGTAAATAGTTAACTATCTCTAAACGGTTACCTAAACGGTTACAATAGCAATTACTAAAATTGGGTATTTTTCGATAACGATTAACCGAAAAAGGTAACGATTAACTGTTACCGAATTGTTTTGCAGGCCTAATTGTATTGTGATTGAATATTTTTCAGTACATAAATTAAATTAATGGTTAGTTGTGTGTATGTGATTGTGTCCCACAAATAAAAATGAAAATTTATGTAGTATAACTATTTTTCTTTTTAAAAAATTGAACAAGTTAAGTTAAATGGGATTGAGGTAATAAATTTTTAATAATTATTATATTATCTATAATTCTTCATTCTAGATTGCTCCATGTGTAATGAGAATATAAGATAAGTAGAGTATTTGTTAATCCCATTGTTCCCGAATATTTTCAATAAGATCAATTTAAACAAATCACATGCTTATTTTATTCAATTTATAATATATGATATGTGTGTGTAATCATTTGGATTAATATAATCATGAAATCAACTGATTTTATCTTTAAAAAATGTTGAAAAGTAACTAGCCTAACTTTATTAATGCGTATAAACTCTATGCACTTCTAACGTATAAGACATATGTTAAATGCCTTATAGGTCTCGTTTGGAATACTTATTTACAGCTTATTTTTTAAAAAAAATAAACAATTTTGTACGCGTTTGATAGAGTTTATGAAAACAGTTTATTATAAAAAATAAGTTGTTTTTTTATTTATTTTTGTAAGTTGGTAGGAATAGCTTATGAAAAATAGATCTATCATATCAAATCCCCCTAATAATATTGAATAATTACGAATATCAATATGAGATTCGAGCTCGAGCTCGATAAAATCGAATTCGAGCCGAGCTAATCGAGCTCGAGCCCGAGCTATTCGATAAAAGCTCGGTTCGATAACAACCCTACTTCTAACGTATAAGACATATGTTAAATGCCTTATAGGCCTCGTTTGGAATACTTATTTACAGCTTAATTTTTTAAAAAAAATAAACGATTTTGTACGCGTTTGATAGAGTTTATGAAAACAGTTTATTATAAAAAATAAGTTGTTTTTTATTTATTTTTGTAAGTTGGTAGGAATAGCTTATGAAAAATAGATCATCATATCAAATCCCCCTAATAATATTTTTTTAAATTATATTTTATTTTTTTCTAATTAATTGCTTATATATAAATAAATTAAAATGCAACAGCTTATTCAATTTAAGCGCTTATAATATAAGCACTTATGCCATAAGCATTTATGATATAAGCACTTATTTAAGCTATTTTCTCAAACGGGACCATAATTCAAGATCGGTTTTCGATTGTGATTCCGATCGGACTTTTGACAAACTTATTTAATAACTTTATGAAAGTTATTAGGAAAAATAGCTATTTTTTAATTTTTGTTATTACAAATTGCGTTAAGAAATAAATCACTCACTATTGCTGCATTGCAACACATAGGATCATCACATATGTTAAGCTCTTTTATAAATTAATATTATCGAGATCATGGCATATATTGTTTAATAAATATATCAACATTAATTCTTTATTATTATTATATTTTAAGAAAAATAAAAACAATATAATCATATTCAGTATTTACTAAGTTAGAAATTTAAATTTGTTTTTGAACAAAAAGAAATATAATAAAGAAAAATATACAATAAAGACATAATATATAGAGAGAGAGTTTAAAAAGGAAAATAAAATATACGAAAAAGTTAAAATTTTCAAAATACACATTGTAATGTCAATTATTTTATTCATATTATTAGTAGTGTTAAAATTTATTAAATTATGGTATCGATGGACCACATATTTATTTTATTAAATGATTTATTAACTTATCAAATATCAATTTATTACGATTCTAATTATAACTTTATCGTACTTGTTCCTTCGTATTTACAATTTCTTAAACAAGATAAATCACAACCCATAATTAGTTGTGCCTAGTTACATGTCAAATGACTCGATGAACTCAATGTGGTGGCTAATGCTACTAAGATGATGGAATTTGTCTGCTCTATCATAATGTATTCATAATATATTAATAATATAAATACCTAAAATTATGGTCAAGGTTGTACGGATACGGGACACGAGACATGACTCGATACGGGATACGGTACATGGGACACGATATTTTTAAAAAAAAAATTATGTTACGACACGGACGCTAATTTATTTAAAAATATAAAATTAAGTGTAAAATAAACTAATTTTGTTTATTTTTAGTAGAATTAAATGCTATGTGTATATAAATCTATTGGACACGATAATTGAAATGTCGTATCGTGTCCGAGTGTCTGACATATATCCGACACGATACGTTGATATTTTTAAAGTGTCCGTGCAACATAGATTATGGTCTATAATTTTGTTAGGCAAAATGTGAATGTGGGTCGATTCAAAATTAATAAAAAAGTAAAAAAGCAGTACTACGTTATAGGAAATATTAATGAAAACAAACATTAATGTATCATTTCAATGTCGAGTTAGGATTGGTCGATTTTATAAATCAAAATTCCTAAAGATTAAATGTCGTTATTCATTTTGCTTGATTTGTGTGTATCATTTCCAATAAACCATATAATAACAATTAACAAAACAACGATAAGTAATAGTAATAGTGTAATACCACTTATTATTTACATAATTATAATTCTAATTGAACAACAGTTTAGAGAACCACAAACTCATCAAAGAAAACAGTAAAAAATAAAACATGCATTAATTTTATAAAGGACTAATTAATTTTTTAAATGAGTATAAAATATATTGATCAAATATAAAATTGAGAATAAAAAAAAAATTATATTCAAAAGTATGGAGGGTAATGATTTTTGGTCGTACTTGGAATCAGATTCGATATTATTCACGCAATAAATCAATGTGGGTTTTGAACCACTCCATATAATTTTTTAAGTAACATTCTAAAATCTTAATTTCGACAGACTTAATACAATTATTTTATATTAAATTTATTTGTATACAATTCATAATTTCGAAACTCTGACCAAACTCCCTTAAGATATAAATAAATGGATTTGAGCATGAATTTTGGATACAATATTTATTATTGGAAATATTATAATTTCATTTTTCTTCTATAAATAAACTCAAATAATAAACATCTTAAATATGATGCCAAGAAAATTAAATTTAACCATATGAGTCTAAAATTATATGAATCCCCAAATATATAAACGATCTTCCGCTATAATCCACCTCTCTCTCTCTCTCTCTCTCTCTCTCACTCCTCGAGCTGTCTGTGTATTTTAAAGTTATATATATAAATAAAAAATATCAATATGCAGATATAAATTCATCTCCTTGAAAAATCCCCTTAATTTTCAGACAGAAAATCGAATTTTAGTTTTTTTTTCTTCTTTTCTTTCGTTTTTGGGTAGATTGTAAGATCAGAAAACATGGTGGAGACGCGGCGGAGTTCTTCATCGAAGCGCCCCTTTCCTTCCCCTTCCTTTTCTCTTCCAAATCGCAAACGATCGAAGGTTAGGGTTTTGTAATTTATAGTGAATTCCTTTTGATTTATCGATTTCTTGATTTCGTTTCTTGGAGGTTTTTCAATTCCGGGTTTTTGAATTAATGTAGGGAGGGGATGCGTCTTCTTCTTCTCTGAATGATTCGCCGTCTTCGGAGGAAGTCGTTGGCGCGGTGGCGTCGAAAGAATTGGAGGCCGGATCGGCTGATCTTGATAACGGTGGCGCCGAGAAGCAATCGGATGATGTGGCCTCGGGTAAATCTCCGGAGGCGGTGGCGGCAGGTGAGGTTATTATGCTTGTCGCTTGACTGTAGATGTAGTATTAGGCGCTGCATGTGTTTGTTGATTGAATTTGTGTTCGTTTATGTTATTTTGCTTCTTGAATTCGTCGAAATTTAATCTGTTTTTTTTTGGGGGAAATTGTTAATGTTTCTTCTTGTGTGTCGATGCAGATGATTCCGCTGTTGAGGTAGAGAAAGGAAAGTCTAGTGTGCCACCGGCGAACCGCGGTAAGAAACGGCAACTGAAAACTAATGCTGGGGTTGCATGGGGGAAACTTATATCCCAGTGTCCACCGGTATGCTTACTCTATCAACTAAATTTTGTATCTTTGATGTTTTTAATGGTTAGTTTCTATGCCGATTCTATACCGGATGTGAAAATCCAAGATCCAGCATATACTGTTCTGACTGTGGTATGCTTACTCTATCAACTAAATTTTGTATCTTTGATGTTTTTAATGGTTAGTTTCTATGCCGATTCTAAACCGGATGTGAAAATCCAAGATCCAGCATATACTGTTCTGACTGTGGCATTAGAGTTCATGTTAAATGGTTTTCGAATTTGTTATTGCGACGCTTGACTTCAATTATGAATTAAAGACTCTATCTTCAATCATTTTATTAACCTTGAGGGATAGTATGGGACTAGATTCAGTGAGAGGAGATAATAATCTACTGACTTTTGGATTGCTAGGGTATTCTTTTGGGTGGTTTTCTTCTTTTGATTTATTGTGGGTGTGTGTGTTTGTGTGGTGGTTATATCCTCCCATTCTGTTTTGGAGTTCTCTCATTGTTGTTTATTTTTCATTATCATTAATTCTTTTCAATTGAGGGCCTTTTTTTTTATGGAAAGGTCGGAAGGGGTATTTTAATTTTTCTTTTGTGTATGACTTCTTTTTGGGGAGGATGATTGGAATTTGTTGGGCACGTGCTTATGCTGAAACACCTTACCACTGATTTTAACCATCAACTGGTGCATATGCATAACTTCATTTCTGCAATGTTTCCAGAATCCCCATGTTGTATTGTATCGCCCAACTTTCACAGTTGGCCAAGGGCGCCACTGTGATTTGTGGGTGAGGGATCCTACAATTAGTAAATCTTTATGCAGACTGAAGCACATGGAGCCTGAGGTAAAATGCAACATTGAAGTTAGTTTCCGTGAGAGTTCGAATAACATCTGGTTTTCATTATCACACTGGGACTCCTTGTTCATCTGTTTTATGGATCTGTGTATGATCTAGGGCGGAGAATCGCTCACGCTGCTTGAAATCACTGGGAAAAAAGGCGCTGTACAAGTAAATGAGAAGAATTATTACAAAGATACCACTATTCCTCTAAATGCAGGTGATGAAGTGGTGTTCAGCTTGTCTGATAAACGGTCTTATGTATCCTTTCTTTATTGATTTTGTTGTTCCTTCCCGCTTTCATTATATAATTGCTATGTATGGGCACAAAGTATATGTCTTTTGTATATGTCCTTGACATGCTATTAGGTCTTCCAACAACTCACTGATGAAAGTGCGTCTATGATGGATGACCCAACATCGGTTAACGAGTTAGAAGCTCAAAATGGATCCATGAAATGTTTGCATATTGAGGCAAGACTAGGAGACCCCTCTGCTGTTTCTGTTGCATCAGCACTGGAATCACTACCAAATCACCCTGAAGAATCTCTTCATCCTTCTTCATCTCAGGAGGCTGAAGATGCACAACTTGGTTCTGAGATACCATCTTTACCTTCGGCTTGTGAATTGTCAGATAATTGTGAGGAAACTAGAAAGAAGGATGCTTCTGACCCTAATGATAGCGCTGTGGTATCAGATGCTGCAAAAGCTTGTGTTCTATCTCCTGATTTCTCCATTAAGAACTTCAATGCTGCTACCGAGAATGGGAAACTTCTATCAGAAATTAATGATTTGAGACCCCGGTTGCCAACTCTAGCTAATTCAAGAGCTTCCAAATTTGATATCAACAGCTTGTCTAAACTTCTTGATGAGCAAAGAGCAATCAGAGATCACGGTAAGGATGCTGATCCTCCCATTTCAATATCATCGAGACGTGAAGCCTACAAAGAATCCTTACGACAAGGAATATTGCATGGTGACAATATCGAGGCTTCATTTCAGGATTTTCCTTACTATCTGAGGTAAAAGTCACATTCATATTATCAATGTTTCTCATCGCATATTAGGTTTCATGGATAAAGAGTGGGTGGTTCACGGTTTGCATATCTGAAATTCTAGGACTCGGGGATTCCGAGAGATTTTACCATTATATTCTTCCGATAAGTTATTTGGCCACTGTTCTAGATAAGTTCCATGGATCAAGAGTGGGTGGTTCTTTTGCATACATATTTACTTGCTTAGTTTACTTTCATTTGCCTGTCTATGAACTTGAACCATTAACAACTAGGTTTATTGCTATAGAATTGTTTATTGTATTTCGATATAAAACTCAGTTTTATTTTCTCTCATATATTACTTTACCAGTCCTTTTTGATTTTCCATATAATTAATTATTTTCTTTATGGCAGTGAAACCACAAAAAATGTTCTTATATTAGCTACATACATACATATGAAGTGTAATAAATGTGTGAAGTTCACTTCAGATCTCCCTACTGTATGCCCGAGAATTCTGCTGTCAGGTCCTGCAGGTAATGCAGCTTTTGTGTATATGCTCCATCTACTTTAGTACTTTTGTCTAACTATTCCCAACTAATATAATGCCCTTTTTTTTTTTTTTCCTTTTCTAGGTTCGGAAATATATCAAGAAATGTTGACAAAGGCACTTGCTAAACATTTTGGTGTCAGACTTCTTATTGTTGATACTATTATGTTACCTGGTGTAAGCTTCTGTGATACCTGTTTTGCAATTTTAGTAATGTTACATCTGTCCCATAGACTAGTTTTATTCTTATCGATGCATGTCTGAACTATTTTTATAGGGACCGGTCACAAAAGAAACTGATTCGGTAAAAGAAAGTTCAAGGCTTGAGAGAGCAATTGTATACTCCAGAAGGAACCTGCACAATAAAAAACCAGTCTCAAGTGTGGAGGCTGATATTACTGGGGGTTCTTCTATAAGCTCCGCTCAACCCAAGCAGGAAGCATCTACTGCTTCATCTAAAACCCATACCTTCAAAAAGGGTACCACACCCAAAGCATTTCTTACCCTTATCTTTGTATGTTTGCAAACATATTGTTCATCAGATTCTTTGTTCTATTGGCAGGTGATAGAGTGAAGTATGTGGGTAATTTACCATCGGGGTTTTCTCCCACTCAAACTCCAATTAGGTAATAATGCTGAATGTCTGCAGTTGCTTATAAACTCGTTCATTGTGGAAACTGCCTGAATGTCTGCAATTGCTTATGGAGTTATTTGATGGAACCAAAGGGTTCTATAGGGATATATGGGAATCGTAGGTGGGTCAGCATTGTGTCATTGGTCGAATATCCTAATTTGTGTGGATCATGGATCATCCTCCAAGAAGATTTTTACCTAAATGCTAAGAGAATTCTTTCGAGAGATAATCTATTGAGTAGTGGAGTTATAATTTTAAATACCTTAATCTGGTGATAACTCAAAACCCACATAAGTAATTGCTTACATCATTAAATATTATACGGTGAGGATATACTATTGTATTTGTTCTTGTTTATAGGTATGCTTCTTGTTCGGCTCTGGTGCTATTAAGTGCCTGGCATGCAATATTCCATGTTTGTCCTAATACTCCGGACAGTAGTTGGGAATTGGGGATTATGTATTTGCTATATCAGTATATGATTAAAGTGAAAATCTGTAGATTGATCTGATGTTTTCTCATAGACAACATCTTTCAATGATCCCATCTACTTGAGGTCTCACCGTGCATAAAAATAGCTTTGCTATTAGTTTAGTAACTTGTACTATCTGATTGGCGTGATCATCTTCTCTAAGTTGTGATGTCCTTTCTGTAATATATTAATACGGGGGATGACCATATACTATGCAGCAGGGGTCCAACCTATGGTTTCAGAGGCAAGGTTTTACTTGCTTTTGAGGATAATGGCTCTTCCAAAATCGGGGTTAGATTTGATAGAGCAATTCCTGAAGGTAATGATCTTGGGGGCCTCTGTGAGGAGGATCATGGTTTCTTCTGTGCAGGTAAATTCCTCTGCCTTCAGTTTATAGAGTATGAAAAAATGTGGCCTATTATTCTGATTATCATTGTCCATCTGTGCAGCTGACTTACTCCGCCTTGAGAGTTCCAGCACCGATGACATTGAAAAGCTTGCCATTAATGAGCTTTTTGAGGTATATCTCACAGAGTAGTGCATATGAGAATTAGTCCAGTAAATACCTAAAAGAAATTTCATTCTGTAGGTAGCTTTCGCAGAATGCAAAACTAGTCCATTAATCTTGTTACTGAAAGACATAGAGAAATCCATGGTCGGAAATTCAGAAGCTTATGCAGCTTTTAAAGTTAAGCTGGAGTCATTGCCAGAAAACATTGTGGTGATCGCCTCACATGCTCAGACAGACAGCCGGAAGGAGAAAGTGAGTTTACATTGTGGTGTTTATAACTTTAATTATCATTCGAGCCCTCTTCCCCTTCTTCTTAAAATGAGAGAAAAAGCTCTTAGCTTTTATGTGTTGAATACAGTCTCATCCTGGTGGATTGCTTTTCACTAAATTTGGAAGCAACCAAACAGCATTGCTGGACCTTGCTTTTCCGGTATGGCTTATTAAATTATGCGGTTTGTATACTATCCTTTTGTTGTGATGTCTTCTGGTTTACCTTAAAGCTTGCATCTTCTTTACGGGTTGAATCATGGTAGTTACTATATTGTCCCAGTTTCTTTTAGCTCAAATGTTATTAAGTTCATGGAATGTAAACCTTGTACAAAATATGAGAGGATATTTCTTGCCGTCTATCCTCCTGTATATTATTAAATTTGTTTAATTGACGTTTTCTTTTACAGGATAATTTTGGTAGATTACATGATAGAAACAAAGAAACTCCAAAAATTCTGAAGCAGCTCAGCCGTCTTTTTCCCAACAAAGTGACCATACAGATTCCCCAGGTAATTAACTCTTTGCTTCTCTATGATGTTTCTGTCAGTATGTATAGTATTACGCTATAAATGTTGACTTAAATATGACAGGATGAGGCAGTGCTGGTTGATTGGAAACAACAGTTGGATCGGGATATTGAAACAATGAAATCACAATCAAATATTGGTGGCATCCGCACGGTGTGTAACTTCTATCCACTATTACTTTGTTGTATTCTTACTGCTCGACTTCCTTTTAGATGAAATTTAATGTGGTCTAGTACTTTTAGGTTTCTGCTGATGAGTTGCCTTAATTATATGCAAATGTATGCATATCTCAATAACTTTGTAATGAGCGAGCTTCATCCTTGTCTACTACTACTTCATCACTATCCCCACACACATTGGCTATCCATGAAACTAATATGGTTTAAATCCTCGAATTCTTTCTTGATGCTCGACTTTTTTACAAGTAAAACCACTTAAAACATATCTAGGGAACTTCAGAGAGGATCCTTGGATGCATTTTGGGTGTCCTGGAAGATAAATTGAGGATGGGTGTAATCGGAAATAAAAGAGATTATTTATGAGGATCAAGATGCATTGGAAAATTTAATTTGCAAATCGAGTGGGCATTGATCAGACATTCCCACTTCCAGGAACTTCTCAGAATGCTATGAAGGGTATTTTGTTATCTTAATGAGACTGCTTGTACTTGCTCAATGTTGAGACAGTTCTTAACCTAAAACAACTATGGTGGTGTCAACATTGCTGACGGCAAGTTATCTGCCTTCATTTGGATGCTAGTCATAAATCTTAACATCGGTGGTCTTTTGTTGTTCCCTCTTCTCATGAATTCAGGTTCTAAAGCGGGTTGGCCTTGAGTGTCCTGATCTCGAATCACTATGCATCAAAGACCAAGCTTTAACTAATGAAAGTCAGTCTATTACACAACTTAATAATCTTTAAATTCAGTCTTGTGTTCTTTAGTTATGATCCTTAAAATGTTTGCTATAATTTATTTATAGATATCGAAAAACTCATTGGCTGGGCCTTGAGCCATCATTTTATGAATCGCTCAAAAGACTTACTCAAGGAGTCGAAACTCGCCATCTCAAGTGAAAGGTGACCATTTTGAAAGTATTCATTTAGCAACGAACAAGGCTGAAATTGTAAGATGATTAGGTGGTATCGTGGGTTCTTAATGTTTCTCTTTCCCGCTCCATATTGCAGTGTCAGCTACGGGCTCAATATTCTATATGGCATCCAAAACGAGAATAAGAGTTTGAAGAAATCTCTTAAGGTGCGTGCAAACTTCAGCCTCTGCATTATTGGTTTGTTTTATATTCTCCGTATTTTTTCCCGCGTAACTGAATAATGGCTGCTTGAGTTTCAGGACGTGGTTACCGAAAATGACTTTGAGAAAAAGCTCCTTGCTGAGGTTATTCCACCTGGTGATATTGGAGTCACTTTTGAAGACATTGGAGCATTAGAAAATGTTAAAGAAACTTTGAAAGAACTAGTGATGCTACCGCTGCAAAGGCCAGAATTGTTCGGCAAGGGACAGCTAACAAAGGTAGATAAATTGCATATAAATGACTCAGAAGTCTAATACTTTACATGCTATGGAATATTGTATCTTATATGCTGACTATCTTATTCCTGCAGCCTTGTAAGGGAATATTACTCTTTGGGCCTCCCGGTACGGGTAAAACTATGCTTGCTAAGGCTGTTGCAACTGAAGCCGGTGCAAACTTTATTAACATATCTATGTCCAGTATAACATCTAAAGTACAGTTCTCCTTAGACCTTCATTTGTTTGCTTCTATTTGTCCATAATATTATTCTGCGGTGAAGCTCAAATATTTAACTTATGTCATTTTATTTCCAGTGGTTTGGTGAAGGAGAGAAATATGTGAAAGCAGTCTTCTCTTTGGCCAGCAAGATATCCCCGAGTGTTGTTTTTGTTGACGAGGTTCGTCAAGTATTGTGGTAGTTTAATTATGTTTCTTATCGTTCTCTACTCAAATTTTCTTATATCCGTTCTGTAGGTTGACAGCATGTTAGGGAGACGGGAAAACCCCGGAGAACACGAAGCAATGCGCAAAATGAAAAACGAATTCATGGTGAATTGGGATGGTTTGCGTACTAAGGATAAGGAACGCGTATTGGTGCTTGCAGCCACAAATAGGCCTTTCGATCTCGACGAGGCTGTAATCAGGAGGCTTCCTCGAAGGTCTGTCCATCACACAACCTAATATTGTTTCCATCTTAAAAAGACGAAAAAAAATGTCTTCAACACTTTTATTTTGAATTGGTGCAGACTGATGGTCAACCTCCCGGATGCTCGAAACAGAGAGAAGATATTAAAGGTTATTTTGGCCAAGGAAGAATTTGCCCCAAACGTTGATCTTGAAGCAGTTGCTAATATGACAGAAGGGTATTCAGGAAGTGATTTAAAGGTTTGTCCCCTTACATCTCCATGATCTTAAAATTACAATTTCTCCGTCTTTTTCGTCTCATTGCAAAATTGTCGGTTGTCCAGAATCTTTGTGTGACTGCTGCACATTGTCCTATAAGAGAGATTTTGGAGAAGGAAAAGAAGGTATATATCTCTTACTCATCTCAACTTTCAACTGCTATTGACAGAATTTGTATTCGAATTCCTTTTCATTTCCGTGCTTTTGAAACGTTTCTTAGATGCTAGCAGCTGGGAGTATAACGATAACCGTTCCTCCCACCTTAAATGTTGACACATGCACAAATCATTTAATTTTCTGAATTGTTTTTACAATTATATCGGAGCTAATATTTCTAAACTCTACGGGATGGAGTGATATTTCGTGTATTTTGGGGTTGAAATTTTCCGATTTGAAGTTACCCGTTTTCGTGTGCCATTATTGTTCTAATACGTGCATTCATGTGGTCTTTACAATTATATCCTAGTTGAGATTTCTAAGCTCTACGGGATGGAGTGATATTTCGTGTATTTTGGGGTGGAAAATTTCCGTTTTGAAGTTACCCTTGTCCGCCATTATTGTTTCCATAATCTGGTAAACCTTAATTGCAGGAGAAAGCTTTGGCATTAGCAGAGAATAGACCCTTACCGGCGTTGCACAGCAGTGCAGACGTCCGTCCCTTGAGTATGGAGGACTTCAAATACGCACACGAACAGGTATATTTCGTCCCCTCTTTAACTCATCCTCCCTGTAGTCTCTCCTCCTAAGAGCGTCTACTTTTCCTTAGGTATGCGCGAGCGTTTCATCAGACTCGCAAAACATGAATGAGCTCAACCAATGGAACGAGCTCTACGGCGAAGGCGGATCGAGAAAGAAGAAATCACTGAGCTACTTTATGTAGAAGAGAGAGGGCCTGCTATAGCTGCTGTATAATGTTTTCATGGGGTTCGTATTTATTCCTCTTTATTTAATATTTAAGTCCTTTTTCCTCCCCCTTTTTAAAACCCTTGTCATCTGTATATTTAAACATTAATCGTCTCTGTGTCTTCTTTTTGTGTAAATAATGCTCTGCTAATCTAAGCTAGAGTTAAAATACAGTCTTTGTTTTCGAGTTGTGGAAATAAGGTTGAGGCTGTTTTTCCGCTTTTATCGACACGATTTGTTCGCTCAGTTCGTGTTTGTAATGTTCGCGTATGCGTTGTAATCGTAGATCGAACTTGGAATTTTTGTACTGAATTGTATTTTAGAATTGTTACACCATGTACGAGGATCCATGCTAAGCATCCATGGCTGAATGGTTAAAGCGCCCAATTCATAATTGGCAAATTCGTAGGTTCAATTCCTACTGGAAGCATGCCAATGGAACCCTCGAATAAGTCTATTGGAATCGACTCTGCATTAATGTAATATTAGAAAATATTACTTTCTTTGTCCCGTAAAAAAGAAATTAGTTGCACGAGTAATAATATCTTCGATTCATTTATGGTAGAGATCGTGTTCAAAAGCAGAGCTGCTTGTAATTGTGTATTTTTATGTGTACCACATCAAAAGGGTGTCGACATGTAGCGAATGTGGTTCACTGTTTTGAATGAAAACGCGACGCATATTTTTATTAATAAAATGTGGTACGCATAATTGTGTATTTTTGTATGTATCACACTACAAGGGTGTCGACATGCACAATTTGTACCATAATTATGTATTTTTGTGTGTATCACACCACAAGGGTGTCAACATAATTGTATATTTTTGTGTGTATCACACTACAAGGATGTCGACATGCACAATGTGTACCATAATTATGTATTTTTGTGTGTATCACACCACAAGGGTGTCGACATAATTGTATATTTTTGTGTGTATCACACCACAAGGGTATCGACATGCACAATGTGTGTACCATAATTGTGTAGTTTTGTGTGTATCACACCACAATAGTGTCGACATGCACAATGTGTGTACCATAATTGTGTATTTTTGTGTTTATCACGCCACTTGCAGTTTCAAAAAGAAAGTGTCGCATTACGCAACAATGTGTGTACCATAATTATGTATTTTTGTACATGTATCACAACCACGCACTTTCTTAATCTTCACGCCCAAAAGAAATGTAGCGTGAATGTGATCTATTATTTTGAATGAAAAACGTCATTCTTGTGTGGCACACCTTTGTGGTTTACTTAAATCTTTGTGGTTCAAAAGCCAAGCTTGCGGATTTATATGCAAAAGTAGTGATGTAAGATATTTATAAGTGAAAGCGAAGTTGAGCGCGACCTAACCATATTCCTCTCTCCTCCGCCTCTTTATATCGCATGAGCTGAAATTTGGGAGAGATTCTCGCATCTTCTCCAATTCATTGCAAACTGATCAATTGGAGAGGCGAGTGGATAAGTATGGAGTTGATGATTCATTCCTCGTCCTTCCTTCTCTCGGATCCTTCGGTCGCCGCTTCGGAGAATGGCGGTGCCGTTCCAACGTACGTGCTCGTCGTCCTCAACCGGAACCTGCCGCGATTCACTCCGCTCCTGTGGAAGAATGGTGATTTTTCAAGCTCAGGAGTCATTTATTGGATTTCGCGATAGTTTTATTTAAGTTTTTGGTGTGTTTTTTGTAGAGCAGCACGGCTTCGTATCTGCGCCGACGGTGGTGCGAACAGATTGTATGATGAATTGCCGCTGTTGTTCCCTGAAGAAGCCGATTTAGCTATTCGTGAAAGGTTAGGCCTATGTTTAAGCTTCGGTTCTCGTGTTACTGAGAATCTCGATTTTATTTCAGTGGTGCAAATTCGCGTTGAGTGTTTTCTTAAGTAGAAATTTGTTACCCTACTGAATAGTATGGAATATGAAATTCGCAGTTGCTAAAAGGAAGATACAATTTGATTTTGGTGCTTGATTATAATAAAAGATGAAATTGAATTTTGATGCTTTCTATTCTAGTGGTTTACTACAGCATGAACCTGGTTGTGTCAAGCTTCATCTTGTATGCAGTTTGGAGCAATATAGTTCCTGGAATAGTTTGTTAAATAATTGTTGGTGTTTGAGGCTTGATTCATTTTGGGAATATAATTAATTTGGGATAATAGTTATAAAATAGTTTCCTTCCTCCATATCATGAAGGAATTGCTTGGAAACCTATGTATGCTTAAAGCACAAGCTGTGAGAGGCGAGGCGTGCTTCTTATTGTTGTAGGGTAAATAGAAAACAGAAACTTTGAGATACATGTTTCCATTTAGCACTCACTTGTTATGTGTCTGATCCAGGTATAAGCCAGACTTGATAAAGGGAGACATGGATTCTGTCAGAAAAGAAGTGTTAGAATTCTACAGAGATTTGGTATGTTTTATGTTCTGCTAATCAGTTCCTTTCATTATCATCATTTAACCATCTCCTTATTTGAGGCTATTGATTGGATATCTAGGTCATAATTTTGCTCTTTGCTTTTTGACTTTGTATGAAGTGTACTTGGTAATTTATACTCCCTCCGTCCCGCTATTACTGTCCGCTTTGGTTTCGGCACGGAGATTAAGAAACTTTGTTTAAGCTTGTATTTTATGAGTTTTAATTGTATTAAAAAATGAGCACAATTTTCGAGGAGTGGTTGGTGGAAGAAATGAGAATTTATCCAAATTTTTGCAGGATATAAATGAGGCAGTCGATTTTTTTTTTCTGTTTTTTTTTCATATTGTATTTTTTAAGAAATAATCTTAAATTTTCAAAAAGTAAAAAATCATAATTTTTTGAGTACGGAGTGGAACGAAAATCGTGTGAGAGATAAATTCTTAGAGAGAGAGAGAGTATGATAATGTGGGGATGAGTATTAAGTAAGAGGGGCCCACTTCATTTTTTGTTTAAGAGTAGTTTTTGCCATTTTAGGAAAGAATATAATAATAGCGGGACAACCTGATTAGGAAAGTAGGACAATAATAGCGTGACGGAGGGAGTATTAAATTTTAATTATTGGCGTGCTTTTCCTTGTGACTGCCCAATATAGTTAGATCTCAACATTGATCACGGCTTATTTTGTAAATTCTCCAATACTGTGTGTCTTGTATGTTGATTCATCTGCCTAGTCAAGATTCCACATAATAAATTCAAGGAAAGATTCCACATAAATTCAAGGAAATTGATCCAAATGAGCTTTCACATGGATGTTACTGGTTTTCTGCACTACATGAGAACTATATCATCTGTGGTTTTCTGCAATACATGAGAACTATATCATCTGTATTAACTTCTTTCCGGGGGGTTGTTCCTTTATCTGTCTTTTCCATCCAGTGCCCGCACTGCGTCAGAAAATCTTCGCCTTCGATCTCTCTTCGCAACGCAATAAAGAAGTCTTAACAGTTTCTCTTCATCTGTATTAACTTGCTTCTTATTGCAGGGTACTGAGGTCGTTGATGCCTCACATGACCAGGACACAACAGATTTGCATAAATGCGTTGCATATATTCGGGATTCACCTAATCTGAAGGATCAGAATGTATGTCCTTTTTAGTCAGTTATCTATACATAAACTATGACACTATATATGCTATCGAAGCTTAACGACAAGGTTCATAAACTATGACACTATATGTGCTATCGAAGCTTAACGACAAGGTTAATTAAAACATCAAAACCAACAGTCTCCATTATATCTTGCTTTGTGTCCGTTACTGTTTAATTTTGTCTTTTCTTTGTTTTCAATAAACCATACTTGTTTTTACTATTACTGTTACTCGCTGTTAATATGACTTGGAATTCTCTTTTCTTTTCTTTTCTCCCCCTTACCAAGTTTTCCACACCACTAAATGCCATTTGCCACCAGATTTGCATCCTTGTCGCCGGAGCACTTGGTGGAAGATTTGATCACGAGGTTGGTAACATCAACGTCCTCTGCCATTTCTCGAGCACACGGATAGTGCTTCTATCCGATGATTGCCTCATCCAACTTCTTCCAAGCAGTCACCACCACAAGATCCATATTCAGCGTACCGTAGAGGGATCACATTGTGGCCTCGTACCTATAAGCGGCCCTTCAAAAAGTAGTACCACCACGGGCCTTAAGTGGAACCTCTGTAAGTATTTATACTTACATCCACTCTTTTTTCACATTCTAATGTTAGTCCACCATATTATGGCGCTCACTTTTTCCATAGCACCAACTTGCTATTGCGGATGAATACAATTACTCCCTCAGTCCCGCTATTAGCAGTTCATTTCTTTTCGGGGTAATTAAGAGAGTAGATGATAAAGTATGAGAGAGAAGTAGATGATAAAGTATGAGAGATAAGATGAGTAAAATAATGAGAGAGAATCTGATAAAGTAAGAGGGAGTAAGTGATTGAGATAATGAGAGAGAAGATGATAAAGTAGGAGAGAGTATTAAAATTTATTAAATTTAGACTGAGCCACTTTTAATGGGACGTCTTAATTAGAAAAGTGAGCCACTTTTAGCGGGACAGAGGAAGTACTATATAAGAATCTTAGTGTCGTTGGTGCTTGCTCTACTCATCCATTGTCATTGTTTAGATATGCATGTATATATTTTGCTCTTCACGGATGGTCTTATTGGCTTTGTCGAGTAATGAGTGTTCGACTAGCGTTTATTGTTGCCATGTTCGTGTCTGAGTCTTCTACGCTGCTCGTGTTTCAGCTGATACCGAAATGAGGTTTGGTGGTCTGGTCAGCACATCAAACATAGTAGAGGATGAAATAGTGACCGTGCGATCTGATTCTGATCTCCTCTGGACTATATCCCTTAAAAAGATCTGATGGGTGGTGTTAGTTATTTGATCACAAAGCAACGCTATAAATGTTAACTTGGGTAGGCGAGGCAGACTGTGCTGCGTATTATATTCATCCATTTATTCTTTGTAAAGCAGAATAATAGTCATGAGAGATTACTGTTAGTGACTGAGATTATTGGTCTAAATAATTTTTTTTTTCCAACCATTTTTTAAAAAACGTAACCATCATTGATAGCGAATAAATGGCGTCGCCCGGACTCGAACCGGAGACCTTCAGTGTGTTAGACTGACGTGATAACCAACTACACCACGACACCGTTTGGTAGACTTTTTCGGGATGTTTATGTTATCAAAAAACAAAACCTACTACTGGCGGGATTTAGCCGAGCAATATTGGCGGCAAAAGCTTCGAAATCTACGCTTTCCTCGGGTTTTCAATCCGGGCATACTCTTCGCCAATCACTCTTGCAGAAATTCGTGCAATTCGTACGAGATAGCTCCGGCAGCGCCACGCCACGCCAATCATCTGACAGCTCGCTGGCTTGAGAATCACGCGCTCGGACCTCCGTGTAATCGGGCCTCGCCGCCGCTGTAGGCGAATGCGGCCATGGGAAAAGCCGAAGCCGAGAAGTCGCAGGTCATCAGGCCGATAAACAAAGGCGTCGTCCACCGTATCTGCGCCGGGCAAGTGATCTTAGACCTCTCGTCCGCCGTGAAGGAGCTCGTCGAGAACAGCCTCGACGCCGGCGCCACCAGTGTCGAGATTGCGCTGAAAGGGCATGGCCTGGAGTCCTTTCAAGTCATCGACAACGGCTCCGGCATCTCCCCCCAGAATTTCAAAGTATGTTCGATTTTTATCTCGATTCCGTTTTCCTACTGAATAAAGTATGACTTTTTGACATTATTTGGGGTTGTGGTTTGTTCTTATTCTAGTATTTTTTTAAGATTAACTCTATATTGTTCATGCAATTGAATGTCAATAAGAAGAAAGTTGTAAGTGCCTAAATCAACAAAATCTGAGCTAGTTAATGGTTGTATGCAATTTTTGCCTTTCCTTTTTCCTCTGATAGCATCGAAATCTGATAGAGCAACGTTCAAATTTACTACAACAAGCTAGTTGAAGGGAGTTTGTGCCGATTTAGCGGTTTCTTTTTCGGTTTGGCAATTGTGTTCCTTTGTGCAATACAATTATCATATTGGATCCTCAATTTCAAACTAATTGAATAGTTTTCCTCTTTTCCTTCCCCCTTTGGATTGCTATTGGTAGGTCCTGGCACTGAAGCACCACACATCCAAGCTATTGGATTTTCCAGACCTCCAACTATTGACAACCTTTGGATTTCGGGGGGAGGCCTTGAGTTCACTGTGTGCTTTGGGGCAGTTGACAGTGGAGACACGGACAAGTGATGAGGTGGTTGCAACGCACCTCACATATGATCGTATGGGTATTTTAACAGCTGAGAGGAAATGCGCTCGTCAAGTTGGTACAACAGTTACTGTCAAACAGTTGTTCTCCAATCTCCCAGTGAGGAGCAAAGAATTTCATAGGAATATACGTAAGGAATATGGCAAATTAATCAGCTTGTTAAACGTGAGTACCTCAGCTTTCTATGCGGGCCATGCTTCTATTTAAGACTATACTAATGCTATCGTAATGAGCAGCATTTCTCTCGTATGCAGATTTCTTCCTGTTCATTTGGATGTGTTAGGAACAAGAATGCTCAATCTTTTTGTTAATTTCTGATCGTGTGAAATGAGAATATCTCCTGATCGCATGATTTGCTTTTCAGGCCTATGCTCTTATTGCTAAAGGAGTGAGATTAGTGTGCACCAATACCACTGGGAAAAATGCAAGGTCAGTAGTGCTGCAGACTCAGGGTAATGGGTCCCTGAAAGATAATATCATTACAGTTTTTGGCACAAGTACTTTTTCTTGTTTAGAGCCTCTGACACTTAGCATGTCAGATGGTTGCAAGGTTGAAGGCTTTGTTTCCAGGCCTGGAAACGGAAGCGGGAGGAATATAGGGGATAGGCAATTCTTCTTTGTTAATGGCCGTCCAGTTGATATGCCGAAAATCGGCAAGCTTGTTAACGAGATATACAGAGGTGCAAATTCTAGACAATATCCTATTGCCATTATGAACTTTTCTGTTCCCACTTGAGCATTCCTTAAGAGAAGCTTGTTACTCCGGACAAGAGAAAAATATTTTTCTCCGATGAAAGTTCCATTTTGCATTCCTTAAGAGAAGCTTTGGAGAAGATTTATTCGTCAAATGTGGCAAGTTTTTCAGTTAACAAATTAGACCGACTTAATGAAAGCAACCTTGCCATTAATGTTAATTGTACGCCTGAGGGTTTACAGACGCTTTCAAAGACCTTATTTCCTGACAGTGATGTGGTTCCCCTGGAAAGAGAAGAAGATTGTGCAAATGTTGGCGGTCTATCACCAACAGTTCAATGTAACGTAGAAGATTCATCTGGTGAGGAGATGAAGTTGGATGGTGGAGGGATACTATCTGGAGTACATGGAAATCGGACGAGTAACTTATCTGTAACACCTGATAAACAAATTATGGATTTTGTAGCTGATAAAACAGGCAAACATACTTCTCTGCAGTCTACATCAACCGAGAAAGGTAGTGTTTTCAGCGAAAGGTTTTCTGCGCGCTCGAGTATCGTGCAGATGTCACTCGACAAATTCGTCACTGTAAATAAGAGGAAATATGAAAGTATTGAAACCGTATTATCTGAAGCCCCTCTCCTTAGAAGTGAACCTCCCATGGCTAGAATAAGAGGAAACAATTCTTTGAAGCATACTCCATCTCCAAGGGATTGCATTGAAATTCATGACTCCAGTAATATAACAAGTGACGAGCCTCAGACAGTCAAAAGTTCTAGTTTAGATAGTATCTTTGATGAATCAGAATCAAGTCCTTTTAGGGCTAGACTAAGAGTAAAGAGCTCTTTGAACTGTATTCCATCTCCAAGCTCTCCAGGGAATTGCATTGAGATTGATGATTCCAGTAATATAACAAGTAACGGGCCCCAGCCAGTCAAAATTTCTAGAATTGAAAGTGTCTTTGATGAATCAGGTTTGGGTATTCTACATCCTTGTGGAGACAGAAAGCCAATTGTACCCAGAGATGATGGTGATGCTAGTGTTCTACTAGCTTGTGGGGAAACAAGAAAAATAGAGCTAGCGAGGTACATAATCCTCTGAATTCGTTCTGATCAAAGTTACAAGTGATGATAATTTTCTAAAAAGAAAGTTTGTGCTTTATACTTTATTATGATGCATTACAGGATAAGGAAGCTCAAGGGAGAGTTCTCGATGATGATTCTTTTCTTAAGGCTTCAGTTGGTGCAAATCCTCAACTTGCACCTCATAAGCCTTCGGATGCACCTAATCCATTGCAATCTTCAGGCGCATCAACAGATGCTCCAGTGGTTTCTTCTAGTTCAAAATCTGGTTTCACATTGCAGTTCAGTTTTGAAGATTTGATGTCAAGGAGGAAGAAGAGGCTGTCAAGACTCAATTATATCAATCGTTCAGCTGGAAGTAGAAAAACAAAAGGGTAAATAGGAAGTCAATTCTTGTGACACTGAATGATGCAGAAAACTATAATTGGACAGTTCAAGTTAACTTCGTTTGTGTTTGATCTATTAGAGGTTTCACGGCAGCTTCAATGGCGCGCTCAGAAGGACTAAATGATGAGGGGAAGGCCAAAGACTTAGCTGCTGCTACCAGCGAGCTGGAAAGACTGTTTAAGAAAGAAGACTTTAAGCAAATGAAGGTCTCTAACTTGATTCACTTTCACATGAGATTACATAGTTGCAAAAGGATACAATAGACATTTTGGTCCAGTGGGCAAATGATTAATGATCCGGTTGCACTTAGCATCAGTATGTTCCAAGTGTTAGTTGATTAAGATCAGCAAGAAAAAAAATACTTGTTCCTGGCTTCACTTCCACTAATTTCCATCCTCATGTGCAGGTGATTGGGCAATTTAATCTTGGATTTATTATTGGAAAGATAGATCAGGACCTTTTTATAGTGGATCAGGTAATATTCTTTATAAGAGTGACTGTAAAAGAATTTGGTTCCTTATTTGAACAATCAAGATTGTTTGATATATTGTGCTTTTGCGTCAGCATGCTGCAGATGAAAAATACAACTTTGAGCGGTTGTCACGAACAACCATTCTGAATCAGCAACCCTTGCTCCGGTAAGACATTTGGCCAGCAATCTGAAAATTGAAAACACACGTCATTGATTCGATTGGTCTCTTAGTTTTGCACCCATTCACACAACTACGATAATTTTAGTTCTTTAACTACTAGTTGCATTCTAGTTTTCCTTGCAGTATGTGTCCATATCACCTACGAAACATATTCTTGTATTTGCTACTGCTATCTGGAACTTGTGCTCTTCGATGATTTTTTATATATTTAATCTTCGCAATGCCTTTCACTTTTCTTACGCACAATATTCTGAATGAGTTTCTCATTTCTCCCCCTTTTATCACGTTGTCTTTCTTTCAGGCCATTAAGAATGGAGTTAGCTCCTGAAGAGGAGATAGTCATCTCCATGCATATCGATATCTTCAGGTACGACTGTCCTCACTCTTTCTATATCACCACGTATACCATTCTTCTACACCATGCGTTGCTTTACATTCTTTTGTGGGATCTTCAGCTCGTAGATCAGTCTTTTCTTTGAAATTCCATTTCACTAGCATATTAGGCTCCATTTTTGTGCAGGTCAATCGCTGTTCTCACATTCTACATTCGAACAATTTGCTCTTTGCAGTAGTGAATATCTCAAATGGCTTTCTAGTTTCTAATAATAAGATTCTTCAAACGTCAGGAAAAATGGGTTTTCGTTGGAGGAGGACAACGAGGCTCCTTGCGGACATCGTTTTCTACTAAAAGCAGTCCCCTTCAGCAAAAACATAACTTTTGGCGTTGCGGGTAATAACAAATCCTTCTATCCACATTCTCTCGTAAATGCATGCGCAGCGCAAAGGGTCGGTCGGTCGTATAATTCTTTCTCCTTCGTACAGATATAAAGGATCTTATCTCCATCCTCTCCGATAGCCAAGGAGATTGCTCCATGACCGGCAGTTACCGATCAGACAGCGCTGATTCCGTCTGCCCTCCCAAACTACGCGCTATGCTAGCTTCACGCGCTTGCAGGTCGTCCATTATGATTGGAGATTCATTGGGGAGGAATGAAATGCAGAAGGTACTCAAGAAAATTGTTCCCTTTTCGATCTGCAAGTTTGATGATTTACTCAAATGCCCTTTGCAGATCTTAGAACATTTAGCGTCCCTCAAATCTCCTTGGAACTGTCCCCACGGCCGACCCACAATGCGTCACTTGGTGGACTTGAGAAATGTCACTACATCTTTTGTGCGGAAGATCAACTACTAGATGTTTGTATAAATTATGATGCATAAATCTTAGCCTTTGTTAAGAAGTGAACAAATTCTATGTTGCTACTTGAAATCTGATTATAGAGATTCCGGTGCATATTTATTTGGCCGTTGCTTTTCGGCTCCGTTTGAGAGAACTTATAATAGAATTCTTGCATAGGCTACGAATAGGGACGGATCCATGATTTATAGTTTGGGGGGTCGGGGTTGAAATTTTCGAATATGGGTGGCGTATCTGGGGGTTTCGGGGTGGAGCCCGAGAATTTCTTTTTGGAGGCATTTATTTCTATTTTTGTCTAATATAGTTTGGGGAGCCCGAGGGGTTTTTGGGACTTATTTGGGGATATTATATTTTTTTATGAATATTGGTAATATTTTCTTTGTAATTTATTACGGAAAATGTAGTATTAAAAAATTAAGTTGAACAAAGATATAATTAATTAATACTCAAAAATGTAAGTTGAGGAAATGTTTGGATTTCAAAGTGTTCGATGGGGTCTTTTCACCCTTCCCTCATTGTACTACTTGTCTACTTCGTTATTGAACACATAGTCTTGAAGGTGACTCAGAAGAACAAAAAATAAAAGAAACAAAAGAAAACAAAAGGAAGAATTGAAGCGCAAAAGCAAGAATTTGAGATAGTTTGAGAAATAACTGAAACATATATATTCACGATCTTTAGTGAGAGCAGAAATTGATGAAAAAAGGTAGAGGATAGCTAAAATTACATACGCTTATGGTTGAAAGCCACGAACTATACCCCTCCATAAATGTGCGTGTATATTTGCGTATAGAATTAGGAGTGGTTTCCATGTGAACAATCTTTATTGTGTGAATGTGTGAACACTGCATTATAAAGACAAACGTATTGTACTTTTAAGGTAAATGTACTGCACTTTACGTACTACACTTAAAGACAAATATACTGCACTTTAAAATGCAGTATCTTTATCTTTAAAGTGCAGTATATTTATCTTTAAAGTGCAGTGTTCACACGTTCATACGATAAGAGGTTGTTCACATTTGAACCTCCTCCTAGAATTAGAGAAAAATATTACTATCCTAACACACAATTTCTTTCATACAAGATTACTCTCGCCTATCCCACGATTGCAAGATAAGTATCTAATCCCATGGGACGACATATGATTAGCTTAGGTAGTTAGCCCCTCTTGTATTATTTGCAGATTAAAATATGTGAGCGAGATTTACCTAGTGTACACTTTGATAATAGTTGCGGTTAACCTCATCATCCAAAAACAAGAATATCTAACAATTTAAAAGAACCCAATAGGTTGATAACTTGTTAAAATAGTCTTAAAATAACAAAGTAAACCAAGAGTAATAAATAACAAAGTAAATCAAACTAGCCTCCTCCTTAGGTTGATTATCCAAGAAATTTGTAGAACTAATCAATTTAATTATAGAGTCCAAGAAATTTTTATGTGGGTATATCCATGAAATTCAATCTCAACATACCCCATATTAAAAAAAAATGAACTCGATAATTATATTCGTTAGTTCTACAAATTTATTGGAGTCGACAAGTGCTACAGAAAAATTACATTTATTTACATAACAAGATTTAAATGAAATTCAAACTTCATTTACAAATTAAAATGAAATTATAAGTTTATGTGCAAATTTAAATGAAATTCAAAGTTCATGTGCAAAACGGGAATTATTACAAAGTTTCTGTATTTACAAGAAAAAAAATTTCAGCCTTTTGATTCAATGATGACTGGACTGCCACATGTGTAGACACGTCACGCCGAAAAATGTCACGTCAACTTTGATTTCGTCGGATTTTTGACTTAGGTGCAATTTCAAACAAATCGAAAGTTCATGTATTTACAGACAAATTTTAAAGTTCATGTACAAAACGAGAATTTGATATTTGTTCGTGTATTTTGAGACAAATAACCCTTCTAATTAGAAATTAACAAAAAAAAACTAATCCAACATTCATTAAATAATAAAAATCCCATTATGTCGTATGGGACATTAATGAATTTGGTTCATATTTCCAACCTTAAATTAAATCCTAATTCAAGTATTACTAACATAAATCACATGTACATGGAAATCACACACATGGGAATTGATACATTTAAATAATTAAAAATGCATGTAATTTACAAAAGTATATGAAATTAAATATGATATCATCCTTTCTTTAACATTAGTTTAATCTCTAAAACATGACTTATAAAATTTAAATATAAGATAATATGCATGATATGTAAATTACATTGAAAATTTTAGGATGTTACAAATACAATAGTTTAGAAACCCGTTGTAATGCCCATTTGCATCATATAAAACATAAAATTGAGTGTGATAACTCATACGTAACCGTGTCTGGATCGTATTTGCTTGGAACTGACACTTCTACCGTTTTGTTTTCACTCATCTCAAGCCCAAATTTCGAACCGTTTTCACCTATCATATTATACTTCATCAACTCTTTATGCCTAAACACCATAATTTTCACCGCAAATTCAACCAAAGAACAAACAAGTATTACATTCTATAAAATTAAGCTCATTCAAACCAAGTACTCATTTTCAAACATGATTCCCATCTAAAATCAACATCAAAAGACACTTTATAAGAGAAAAAATCCATGTTTGTCAACATATATTGAAAGAACATAGGGGAGATGAAATTAGCATATTTTATATGAGAAAATGGCTTCGTTGTTGACAAGAAATCAAAACTTCACACTTTATTTATTTATTATTATTATTTTTTGTAAATAAATACAGTTTTATCCGCATAAATGCTTATGTGACATTGAAGATATTATTTTGGAATATAAATTGTATAGAGAAGATTATTTTGATATATATATATATATATATATATATATATATATTTTATAAACGATTATTTTTAGGGATATTCGCTCCATTCGCCGACTATATATATTCAAACCTAAGTTCTGTTAACAGCCACGAAACATACACCTCTATAAATGTGCATTTATATATAGAACTATAGAGAAAAATACCATCCCTAAGACACTATTTCTTTACAATTATTGTCGCACCTTTCATGATTGCAAGATAAGTATTTAACAACAATTTAAAAGTCACTAATATACATTCCAGAAGTCCACCAAAGAGCAAAATCAAAAAATGAAAAGAAAAAAGAATTCATCATGTCTACCCAAATAGGCTGATAACTTCTTAAAATAACAAAGTAATTCTGCTTGCGCCAAACCCTAATAAATTGAAAAGATGACAAGCTCGAGTATCAAACTATGCCAAATGGTCCATCTATATACTCCTCCTCCTCTTCCTCGTCCTCTTCATCATCATCATCAAAAAAATCATCATCATCGTCATCGTCCTCCTCTTCATCATCCTCGTCCTCTTGCGGTACCTCTTGTCGAACGAAAGTCGAAAGAGTTTCAGTAGCAAAGTCGAACGAAATGATAATATAGGCACATACTGTTACGTTTACATACTGATTTCAACCATAAAAAGTACCATCAAATGTGACTTAATGAACAATTCTTCTAAGATCCCTATTGACCCCAAATATCTTAACACATATGAGTAGTACTAGAAGATAAGTTTTCTAGCAAAAGGGTAATCATTCGAAAACCTTTCATTTCCTTTCCCTTTTTCCGATTCATTTCTCTTTCCCTTGCCGAACCAAAGTACCCCTTATCAAAAGAGTTTATAAAATTAATTTATTATGAAAAATAAGTTGTTTTTAACTTATTTTCATAAATTTATGCAGAGTTTATGAAATAATGTTTCATTTGGAAAAATAATAAATACTTATGATATAAACTGAATAAACTGATTGCATTTAGATGGATTTGTTTATAAACACTTAATTAGGAAAAAAAAATAAATGTAGTTAAATAAAATTGTTCTTATGGGGATTTGATGTTTTTGTGGGCTTGCTAGTTACTAATGCATCGCAATTAAAATTTGAGGCGGCTCAGTTGTGGTTATTTCACTTAACACACTAACCGAACCAATCGGTTACAAATACGATTAACCCGTACCCGAATCAACACCCGTACCCGAATCAACACAAACGGGTCTTAATTTATTACTAATACTTTTATTATATTCAACTGGATATCATTAGTAATCCGGTTAGCAGCAAGTTTTCAATTTTGTTGGGCCAAACTGGCCGATCTATAAATTCTCCTAGTTTTCAGTAAATTCAATGTTCGCAATATGTGCGGGACTTTTTAGTCATTCGAGCAAATATAGACAAAAAGAAATAAATAAAAAAATAAAAAAAGGTCTCCTTCTATCGTAGCTGTCAACCGCCGAGCGAGGGAGAGAGAGTCGCAAAGGATCTACTGCTCTACTCTGTGATCTCTATAACTCTCGCGCTCGCTTCTCGTCTCTTTTGCATCTAGGCTAGCTATATTCATCCCTTGATAGAGAATATGGTAAGTCCCTACTTGATTCTGTAGATTTAGGGTTTATGTTTGTTTGGGGGATTTCTCTTTCTTTATAGTCAGCTCGTTCCATTTTTGGTGAATTCTAGACTATTGATTTGTTTGGTATTTCTTTTTTGCAGCTTCCGCTTTCGTTGCTTAAGACCGCTCAAGGTCACCCTATGGTGAGATTTTACCCTAATCTCCCTTCTGTTATTGTGTTGGTGTTTTTTTTTCAGTTCATGTCGTTTGTTGTGAACTCAATTTTGTGTATTGATCATCTCAGAATTAGATTGCGGACATTATGGAAGAAAAGTGGACTGAGTTTTTGTTGCTGATATGTTTGCAGTTGGTGGAGCTGAAAAATGGGGAGACATACAACGGCCACTTGGTCAACTGCGACACTTGGATGAACATCCATCTCCGTGAAGTTATTTGCACCTCAAAGGTACATGTTCTTGAAATTGTTTGAAACAATTCTTCTCTGTTATTTTGGAGTACTGCTGTGATTAACAATAACTCTGTTTATTGATTGAATGGTTTTATTAACTCTAGGATGGCGATAGGTTTTGGCGAATGCCAGAATGCTATGTTAGGGGTAATACAATCAAGTATCTCAGAGTTCCCGATGAGGTATCCATTGTTTCGAATTTCGATTGCAGACAATCTTTTCTTCCAGTTGTTGGATTACTATGCTGATTCTCATTTTCATGGATGAAACGTATGGGGCATTAGTAATTTTGTGGAACTGCTATCTATTGATGTCAAATGATGATTTTGTATCTAGCTAGGAACCTCCAAACCTTACCTGTTCTCAGTTCTTAAAGTTTTCGAGATGTTCGGGCAAAAACTTCTTTTGGACTATTTGGAGCTCGATCGCCTTCCTCTATTTTCTTTAGTATTAATGAGATCTCTTGGAGGATTAACCGTAATCACTTTTGGACAACATCCATGCATATGCATCCCGGACAACCTTGAATTTTAGGCTTGAATTTTGCTTTGTGTGCACACAGGTCATATGCGTGTATTTATAATATTTATACAAGTAAATAGGTTTTCTTGAATGTTATGATAACTTTTAATGAATATCACTCATTTTCAGGTGATTGATAAAGTCCAAGAAGATAAAAGCCGTGGAGGTAATACACTGCGATTCATCTGTAATCATATATCCGTTTACGCCATGTTGATTGTAGTTCTTTATGTACTTGCATAACTAAGCAATAGTCTCAAAACATGAATTAACTCGGATAATGTGTTATTAACAATGCAACCATCTGGGTTCGCTCCTTGCATTCTGCAACCATCTGCCTGGGGGATGTTTTAAAATATGACTAAATGGTATCATCATTTTTAGCTCGACACGTGATTTTTTTTAAATTTTAGCTTGAATATACTTCCTCACTCAAACCTAGAGAAAACGGTTCTTAATATACACACCTGTTCTTTCACAGATCGAAGGCCACCTGGAGTAGGGCGTGGAAGAGGTAGAGGTGGCAGAGAAGAAGGCCCGAAAGGACGAGGTGTAGGCCGTGGTATGGAGGATGGAGGCTCCCGAGGTGGTGGTGCAAATCGAGGCAGGGGCGGAGCTGGAGGAAGGGCTGCTGGAAATAGAGGTGCTTCTTTTACTCTTCTTGTCCAAAACTGTAATGAGTTTATTTATCTTATCTTTTTCTTTTTTTTCATTTCATGGTTTCGAGCACTTGGTCTCGAAGTTTTATATCCTACACCAAATAATCTTGCTCTGCCTGCTTAGTGATATGTGATGGTTTGCTTGCTTGCTTCTTGATAGGTGCGGGTCGAGCGCGATGAAGTTGGTAAATGAATCCAGTATCTTAAAGTGTGGTCGTATTATTTTCTCAAGACCAAATTGGCCGAAGGACCTTTTGGATATTGTTATATCTCCTGGTCCTTGTGTGAGGTAAAGCTGTGAGCCTTTGCATGAATATAAACACTGAATTGCTCTAGCTACACACATTTATTTTTATCATTTTATTTGTAATTCAAAGGGTCTCTTATACTCCCTCCATCCCAATTTAAATGTCCCCTTGCCTTTTTACACGGGAATTAAGGAGAGTTGGTGGATGTGAGTAGAGATTTAAAAAGGTGTGGGTCCTACAAAAAATTTGTATGTTAAAATTTGCCAAAAAGGGAAAGTGGACATTTAAATTGGGACACCCAAAAATGGTATAAGGGACATTTAAATTGGGACGGAGGGAGTATTATTTATTTAAATCGACCTTATGAGATTGAACACCAGATCAACTCTAGATCAACCACTTATGCGAATTGGGGATATCAACCACACTGAATTTAGCGAGTGCGAGTTTAGGTGTAGTTTCATGTTCATATAAATGGCATACTCCCTCTGTCCCGCTCGAGTTGTCTTGTTTCTTTTCAGTACGGAGATTAAGATGAGTGGATGATTGTATGTAGAGAGGTAAGTCCCACAAAAAAAAAATTGTATAGTAATTATTTTTCATTTTAAGAAATAAGACAAATCAAGCGGGACAACTCAAAAAGGAAAACAAGACAAGTTAAGCTTGACGGCGGGAGTATATTGTTTCGAAATTAGCAAGGTGCAACATTATCAAACTAAAATCAAAATTTACTTGTGTCAAATTCATTAAAGTAATTATCGCTCCTGAAGTAAATCATCGCATCTACGTTCAACCAAGTTGGGAGTGAATCAATAGAAACATAATTAATAAATTCCTTTTTGGGAGCCATTGATTCCAATGTTCTTTGTATGGGTAGAAATGTAAAATTTGAATTGATGACTCGTAACTCTACTCATTTTTTTTAGTCCGGAGATAAAATTGGAAAATAATGGCAAGTTAGATAAATCGCTAATTGTTTGCTTTTGCGACTTCCTTAGAATCTCCACGCAGCAGAATTGTTAAACCCTAGCCCCCTTCTCCAAAACCCTAATTTATCCCAAACGAGAGGCGAAACGCGAAAATGGGTGGTTCGCGGCGGAGGTACAAGAGGTCGAAGCCGAAAGTGCGGGTGGGATTGCCGAAGAAGAACCCTAACTTGTTCAAGCCAGCTTTCAATCTTCCCCCGAAATTGAAAACTCTCCTCGACCCTCTCTCCAAGTGGGATGAGAAGGGCAGCGTCATCGAGAACTACAAGTCGTTCGGCGTCGTTTCGAACCCCAATTACCTCGGCGTGCGGTCGCGCACGTCTCACATCGTCGAGAGTGATGCTCTCCAGATGCCTCCTGCCAGCGACGTAGCCGTGTCGGAGTTCGATCCGATCGACAGCGGCAGCGACCTCGAAGAAGATGGTAACTTTTTTCCCGCCTGTCTTTTAAATTCGCTGTACACCTTTTTATCTGTTATCTGTTATTTGAATTGATAAAATAGCTTGTGTCTGGCAATCAATCCGATGTTTAGGAGAAGTAAACATTGATATTTGTGTACAGCAACAATGAAAAAGCCCCTCATTGGTTAAATTATATGAGCAAATATTCGAACCAAAGCTCTTATAGTTACAGTTAGGAAGAATGTTCAGGATCCATCAGAGAGATAAAAGGATAAATTTAGGGAATCTACATGGGAGCTCTTATAGGACCCCTATTTTATTTATCTGTTATTTGAATTGATAAAGTAGCCGTGGTTGAAGATGTTCTGATTTACAAATACGCCGTTTGCTTCAAAGGTTAGGCTTTTTGATGTAGCAGTAGGTTTTCGATAAGATTTTAAGTTTGATGTTTCACGTTTAACGAACAATCTGATGTTTAGAAGAAGTAAACACAGATTATTGTGAACACGATTAGTGATTACACCAACAATGAAAGAGCCCCTCATTGGTGAGATTTTATGAGCAAATATTCGAACCAAAAAATATGCTAATTGCTATAGGAGCTATTATAGTTACAGTTAGGAAGAATGCTCAGGATCCATCAGTGAGATTATAGGATTTCGGGAATCTACATGGCTAGCAAGATATTTGGACTCTGTCATAGAAGGGGGTGCTCAATTGCACAAAGTTAGTTTAATGTGGTATCGAGCTATTTGAGTCGTTTTCGTGTCTATTTTGGATGACCTCCTGCTGATGCAGAATGATGCTTATAATATTAGTAACCCTTTTCTTGAACCTAAGATAAGGAGCTTCTGCTGAAGAGCTATAAGAATTCTTGAGTCTTTTCTGGATTACCTTTGAGGCATGTTTAGGCACACTCTGTATGTTACAAGATCAGACATTCTTGCAGTATATTTTTAGCTGCATACAGCTCGATTTTTCGTGGTTTTATTCACATAGTAGCTCAGTTAGATATCGGTTATTTACTAACTCCCAATGCATTAGTGTGGAGTGTTAACGCTAAGTACACTTTCTTCAGAATGATGTTAATATCAAGAACTGTTTTGTTGAACTGTTGTTGATTCATTTGGGACAATTTAGATTTGAAATCCGCACTGGGGAAGAAGCGGGCGGATGGCAAACACAATTCCCTTCAACCGCTTACAGCCACTCAACGGCTACATGTCTGTCGCTTGGTGGAGAAGTACGGTGATGACTATCGGGTAAGAACTAAGAAGTGGAATCTGTATTTCAACTTCTCTAGTCGATAATCTTATCTCGTACCTTCCTTTGTTGTGCAGAGCATGTTCATGGATATGAAACTAAACACGATGCAGCACTCCGTGGCAACGCTTGAGAAGCTATGCAAACGCCACCACGCCTACAAAGATAAAAACCCGTTGCTCGTCGGCATTTCAAATTGATCCACACAAGATAGCTGTGATTCTCTCTCCCTCCCTCTCCTGTTTTTACCATGAGATGCTTACTTGATTCGATTGGAATGTGTTCTTTGTTATCAGATACTGCAAATGCTATGATCTTAAGTTTATGGCTAATCTTTCAGGGCCTTGGTATTTGAAATATCATGTCATGTATTCACTAATCGCATGATAAACTTAGCTATAGATTCAATTTTTATATTGTAATTTATTTCGCATAACATTTGAGGTCTTAAATCGAACCATACCAATATAGTTTGTAGACTATTATAAAGCTTACATTATGGTCTTCTTGAAGTTTCATTAAATTTGAATGGATTAAATTAATTTGCATTTTTACCAAAAAAAAAAACTTCATCCGTGTTATTATTTATGTTTCATTTAACTTTTCGGGCTGTTTCATTATTTGTATCTTATACTATCAAATAACAAAATAAATGAATGGACTAAAATCAATCTAAACAAGTGGATCATGTAAATTTATATATTTAAATTATTACTTTATTTCTTTACACTCATTTTTACACTATTAGTTTATTTCTTTACACTTATTTTTTAATCTCCTTGCTCAATCTCAATAGACATAAATAATGAGACATATTTAATACTCCATCCATCCCACTGAGCTTGTTTATTTTCTTTTCGACGCGGTAATTTAGAAAGTTAGTGTAGATTGATAAAGGTGTGAGATTCATACATTAATTAATAATTTAGAATTGGTTTGTGAAGTAGAGATATGAGACTCATTTAATTAATTAATATTTTTGAGTCGTTAAAGGTGTATGACCTACTTCCTTTCTTAAAAATTGGACGAGTTCGGTGGAAAAATTCGAAAAAGAATACTGGACAAATTCGAAGGAACGGAGAGAGTATAAATTTCACAAATAGTTAAAATAGACGTGGCGGCACTATAGAGGTGGTAGTGGTGGTGGGTCCCAGCCCCACGATATCCGATCGCGATTAGGGATGACAATTTTGCGGGTCGGGGCCGGGTATCATTGGACCCGGACCCGCCCCGCGCCTTAAAAAATGGACCCGGACCCGCCCCGTGGACCCATACGGGTCCAGGATATAGGAGCCATCCCCGGACCCGTGCGGGGCGGGTCTACCCGCCCCGGACCCGTGCGGACCCGCAAATATTTTAAGTTAATTAAATTTAAAATTATATTTACACAAAGATTCGAACCCAGGTCATCCTGAAACTTACAAACACTCTTGACCACTAGATCAACAACTTATTTGTTAAATTTAGATAAACATAAAATATATATAATTCAAAAGTGTTATTTTATTAATTTTAATTTAAAACATAAATAAAAATGTAGTAACTTTAATTAAATATAATGATTGTAGTAAGCATGACTAATATTTCATATGAAAAATAAAAATAAAACACAAAAACAAAATCATCTTTCAAATATATTTTGTAGCTTTTATTCATCATATTTCTTTAATTTTTTCAAATATACTTTCATATGTTATGATTCTTATTAAAGTATGAATTTCTTATGTATATGTTATGATTCTTATAAACTTATGAATGAAGTTCATGAATAATAAGAGTGCTGTTTTTCATTTTCTATAAAAAAAAAACTCAATTGTAAATTTGTAATTTTTCATTAGTCATAAAGAATTTTAAATTGTGAATTTATAATTTTTCATTAGTTCATTAGTTCGTGAATACTTATTTTTAATATAGATATTGTTAATCTCATTTTCGAAATACATTTTCATGATTAGAAATTAGAAATTTGAATATAATATATTGAAATCTAGAAAGTTAATATTTATTGTATTTTTATTAGATGTATTTTCACTAGTTATAAAAAGTTTTCAATTGTAATTATTCATTAATCATAATTGTATTTATACATATAATCCATTTCAATTAAAGAATAGAAAATTAGAAATAAAAAATAATTTTAAATTTAAATTTTGGAAATAAAAATATTAATTTCATTTTCGAAATACATGCATGTAATTACAATTTGAATATAGTATATTGAAATCTAGAAAATTAATATTTATATTTTATAAGATATTTTTTTGTTAGATGTATTAATTTTTTTTTTATTTTAGTATGTCATATTTTTATATATAACTATATATGTAAAATATTAATAAATGTGAACATTAGCTCAAACGTCATAAGTGCATGTAAAAACACTTATAAATTCTAATTTGTTACGGGGCGGGTCTATACGGGTCTATACTGGGCGGGTCTATACGGGGCGGGGCGGGTCCACGGTAGGAACCGGAACCGCTCCGGACCCGGTACGGGTCAGGTCCGGAACCGCCCCACACTCGTACGGGACGGGTATTACCCGCCCCATTGCGTGCGGATCCGGATCATTTTGCCATCCCTAATCGTGATACGCAATTTCAACGCAGAGTAGAAAACGAAAACAAAGCAAAACAAGCAACTCTCACCTTACACTGGTTGCCGCCTCTGGTTTCAGTTGTCACAAATTAATTTATATACTTTTTTTTTATCAACCGTAACTCAAATATACAATTAAATCGTACTCTCTCCGTCCCAATTATAATGTTCAGTATTTCATTTTGGACTGTCCCAAATATATACTCTCACAACTAACAATTCTCCTTAAAAATTGTACAAAAAGCAAAGTGGACATTAATATTGGGACGGAGGGAGTATTAAATAAATATTATCTTCCGGTGGTATATATAGAGGTCTAAGTGTCGTCCACTGTCCTGAAGAGTCTCAAACAAATCAGAACAAACTACAACTTTCAACTGTTGCGTAAAACTCGAGATTTCTACGGAATTTGTGGCGGATATGGAGAAGTCGGTTATGGTGGTAGGAATCGACGACAGCGATCACAGTTTCTACGCTTTGGAATGGACTTTGGAACACTTCTTCTCACCGGCGCCTGAAAACTCCGCATTCAAACTTGTTGTGGTGCACGCGAAGCCGTCAGCGACGACCGCCATCGGACTCGCCGGACCTGGTATGTGCGCCGTTTAAGTAATATCTCTACTGATTGCGCGACTTTTTGTTGAAATCGAGTTTCCTGATTGTTACTGATTCGGTTCACTAGGTTTGAATTCGTGCATCCAGCAGCGATCGTTTATGTCGCTAATTTTTAGGCTTCTAAATTTGATAGTTGATTTTGATTTCATATGAATTTAATATTAGTTTCAGTTAATTGCTTTCATGCTTTTACATCGGAAGAAAGTGATTGATGGTGTAGATGTTTTGTGTGGCTTGTTTTGTAGGTGTGGCTGAGGTGCTGCCCTACGTTGAGAGGGATTTGAAGATCATCGCAGCAAGAGTTCTGGAAAAGTCTAAAGAAATTTGTGCTGCTAAATCGGTACTCAACTACATACGAATCGTAATTTGTCTAGAATTAGGGGTTTTGATTACAAGATTATCAAATAACACCTACATCTAAAAAATAGCTTTTGAATTATGTTTGAAATTCTCACCTTAATCACCAATTGTGTAGTTAGATTTTTGTAGAACAGTTCGTGCAGAGGATCAACTTGCTATTTAGGTCAAACAAGTAGAATCAAATTCTGTTTTTCCGAAATTGAACCATCATATTATTCGTAGATCTTGCTTGCTTGTTCTCAATATACCGTCTGATCCTTCACATGGACTTCCAAAACCGAATCATCAATGCCCTTGAATCGGATATTATTCGTTAAGGGATTTAGGTGTTTTGCAGGTTAATGATGTGATAACAGAGGCAGTGGAAGGTGATCCTAGGAATGTTCTGTGTGAGGCAGTGGAGAACCACCACGCCTCTGTGCTGGTTGTCGGTAGCCATGGCTATGGAGCTATCAAGAGGTATATAGGTTTCTCTTTTCACCATGAAAACCCGAAGTTGATCACTCTGTTTCGTATGATCTCTTCTGCTAATATACTTGATGCAAAATTGTTCTTGTAGGGCTGTTTTAGGAAGTGTGAGCGACTACTGCGCTCACCACGCTCACTGCTCGGTCATGATCGTGAAGAAGCCGAAGATCAAGCATTGAGTGGTACGGCTATTCCTCCTGCTGTTGATTGTGAGCTGTGTAAGGTCTTGATAAGCAAGAGATCAGTGTTGTTTTCTCAAGTACTTGGTTAGTGTGTGATTAATGTGTGTGAATAAATGCAGTGTGTGAATAAAAGCAGCCTAATGTGTCTCAGTTTTAAGTATCTTCTCAAGTCTCAAATACATTAATGAAATTCCATATTAGAAATTTCAAGGTTACTATTTTTGTAATTAGGCTTGTGTTAGTATTATGTGGAAGTCACAAAGACTTGAGTGTAACACAATATATTCCCTTGTCTGTCACACTTTATAAGGTGTTGACATGTGTCATATGTGGCCCACCATAATTGATTTTGATTTGATTATTTAATTACAATGTATTCCACATGTCAAATGATTTGTGGAGGTGACATATAGTAGAGTATAATTGTGTGACACCAAAGTCTATCCGTGTTTAAGTTGTCAATTTAGAACAAAATTATAGATAAAGTTAGAGCCACAATTATTGTTAGCCACTAAGCCGTTATGCTAGCAACTTAGACATTGTGAAATAAACTATTCCCTCCGTCTCATAAAAAGTATCTTGTTTTCTTTTTGTATTGTTTCATAGAAAGTATCATGTTTTTAAGAAAAACAAACAAAGTGTGGACCAAAATTAACTACTCAAAAGTCAAACAATACACACCACACAATACAAATTTATTAAATCTCCGTACTCCATATAAATAAGACACTTTCTATGGCCCCCTTTTGAAAGAGAGAAGATCAGAATTTCTTGTTAATAAACATCCTCGGCAGGTGCAGCTACGCTTCCTCGTTTAGCTGCGGGCTCTAGACAAGGAATTCAATATGCAGCTCATGGCAAGACTCTGAGAAAGGGGCTCCTTCGGTTTCCAAAGTTGCCCAGACCGTGGATTTCTCTTTATTCATGGATTGGAACCGAGTCTAATTATGTGGGTAGGAAAAGAAATTCTCGTTGAGGACGCTGGACGCTATGATGACCGGGGGAGTATCTGTTGATGGTTACAAAAGCTGCTATTACAAAACAATACTATAAGCCGAAAAATAAAACGAACAAAAAGAACTGTCGAGTCGAGGAGTCCTCTCTCCGCAAGACGAAATACGCCCCGGTAGTGCTCTCGGTTGTAGGCGTATCGTCCCCAAAGATAAAATGACGAATGTCTCGAAGATTGCAGCACCGCAAGATCGTCGAGCTCCGGCGAACTGGACTTTTCCGGCGAGGACAGAAGCTGTTGGACTTGAGCTAAGATGAGCTAAGAAATGCAGCTAAGAGCTAAATATGGAATGCAGAGCAGATGTTGGTGTGTTATGGAATGAAATCCAGCTTCCTATTTATAGGCAGCTTCCACCAGGTGTTGATTGCTGGAGTCATCAATGCAAGAGGACGTGGGTATGGTAAGTGGAGAGGTGGACACCTGAACAGCCTCTTCCAGAGACTTCCATCCAAAAGTACCGCTTGGGTGTGGCAGGTGCATTGCACCACAGAGAGGAATCCAGTGCAGCCGGTCCACTGCACCGCCCGACCCGGCACCCGACCCAGCACCCGACCCGGCGAACAACCCGACGGACCACCCAAAGAACCAATTGCCAATTGTCAATTGCCAAGATCCAAGATCCAAGATCCAAGATCCAAGTCCAAGTCCACGGACACGGACCGAACCGGAATCGGAGCCGGGGCCGGGCACGGCACGGGCGCGGGCACGGTGCGGCGCGGCGGGCGCCGCGCCGCGTGTGAGGCGGCCGGCGAAAAGGCTCGCGCAGCATGAGCATGTGTGGCTCAAGCCCACCACATGTCACTTAGTTATCTCCTACAATATTGTAGAGACTTAAATACCACACAAAACATTATTCATTAATCGATGTGGGACATGATTAATGTAATAACTCTCCAAAACCCGAATAAGGTAAGTTTCTCCACTTTAGGTAACATATTAGTTTTGTCCCCCCAAACTTCGAGCCACTATTTCTCACTCACCGAAAATCGGAATCGAGAAATTAAGCATACTATAATTATCTACTCGAAACGTAGATCGACGTCATATATCTCAAAACATTAATCGAATAAATATCGAGGCTCGAAAATGCGATCAAACGGGCTGAAATTTGCCCAAGTTAAATTAGCATTAAATGCTAATTAACTTTCCAAATAAATATAAATATATATATATATATATATATATATATATATATATATTTAACTTTGATTTTCCAACAATCCCCCACATGAGTGGAAATAGCCAAATGCATGCATGCAGACACACAGCTCTGTCCTCAAGAGACAATAAAGCATCAGGATAGATGGCTTGTGACCTTGAACCTTCCTTAGTCAGTGCTATCGAGCATACCGGCGGATGAGTGGACACGTGGCCTTGAACTATTCCTCCATGGTGTATACTTAGACAATAGCACTAACATTATAAAGTCTCAACCTCGTCCGTTCTCACGTTTGAGTCCTTTACTGGCCATGGACAACCTCTTTGGATTCATAAGTGTTTACATAGAAGCGGCCCTCACTTCACACTTACATAGGTGATTTTTACTCGAGTATCCTGTCATACTCCACCTTCTCAAGGCATCCAAGAATCATTAAAAGTCAAAGACTTAACCTCACCACTTGACAGGTCACAAACACTCTCGAGCTCTTTTAGGGAATAGACTATTTAAGTGTGGTATCAACAGACGCATATAGCTTAGTTTTCCCATTGAACCAAGTTCATGGGATCTCCAATCTACAAGGTTGGGTATCCACTATAATCGTCTTTAACTTGTGTATTTAACTCCCATTCCCTCTATGAGCTTGTACATTTGATCTCGATTTAAACTCTTAGTAAGCGGATCCGCTAGGTTATCTATAGACTTGACATAGTCTACAGAGATAACTCCACTCGTGATCAAATGTCTTACGGTATTATGTCGACGACGAATATGTCTCGACTTACCATTATACAACCCACTCTTGGCCCTACCAATAGCCGCTTGGCTATCACAGTGAATCATCACAGGTAGCACGGGGTTCGTCCAACATGGAATATCTTCAAGAAAATTACGGAGCCATTCGGCCTCCTCACCGGCTTTATCTAATGCAATAAATTTAGATTCCATGGTGGACCGGGCTATGTACGTCTGTTTCGTGGATCTCCACGACACAGCTCCTCCCCCTATATTGAACACATAACCACTAGTAGACAACGAGTCTTTAGTGTCGGATATCCAATTTGCATCACAGTACCCTTCAAGTACTGGGGGATGTCTCGAGTAGTGCAGCCCAAAGTTAAGAGTGTATTTCAAATACCTCATAACTCTTACAAGAGATTTCCAATGCTCTCTACTAGGATTACTAGTATAGCGACTCAGTTTATTCACCGGACAAGCTAGATCAGGCCTAGTACAATTCGTGATGTACATAAGACAACCAATGACTCTAGCATAATCCTCTTGAGCAACGGGATCACCCCTATTCTTGCTCAAGTGAACATTAACTTCTAAAAGGAGTCTTAGCCGGTGCACTATCAAAGGCATTAAACCTTTTAAGCACTTTCTCAATATAATGAGATTGAGACAAAACAATCCATTTGGGAGTTCTTTGTATCTTTACTCCAAGAATAACATCAGCAGCTCCCATATCTTTCATATCGAAAGTTCTTTTAAGCATACGCTTGGTGTCATTTATGACTTGAAGGTTTTGTCCCATAATTAACATGTCGTCTACATAAAGACAAACAATTACAAAGCCATTCTTTGTATTCTTTATGTAAACACACTTGTCATATTCATTAATCTTAAAACCATTCGACAACATAGCCTCGTCGAATTTCAAGTGCCATTGTAATGGTGCTTGTTTCAATCCATATAGGGATTTCACCAACTTACATACCTTTCGCTCTTGACCAGTGTACAACGAACCCTTCGGGTTGTTCCATATAAATTTCCTCTTCTAAATCTCCATTTAGATAGGCAGTTTTCACGTCCATTTGGTGAATCTCAAGATTGTGCAAAGCAGCAATCGCGAGAAGCATACGGATAGACGTAATCCTCGTTACAGGCGAATAAGTATCGAAGAAGTCATATCCTTCAATTTGCTTAAAGCCTTTAACCACTAAACGAGCTTTATATTTATCAATTGACCCATCTCGCCTTGTACTTTCTTTTTTAGGATCCATTTACATCCTAAGGGCTTGCAACCTTCGGGTAAGTCTCGCTAAGACCCAAGTGTGATTCTCGCATAATGAAATCAATTTCACTTTGGGACGACTTCTTGCCAAAGTGGGCCATCGGGTCTAGAAAGAGCTTCTTTTATAGACCGCGGCTCTTCATCCAAAAGAAAGACAACATAATCAGGACCAAAGTCCTTAGCAACTCTTGCTCTAGTGCTACGTCTTGGTTCTAAAGTTTCAAGATCGACAGCTTGCCTTTTACGTGTATCGGGTTCTACCCCCACATTTCAAGAACTACTAGCATCTTCTCTTGCTCCACCACTAGAGCTTGACTCAATTTTATCATCCTTTTTACACGGATAGATATGTTCGAAGAATATAGCATTCCTTGACTCAATAGTAGTTCCAACATTCATATCGGGCACGACCGACTTATGAATGATAAACCGATATGCACTACTATTCAGTGCATATCCTATAAAGATACAATCTACGGTCTTAGGTCCGATTGTAACTTGCTTCGGCAAAGGCACTTCTACCTTAGCCAAACACCCCCACACTTTGAGGTATTTATAGGAAGGTTTCCTTCCTTTCCACAACTCGTAAGGAGTTACATCTCTACCTTTTAGAGGTATTTTGTTCAATAAGTAGTTAGTCAAGACGGCTTCCCCCCACATGTTCTGGGGCAGTCCAGAACTTATTAACAAAGCATTCATCATCTCCTTTAGAGTTCGGTTCTTCCTTTCAGCTACACCATTTGATTGAGGCGAATAGGGGGCAGTGGTTTGATGAATAATACCACTTGTCTTACATAACTCTTCAAAAGGAGCTACATATTCTCCACCTCTATCACTTCGTACCATTTTGATTTTACAATCAAGTTGGTTTTCGGCTTCTGCTTTGAAGTTAGAAAAAGCTTCAATCGCCTCATCTTTACTCCTTAAAAGATAAAGAGTACAATACTTGGTGCAGTCATCAATAAAAGTAATAAAATACTTTTTCCCACCTCTAGTTTGTACAAACTTCAAGTCACATACATCAGTGTGAATGAGTTTTAGAGGTTTTGTGTTCCTTTCTACAGAATGAAATGGTTGCTTAGCCAATTTTGCTTCAACACAAACTTCACATTTTGTTTTGTTAAACTCATTTAGATCGAGATTAACTAACCTTTTTATAACATTTAGATTAACATGTCCTAATCTAGAATGCCATAAATCGGAACACTCAATCAAGTAAGAGGAAGTAGCTTCATTCTCATTATTCTTAGCCTCAACGGGCTCCTGGCGAATTGACATTACAGATAGTTTGAAAAGGCCCTCAGACAGGTAACCTTTTCCTAAAAACATACCAAATTTAGACAGGATAAATTTATCCGACTCAAAAACTAGTCTAAACCCTCTCTTGACTAGTACAGAGCCGGACACAAGATTCTTCCGGATGTCGGGGACATGCAGCACCTCTCCAAGAGTAAGGTTCTTGCCGGAGCTCAACCTTAGCACCACAGTACCATAGCCAACTACCTCAGATGAGGCTTGATTCCCCATATTGAGCTTCCTCCGTTGGCAACTCTTGTACTTGGTGAAGCGGCTTCGGTCACCACAAACATGTGCCGTGGCAGCGGTATCAATATACCACTTCCCCTCATTCTCCACGACGTTTGCTTCTTCAGTGACAACGGCTGCAAGGTCGGCTTTAGTGAGGTCAATCTCCAACATATTGGCTTGACGAGCCCTCTTCTTCTTCGGCTTTCGGCAGTCCTTGGACATGTGGCCGGATTTGCCACAGTTGTAGCAGTCCCCTTCAAACTTACGGGATTGCACCTTGCCCTTCCCTTTGGGGTTGTGTTGGTCCGGAGATGAAAAGTCAGGTGTAGAGGGGGGGTGAATACACCTGAGCTCTGTTTCTTTTTCTCAGTGAAGGTCAGCTGAAGCTGATGTTTGCAACTGATGAACAGTGCCAAGTAAGCCTTCGATCACTGGGGTCAAAGTGAGTCGGCTTCGAGCTCTTCTGCCGATCGATGTCGGTATACGAAACTCGGTCCGGAGACTCGTAGTGCGGATAAGTGTTAGGCCCGAGTCGTCTCTTTTGAAAACACATTTTTGCAAGTTAAATCTCTTGGCTGTGCACTTTATAAAATACGTTTTATGCAAACTTATGATTTTCAAGTCAGTTGAATGCTATGCAATAAAACAGTAAATGAACACAAGCGATTTAACGTGGTTCGGATACGCAAGATCCTACGTCCATGGTCCCGAACAAGGCGTAAGAACTTGTTGATTATTCTCGAGCAAGCCTCGAGCAGGGATATCTTGTGCACCTGGACGGTTCCCTCTAAGTTATAGTCCTTAGCGACTTTACAATCCAAACCTAAGTTTAGAAGGGAGGGAATATTCTCCAACTGAGAAGGAGTTCTTACAACAAGAACAATTCACTAAATGTGAACTCCTTCGGATCTAAGCTATGAATCTAGCAATGAGCTTAGTCTAGAGAAGAAAGGGATCAAAGTGCTCTAGAGAGATAAACTACAAGAAGTGTTCTATGAAAACTAGTTCGTCTCTGGATAAGCTTGAAGGTTCTAGAGCGTTGTGAGCTTGAATGATTTCCCTTGATTTCGCGTATATTCCTCCTTTTGAAATCTTCAAATCCTTCTCTATTTATAGTTGTGAGTTGTGGCATATGTCCGTTGGAGACGACGATGCCACGTGTCACAAGCATCCAAAGAAAACGGCCACTATTCAACTTTGTTGCGGCGGGCGCTTAATGCGACCGTTCATGAGAGCAGCTTTACGTGTAGAGTAGGTAAGCGTTGTCGGCTTCTCATTGGTCGAGGTTTGTAGTTGGTGAGTGTCGAGTTGACCGTTCAAACTACCTCGTATGTCTTCTGCCGAACATTTGAAGGGACTTTAAGTCTTTGGGTCGCTTTTACGTCGGATACGATACTCGAAAGTCTGTCTTCTTCGGTCGAGTCGTCGGCCGATAAAGTGAGCTTCGATAGTCGGTTGGTCGATCTGCGAAGGTATACTTGCTTGCACTGGGTTCTTCTACTGATGACCATCGGCCTTGTAGAGAATGCTTCTACCGAGGTCCGGGCCACCGATGCGGGATCTTCAACCGAGTTTGATATCACCGCCGACGAAGAATGCAAGCGATTACACCGATGACGCGGGGTTCGAAAAGTATCTTCGGCGAAGATCGGTTCAACAACTACCCCGTACGACTTAGACAAAATAATAAGCATTACATCAAGTCTAACCTATACATCGCCTAATCCTATCGACACACTAATCTACTCGATATCGGCTCGGTTTTGGGATCTTCAATTCCATAGTACTACTATGATTTCCCCCAATTTCTTTTAACTCTAGAACACGTGAGTATCAATCTACCGACTCATATCCAACAATTTCCCCCTAATTGATGATTCCAAAACCTCTATACAACATCTATTAAAGATACTTGTCCCTACGACAACAATTTCCCCCCTTAAAGCATCCGAGGAAAAACGATAAGAGTAAATGAACTTCGGCGGGTGAGAGAAAGGCAAGATCGGAGAAACCGATGTGAGTGTGTGTCGAATCACTTGGTGATCGTAGTGAAAACATGACACTAAAAAGCTTAAAGACAATGAGCGATTGTCTAGCAAGCGATAGGAACTCTTATAGATAGATCGTCAAAGTACAGGTTCCTATGCTATTACAAAGAATTATCAAAAACAAAGAGGAGAAATCACCTGCCGTCGTCCGAAGCTCCGAGTCTTCTTCTTGAAATCCGCCGAGCGATCACCGGAGGGTCCAGCAATAAAATTTATAAATTCTTTTGCGCAAAACCCGGATTTCCTCTTGATCTTCCGGGTCTATGCGGATGTAACTCATGCCGATAGGCTGCAGTTCGATTTCTTCTTCGATAGACTTTGTGATGATAATGTCTTTAGCGATCATGGGAGGAGGATATCTTCCGAATGCAGGTGCTTTCACGGGAATGTTCGGTTCTTTCATGATAGGCAAAGAACCGTTCTTCGAGTTCGGAAAAACTTCATTAAAACACTCTTCGAACAGTTGATCGGCGGAATGTCTTTCGGATAGAAGCCCCATACATACAGATTTTTAACAAACATTTCTATGAGAGTCTCCCATTGATCATTCGGATCAAGGTACCCATTTGTCCACATGAGGTGCGGGAATCAACTTCATACGAGGAGTTCCGATAGTAGTCCTCCCCGTTCCTCGATCCTCCGGGTATCACGTTTTCTCGGATCGGCCGGCGGCTTATCGGATAGGCTTTTCATTCTTGCCGTGTCAGCCCATCCTTTTCTTCTCACGGAGAGCGGCTGCTCTAGTGTCTCCTCGTCCGAGACTCGGTCCTTGCGCCGTCGCCTCCCGTGTCGCTTGATCTTACGCTATCTCGCTCGGGTGTAAGAGTAGATATGGGAATACTACGAGCAAGTAGGTTTGATTTCGGTCGGAAGAGCCCTTAGCAAAATCTTCTTGGGCTTTCTTCTTTTGCTCTTCGACTGTATTAATGACCTTTCTCTTTCCTTTGCCCCGACAGCCTTTGCCCTTAGGCTTTTCATTTGCCGCAGTGCCTCCTCTAGCCGACGCTCCTAGTCCGGCTTGTCTTGCGGCTCTTGGGCTATTCCGAGGTCGAATGCCTCTTGCTCCGCTTTTGATTTAAACTTCTTGACCGGGAGGAAGGAGTAGTGGATTCGATAGCGATTTCCTTCCCCGACCTCTGCGGCGGTACTGTTGAGACTCTTCTTCTTCACTGGCTCTTCAAGGAATTGAGCGATTTCGTCTATGTGCGCAGTGAAGAGGAGATGGGGGTGGCTTGTAGTGGGAAATCAAGGAGAAGGACCTCGGTAGATGTACCTTTACGAGTAGATGGTCCCGCCTCCGAGCCTGTTCCCCACGATCTCTGCGGCCGAGGGCTCTCGCTGCGAGGAGGGTCCCGCCTCCCGAGCTCGTCCCTCAAGGATCCGGACGTCGGCCGTATCCGTATCAGGTTCATCTTTCACAATATCTTCCCCCTTTTTGGCATCAGCAATATTTGCCGGGAAGGTGCGGATAGCTTTTACGTCCCGCTCCGGATTGTGCACGAAATCTTTGATCCGGGTAATCGTGTCATCAAAATCACCGACCAAGTTGCGGTAGTTTTCCCGGTCTTTCTCCCGATCGGCTCTAGATTTCTTCAATCGAGCGGCCGACTCTCGACGGAGTTTAAGCGAGCTTGATCATTTGATTCTGTCATTTCTTTCCGAATGGCTTTTAAGGCCTCACTTTGTTGCTTGATGGCCGTTTGAAGAGAAATGGTTGCTATCTTGTTTCTCTCATCTATGAAGCCTTGAACTGTTTTCATGGCTCGAGTCACCGCTCCGAGAAAGTTTTATGCTTGAGCGGCAAGCAGTACTTGACTCGTGTCTGTTAAATCGGCCTTTTGAGCACTTAGGTCCCGCTCAACTATCTCCTTGAAATCCGGTCCGAGAAGCCTCTTTAGGAGTTGAGATGTCGGCCAACTTACTTAGAGCTTCGTTCGAGCCTTGGTGTACTTCTCCCATTTGAAATGAACATCTTTGGCTAGGAGTCGATTTTTCTCACCTTGGCGTTTGATAGCCCTCGTTGACGTAACGTGAGGACACGGAACCGATGGGTTGTATCCGATAAGAGCCGGTTCCGAGCCTCTCGCTCGGAGAACGAGATCAACCGCTCCCTACCGTACTTCCGGAGCGGTTGTAGCCTCACCCGATGTGACTATGGGTGGTGTTGGGCTCTTCTCTTGGGGAGTTTGTCCCTCTGCAGATTCTCCCCGGTGCGCTTCCTTGGGTTTGCCATCCATCTCCTCATCTTGATCATCATTATCACCTTTATCGGAAGGTGGAGATGGGGCGGAGCTGTTTCGATCGGAGCTCTCAAGCTCGGTAAATAGAGCATTGCGGCTCTCAAATCTTCGAAGGACGCCACATCGTTGGCTCTCCGAATCCATCTTGGCTTGGAGCTCTTGCTCCTCCGTCGCAGCTCATCCGGTGACTGCCGGGATTTGGCAAAGTCAATAAGAATGTCCCAAAGCGAAAACCTTAAGAGCATCCGAGCTCTTGTCCTTACTTGCTATTTCAACCAGGATCTGCGTGCTCGGCAATTTCTCGGTATCTCTTCTTGAATCTCAGTGCGGCACGCGATCGAGTGGTGTCAGTTGTTGTCCACTCAGCAGTAGGTTCCGGTGACGGTTCCCTCTTGTCACACTCTGTTTCCTCAGAGCTGATCACTTGGACCTTGTCCTTGATCGTCGCTCCCTCGATTCTAGTATCTGAATCGAGTAGTTGCTCCTCTTGAGTAGAAGGAGGAGCTGGCTCAATAATGGTAAGTGGCTGAGCCACTGTGACCTCAGCAGGTCGAGTCTTAGCCAACCTCCTCTTCTTTGGCACTTGGATAGATGGGGACAGAGCAGACGCAGCTCTCTTAGGCTCAGGCGGCCCTTTGCCTATGGATTTCTCAGCTCCAGCCTTCGTCTGGAATTTGATAGATTTCTTGTCAAAGTACTTGGAGTCCTCAAAGGCTGAGTTCTCAACAGCTGAGTTCCTCTGAACTATGCATTCTATCAGAACAGACATCTTTGTTCCGAATAGAAGTTTACCCACACCGGCTATCCTCCTCTCGCCGAGTGGGTAATGTGGTGAACTTCGAGCCTCGTGCCTTCATCTCGAGTAGTATAATACTCGGCCCAGTTCACTTCAACCCCATCGTCTATTGCCATCATCAGTTGAATCCTAGGTTTGGACGGCTTGATCATATGATCCAGTGAACTCGTCGAAATGTGCGATACCACGTAAGCTAGACCTGCATCGAGGTAGCAACATATTCCTCGGTAAAGCTGTTTTGAACGCCACATCCTTGCGTCCACGGAATTTACGCACATATGCGTTGATCTCCTTCTCCTTGTATCCAATCGGAGAAATGCCGGAGTTGGGAAGATCGAATGAAAGAGCTAGAGCATCTTGAATATCGAAGGTAAGAACAGCTGACTCCCACTCATCTTGATCGACTTCCTTTTGATAAGAGAAGGACGATTCCTCTCCTCCCGACGCTAGAGATTTCCAGTTGAAATAAACTTCAGCGACCTGTCGAGGGAGATAAGCACGGGGGTGCTTCGAAACCAGCATCTCCAACCCTGAACGCTCCAAAGCGTCAAACACGGGTTCAAGGAAAGAGATCTCCACTTGGCGGAAGGCCAAAGTAGGTTCAAACAGAATCCTGGAGGCTACAATCTCCTCAATGTTGTCTGGAGTTTGAACGTTCGCCATTGAAATCTGCAAAACAACATATTAGCACTTGAAAATAGAGTAAGTTAGTAGTTGCTAGTAGACATCTGATACATTACCGTGTATAAGAGCTTTAAGAGATGCGAAAGCAAAGTTGTTTAAGAGATTTGGTTAAGAAAACAAAGTTGCGAGATAAGCTCTTGAGAAAATGAAGAATGGCGAAAAATGAGGAGTTGATAGAAGATGAAAGATTTTGTATATTAAGTTTGATCTTTAGTTTGAATCGCACGGTTCAAATTTAATCTTTCAAAATCAAGGGGCGGCTAAGATTAAATGTTATAAAGGAATGATTACAATAGCCGCAAAAAATATAGATATACGTAATAAAGCTAATGGAGAAGACATGCATTAGATGCGCGACAGAGAGCATTAATTACGCAGGCGAGGAGTCCTGCTGACCTTTCCTCAAACCTTAAACATAATAAATGGTAAGGAATAAATGCTCCTTAGCAACTGAATGTAAGCGACTGATGCATTAAATGCGGCATGCTTCTGAACAAATTAAGTAACGATACTACGCAAACCTCTTCAGCTGAACTTATCAGCTGGTTACCATCATTTATCGGGAGGATGGTTGTGCGATGACCATGTTCCTCCTTGCCGTAGCAGTGTGCATCTCCCAACCGAGTCATCTGTACTAAGTTTTCCGACTTGTCGTGCTGATTCCATACCGATACCAATTGTTGCTAAGTATATCATTATCGGTAGTCCGCTTCTACTCGACTTGTCTCGCAGGATCTAGCGACCTAGCTCAACCGATAGTTCTCTCGAACTCGTTCTCGGCTAGTGGCTTGGTCGGTATGTCCGCCCTTTGCTTATCGGTATGAATTTTCTCCATTCCGATGTCCTTCTTCTCGACATGGTCTCTCGATGAAGTGATGTCGAATATCCACGTGCTTGCATCTCGTATGCGGGAACCGGGTTCCGAGTTATAGCTATTGCACCTGGTGGAGTCACGGTAGATGGGCACTTCATCCCGAGTTATACCATAATCTCTCAATTGTTGTCGAAGCCAAAGGATGCGGGCACAAAGAACTTCCTACGGCCCATGTACTCGGCCTCGGTAGTGGACGTAGCTACCGAGTGCTGTTTCTTTGAAAACCACGATATCGCCTTGCCGCCTAGGAACCGCCATGTTCCGGAAGTTGATTTTCGATCTATCCCGCATCCCGCATAATCGGCATCGAATAACCTTGTTAGTGTTAGATTATCATCGCCGGGATACTATAACCCAAAGATCGTGTTCCTCTTAGATATCGCAGAATCTTCTTCGCCGAGTCTAGATGACTTCGCTTGGGATTCGCTCGAAATCTTGCGCATACACCTACAAAGATAAGTTATGTCAGGTCGGCTAGTCATGTTAAATAAAGTAAAGAACCAATAATAGCTCTATAATCGGTAGAGTTAACGTAAGCTCCCTCTTTGTCTAGATCGATTTTAAAGTTCGTGTTCATGGGGATCTTGACCGGTTTGTTTGGAATCACACCGAATCTTTTGAGAAGATCTCGAGTGTATTTGGCTTGATTGATGAAGATTCCTTCACTGATTGTTTTACTTGAAATCCAAGGAAATAATTCATCTCTCCCATCATGGACATCTCGAATTTCTCCTTCATCATCTTCTCGAACTGCCGACATATGACTTTGTTTCTCGCAGCCGAAAATGATGTCGTCCACGTAGATTTGCACCGGTAGAATGTCATCTTCGACTTTATGCTTGAATAGGGTGCGATCTATCCGTCCCCTTTTGAAAACCTTTCCAAGTAGAAAGTCCGATAGGGTATCATACCAAGCCCCGGGTGCTTGTTTTAACCCATACTGAGCTTTCCTAAGTCTCGTACACCCGATGTCCCTGCCGAAAGCCGGCGGTTGTTCCACGTAGACTTCTTCCTTGGTACGCCGTTCGTAAAAGCCGACTTCACATCCATCTCGATATACCTTAAATCCCCGATGTGTTGCATAAGCTAGGAAAAGACGAATGGCTTCCAATCCGCGACAGGAGCAAATGTTTCATCAAAGTCAATTCCCTCGCCCGATTGTATCCTTTAGCAACTAGTCGAGCTTTATTTCCGACAATGACGTTGTTTTCATCTCGCTTGTTCTTGAAGACCCACTTAGTTCCAATCACGTGCCGATGTCCAGTTCGTCGACAAGCTCCCAAACTTCATTTCGACGAACCTGGTTCAGCTCTTCTTGCATAGCAATGACCCGGTCCAAGATCTTTAAGTGCGTCCTCTATCGATCGAGGTTCCTCTCGTAGACGAAAAACAAGAGTAAAGTGAGCTTTCTCCTTGACTTAATCTTGATCTTGTCCTTATAGTTGCTTGATGGATCTCCAATGATAAGATCCGAAGAATGAGCATCGAGCCACGAACGCCCGAGTCGGGCTTCTTCTTCCGATACTACTTCGCACGCCGTAGGTGTATTAGGCATTTCGTAGTACTTGTTTTGTGACCGTAGTAATTCGGTAAGAAGGTTAGGATCTACCGAGTTTCCTGTGTTCGGGGCATTTAGCTCGGGAACTTTAATCGTTCCCCCCGAGTTTATATTCTCGGTAGAGGTCTCGGTTACCACGGGGGCTTCCTCATCGACCGAAGTTACCTGTTGTTGATTCTCGTTCGATAGAATCAACTAGGTTAGCTACATTGCTTGTTGGTTGAGTCCGAATTTCTTCATCTTCCGACTCATCATCCCAACAATCTTTGGATCTTTTCGACTTTGTCATTTAGTTCGAGATCCCGTAGCTTGCTGCCGACATCCTCGTGTTTGACTTTGTATCTTTCCCGTTCTCGATAACAAATTCATCAAAAACAACATGAGGGCTTTCCTCCACGCAAAGAGTTCGATAGTTAAAAACTCGAAGGCTTTACCGACTCGGGAGTATCCTAAGAATACTCCTTGATCGATTTGCTATCAAAGACCTTCAACCGATCTTTCCCATTGTTGTGGATAAAGCAATGACAAAAGAAAACATGAAAATGAGAAATAGAAGGAATTCTCCCTTTCCACGGTTCGTAAGGCGTCTTCATGTGTTGCTTTGTGTCGGTAGTGAGCGATTCCGAGCGTAACAGGGCGGTGTCGGTAGCATCGCCCAAAACTTTGAGGGTAGTCCAGAATCTGCGAGGAGCGTTCTTGCTTTGCTTCTTTGAGTGTTCTCGTTCTTACGTTCGGCAAGTCCGTTCTGGCGAGGGGTGCGCGGACCGATGTCTCGTGCTTGAATTCCCTCTTTATCGCAAAGATGTCTTAACTACGAGTTTAGAAACTCTATTCCTCTCGTACGAGCGTATCTTCTTAATCTTGATGTTCTTTTCCACACCGAGTTTCTTCAGTAGATTAGGTAACTCGGCTCGAACATTAGATTTGTTGGCGATGAAGATGACCCAAGTATATCTCGAGTAGTCGTCTATGACGACGAGGGCATACTTCTTGCCTCTTATAGTCACCTGGAGAGACGGCCCGAATAAGTCCATGTGAAGTACCGAAGGATTCCATCGGTGGAAGGTGACGGAATAGGTGGATTGCTACTCTTTGTTTGCTTTCCCTTCGGGCACGCTTCACAATTTCGTCTTTGATAAACGATTCGTTGGGCGGTCCTCGACTTTAGAGTTCTTGACAAGCTTGTTCATGGTCTTGAAGTTCGAGTGGCCGAGTCTCTTACGCCATAGCCACTGACTTGTCACCTGATTTAGTCTGTGCGAGCAAGCAAGCCTCAAATTCTGCGGTATTCCAGTTTGCAACATAGATGTTCTTCCTCCGCGAACCTGATAACACTGTTTTCCCTGTAGATTTGTCAACAATATCACGTAAACCAGGCGTCAAAGATTACTCCGTTAAGATTATCACATAATTGATCGATCGAAAGGAGATTATGTTGAAGTCCTTCAACATATGTTACTCTTGGAACCGTGGCAGTCCCAATGTTCGGCGTTCCGTATCCCCTTGTGTAGCCTTTGGAATTGTCACCGAATTCAACTTGGGACCATCTTCTTGTACGTAGTTGGTCAGCAGGCTCTTCTGGTAAGTCATGTGTCTCGAGCAACCGCTGTCCACTATCCACGGGTCCTTATGCACCTGCAAAACAGAGGCATTTTTAGGTACCCTTTGGTTCGATTGGGTCCTTACGAAGTTAGTGGGTGATTTCGGAACCCGATCTGTCTCGGGACCTTAGAAGTTCCGGACTTCTTCTTCCGAACCTTATCGCTTCTCCCGACCATGGGCTCATAGTAGTACGAGCCGTACCGAGCCGGGTGCTCATACGGTGGCTCCTTGTACCGTTCGCCCATCCGACCTTCTTGATTCCCCCCCGAATTTGATCGCGGTGTCCTGGGCCGGAACCTTTGGTCATTGCTTGTTGCTACTCGGCCGAGGTGTAATCATTTTCTCGTTTGTTTTTCGCCCGAGGTGTGGTGTCGCAGCCTTGCACCTTTCCTCCGACGAACCTATCGCCCGTGGTTGCCGAGCTTTTTGGAGGTAGAAGCTTCGTGGGTATAGCCAAGGCCTTCTTTCACGGAAGTTGACCGTTGTGCTCTAAGCATGCTTTCAAGCTTCTCCTTAGCTCCCGGTGTATTGTTCGGTCATCAATCCTCTCCGGACTTCGTCACTCCTTCCCGAGTGAGTCATAGTCATTCCGCACGTCCGTGAGCTTCGACCGAGCTTGGCTATTTCGGTCTCTTTCTCGAGTTGTCCTTGGTCGGACCGAGATCCGAGTCTCTTGAAGCCGAGACTTAGTTATAAGAGATTCAATCTCTTCCTTGAGTCTCGCAACTAGATCCACCGACTCGGTAGAGACCCGACAATCGAAGAAAGTCTCCGATTCTCGGCCTTTACCGTTCAAGTTCTCGGATGGTTCTCTTGAACTCTCGCTCACTGAATACTGTTCCTCTAGCAGGATCGTCGTAGGCTTGTACCACATCTAGAGGATCATCCGTGACCGAGCACGTGTCTTGTGTGTCTTGTGTGAAGAAGAGGTAATAATGCGTTTAGAATTTACCTCGGCCTCTTCTCCGGCCTTCGTACGCATTCGGTCGACTCATCGTGAACCGTCTTTGCGACCTCAATCTGCGACGAACGCGGCTCCGTCTTTAGAAGAATACATGAATGTATCCTCCTCAATTGAGTTGTCGGATATCTCTCCCGGCTATATAGGCCTGCCGTCTCTCGGCGAATTTCTTTCTCCCTGGCTCGCCGTTCGCTCTTTGAGCGGTGAGAGTTCGGGACAATCGTGCGATAGTGTCCCTCCTTCTTGCGGTTGTAGCAGGTAGATGTTCTAACTGCTCTTACCGGTTGAGTCTTTAGACGGTGCCGGCGCAGACTCCGATTTCCCGCATTCGGTAGAAGGATTAGATTCTTCTTTCTTATGATAGTCTTTCTTACCCGAGGAAGAATCTCGGTTGTATTTCCTCGCCTTTCGACTCTCTCCTTTTCCCTCCGATATTTGAGAGCCATCGGTGCTAGGCCGGTCGTGGCCCGAAGTCTCGAGAAGACTTTGCTGCGATGTGGCCACAGCTTTGCTTGAGGAAATAGGCTTGGCTCCGGTATTGCTTGATTGTTGCCTTGAAGGCGTGGTCGAACCGTGTGTCAGTTGGAGCGCTTAAGCACTTTTGGGGGTAGGTGTGCTCGAATTCCTCCGATTTTAATTACGAAAATATAACATCGGGAGTTAGAGCATTTAGATCGGAGCGACGTAAATAAGTAGCAAATGGAAGCCACTTCGTCGGGCAACGCTCTCAAGATCTTGGTGTTCATCTCCTTGTTGGTGAACGACCTCCCAAGCCCATTGATGACATTGACTTGATTGGTGAATCCCGATACTCGGCTCGTCAATGGTTTCGGTGAGCTCCATTGCAAAGGCGTCGAACTTCCGAAGCTCTAGCTCGAGCTTGTTTTCTTTGATCCGAGGGGTTCCATGGCTCGAGTCTGCCCAAGGCGTCCCATAGCTCTTTCGCCGTTTTGCAATCTTGTACCCTTCCGAGATGTGAGTCACTGAGCGTAGTCAGTATGGCATTACGTGCAACTCGGTCAAGGTTGTGCAACTTCTTTTCTTCAGGCGTGAAGGCAGATTTGTCTTTGGGAACCTTAGCACCAGTTTGTGCTCCCGCGCCTCCTCCGAAGGCAAGAATACTATGCTTTTCGATCATAGGAATGATCGGTCCTGACTCTAGTACATCTGACATGCTGTCGTGGAGTGACGTTAGGTGTGCCTCCATACGTACGCGCCATACCGTGTAGTTCTCTATTGAGAACATCGGTACCATCCTAATACCTGACATATCAAACATTGTAAGAGTAAGAGTATAAGGATGCTGAAAAGATGCTTATGCAGTGAAAACGGTTTTCAGGATCAGTTCGAGAGGACCAAGATTTCGAACCGGCGATCGGTTGAACACCGTGTGCTCGATACCAATTGTTGGTCCGGAGACGAAAAGTCGTGTGTAGAGGGGGGGTGAATACACACGAGCTCGTTTCTTTTTCTTAGTGAAGGTCACTGAAGCCGATGTTTGCAATCGATGAACGAATGCCAAGTAAGCCTTCGATCACTGGGGTCAAAGTGAGTCGGCTTACGAGCTCTTCTGCCGATCGATGTCGGTATTATGAAACTCCGGTCGGAGACGTAGTGCGGATAAGTGTTAGGCCCGGAGTCGTCTCTTTTGAAAACGCATTTTTGCAAGTTAAATCTTTTGGCTGTGCACTTTATGAAATACGTTTTATGCAAACTTATGATTTTCAAGTCAGTTGAATGCTATGCAATAAAACAAGAAATGAACACAAGCGATTTAACGTGGTTCGGATACGCAAGATCCTACGTCCACGGTCCCGAACAAGGCGGGAGAACTTGTTGATTATTCCGAGCAAGCCTCGAGCGGGGATATCGCGTGACCGGACGGTTCCCTCTAAGTTATAGTCCTTAGCGACTTTACAATCCAAACCTAAGTTTAGAAGGGAGGGAATATTCTCCAACTGAGAAGGAGTTCTTACAACAAGAACAATTTACTAAATGTGAACTCCTTCGGATCTAAGCTATGAATCTAGCAATGAGCTTAGTCTAGAGAAGAAAGGGATCAAAGTGCTCTAGAGAGATGAACTACAAGAAGTGTTCTATGAAAACTAGTTCGTCTCTGGATAAGCTTGAAGGTTCTAGAGCGTTGTGAGCTTGAATGATTTCCCTTGATTTCGCGTATATTCCTCCTTTTGAAATCTTCAAATCCTTCTCTATTTATAGTTGTGAGTTGTGGCATATGTCCGTTGGAGACGACGATGCCACGTGTCACAAGCGTCCAAAGAAAACGGCCACTATTCAACTTTGTTGCGGCAAGGGCGCGTTAATGCACCGTTCATGAGAGCAACTTTCTTGTGTAGAGTAGGTAAGCGTTGTCGGCTTCTCATTGGTCGAGGTTTGTAGTTGGTGAGTGTCGAGTTGACCGTTCAAACTACCTCGTATGTCTTCTCGCCGAACATTTGAAGGGACTTTAAGTCTTTGGGTCGCTTTACATCGGATACGATACTCGAAAGTCTGTCTTCTTGTCCGAGTCGTCCGACCGATAAAGTGAGCTTCGATAGTCGGTTGGTCGATCGCGAAGGTATACTTGCTTGTACTTGGTTCTTCTACCGATGACCATCGGCTTGTAGAGAATGCTTCTATCGAGGTCCGGTCGGTCGATGCGGGATCTTCAACCGAGTTTGATATCAGGCCGACGAAGAATGCAAGCGATTACACCGATGACGTGGGGTTCCGAAAAGTATCTTCGGCGAAGATCGGTTCAACAACTACCCCGTACAGGACTTAGACAAAATAATAAGCGTTACATCAAGTCTAACCTATACATCAGCTAATCCTATCGACACGCTAATCTACTGATATCAGCTCGGTTTTGGGATCTTCAATTCCATAGTACTACTATGATTTCCCCCAATTTCTTTTAACCCTAGAACAGCTGAGTATCAATCTACTGACTCATATCCAACAGGTTGCTATTCGGACGCCCTCTCTTAGCATTGTTGGAGTTGCCACCTTTCTCAGCAAGATTGACTCTTGGCTCCACGGGTGCTTTGCCCTTCCCATATCGAGTCCTCATGTCGGTCTCGATGCGGAGCTTGACCACAAGGTCCTCAAGCGTCATTTCCTTTCGCTTGTGCTTCAAGTAGCTCTTGAGTCCTTCCAGCTCGGGGGAAGCTTCTCAATTACAGTTGCCACAATAAAAGCATCTGACAAAAGCATACATTCGGCGTGGACATCATGGACAATGAGTTGGAACTCTTGCACTTGGTCCATGACTGGTCGAGAGTCCACCATTTTGTAGTCCAAGAACTTGGCGACTACAAACTTCTTGGTACCTGCATCGTCGCATGCGGTATTTTCTTTCAAGTGCCTCCCAAATTGCCTTGGAGGTCTTTACATTTACATATACACCGCATGCGGACTATCATCTAGTCCACTAAGCAAGAAGTTTTTACGTAAGTAGTCGAAGGTTAGCCAATTATCATAAGGCTATGCGGACTTCCGGGTTCTCTTCGTTTTCACTCGGAGGGGCGGGTGCATTCTCCATCAACACAGTGGTGAACCCCAATGTTGTCAGGTAGAACAACATCTTCTGTTGCCACCTCTTGAAGTCAGCTCCACCAAACTTGGCCGGCTTCTCGGCGGGGCAACACTGCAGGCGAGTGCGGAGGTGCCGTCGGGGTTGGGTTTGAACCCCCCCACCACTCCATGGTGGTTCACACTCCCAAAAGGGACATCTCTCTGCAAGGCAGAGGACACATCATTGAAGTTGAATGCCGTGTTAGCGGCATTAGCACGATTAAGTGCTATCCTTGCATCAGTAGCGACAGATATGGCAGCGAGGGTTGGATTGGCAAACACCGGAGTTGGAGTAGGGACAAACGTCGGTGGAACAGTGTTGCCGGAGGAGGCGACAACGTCAAATACAGCGGGGTTGGTGGCGGCGGAGCGGCGGCGGCGGCGGCAAAGACGGAGAGAGCAAGACTTGAAGAAGACATGTTTACAGCAGCTTGAGTAGGTAGATATTTCGTCTTGCGATTGATGGTTACAAAAGCTGCTATTACAAAACAATACTATAAGCCGAAAAATAAAATGAACAAAAAGAACCGTCGAGTCGAGGAGTCCTCTCTCCGCAAGACGAAATATGCCCCGGTAGTGCTCTCGGTTGTAGGCGTATCGTCCCCAAAGATAAAACGGCGAACGTCTCGAAGATTGCAGCACCGCAAGATCGTCGAGCTCCGGCGAACTGGACTTTTCCGGCGAGGACAGAAGCTGCTGGACTTGAGCTAAGATGAGCTAAGAAATGCAGCTAAGAGCTAAATATGGAATGCAGAGCAGATGTTAGTGTGTTATGGAATGAAATCCAGCTTCCTATTTATAGGCGAGCTTCCACAGTGTGTTGATTCTTTGGAGTCATCAATGCAAGAGGACGTGGGTATGGTAAGTGGAGAGGTGGACACCCGAACGGCCTCTTCCAGAGACTTCCATCCAAAAGTACTGCTTGGGTGTGGCAGGTGCATTGCACCACGGAGAGGAATCCAGTGCAACCGGTCCACTGCACTGCCCGACCCGGCGAACAACCCGACGGACCACCCAAATGACCAATTGCCAATTGTCAAGATCCAAGATCCAAGTCCACGGACACGGACCGGAACCGGAACCGGGCACGGGCGCGGTGCGGCGCGGTGCGGCGCGACGCGCCGCGCCGCGCGTGTGAGGCGGTCGGCGAAAAGTGCTCGCGCGCGATGAGCATGTGTGGCCCAAGCCCACCACATGTCACTTAGTTATCTCCTACAATATTGTAGAGACTTAAATACCACACAAAACATTATTCATTAATCGATGTGGGACATGATTAATGTAATAACTCTCCAAAATCCGAATAAGGTAAGTTTTTCCACTTTAGGTAACATATTAGTTTTGTCCCCCCAAACTTCGAGCCACTATTTCTCACTCACCGAAAATTGGAATCGAGAAATTAAGCACACTATAATTATCTACTCGAAACGTAGATCGACGTCATATATCTCAAAACATTAATCGGATAAATATCGAGGCTCGAAAATGCGATCAAACGGGCTGAAATTTGCTCAAGTTAAATTAGCATTAAATGCTAATTAACTTTCCAAATAAATATAAATATATATATATATTTAACTTTGATTTTCCAACATCTGTCCCGTTATTAATAAATGAAATCCAAACATATTTCCACTAAATTTAAAAAAAAAACTAATCATAATGGAAATGCTATTCCTCAAAATATGGATAAATTCTAACTAAATAATTTGGACTTTTAAGAAATGGGACGAGATTTATGGACAACCTATGTGACGGAGGGAGTACGAATTTCCGCTTAAATGTTCGATCTAATTTCAGATATCTTGGAGACTAATTGTGCGCCTCCAGTTTTTATCCGAATCCTGGTATGTTCTATCAGATGGCAAATAATCTGGAGTTGTGCTCATTACTTGTTCGATAAATCTCCCCACCGAAAAACTTCAATCATCCCATCTTTTATCAACTAATTCCATGTTCAGTAGACGGCCGCAAACAATCGTACGTCTTCACCAAGCGCTCAATCGAACATTTCACGACTCGAATTTCTCCGCCGCAGCAGCGGTGAAGACTTATGCTCCTGCGCTATGCTCCACTCCCTCTGATCTCGCAGAACTACCGCGAAAGCTCAGACGGTCTGAGCGGAAGCCTTGGGTTACCGACGTTAACGAACTCAAGCGTAGAGAGAAATCCAGAAGAAGAGAGAGAAGTGTTGTCAGAGAGGCGAAGTTGAACCCTCCCGAGAACGGGTTACTGGTGCAAGAATTAATCCCGGTGGCTCGTGATGTTCTAGCTGCTAGAGCCAGATTGGTCTCTTGCGCTTCAAGGGTTTCCGAAAGCATCCCCATTTTCGTTTGCAGGTAATCAATAACTTTATTTATTTTTTCAATCCTGTGATTAGTAAACCCTAACTAAAAATGCAATTTTCGATGGAGAAGATTTTGTCAGTTTAGTGGTAGATTAGCATTTCCTTCATTTACTTGATAATCATGTGCAATCATAGGCGGATCAAGGAGGCTGCCGTCCTCCAAATTGTGCCGAATCCAAAATTTTCATATGGATTGGAAAAAATATAATATTCACCGGAATTGTAGATTTCAGCCCCAAATTTATAATCATGGATCCGCCTTCTATATACTTTTGGAAAAATTATCATGTTCTTCAGAATTACAGATTTTTCCCTTTAAATTTTTAATCATGGATCCGCCCGTTCAATGAAGGGTTTGTGGAGATGTGCATATTGGTGATCCTCCTCACAAGATCAGAACTTGTGATGTGAGTGGAAGCATGAGAAACAAGGAGCATGTATGGGAGAGAGGGGGCATTCATCATGTATTTCCAACTATCCAATCCTTTCATCTCTATGATAGGTTGGGAAGAGCCGTTTCACATGAGGAGCGCCTCGAGGTGGACCGAGTTCCAGCTATCGTGGAACTCTGCATTCAGGCGGGCGTGGACATTCCCGAGTACCCAACAAGAAGGCGCGACTTCCCAATCTACCGCGTTGCTGGGAGGTTGATTGACTTCGAGAAGAGGTTCCCTAAGAACGTTTTGTTAGAGGATTACACGAAAACCTCTGGCTTCTGGCAGTTGAGAAAAAAGAGGTTGAATGAAGATCAGAGGCCTTGGGATTTGCCGTATAATGATATCAAAGGTTAGTTTTTTCACTATGCCAAACTTTAGAAACTAGCCCCTGATTAAGAATTGATAGTTTTCTTCATCTGCTTATACATTGTAGTTGGTTTCGGATATCAATCATGCTATTAAGCCGGGAAATTTTCATTTTTTACGTGTTAGTTTGGTTTCTTTTTCGCTTTCGCTTGTTATGTTAACCATGTCTTTTGACTCATCATGTTGTTAATAGTGTTCGATTTTGGCCTATTTTATGAAATGAGTCATGATTGTCCAATCAGGCCACGAGGTTAAACCGGACATAGTTAACATAACGGACGAAAGTGAAAGGAGACCCTTCCGACGGGCTAAAAATGAAATTACCCCTATTGTGCTATCATTTAAGAATCAACTGAAGAGAGGGATGATTGTTAAGGTAACTCTTGTTGAGCAGGGTATGCTGAGGAAGGAATGGAAGCATTAGAAAAGCTACGTAGCGGAGTTGCTCGGCTAATGGAGAAGTATGCAGTCCAAACATGTGGGTATTGTGATGAGGTGCAAGTAGGGCCAAAAGGGCACAGGGTGAGGCAATGCCAGTCATTCAAGCACCAGATGAGAGACGGCCAGCACGACTGGCAGGAGGCGACCTTCGACGATATCTTCCCTCCTGTTTATGTGTGGCACGTTTCCAATAAACACTCCCCCCTCCTCGTCGATGCTCAGAAGAGATACTACGGGAAGCTGCCTGCATTGGCTGATATGTTTGCTCAAGCTGGAGCTCGAGTTGGGGAGAGTTATGGAGGCATGATGAGGGAAGATGTGGTGGTCCCCAGTTTAGAAGAGGAGAAGTTAGCTGTTTGAAGAGGTAACCTTCTATTACACAACTTGCTAATTAGTTTATGTTAATTAGGTTAATCTAGTTAATTTAGGATTAATTTAGGAATTACCCCAATTAAGATAGATAATAAGTACTATATTTATAAATTATGCTTAGAATACAACAGCTTATAATAACCAAAGCTTGGTTAACTATTACTACTACTCTCTTTCTCTCTCTTGATGAGACAAGGAGAGAGAAGAGGAGAATGGGTTTACCTTGTTTCTTTTCAGTAGGATGAGTGTGTTGCATTAGTGCTGCCACTTTTGAAGAAACCAGAGTACCATTTGGCTGAAAGCTTTGGATATCTCTTCAACTCTTTGTCATCCAAATCAACATAGTGAAGCCCAAAGGAAGAGTCATAACCATCCAATAGTTCGAGACAGTCTAAGAATGTCCAAGAAAAGTAACCCTTCGTGTTCGAACCATTCCTTCCAATTTTCCGACAACAAATTAGAGAATATAAGTTAACTCAAATTGACACAGCTTAAGTTGATTCACTTGTATGGGTTAGGAGTACCTTATAGCGTCAAGCAAGCCACCGATGTAGGCGTGCATATATTCTACACGAACTGTGTCGATCAAAGTCCCATTACGCCGTGTCCTCTGACCTGTAAATTGGTAACCGACATGAGAGATAGGGGTGGGTACGTAAATATTTTGTCATACCGTATACCGTACTGGAATGACGGTATGTAAAATCTCATAATGCTTATACTGATACCTACGTGTTGTTCGGTATATAACGGTGTGCAGTATACTGAAGTTTCGGTTTGTGGAACATTTGTTGTACCGAAACCGTACAATTCATTCATTATGCAGTACCGAACTTCCATATGTCGTTGTATCACGATGTACCATTAAAAATTTAGTGTACCATGGTATATCAGAGTGTTTGAAAATTGATAATATACAGTCCCATTAGACCTCAGTACGGTATGGTATAGACGATGTACTAAAAATTCGGTATATGCCCATAAAAGGGAGGGCGGAGAGAGTGATGGAAACATTACCGTTTTCATGGACATAAATAAGGGGATTGGCATAAACTTGTTTGAGATAGTCGAGCGAGTCGTAAAGACCCTTAGGCGTTATAGCATACGGAATCGTCCCGCCCGGCTCGCCTGCAGCCAACAATTAGAACATGAGAACTAAACAAGCAGTGAAAGTTCAAACCATGGATAATAAGTCTTACTCATCAGCTCTACTTCCATATCACTCATCAAACCCTCGCCAACGACACCTGCCGCGTTCCTTGCTGGAATGGTGTAGTAGTAATTCACACCTATGAAGTCGAACGAGCCCTTTACTCGCTCCGACTCTTCTCTTGAGAACGCCGGGAGTCTCTCCCCGACGTTCTTCTTGACTAGCTCCGGATAGTCTCCGAACACCAGAGGATCAATCAACCTATATACCAATCAACAAAATATCCTCGCGTATTCAAGTAAAATTACCTACAATTACCCTGTGTTTATTTTATTCCACCAAATATCATATGTTCTTAAACAATATTGTACGGAATAATCTGTGCAAAAATTTACATTTTTACCCTTTTTGTATAACAAAGTTTTGAACACATAATATTTCGTACAATATTGTTTTAAAACACGAGTATTTTACATCTTGCAATTTTATTTAATAATGCATGATATTCCGTGCAACATTGTTTAAAAATACGGGATAGTTCGTGTGAAAAATGAAAACGTGATGCAATTTCGTCCGAATATGAGGTAGTTTTTTTGCACTTTTCCCAAAGTTTTATGGATTTTCCCTATAGTGTTAGTTTTGTTAGCTTACCAACGAATGAGGAAGTCGTTGGTTCTTCGAGCAGCCATTGCATCTTCTTCACTATCGGTGTAAGGAACTGCCCACATAATATAGATGCTGAAACCCACGTACCCTCTCTGAGTAGCCTTGTATTTCTCCTTGTAGAGATGCAGGGCGGATGAATGAGCCAACAATATGTTGTGCCCCACGATGTAAGGCTCGACGGAGGAATTGCCCTCGGAGCAGGAGGAGCAGCGGCCGGGCGGGGAGACTGCTGAATCGTAACCGCCCATGGTGAATATGTTGGCCTCGTTGACGGTAGTCCAGTGCAACACGCGATCTCCGAATGCCTCGAAACACGCGTCCGCGTACGCCGTGAAGTCGTCCCTGCAAACCCACAAATTAAAAACTTCGCCCTTTTTTTTTCTCCAAATTTAGCTTGAAAATTATAGTTTTAAGTTGATGATATTAGGGCATTTGCTACTATAGCCCAAATCACTATAAAAAAACACAAATGTAGCCATTTGATCCCCTTCTCGTCAGAAATCATGTCCACACAAATGGTAGTGCTGAAGACGGGTCGATAGAGTTCGGCCCTCCAATAATTGACACAATTTAATGGCCGAGTAGACTTTTTGCCACAAAAGTAAGCTTATTTGGTTATTATTGTATATAGTTATAACAAATTGCTATATTTGTGTTTTTTATAAGCATTTGGGCTACAAGTGTATATTACCACTTGAATATTATATAATAATATTAGTAAAATTAGGAAAACACGTACACAATTTTTCGACTAAGCCATCCTCCATACTCGTCTTCAAGAACTTGTGGAAGATCTATGTGATGAAGAGTAACATGTGGCTCTATTCCTGCATCACCAAACATATATATATATACTTGTGTCAAAGTCAAGATCAATAGAGGGAGAGAGGAAAGGTTTTACCATTGCTCAGAAGTTCGTTGATGAAGTTATTGTAGTATTGCAGCCCCTTTGGATTTACAGGTCCTCTTCCATCTGCAGTAAGAATGGTAGCGATTACGGGTTACTCTCGTATTCAAAATATATATATATATATATACAAATATTGAGAAATTAGGAGGGAAAATATGTAGGGCGTAAGTTAGCATTACCGGGAATTAGCCTTGACCATGATATGGAGAATCTAAAAGCTTCCAATCCCACATCGGACATCAGCTTTATATCGTCCTGCAACAGAATACATTATGAAATTTATAAATAAATAATTAACAAAGATATCAGCTATCCCTATTTCATAAATAAGAGTTGTTTTAAATTTTTAATACTTTGATCTAAGTTTATACCTTGTACTTGTGATATCCATCACATGCAACGTCTCCATTGGCTCCGTTTGTACGACCTGATCATTATAATGCAAAAAAAAAAAAACTTAATGTTCTTAAAAATTATTAAAGAAGAAGAAAGATTTAATGAAAATAGTTGTAGAAATCTGACAGACCAGAATGAGCAAAGGTGTCCCAGAAGCTAGGAGTTCTTCCATCTTCAAACGCCGCTCCCTCGTACTGTAGTGAGAAAATTAGTGTCTGGTTTCTTTTGGTCACGAAAATTAAGAAAATGATAGTGTATGGTGAGTAATTAATTTGTGGCCACATATTCTTTACTATTTTTATAAACATGTTACTAAACGCCAGGGATCTTCTGGCCCATAAATTGAGAGATCACTACATGGCCCACCAATCAGGTGGTGCCACGTGTGTATTGGTGGGCCATGTAGTTAATATTATAATATTTGTTTAACTTTAAAAACACACTGCACGCATGACACCACCTGATTGGTGGGTCATGTAGTGTTCCTCATAAATTGGGCCAGAAGATTCGGACCGGTTACTAATTGGACACATTTTGAGAATAAACATTACTAATGGGACGGATGGAGTAATTATTGTATTATTTATCTTCAAAGTATACTTTTGGTAACCCAAACTAATCTCTTTTTATCTTCATTTACAACCATGCACATATATATACATATGTGTGTGTTTGTACACACAATAGCATTTGTAGTTGATAAACTAATAACTCGATGATTTGATTAACTCGGAAGATAACTCAGTGATTTAAAATAAGTAGACGTGTATTAACACACAGCTAGAGATGTAATGAAAAAGGAAATGTAGGAAAAAAACTGACCTGATAAGCGGCGGTTCCGGAGCCGAAAACAAAGTCAACCGGGAAATCAGCTCTGCCGTAGCGCTCGACGGCGGCGGCGGAGTGGATCACCGCCGCAACCGCCAGTAGAAGCAGAGAAAGTGGATAGTAATTAGTATTCATCTCTTGTTAGTATCACAGAGTGTCTGCATTTTCATCTTTTTATGCTTGCAGTAAATGAATGAGCATTTGTCAATCGCAATCACGTGGTTTTTTACTAACTCTGAATTTATTAAAAACATGATGATGTGGATTTTTAACTTAATTATTCTGTTTAGTGTAATTGAGTAAGCATGTGGCTCGATTTGGATGTTTTGATCTTCATTAGACCTAATTAGTAATAGGATTAAATCAGTCAATTCAGACTGAATTACTCCAATTCAATCTATCAAGATATCTCTATTTATGCAAATTGACATAAATAGTCTTCAATTTTTGCTAGTTTGGATGAATTAGTTTCTAATTTTGTTTAAGTTCATTATTTTTTTTACATGTTAAAAAAAATATTTGAATAAAAATAATCAGAAAATCTTATTTGAAAAACGTCAATAATTTAAAAATATGTATTTGAAAAAAAGTTAAAATTTAATTTAAAATTGAAAGAATTGGTCACTAAAATTTTTCGTAAATGCCCTAACAATTGAGGAATTTAAAATTTAACGGAAGAATAAATTCAATCAAACTAGTATAGTTTGAGGACCATTTGTGTCAATTTGTGCTCTATTTAAAACACTCACACACGTGTACTCTCCCATACTAACAAGTCAGAATCCGTGCGCCGGAAAACCAGATCCGGCCGGTGAAGAATATAGAGGTAGAGATGTTTTGAGATACGAAGACGCAACAGAGCTGACATCTTCAATCACGTCGTACGACAGGTTTAGATAAGGATGTGAGGGTAGTAATTGTGGTTTCTAATTTTGCTTCTCGTTTTTAGCTAATCATTCTCTGTCTTAGGCTTTGCGTTAAGAAGTATGGTCTGTTCATGTTAGGGTACAATTAGCCTATAAGCTTGACGTGTAATTAGGCTTCTTAGGAGAGTCTCCTTTTTTATAATTTAGAATTAACTTAATTTAATATCATCACCGAATAGACTGAATTGAAAGAAGTCGAATAGCCGTTGCAAATTTCTATCGTTTTAAATAAACATTGATCAAATTTGACAAATCAATTTCTCAATTTGATTTCATATCAACTATCAGGCCAATCAAGAACTCCATGCAACTGTTCTTGTTGGCAGCTAGCCCCCTTATGATTTCAGACAAATGTAAATTTTCTTATATGATTTTAAGAGGTGCATCAAGATTCTTGTAGTTTATAATGAGATGCAATTTATCTCATCGTGGTTTTACATAGGTGCGAATTCGCTCTGTGATTTCACGCATGTGTAATGAACTCCTTATGGTTTGTAAATCTGAATATTTATGATATTATATTAATACATCATATGTTTAAGGGTGTTTCAGTATTTATAAGTTGAAAATCGGATAAAATACACATATTTGTCAATATTTCACAAAATAAAAACCACAACGAGGTCTATTGCACCTTTCCAAACCACATGAAGGAAGTAATTAGACCTAACCAAAATAATAGAGGTTAAAATTCACCTAGCTCCTATTATTCATAATCCACATTTTGTCTTATAAACCATTATTATAAATACATAAATCATATTTCATTTTACACTTTTATCCTTACAAGGTGTTACTGGTTTAGGAAGAATTCTATATTATAATACAATTTTTAGTTCACTACTACTCTCTTTCTCTCTCTTGATGAGACAAGGAGAGAGAAGAGGAGAATGTGTTTACCTTGTTTCTTTTCAGTAGGATGAGTGTGTTGCATTAGTGCTGCCACTTTTGAAGAAATCAGAGTACCATTTAGCTGAAAGCTTTGGATATCTCTTCAACTCTTTGTCATCCAAATCAACATAGTGAAGCCCAAAGGAAGAGTTATAACCATCCAATATTTCGAGGCAATCCAAGAATGTCCATGAAAAGTAACCCTTTGTGTTCGAACCATTCCTTCCATTCATTGCAACAACAATCAGAAATTGATCAAATAGGCATATATGCTTGTGTGGATTAACTAGTACCTCAAAGCATCAAGCATGCTACCGATGAAGGCGTGCATATATTCTACACGAACGGTGTCGATCAAAGTCCCGTTACGCCTTGTCCTCTGACCTGTAAACTAGTCCCTCTTAAGCGATATACGAGAGCGAGAGAGAGAGATGGAGAGATAGAAACGTTACCGTTTTCGTGGACATAAATAAAGGGATTGGAATAAGCTTGTTTGAGATACTCCAGCAAGTCGTAAAGACCCTCGGGCATTAACGGATACGGACCTGTTGCGCGCGGCACATCTGCACCCAACAACAACGAGTACTACTACTTAAATATTATTATTATTATTATTAAATTGATCATAACGGGGATAGAATACTAGATCAACTAATTACGCAGAAATGAGAATATCAACTAAACCGCAGGCTGACTACTGCTTAGACACAAGAACCAATGGAAGTTAAAACCTATGGATAGTAAGTCTTACTCAGAAGCTCTACTTCCATATCACTCATCAAACCCTCCCCAGCTACACCTACTGCATTCTTGGCGGAAACTGTGTAGTAGTGGTTCACACCTATGAAGTCGGACGAGCCCTTTACTCGCTCCGACTCCTCTCTTGAGAACGTCGGGAGTCTCTCCCCGACGTTCTTTTTTACTATCTCGGGATAGTCTCCGAACATCAAAGGATCAATGAACCTGCATACCAATTAACAAACTACTCAATAGAGTTGAGTTTTACCCCTCCGTCCCATTGGAATTTAACACGGATATTAAGACAGTGGATATAAATATATAAAGTGGTGGGGTCCACTTGTTTAGATCTAATAATTTATTTCCTATTAGACATAAAAAATGAGACAACCCGTAAAGACAAATGAACATTAATAATGGGACGGAGGGAGTATTAGCTTACCAACCAATGAGGAACTCATTTGCCCTTTGAGTAGCCATTATATCTTCTTCACTATTGGTGTAAGGAGCTGCCCACAACACGTAGATGTTGAATCCCACATGCCCTCTCTGAGTAGCCTACACAAGAAACGCACATCGTATCCGCATCCATAACTTTGTAAGAATACGATCGTACCTCGTACTTCTCCTTGTAGAGATGTGCGGCGGATGAATGAGCCAGCAATATGTTGTGCCCCACGATGTAAGGCTCGACGGAGGAATTGCCCTCGGAGCAGGAGGAGCAGCGGCCCGGGGGGGAGGTTCCTTCGTCGTAACCGCCCATGGTGAATATGTTGGCCTCGTTGACGGTAGTCCAGTGCAACACACGATCTCCGAATGCCTCGAAACACGCGTCGGCGTAGGCTGTGAAGTCGTCCCTGCATAGACACACGCCACGAAACTCACTTGTGCATTTTCCACTAGATTAGAATCAATTGATAAATATATTTATATTCACATATTTAGCTTTAGACTTCTGAAAAGTTTGAGCCGCCCCAGTATGCTAGTCATAGTAAGATTATGTAAAGCGTACACGATTTTTCGACTGAGCCATCCTCCATACTCGTCTTCAAGAACTTGTGGGAGATCTATGTGGTGGAGAGTAACATGTGGCTCTATTCCTACATGATCAAACATACTTTTTGCGTCAAGATCAAGAGAGAGGGAGAGAGAGTGAGTACCATTGCGTAGAAGTTCGTTGATGAAATTATTGTAGTATTGCAGCCCCTTTGGATTTACATGTCCTCTTCCACCTGCAGTAAGGATAAGATATATAGAAAATATTGAAGAAATTAGGAGGGAAAATATGTAGGGCGTAAGTTAGCATTACCGGGGATCAGCCTTGACCATGATATGGAGAATTTGAAAGCTTCCAATCCCACATCGGACATCAACTGTACATCGCCCTGCAACAGAATTATGCTAGTCTATGCTCACCCGTTTACTCGGATATATAATAGAATCAAGATTTATTTTCGACATAAGTTTATAACCTTATACTTGTGATATCCATCACATGCAACGTCCCCATTGGCTCCGTTTGTAAGACCTTGTCATTATAGTGCAAAAAACAAACTTATAATCTTAAGAATAATAGCAAAATCTGATGCATCTTGAAAGAAAGTTAATAATGCAAATTAAAGAAGAAATATTTAGTGAAAAAACAGGTGGTAGAAAGATAGACCAGAATGAGCATAGGTGTCCCAGAAGCTAGGAGTTCTTCCGTCCTCGAACGCCGCTCCCTCGTACTTTAAAACAAGTGTCAGTAGTGACAGAAGTAGGAGGAATTTGCTACAGTAGCCAAATCCACTTAAAAAACACAAAAATCCGTAAAATTATATTTATAAAGTAGCCAAGTTTACAGAAATGCCCTCACCTTTTCTAACTTTTCTGTCAGTTTAAATTATTTCCATAAAGTCAATGCCTAATGCCATGGCAAGTTTACAGAAATGTCATCACCACGGCTCGCCCTAAGCAATGGAATATGATTTAATTTTATTTTTTTTTCAAAAAATTGACTCAAAATTGTTTTTAATCATATTTCAATGAGTATTGCGATTTGCCCTAGGCACTGGAAAACTCCACTACATTTTCGTGACGTGTCGGGGCTGAGGGAGTACTTGGCCAAAGGAAATTTTTGAGAAAAAAAGTTAAATAATGTTCCAGTGCCTAGGGCGAACCGAGGGAGTGCCGCAACTTGCCCTGGGTACTGGAACATATGGCTGGAATATGTGGGGTGACTAAGTGATGTAGGGCGCACCTACGCTAGTCACGATCGTTGATTTGTCGCCGCGAATATCCGCTTGTAAGCTCTTCTAAATCTGCTGATCTTCAAGAGAGATATCCAGATCTAGGCATCTAATATTCATTCCTCTAAGAATACGAATAGTATAGGAGAGAAATGATGAGTATAATTTGTACTATACAAATTATGTCTGTTTTGGCGCCCACCTGGGCAGTTAGACCGTATTTCTGTGTTGTTTTGCAGATTTTAGTGCTGATATGGCGATAACGAGTTGCTGAGGTGGCAGACACGATTTGGGGTTTAAAAGATGGATTTTTGGACGGAAATTTGTAGAAGGAAGGTGGAGGATAAGGAAAAGAAAAGATATGGAAAGAATTAGATATGATTTATCTGATTAATATATTTCCATATCGGATAAAAACCTACTTCTACAAGGAAAAGAAGAGAGCCATATATATATAGAGAGAGAGAGAGAGGATGAACGAAAATATCATCATCTTTACACCATTCCAAGACCGAGAGAGAGATAGTCGAGTTCGAGATTTGTTCCTTTCGTTCTAGTTCGGATTTGGAAATGCAAACACTATTTTACTTTTGTTTCTTAGTTTAGCCTTGGAGATTTCGATTCTTGCGTATTATTGGGATGATTTGGATTCTACATATTGGTACCTTCTGATCTTTTGGTGTTAATTTTGTTTGCATTCGTGTTTTAAATCAGTTCGTATAATTATTTTAATTTTCGTGCAACTAATTTCCGAATTCAGCATGTTTAGGGTTCTGCCCAGTTTTACAGTCCGTCTGGCCAGTCGGACTAGCTAAATTCTTTTTAGAGGCTGGCGAGATGTGAAGCACACACTTTAACGAATTCGTGAGACTTAGGCTTTAATAATTAATCACTTAGGTTTCAAATTAATCTTGGTTAATTAATTGAATTAGTTAATTTAGACTTGATCACCCTATGTTAATTTAATCTATAGCTAATTTAGTACTTCCATCATTTCTCGTGGGATTAGGCTAAATAAGTAGCACAATTGTTCTTAGAACAATATGATTAATTTGGTAGGAGATTATTAGATGTCCATCATACGAGTGGGCTCCTAAATCGGATTCCCTTAGTTCTTAAAGCTGATTAGATGTTAAATCTATTGATTGTCCACCAACGTAGGTTGCATCTAATTTAGAGAAGTAGTCGTTTCAATGCCCACCATGGCGATTACCAAATAATTAAGGGGAAATAGGGGATGTGTCAGTTTAATTACGACGTCTACAACTAATTGATTTTTAATGGATTAATTTATCTTTAGTGTCGATGATCGATTGTGTGTGTGTGAATCATCTTGTTGGACCCGTTTTCTTGCTTGATTTATTTGGATATTTATTTTTGCTATTTACTTTCTTGCATTAGTTTAGAAAATCCCAAAATTTGTGTGGTCGCTAACCAAAATCTTCGTTCCCTGAGTTCGATACATGTTTGCTATGCTAATTTAAGTTCTAGCATTTTGCAGGATTTATTTAGTGAAAACTACTATCACAAAAAACAAAAGTTTCATTCAAGTTTCAAAATATTCCAAGCTGCGGCGTTTCTCACAAAAGGTGGTTTAAATACTAAGTGCAACCAAAACTTAGTCCATTATATTAAATAAAAATAAAAATACTATTAAATGATAAATATTAATATTAATAATAATTAAGATAGTTGATGGAGAAGCAGCGTGCGTCTTTCCAATTCTCTAGAAATCTCTTGGTCTCCATCACTAAGGAATTGAGAAGTTCTTTTATTTATATGTCTGTGTGCCGAATGCGTGTTTATGGTGTGCCGAGGTTCATAAGCATTGATTTTATGAAGAGAATCTCAACTGATAGAAAAATAAGTGTATTTTTTTTTGTAAATTTTGTTAGCTTGTGAATTCAACTTTAAAAGATGTCTACTTTTACGTTTTTCAAATGGGTTTGGCTAAATTGATATATTAACACAAAAATTAAATGTTAATATATATAAATCGAGTAACCTCTCAGTCCCGTTATTATCGTCTTTATATAAAGCAAGCTATTTTTTTAATATTATTAATAATAATAATTTTCAAAGTATACATTTGGTAAGCCTATCTATTCTATTTTTGGCAAGCAGCATTTGTGGTTGGCAATAAAGAAGATATACTTCTTACTGATAACTCGGGAAGATGACTCAGTGATAAAAAAGTAAGCAGACGAGATAGGAGCAATACATTAACACGTGAAATTTGGATGAACAAAGTTTAGAAAAGCTAGATCAGATGTTTCAAAACAAAGCGTAAATTAAATGTAGGAAGTAACTGATCACCTGATAAGCGGCAGTTCCAGAGCCGAAAACAAAGTCCACCGGAAAATCAGCTCTGCTGTAGCGCTCAACGGCGGCGGCCAAGTGTATCGCCACCACCACCAGTAGAAGCAATGGAAGTGAAGAGAAGTTAGTATTCATCGCTCGTTACTATCTGAGAGTTTGGGAAGGGATTGTCTTCCTCTTATTGCTTTTCTAGTTTCTACGCTTTCAATCCCTTTCAGATGAAGTTGTCGGCCCCACGGGAATGACACAACGGTCAAACATGTTTAACGTATGGCTGAAGGTTTTGAGTTCAAAATAGCAACGATAAGTTATTTATTACTATGAATATTATTAAAAGAAAAAAAAGACCAAATTGAATGCGTAAAAATTTGAAAAATTCGAAAGTTTATGTATCTAGATGAGCATTTTAAAGTTCGTGTAAAAACATAATTGAAAGAAAGTTCATAAATTTAGGGGCTAATAACCCTTTATTTAAATTTGGTTCTTTTATCACATGAATATCATATAACATTCGACATCTATTCACTCAGAGAAGTAATTGACCAACAAATTAATTTTGAAAATAATAATAATAGATTATGTTATTTTGAAAAATATTTCACAACTTTGTGGATCCGGTCTAGAACAGTGGTGTAGCAGGGGTGGGGCAGTGGGGGCACTGCCCCACTGAGTTTGAGATATTTAACTGTAATTTTCTATAAGGAATTGAACTTTGGTCAAGCAGTAAGGTAGTTTGATAATTTTTATAGGTTGTGGGTTCAACTCCCTAAAGATGTGAATTAGTTCCCTTTTTCTCTCCCTCTTTTCCTCTACTAATATTTCTCTAAACTTCACCAACATATAACTTTATATTTATAATAATTATGTTTTTTTCTTAAAAAATATACACTCTAATTCATAATTATTTCCCTTATTTCTCTCTCTTCCTCCTTCACACTCAAAATTGTGTACAAATATTTTTGTAAACTTGACCAAGATATAACTTTATATTTATAATAATTATTCTTTTCTTAAAAGTTATGGATTATTATTTTGAATTTAATCCCACTTTTTTTTCTCTTCCTTTTTCTTATACTTTCCTTCTCTCTTTTTCACCTTAGGTTTCTTCTTCTCTATCTTTTTTCTTCTCTCATTTTCTATTTTGTCGTCACTTTTTTAGTTCACAGTAGACCACAAGTGCGTAATTATTTGGCCTCCACTGATGTAAATCTCTAGCTACGCCACTGGTCTAGAATATAAAAAAATTCCTTATTTCTAAAGATGAAATGCAACATTTAATACTCTACTTGAATCCTATTATCACAATTTAAAATCTTGGATAGGATATAGTTCACAAAGAAACTAAATACCAAATATTAAATAAGAATAGGAATTATTAAGGATTGTAAAGTTTGTTGTAATCTACAGTTGAATATGCTCCAATAAATCTATTTTTTTTAACTATTAGTAATAATTAGGAAAAGGTAAATCAGTAAAAAAAAATCTAACAAATCTCAACTACACACTGAAATAGGATTAAGCATTCTTTAATTGAACTTTTACCTGCTCAAAACCGTTGTTTCTTCTTCATTCTTCGAGACTCATATCATATTTAATTTCATATACATTTGTGAATTAAATTGTTGGTTACAGAAGCTACTATTACAAATATACCGTAATCCAAAAAAAATAATACAAATAAACAAAGAATAAGAGATGAAAGCTTCGTCGAGTCGAGGAGTCCTCTCTCCGCAAGACGAAAAACGCCCCGGTAGTGCTCTCAGTTTTGGCGTTTCGTCCCCAAAGATGAAACGACGACGTCTCGAGGATTGCAGCACCGCAGGATCTTCGAGCTCCGGCGAACTAGACTTTTCCGGCGAGGACAGGCTGCTGGACAGCTAAGAGCTAAATATGGAATGCAGAGCTAAGTATGGAATGCTTGTTGTTTGCAGGTGTTGGTGTGTTCAAATGGCATGCAGACTGGTCCTATTTATAGGCAGTCCCAGCCCAGGTGAAAGGTTGATGAGTAACACCTGCCAATTAAAGCAGGCTGACGTGTCCAGGGGAGTGGGGAGTGGAGATATGGAAGGTTGGCTGCTGAAGAGCCTGTTCCAGATCCTTCCAAAAAGACACACTCTGGTGCAGCAGGAGCACTGCACCACGGAGAGGAATCAGGTGTAGCTGGATCACTACACCGCCAGCCCACACGTAGCCCAACCCACCGAGTCCAACTACCGAGCCCAACGGTCAAACCCGACGGACCACCCAAAGGACCAATTGCCAAGATCCAAGTCCAAGTCCAAGTCCACAGACACGGACACGGAACCGGAACCGGGCGGGGCCGGGCACCGGCGCAGCATGCGGCGCGCGCGCCGCGCGCGCCCGCGTGTGAGGCGGTCGGCGAAAAGGCTCGCGCGCATGAGCATGTGTGGCCCAAGCCCACCACATGTCACTTTGTTATCTCTTACAATGTGGTAGACACTTAAATACCACACAAAACATTATTCATTAATCGATGTGGGACATTGATTAATGTAATAACTCTCCCAAACCCGAATAAGGTAAGTTTCTCCACTTTAGGTAACATATTAGTTTTGTCCCCCCAAACTTCGAGCCACTATTTCTCACTCACCGAAAATCGGAATCGAGAAATTAAGAGCCACTAGTTGTGTCCGCATGCACGCGGACACACAACTCGTCCTCGAGAGACAATAAAGCATCGGGGTAGGTGGCTTGTGACCTTGAACCTTCCTTAGTCAGTGCTATCGAGCATACCGGCGGATTAGTGGACACGTGGCCTTGAACTATTCATCCATGGTGTATACTTAGACAATAGCACTAACACTATAAAGTCTCAACCTCGTCCGTTCTCACGTTTGTGTCCTTTACTGGCCATGGACAACCTCTTTGGATTCATAAGTGTTACATAGAAGCGGTCCTCACTTCTCACTTACATAGGTGATTCTTACTCGAGTATCATGTCATACTCCACCTTCTCAAGGCATCCAAGAATCATTAAAAGTCAAAGACTTAACCTCACCACTTGACAGGTCACCAACACTCTCGAGCTCTTTTAGGGAATAGACTATTTGAGTGTGGTATCAACAGACTCATATAGCTTAGTTTTCCCATTGAACCAAGTTCATGGGATCTCCAATCTACAAGGTTGGGTATCCACTATAATCGTCTTTAGTTTGTGGATTTAACTCCCATTCCCTCTACGAGCTTATACATTTGATCTCGATTCAAACTCTTAGTAAGCGGATCCGCTAGGTTATTTATAGACTTGACATAGCCTATAGAGATAACCCCACTCGTAATCAAATGTCTTACGGTATTATGTCGACGACGAATATGTTTCGACTTACCATTATATAACCCACTTTTGGCCCTACCAATAGCCGTTTGGCTATCACAGTGAATCATCACAGGTGGCACGGGTTTCGTCCAACATGGAATATCTTCAAGGAAATTACGGAGCCATTTGGCCTCCTCACCGGCCTTATCTAAAGCAATAAACTCAGATTCCATGGTGGAGCGGGCTATGCACGTCTGTTTCGTGGATCTCCACGACACGGCTCCTCCCCCTATAGTGAACACATAACCACTAGTAGACAACGAGTATTTAGTGTCGGATATCCAATTCACATCACAGTACCCTTCAAATACTGGGGGATGTCTCGAGTAGTGCAGCCCAAAGTTAAGAGTGTATTTCAAATACCTCAGAACTCTTACAAGAGATTTCCAATGCTCTTTACTAGGATTACTAGTATAGCGACTCAGTTTGTTCACCGGACAAGCTAGATCAGGCCTCGTACAATTCGTGATGTACATAAGACAACCAATGACTCTAGCATAATCCTCTTGAGCAACAGGATCACCCCTATTCTTGCTCAAGTGAACATTAACTTCTAGAGGAGTCTTTGCCGGCGCACTATCAAAGGCATTAAACCTCTTAAGCACTTTCTTAATATAATGAGATTGAGACAAAACAATCCCTTTGGGAGTTCTTTGAATCTTCACTCCAAGAATAACATCAGCAACTCCCATATCTTTCATATCGAAAGTTATCTTAAGCATACGCTTGGTGTCATTTATGACTTGAAGGTTTTGTCTCATAATTAACATGTCGTCTACATAAAGGCAAACAAATACAAAGTCATTCTTTGTATTCTTTATGTAAACACACTTATCACATTCATTAATCTTAAAGCCATTCGACAACATAGCCTCGTCGAATTTCAAGTGCCATTGTAATGGTGCTTGTTTCAACCCATATAGGGATTTCACCAACTTACATACCTTTCGCTCTTGACCAGGTAGAACAAACCCTTCAGGTTGTTCCATATAAATTTCCTCTTCTAAATCTCCATTTAGAAAGGCAGTTTTCACGTCCATTTGGTGAATCTCAAGATTGTGCAAAGCAGCAATCGCGAGAAGCACACGGATAGACGTAATCCTCGTTACAGGCGAATAAGTATCGAAGAAGTCATATCCTTCAATTTGCTTAAAGCCTTTAACCACTAAACGAGCTTTATATTTATCAATTGACCCATCTGCCTTATACTTTCTTTTTAGGATCCATTTACATCCTAAGGGCTTGCAACCTTCGGGTAAGTCTGCTAAGACCCAAGTGTGATTCTACATAATGGAATCAATTTCACTTTGGACAGCTTCTTGCCAAAGTGGGTCATCGGGTCTAGAAAGAGCTTCTTTTATAGACCCCGACTCTTCATCCAAAAGAAAGACAACATAATCAGGACCAAAGTCCTTAGCAACTCTTGCTCTAGTGCTACGTCTTGGTTCTAAAGTTTCAAGATCGACAGCTTGCCTTTTACGTGTATCGGGTTCTACCCCCACATTTCTAGAACTACTAGCAACTTCTCTTGCTACACCACTAGAGCTTGACTCAACTTTATCATCCTTTTTACAAGGATAGATATGTTCAAAGAATATAGCATTCCTTGACTCAATAGTAGTTCCAACATTCATATCGGGCACCGCCGACTTATGAATGACAAATCGATATGCACTACTATTCAGTGCATATCCTATAAAGATACAATCGACGGTCTTAGGTCCAATTGTAACTTGCTTAGGCAAAGGCACTTCTACCTTAGCCAAACACCCCCACACTTTGAGGTATTTATAGGAAGGTTTCCTTCCTTTCCACAACTCGTAAGGAGTAACATCTCTACCTTTTAGAGGTATTTTGTTTAATAAGTAGTTAGCCGTCAAAATGGCTTCCCCCCACATGTTCTGGGGGAGTCCAGAACTTATTAACAAAGCATTCATCATCTCCTTTAGAGTTCGGTTCTTCCTTTCAGCCACACCATTTGATTGAGGCGAATAGGGGGCAGTGGTTTGATGAATAATACCACTTGTCTTACACAACTCTTCAAAAGGAGCTACATACTCTCCACCTCTATCACTTCGTACCATTTTGATTTTACAATCAAGTTGATTTTCGGCTTCTGCTTTGAAGTTAGTAAAAGCTTCAATCGCCTCATCTTTACTCCTTAAAAGATAAAGACTACAATACTTAGTGCAGTCATCAATAAAAGTAATAAAATACTTTTTCCCACCCCTAGTTTGTTCAAACTTCAAGTCACATACGTCAGTGTGAATGAGTTGTAGAGGTTTTGTGTTCCGTTCTACAGAATGAACTGGATGCTTAGCCAATTTTGCTTCAACACAAACTTCACATTTGGTTTTGTTAAACTCATTTACTTTAAGTAAATCGAGATTAACTAATCTTTTTATCGCATCTAGATTAACATGTCCTAATCTAGAATGCCATAAATCGGAACACTCAATCAAGTAAGAGGAAGTAGCTTTGTTTTCATTATCCTTGGCCTCAACAGGCTCCTGGCGTAATGCCATTACAGATAGTTTGAAAAGGCCCTCAGAGAGGTAACCTTTTCCTAAAAACATTTCAAATTTAGACAGGATAAATTTATCCGACTCAAAAACTAGTCTAAACCCTCTCTTGACTAGTATAGAGCCGGACACAAGATTCTTCCGGATGTCGGGGACATGCAGCACCTCTCCCAGAGTAAGGTTCTTCCTGGAGCTCAACCTTAGCACCACAGTACCATAGCCAACCACCTCTGACGAGGCTTGATTACCCATATTGAGCTTCCTCCCTTGGCAACTCTTGTACTTGGTGAAGCGGCTTCGGTCACCACAAACATGTGCCGTGGCAGCGGTATCAATATACCACTTCCCCTCATTCTCCACGACGTTTGCTTCTTCAGTGACAACGGCCGCAAGGTCGGCTTCAGTGAGGTCAATCTCCAACATATTGGTTTGACGAGCCCTCTTCTTCTTCGGCTTTCGGCAGTCCTTGGACATGTGGCCGGATTTGCCACAGTTGTAGCAGTCCCCTTCAAACTTGCGGGATTGCACCTTGCCCTTCCCTTTGGGGTTGCTATTTGGACGCCCTCTCTTTGCATTGTTGGAGTTGCCACCTTTCTCAGCAAGGTTGACTCTTGACTCCACGGGAACCAAACTTACAAATAATGAATATATGTATCCTTTTAACCGAAGACAAAAAAAAATGCAATCCAGAATGAATCTAACAAACAAAAATTAAAAGTGCATCCTCAAGAACAATAACATTTGTCTCTTTATTAAGAATGACTTCAGTTTTATATTTGGAAAACTGCATAAGTAGACAAATCTTGATGAGTAGATCAAAGACTATCATCCAAGCCAAGCATGCAATGTTACAAAATAGATGGTACCATGGTCCAAGAAAAGATGTCATGAAATTACCAAAACAACCTTGTATTTCACAATCAAACGTTGCGTACGTTGATTCGCTCCTTTCACTCGAAAGTTTAGCTCATCAACATCATCACGTGATCCATAACTTTGTTCCGTCTGCATTTGTAAACATGTTACAAACAAGCAATTCGTAAGCTTACTACCGCTCCGATTATGCAGCCACCGGATTGCAATTTCTTAGATTGATTTCTTCGTATCTAGATTTATATATGAATTGCATTGTATTTTGATTGAGTGTTTTTGATTGATTCTAAATGTTGTAGTTTCCCGTTCCCACAAGTGTGGCGCGTCTTCTCGAAGGCAATTCGGATCCTCTGTCCCACTTTCTTTTGTTCCACTCACATTTTAACTGTAAGCACTTAGGTGCTTACTGTAACCCTAAAATTCAAATCGTAAGCACTTAGATGCTTATAGTTAAAAATGATAGTAAAACACGAATGAGACACAAGAAAATGGGACAGAAGATCATGTGGGTCTCGAAGGCCCGATACCAAAAGTCTACCAATTCGAAGTCCACTTCCCACTGGTGGATTTTCTGTTGATAGTTTTGCACAGAAAGTGAGCGACGCATATCTGGTCTTACAACATATGAAATCAGTTCATCTGCACTTGATATTGCTTTGCAATGGGCGCCTGCCTTTATAACGCAAATTTAATTAGAAGGGTTTATGAGTTGAAGAGATTAATCATTTTGCAATTCATGGCCTTTGGTTAAAGGTGAAGTATATGGTACTAGAAATAAGTATGGACGAGTACGTATATGCATTTATTCAAAGCATATTCGGTTTCCCACTGGAAGATTTGCCTTTGGAGTCTTCCTTTGTAAATATGCATATGATTTTTATTTAATTTTGAAAGATTTAAAAAAAATTATATTATAAATCAATATGAGAAATGAATTGATTAGATTGCAGTTGACAAACCCAATAGTAAATATATATATTGGGGAAGGTTCAAATAAGAACAAGCCTTATACAAAAGATTTAAAAAAAATTATATTATAAACATTTTTTAGCCTTTAGATATTGGTAATAGATAGACCAGATTGATTTTTATATTTTAATTCGTGAATTGCACAATTCAATAATAATAATATGTACAAAAGACACAATGTTAAAACTCCATTATTAAAAGAAACAAAACCTACTAAAAACTTCAAACTCTTGCGTTTATTTTGTTGCAAAGCGTAACCCTCCCACGATTTAATAAAAATCGTAGTCGTTCCATATTCTTCCTCTTCATCCCTCGATATGTTTTCTTCAAATTTGATGTAATTCCGAACGGTTAATTGACGAATTGATGAGCGATTTTTTTTTCTTTCAATATGTTGTTTCTGAATTTATTCGGTTCAAATCTGATCTACTTCAAATTTGTTAATTCTTTAATTCTTCAAAAGTGTGCAAGATTACACAAATATTAAAAGTGTGACTAAACAACAGTAAAATAATTGAAAATTGTGATTTATTCATCACGACGATTTAAGAGATTTTTTCCAAAGCTATGAATTCTGAATTTATTCAAAACTCTGATTGACTTTTCGTATTCAATCAATTTTAATGTTGCATAGTCAATTTGGGGATTCATACTGAGATCTTGCTCAATTAGTTTAGTTAGATTAATAAATTTACACGGTTAGGTTTTAAAAATAGCATATTAAATGACAATATATTCTCAATTTATTGTTTAAGTATTTATAATATTATTTTTTATTTTAGAAATACTTAAATCAGTACATTTAAGAAAACAAAATTGCATTTTTCTCTGTTTTTGGTGCCATTGAGTTCAAACTATTATGATGAATTTTCTTCTAGATTATAGAATTGAATGTGGGTTCAAACTATTATACAGTTCTATGATTTGTATTTTTTGTTTGAGTATTAAGTAAAGTCTGCACAATTATTCAATTTCTGATGCACATTTTTGCGAATTTATTTGCAATATCACATGAGTTGTACTTTTTGTTTGAGTAGTAAGTAAAGTATGCACAATTAACCCAATTGTATGCACGTTTTTGTGAATTTATTTGCATTATTACTAGGTTTATATGATTTGCGCATTTTGTTTAAGTAATAACTAAAGATTGCACAATTAGTTTATTTGTTATGGATTTTATATGCACTATTACACGGTTTCTATGATTAGTGCATTTTGTTTGAGCAATGAGTAAATTTTGCACAAAACGACACGTTTAAGGATATCATGCATGAACTATTGATTGTTTAGCGTATAGAATATTGTTGTTTCTTTTAGTAATCCTTAAATCTACACAGTTATGAAAAACAAATGCACGTTTAATAACAATACTATGCACTATTTACTTGATTTTTTTAATTAGAAACTTGTTGTTTCTGTAAGAAATAACATAAGTATGCACAGTTAGGGAAAAATAAATGCGCGTTTAAGGACAATCTAATGTACAATTCATTGATATTTTGAAGGCAATATTTGACAGGTTTTTTATACAATACAGGAAAGTATTATGCAGATCTCCTCGAAAACGAATATGATTTACTAAAGGATGTGGATGCCAGAAATGCAGATAATCAATTAAACAAATGTCGATGGTGGTTCAAAGATTGGATAGTATGTTGAATTTTTGGATTATGTTGATGAAGTTATCAATATTAAGATATAAATTGATATTTTTTAGGTGCTACATCTCAACAGTTTTATTACTTTAAAACTATTGATTTGGATGCATTATAAAAAGTAATATTTGAAGACGCTAGTATTCCGAGAAACGCAAGTTTATTAGATAATTTCGTTCTATTTCACAAGGCTTACTCGTATGTCGGTAAAAAAATCAGAAATAATTATATGTGCACATTATTTTGTGTAATCATGCATATTATTTTGTGAACAGTGCATAATTTCATCTTTTAACATACGTAAAACCATAAATCCTGAAAAACGAAAGCTTATGAATATGTAATTTTAAAAAAAATGAAATGATGAACAAAATTAATCTGAAAAACAAAACTAATCAATCTGAAATTTAATATATAAGTTTTAATTGTTGTAGAAATTATTTTGCATATGAGTATGAGAAAATAAATTAGATGTCTGAAGTTTACCAAAATGTCGTGCAAATTATTACCTTAAAGTAGCAAAACAGTTACTTTAATGAAACTAAAATCTAGAGCGTCCACACACTTGATCAAACGGTTATAAAATGTTCTTATTACTCACTCTAAGAGATGTTCTCATATGATCTCCTTATATCCCCTTAGTTTAATAAAATATTAATTGGATTCAATTGAATTGAAATTAATATTAATTTAAAATTGAAAAACTCAATTTATCTATATATATATATATATATTTAAAGATATAATAAGACTTGCTTCAAGTTCAATGTGCTTAGTTCTTGTATCTTAAATGTGTTGCATTTCATCGAACATGAATGAACAACTCTATTTAAAACACAAACACATGTGCTCTTCCAGAAGCAGATCCAGAAGAAGTCTGCCGGAAAACCAGATACGGTTGGCGGAGAAGAATCGACGTCAAAGAATGCCAAGGTAGGAGTATTTGAAGAAGATACGAAAACAAACACAACTTCTCACTATAAGTGGCTCTCTTCTTTTCGGTACAGGAATTAAGAAAATTGTATTATGTAATGTATATTATTTGACTTTTTGATAATTAAATCATACCCATCCGTTCTATATTTTTTTTTATAATGAACCACATATAGTGGAACATTCCGATTAACTTAACCGGGGTTTCCGATCATAGAAGGACCAACCAAAACAACAAATGTAATAACACAGAGTAGAATCAACCACCCAATTGAGCTTGGAGATGGCTATGGCAAAACCATGGCTGCCATCACTGCTGAAGAATCGACTTTTTTGTAAAAGGTCGACTTCTGTTGCAACTCTACTAAGGAACAATATAAGCTGGTGCTAATACAAAGCAAGATAGAAAAGGAGAATCCACATTTAGGAAAAATTCAATGTAAGACACCAGATAAGCTTATATTGAAGCACAAGAACAAGAAGATTCTAGTCTCACGGAACCGACGTTACTGTGATCAGAGAATGGGTTCATGGGAGATGATGGAAACAAGAATCTATAAACATACATAGAATGTAATGTAAGCACCTGATGAGATGATCCACAGTTTCAAGATTTCACCTAACCAACATGTCTATGATGAACAAAGTTCGTCAACAAACTGTGCAGCATATATAAAGCATACGAAGATCACGTGATTCGTAGATGATTAATAGGGTCTCCTAATCTTAATGAGAATGGGAGCTGGTATGATCAGAGAACAAGTTCATCAACGAACTATATAACAACATATAAAAGATCATAACAAGGTCAAGATGATTCAAGCTTTCAAAATTTCACTGAACCAACATGTCTATGATTAGAAAACAGTTCTTATCGTGTGAACGTATGAACACTGCACTTTAAAGACAAACGTATTGCACTTTCAAGGTAAATATACTGCACTTTAAATACTGCACTTTACGTAATGCACTTAAAGACAAATGTACTGCACTTTAAAATGCAGTATCTTTGCATTTAAAGTGCAGTACACTTTAAATATATATAAGGAGGTTCAAATGTGAACAGTCTGTTATCGTGTGAACGTGTGAACACTGCACATTAAAGACAAATGTACTGCACTTTAAAATGCAGTATCTTTGCATTTAAAGTGCAGTATATTTGTCTTTAAAGTGCAGTGTTCACACGTTCACACGATAACAAGCTGTTCACATTTGAACCTCCTCTTATATATATATATATATATATATATATATATATATATATATATATATATATATATAATGTACTATGTGTAACGATAACTTACCGAAACAATGGAATTTACCCGAAACGGTACCCGAAAACACAAAAGATAACCAAAGACACAAGGATAAGCAAATAGAAGATAGATTGACGAACAAAATTCGAGCCCCTTTCGAGAGTTGGGCAACTCTCTCGAGCCAAAATAGTTTCTACACCAATTTTCAGCTCATGAGCAAAAGAGTTTAACTGACCTTAATTACTACCTAACAAGTCAAAGACAACCAATAGAAACATGACAAGCAGGCCATCACAAAATGCACATAATATTAAAAAAGACTAAAGAGACTAACTATAGGCAAGTCTTCCCTGCTGATCCTATTCATAACACTATGATCAGAGAACAAAGTTCATTAACGAACTATACAACATATAAAAGAGATCGGGTGATGAGCAACAAGGATAAGATGATTTACTGTTTCCCAATTTCCGAATCAACATGTCTATGGTCAGAGAACAAGTTCAGACTATACATATAAAATGTAAGGAGAATAGGAGTCTCCTGATCTTAATCAAACCGGCATTCCTATGATAGGAGAGAACACATTAACCGAGCAAGAATGCAATCAAGAAACCTCAATTTTTAGAAAGAAAGTGCATAAGGGGCTTCTATAACTCTATCAGTCTATAACAAGATGAAAATCTAAACACCTAGAAGAAAGAACAAACATATAGTCTCGCAGTTTCTTAGAAGTAAGCTGAAAATCATTCGAATGAAACAGAGCAAATCTAACAATATTGTGGTACTCCCACTATAACTTACATAATACCGAAATTAAGCTAATTGTACATACATAAGCAATGCTCACAAGTAATCTGAATAGAATCATAAGTTCACTAACATTGGCAATCACTCTTATCTATAGCCGAAAACAAATGCTAAAGAAAACAATTCTCAACTTAAATAAACAAGATTTATTACCAGACATAAGCAGATTGCAGCTTCAAGTATACAAAGGCCAGTCAGTCCACGCTCCGGAGACATGCCCGTTTTCGCAAACATAAGCTCGAACAACTGGCTCCCCATCGTCATGGAACCCAAAGTATCGCCTCAAGCAAAACGATGAATGCAAATCCCACGTCTGTTTCGACGAGCAGAAAGCACAATTCAAATCAATCCTGCTCCTGTTCCCATCGTTAATCGTTCTCCAAACTCGTGATTGCTTGAAATTCTTGAAAATCCCCCTAAACAACATGTAATTCCTCTTCTCCTCGACATGAAGGCACCCCGGCCAATCGCAAATGTACAGACTATCCCCCTTAAATCTGCTAGCGAGCAGCTTGTTACCCTGTTCGCGGCTCAGATTCCAAATTCCGGACGCCAAATGTGACCTAAGTGACCTAGAGATCTTCCTCTTCTTACAAGCTGCGGAGTGGAGCTTCCGATCTCCCACCTCCCTAACCTCGGGGTTGATTTGGGGGCTCGCAGCCGCCGTCTCCATCGGCAACGCCTCGGAGTCGCTGTACAACGTATCGAACAGCAAATCATCGTATAACGACCACACGCAGTCAGGCACGGGACCAATCGGTTCCCGATCGCGATTGCTCGAAGAATCAACTTCTTCTCGGCCGGCCTCTCGACACTTCTCGTCTGGTCCGATTTCGCGTTCGAGACCGAAATCGGAGTTCTCGAGGAGGACGCCGGAGTGGAGAAGGCCAGGGCAGCAGACGGCGAGCTTGTAGAGCGACGACCAAGCACTTGGTACCTCCGCCGCCGGCTGGAGATCGGAGACGACGGATGGTATCGATTGCGAGCATTTGGTCCTGCAGCAGATGGCTCTGATTAGAGAGGAGAATTTGGTCGAGACGCAGGCGATCCGAGCCCAATTCCGCGGGTCGTCGTCGAGCTTGAAGAGTATGTTGAGGGTTACGTCATCAGAGAGCTTCGAGAAAACACTTTCGGACATTGTCGCAGAGAGTAATCGGTTACAGAGAGAGAAGAGAGGGCGGTGGCTGCGCGGTATGAGAGTGGAGGTGGAGTATATCTATCTAGTTTTGCGGCAGGGTGGTTCTGCAAATATTGTATAATCTAGGGACTGAATTGAAACAGTATATCGTACTTCCAGGCCGTTTCTGGTACAGTGGATGTATCAATATTAGGGGTGAAAACGGATCGGATATTATCCGCCCGATTCGGAGCCGGATCCGATTGAAATCAAATTCGGGGAGCAAATCTAGTATCCGATCGGATACGGGTTTGAATCCGGATAGCCTAAATCGGATACGGATTCGAATTCGGATTTCACATTATTCGCCCGTATCCGATATTTACCGTATTTAATCGAATATTTCCCGGATTATGAATTCGGATATTTTCCCGGATTATGAATTCAGATATTTTTTGAATTATTTAATAATTAAATTTTTAATATAATAATAAATTAAGATTAAAAAAATATATTAAAAAAAATATTAAGTGCATCTATGATTATTGTTAGGTATTTTATGTTGAATTTTGGAATTTCTTCGTACTTTCTTGATTCTAAAAATTATGTTATTCATAATGGGTAGTATTTTAACTATAGTTTGCATTAAAACTCCTATTAAATATTGTATACGTGATTTTTTTATGTGTTACAATCACAAATAGATGGTTATTTATGAATCATATTATCCGATTATTGTTATTCGAATTCGATCCGAATTCGTCATATATTCGCCCTGTATTCGTATCCCGAATATTCCGAATTCGTAATCGTATCCGGCCTTCCTGTATTCGACTCCGAATTCGAGAAAAAAATATGGGACAAAATATGGAAAGAGCACTATCCGTCCGTATTCGACCCGTTTTCACCTCTAATCAATATGTGGCAGAGATTAATGCAAGCGAAAAATGAACTGTAAAAGCGTCAAGTTCTAAGATAAATGGCTTATTTTGAAAAAAAAAAGTTTTAACGATGGAGAGAGAAATAGCTAGTGAAATACTCCTTCCGTCCCACATGAAACGTCTTGTATTCTATTTCGGATTGTCCCACACAAATGTTCTGTTTCCTAAAAAGAAAATAAATATCTCTCACAAAAAGTTACTTTTTATGGGCCCTATTCACACCACTCTCTCTCCTAACACACAAAAGTCAACCGCATAAATTACTGTGTCGAAAAAAAACCAAACGTTTCATATGGGACGGACTTGCTAAAATCAGAATGTGATTATGGAAATAAGAATATTACAAAAGGGAAGTTTAAATAATATAAAAGCTGTCCAAATAATAAACAATTATAGACATTCCCAAAAAGTACTTTCCGTCTTTTGAGAGAGCGTAAGCAACAATTTATCATTTAATTTTTTTAAATGAATTTCAATGTTTTTTACTCCTTCCACTTCCATCTAACCATCCTTTGTTTTAGCACGGAGATTAAGAAATTTTGTTTAAATATGTATTTTATAAGTTTTAATTATATGAATAAATGAACACAATTTTTTATGAGTGGTTGGTGGAAGAAATAAGAATTTATCCAAATTTTTACAGGACATAATTAAGCCAATCGATTTTTTTTCTGTTTTTTTTCATATTATATCTTAAGAAATAATCTTAAATTTTTAAAAATTAAAAATCATAAATTTTCGAGTACGGACTAAAATAAAAATAGAGATCGATTTTTGGAGATAGTGTATGATAATATGGGAATGACTATTAAGTAGGAGGGATCCACTTCATTTTTTGTTTAAGAATAGTTTTTGCTATTTTAAGAAAGAAAACAATAATAGCGGGACAACCTAATTAGGAAAGTAAGACAATAACAACGGAACGAAAGGAATATAATATAAGAGTTAAAATATTCTCTTAAATTAAGTAAAAAAACAAAAGTTGCAAGTTGTTCCAATCCAATTTATTGAAATTATGTCATTTTCACAATTATAAAGAAGTTGCAATTTTAATATTCTATCCTCATTTTTATGTTAAATTAACTTAGTTAAAGTTAAAATAGTCTTTTGAATTTTACATCCCAAAATAAGTTAGTAGGAGTATTAAATTGTAAATACTATTTTTTCAACTTTTTTTATTTTTAAATAGTTTTTACAAACCTCCACAAATTTTATAATAAACCATTTTACCTTAATTTAAGTAAATGATACCAACATATCGTTAACTCGTTAGGCATTGTTTATTACACATGATAATATAATTTGCATCCACACTATAATGGTGTTTGGAGTAAAAAAATCATCACCAACCAAATTCTATTTTCAACACTAAAATAACAATTAACCATTTTTCTCTCCTAGTACTCTATAAATGGTGACTACTATTCACCACACCATTTCACTTTTTTAAGTTTAATCATGATTTTTATATAATACAATTATACCAATAATGAAATATAAAATACAATAATACATTAAAACATTAACAATAATAGAAAAATACTTGGAAAGACACAATAAAAAGTATTTCATTTATAATTGTTGATTAAAATTGTTGAGTCTAATGTGTACATTGAAAAATATATAAATATTGTTGTAAAAGTAGAAAAAATAGAAATAAAATATATAGGTTGTGAATCTAATATGTAATATTAGGAATATTCTTTTTTTGGGTGAATTTAAAATTGTGAATTAGAGTAAAGTTGTTTGTTTGATGTGATAGAAACTATAAAATAGTGTTAAAAATAAACATCTCGATTAGAGATGCTCTAATGCTTAAAAATGAAGTTTACCTAATCGGGACGTCAATAGCAACTGTGAATTTTTCAAATCAGATAAATTGATTCTTTGGTGTCCCGCAATCATGACAGATACATCACATTAAATCGAATTCTTGCAACCACACAAAATGAATCTGGATGGGAAACGCAGCACCATACATAAAGGAATAATAATAATAAGCTCACATCATCACAATAAATCCCATGTGGCTGCATTCACATTTGTCCCAACAAGATAAGAAACTATAAAGAACTAAAGGGGGGCACTAAGGCTAATCCATCATTGCACAAATTCAACCACTTGTACTCATCAATTTCAGCAAACATAAATCAAACAAATTAAAATTATCTTCAGACAACACAAGAAATAAAATTTAGAGATTCAACCATCACTCAAATCACATTGTAGCAAATTCCGGTGCAAGGTTTAACTAGCCAAGATTCACCTATAAGAAAAGATTAATCAGCAAAGAAAGTAGATCATATATGTAACTATGATGCATATATAGGTGAAAAGAAGGAAAACCTGGAGCGGCTCCTGCTTAAACTCCGTCTTTTTGGACTTGTTTTCGGGCTCGGGCTCGGGCTTGGACTTGGACTTGCATGTTTCTGGTGTTACGATTGGGCAAAGCAAAAGAAAGAGAAGCATAAAGCATATGGGGGATATTTATTGCACCAAATTGAACCAATATTACCCAACAAGATCCTAATATGCAATCCTCAGATCGTGCATATATCCACATCTAAAAACAAGAATAAATGTAATTCCAATTTCGTAAAGGATAAACAAAGTGATCCTTCCGAAAGTTGGCACAAATTTTATAACCACACAAGGCATAATTTTGTATAGGAAGGGGGCAAGGTTAGAAAGGGAAGGAAGCAAGAGAATCGATCTCCAGCAAGAGCTGCAAATTCACCAACAGAATCATGCTTTCTTCAGTTAACAGTGTAAGTGAATATTTTACAAGCATCTTCTACTGACCATGGTAACTACTATGTATATGTGTAATATTTGGACTATGAAACTATACATATCTGTGATTTTCGGGTTTTATTGGAGAAAAAAGAAGTATGGTGAAAGGTTATTAGGTGAATAAGGTTTTGAGCATTATTCAGCAAAATATCAGGTTTAATATGCTAGAATAAGAAAATTGTTGTAAATATATTTTATATATATACTTACCATATATTGTGATTACGTAAACCCTAAGTCTTAGAGCCTCATCTTATACTCTCATAAATAGGGGTCTCCACCCTCATAATAATATACATCTATTTTCTCATTCTCTCTATTATTCTCTATTTCTATGTAGTTTATAACACGTTATCAGCACGATCTCATCAATCGTCCATCGATTCAATTCTTCTTCGATTCTTATCGCTCACGATTATTCTCTTGTTTAAAGTATTTACTTCGTGGGTGCAAGCCGTCGGCAAATTGAAGGTATAATTTTTTTTTACACCCATTTATATTCATTACATGATTCCCTTTTCGTTATATTATTGATCTACGGATTTGTATATTTGTTGAATTGTTTTCGTATGTATTCCATGATTGCTATTAAATATTAAAAAAAAATAGCGATTCGTCCATGAATTTGGAAATCATTAATAAACAATTTCCATGATAATCATGCACGAATTTGAAAAAAAAAATATTACATTACTTTTATATATCATGATGTTCTTATGTCTCTTCTAATAACATGGTCCATAATCATGATGGAGATAAATAATACGAAGAGAATATCTTAGTATATCCTTAATTAAATTATTGCTTAGAAGTAGCAAAACTAATATTCCTGAAGAATATTAAACGTTGTTGATGAACAACTTATTTATTATGGCTTATTGTTGCTCCCGAAGTAGCACAATTGATATTCCTGAAGAATATTGCATGCTCTTGAAGAACAATTCCAAAACATATTTTCAACTTGATTTGTTGCTCCAGAAGTAGCACAATCAATATTCCTGAAGAATATTACACGCTCTTGAAGAGCTTTTACTTTACGTTTTTATTTACTTATTTTTTTTTTGTTTGTTTATCTAATGTTAAATAACAATTGTTGCTTCTGAAGTAGCACAATTCATATTCATGAAGAATATTAATGCTCTTGAAGAGCAATTCAAAACTATATTTTAAACTTAAATTGTGGCTTCAGATGTAGCACAATCAATATTCCCAAAGAATATTACATGCTCTTGAAGAGCATTCATTTTACGCTTTTATTTATTTATTTATTTGATTGTTATTTACTTATTTAATGTTTAATCTAGATTGTTGCTCCTGAAGTAGCACAATCCATATTCCTGAAGAATATCATATGTTCTTAAAGAGCAATTCATATTTATTGAAATAACTCAATTGTTGCTCCAGAAGTAGCATAAGTTAATATTCCTGAAGAATATTACAGACACTTGAAGAGTTATTAATATAATCTATGCATTTACTATATACCTCAATTTTTTTTGTTGCATATTGTATAATATTTATATCTATATATACATACAATCTTAATTTGGTGCTCCCGAAGCGTAAGCCACAATTAATATTCCCGAGGAATATTATGTACTTTTGATGAACAATTCATATAATATGTCTTATTGATGGAGGAATCTTGGTTCTTGAATTGTTATTATTGTTGCTCCCAAGAAGCACAATTTATATCACAAAGAACATTATATGTTCCTAAAGAGCAATTGAGTTTCTAAAAAATATTAGTCTTTCGCCTGAAGTGGTTTAATATTAGTGCTCATGAAGTAACGCAATTTGTATTCCTGAAGAATGCTACATGTTCTTGAAGAACAATTCAAGCTTTTGATTTTGACAAATGTTATATGTTCATAACTCTAATTGTTGCTCTTGAAGTAGCACAATTAACTCTACATGTTCTTGGAACAACTAAAACATGTCATTTTGAAATCATGTATCACAATAACCATACTTTAATTGTTGCTCCTGAAGTAGCACAATTAATATTCTTGATGAATATTACATGTTCTAAAGAACAATGTATATCTAAAGGTATGTTGTAATTTAAAATATTATCTAATTATATGGAGTGGTAGCAAGAGCTCCTCTTTGAATGACAATTGCGTTCCAACATCCTATTGTAGCTTAATTTCTTTTCAAGAATAGATGTGAGATCCGGTAGATCTCAAAATTTGCAATTCATTGATTTCGCTTATCATGAAACTAAATTGTTGCGTTGGAAGTAGCACAATTACATTCCTGAACAATGACCATATTATGATAGTAACAATACTATCACATGTTTGTGGAAATGCTTCAAATATAGTATTTTTATATATTATTTATCCTTTGCTCCTGAAGTAGCATCTTTTATATTCTAGAAGAATATTAAATGCTTTTAAAGAGCAACTCGTATCTTGAGTGATATATGTTTATTACTGAATGAAAAACATTATTTATGTCTAGTTGACATTAATGAAATCTTGATATCGATGCTCATCTGCCAATAAGAGGTATGGGGGGATAATAATAGAATAAAACGAAGCATCCCAGCAGGATTGAGTCAAGATATTAATTGTTTGTCCTCCCTAAAGTGCGATACGAGTAGATGCATCTTAAATTGTAAGATTTAAAAATCTAGTGCATCGAACATCATTAAAGGCTCCCGAAGAGCTTGTATCATTATCAAATGATACTAAATTAACTATTGAACACATGCCCTTTACTTTAGTAAGTCTAGAAGACACTTACTAAGTTTTAAGGAAATGCAATGAATAAGATATTGAAATTATATAAGAAGGTAGTGATTATTTTGTATTTAGCCAGTAGCTAACAAAAGAAAAGTTATCACACACATTTATGAAAACAAGTGAGATAAAACATGTCATGAACCGGAAGTTCAAAAAAGTTTTATGTTTTGACATAATAAGTTTGGATATCTGCAAGCAACTATGATGCACAACATAATTAAAAATTCATATGGGCGTTGTACAGAGATCCTGAAGAATCTCTTAATTTCAATTAATGCTCGATTTCTATAAGAAATGTAGCACTTGGTAGAACTACAATTTCAAAAATAAAGAGCTCAATTCCATCAAGAAGATTTGCCTTGATAAAGCGAGTGGGTTTATTAAACTCCAAGTTCCTCCTGAAGAGGATTTATATTATATGGCTTTGGAATTGAGATCGAATAATTAGTTGCTCATATCCATACTCAAAATGGTATTTGTCCGTATAAAAATGATCTCACATTAAAATTGCTATTATGATGAAATAATGTTCCCAACATTAGGTGGAATATATGTCACATTTGGATTCCCAAGTAATCAATGTGAAATCTACATCCAACAAAAAGCACAAGAACAAACTAGTCACATTTGGATTCCCGAAGTAATCAATGTGAACAAGAAGTCGAAAGACTCACTTGCAAAAGATTGCAAACCAACTTCTTGATGCTTTTAATTTTTGTATATATAAGAAGTGACAATGTTATACATTTGCTATAAATACCCCCATAATAATAAATGTCCCCTGAAGGACAAGTGCAAATGACAAAGAAATGAATATAAAGTTTGTCAAAAATGTGGTCGACCAATTGGTTCTAAAAGAAATTTCGTGTCTAAGAAAAGGGGCACAACATATGAACCAAACAAAGACGAAAATGATTAATCAATCAAATGAAGTTCTCGAAGAACTACAAGCGTCCCGAAAATTATGAGATCTCAATATATTGGAGATATTAAATATCATCGTGGACGCATGACGAAATATTCGCTTTTAATATGACTTTTGAGATGATAAAAAGGGGATCCTCAACGACGATCTATAAGAGATTGTCAAGATAGAAATAATTGGCCAAAGAGGAACGAAGTCATATAAGGTAAATTAAATTTCCCAAGAAAGCCGGAAACATTTGGACCTGTAGTTCCAAAATCCGGAAAGTATATCCCCGAAGGATACAAATGTGTCTTTGTTACAAAGAGAAATGAAAAATTTACGAGATATAAGGCAATACTCGTAACACAATATTTCTCTCATAGACCGAGAATTAATTATGTACTCTCCTATAATAGACGCCATTATATTTGATTAATCAACTTATGTCACAAAAGGCTTGCTATGCGCCTTATGGATATAGTAAATATCTATCAATATGATTAACTAGATAGTGACATATATATGAAGATCCCTGAAGGATTTAACTTGCTCAAAGCATGTAAGTCAAAAAGATGTTGTCAATTAGACTCCAAAAGTCAGTGTAAGGCTGAAATAGTGCAGTCGTATATAATATAATCATAACGACGAGAATTACTTGACAAAAGGGTATATAAATGATGACTTGAGTTTGATTAAAACTCCTGAAGAACATAATACTTATATGTATACTCCGTCAAAATGACTTACATAGAATAAGTAATTATGAATTATTTTATTCATTGATAATTCAACTCACATCCTTGTCGGCATTAGGGGGAGATATAAAACATAAATGATAGAATGCCGCAATATCTCGTTGGATTAATTATTAGATTCACGTACTATGAACTAGAAGTTCATCAAGTTATTTAGTGCAAAAGGAGTGACAAAAATCTCATATACCTGTTGTATATGCACCACGAAAGAACTGAAGTTCCTCATAGACAAAATAAATCAATTAATTCTCATTGACGCCAGAAGCGTGAGAGATTTATTGGTGCTAAGAGATAAGAAGTCCGCGGAATACAAAATTAGAACACATCGCTCCAAATTTCTCCTGAAGAGGATATGTGAATCATTATGTACAAAAGTACTTGATGAAATCAACCCATGCTTAAATACGAAGTTAGAATCAAAAGACTTGGGTTGAACTAATAATTGTCTCGACCTGTAGATTGAGCATCTCTTTGATAGAGTTACGCTAGTCGACCTACCTGAAAGGTCTTTAAAGAGATTTTATTGTATTGCATCAACATATCTATCTAATGGTTGATTCAACCACTTAAAGTGGATATAGACTCATTTAGACCTATAAAAGATAACAAAGATGTTTTAGGACCAGAAGTTCCTTACTTATGTGCAATTGAAAATTTAAAATGGTATTGATTATCCTTTGTTATTTTCGAGACAAATATGATATTGGTCTATTTATGAGAGTAATGATATATTGACATATTTCATGCTATTATCTATGCTGATAATTAAACTTGTGTTGCACATATTAGTGTAGACCTTAAAGATAACCTTGAAGATTGTTATCTTGAGGGGAGTAACAAATTGTAAATAATCCTGAAGATTAGACTGACTCCTAAATGTCAAATGACCCTGAAGGTCAAATGGTTGTACTCTTTTTTCCTTTCTAAGTTTTTCCCAAAGGGTTTTCTTAGTTGAGGTTTTTAACGAGGCATCCAATGCAACACACGAGAAAATAAGTCATTAAGATTGATTCATAAAAGAGCCAATGCAACACTTGATCTACAAAAGAGTGGCGGCATCAACATTCAGCAAATTCGCTCAAGTCACAATCTAGCGGATTCTTTTTACAAAGGCATTACTAACGTCAACATTCAAGAAGTTGTTACACAAGATCGATATGCGCCGACTCAAGGATCAAGAATGACTATATTGAGGTGGAGCAGCTGTACTCTTTTTCCTTCGTCCAGTTTTTGTCCTAGTGGGTTTTTCTGGCATGGTTTTAATGAGGCAACATTTTCTTTTAGGGATGGTCAATCAAGGGGGAGTGTTGTAAATATATTTTATATATATACTTACCATATATTGTGATGACCATGTAAACCCTAAAAGCCCATGAGCCCATCTTGTACTCTATAAATAGGGGTCTCCACCCTCATAATAATATACATCTATTTTCTCATTCTCTCTATTATTCTCTATTTCTATTTAGTTTATAACAAAAATGTAATTGTAAATGTTTCTTCTTTAGTTTATAGTTAGTTATAAATCAATAGTTAGTTAGGATTCATTCTTTCAATTTATTTATTCTTTACAAAACATCTGTAGCGTCTATAACCCAAATTTTATACTTTTGGGTTCTCATCTAAAAACAACAACATCACTACAAATTTAGGCTGATCACTTTCAAACAAAATTTGTAATGATGTTCTTATGTTTTGAAGCATTGCAAGTAAAGCAACAGCTGTATTTTCTATTTAGTATTTTAGAATGATTCTTAAGTATTATTATTATTATTATTATTATTATTATTATTATTATTATTATTATTATTATTATAGTGAAATACTTATCCCGTAGTAGCATAAAGAATTTCTACGAAAATTCTAGCCCCAATTATACCATTATACTAATAGAGATTATAAGTGCGAACTAGTACCGTGCATATGAATATCACCATGTGATATTATAAAAGGCAATTTGTTGAGAATTTTCGTTTCCCTAGTTCCATAGATATATTAGGAATAAAGTACTTCTTTCTTGGGATAGTGGGATCGTTCATGTTGTCTTTAGTCCATGAACTTTCTATTTCGAGTTACTCACTCGCCCAGCTTAAATTACATCCATTTCTTTTGAATTTTACGCTCCCATAACTCTATCTCTTTTCACTTCTCGTATGATAAATAGTTGGACCTTGAGACCCTTGCAGAGCACTCGATCATATACTCTTGGTCGAAGAAGAGGTTCCGGCCCTTCTCCGTGTCTAGCTGTAAAGAACTGGGTGAAGTCAGAGCTTCTTCTCTTGGTTTTGTGAGTGGTCTTGGGTAAGAACTTGAGAATTTTGGAGCCCTTCTTTTCCTTAGTAATGCAAATTCTAGTATAAACTTCTCTCTCTCAACTCGGTTCATTCGCTTGCATGTGTTAGTAACTTTAGGTTAGACTAGCTGGCTTCATTAGCATGTGGAGAAGACAAACCAATTTTATTCCATGGTAAAGAACAGAGGCGAGGAGTAGTTAGGAGTAAGGGGAGATTTGATAAACTAGTTGCATGTCTAAATCTATAAGTGTAGGAGTATGTCAAACCTATTCTATCTTCTGCTAATTTATCATGCTTAGCGTCGGGATTATTAGAGTTTTGTTATACATGGGATTTCAAAATATGACTAAGACTAAAAAAACTTTTGTAGTTACGGTTGAGGAGGAATAAGGTTCAAAGTAAAGAAGTCAAGTAGTGCTAATACGACTTGCATCGAGGTGGGTAATATTTTCGTAAAAGTTATTTTGAGTTAATGAGCTCTGTAAATTACGGTTTATCCATAAAAGTTTTTGTGCATTTATTCTGTTTAATGCTCTTGAGAGATCGATCGAGATCCTTGATTAATCTAAAACATTAATCAATGATTGTGTACACGTAGTTAGTTACCGGTGAACTGATCCCCATTGAGTGCTAACAAGAAATGGGACCCCCTGAGTTACGACTTTAGGGCCAGGGTTCCCAAGTAAGTAAGTGAGACCCCCTGAACTACGATTCTAGGGGCTAAGGTTCTCACCGTAAGGAGTAACGGTTAAATGTGACATGTATGCGCGCACTGTAATGTTTTTGTATGCTGGAGTTGTTTTCTTTTAAAATCCTCCTTGTATTACGTATTGCTTGGATAAACTGTCTTTTATTTTCACAACGCACTTATCCACTGAGTACACCCCATATTGTTTTCAAAATATTTTCAGGTTGAGTGGCAGGGGCGACGGAGAAAGGGCTGAGGAGGGGTTGATGAAATGATCTTTTGCAACTCTTAGAATTGTAATCAGATAATTATGATTTTGTTATATTTTAAAACTCAATATGCTTCCGTGTGGGTTGCATTAAATGACGTGTTTCTTTTAAAATAGAAAAATTTCCAATTTTCGATAAAAGGTATGAAAATATGTTTTAAATTATTCTTTCGTAGCGACTCGACCTCTGTGATCCTTCGTGGAGATCGGGGCGTTACAAAATGGTATCAGAGCATGGTTCTTGGTTGTGTGGTCAAAATGTTTTAAATCAGTTTGTTTAAGATTTGTAACATAGGCAAAACCCTCAGCTCGCCGTCGCACTGATCTCATCCAAGTTATGTTTAAAAGTTCTAAAAGAGATTTATTATAGTGCGCGAAAAGATTATGAAGAGAATATTATGAAAGGAATGTTGTTGTGTTGGGAGAGCCACTCGACTAGATGATTATATTTTTATGCAATATATCTGAATGTATGCATCAGGATTCAAGGAAATTGTATTATGTCATGATTTTATATGGGGCAAAGAATTTTGTATATGATTTCTTATTTTGGATGCAAATGATGGATTGGAATGAAATATTTTATGTTCGTGCTCGATAGAGAACTCAGATGAACCTTATGAAAACTAGAGAAAGACTAGGAGTAAACGTTAGTATAAGTGGATGTTTGAGATAGAGATGTTTTACTAACTTTACGATCGTATTATGCCTTAAATACACTTGTAGGATGGTGATAACTAGAACACAGACTACGAGATGAGCTGTCATTACAATCCCAAACTCTACGATATCTCCACCCTTCACCCAGGTGCACATGACGCTGAGGCAGGTCCATCAAGGCAAGTGAACAGAGGAGGACCAAGCTCACCTACAGCTCTACTGAGACCACCACCGACTAGCAGTATGATATACGGACACCGGCCATCCAGAGTTGCTCGAATGCGCACGCACCCCGGACCGTATGAATGTTTTCGCTTCACATTGGACCTGTCAGACGCGGAAGATGAGCTAGGTTATGAAGAAGAAGATACGGAGGATGGATCCTAGGAAGAATATTACTTCGAGGAGGAATAAGATGAGGCCCCCAACGCAAAAGATGAACCTGATCTAGAAGAGTACTACCCCGAGGAGGAGCCTGATGAAGAGTACGAGTATGAGATGGAAGAAGAAGAAGAAGATCCGGAAGAGGCACCAGAGGAAGAACAGAGAGAACTGCAGGAACAGGAACCAGAAGAGGAGCCGGAGCCGGAACTGGAAGAATACCCAGAAGAGGCACCAGAGGAAGGACATGAGGACGAACCAGAGCAACATGAACCAGAAGAGGAGCCGGAGCCGGAAGAATACCCAGAAGAGGCAATAGAGGAAGGACATGAGGACGAACCAGAGCAGAATCAAGAACTGGAGGGAAACTTTGGTCTACAACTGAACGAGCATTTTAAAAAATGAAGCATGTGAAGACGACACTTCGGAGCAAGATGGGAGATGATTTACTTGAAGACTCATTGATGATTTATAGTGAAAGAGATTTTGTTATAGATATTGATTTAGACTCGGTCATTGATGAGTTTTATGTTTTGAAGTCTCGTAGAGCCAAGTTAATGTAAACATTTTCGATTATATAAAATTTAATGTATCGAAATTTTACTGCTTAGACCCCCCACTATGGATTTCTAGATCCGCCCTTAATCCCTTGTGATGTGGAACAGACAATGATATACAAATATGGTACACACAAACCTTTGTGGGGCCTATCAGGTTGCACACATACAACCGAATGTATAAGAGACTCACTCATATTATTTTGAACATGGAGTTTTATTATTATTATTATTATTATTATTATTATTATTATTATTATTATTATTATTATTATTATTATTATTATTTGTTGGATATGAGTCAGTAGATGATACTCAGCTGTTGTTCGGTTAAAAGAAAATTGGGGGAAATCATAGTAGTACTATGGAATTGAAGATCCCAAAACCTAGCTGATATCAGTAGATTAGTGTGTCGTTAGGATTAGCTGATGTATAGGTTAGACTTGATGTATTGATTATTATTTTTTGTCTAAGTCCTGTACGGGGTAATTGTTGAACTGATCTTCTGTCGAAGATACTTTTCAGAACCCCACGTCATCAGTGTAATCGCTTGTGTTCTTCATCGGCGGTGATCTTCAACTCGGCCGAAGACGCGCATCGCCGACAAATCATCGGCAGAAGACTACTCCCGGTGATAGTCATCGCGGAAGAACGAAACAAGCACAGACCTTCGCAGCCGCCACCGACCTACTCGGTAGATGCCTGTCACCGACTCACTGAAGAATACAGAGACTTTTCGCCCATCGTATCCTACGGAAAGCGACCCAGCCTATTCAAGTCTTTTCGAAAAGTTCAAAGAAGACATACGAGGTTGTTGAACGGTCAACTCGACATTCTCACCAACTACAAACCTCGACCAATGAGAAGCCGACAACGCTTACCTACTCTACACAAGAAAGCTTGCTCTCATGAACAGCGCATTAACCGCCCTGCTGCAACAAGTTCGAATTATGGCCGTTTTCTTTGGAAGCTTGTGACACGTGGCATCGTCGTCTCCAACGGACATATGCCATAACTCACAACTATAAATAGAGAAGTTTTTGAAGCTCCGAGAGACGGAATTTCGAAGGGACAAGCTCAAGTTCATAAACGCTCTAGAACACTCAAAGATCATCCAGAGGAAAACTTGCATACTTAGAAGATTTCTCAGTTTTTCTCTCTAGAGTTCTTAGATCCCTTTCTTCTCTAGACTAAGCTCATTGTCATATTTATAGCTTAGATTCGAAGGAGTTCACATTTAGTGAATTGTTCTTATTGTAAGAACTCCTTCTCAGTTGGAGAATATTCCCTCCCCTTTCGACTTAGGTTTGGATTGTAAAGTCGCTAAGGACTATAACTTAGAGGGAACTCGTCCGAGTCACAGATCCCCGCCGAGGCTTGCTCGGAATAATCAACAAGTTCTCTCGCTTTGTTCGGGACCGTGGACGTAGGATCTTGCGTATCCGAACCACGTTAAATCGCTTGTGTTCCTTTACTATTTTATTGCATAGCATTCAACTGACTTGAAAATCATAAGCTTGCATAAAACGTATTTTTATAAAGCGCACGACCAAAAGATTTAATCTCGCTAAAACGTGTTTTCAAAAGAGACGAATTCCGGGCCCCACACTTTCCGCTCACGTCTCCGATCGATTCTCAAAATACCGACAACGATCAGTAGGGAGAGAGCTCGATGGCGACTCACTCGTCCCGCGATCGAAGGCTTATTTGGCATTGTTCATCGGTCAATCAATGTACTCACCGACCTTCATTGAGAAAAAGAAACTGAGCTCAGGTGTATTCACCCCCCCCCCCCTCTACACCTGACTTATCGTCTCCGGACCAACATTATTATTATTATTATTATTATTTTTAGATATTAATTAAATTAAATAGTATATTAATTCATATTTATTAATTTAAATAGTGTATTAGAAAATTAACAAAGTTGATTTATGGATCATTTTATTGAATTAGTGTGAAAAACAAGTTCACTTTTATTATTTATTACCAATTATTAATGATTTATACTCTCTTCGTCCCATTAATACTCTCCCCTTTATTTCCGGCACGAAATTAAGAAATTTTATTTAAGTGTATATTTTATAAATTTTAATTGTATTAAAAAATTAACACAGTTTCCTATAAATGGTTGGTGAGAATGAATGAGAATTTATCCAAATTTTATTAAGGCATAATTGAGACAATTGACTTTTTCTAGATTTTTTTTATGTTATAATTGAAGAAATAATCTAAAATTTTTAAAAAGTTAAAAATCATAATTTTTTATGTTTGGAGTGAAATGAAATCGTGTGAAAGATAGAATTTTAGAGAGAGTATAAAAATGTGAGGTGAGTAATGAGTCATGAGGACCCACCTCATTTTTTTAATATAAAGTTACTATTTTAGAAAATGAGACATTATTATTGGGACCCAAAAAAAGGAACAATATTAATAGGACGTAGGGAGTATTTAATTAATACTAATAAGTAATAAACATTATTTATTTAATAGACAATATAATATAATGAGAGCAACTTGCATGGCAGTAGGAGGAATAATGATCTATACTTAAATTAATCTTTATGTGTATGTATATATTGAACAAAATTATAATATAATTTTAAAAATAAATGTATAATTATATAAGTGTCATTTGGGGTGCGATGACAACTTATCTTACCATAACATAAAAAAGAAATCTAATAATAAAAAAAATCTATGATGAGTATCATTCAATATGTGTCTACGTAGAAAACGCACCTTGAAACTACAACACCATCACTTTTAAATGTAATAAGATAAGAAAACATAGATACAATCCATTTGTGATGATATAATCAATTAAGATGTTTACTATGCGAAGGAAGATCATGAATTCAAAATTGATTGAGATTGTCATGTGTAATTTTATGTTTAGAACACAAAAAATAGCGACGGTGAGTTATTCCTGTAAGCTAGTGATGCTTTCGGCTACTGGACTTTCGCCCTGAATCTACGTGCCTATGATTTCGTTTCGTCTAAAAAAGAAGCCCCTTAAATATCCAAAAAAAAAATATAGATACAAAAAATAACTAAATTTAAGTTTTAGAAGTGAAAAATCATAATAATATTCGCTAAATTGTCTTAGTTCTATTTTGTAATTTTAATGAAAATATCTATTTATAATGATAATGTATTAAAATATGAATCTGATGAAAAAATATTATCCTATTATTAAAATAAATGATTTTTGAACCAAATAAAGAAAAATATTATTTTAGAGAATCTATTATTTTAAAGCGGCTTATTTTATAATAATAATTTTGTTACTTTTTTATGTATTGAAAATCATGATTTGTCTTAATTTCTATAACCATTGGGCTGTTGTAACTTGATGTGATTTGGTTGGCAACTTCATACATTCAATTAAAAATCTTAAATTATAGTGCTATAGTTATTTGGATAAAAGATTTTCATCTAAAATGGGAGAATATTAGAAATATATTTATTAGAACTATATATTAATTTACAGCTGACCCACGACACAAACCAATGAATAAATGGGGCCCGAGCAAGTATATTCACGCTCCGGGCTCAGCGAGTGGGCTTACATGCTGGACAAATATGTGTACGTGTTTTCTAGGGAAAAATTGTGTAAGCGTACTCCGTTTAGTACCTCGATATGCGCGCACGATTAATTTATAAATTTTACAAATAATTAAGGAATAAAGTAATATTCAACCCTCTGCTTTGTCCCTCTAGTCTGCAAACAATATAGAAGAAACAAGAGTAATGCGATTTTGGTGGGTTTTAAGCACATAATTTTTCGGCCACATACTATCCACTTTAACCACTATGTCATCCCAAGAGAACAATATAATATTTTTTATATTTTAAGGATGTTGTCCAATATATTATTCGAGTTGTTCTAAAATATTATCTATTTTGTTTTTTAAACAAATTACTTGCATATAATTTTTTTTGAGTGATTTACATTTTTATGCCTAATTTTTTTTAAGGATCCACAACACAATTAATAATTCTTACTCCCACCGTCCCATTAGTAGTGTCCCATTTCCCTTTTTTTGGTTGTCCCATTTCTAAAAAAAGTAAGAAATATGTGGACAAGAATCAACCACTCAAAAGTCAAACAATACACACCACAAAACACCATTTTCTTAATAATCGTGCCGAAAAAGAATTCGACACTACTAATGAGACGGAGGGAATATTAAGTAACAATATATTTGAGACGGATAAAAAAGTAAAGTATAAAAGATACAGGTAGCTACCCACAGCAAGTATTTCTTCCATATTATGCGGCACGCGCCCAGGAGGAGAGCGTGGATTCCGTACAATCTGCTCCACGAAAAGGCAGCCCTGCTCCACAGGGAAAGCGGGAAAGCTAAATAAACGACGAAAGACTCCGTTTACTCTGTAAAGTAAAGTCTCCGACGTTTTCGCGAGGGTTTTGCTAATTTTGCAGAATTTTGATCGCTGATTTTCGCGCACGAAACAATGGAGTCTTCGGCGAGGCCATCGTCGTCGTCTTCCGCCGCGCCTCCGCCTAGTTTCTCTGAACTTCCGGTTGCGGCGCTGCGAAGTAAAATTGTCGAGAAGGTTTTGGAGAATCGCGTCACTCTCATCGTAGGAGAAACTGGCTGCGGTAATTGATTCCTCGCTCTTTTTCCCGGTTTTTACTCGTGCTGTTTGTCCGTGGTGATTCCATTTGCCACCTCCATATGCTTTTTGTTATGATATTCCCGAACTATTTCCGAATGTGAAAGCGGTCGACATAGTAGAGGACGCGCTTTTCCGTGTTAGTTTATTCGTTCTATTGTTTGTTTCTTTCTTTATTTGAACCTATTTGATCTGCATTTTTCATTGTTTTTCATTTTCCCAAGAACTTCTGCATTTTATGTTACAGTTGTGGATCTAGATGATTCTTATGACGCCGTTCAGTTTCGCAATACCTGTTATAGATGTTTCTTTTACTTGGAGAGATACAACCTAGAAGGCTGTTTTTCAAATTCTTAAACCTTAGAGAGCAGATGTACTAACTAACAGAAGTGCATAAACAATACGAGTATCGATTTCATGTCAATATTTTTTTTGCTTGAATGTTGTTCATGAGTTGCAAAGTTCGTGATTCTGTTTGTCTTACTGTCGATTAACTGAGTTGGTTAGTCATTTTCACATATTGCAGCCGATATTCTTTCATACTACTCTTCTGTGCCGCATGATTTTCTGGAATGTGCTGATGAGTTAGCGTATAATAATGTTATTTTGATTATGTGCTCCTGTACTTATCTACTCATCCTAAGCTAGCATGATTAGGGACAGCATGATGCAAACTGTTCAAGAAGCCATCCAGTAAACTCATTTTGGCAGATATTTGATACATATGCAGAAGGTTTGAAGCTTATGAGATGTGTGATTGTCCTAGAAAACGGATTCTCCTGCAAGTCTTTTCTATTGCATTGTTTTCGAGTTTTCCAAGTAAACTCATTTTGGTAATGTTGATTCTTCATTTTTTGGCTTCACGTGAAATGAATTTTGTCTTCACTTCTAGGTAAGAGCTCCCAGATCCCACAGTTCCTACTAGAAGCTAATATGGAACCCATACTCTGCACACAACCTAGGAGATTTGCTGTTGTAGCTGTTGCCAGAATGGTGGCCAAGGCTCTTAATTGTGAAATAGGTGAAGAGGTTGGGTACCACATCGGTCATTCACGGGTCTTCTCAGCTAGGTACTTTTTGGGGCTAATTTTTCTGCAATGATTTTCTTTTAGCCATCCGAAACATGCTCATAGAATGTATCATTAAATTGGGGCAAGGCATATGTGGGCCAAAATCACCGAATTACTTATAAAGCATCTCTGCCAATGCACTACCTCAAGCACAAAAGTGTAAAAGCTAGCACTGTGCTTGACTACTTTGTGTTCTTGTAGATGTGCTTAAAAAATGCTAGTACGTTAATTTAAGTTATGGCATGAATTCATTTAAATTCCTTATTTGACTGTATATATAAATCCTTATTCGCTATTCACTTTGTTTTCTTCACCCTGTTTTGCTGATGAGTTTATTTTCTATTTCAGCTCCAAAATTGTTTTTAAAACAGCTGGGGTTTTGTTAGATGAGATGCGAGAGAAGGGACTGAAAGCTCTTAGATACAAAGTTATTGTTCTGGATGAAGTGCATGAAAGATCAGTGGAGTCTGATCTCGTTCTGGTTTGCATAAAACAGTTTTTACTTAGAAGCAAGGACTTAAGGTTGGCAGTTGTTGACTTTATCTTCGCCCACTTTTTGTACCATAGACACAGAGTTGTATGCATCATGCTTATGAACCGTAACATCATTGATCCCAATATTATGGTCTGAAATTCATATACCATTTTGTAGGGTGGTTTTGATGTCTGCCACTGCAGATATTTCAAGATACCGCGAATACTTTAAGGACATTGATAGGGGTGAAAGAGTAGAAGTATTGGCAATCCCAAGCACTGGGGCGAACACCTTATTCCAAAGAAAAGTATTGTACCTTGAACAGGTAATAATATTAATAATAACAATAATAATAAGTATGCTGTTTCTTTGATCAGAAGTAGCCACTTTTTAGTTATAGCCCCTCCTTTTCTGTGTTCATAGGTAACTGAGCTTCTTGATATGGAATCTGCGGATCCTTCTATGAAGTACAGCTCTGGGCCAAGCCCAAAGATGGCCCCAGCTGATTTGAACCCTGAAGTGCACAAGCTTATCCATGATTTGGTGTTACACATCCACAAAAATGAACCAGATATAGAGAAGAGTATTTTGGTCTTTCTTCCAACATACTATGCACTAGAGCAGCAGTGGTTTCTCTTGAAGGCCTTTGGTGAGTCCTTCAAAGTTCACATTTTGCATAGTTGTATTGACACCGACCAAGCTTTCAGAGCAATGAGAATCTGGAAGTCCCATCGTAAGGTAACATCTTCGATGTTTAGACTATTAGTTTTTGATCCTGCTTCCCTTGCATATTGTGGATGATGTTAAACAGATAAGCATGGTGAAAAGCCGAGAAGACACTACAATATTATCTCTGAAACTTAAGTGTCACCATTTTTCTAAATTTAGCTGAAACACCATTGTTGATACAGGTAATTCTAGCCACAAACATTGCAGAATCTTCGGTCACAATTCCCAAAGTAGGATATGTCATAGATTCCTGTCGTTCTTTGCAAGTTTTCTGGGATGACAGTAGGAAAACTGAGTCAGCAGAGCTTGTTTGGGTTTCAAAATCTCAGGTATAGTGACTTATGAGTCATCTCATGTTTATCTGGTGGGTTCAGTTGATGCATATTTTTATGTATAACAGGCTGAGCAACGTAGGGGGAGAACTGGTCGTACTTGTGATGGTGTTGTGTATCGGATGGTGACTGGACCCTTCTATGGTAAACTGGATGATTATGAGTCCCCAGCAATACTGAAGTTATCATTACGACTGCAAGTGCTTCTTATCTGCTGTGCAGAATCTAGATCCATTAACGACCCTAAAGGTGTTTACCTGCTAGATTGAAATTCTTTTGTTTGTGAGACCTATGGTAATTCATTTACTGAGTGTTCCTTTTTCTAATTGTTGGTAACTGATGGAAACTCTTACTGAGGGCTAATGACACACCAGAGCTAGTTTGCGCCAAATAATGGATCACATGCTATAGAATGTGCTATGATTTGCTTCTATTTTTATGGTTTTACCCTTCTTTAGTAATAATCATAGCATCTTCTTGCTGTTGCTAAATGTGTTTATTGTCAATTTTGATGTCTAATTTTGGCAGTTGAGGAATATGCCTTTATCATATATCTGATTCATGCTTTTATCGCGTGCTGATAGAAAAGGGATTGAATTGATTACTGTTTTTCGCTTATTTAGCATTGTTACAGAAGGCCATGGATCCTCCAGAGCCATATGTCGTTGAGGATGCACTAGATTTGTTGGTTCATATGCGTGCATTGAAGAGAGCAACTTCTAGGGGTCATAATGAGCCTACCTATTATGGACGTCTGCTGTCCAGTTTTTCTCTATCATTTGATGCTTCAGTCCTTGTTCTCAAATTTGCTGATATTGGAATGGTTCGAGAAGGCATTCTATTTGGTATATTGATGGATCAACAGCCTCTGCCCATTCTGCGTCCTTTTGGTCTGGATAACCAGGTATTGTCCGGTTGGTTATAGAGGTTTGCTTTTGATTTCTGAATTGTTCTAGCTATCTCAAATTTACTGATAGTTCTGTTCTATTACTTTGGTTCATGGAGTACACTGATTATTACTATAGTGGAAACAATAAGAATATTGGGCTTGGTAAGAAGGAGGCATCATACATGGGCAACTTCTGTGCATTTCAGTTTTGGCAACGCGCTTTAATGGTAATCATTACCCATTTATTTGCTTTGCCAGCTCATAATGTTTTCAATTTAGTTTCTGTAACCAGCTTATTTGTATGCCTTCATATAGGACAAATTCCGGATTGAACAACTCATAAGCCTCTTGAAACCAAATGATACAGTAGATACGAAACTTACGGTTCCAAAAGTTGAGGAGGAATGGTGTTCAGTTCACAACCTTGTCCTACCTGCTCTTAAGCAAGTTACTGAGACATGTAATGTTTCTCAAAGCCCTAAATGCATCTGCTGTTCTTTTGATTTATCCTGAACGTGCTGTTTGCAGATCATGATATCCTCAATTTGCTCCATCGTTCTCGACCCAAGTTCTTGGCCATGTCCAATAATATACCGATCCATTATGACCCGTACGACTTTCAGCATTCATGCAATCTGCAATTCTTGGAGAACAAGGACGCCAATGCTTTAGCAGTGGAGGATGAGCTTGAGAATGCTAACGGATCAATGAAGTGTACTGATGTTCCCTTTGTTGGACCCTACGACTTTCATGCTGATGAGGTGGCGAGAAAGTTCGAATCTATAGTCAAAGAGGTAATAATACAATTTGGTTTTCGACGTCATCTTCTCGTGACATAAACATGATCCATCTCTTTAATTCCATTGCAAATAGATGAGAATCCAGCTCACCGAAGATGCATCAAGAGAACAGAATACGTTTACTTACGGCAACAATGTGCAATACGCAATTGGGGATGCAGCACTGTGTAGATACTTTGTCAGTGGCTCATGCAACAGGGGTACCCAATGCTCGTTTTCTCATTCGATTCAAGCAAAAAGACCCTCTTGCAAATTCTTTTTCTCATTGCAGGTATATGTTCCAGTCCTTTATCTTAAATTGGTGGTCTTTTTTTCCACTCTATTAATAAATCAATCTACTCTTTCAGTATATGATTGGCACCAGTTCTTTATTGCTGCAGCCTGCATTTTAACTATCTGACTAGTGGTCTGATGAAAATTCATCATTATGATTACACTTCTTCAAAATGCTACCATATCTATACGGGAGTCATCGGTTTTAGAATTTTCAGCATCCTTATTACAATTTTTTCGTGTTTTACTTATCAGTTTGCTTCTCCATATGGTTTTTCCTATATCTTGACCTACTTGTGAATCATATTATTCCACTTGTGAATCATATTATTCCTCTTGTATTACATTTGATTAGTTGGATATATATATGAAGGGGTGCCGAGCTGGAGACGGATGTTTTTTTTCTCATGATTCCGATTCTTTAGCTATACCACCTATTCAATCAAGCCTGTGTCTCCCAGAAGATGAAAATATCAACGAAGAATCCCTCCTCCAATTCTTCCCTTCTCCTTCAGATGGATACGTGCTACTATTGGATGACACCGAGCTTCATTTTTCTTCACATCTCGTTCGCCAATACAATCCATCATCCATAATATCCACCACTTCCAAGTCATCCTTCTCTCTCGATCCTTCATTGGTTAGCATGAACATTCTGTGGGGGCTTACCCACCCTGATCAAACGATCATCTCTACAAACGATCAGGTTCCTTGGAGTGAAGTCAAATGTGTACTATGGTTTCCTAAATTTGGTACTGAACCAGGGGAAGTACATCCGAAGACTCTTGTACTAACTTTCTTCAGTTATCTAGCCATCCGGTTTTTAGCCGATACCCTACGTGAAGTAAAAGTTATCCTCACCATGAACAACATGCGATTTTCGAACTTGGAGGTAATTAAGACTCAAATTTTGCATTATTGTTGATTTTTCCACTGTTTTATCTGATTTTCCACTGTTGTATCAGGTGGAGAAACTGGCTAGAGAAAGCTTCTTCTTTCTCAAAGAATCAGTTCCCTTCGACGAGTCGAGCTTTGGGACGTTGGGCGATGAGATGGCCACCAAGAAGCCAATGCTGGTATCAAAGCCTATTTCTTACATCTTTGAGCTCCTTCCTCCGACAGACTTTCAAATCGGCGATTATACGGCGTCGCTCCGTCAGCATTTACATGGTATCTGTTAGTCCGTATATATAGTAGGAAACTGCAGGTGTTATTCTGTTAAGTAAGAATCTTTTTTGTGGTCTCAACACTGCTTAGAAATTGGTGGTCATACGACGTCGCTCCTACATGAAATCAGTTGGTTCATAAATAGTAGGAAACTGCAGGTTGGTTTTGTTAAGTGTGAGTATTTTGGTGGAGGTTTCAACACTACTTGGAAGTTAGATCATTCCATGCTAACGAATCTATTAATGCTTTACATTAAAACCTCCGTAATTTAGGTCCCGTTTGGAATAACTTATAAATAATTTATTTTATTTTTTTTAAATAGTAATTCATTTTACGCGCGTTTGGAAAAATTTATTAAAATAATTTATTCTAAATAATAAGTTTTTTTAACTTATTTTCATAAGTTAATATTATTAATTTATGTCAACTTATAAGTAACTTTTAAACTTTTTAAGATGGTTCTCATATCAAATCACGGCAATTATATTTTTTTAATTTTATTTTTTTATTTAGATAAGTTATTATTATTGTTTGTATCTAAACATAATTAACTTATTAAATTTAAGTACTTATACATAAGTTCTTATGAAATAAATTCTTTTGTCATAAGTCATTAATTAAGTTATTTTTCCAAATGGGTTATTAATATTCGGTAAATTAATAACCTCTTTAAGATAATATTTTTTTCCGATCTTGATTCGGGCCAATATAAAAAATCATCAAATTCAATAAAATAATAGATAATAATTTCATAAAATTTTTAATTTAAATATACGATCCTATCAAAATCATAAATTAATAATAATTTAAATTATCAGAATACTAAGATAATTTTTTGAAATATGATTCTAGTGTTGACTGTTTTTTTTAAAAACTTTTGAAATATGATTCTAGTGTTGACTGTTTTTTTTTAAAACTTAAAGCTAAATATTTTCTCATCATCTATATATATTATATACTATTACCATTATAAATTGAATATCTTTTAATAAAAATAAAATAAACTTAATTTTATTGTTTCTAAATAGTCAAAACGATTCATTATATTTTTTATGATTCATTAATTTTAGAAGTTAACTATGTATTTTACTTCGTTTATGTCGAAAACTCTCTTTAAATTAATAAATATTAATTTATCTCAACTATATTAATTTAGAGAAGTTTTATTGTATCTAATTTTGTATAGGCCCATCCCTCATTTGTCAACGTATGCTTTTTTTTTTTTTTAATGATTTGAAACTTCCAGTCGTAATTTCATTTGTGTATTGTATTAATATTTGTTCACGTGACATAAACCACATAGAAGATTCAAATCATTTATAAGTAATATAGACTTACATTTGAACTCGTAATTTTCGATTATAAGGAAGTAGGTTTATCATTTTGACTGAAAAGAAAATTCCGTGGCGCCAATTTCTTGTTTTCTACCTACACCGTTGCAGCTACTAAATTCCCAATTCTCCCAGTCGGAATGAAAAAACACCCATCCCCCCACCACTGAAATATCCTCTTCCTGTACAGAATCCAATTTCTAGAACAATCTAATTAGCTCCGTCCAAATCCAATTTCTAGAACAATCTAATTAGCTCCCACCGCAGCGAAGCAGCGGCGGCGATTTCATAATTCCCCCAAATTCGCTCCGTGTACCGCCATGTCGCGCGGAGCCCTAGATTCAATCCACGCCATCGAATCGTGCGCCTTCCAGCTCTTCAGCTGGCTCCCCTTCTCCAAAACCATAGATTCCGACTCCGCCAAGCCCTGCTACGGCCCCCACAGCAAGCGCCCCTGCCGCGCCGACCGCGCCACGTCGTCGTTCTCCATTGATGCCATCCTCGATATGTCGAAACTCAGCCTCTTCGACGACGATAGGTCACTCTCCTTCAACGCCGCTCGGAAGCACTGGTTCGCACGGAAGCGCCGCCGCCGCCGCGGGTCGAGGTCGGTGTCCGGGCGGAGTTCGGATCGCAGGGGGTGCTCCGTTGGCGCCTCCGCGGCGAATGGAACTTGTTCGGATTTTCCTATGGTGGCCGGTACGGATTCGAGCGGGGAGCTGTTTGGGGATGCGAATTGGGCGTCAGATGTGAGCGATCGGAATTCGAGGAGGGAGAGGGAGGGGGCTGGGGTTGGGGGTGGGGAAAGGGAGCATATGAGTGGTGGATATGGGCAGTTTGGTAATTGTGATAATTTGGGGGAGGAGTCTGGCTACGGGAGTGAGACGGGCTATCGGGGCGATGCTGAGCCCGGGTATGACGATGAGGAAGACGATGATTCGCGAGCTTTGTTTTGGGGGGATGAATGTGGAGGTATATCTTCTGCTCTTAGTTCATCTTGAATTTGATTCGTATCTAGTATCTTGTTATTTCATAGCTGATGTGTTTGAGCAACAAAATTTGTTACTGAAAATGAAAATTTACTAGGTTTTAATGCTTTACGGTAGATTATGAGTTGATTCAGAGTGTTTCTGCAGTTCGAAAGACCAACCTTGTACTTTTTTTGGATGACGAGGTAACCCGCAGCCCCGCTCCTATACAATAGCCTTCAAACCACACAAGTGAGTTAAACCACCCTAAGCTAAGCTAACCATAGGTGGCAGACACATATGGCGGTTCAAGTGAGATTTGAACCCATGACCTTTCGCTCCGAAACCACCCACTTTCACCGCTTATCATGGTATATGGAAATAGTTTAGCTAGAAAGAAGTAAGTCGAGTGACTCAGAACTATGTGGCTGCTTGATAATTCAAAGGGAATTATGTTGGATCTACCTGTTATTTTATAGAGCAGATGCTGTATACTGGGTAATGATGTTGGAATCTCAAGTACATTATCTTGAAAGATTATTTTCTATTACTCAAGGTATAAACTTTTAGATGTTGCCAAACAGAGCTTGTGACAATGCAGTTGCTAAGAACTAGTAGGCTAAGCAAGCTAGCTGCTAAGTGTGTTTGTTCCTTGTTCTTCAACATGTAGTCTGAAGTAAATAAGTCTGAAACTGATTTTGCTTAATCTTTGGGGCCTTTATGCTTTGCTTAGATGGGGTTCCTCTTTCATACATGTTTGTCGGTGGCGAAAAAACAGCCTATGATCCCTATTTCTTTCTACTGTTTCCCTTTTTATTGTTGAATCTTCTTCTTTTTCATTGATGAAACGAAATAGATAGCTAAGGCTTTGATCTGCCTTCTCTGCTGCAGACACTGCTTCGAAGCTGGAACGAGTGGGCGAGAACTCGCTACAGAAAGCTCATCACAGAGGTCGTCGCAAGAAACACGATATGCCAATGATTGATAACTGATGCAGCAAGTCTCTTTCTTTTTCTTGAAAAATGGAATCAAGAAAGCTTACTTTTAGTGTAGATTTGCTGTTTTTCTGGGTTATTGTTTGAGTAATGTTGATTTTGTTTTATATGTTGTTGAAGGCCGGTGTATCAAATATCAATATCACCCAAGTTTTTCATATGGTGTATTGTGGGTGGAGATTTGTCTCTGTAGCTGTATGTAATGGAGGGAATGGATATGTATAATTGCAAGGCAAAACTTGAGGAAATTTGTGTGTTACTTTCTTGATTAAAATTTCGATCTTGTTCCTATAATTTGAAATGTTTGTTTTCTGAATAAATTTTAAGTTTAAACGAAATTGAAAGTTCATGTGCAAAACCCATATTGTTGTATAGTCTGTGTATTTATATGGCTGATATCACCTGTCTAATAAATCACTGTTTAATTGGTATGCGATTTTGTTTAATTGGTATGCGATTTAAAACGACGTAGTTTTGTATTAAAAAAAATGCACTCTTTAATTATTTATTGAATTATTTTTTCAATTTTATCCTTTTAATTTATAGTTTTTCAATACAAAACTGCGTCGTTTTGAATTGGACACCAATTGAACAGAGAATTTATTTGATAAGAGTAAAAAGTTTCAGAGTTTGGTTTGATACTGACTGGATTATCATTCATTTGTGTAGATAAGTCATGCCAGTTTTAATTTTTATCCATGTATAATTTCAAACAAATTAAAATAATTTGACAAATTTTCTTATATTTTGAGGTAAATAATCCTTTGAATAATTCTTGGTTTTTGTCTTTCGATAAAAACGATCAAGATAAAAAAAATAATAATAAAAATAAATAAATAAAATCTAATATTACATCTTGAAATTTTACATGTGGCGTATTTCTTCTAGCAAAATCAAATCCATTTTCAATTTGAATTTCACTGAGAAAATAAAAATAAAAATAGTGTTTTCAATTTCAGTGAGAATAGTTGATTGAGTAGATTCTCTAAATTCAAAACAACTAAAATTAATATTAAGAAATTCTCGACTGGTTCCGATCTGCGAGTTATTCATCTTTAGGGTTCAAAGACTTTTCCTCATATCCTCTACACCTGCGGATCGATACTGTACAACGGCGTCGTGGTGAAGAGAAATGGGAAGCGAAGCTTTAATGGCGTATAGAGCGTTGCTGAGAGCGACTCGGAAGACTTTCGCCGGCGACACACTGATGCTCCGGGAGTCCGCCTCCGAGGTTCGGAAGAAGTTCGAGGAGAATCGTCACGTGACCTCCCCCGCCGACCTCGGCCGCCTAATGGAGGAGGCGCGTGAGGCCTCACACTACATCTCTACAATGATCGTACAAGCCAAGCTCAATGAACGCGGCGGTTATGGTATGTTAAATTAAGCAGATCCATTTTGCCCTTCGTCTTCGTGCCTTTCATGTTTCCGGTGATCAAATTATGCGCGTAACCTGTTTGTGAAATTTCCTGTGAGAATTTGATTGAAACCTCTGCTTAGTTTTTTTACTAACTTTATATTATTCGAATTTTCTGTTTATGCAAATACGCAATTAACTAAGAACACTTAGCTGAATATCTCCAAACACATCATCAAGTGATTAATTAGTGTTTACGCATATTGCAATCGCATCAATGTAGATCGATTGGTTCTTGTTATAATTCATTAGATTGTAGGTTTCACAACAAACCAAACAACAAGAAGCAATCTTTGTTTCTTTGTTAATATCTCCCCCTCTCTCTCTATAGATGAAGAAACTGATAGTAGTAGGATTTGTTTGTATACAGAATTGAAACAGAATTATCAATTCTTTCATTGAACATAATGGTTGTTGAGTTTTGTTTCTTGATGTATATGTTTGATATTGAGTGATACTATCAAACATTTATGTATCTTCACATAAAATCTCTAAACTGCAGAAGTGAAGCCTGATAGCGAGCACGCTGGAGCTACCCTCGAAATCCCATCTGAAGAGATTCTCAAGGCTGCTGCTAAAGGCAAATAAAGCATAGCGGGTAAATCAGCCACCCTCATCCTCATGGAAGGTCCGGCCATTCCTCCCTTTTTTTACTAGTCATCGATCAAATAATTTGTCGTGCTTTCATTGACAATCTGGAGCTTGTGACCTTTTTGTTCTTGATAGAAGCTGTTTCATTTACCTGAGAAAGCTCTGGCTTATATTATGCTGTTAATGTTCTAATTATCAATATCGAGATATGTGCTTCTGTTTATTCTCTATGAACTAATGCTCTGATTTTGATAGAAATTTATGTTGAAATATAAGTTAGTATTGATCTTTCTGACTGTTAAGTTTGAGTATTTTGGTATGGGATGCTTGCATTATATGAATAAATACCCAAGACTGTAAATTGTTGACAGCAAAATATTCTCTCTGTTCCACGGTAAACAGAACAGAGCAAGTTAGAGTGAGTTGATTTATGATACATGCTAGTCTTCATCGTCTTGTTCTTCCTCATCGTCGTCTTCATTATCTTCTTGTGCTTCATCCTCTTCTTCCTCCTCGTCTTCCCCTTCCTCAATCAGTTTTCTGACTTTTGCTTGATAAAATCTCTCCTGAAACAAGCAGAACAAGAAAACTGATTGAGTGAATCTCATGTATATATTCATGATAGAGAAGGTGAAAGACAAAAGATTAGTTTTACCGAATTCACTGAATATGACTCCACCACAACACAACCCTTCCTCAATTCTTACAAGTTGAAGTGTCATCCTAGGGCCAATCTCTTGTAGCTTGACTGCACTCTTGTTTGATGCCCGGTTAACTCTACCAAGATCCGTAGGTAAACTCACATGCGCTGCTTCATCGTCCACTTAACTTTCCGACCGCTACACATCCTCTGTCCCAATTTTACATGGCCCACCAATCATGTGGTGTCATGTGCGTATTGGTGGGTCATGTAGGTAATATTATATCAATTGTTTTATTTTGAAAATATACGTGACACCACCTAATTGGTAGGCCATGTAATGGGACTTCGGAGAACCGAAAGAGGAATAGTGATAAGAAGACAAAGTACAAGGAACATAACAAGCATGCCTGTAATGGCAAGAATCTTTACCTAATCATATGAGACTTTCACTAATATCTTACTTTGGAATGGAATTATGAGGTTAACATGCAAAGAAATCTGTTTCGTAGACTCAATTTCTTGCTGCTTTGTAATGGAAAATCTATCATGGACCTAATCTTGTAGACCCTTACTGGATAATGTTAGATCATATTATGTACTCCTTCCGTCCTATTAATCTTGCACCATTTCCTTTTACGGGTGTTCCACAATCTACAACCACATAGCATGTGCAAGAATTACATCAAGAAGCAAGATTTGATACACCGGTAAATCAAGTCATTATTAGCGAATTGCAACCAAGAATCAAGAATTCGTAATTAGGGAATGTGGAATTACCAAATTAGACACCAATTGAATGGGAATGACAAAAATACACTCCATGTTCCGGTGAAAATGTGTAAAACTACTTCGTGTTGTGCAAAAAACACTATGTTCTTAAACTTGTTGCAAGTAAACCCCTAACATGAAACACGTACATTTCAATCGCTCTGAGTGTGTTAATAAAATTTTTACATTTTTGCTGATATACAAATATATGAAATATGCATATAATGTTTAATTTTGAAAAATTTACAAGCATACTCATCGATATTGTAGCTCTTATTTTGAATCAATTCATTCTTAGTTCTTCAAAGCTCACGTTATCTTCACATTCTTATTTAGTTTTTAGATTTTGCCTCGTCTAGTTTAATAATTTCATTTAGATGCTAACACTGTTAAATATATAAGAGCGATTGATATAAACGTGCCATTAATTTTGACGGGTGAAGTTTTCGTGCAACATTTTGTAGAACAACGGGGAGTTTTTTTTTGCAATAAAACGAATAAAAGGTAGTTTAACGCATTTTCACGGTGTTTTTTTGTCATTTCCCCGCAATAGCCCTAATTCATCTTTTGCAATGAAATTGTTCAACTTCAAACAGCAGCAATTGGTCTTCCATCATCAATCAAAATCCAGCACCACCACCAAATTAGAAGCCAAACGAATGCCCTAATTCATATCTCCCATTGCGATTTTTCAAAATTTCACTCGATTCCACAATCAATGGAATGAATGATTATATCCAATTTACAGAAATCGAATTTGGATCCAAAGCCCAGAATCGTGGTTGATAAACCTCGAAATTCAAAATATTGGCCCAGACATGAAGATTAGTATGCATTTGCTCCCATGAAACACCGTCTTAGGCCCATTCAAGGTAGAGCAGGCCACGTGTAAGGCGAGGAGTCGCCGTCGCTTCAGTTAGGATCCACCGCGACGTGCAAACGAAGTCGCGGGGCCCGCGCGCACCACCACCGCCGCCGCCGCTCATGCCTCACAACTCATACCTCCTCCTCCGACCGCCCTACAACGTCTAATTAACATGAACTCTTCTCTCTTGTTATATTAAATTAAACGCTATTGCCTTGAAAACTTCAATAATAATAATAATAATAATATTCTTCATTTAAGATTACTCAATCTAAACAAACAAACAATTTATGTTAGTTTATACTAATTTTTAATTTTAAAATTTACTTACCAAAAGCTCCTAAGATTTGGATTTTTGTTGTTGGTAAAGGGCATTTTGTTTAATTTTATGAGTCTATAGTTGTATTTTAATTATTAGACTTATTGTTGTTCGTGTTAAACCTGTTTGACAAAACTGCTTAGTAAGTTTATAACCCTTATGTTAAGAAACTTAATTAAAAATAAGTTGCGTGTGTTTGAATATATTTATATATAATTATTTAATTAGGAAAAAAATATTATTAAAAAAATGTTCTGATAGAGATTTGCTATGATGATTTATTTTCTTAAGTTGTTTTTAGCTTGAGCTTATGAAAATAACTCAAAAACAACTTATTTATATTAGAGTAAGTTATTTTCATAAACTTTCCAAAATACAGATATAAACACTTGTTTTTCAGAATAATTCGAAATAATCAATTGTAAGCTCTTTTAAAGGGGGTTTAGTTTTAAAGTACTTGCTAACCGCTAATCCTCGTCGAGTCTTTATCTTCATAAATTCCAATTGAAGAATGTGTGGAACATTCAATTCAAGTGATGAAATAGTCAAGACAAATCAAGAAAAGTAATGAGAGAGAGAGAGAGAGGGAGAGAGAAAATAAAAAGGGCAAAAGTCGTTTGTATTTTTCTTAATCTTGATTTTGACACCTCACTTTCTTAGCACTTATGATTATCAGATCTTGTACACAAGTGTATGCCGACGAGTTCGTACCTAGTCTGGTTTATTACTTGCCTCACTAATTTATGAATATTAACGATGATAATCTATAAAAAAAGAAAATACAGTTAAATCTCGATAAAATAATATTCGATAAAGTAATAATCTTGTAAAGATAATAATTTCTTCTGGTCTCGATATGAGTCAATGCACTAAAATAATACACCCTCGGTCCCAAATATATGTCTACTTTCCTTTTTCGTCTGTTTCAAATTTATATGACTATTAACATTTTTTGTATCTAAATAAATCTTTCATTAACTTTAATACGTCTAATTAATGTGATAATATAGAAAAAGACTACTTTATCCAACTTTTCTAATAACAAACACAATTATGTCATTAACTTTTTAGTAATTTACTTTAATTTACTCATATTTCAATACCAACATTAGTCTAACTTTCATGTCATTAAATATTTTCTTAATATGTGTGGAAAAGCAAATGTGCATATATATTTGGAGCGGAGGGAGTATTCGATAAAGTAATAATCTCGTTAAATAAATATTCTTCTCATTCCCAAAGTTATTACTTTATTAATGTTTAACTGTAGTATGCTGCAACTTTAAAAAAATTGTGTGCTCAGCTTAAACCAAGTACGAGGTCTCGGTCGTGGCGACATAAAACTGAATCAAGACAAGTAACATGTTAATAGCTAAGAGTAATAATTTTTTGAATTTTTTTATTGTTTATTCGAACAAATATAGTCGAGGATAAATTATTATATACTCTTTACATACTTCTCCATTTTTTAGAAAAAACTTTTGGCGTGAATTAAGCAAGACGCCAGAATCACTTGCTCATTTGACATTTTTGCATTTTATGCTTTTTCAAATTGGAATTTATTTAACTAATCAATTGCAATAAAAAGTTTACTTTCTTTCGGGGTAGCAAAATGACGCCCCCTTTACTTGAATTTAAATAAATTGAAATGTATTGATGAAAAGTTTTTATATCCCATCGTTTATTATATCCGCCGTCCTATTGATATTGTATTATTTCGATATAAATTTTAAGATAGTGGATATAAATAGTTGTATGAAATGAAAGTATAAAACAGGGGAATCCACTTGTATAAATGATTGTGGTTCACTCAGTACTTTCTATGTTAAGAAACAGTGCAAGATAAGTGGGACACTTCGAAAAAAAACACCTCAAAATCAATGAAACAGAGGAAATAGTATTTTACAGTAGTAATACAAAGGGGAGTATGTATCCCTATTGGGATGCCAAAACATTTCCGGCTATTGAGCATTCTCTTTTATCTTTATGCCAATTTATTTTTAGTTAAAAGGAAGTTTAATTATAGTTTGTTAAATTTTGATTCATGCTACTTTACAGATAAACATCGATAAAGTAATATTCGATAGAGTAATAATCTCATTTAGATAATAAATTTTTTTCGGTCCCATATGGATCAATGCACTAAAATAATGTTCAATAAAGTAATAACCTTGTTAAATGAATACTCCCTCCGTCCCGATTGACTTGTCTTGTTTTCCTTTTTTAAGTTGTCACACTTGACTTGTCTTGTTTCCTAAAAAGGAAAATAATTACTACACAAACTCCCATTTTTTCTTTGTAGGACCTATTTTTTTATACACAATCACCCCACTATTCTATACACAACCACCACTCATCTTAATCTCCGTGCCGAAAAGAAACAAGACAAATCGAGCGGGACGGAGGGAATATTTTTTTCGATCTTAATATTATTACTTTATCGAGATTTAACTATATAAGTAATATAATTAATGATAGTATTTGAATATTTGATGAGTAATGATTACCTACTACTAATAAATAATAATGACTATATTTTTAGGGGGTTAAGGGTTGGCATTATTTGACCTTTTTCCATTGAAGTGAGCGTTCAAATTACTCAAAGATTCCACCAAATTGCCTTTAAGTAGACCTCATTCTATTGACCAACTTTCACTGTAAAGACTTTTATGCCCCTTTGCTCGAGAAAATTCATCCTCCATAACTAAGGTTGCTTTTTTACACTTTCATATTATAATTGAGTTGGAGTGAATCTACAAATTCAAGATTTTATTTAACTATAAAATTTCAAATTAAAGAATCCTGTCAGTTATATTACATCACCCTCTAGATCTCCTTATATTCACATGATTTAACTATGTAATAATTGAATTAAAAAGTTAAGGTATATTTATTTTCTTAATTTATTGCATGTAGTTAGCAGGTGAGGCTTCATTTTCGACATTACTTTATCAATTAAAAGTTTCATTTACCTAATTGATTAAAAATATTTTTGGCAAAAAAGGCGTGCGAAAGTTGGTGTTTAAGATGGAATATTAGTTGGGTAGTACATTGAGTGTGGGAATAATTAAATAAATGTCTAATTTTATTTATTTATTTCTTTAAAATTGTTAAATACTATTTGAAGCAATAATGATAGACTGGCACTAAAGATATGGTGCACAATTTGGACTGTTTACTGTTTAGTGCTTTAGGAACAAATACAGTTAAACCTCGATAAAGTAATAATCTTGGGGTCGAGAAAATATATTCATTCAACGAGGTTATTACTTTATCGAACATTATTTTAATGCATTGACCCATATCGGGGCCGGAAGAAATTATTATCTTAGCGAGATTATTACTTTATCGAGGTTTAACTATATAAAAGTTCGTTCGAGCTATCAATCTCACATTGTGTACAATCTCAAATTTCTTTGATATTTTTCGAAAATTTGTTAATTTATTTGTACGAAATCATAAATTTGCCCTTCTTCTAGATCGTAAATTATGATCTCTCTCCTGAAATTGCAGATTTTAACTATCGAAATTGTAGATTCGAGGTAATCCTAAATTGGACGATGTTGAAGATCCAAAACCATCATCTAAAGATGTGTTTTCAAATCTTTAGGCAACCTAAATTTGTGTCATGTTAAGATTTTACTAGGTTAAGTACTAATTAGGGTAGTAATTAGGTTAGATTTGTGTCGTTTTCACTGTAATTATTTTTTAATGACATCAAATCCCTTGAATTTATGCATGATTGACTCAAATATCTAATTAAATGTAAAAATAATATAAACAAATACTTGTATGGTATGTAACTGATCATGGGCCTGGTATGCGGCCCAGTAAACCTAAGCCCAATTATTCGACTCCTTAATTACGAATTAGTGACTAATTATTGGACACTTGGCCTCTAATCGCAGCAAACAAAATTACAACTGGAGGGTAGTTTCGTAATATCATACAGACAAATCACCCCTTTTTAAACTGCGCAACCTCACGCATTGAACCCCCACCACTCCTCAACGCCACGCTCCCCACGCGCCGGCGGGTTGACGAGAATTCTCCACTCTCCGCGCCTTCATTTTTCACATTGAGTCGCTAAACACGGCTGCGATTCTTACCGATTCATCTTAAATCTCGTCGAGATTCAAGCACCCAGCCGAGTGTTCGGTCTTGATCTGAATTCCGGAAGAGGAAATGGCTTCCGAGATGATATTCCGCGGCCACGAGTCGCACCACGTGAGGGACACCTACTCGCCAAAGCCGGAGAAGCAGTGGCTCAGCGTGACTCGGCCGATTCACTACCTCCTCCGCGAGCAGCGACTCGTCTTCGTCTTCGTCGGCATTGCAATCGCCACCCTCTTCTTCGCCGTCCTCCCCTCCTCCTCGAACCACCAAGCCCCGGCGATATACGATTCCTACATCCCGTCCGAGTTGACTCAGTCCCAGCCGCACCGATCCATGTACCAGAACGGCCACCTCGCCACCGGGTTCGGCATCAACTCGGTCGGCAAAATCCCGCTCGGGCTGAAGCGCAAGGGGCTGAGAATCGTGGTGACCGGCGGCGCCGGATTCGTCGGCAGCCATCTAGTGGATCGTCTCATCGCGAGGGGCGACAGCGTGATTGTAGTGGATAACTTCTTCACCGGCAGGAAGGAGAACGTCGCCCACCACTTCGGAAATCCGAGGTTCGAACTCATCCGACACGACGTCGTCGAGCCGCTCCTCCTGGAAGTTGACCAGATCTACCATCTCGCCTGCCCCGCCTCCCCCGTTCATTACAAGCACAATCCCGTTAAGACAATCATATCCTTTTTTTTTTCCCATCAAATTCCGCATTCCGCATTCACTGAATTTAATTGAATTTCATGTTATTATATTTATTCTATTCAAATCTGTTTGAATCCTTAATTTCGAATTCGCACAAGACGAACGTTGTCGGAACGTTGAACATGCTAGGACTGGCGAAGAGAGTCGGCGCTCGGTTTCTGCTAACGAGCACCAGCGAGGTGTACGGCGATCCATTGCAGCACCCCCAAGTCGAGACCTACTGGGGCAACGTAAATCCAATCGGTGCGTGATTTCTTACACACTTCCTAAAATCTCTTTCAAGTTTGTAAGAATTGGGCCGACTCTATGTCGGACGGTGCATGTTAGCGGGGCCCGGGTATCTTCTCTAACCTGCGCGTCGAGGGATTTCAAAGCTGCCAACTCCACGTGTGAGTCGTGAGTGGCTCGACGTTCGTCCCTTTTGACTCGACGCGATCTATTTCTTTTTTTTTTTTTTTCTAATTTAATGAAATATCTAGCAATCACATATGGGACCCACTGACTCCATTCACAATTTTCACTTTCTTTTCTCGACCGCCGCTCCGCGGCTGTGGGTGGTGGTGGGGGCAGGGGTTGTTGGGTTGTTCCTTGTTAAACACTATAAGCTAACCCTAGGATTAATTTATTTAATTAATTAAAAAGTGTGGCTGCCGGAGGGCAGATGGGTCATTTCAAGTATCTGGGGAATGAATAGTCATAGTCTGAAATCTTTAACATTAAATCTCATCAGTTTGTTGGAGCTGACAACGTTTGCTGTCTGTTTATGACGGAGTATTAATAAAAATAGAAATTGTTGGTGCTGACGTGGACAGGTGTTCGAAGCTGCTACGATGAGGGCAAGAGGACTGCTGAAACGTTGACAATGGACTACCATAGAGGCGCTGGCGTTGAGGTGAATTTAATTTCTCTTTTTCTTTTTTCATTAATCGAAACAGTATTTATTGAATCCCGACATAGCCGGACAATAATTGAGTAAAAACGGACCACATTGGCTTTTGCCCTGGAAATATTTCTATATCCCATAATTTGTCGTCGCAATTATAATCGTTTTTACAAATATGAATCGACACGAGAATTAAGAAAATTTGTATTGTGTGGTGTATATTGTTTGATTTTTTAATAGTTAAATTACGAAAGGGAGGGAGTATCATATAAGGGTGTAAAATGTGGGATACAGAAATCTCTCCGCTTATTTTCCGATTCTGTAAAATGGAAAGAATAACGTTGTCCGATGCAATAATAACGTGTTGTTTGAATCGAAAACGTGCAGGTTAGGATCGCGAGGATCTTCAACACTTACGGTCCTCGTATGTGTATCGACGATGGTCGTGTTGTGAGCAACTTCGTCGCGCAGGTAAAATTTAACATATTTGCAGTTAGTAAGCAGAAAACTATGAATTTATCTGATCTTGTGGTTTTGGCTTGCAGGCTTTGAGGAAGGAGCCGTTGACAGTTTATGGCGATGGCAAGCAGACAAGAAGCTTTCAGTTTGTCTCTGATCTGGTAAGATTTCTCATAATGTTGTTATAATATAAAATTTTACTCTTCTTGTGTCACATTCTTGGCTTTTGCATTTCTTGTAACCTTAATCTAGCTTTATATGATTTGATACATCCCTCATTATTTACGATACACATCTAAGAATTAGTCTTTGAGCCTAGGAACATATTCCACATGCCCGAATTTGTATTCAACTTTTTTTTAGTGAATTCCCCCCCTCCCCCTATGGATGTAGGTCTAATGACCAAATCACGTGTTTTTATTTCTTTTACTCGTATTTTATAACAGAATGTTTAAATACTCTAGTCTGAACTATGATGTTTTTTGAATGGAAGGTCGAGGGACTAATGCGGCTGATGGAAGGCGAGCACGTCGGACCATTCAACCTCGGTAACCCGGGCGAGTTCACCATGCTCGAACTTGCTCAGGTATGCAGCCATCCCGTCCCACGAATCTTGTTCTACTTACAATGTCCATACAAACACTCCTCTTTCGAATGGTGCAGGTGGTTCAAGAGACAATCGATCCGAATGCTAAGATAGAGTTCAGGCCAAACACGGAGGACGATCCGCACAAGAGGAAGCCCGACATCACAAAGGCGAAGGAGATGCTCGGTTGGGAGCCGAAGGTTGCTCTCCGTAAAGGTCTGCCCATGATGGTCTCAGACTTCCGGCAAAGAATCTTCGGCGACCACAAGCAAGATTCTTCCACCTCAGCATAGAAGGTTGTTCGTTATCTGTGGAGCTCAGTCTTGGTGGTAATGGCAAGTTAGCAACTAGTGCTTAGAGGTTATTTTATGAAATTTACTATTATGTATTTTTACTTTTTACTTTTTTTTTTTTAACTTTTTGTTCACATTGTTTGCCATATTAACTTTTCCCTTCTACATAAAATACCTCATAATTTTTTGCACTATATATACTCGAGTTATATAAAGTAGTTGCAACTTCTGAATTGATTATCCACCGATTCAGAGCATCTCCAACCTAGATGCATATTTTTAACATCATTTTATAATTTATCACATTAAACAGTAATTTCACTCCAACCCACAAACTCAAATTCACCCTCAAAAAGAATATTCATCATATATTTTATTTCATGTTATTTTTACAACAATATCTATATATTTCTCAATATTACACATTAGGCCCACAACAATTTCAATTAGCAATTATATATGTAATACTATTATCGTAGTATTTTCCTATTATCGAGTATGTATTTCATAATATTTTTCTTATTGTGATTTTTTTAATGTAATATTATATTTTTTATTTCAATATTTTCTATTGTTGGTATAATTGTATTATATAAATACCATAATTAATTTTTATAATTATTACACATAATTAATATGTTAAAAAGGTCGGCCAATTTTACATAATTAACATGACCTATTGTTTAATAATCATTGCCATATAATTTTTTTCTATGTAATCGTCTTATTAATTTTTCCATCAGAATGTAGATTTCGATTTTTTAACAAAATATAGGATTTTAGAGTAATTTAGCCGAATTGAAAAAGTGAATTGGCATTGTAAACAGTAGACACCATTTATGAAGTAAGAGGAGAGAGAAAAATGGCAAATCCTCATTTAGTGTTGAAAATAGAGTTGAATTGATGATGGTTTTTCAACTCCAAACATCATTTTAGTGTGGGTTGGAGATGCTCCTCATAGACCCAGTGTACCGTACTCTGTCGAGCATGTTAGCACATGCAACAGCTAGCAACTCGCCTGCACGAACTCACCTACACGGACAAAAGGTTTTAAATGACTCAGTCAGCACTCAACACGTTAGCACCTTATTTAGTTGTTTCAATAGACGAGTCAATGAGGTAGGTAAACCTAAAACAATTACAAGCAACTCGGAGCTAAGTCAATGAGGTAGGTAACACCAATCAATTTGGAAAGAAACTGGGGTGTAAGTCAATAAGTGTGGTTACACATAGCATTCTAACATACTAATGGCGCTAAGTTCAAACAAGTACATTATATTTCTCGAGAAGTTCGACTCCGATCCATCGGATCATTAATATACTGGAATATACCAGCAAGAAACCAGAATAATTGCTAGGTAAGGATGAAGTACACCAAAAACGAATAAATATCGAATGGCTACTTAGAGGATTCCAAAGTTCAATTATTCGGGACATGATACCTCAGATTTCCGATCAAGCATGAAGGATAGAAGTTACATAATGTTAATACCTGTTACTTGGGATTTCGGAGGACAATGATCACAGAATCGCCACGGAGAAACATCTTACTAATGAAACGATCCTTGTTAACTGGAAGAGCTTTCTTCTTGCCTTTACCAGTCTTGGGCACCTATCCAGTAATTGAAGAGTTGTGAATTTATCATTATAAACAGTTGGAAAACCAGATATATTCAAAATTCTGACAGGAAACATTCGTTGTGAAAATAAACCAACCTCAGTCCACATCTCTCGTACATTTTCTAGCACCATGTTGCAGTGACGGTCAAAAGCCCTAACATGGCACAAAAGCTTTTTGTTGTTACGGCAGTTGATGAGCACCTAGCAGCCAATACATGATACGTCAAATAATGTTATGAATCGTGTAAAAGAGGCAACTCTACAAAGATGTAAAAGATAAATCAAGCCTCTGTTATGCACAGCCAACTAAGGAAGAAAACGGAAGCAGAGCTGCAAACGTATGCCATCAACATGTACCTGTGTATTATTTTTGACACTCAACATCAAGACGGAAAGTGGGCCTGTGTTGAACTCCTCTTCCTCATTCTTCATCTGTAAAAAGACATGCCAGGTGAACCTTGGATATTCGATATTTTCATATTCAAGAGCATATGAATCCAGAACAAATAAATATGTAGTAAGAGGACAGCAACAAGAATTCATGCATCCAATTATTGTTTGAGGTTGGAAGATGGATGTTGCAATTGACACAGTCATTGTTCAATCCAGGTTATAGCAGAGAGAACGAAAATGGAAAAGACGATGCAACTACGATAAATTGAGGATTTCATGACTAAGTGAACAGAAAAAACCAAAGAGTTTACTTTTGATGCCAGCATCTTCAACTAAGAATAAGAAACTTTTAGTTGTTCGATATGAAGGATGGCAGCACACTCAACATGAAACTAAGTATCACCAACTGGCCACCCCTATAGAATCATAATTCATCACATATAAGGTGTATCGATGAATCAGAAAGTGCAATAACATGAATAAGAAAAACACGAGCAAGTTCGAAGCCTTACCGGAGTATCCTCATCCATTGGCTTACTGCACAAGAGCAACACAATAGAAAACATCAGTAACTCCAAAACAAAAGGATTAAATGCTAACCAATACGAGTTCCTCATTCAAAAAGTAAAACACAAGACAAAAAAGTGACCAAAACCGGCCAATAACACCAAATGTTCATAAATTTACACTAATTCAGCCTAGCACTAGCTAAACCAATGAACCAGAAAACGAGTCAGTGCTAACATGACGGAAAAATACCAATCTAGGGTTTGTCAAAAATGAATTTCAATACCGCAATTGAATAAAATATGCAAAAAACGATGTAATGACTCACCTCATCTTCGACTGAGATTATGGGTTCCGAAGAGAGGAAGACCTGAATACACTATTTCAGCAGTCAAACTCCTGAAACGAAGCTCTAATTTAACCAAAAATCGGAGAAAGAAACCAAAAATAAAAATAAAAAATAAAAATCTACGCATATAAACTTTCAAATCGAAAACATGCGCACCTCTTGTAGCTATAATCTCAGAAGGAAATCAGAAAAATCGAGAAAGATAAAGGAACGGAGGAACAGACCTTGGGATTTTGCAGCGAGCAAGGGTTTTTGATAAATCCCTAAATTTTAAAATGTCTAGAAAATAAGCCCGCGGCGGTAAAGTGCATCGTTTCTCGCACATGCCGATCCTAGATGGCTTTCTTTCGCACGTGCGACCGAGTTGTAGAATTAGGTTATGGCTCATTTAATTTTTATTATTCCTTCGTCCCATAGAAAATGTCTTTTTTATGGAGCACAGACATGAATTGTGTGGTGTATTTTGTTTGATTTTTTTGCGGTTAATTTTGGACCACACATTCTTTGTTTTTTTTAGAAATAAGACACTTTCTATGGGATGATTAAAAAATGTAAACAAGACACTTTCTATAGGACGAATGGAGTAATTTTTGTCCAATTTAATTAAATTTAACTCACATATATTATTGCAAATCACAATAATTTTAACTCCTACATCTTATTTCTATCCTTTATAATATGATACATTGAAATAAATTGAATATGACCAATGCATAAATTTGGCTTCTAAAACTTGCCCATCAACTTGTTATAAAATGACTCATAAAAATCAAACCAACACACAAGAGTTTTAACTAGTCAACCAATATACTATCGGAGGATAATTAAGATGTCTTCTCTTGTTATACTATTCCTTTCACTAGCATTATTCAGCACATCTCGAGCCGATCTAATAGGCGATCTTTGCTCCAAATCGATCAATCCTTCATTATGCAGCCAAGTTATCGGGTCGGACCCTCGAGCCAGAGGGGCGAACCCTCAAGCCTTGGCCGCAATTGCAATCGACAAGGCGGAGGCCGCAATAAAGGCCTCTGTACAAGTCGCTAAATCAGTTACCAGTCGAAGCAACAAACAGATAATCGACACGTGCATCGAGAACTTCAATGAGGCAGTGGATAACTTGAAGGAGTGCAAGCCGTTGATAAAGAAGCATGATGGGGCAAGCATTGAAGAGCTACAAGCGAAGGGATCTGCAGCCCTAACTGATATTGATACTTGTAGTGATGAATTTGATGGTAAGGAGCCAACGCAATTGAAAGAAGCAAGTGACAAGGCGGGGGCTTTGGTTGAATTGCTTCTAATCATTGCTAAAACTTTGTAACGAAAGAATAAGTTTTGATAAATAAATATGTAATGGCTTCTATTGTAAAATAAAATAAAATATGTGTTAACTAGTGAACTACTACCTCCGTCCCGCTATTTCTGTCTCACTTCTTTTCGGCACGAAAATTAAGAAAGTAGATGATAAAGTATCAGAGATGGGTAGATGATAAAGTAGGAGAGATAAGATTAATGAGAGTAGACGATAAAATAAGAGAAAGTAGGAAAGAAAGATGATAACAGTTTTTTTTCCAAATTAGAAAGTGAGACATAAATAATAGAACATTCATTTTGGGAAAGTGAGACATTAATAGCGGGACATAGGTAGTACTTCATTATAGAGATTTTAACAAAAAATGCTATCTAGTGTCTCTTTTTTATTAATTATAGCAAAATCATATACAAGACAAATGGAGTTTTTGAGAGTAAGAGTGTGTTTGCAAATATTTATTATAAGTATTTATTTATTTTTGTTTAAAGTTATAAAAAATTGATTTTAATCAAAAACAAATATATTTGGTATTAATATTAAAAAATAGATATTTATGATAATTTCAAAAATTATGATATGCTCTAAAGCACAAATAAGCCAATAAATGCTTATGGACTTAAGTAGATTTGCTGCTTAATTTTAGAAAACTTAACATTAAAAATAGGTTTTTGCAAACACAAAACTACTTATGCGTTCGAAAAATAGATAAACAATAAATAAGTTTTTGCAAACACATCATAAGAATTAAGGCGAAATAACAATTCTTTAAATAGTAAATCTACAAATTTTGGAGAAATGGCAATTTGTATATTTAGGAGGTTGAATAGCGAATATATAAATTTAAAAAATATAAAGAAAATCCGAGTCAATTTCACGATTTAGGAAGGTAAATGGCAAATATAGAAATTTAAAACATGTAAAGGAAATAGGAAATTAACGTAATTTACCGATTTACCGCATAAAGCAACTCGATTTGCTTAAATTCTCGTAATGTTTTTTTTCCTAATACGTTTCTCCATTTTGGTAAGAAGATATAACACGAAATAAATCAAATTCACTAACACTTGAATTACCGTCCATCTACTATAAAACGACCCACTCAATCAAATCAAAATACAAACACTCGAAAAAATACAAAGGAGGTAAAAAATTATTAAAAAAATATGTCATCCTTTTTTATGCTCTTTCTTGCCCTAGCCTTGCTCAGCAAATCCCAAGCTGATTTGATCGGCGATTTCTGCTCCAAATCCAACAATCCTTCTCTATGCAAGCAGACGCTGACCTCCGATCCTCGATCGCGAGGCGCCAACGCTCGAGGATTGGCGGCAATCGCGCTCGACAACGCTGAATCGGCGACGAAGGCCGCCATAACCGTCGCTAAATCAGTGAGCAATCCGGGGATCAAGCAGATAGTCGACACTTGCGTCGAGAACTTCGACAACGCGGTGGGGAGTTTGGAGGAGTCGAGGCCGTTGATTCAGAAGGCGGACAGGGGCAGCATCAGCGATCTGCAGACGAAGGGATCGGCGGCGCTGACTGACGTGGATACTTGCAGCGACGAGTTTGGGGCGAAGGAGCCGCCGCAGTTGAAGGATGCGAGCGCGAAGGCGTATACGTTTGTTCAGTTGCTTTTGATCATTGTTAACTCTTTTTAATAGGTTTAGGGTTGCATGGAGAGGGAGGTAGTGATTTTTATTTAAAAAGTGATGTGAGATGGATAATATGTATGGCTAATTTTATTTTATTATTATATGCTCTTATGATATATAATTAAGGGGTTTGGCAAAAAAAAAAAAAATACAAATTTGTTTGAATTTGCAATTTTAAAACATAATCAAAGTCAAGCATTCCCGTGTATTAAATTGCAAACAAATTGAAACTTAGTAAATTTAATTGACCAAGTTGTAAGACAAATTTGTGCTTTTTTTTTCAAAACCCCTATAATTAAGGTCCCATTTGGAAAAATAACTTAAATAAGTGTTTATACCATAAGTGCTTATGTTATAAGCGCTTAAATTGAATATGTTGTTGCGTTTGGATACATTTATATATAAACACTTAATTAGAAAAAATAAAATAAAGTTTTAAAAATATATAAACACTTAATCTGAAAAAAAATAAAATAAAGTTTAATAAATTGTTGTCAGAGAATTTGATATAATGACTTATTTTTCATAAGCTATTTTTAACTTTTTTTTATAAACTATTTCTACCAGTTTATGAAAACAAGACAAAAAAAATTTAGAATAAAATGTTTTTATAAACTTTCCCAAGTGCAAAACGGGGCCTAAATAATTATCATTTCATGATTTGTATAGTTTCATCAACGGCTACCAACTAGCCTAGCCCAACTTCATTTCACACCAAAACCCTAGATTCTCAATTTTCGCATCATGTCTCCTTAATTATGTAAGGGGCCGTTTGGTTCGCGGAGGGAAACGGAAAGGAATCAAGAAAGGAAAAGGAAATGAAAGGTTTAGAATGATTACCCATATGCTCTCGTGTTTGGTCCAGTTCAAGAAACGGAATCAATTCCGTTTGATTCCTTTTCTAGTGGTTTGGATCGAGAAGGGAATCAATTCAACAAAAGAACCGTAAATTACAAATCCAAAAATTTTCCAATTCAACAAGGAACCGTAAATTCAGAAATTATATCTAATTCAACAACTTTAACAGTAAATTCAGAAATTCAAAAATTATCCAAGGCACCCAAAAATTAAGAAATTATCTCAAACCCAGAAATTGAGAAACCCAGAAATTGAGAAATCAACCCAGAAATGTGTAGGCACTAGGCGGTGGAGATGGAGGGAGGAGAGAGATAAGTCAGTGGGCAGCGGCGGTGGCGATTGAGAGAGGAGACGACGGAAGGGGGGCCGCAGCGGTGGCGATTGAGAGAGGAGACGACGGAAGGGGGGCCGCAGCGGTGGCGATTGAGAGAGGAGACGACGGAAAGGGCAGCGGCGGCTGAGAGGGGAGACGAGAATGGTGGTGTCTCGGTGGTGTCGTCGGAGAGATGAGAGGGTAGACGAGAGAGAAAGGAGCTATGGTGAGAAATTTTGTGAAAATAAGTGAAGGAGAGAGAGACGAGGGAAACGGAAATGAAATCCCAGGGGGGAGGCAAGGAATGAAATTTGCCTTGACCAGGGTTTTGGATTCCCTTTGGTGGGGGAATCAATTTTCAAAAAAAATCGAACCAAACATAATGTAAGGGAGTCCACCCTTTCATTTCCCTTTCCCTTTGTTGATTACCCCAAACAAACGGCCCCTAAATGTCTAATTTGCTTATTAGATTTGTGTGCTCTTTTACTGAGCTATAAAATTGTGGAATTTATTTTCCGAACAATTTAATTATTGTAGAAGTCGTAAATCGGCAAAAAATCTAGCATACGTGTGCAGTTAAGAATAAGGAATAATATTGTGCTTGATTTTTCTCACCCGAAAGTTTAGATTTTTAAGTGTCGTTTATTAGGGGCGCCCTATGCCAAAAGCCAGAGAAACCGCATCCCTCTCTTTCCTTTTTTTACATGTCCCCCGCGGTGATAATCCATTAATCCAAGATATGATATAACCCGTAATTGTCTTTAAATCTGAATACTATATTTTTCTTTTTAATTTTAAATAACTCGTTAAGGTTGCTATGTTCATAAGCAAATTCAAAAAATACGTACTAAAGAAAAGAACTCGGCACTTTTGAGGCTTCCATGAATTCTCCATCTGTCCCTGATTACAATTCGCTTACAATTTTAACTTGAACTTCCAAACATAATCTTCATCTAATAACTTGAACTTCCAAACATAATCTTCATCTAGTGTGATCTGGCTTTGACCTCGACTTTGGTAATTGATCTTGTTTCAAATTAAACATAAAAATAAAAAACTAAAAAACAAGAATATGTTCTAATTAGAATAATTAAGGAATCATAACCAAAATATAACTATATTTACAAGAAAACGGGAAAGTTAATAATAATTTTTTTTTATTTAACCTATGTATGTTGGTGAAAATTGAGATGACAATAGTAAATACTCCCTCCATTCCATATTTCTTATCACTATTCATTTTAGACTGTCCCAAAATTCTTGTCTATTTTTCTTGTCCCAAAATTAAAACACAAAACAAAAAGTGACCGTAACCGGCCAATAACCCCAAATGTTCATAAATTCACACTAATTCAGCCTAGCACTAGGTAAACCAATGAACCAGAAAACGAGTCAGTGCTAACATGACGGAGAAATACCAAACTAGGGTTTGTCAAAAATGAATTTCAATACCGCAATTGAATAAAATATGCAAAAAACGATGTAATGACTCACCTCATCTTCGACTGAGATTATGGGTTCCGAAGAGAGGAAGACCTGAATACACAATTTCAGCAGTCAAACTCCTGAAACGAAGCTCTAATTTAACCAAAAATCGGAGAAAGAAACCAAAAAATAAAAATAAAAAATAAAAATCTACGCATATAAACTTTCAAATCGAAAACATGTGCACCTTTTTATGAGGTACGAATATTAAGAAACTTGTATGATGTGGTATATATTGTTTGACTTTTGGGCGGTTAATTTTGTGCCACAAATTCTTTGTTTTTTTAGAAACAAGACACTTTTTATGAGACGGCTAAAAAAGGAAAACAAGACACTTTCTATGGGACGAAGAAGTAATTTTTCTCCGATTTAATTAAATTTAACTCACATATATTATTGCAAATCACAATAATTTTAACTCCTACATCTTATTTCTATCCTTTATAATATGATACATTGAAATAAATTGAAAATGATCACTGCATAAATTGGCTTCTAAAACTTTCCCATCAACTTTTTATAAAATGACTCATAAAAATCAAACCAACACACAAGAGTTTGAACTAGTCAATCAATATACTATTGGATGATAAGATGTCTTCTCTTGTTATAAGAGCCGATCTAATAGGCGATCTTTGCTCCAAATCGATCAATCCTTGAATTACCGTTTATATTCTCCCTCCATCTACCTATAAAACGACCCACTCAAATCAAATCAAAATACAAACACTCGAAAAAATACAAAGGAGGTAAAAAATTATTAAAAAAATATGTCATCCTTTTTTATGCTCTTTCTTGCCCTAGCCTTGCTCAGCAAATCCCAAGCTGATTTGATCGACGATTTCTGCTCCAAATCCAACAATCCTTCTCTATGCAAGCAGACTCTGACCTCCGATCCTCGATCGAAAGGAGCCAACGCTCGAGGATTGGCGGCAATCGCGCTTGACAACGCTGAATCGGCGACGAAGGCCGCCATGACCGTCGCTAAATCAGTGAGCAATCCGGGGATCCAGCAGATAATCGACACTTGCGTCGAGAACTTCGACAATGCGGTGGGGAGTTTGGGGGAGTTGAGGCCGTTGATTCAGAAGGAGGACATGGGCAGCATCGGCGATTTGAAGACGAAGGGATCGGCGGCGCTGACTGACGTGGATACTTGCAGCGACGAGTTTGGGGCGAAGGAGCCGCCGCAGTTGAAGGATGCGAGCGCGAAGGCGTATACGTTTGCTCAATTGCTTTTGATCATTGTTAACTCTTTTTAATAGGTTTAGGGTTGCATGTAGAGGGAGGTGGTGATTTTTATTTAAAAAGCGCAAAAACTTTGGTACAACCGGTTGCAGGTGCAACCGGCAGTAAATGTTAGAATAAGCGCTTATGTAGCGCAGTTGGTGTGTTGTTGGGTTCTTACCTGAGAGACCTGTGTTCGAGGATCGAGGTCCAACAACAATTTTTTTTTATTTTTTTAATTTTGAAATTAAAAATTGAATTTTAATTTTCAAATTACATTTATGATATAAAAAAATATACTGAATTTAGTGTTTTATTTTCAAAAACATTTCTTTTAATTTTGACATTAAAAATTGAATTTTATTTTCAAAATACATTATGATACATAAAATATAATAAATGTATTCTTTTATTTTCAAAAAAATTATATATGACTCAAAAAATATTAATATGTATATTAGAGTTTATTCTTGTTAATAAAAATACAATATTTTTTATTTATTTTTTCAATTACATCAGCTACAATTTTTTCTTTTTTTTTTTTAATTTTGACATTAAAAATTGAATTTTTATTTTTAAATTACATTATGATACAAAAAATATAGTAAACTTATTTTTTTTTATTTTCAAAAAAAAATATATGACTGAAATTTTTTTAATATGTATATTAGAATTTATTCTTGTTAATAAAAATACAATATTTTTTATTTTTTTTTAATTACATGATGGAGAATATGTGGAGATAATAAAAGTATCACTTTATATGTAAAATGTATCAATTATTCTGAATTTATCATTTGTTGTGAATAAAAGTATCACTTCTTATTAACTAATGTATCAATTGTCATTGATCAAAGTATCACTTCCTATTAATAAAAATATCACTTACTATTAACCAATTTATCACTTTTCATGAATCAAAGTATCACTTTCTCTGAATAAAAATATCACTTATTTTGAATAAAAGTATCGTTGGTTTTAGTAAAAGCATCACTTGTTCTTAATAAAAGTATCACTATGCATGAAAAACAGTATCAATTATTCTGAATATATCATTTGTTCTGAATAAAAGTATCACTTGCTATTAATCAATGTATCACTTATTATGAATAAAAGTATCACTTATTATGAATAAAAGTATCATTGGTTTTATCAATTTTACTGAATATATCACTTGTTATTAATCAAAGTATCACTTGCTATGAATAAAAGTATCGGTTATTATGAATAAAAATATCATTGTTTTTAGTAAAAATAAAAAAAAACTCAAAATTACGCTGCTGGGATTTGAACTCGGGAGTATAGGGTTTGACCCAGCAGCTTAACCAACTGCACTACCACAACATTTTTAACATAATGCAAATCGCACATATTTAACTGTATACGTGCGGTTGCACATGCAACCGAATATACAGGAGTCCAACTCTTTAAAAAGTGATGTGAGATGGATAATATGTACGGCTAATTTTATTTATTATTATCTGCTCTTATGATACATAATTAAGGGGTTTTGGCAAAATAAAAATAAAAAAATTGTCCGAATTTGCAATTTTAAAACATAATCCAAGCATTTCGGTGCCCGAAAAATATTTGGGGTCAGAGCGTGTATTAAATTGCAAGAAATTGAAACTTAGTGATTTAATGGATCAAGTTTTAAGAAGTCTGTTAAAATAATAAATTCAGACAAATTTGTACTTTTTTTTTCTTTCTAAACCCCTATAATTAAGGCCCCGTTTGGTAAAACAACTTAAATAAGTGCTTATGTTATAAATGCTTAAATTGAATAAGTTGTTATGTTTGCATACATTTATATATAAACACTTAATTAGAAAAAATTAAATAAAGTTTAAAAATTTGTTGTCAGATGATTTGATATGATGATCTATTTTTCATAAGCTGTTTTTAACTTTTTTAATAAACTATTCCTACCAGCTTATGAATATAAGTTAAAAAAGTTTATTTTTTAGAATAAGTTGTTTTCATAAGCATTCTCAAATGCAAGCCTTTTTTTAGATAAGATGTTTTCATAAACTTTCTTAAATGCGTGCAAAAGGCTTATTTTTTAAAATAAATTAAAATAAGTTACAGATAAACTCTTCCAACGGGACCTAAATAGTTATCATTTGACCATTTGTATAGTTTCATCAACGGCTATCAACTAGCCTAGCCCAACTTCATTTCACACCAAAACCCTAGATTCTCATTTTTCGCACCATGTCTCCATAATTATGTAGATGTCTAATTTGCTTATTAGATTTGTGTGCTCTTTTACTGAGGAATAAAATTGTGGAATTTATTATCTGAACTATTTAATTATTGTGATAATCCATTAATCCAAGATATGATATTACCCATAACTTTTCTCCTGTGACTACTGGAAATTTACTTACCAGTTGCATATTTTTGATACTTCATGAATAAAATCCAACAGGATCTTCTGTCTCATTTTTTAATGTCTCATTCGTATTTCATTGTCATTTTTAACTGTAAGTATTTAGGTGCTTACGATTTGAATTTTAGGATTATCGTAAGCACCTGGGTGCTTACAGTTGAAATATGAGTGAGACACGAGTGATATACAAAAAAGTGGGACAAATGATCATAAAAATTAAAAGTGAAAATATGCACTGTTAGCCAAAATAGGTAAAAAAAATACAAATATAGCATTATACTATTCTAAAACACATATATATCCATTTTGTCTTATTAGGGTTTGCAACCAATCATGTGGGACTCCGATGGAGGGCCGATCTCCATAGGCCCTCAACATGTTTTATTTATAAAAAAAATTATTGAATAGACCTATTCATCAATCTCATAACCGATGCATCGGTCCTCAACAAATTTTTTTTTCATGTCGAGTGCCAATGCCCTTCATTAATTTTTTTTTCTTTTTTTTTTCTTCAAGTTGAGGGCCAATGTTCTTCATTAACTTTTTTTTTAATTACATGTTGAGGCCATTGGAGATCGGCCCTCCATCGGCCCTCGGCCCCGGTAATTGTCTCTGCAAAATTAAGTGGCTCGGCCGATGAACTTGTTCGGCCTTTTTTTTTTTTTTTTCTCTCGGCCGATGGACACCCCCTTCGGCCCTCCATTAAATGAGGACAAAATGGCTAATTTTGTGTTTTTTTTAAGATTTCGGCTAAATATGATATTCATTTCTACTATTTGGCTAATAGTAGAAATGCCTCAAACTAAAACTCTAAGAAATTAAATGCTAGTATTAATCTTTTTTTTTAAATGATGGACCAAAACTAGCCTTGAATCAATTGGACCCTTCAAACCACCAATATGGGCCGATTAGACCAGACTTGATGGCCTTTAAAACTTGAGCTAAGCCCATAAAACTACGCCAGACCCGGTTCAATCAACCCGGGAACACAGTAAAACCCTAGCCTTCTCTCACATTTCATTCCTTTCTGCCTCCTCCCACAGACACTCCACGCAGTTGGCGGTCGACTCCTTTGACGTAAGCTCCAGTCCATTTCAATATTCTCTAGTTGCTACCGTTAATAATTTACGTGCTAGCATTAACACCATGCTGAAATTTCTGATCGAATTGGTGGGTTTTGTTGCAGGAAAGCAGCGAAGATGAGTAAAGGCGCGGCGGCGGCGAAAGGCGGGAAGAAGAAGGGGGCGACCTTCGTGATTGACTGCACGAAGCCGGTGGAGGATAAGATTATGGAGATTGCGTCGCTTGAGAAGTTTCTGCAGGAGCGAATCAAGGTCGGAGGAAAAGCTGGATCTCTCGGAGACTCGGTCACCGTAACTCGTGAGAAGAACAAGATCACCGTCACAGCCGATTCCACTTTCTCCAAGAGGTGAGTAATTTGATTCTAAGCTTATTTATTTGAAATCGTCATTTTATTATTGCTTCTAAGATAACGTTGCTAGCAAGATTTATACGTTGTAGAATAATTTTCAAAATCTTCAGATAGTGTACTGTGTGAAGTAACACAATTGTGGTATAAACTAGGTTTTAGATTATGAAACTAAATTGGATTGGGATTGTACATTTGGTAAGGGCTGGTATATCGATTATCGACATATCATGGTAAGAGCTAGTATCTGCTATTGGATTATGCAAGCTCCAAACTAGTTGAAATTATATCATAATTGGATAGGGATAGTAAATTTGGGGGTATCAATAGATTCTTCTTCTCTGCCTTGGAGCCATTTGATTTTGCTTGTTCATGCTACGCCTTATAAGAATTGCTCCATAGTTATTCATTCAAACTGGTGCTAGTGATGTATTAGAACAGGTATACCGAGTTGTTAACTTTCTTCGACATATTTCCGCACAATTCACCAGATATTGTTCTTCCGTCGGATTATAGATAGAATCATAGATGTTGATTGTTCAACAATAGTTGCAGTTTGCTCTATTAAGAGCTGCAAGCTTCAAATTCTCAGACTTTTACTCGCGCCCTTTGTTTCTTGTCTTCCCCTCCCTCTACCATTATCATCTTTTCGATGTTTGCCATTATCGATGAACTTTGTATCCTTCATCTCCAGGTACCTCAAGTATTTGACTAAGAAATACTTGAAGAAGCATAACGTTAGAGATTGGCTTCGGGTGATTGCTTCAAACAAAGACCGCAACGTGTATGAACTACGCTACTTCAACATTGCTGAGCAAGAGGGCGAGGAGGAAGACTAAACTTGCACCATCTGGTTCCAATGCTTTATTATGAGATTCACTTTTTTGATCAAATTTCATGTTGGTTCTGTCGATCATCACAAATTTTCTACTTTCTTTAATTATGAGTTTGGATTTTTAACTAATGCCTTTCTCTAAGTGGCTCATATTTCATATAGTTGTTCAGCAGCACTAGGTTCCTTTTAGAAGTGGCTTATGAAGAGTGTTAGTTTCCATCTTTTCTCTGTATTTTATTATGAAAAATGTGATTCTTGCACTTTTGCGCATCAAAGATTCAAAATATCCTTTTTGCCGCGGAATTTTCATCAAATTGTGTAGAATCTCGATTATATATTTTAAAAACTACTACTCGCCCTTTAAAGTTTTAGATTTCAACCCTTATGTAAAGTTGTAGTTAAAGGTTTGTATATTACTTCCGTTCCGCTATTACTGTTCTACTTTACATCCATTCCACTATTACTGTTTTACTTTTCTAATCAGGTTATCCCGTTATTATTGTCCTCTTTCTTAAAATAGCAAAAAATATTTTTAAAGAAAAAATAAAGTGGACCTTTCTTATTTATTACTTATCCCCACATTATCACTTTCTCTCTCTCTAAAAATTTATCTCTCATACGATTTTTGATCCACTCCGAACTCATAAATTTATGATTTTTAATTTTTTGAAACTTTAGATTATTTCTTAAAATACAATATGAAAAAAAAATTCGATTGTCTCAACGATGCTTTGCAAAAATTTAGATGAATTCTCATTTTTTCCACCAACCACTTTTCAAAAATTGTTCATATTTCTTAATATAATTAAAACTCATAAAATACACACTTAAATAATTTTTTTCTTAATTTACGTGTCGAAACCAAAGAGGATAATAATAGCGGGTCGAATGGAGTATTTGAGTGGCTCACCGCAATTGGACATAAGTGTGTTGGTCTATATCATCATTTTTTTTGGGCGACGAGAGCTGCAGTTGCTATCAAAATACGCATTGAATAAATCACTTTATACTAATAATATATTCTACATAAAAGTTTTAATGAGTTTTGAATTCACTACCATTCAATTACAAATTAAACATCTTAATCGTTATCTCATCCAAATAACGTATATATAATCATTTTAATTTTTAATTGTATGGTTGATGCATATCAATTATTAAACATAATCCACGGGATGCATGCATGCAGTTCCATGAGAAATATCTCGATCAAAGATATTGAATTTGACTTTTCGACAAATTAACGGTGATTATTTGTGGCCCTATATTGCTATATTGGATGCCAGTGCAATAATTGATGTTGAGAATTACGTATTCCAAACATTTATGGGGACCGTGGCACGTGCGACGTATTCTTTTGGACAATGATGTCACGCGCGATGCTATTATTAAACTATTCGACGATTTAAAAAGATAATGTATGCTACGTATCTCCTCTTAAAATCTTCGAGTGGGATTTTGAGATGAATTATTCCGACAGTTGAGAAAAAGGTTCATAATTGATTTAACACCGAATAATCACTTTTGGTTTACTAATCAAATCTCCCGTGTCGGTGGAGACGGCAACAAAATTTGGATCTAAATTGTTTATTGTCAATGCAACGATGAAGTTGAAGATGTGAAGAATCTAACAACACTGCTGATCGATCGCTGGTCCATCGGAGATCGATCGCCCGTTCAATCGGCAAGCGCCGCCAGGAGGTACTCTCTCTCTCTCTCTCTCTCTCTCTAGAATTTAAGCAATCTGTCGTCTATTTTTTAATTACCGAACAAGCTCGGTGCACTGGTTTATTAGGACTGTAGGAGTGATTGCTCCGTTAACGGATAAATTGTTTGATTTAGGAATTATTCGACTCCTTTATAATCTGAATGATCGAACCTTGATTAATTGGTGCTCGTATTTGTGATCGGATTTCTGGTTCGAGTACAATTGATTTCTAATTTTCTATGGCTGGGAGTTGTGTTGGTTAAATGGAAGATGATGTAGTTTTTGTGTTAATAGTGGACACTGGACAGCGACTTTTTTCTATTTCTACTTCTATTTTTTAGAGGGTGAAGAGAATCACAAATTTCAAAATGCTGAAAATGTGATATAGAGTCAGTATCGTGTTGAATCAGAACAACTGTAATTTTTGCTTGCCAATTTTGTTTGTCTATAGGTGTTTGGGAGAGTTCGGTGTCTTCGTCACATGGTGTATAGTCTCTTTCATGATAAAAGGCATCTGTATTACACCCTTCCCCAATTTCAGCTATTGATTCAGAATCTTTTCATAGGCTTGGATTGCGGTTTCTATGTTCATGTTTTTGTGATGATGATGCCTTAATGTTGTTTCCAGTTATCTCCAATGATATGATTTTTGTTCAGTTTTGGTAATGACTTTTAATTTATGCAATAGGCGCTTTGTTGGAACTGGTGTTGTTCTTTGTCGTCGATGAGCTCGAAAGTGTAAGTACTTTACTGAGATGGGTCTTCTTAATAATAGCACTGGTGAAAAGATAGCTGGAGTTCGGGATACCTTTGGGGTTGAGAAATGCCAACTTTACTTGCTTTTCCCTGGTGAAACTAATCTTAGCAATGGTTTCCGGGGCTTCTTGTATTTTATGGCACTTGCCTACTGTTTTATTGGATTATCAGCTATAACTGCTCGTTTCTTCAAGTCTATGGAGACTGTTGTTAAGCATACTCGGAGATTCGAAGAGATTGATCCTCACACTAATACCGTAGTTGTCCGACACAAAAAGGTTTGGAATTACACCATAGCTGACATCACGCTGTTGGCATTTGGGACTAGCTTCCCCCAGATTTCTTTAGCCACGATTGATGCATTAAGGAATCTGGGGAAATTGGATGCTGGAGGTTTGTACCTCCTTCTTGATTTGAGATGATAAGTTTTTCATAAACTAGAATCTGCTTTTTTTGAATAATTAAATAAAGGATTAGAAGACATGTTATGCTGTAGAAGTTCATATGTTAGGAAATGTTTCTGTCTCTCTCTTCTGTTTTGCTCTATACTGTGTGAAAGGTTACCTAATTTCTATGAAGGACTCGGTTTTCGCTTGAATATTGATTGTTTTTACCATCCTTTGATTAACAGGTTTAGGTCCTGGAACCCTTGTCGGTTCTGCTGCCTTTGATTTGTTTCCCATCCATGCGGTCTGTGTTGTAGTTCCTAAAGCTGGTGAACTGAAAAAGATATCAGATATTGGAGTCTGGCTTGTAGAGCTCTTTTGGTCTTTCTGGGCTTATATCTGGCTGTATATAACATTGGAGGTAATAGTTTTGTTTCTTCTCAGCCCAACTTCACTTAAAAAAAATGGATTAAAGGAAGATATATATTCAAATTTTAATATGGGGTTGATATGACTGATTTTGGTTAGACTTTATGGTTCTTCTATTTCTAATTGACCACTTCTTTCTGATTCATCATGCATCTCCTTCTCTTCTTAAGACTTATTTGATTATTGTTGCCTCCAAAAGCCCTGCAAATTAGGTCTTTTACCCCAGTAGTTACTCTTGTAATCAAGTCTTGCAAGCATACTTATACATTTGGTTCGTTTCTGGCTGAGTTCTGAATGCCCCATTGACCGGAATTGCTTTGTTGTTAAGATGCATGTTATTTTATCTTACCACATATAATCGGATGTACCTTCATGGCTGAAATAACTTCATATTTGCAGGTATGGACACCGAATGTGATAACTCTCTGGGAAGCCTTATTGACAGTGTTGCAATTTGGGCTACTGCTTTTACATGCCTACGCTCAAGATATGCGTTGGCCCTATTTGTCTCTGCCTATGTACGCCTTCAATACACTGTCTTTTTCCTTGTCTTATCTACATGCTCCAGTCTTACTCTCTGCTAATGCCGTGTTCTCTATTCAGAGAAAGATCAGAGAGGCCGCTGGAATGGGTACCGGAGGAAACCGTCCCATGCTGGGACGGCAACACAGCTTATGGTAAGTCTGCTGATTTTCAGACAATGGCGTTTATCTGATGGCATATCGCCGCTTCTAACTCTTCCTTTGAAAGCAGAATCTGCAGATGAGTACCAGAAGCTTCCATATACTGATCTAGCTGAATCCTCAAAGCAATTTAGTACAAAGATTACTGATGAAGATAACTTGCTCTCAATCTGGAAGCAACAGTTTGTAGATGTATTTATGGTACTTCCTATGCTTGTCCATTCATCTACTTGATTTTCTCACATTAGTACGAGGTTGCAGCAGTAATATAATTGTTGGGACATTTTTATCTTGCATAACAGTCTATTTCCTTCTTGAGCAGTTGGAGAGCCCGGAATCAAGAAAAACGAACACCACGTGTCTACAAGTAGCAAAGTTATCCTATGAGTTGCTCTGTGCACCATGGAGATACCTGTTTGCATTTGTACCTCCATATCAAATAGCTCACGGATGGGTGTCTTTCATTTTCTCTTTAATCTTCATCAGCGCGATCGCCTACATCGTAACCAAGCTTACTGATGTAATAAGCTGCGTCACAGGCATAAATCCTTACATCATAGCCTACACAGCACTGGCCGCCGGAACATCATGGCCGGATCTAATGGCAAGCAAGATTGCAGCCGAAAGGCAGATCACAGCTGACTCTGCCATAGCCAATATCACCTGCAGGTAACTTTATCTCTTATCTTTTACTAAAAACTTGTTCTAGCAATGCAATGTTTACATATTCATTACTATTCTTTTCTCTATAGCAACTCGGTGAACATTTATATTGGAATCGGCGTGCCTTGGCTCATCGATACACTGTACAACTTCTTCGCCTACAACGAGCCGTTGAGGATTGATAGTTCGGGAGGACTCAGCTTCTCGCTGCTCGTATTCTTCGCTACATCGGTAGGTTGTATCGGCGTGCTGGTGTTGAGGCGTCTCACTCTTGGTGCAGAGCTTGGTGGTCCAAGATTATGGGCATGGTTAACCTCTGTCTATTTCATGCTTCTATGGCTCATTTTTGTTGTATTGTCATGTTTGAGAGTATCTGGCCTCATTTGAGCAAATTATGCAGAGTTGTGGTTTATTTATGTTGAAAGATACGAGTGTTTGAGAGATGGAGAGGAAATTGTATTTAATTTAGTTCAAATTCAACTGGGCATAGAGTCCTAAGGATCTGCTATCCCACAATTGAAGTCCCATTATGTTACACCAGTTAGGTCGTAACATTTGTATTTGTGGAATTTCCTTTTATCATTATATTAATACTCTCTCCGTCCCAAATATATATATATATATATGTCTATTTTCCTTTTTCGTCTGTCTCAAATTAATATGCCTATTAGCAATTTTTTTTATCTAACTAAATCTTTCACCAACTTTAATATATCTAATTAATATGATAATATTGAAAAAACTATTTTATCTAAATTTTATAATAGCAAACACAATTATAACATTAACTTTTAAGTAATTTATTTTAATTTACTCAAATTCCAAACTAACATTTATCTAACTTTCATATTATTATTTTTTTTAATCTATATGAAAAAATAAATTGACATATAAAATAGGAACGGAGGGAGTATCAATATCAATTAAAATTATATTTACTTAACTTAAAATATACATGTCACCACTTGAGATATATAGCGGGACTCCAATGGTAAAATAGATCTTTACGGTGCAGAGTAGTAATCCAATAGGGCGCCAACCCAAAGTCCTCAATTCTATATGTTAGTAGCGTAAAATCTGAACTTTTTTATAGCCAAAACTAATTTTAATTCAAGATAATTTAATTTTAACTCAAGTAAAATGGTCCCATTCGTCGTTTGATTTATTTCTAAACGGTGGCGTACATGCTTAACATTGAGTCAACTGTAACACTTTTAGCTTATGTTTGGTTGGAGAGAAATAGGGAGGAAAGCGTACATGTTTAACATTGAGTCAGCTGTAACACTTTTAGCTTATGTTTGGTTAGAGAAAAATAGAGAGGAAAGAAATAAGGAGAAGATAAATATAAATTATGAGTGTTTGATTGAGAAGATAAATAGGGGAGAAACAAGAAAAAGTGGCGGAATCCACTTACTTTTCTTTTCTCTTCAAGAATGAGGAGGAACGAGGGAGAAGAGTGGATCTGTTAGAAAAATTATACTTATAACTTTAATTATATTTGTTTCTTATTTTTAGTTAAGAGTTTTTTTGTCTTTTCGAATATACCATTTATCTTCTCTCATCTTTTTTCTCTATTTCTCTCCTACCAAACAATATAAAATCCATTATATTTCTCTTATTTTTCTTTCTTTCCAATTTTTTTCTCCCCTGTTTTTCTCCTCTCATTTTCTCTCTTCAACCAAACAAAGTATTAATGAACCAAGACACTTTTAATGAATCAAGAACAAAAAAAAAAAAGAGCGAATGTCATATTAAATGATCAAATCGTTTTCCCGCAATATTTGGCTACATTTTAATTTCACAATATGATTTTTCAGTTAATTTTAGGTTTAAATTTTAGAATACGCCTAAACTTTACTGAATCGACTGAATCGACTGAGCAGTGGATTGTTAGTGATCGAAGCGAAACGGCGGCGTATCGGAGAAAGAGTCACCAAACATGGTGAAAATGAAAATAAATTTTAAAAAATTTGTCGGAGGGGCGGCAAAAAAGTCGTGCCACGCACTGAGTAAGGATTTCATCGCAAGCTCCTTCTCTGGGAAGCTTTTAATTTTCATTTATTTAAATACCAACAATTTCACAATCCCTCCAAATTCTGACTCTTCAACTTCCCTCCCTAACCTAAACAATGGCTACGAAGGATCTCAAAGTGGACGACCTCCGAGCGGGACTGGCCAAGCGCGGCCTCAGCACCGCCGGAATAAAGTCTACTCTGGTAACTCCAATTACTCCTGTTCGTGTTTTTCTCCACAGATTGTATACGTGAGAGTTTAATTCTGAAGTATTTTGAGTGCGTTTACATTTGGAGGTTCGGAGGCTTGAAGCTGCGATTAGAGATGAGAGCCAGAAATTGGAGGATTCGAAAGGTCGCAAGGCCAAGAGGGAGAGGGATTGTGAAGGCGAGGATAACGATTTGGAAGCGCCGCGGAAGAGGAAGGCCATCGATGAACTGCGTCGCCTTACTGTGAAGCAGCTTCGTGAGGAGGCCTCAACTCGAGGAATTTCTTCTGCTGGAGCCAAGCAAGAGCTACTGGAGAGACTTTCTGCTGCTGACGACAAGAATGCGAATGACGCTGGTCAGGGTAACCGAATTACTCCTGCCCAGATAATTGTTTAAAAAATTTACTCAATTAAGTCGTCATGTGGTGCATAAAGTAGATGTAGATTTTCCTAAGGATGGAAAATTAAAAATTTGACAGTAATAAAGCTACTTTGACCTCAGTTTATAGTGGTGTGGTGTATCAGTGTATGCGGTATACTTCGATACAGACATACATTCATCATGTATATGCCACTGCTTCAAATTGTATTCAACCGTATGTGAAATCTAGTTTTGATTTTCGTGGGATCTTTTTGGCAGTGGAGGAGGAAATCAAGGAGGAGAATGTGGAGTGCGAGGAGAATGTGGAGCCCATTGCTCTGCAGAAAGTCATGACCATCGATGAGCTGCAAAGAATGAACCTAAAACAGCTCCGGGAAGAGGCTGCCACGAGAGGAATTTCTGCCAGCGGCACAAAGAAGGAGATTCTTAACAGGCTTTGCAATCATAATGACAATGTTTCAAGTGACACTGATCCAGGTAATCAAATCATTTTTTAGTTTATTTGGGAAAATCGATTTTACACTATCCACTTCCACACATGTTTTATCAGCAGCTAGAAAATATCATTACACATGTACTAAATATGTTTTGCATAAGAGCATTAATATGACACATAGCATGCTCTCATTGGATGTTACTGACCTCTTGTGAATCATATCATACACTCATGTCGTGTTAGATATGTAAACTTGATATGTACTTCTGCCAGCTAAAGACGAAGCCAAGGAGGAGAAAATTGTTACAACCATGAAGAAAGGCTCTGCCGTCATGGACAAATGCCTGCCTGACCATATTAAGGCTCAGTATCATGTCCTGCAAGTAGTAAGTTTTTAAGGGCTTTCCAGCAAACAAAGAAACGGACCAAAATGATGTACTTTTATTTGGTTTTGACTTTTGATTTCTCATGCAGGGTGGTGAAATTTATGATGCCATGTTGAATCAAACAAATCTAGGACAGAACAATAACAAATTCTTCGTCATTCAAGTTCTAGGTGACACATCTACTCCTATAATCTAGTCATTGAGTTCATGGGACACTGGAGTTGAGAACTAAAAAATCCTCTCTGTTTAGTGAAGATCGATTTTGGGTACTAGATGCTTGTAGTGTGTTGATTTTGAGGGAATTAAGACATGAACGCATCAATTTTATTAAATAAAAAGCATAGCTTTCTAAAGTATTTTGCTTATAATCTCCTAAACTTTCAATTGCAGAATCTGATGATGGTGGCAGATTCATGGTGTATTACAGATGGGGAAGAGCAGGGGTGGAGGGTCAAGACAACTTGAATGGGCCCTACACCTCACAGGAAGCGGCTATCTCCGAGTTTGAGAAGAAGTTCTATGACAAGACACATAATCGTTGGTGGAATAGGAGAAACTTTTATAGTCATCCACGCAAGTACACTTTGTTGGAAATGGACTACAGCGAAACAAGAAATGAACCGCCAGTAAGTTATTTAATTCAAATTTTATGTTTTTGTCTTTTGCTTTGAGGACTTGCTACCAGCATGCTGTATGACCCTTATTCTATATTATGTGAAACTATGGACCGTTCTGTGTCATTACTTATTTGAGCAAGAAGCCGGTAGTAAATACTTTACCCAGCATTAAAGGAACATATTGCTCCCAGTTTCTGCTTATTCTAGTTATTGGATTTGGGGAGCTAAAATGTTGAGGATCATTTTTAGGTTCAGTCAGTCAAAGAACCTACAAGGACTCTGAGAGCTGAAGAATCAAAGCTGGAACCTCGTGTTGCAAAGTTTATCTCCCTTATTTGCAATATGAGCATGATGATGCAACACATGATGGAGATAGGTTGGTTTGTTTGGTCAGCATGATGATACATATCTGAATATTTTCTTATGGCAAATGAAGCATCTTATGCATCCTCAGCCTTTATATGTTTTTTTAAGAGTCCTATATCATATATCTCCTTTTCTGTACTAGGCGCTGTGCTCTTGTTTGTCTTATTAATTGGTTCTGGTTATTATCGATAACTGATATTCTTTTAGTTACTGATCCATGTGCTCTGTCCTCAAGAGCTTGCTTTTTGAGTTTCCTGGCTAAAATGTATTATTTGGTTGTGGAATCTTGAACCCTGCAAGAGATTTTTATCATAATTTTATGAATGATCATGTTTTAATTGTTGCTTTTTTTATAGGATACAACGCTGAAAAACTACCATTGGGTAAATTGAGCAAAGCGACAGTTTTAAAGGTGAGTGATAGCTATTGCTACGAACTTATTATCTGATTTGCATAGTCATCAAGTAGAAAGTTTAAGGGTTGAAAATTATGGACTTGTTATAGTTAGCCAGAAAAGAGAGGGAGGTAGCTTATTATATTTAAATTGTTTATTGGGCTTCATGGGATTCTTTGCATTTTTGCTGTTTCTCTCTCTCTCTCTTGCTTGTTTTGGTTTGGTTTTTTGAAATTTCTGTTAAGGCAACATTTGAATTTTGTAGATTGTTAGCTTGTTCACATTGCTTGGGAGTTATGTTACCACTGAAGTAGCTTAATCTTTCATTTTCTTTGTCTGAAGATAGCAGAAATAAAAATATATAAGATCTCTTTGTCAACTGTTTGACTACAAAGTTACCTTTAGCATTCATCTGATCCATATAGGGCTATGATGTCCTGAAAAGGATTGCTGATGTGATTGGCCAAGCTGACAGGAAGACACTTGAGCAATTAAGCGGGTAAATGTCGTCTGTCTATTATGGAATTGATTTAACTTAATCTTTGTTGGAAGGCTGAATTCAGACCGTGCTTCAATTTCATGTTGTTTTCTAACGTGCAGGGAATTTTATACTACAATACCTCACGACTTTGGTTTTAAGGAAACAAGTAAGTTTTCTCCAATCTCACATGATTCGCGAGATGATTTTGCTTTGATTGATGACTTTTTGCTGACCGACTTGATTTTCTAAATTTTGAAATGACTAATTGCTTTGAGACTTGTGGGTATGTGTCTTCTGAATTTCTCTGAGGCTATGCATGATGACAGGTCTGTTCATTATTGATACCCCTCAAAAGCTAAAGAAGAAATTGGAAATGGTGATTCTTTTTCCTATTTATACATCATATATATTTTAGATACAATTTATTGCATCGTGACTATATTGCTGTTAAGATTGGCTATAATGCAGTGAAATACCATGTTAGTCAAAAAGAATTCCAGAATGAATTGTAGCTTCTTCATTTGAGTGCCAGTTTGAAAGCTTCCTATCTAATTCTTCCAATGACATAGGTCGAAGCACTTGGTGAAATTGAGGTCGCGATGAAGTTGATCGAGGATGATGCTGATATGGAGGTACATCATCTTGAGCTGTTACTCTAGAGTTAATAAATGCAATGATCTAGTTTTCCCTAGCTTCATGATTTCCTTCAGTTAGCATCCTTTCGACCTCACACTCGACAATTTATGTAATTCTGTAATTCTGTTAATTATGTGATAATCTGCTTCACCTTCTTACTCTTCATGACTAATATTGAGAAGTTCAGATGTCTTACTCTGTTCATCCAATATCGGTTACATGTATTATAAGATCTGCTGTTTTGAAAATTTAGTGTGTTTTCACTTTCAGGATCCTCTATATTCTCATTATGGGCGGCTTCATTGTGAACTCATGCCACTTGAAGTTAACTCCGAGGAATACTCCATGGTAAATCCGCCTGTTTATGGGGTGTTAATTTCCAGCTTTAGCAATTTTTGTCAGTTTATTGAGAATTTGACATGCACCCTTTCTGGATATATTTACTACCATGCTCATAAAGAAATCATGAAATTTCTTTATGTCTCAGATTGAGAAGTACACAAAGAACACTCATGCAAAGACACATTCACGTTATGGTGTTGATATCATTCAGATCCTCAAGGTGTCAAGAGATGGAGAATCCGAACAGTTTCGCAAGGTGGGTGATAAAACCACTAAAATCTGTCGAACTTCTTTTGTGCACTCTCGATTGAGATTTTTTTTTTACTCTCTTCAAAGCAATCATTATTCAAACGTGATTAGCTTCTGCATATTTGGTCAAACAGTTCTCACTGACGAAAAACCGAATGCTTCTATGGCATGGCTCCCGTCTCACAAATTGGACCGGAATTTTGTCCCAAGGTCATTTCCTTACTTATTTGTATCATAGAACTTGTTCATACAGCATATATTCAGATATCTCACCCTGAAAAACACGCCAGGTTTGCGCATTGCTCCTCCTGAAGCGCCTTCCACGGGTTACATGTTTGGCAAAGGCGTTTATTTTGCAGACATGTTCTCAAAAAGTGCTAACTACTGCTGTTCAAGTAAAGCTTCTAGTGCTGGTGTGCTGCTGTTATGTGAGGTAGAACATCACTGAGAACGCATAGAGTATTATACTCCCTCCATCCCATAAATTTAGTCCAGTATACTTTTTCGGACTGACATCGAAATAATCCTGTTCCTTTTTTGGAAAATTATTAAAAACACTTTTTTTTAGGGACCCACAACTTTATACAACTCTACACACATCAACAACTCTCCTTAAAAACCGTGGCGAAAAGAAAGTGGACTAAATCTATGGGACGGATGGAGTATCTTAGAATTCATTATTGATGAATATCCTACTTAGAATGCTTGTGGTTCTTACTGCATGAGTTGCTTGGCAGGTAGCACTGGGGGACATGGCTGAGCTTCTGACAGCGAAATACGATGCCGACAAGTTGCCATCTGGGAAGCTTAGGTTTGATTGTTATGTTTATATGGATTTACTTCTGGTATTCAATTGTGTGATGGTGGCTTATATACATCCACATTTGCCTTGCCTTGCCTTGGCCAAGCCTTTCTGATTCAAACTGTTTTGATCAGCACAAAAGGAGTTGGCGCCACTGCACCTGATTTTTCAGAGGCGCAGATACTTGAAGATGGCGTTGTAGTCCCCTTGGGAAGACCAAAAGAGCAACCAGGCTCCAATAAGGTCATCTCTCTCTCTCTCTCTCTCTCATATGTGTAAAATTTGCAAGGACTTTGATTTCTTATATTGAGGTGGTTTGACTGCAGTGTGGTTTGCTGTATAATGAATATATAGTGTACAATGTGGAGCAAATTAGGATGCGTTACCTTGTGCAGGTTAAATTCAAGTTCAAGTGAAGTCATTTTTGGTGCTTATTTAAGATTTTGACAGACTGTTGTTTTTGGTTTTTGTTGTAAATAATTTTCAATGCTGCAATGTAACCTTCATTCCCAGTTCCAAGTGAAATCTTAATTATGCATAATCTCTTTAATTATTTTTAAAATTTATTTGTTTTTACTAAAAATACAAATTGAGAAGGCTCTAAAAAAGCCGAGCTTTACTTGAATAGTTTGGGCTCAAGTTTGATAAGGCTCAGCTCGACTTCAGAAGTTTCGAGCTCAAGCCTTATTTAACTCGTCAATTTTTGTCTAGTAGAATTCGAATCCGAGATTATTTGGCTCGAAAGCTTGCGAGCTCGGATTGATTAAATTATTAAGATTAACTATTTGTAAATAAATATAAACCTATACTTTTAAAAAAATCAAAAATTATCAAGGTTTCAGGCAATGCTTGAATACTATTATTAACTATTTATTGAATTGAGTTTGAGTCTATATTAACAGTTTATATCGAGCTCAAGTCCAAAACAGTTAATTGAATTGAGCCGAAGCTCAGCTCAGCTCAGATCGATTACACCCTATTTGAAACCCTAAAATGAAAGTACAAAATATAAGAAAAAAAACGAGGATACTAAAATTTCGAATTTGTAAGGAAAACGTGTAATATGTTCACCAAATAATTATCATAAAAATACTAAAATTGACAAAATACATGACTAGACAAAATAAAACCCAGAAGTCAAACGCAGCAATTCTGTTTCTCTCTCCCTCTCATCAAACAGCACATTGCACAAACACAGCACTGAGCATATGATATGGTGCTGGCTGCGGCTCGAACATCTTGATCAGGTAACTTCGAAGACGTTAAATTTTGTAATTCACTCTTACGCAACTATATATGTGCTTGTGTATGTATTCTGGAGGAAGAAATTCGAATATTAATTTGTGATCTATGCATTTCGCGATATTCTTTCTAAGAATTGACATTCTCATACTTGATTGTGAAGGGGATATCTACTGATACTGAGAGATGAATTGTTTCGCCTGTCGATTTTCGAATTATCTATCTTTTGGTTGTTTATATTGCAGTCAAAATTGTGTTGCTGCACACCAGGTGTTCGACGAATTGCTTATGATCATTTTCGCCTACTTTACAATTATCTGTCCTCTCCATCCTCTCTCAAAATCGAATGTTGGAGACATATAATTGAGACTTCTAAGTTTGGCAATTTAATCTACTGTTCTAAGCTTTTGAAAATCTAGTTTTAATCTGGGGTTGTATCAGTTTCAGCTGTTTGCTAGTTCTGGCTAGTAATCTTGAAGAGCTGATATGGCTGAAAGACAACCTCTTGAGAGTCATGACGTCACTGATCCACAATCACAGTCAACTCCTTCCCAAAAGGAAGACATGATCTCCCATGTGATGGCCTTGGAGGCTGCTCTGCTGCCTTGCTTGCCCGCTCGAGAGCTTCAAGCTATCGACCGCTCTCCCCATCCTTCTCATCAGAGTGAGTAATATTTTGTCTCCAAATCTTGCTAGTGTGGATAATGGATAGAGGTCTTCTGATATTGAAGGAGATGAAGGGCAAAAAAAAAAGGTGCATTGAAAGAGGCACTCAAGATTTTAGTTTTAATGCTGGATCTTTGATCTTGGGATACGACTCGACTACGAAAATGAGATTTTGGTTTATTTTGAGGCCACTCGGACTCAGTTAGGTTTACCGCGTTATATGAAGAAGTAACGTTTTATTATCTATCTGGTTTAGTTGATGTTGAGAGACATGCCAGAGACTTCATGGAGGCAGCCAAGAAGATTCAGCTCTATTTTATCGGTCTGCAGCGAGAGGACCAACCTACAAGAGCAGAAACCCTACAGAAGGTAATTAACACACATTCTTGGATTATCATTAGAATTCTGCATCCAATGGCTGTATTTCGCAGGAGATTGCTGTGATGGAAGAAGAGTTGAAAGTGGTAAATGAGATTATCAAGAAGCAAGAGAGACAGATTCAAGGATGGACGGCTGAGTTGAAGAGCCAACTCGATAGACACAACGTCGAGTTGGAAAGAGTCTAGTAGGATGATGGTACCTCTGTTTTAACTCACCGCTATTAACTTCGTCGAAACTGATTTATTTAGGCCAAATATTTTCTTCTATTTCATGATATTGTTCTTCATACGATATTGGAATAGGGTAGAGAAATGAGATTTAAGTCTCAACAAAGTAATTACATTGATTGATACAACTGGGACTTGAATAAATCAGAGTGAAAATCAGTTCTTAGAATCCCATCTACTTCTTTGCATAGGTAATCAACATAGGATGGTCATCATTTATCTTGAATCCCTGAAGGCCCTGCATTGCAACCGTTGACTGCATCTCGTTTTCGTATTCGATGAAAGCGATTCCGGGCTTCGCTTCCACCATCCTAACTTCCTTGAATCCAGCACACTGACTGAAGAGCATTTGCAGCATCATAGAAGTAGTTTGGTGGGGAAGATTCTGAATGAACAAGATGTTGTTTGGTGGGGCAGGGCCCTCTGGAACAGCTCTACCACCCATTGATATTTGGGATAACTGAGAGAGAGAGAGAGAGAGAGAGAGAGAGAGATGGTGTTAGTTTAAGCCCCCCACAAGACAATGTTTGGTTTATAGAGGAGAATCTTCAAACAACATTAACTTCAATAGAAGTTAATAATGATACGAATCTTATACGATATAACGACGGAATGGTGCTTACCGGAGGGGCATGCGGATGATTAAGACGGCCTGCTGCTGCTTGGTTAGCATCATGCTGATCCTTCTTCTTCCTTCCTGAGACCAGATAATAACATTAAGTTCAGTTACAGATGATTCAACATTTCCAAGATTATCAAGTGTAGGAGAAACCCCAGAAAGTCAAAATCTATAAACTTGTCATGTAATGCATAATAACAACTCACAAACATAACCTAGTAAAAGTTGGATTCAAAATTAGTCAGGCCAAAACTAATTGAATGAAATCATGTAAAACAGAAGGGAAGATCAGATAGGCTTTCTTGAAAAAGAGGCACATGCTCCCTCTTTTGATATGTCAAATACAACCTAGAAAGAAAGACAGACTTACCTTTGTCATCAAGCTTCTTTCTTTTTTCGCGAGGCAAAAATGTACCGTCCGCCTTTGTAACAACATCAGATTTCGTCTTCGCGTATTGAATCCGCTGAGATAAGCACAAAGTACATCATTTCAATGTTCAAACACAAACCAAGAGGTCAGCAGTAGTTACCAAAAGAGAGTAGGTATAAATTTTGGTCGTATAATATGGCTTTTGTCCGATTTTGGTCCTTTGATGTGGCAGTGTTCAATTTTGGTCCTATAACTTTATATAGTGACCCAGTTTGGTCCTCTAATGTAGCAGTGTTCGATTTTGATCTTAGAACATTATAAATCGTCCGATTTTGGTCCCTTATAGCTTTACAAAGTGTACGATTCCAGTCCTCCGGCAGAAATTATCAAATAGAAAAGACTTGTGAACTACACTCTTCGCTGCATGACTAAAATAAGACATTTTATAAAATTTCAGGACAAAAAAACTTTTTTTTAAAAGTTACAAGACCAAAAAGTAATTTCAAACTACACTGCAGAACCAAAATTTAACTTGTTTTAATAATAAAAACATTCTTTTTTTTTTGTCATGAAATTTTACAAAATGGCTCGTTTTAGTCATTCGACGACGTATGAAATCACACTCATTTTATGTTCGATAATTTATATCGGATGACCAAAATCAGACACTTTATAAAGTTATAGTACCAAAAATCTAACACATTATAAAGTTACAAGATCAAAATCGGACACTATATAAAGTTATAGGACCAAAATCGACACTCGCCACATTAGAGGACCAAAATCAAACCGTGGCTACATTAGAGGACCAAAATCGATATTTTCTCTACCAAAAGATTAAAAACATGACCATGACAATGAAAAAGTAATGGCAAGCAGAGTTAGAAACAAGAAACAAGGTAACAATACCACTGCCAGTAAAAACCATGAAATGTTTCTCCAACACCGCCCTAACAAGAAAATAATAAGTGAGAGAAAGTTAATGCTTGAATCCCCTAATTCCATCAGAACGTAATTAACCTAATATACAACATTAGGTAGAACACAAGAACGAATCATAGAGAAAACTAACAAAACACACAAATTCATACCATAGGCTTATCGTAGAACGGAAACCCCTGCATCTGACGAAGCGCACTGCTGGCGGAAGACGCCTCCTCAAAAACAACCCATGCTTGCCCCTTGTGCTTTAGGGTTTTGAACGCCAAAACCTCCAATATCTTCCCGAACTGCGAAAAAACCGCGTGCAGCGACTTCTTCAATTCTATCAACATAAAATTAAAACTATTAGTCCACCAAACAACACAGAAACTCATCAAAATGCCAAATTCTCACTAAAAACCGCACATTCATCGGAATCAATACCGTCGAGCTTGATTTTCTCGTTGAGGTTATTAATGTAAATCGTTTGATTCGGAGAAACTTCTGCGCCTGCGGCGGCAGGCGGTGTCTCCTCCATAAAAACTAGCTGTCAATTCCGTAGATTGATTCGAAAATGGAGGCACACCGAGCTGAGTTTCTAAATGTAGAAATTGGGGTTTATAATTTGGGGCTTTGGTTCTCGTGGGCTATTAATGAACTTACATTTTATAATGGGCCGAGGCCCATGATTTCTTGTAACGTGGCAGTTAAATTACAAATTTATTCCCTCTCTGTTGTTACTTTTGGTCACGGAGTCACGGTTATTAAGAAGTTTTATTTTTTTAGGGTAAAGTAGTGAAGTTCGATAAATATTAATTTAGAAGCAATACATTAATAGCGAGACGAAGGGAGTGCAACATGGGTCAAAATAACTCGATAGTCGAAACAATGATGTTTGATGTATAAATCTTGTTCTCGTTCAAGTGATTTGATTTTTTTTGTGGAATCATTGTATACCTAATTTCTTCGAGTTTACAAAAGAATATTAAGAACCAAATAACCCTATTTATATAAAGTAAAACATACTTTTAAAAGTTTATTTAGAATGACTTAGTAATTGAGACGCTTTCTTATGATCAAATGTGAAATTATATGAATAAAGTGTGGACCTAAATTCAAGAATGTGAAAATTAGGCTGCAGTTTCTCTTTTCGTGAAACATATAAAAGTTACTTCGAGTTGGGTGTACCCACAAATAATGTGTCATTTATATTAATATGTACTCTCTCCGTCCCAAATATATTTGTCTACTTTCTTTTTTCGTCTGTCCCAAATCTATATGTCCATTAGTAGTTTTTGTATCTAACTAAATCTTTCACCAACTTTAATACATTTAATTAATATGATAACATAGAAAAATACTATTTTATCCAACTTTTATAATAACAAACACAATTATAACATTAATTTTTTAGTAATTTACTTTAATTTACTCAAATTTCAATACCAATATTTATCTAACTTTCGTATCATTAATTTTTTTCTTAATCTATGTGAAAAAAATAAATGAGCATATAAAATAGGGACGGAGGGAGTATATAACCTTGAATTGGTATAATGATTGTTTGTAAACTACGTAAAGAGAACCAAGATAAAATTATTATTCTTATAATAAGGTTATATTTTATCGCGTAATTGCACAAGCATAATAGTGAAATGGGAGCAAAAGCCTAACCGTGAAACGGGATCGTGGCAGAGCAATACAAGTATCGTGCTGCTAGGCGAAGCAGTCTAAATGTTGCATCCTAGATGGCGAAAGTCCAATACGAAAAGCATCACTAACTTACGCTTTGACCCAAATAACATGGGACACGTGGAATCCCGTGTGAATCAGCAAGGACCAGGCTAAATACTTCTGGGTATATTTTATAAATAACAGACTAAGTGGGTTACATTTGCTGAGAGAGTATGATTGTTTATGCCTCATTTTGTGGCCACCCGACAATGATTAATAAAATTTTAATATGAGGTCAACAATCAATCCTCTTTCATTTTCTTTATCTAACTTTTGCGTGCATCGCATGAGGTTTTACTTTTTAGCCACCTCTTCTCAATTTTTTTTTAATCGTGAATTTCGATTTTATAATATGTACTAAATAAATTAAAGCTTGAACTTTTTTTCTAATTCGTAATAAATAACTTAATTATGATATAATGATAGTTTTTCGCATATGCGGTCATAATTTGAGGATTGTTTGATAACTAATTAATTTTCGCCAAAATCTTTATATATGATTATCAAGAGAGAATCTTATTCTATTGATTTTACTTTTCAAAATAATTAGAGTTTATGCCGTGGGTGCAACAATTTAGCAACATAAACTTTTCTTTTATTCTTAGAAATCACGTATGTAACCTCAAGTCGGAGGTTACGTATTTATCAGTAAGAGATACGTACCATAAATAATTAAATATTAATTTATTATTTATTTAATATAAAATTCAAATAGATAAACACCACCAAATAGCATAGGCTTGAAATGCTCCCGTTGACGCGGCCGACACATTTCTCCGAGTTAAACTCTCCATCTTTGTCCTTTCCTTCTACTTTCCCCCTCATTTTTTCCCTTCTCTCTCTATAAATACGACTCCCCCTCTCTCTCCTCTTCGCTCATTCACAACTTTAGGGCACCTCCACACCTGCACAAACACAGTTAAAGAGGTTCCCTAAAATAACTCCACAAATTTAATTTCAATCTTCAAAAATGGCTCGTTCTCTCTCCAACGTCAAAACTCTCTCTACCTTCATCACCAACCAAATCTCCATCACTATCACCAAGTTCGTATCTTCGTAACTAATGAAAGAAATATATTCTGTTTTTAATTTAAAAAAAAAAATCATCTTATCATCTATTGGTTGGTGCAGGAGGGGATACTCTGCCGTGTCGCAGGGGATGGCCGCCAAATCCGGGGCTCCGAACACGATGGTGAAGAAAGGAGGATCCGGGAAGACGGTGGATAATGCGTGGGTGCCCGACCCGGTGACCGGGTACTACCGACCGGAGAGGCAGGTGAAGGAGGTGGACCCGGTGGAGATGAGGAAGATGCTGATCAGGAGCAAGACCCGGGCCAAATGAACCGGACCGGCCGTGGAAACGGGCTTCCGAAACGCGCTTTCATTCAGCCCGTTACTCGACACGGATCACTCCGCCGTTAGGATCGCCATAGATGAATGCTGAATCTTAAGGATTCATGTTGGTAGAAATTGTAGGGAAGAATTTCAATTTCTGCCCTTATTATTTGTCGTTCCTCGTATTTCTTCTGTGTGTTGTTTGTTACTCAGGTGGCGAAGCTGTTTTCGTCCCGATTATTATTATTATTATACTATTAATAATAAAAATAGACATTTATATTTAGAATGGATTTTATACTTTTTAATTGTTAGTCATATATAGAACCTTGCAGTGTTTTGAACAGCTTTTATAAACAATTTTTAGCTACTTATATTAAAAGTTGTTTAAATTGTTTTTAAGTAAAAGTTGTTTGTATTTGCAATATTAAAAAAAATCTTAATTTTAGAAAAAGTCGTGTTTCAAATACTTTCATTAGTTGTTTTTCAGTTTTTTTGGCTTTTGCTTTTAAAAACACTCTATGACCAACCTATGGGCTTCCGCTTATTTTGATTTATTTTAAGCTCCAAGAAAATAGAAACATAAATTTCAAAAATTAAAAAAAGTATGTATGCTGTAAAAAATGTCGAAAGTAGCTTATTTAAGTTGTTCCAAATACTACTTTAAAATGGGCGAAATATGCATTGGAGATGGAAAAAATCCCTAATGTGTACCTTAGACCCGTCTATATATTTTCGTGTTTAATATGTCAGACAAACATCAATATATATTCCAATATTTAACATTTAGCCAGAAGAGAATAAACTTTGTCACTATATCATGCTCAAGAGACTAATGAATTTTTTATGGGATTTTTTTGAGTTTTATTGGGAAGTAATAATACAATTTCTATAACACAAAAACTTTGATGAAGTCGACTTCGTCTAAAGTTCAGTGTTTTTGAGATTAAATTGTACAAAGAGTTGGATTGGACAATGAATTTAGATAAGTGAGGCGTCAAAATGTTAAGACATGATCCCATCCGATCTTATGTGACGTAAATCAATCTCATATAGACGAGTTTTATAACATGAAATTTCATGCCTCATGATTGAAGTCACTTTTTGTCACATTTTTAAAGCCAACACAACCAACAAATTTAGTTCAATCATGGATGCAATTTATAGTAAGAAATTATGGATGCAATTTATAATATTCTTATAAATGGACTTTTGTGCGTAACTTTATGTAATTGGACAATCTTTTCAATTACTATATTTTTTGTAAAAATGATGAAAGGCAATTAGGTGCAAACCTAAAAAATACTCTCCACGACTTCTCATCACGCATTAGGATGCAAATTAAAGCACGACAAGCCAATGCATTTAATTTAATTTAATTATTCTGAGATGTAAGTTCTTCATTGGAGGAGGCGGAACCTAACTTTTATTCAATAATCATTTATATATTATAATATATTTCAAAAACAATTTTTTCTTTATTATCTAATCATCGTATATGAATCGTCATATTGGATACTTTTTGTTGGTCCCGAGTGTCGGTCAGGTGTAGAGGGGGGGTGAATACACTCGATTCGATTTCTCAACTTCGAACACGAATGCCCTATTCGGGATGGTGTCCGATCAAACAGCTTCAGCGGACCAAACAAATGCTCGAATCGTGTGCGGCAAAGAGTCCGACTCTACGAGACACCGCTAGCCGACCGAGTCGAAATTCAAGATCTACGGTAAGAGTTCGGCGTGCGGAAATGTGTGTAGGCCCAAATCGGTTGAGTGGTGAAAACGTTTTATGAAAGTCTCGGTTCGCCAGATATTCGGTTCGATATCTTTGAGACAGGTTGATTGATTTTAAGAAATGATGTTCGGTATGAATAGTAAAATCAATGCAACGGTAAGTAAACGACACGTATTTTTAAAGTGGTTCGGATATCGCTCAAATCCTACGTCCACCGTCCCGAAAGATCGGGAGGCTATTATTTATCCTGAGTTAGTCTCAGTCAGCTTGCGCACTGGGCAAAGCCGTGTCTTGGTTTTTATATTGATCCAAGTCTCAGTTTACAACGATCAAACTTAGAAGTGTTTGACAAACTTTCTCCAACAGTGAAGGAGTCCTTATACAATAAGGATCAGGTTCAAAGATGAACTCCTTCGTCTAAGCTATAGATAAGAACAGTTGAGCTTAGGGTTAGAGGGATAGGGAATATGAGAGAGTAGCTTCTACATCGACGAACAACTGAAGGTAAGCTTTGAGTTCGTGTAACGTCGATTTGGATACTAGAGGCTTTATATGTCGGTTCAGCTTGATTCCCTATGAGCTAGAATGTAGTCTTTCGCCGGAAGATTGTTCTTCAAGTTCTTGCTAAGACTTTGTTCTTTGGGTTCTTTGCTCGTTGACTGCTTTCTGGATTTTGGTTTTGTGGTTCGTGCATTCAATGTATTCTTCTTGAATAATCCCTCTATTTATAGAGCAGAGATTGAAATAGATCCGTTGGAGACGATCTTCTTCTCTCTCTCTCTTTTGGTAGCAAACGGCTCTTATGACGTAGGTAACAGTGCCTTTTCCTCTTTTTTCGGAAAGTGTTGACTTGCAGCTTTAGTAGGTAGGATGACACGTGTATGCTTGTCATTCGTCGAGGCGGATAGAGTGGTTGAGACAGAACAGACTTCGAGGCTAATTGAAGCTGACTTCTCTCTTCCTCGTATATGACTATGCTGATTGCATTTCAAAAAGATCTGACAGTTCAGAAGATTGTCTGCCGATGCTGAGTCTGACCTTGTATTCAGTAGATAGACAGTTGAGATAAGTCTACTGAAGATCAGCCTCCGAGTCCAAATGAACTACTCTCGCCGGAGTTCGGTTCAATCGACTCTCTCGATATCTTGCTCTCGCTGAGTCCAAGATCACCGAGTCTTCTACACCGGTGCCGAGGCGGATAAGCTGCCGAGCGCCTTGACCAGAGCAGGTGTCTACCGAGTCCGAAACCTCAGAGACAAACAACATATACAACGGAATGGTTCACCAATCAGATAGGGTTTTGGGATCTTCAAATCTTCAGACAAGTACAGAGCACAAGGCTACTGAGCTTAAGATCAGTGTCTAAGACCGAATCATTTCCCACTAAGAGTAACAGTGCTGAGGATGGAATCATCACCCAACACTTTTTATTATATAATAGATCGTATATAATTGAATATCACAAATTTGAATAGTATTATATTTATTCGGGACGATTTGCCAACAAAATTTCCAAACCATGCATATATACTATGGCTACGGATCTCGTATGAATATAAAAGTGGAAAGTATGAACACTCCTTATATTTTGTATGCATAAACTCAATAGCTTTTATAGTTTTCCAGTTATGCATAAAATATATAAGAAATATGCATAACGAATATTTCATAACATATTCAGTTGAAATTATTAAATGAGAAGATGAAAGGTACAAATTATTTTTTATTTCTTATTTTAAGTACCCTTCCTACAATTTCCTCGAACATAAATCCGGGCTATTGGGCCTTCTAGAAAGTTGGTTATTTGGACCTTAGTTTCTGGCCCATTTCAATTGCCGAGTCTTATCTCAAGGCCCATATTAATAGACGTTATGGGCTTCTAAGAATTCTAGCCCAATTCAAAATCTATTCTTCGAAATGATCTATTGTTTACTTGATTAAAGGAAAATTGTGTGAAGGTACAAGTTCGGACCAAAATTCGAAAGACATTTCCGACAAAAGAGAAGAATTGGGCTCGAAGTGTCGGGGATCTTTTTAATTATTTTCTGATGGGGCTTCTTAGTTTATTACTCCATATATTTGTATCTTATGTTTTGTAATACTTCTTTCATCTTATTATTGTTGATTTGTGTTTCTTTCAAGCTGTCACATTATTATTGTCTTGTATTTATAAATAGATATAGTTTGTGGACCACAATCAATTTTAAACCTCACAACTTCAATACATATTCACCTACTTTTTTAATCACCGTGCCGAAAAGAAACAAGTCAACAATAATAGAACAAAGGAAGCAATAGTTTGAGGATTGAAGAATTGAATGGCGCGGCCACCTCTCCCCATTACAATCCGCTCGATAGATAGACTTTAGATACCTGATGAGTGGTTTTTATTTCATCTCATCGTGTTATTTTTAATCCTATTTTTATCATTTTCTATCCATTTTTAACTTTTGTTTTTTAATCCGCATGATATGATCACAATGACTCTTTGGATTATATAAGTTGGAAATCTTCTGTCATCATACGGATCTCTAGAGCCTTAGTCGATAAACCAACAAAAGAAATTCATAAATGCTAGCTAGATAATGAGAATGGGTAGATCATCTTAGACATAATGATTGTTAAACCTCCGCACTCTTCATCAATCTTAAACCACACCCGTCTACCACCTCGCTTCACTTTTACTTGTTTTCTTACTTTCTTGCTATTTAAATTTCGTAATTTTAAATAAACTAAACCCAATTTAGAACCAAGTAAATAGTGAAGTAATTAGGATAATTAGAATTCACATGAATCCGTGTGAAATCGATCTTGGGAGTTACTAGATTAGATACTATTCTGATTCATGCGCTTGCAATAATTCAGATTTATTCATCAATTCCGTTAATCTAAATATTCGTGTGTTGATGAATTAAAGTATATCTTTTTCAATATTCGTGCATGAATCATTGGACCTTAATTTATATAAAGAATCAACTGATTTTGATCATTTAATTATTTATATTAATATTTATTTAAATTTAAATTTATCTTTGTATTTTATTAATTCCGCTGCATCAATTCAAGGTAGGGAAACGAATCCTCTCCCAAAATGTAAGGCTGGTCCACATAGATTTTAGAGGGAGAGAGAGGCAGACAACTTCCACGAACGTCAAAATCAAACCACACATGCTACTCCATTTCTAAAATAGTTGAATCATAGCAACAAATTACTCAATCAAGATATAAAAAATGGGTACCCTTGAGATGACATAGCAGTGAAGGTGGATGGTTTGGAAAGTTCATGGGTTCAAATTTCACTGGAATCTTTATTTGTGTCTGTCATCTATGGTTAGTTTAAGGTGATTTAATTCTCCTATGTGGTTTGCAGGCGATAGAAATCGGTAGCGGCTATGGGTTACCCTCATCATCCAAAAAAGATATACAAAATGGAACGTGTTATATATAATATTATTATTAATATTCGCTATGTTTCGTCTAATTTATCTTTTTTTTTTCAAAGACGAAAATTAAGTTTGTGTATGGTTGTATGTAGAGAGGTAAGTCCCACAAAGGAAAGTGAGAGTTAATGTAATACTTCCTCCGTCCCATAAAAAGTGTTTTGTTTTTCTTTTCGAGTCGTCCCATAGAAAGTGTATTGTTTCTTAAAAAGCAAATAATATGTGAACCAAATTAACAAGCCAAAAAGTCAAATAATATATACCGCATAATCTCATTTTCTTAATATCAGTGCCCAGAATACTTTCTATGGGACAAAGGGATTAATTATTTTTTAATTTAAGAAACACGACAAGTCAAATAAGATAACTCGAAAAGAAAAACAAGACAAGTTACATGATATTTAAGAAATACTTTGGAAAATTTGAATGCCTCTCCTAAAGATACTACACCACCTACTTGGGATGTTACCCCAACTACATAATATCGGCCAAATTCGGATCTTCTGGTCCATTTTGTGAAGATCACTCAGTGGCCCACCAATCATCAAGCAGTGTCACGTGTATTTTTAAATTTAAACAAATACTAAAATATTAACTATATGACCCACCAATACACATGTAGCACCGCATAATTGGTAGACCACTGAATGATCCTCAAAAAAATGGATCTGATGATCATTTGCGATGTCGGCTGTATTATAGTTTCAATTTCCTTTTTTTTCCATCTTAAGCACGTGCTTTAAGCTTTACTTGTTCGCGTCAAATTTGATGACGTCGCTTGTCATTTTTTGTTAGAGGGTGCTTTTGACCTCTTCCATTTTTTATTTATTTAATTGGATCTTTAAAATCTGTTATTATCTAAGTAGATTTTGATAGCGTTGCTGATTTGCTAGTGTTTGGTGGATTTAGGAGTGGGTGAAAGACTTTCATGAATTGTACAATTTTTTTATTTCCTGTTTGATTATATTTTATATATTTAAACAAAATTCATCGTATTTAATAATTTCACTTGTTCGTGGAGATTCATAAGAAATATTCCCTCCGTCCCATTATTAATGTCCCACTTGCTTTTTTTGGTTGTCCCATTATTTATGTCTAATACCAAATAAGGAAATAAATAAATGGACCATAATCAATCTAAGCAAATTGGACCTCACTCCTTTATATTTTTACACCACAACTTTATATATTTATCTCCACTATTTTAATTACCGTACTCAGTCCCAGTGGGACATAAATAATGGGACGGAGGGAGTATATCACTTTCTACCATACCACAAGAATGTAATAGTCACATGGTCATCCCTACTAATTTAACCGTTTAGTGCAGCGTGTAACATTGGGATTCTTTATTTTAGATATTATATTTATTCAGAAGTTAAAGATGAAATTATTATCATATCCTATACTAATTTTGCACTTTACAAGAATCACCAAAAACTGAATTCAAGTGGGATTCGACTAGGGTTGTAAACGAATTTGACGAAAATTAGTGATAAATACTTACATGCAGCGAAATCAAACAATAGATGAATTCTTACTTTAAACATAATACTCCAGATCACCAATAATCACAAGGATTATGATTTGTTTACACAATCAAAATGCTTGAACTTTCCAGTGAAGAGAAGAATGAGAATTAGATAAATATTGCGTACGGTTTTTCTGAATAATGATTTCACTCTCTTAACCAATAATCACAAGGATTATGGTTTATTTACACAATCCAAATGCTTGAACTTTCCAATGAAGAGAAGAATGAGAATTAGATAAATGTTGCGTACGGTTTTTCTGAATAATGATTCCACACTCTTAACCGCTTTTCATTCATCTTATATATATATGTGTAACTTATTTCATGCAAGTCTCTTATTTATATGTTATTATAAAATAACCCCATAAGTGTATTTATATATATATTTCCAACAGTATCAAATATTTTTGATTCGATTCGATATTCGTATTCAAATATTGATATTCGTATTTGAATATTGATATTCGAATACGAATCGAATACCGAATTGAATACGGTGTTATTCGATTAGTTTACAACCTTAGATTCAACTCAATATTTCTAGACATAAGTCCATAGCCCTGCGTCCGGAAATTTCGTTCAATTATTGTAACTGAAAAGTGACGAAATAAACAAAAAAAGCATGTGAAATGCATGCATAAACTTTAGCCAAACTTTGAATTGATTGGTCCAAAAACATTTATATCAACTCATTTAATTTCGCATAACTCAATCATGCCTATTGATATATATGGCAAGTGAATCAAATTAGTAAGAAGTAACCACGGTATAATTTAGAAATCAGTTCAGTTATGGAAAGTAAATCGATAAAATTCAATAACCAACAATCCAAACTAGACGAGATTCACTGACGGTTAAAACAATCTACGCCTTCCGTGATTTTATGTTTTCATAAAATATTGATTTAATTATATTATATAATACATATATTTTACTAAATTACAAATTCGTAAATTATAATAATGGCCCGTGAACGTACAACCGCCTGCCCGAAATGTTCCAGCTTCTTCGTTTCCCCATCCAGAAACTTCCCATTCCCCTTCCCCACCGTCAGATCAGATGAATTTCGATCAACACCGTTGGATAGAAAATACGAACCACTACACATTTCTAAGCTTATACCCCTTCCCCTTCCGTCCTATAGAATGTGACATGTTTTCCTTTTCGGACTATCCCATTAAATGTGTTCTGTTTCTATAAATAATAATTTATTATTAATATTTTATTTGTGGGACTCATCACTTTATACAACTTCACACATAATTTTCAACTCTTTTACTCTCTCTGTCCTATAAAAAGTGTTGTTTTTCTTTTCAAGTCGTCCCATATAAAGAGTCTTGTTTCTTAAAAAGATAAATAATATGTGGACCAAAATTAATAAGCCAAAAAGTCAGACAATATAGAATACACAATCTTATTTTCTTAATCTCAATTTTTCATAGAAATGAGACACTTTTGATGGGATGGAGAGGGAGTACTAACTTTATATGTGGAATCCACCACTTTACACATTTTCACAACAACTTTCAACTCTTTGTAATAATCGTGCCTAAAAAGAAACAAAACACATTCTTTGAGACAGAGTGAATATTTACCAATATATAAAAACTCTGTTCCGATCTTGAGATTCAAGAAAAATAAAATTAATAATTAAATTCATTTTTTCTTTTAATATTATTCAACACAATAAAAAAACAAGAGTGCTTGGTTTTAGATAAACAAATATTATGGAAAGTATGGAATGATTCTTTAAATTTAATCCTAGTTCAACTGAAGGAAAGTAATTATCGAAATGCCATAATAATGAAACTTAAGTACTTAATCCACTAAAATTGAGAATTGAATGAATTGGTATTTAGCCATAAGTTTAGCAATTACGCAAAACTCAAATTATATACATTAAATGCATCATGCAAAGAGTTATCCATAGTAACTAAACGAATATAACGGATCGAATCCCCACTAAATATACCGTTTTCTAAAATTACTCAAGATAAAATATAAATGACACTTTTAAATATCTAAATATCAAGAACTATTGTTTGTAGTCTCGAATTCGAATTCGCTTCTCATAATTTAAAATGAACCCTAGATAAGTAAGATTCGTACAATTACAATCTCAAAACTTTGATATAGATTTGGGTGTATCATATTTATATATTATCGTGGATACAAAATTACAATAATATTAACAAGATAATTTTTACTAAAAAAATAAATCAATACATATCCGTTATGGTATGATATATAGAAGACTATATAAATATAGTATACCTAAATTATTGCGCAAATTTAATTCTCACATGCTAAATTACGGGATAGAATCACATGTCCAATAAATCACTGTTCAATTGGTGTCTGATTTAAAACGATGTAGCTTGGTATTAGAAAAATGTACTCTTTAATTATTTATTAAATTATTTTTCAATCTTATCCTTTTAATTTATAATTTTTCAATATAAAACTATATCATTTTAAATCGGACACGAATTAGACAGGATATAAAACTCCGTCATTTTAAATTACATATTATTACATTATGAAAATGGTGGGAACGGTAGATAAAGATACGGCCAACTGTCGAAGCGGTGGATCAATCTACTTTCTTACATCTTTCCTGTATCTCCCACTTGATCCCTTGTAGGCCATCCGATCCGTGACACGTGTCATATCATTTATTTATCAAATAAAATCTTCATTAATTTCCCACATATGTCCATTTTACCATTATATAAACCCCATCATAGTATTCAAAATATCACCACAAAAACTAAGATTATAGAAATTAAGCCTCAATTTCCTCTCTTTTTCAGTAAAAAAAAAAGGAAAACAACTTACTTTAATTCTTGATGGCTCCGGAGCTCGTTTCTGCAGCAGTGAAGGCGGCGGATTTCTTGAAACCGGCGGCGCAGCCGAAGAGGGCGTACCTCACTTTCTTGGCCGGCACCGGTGATTACGTGAAGGGCGTGGTGGGGCTGGCGAAGGGTCTGCGTAAGGTGAAGGCTGCGTATCCTCTCGTGGTGGCGGTGCTTCCGGACGTGCCGGCGGAGCACCGCCGCCAGTTGGAGGAGCAGGACTGCGTCGTCCGAGAGATCGAACCCGTTTACCCGCCGGAAAACCAGACGCAGTTCGCCATGGCGTATTACGTCATCAACTACTCCAAACTTCGTATCTGGGAGGTACAGTTTAGATAGTTAATTAAATGCTAATGTTATTACACGGCCTATTCGCATGCCACGTGTACAATGTGTCTTTTTTTGTCCCATTGAAATTTCTATTATATTATATCGATTTGATGTTGATCCCTTATTTTTATTATAATATATATTGATTTGATATTAATTCTGTCTGATAAATATAAATTTTAACAATTTCTTTCTTGGATTTCTTTCTTGGATGCATTATAAATGGAAGAGTGCTTATTTCATTAATATAAAATGAGTAAATATTTATGGGTATTAGTATTATTTTTAATTGAATGTATTGGGATTAATTTAATTTATTTATTTATTTGTAGTTTGTGGAGTACGAGAAGATGATATACTTGGATGGTGACATACAAGTGTTCAAGAATATTGATCATCTCTTTGATATGGCGGATGGATATTTCTACGCGGTGATGGATTGTTTCTGTGAGAAGACATGGAGCCACTCTCCTCAATTCAAGATTGGCTACTGCCAGCAGTGCCCGGAGAAGGTGACGTGGCCTTCGGAGATGGGCCCGCCGCCGCCGCTCTACTTCAACGCCGGCATGTTTGTCTTTGAACCAAGTCTCACCACTTATGAGAGTCTCCTACAAACCCTCAAAATCACTCCTCCCACTTCTTTTGCCGAACAAGTAAGTAAATGTCCCAATTCCAATATTCCAAATAGGAGAGAGAAAAATTAAGCCCGATTTGATCGATTTCTTGATTTATTGCAGGATTTCTTGAACATGTTCTTTAAGGATGTGTACAAGCCAATCCCAAATGTGTACAACCTTGTCCTGGCCATGCTGTGGCGCCACCCTGAAAATGTGCATCTTGATCAAGTCAATGTTGTTCACTACTGCGCCGCGGTGAGTGTTTATTTTGTCTGTTAAAATTTTATTCCAATTATTATACGAAAATATGGGATAATACGAATAATATGGGAGGCTTATAAATTGTACCGTAAGTATCTAGATAGTTATACTAATAAAACAATAATAAGACATGAAAATTGAGACATGTGATTCGATTGCAAATAATATGAACCTTTAGAATTGGATTCATGATTTTTAAAATTTAAATATAAAAATTGAATTTCGGCACTATGTAAAAATCGAATTTAAACAATAGTTTTAATTTTCCCTCCCTATTGCTAGATTTTAATTAGAAAAATAAATAAAATAGAAAAAACATATAATTGGTTGAAATTGGATAGGGATCAAAGCCATGGAGGTACACAGGGAAGGAAGATAACATGCAGAGGGAAGACATCAAAATGCTGGTGGAAAAATGGTGGGATATCTACAACGACGAGTCTTTGAACATCAAGAAATCGCCGCCACCGATCGACAGCGGCTTGGCGGATGCGGGTGTCTTGCAGCCTCTATTTGCGGCGGCGATGAATGAGGCTGCTGCGCCCGGAGTGAAGTACGTGGCAGCTCCTTCTGCTGCTTGAAGTTTGTTGCTGAGGAACTTGTATATATATATATATATATATATATATTATATTATGGGCCCTTGAAATTGGAGGAAAAGAATAGACATGTGATTTTGGTTTTTGTTTTATATTTTAGTTTTGAGTCCGAATTTGTTGCTGGATAATAATCCGGTTGCAGATGGGGATGAATAAGATTGGAGTGGTGAGTGATTTTAGTCCACTATTATGTATTTAGACAATGGCTTGCAGATTCTGGTAATGTTATCAACACTGTTTTTCAGATTTATTACATACATACTTCACCACAAAGCTAAATTGTACTTCCCTCTGTTCCACTAGAAACGACGTGTTTTCCTTATTACTAGAGACGACGCGTTTCCTTAAATGGTAAAAATTGTGTGGACTGCATTTAACTACTAAATAATCAAACAATCTACATCACATAACACCATTTACTTAATTCCCACATCCGAAAAAAACGTGTCGTTTCTAGTGCGACGGAAATAGTAACATTATAACTTGTATAAGCAACAATCATCTTATAAATTGGCAAACAAAAAATCAAACCGATCTCACGAGAACGTAATTTAATAACAAAAGCCGTCTCAGAAATCATTGTGTATTACAGAGAATGCTTCAATCCAACGAACTAGTAAGCAGGAAGAACAACAAATTCGACAAGAAAAATCTACAAATTATCGTTACCTACGCAGAAAACTTGGGCAACTTTCTTGGATCTAAAGGGTGTCGGCATGAATGCTAGAAGACCCGAGTGACGAAGAAGACGGTATAAGGCCGTATCGAGCTGAAGAACTCAACCCTGAGAAAATGCATCAAGAAGATAGATAATGAAACTGGGTGGTAAGAATAGTGGACAAAACTGCTGTCTAGCAAGTTCCAAATCTTTACCTTGTTGGCAATGTTGTTTGACAGCCAGTCCAACCCCTCGTAGAGGCCTTCGCCGGAAGTGGCGCAAGTGCTCTGGATGTACCTGTGTTTCATAAGTGATATACGGATTAATTACACGAGATTTCAAGACTGTAATCGCGAAATATGAGGAAGGCAAGGCAATACCAGTGGCGCTGGCGGAGGGAATGGAGTCCCAGTTTGTCAGTTATCTCTGCGGCGTTCATCGCGTTTGGAAGATCCTGCTTGTTGGCGAAAACAAGGAGAACAGCATCCCTCAATTCGTCCTGAAAGAGGAGAACAGAGATAGGTTTATAAAATGGTACAAACTTACACTAGGCATATTTGTAATGCAAGCTAAGTTGAATTTGTTACCTCATTCAGCATTCTGTGTAATTCGTCCCTTGCTTCAACAACACGATCACGGTCATTACTGTCAACGACAAAGATAAGGCCCTGTGTGTTCTGGAAATAATGCCTCCATAACAGACGGATCTGCAAACGGATCGCTTTCAATTTTGAGCAAAATTTCAAACTTGAAGGTGCTGGAGTTAGCATGAGGATATATAGTTGTGGGGTCAAAAGAAGATGGCTTTATTCAATTGTCGATTAGAGCACTCAAACACTAGGCTTCTTTAACACAGTAGAAAAACTCGACACTTGAAAAGAGACGATCAGAATCGGGGACATCAAGATCCTGTTATATGTCTTCTGCCTAAACATTTGACTCGTAACCATCAGAAACCCGTACACACTTCCAGCAGATGAAAGGGACATTCTAATTGACTCACTAGCTATCAACTAGCTGTCTTAACCAAAGACTTAAAAAGGGTTGATGTTTCTGAAATTAAAATGAGTTTTACATCTGATGCAAGAACAAATACCTAGCAATAATTACGAACCTTGTACAAACTGTTCATGCGGCCGATTTAGTAACATACCAAGAGAGGCACTAAGAGAAGCACTTTCAATATATATCAGGCAGGAAAAAGAAAAACAAAGGCAAATTCACACCTTGTCCTGGCCACCAACATCCCAAACAGTGAAGCTAATGTTCTTATACTCCACAGTCTCAACATTGAACCCTGAATAAAGAATACTTCAGTCTTTAAGCAAAAAGTTCGAAGCCACAAATCTGAATGAGCACTCAACATCGACGAATCTTACCAATGGTAGGAATTGTGGTGACAATTTCTCCAAGTTTGAGCTTGTAGAGAATGGTTGTCTTACCAGCAGCATCGAGACCTACCATGAGTATACGCATCTCTTTCTTGGCAAACAGCCGGCTGAAAAGCTTCGTGAAAGACAGCCCCATCTTTTAACTGCAAACTGATACAACATAGGCTACAGCTTTAGATTAAAAAAAAAACCATCATATTCCCAAGTGAGATGCCAAAGCTCGAAAGGGTAAAGCATGAGTTCAATTCAGTTACTCATAGCCGCCGTAGATTTTTGTAGATATGATACAAGATCAACAGAACTGAATCATTTCATATTCCCCTCTTAACATGCAGTATTACATTAAAACGATGAAATGATGAATCACACGCTGAGGGAACTAAAAATGAAATTATCACGAAAATTATAGTGCGACATGTCAATAACAGAAGAACTACACTGGGGTATTTTTAAAAATCAAGTCATAAACTACCAAATCCTACACCTGCAGCCAAATAAATCAGCAAGCTAATAGGGGAAACACGAGATCTAACACTAACATGATCGGATCCAGCATCAGAACAAACAATAAGGAACAAAGCGAAACCAGAAATTTAAACGATAACCAGCTCACGAGATCGACGACAAGGATCTGACACTAAATCGACTAACAATTCATCAAGCCCAAAAAGAAATCTCATAAACAAACACAATCATACCGAGATTCCGCAGGACAAACACAAATCGTTCAAATTAAGTAATCAACATTACGTAGAGTTTAGAGTGAGAAGAGGATTTCTTACATAAAAGAGGAGCGACGATAATGGACCGGCGTCTAGAGATCTCATTCTCTCCCACCAGTAGAAGGATGAGTATATTCTTGCTAGCGTAATAAATGAGCATCGCGATATTTTATCATGCTGCGCATTCTATTTTCCTAACATTTATTTTTTCTCTTTTTGCACGTTCTCCAAATTGTAAATAAATATAAATTGGTTAGTGGAATGACATAGCGGTTAAGGTGGTAGTTTGTGGTCGAAAGGTTATGGGTTAAAATCTATGTGTGAGTTCTCACTTATAATTAACCTTAGGGTGGTTGAACTCAAATGCGCGACTTCGATAGAGGTTTTGAATCACCCTAGTCATCAAAAAAAAAAAATAAATTGTACTTGTACAACAATTTTTATAAATTATTGTGTTTATGAGTGTGTTTGTTTCGTGGCTTGAAATTAGATTTTAGTTCGGATTCATTTACCGATGATTCAGAATAATCAGATGTGCATTTTTATTATTAAAAAAAATAAAAATTAAGCTTTGAGAAATCCAAATTCTAAATATGATTCTGAATTATTTATTTTGATGGAGATAATCAAAACGCTGAGATTGTCCAAACTCATTCATAAAACAACAAGAGTAACAAATGTGCTTTCTCTCAATAACACAAAAGTACCAACTCAATAGCACTAAAACGAAGCTCTCCAGTAGAGAGAGAAAGCATAGCTTGATTTGATCTTCGTTAACTTATTCGAGTCAAATTCGAGCGAGAAACTATTCAGCTCGAAGCCTCGATAAAATTATAGTATTATTTAACTATATATTGAAGAATTGATAGGCCCAGTACTAGTTGCACCGCGTGCTCAAGCCCGTCTGACTATTACAACCCACTTTCTGTCTCGGCCCAACGCATTAATGGCCCGTAACGGATGAGTCCGTTACGGCGAGTTTTATGCGGCCCGTTTTATTTGCCCTAACTATATAAGGCTAGGGTGTGAGAGACGAGTTCGAGGCGCAGCTGCTCTCTATCTATCTGTTCTCTCTTCGATCCTTTCTTCTCTCTGTGTGAGATCTAGATTGTTTTCTGTAAGTTTCTGAGAGTGAAACTTGTAATAGTTTAAGGGTTTATTGGTGCTATGCACTATTGGTGTGGTGGTTGTATTGGTGGTCTGAGTCTCAATTAGATTTTCTTCGATCCTCAAATTTATAACATATATAATTTGAAATATATAAATTTATATGTATATTCATGTTTAAATATATATATAACAAATCTAACATATAATTCATTTTCTTAAATGTAAAAATTCTCGAGCTTTCGAGCCGAGCTCGAATACTATAACAATTCACAAACTCAAGCTCAAATCTGTATTAAAAGCTCGTTCGAGCTCGAGCCTGAGCAATACACAACTAATCGAGCCCAAGCCTCTGCAAAGTTGGGCCGGCTCGGCTCGATGGTAGGCCTAGTTGTACTTGCATAATATATATTTTTTTTTATAACGATGATAATCCGCAGCCACTATCGAAATATGCACCGAGTAAACCTCACCCGCATATACTAGCATGCAAACCAAATATGAAAGACACCTTAGGCTAAACAATTTTACTTATTATTGTAAATGTCACACAAGTTTATGAATGTATTTATTTGTTTTGCAGCTTAGAATTGAACTCTAGTTCGGGTTCGATAATCTTGATTGTAATCGGGTTTTGAACAAAAATTAGTTTGAGAAATCCAAATATTAAATACGATTCCAATTCTTTATTTTTTTTCTAATAGATAGAATCCAAACACAGCTGAGATTGTCCAAACTCATTCATAAAACAAGAGTACTTGTCTTCATATGGTGTGGTTGAAACTAGATTAAAATCTCTCAGGTGGAGGAGGAGCCGGTGGGGAACATATCGGCACGGCCGCCGGTCATCCTTTCAGCCTTTTCTCCTCGCTCGCCTGAATTAGACTTCCATAGATGAATGAAAAGATAGAAGATGAAGAAGGAAACACAATGTGATAAATAGAGAAGTTGAGTAGCTTACCTGTCCGAATCCTTATTACATCTGCTACTGGAGTCACTGCACAGATCAAACACCCACTTCAAAACTCGAGCTAAATGCGGGTTCAAGAAAGTTGCTCATCGAAAGAACCTTAAATTCGTGTAAGAAAAAAAGGAGAGGAACTTTTAGTAGAGTCCTACCGAAAATCTTCCCATCTCCGATCTCTCCTGTTCTTGCCTCTTCAATTATCTTCGCAATGACTTCTTCAACCTACGCACGAAAAGGTAAAGACAATGAACATAAACTGAATGTCTAAAACTTGGAACAAAAGTTTGGTAAGAAGATTCATACACTACCTGATCTTTGCTAACTACAATCTCCATCTTAACTTTCACAACAAAGTTATCTTCGGAAAATTCAGAGCCTGAAGAAGAGGGGAAAAGGGTTTCGAATTCGGAATCTTGGGATGTAAAAATGCATTCAATGTGTTATTTTCAAATGGACCGAAGATTTGTGTTACTTGGGATATACCTGCCTGTCTTTCTGCTGATCCACCTTGAGCACCAAAGCCTCGCACATCAGAAACTGTAACCCCACGGATTCCAATCTTCAACAATGCCTAAATTATTCATCAAGAAAAGGAAATCTTGAGAAATACATAGTTTTCTTGAAGTGCAAAATGGGATCAATTGGAAAAGAAAGAACCTTCAGAAACTTCAAATATGATTTCTTAATACAACCAACAAGAACAGTTACTTACAGAAGAAACCTGTTGGATCCTCCAAGGTCTAAATCCACCAAAGTTTAACAGCAGAACGAGCCCCAAAGGAAATGAGGAAGAAGAAATCAATACAAGAGGGTAAGAAGCACCAATCAAAGAGAATAAAATCTCAATTGAATAATAGATCCAGTATACTGAAAATCGAAGTAAATAATGGGGCAAAAGACAATGTAGAACGCGAGCAGCACATTAAATGTACCTAAGAATGGCCTCAACTTTGTAGAAATTGGCCTCAGTTAGGTAGCCTACAATGTAAGAGACAATTCATCGAACACTTGGTGAGCAATTCGAAATGACTCAACAATACACAGATTCAGTTACAGTGTTAAGCAAATGCCTAATGATTTTCGTCTGCGCACCTGGAGAATCTTGTGCTCTGATAACCGGTCGAGGATAACCATTTGTAGCGCAATTACGAGTGAGACCTAGCGGAGAAGCGCGGAATTCTCGATGGCCGTGGACGAGTGAAATTGAGGCGAATTTAGGGCAGAAATGGTGGCGCGAGTTCACGGCGGCGAGAGCAGTGGCGGAGTTTACAATCGCGGTGGACGCCGCCATGAGAGAATCTCGAGATTTTCCCGTGAAGGAGATGGTAACAAAAAATTGATGTTATGATCCGTCAAAAATTAATTACTATTCACTCCTCGTCGGTAAAGATAATTAATTTCCCACCAATCCCTCCGTCAACTAATCCGTTAAATTAAAGAGGTCTAATTGGTTTCGTCAAACGATCTGTTTTTACTTATGACGGAATGTCAAACGTCCGGCGAGCCTCACATGGTAAGTTCTTGTTAATTCCTCCTTTTCCATTCGCAATTAATCCTAAAATTCGGGTTCGTTTATCTCATCATCGGGAGGAAACAAGCCGACAAATTATCTGATTCGTCAGGGGCATGATGAACACGAGGAGCGAAATATTATTGAGATTCAGATTTGGGAAGTTTCTAGAAATGTATTTCGCATTGTAAAAGTAAAATTACAGAATGAATGCATAAGCATCCTTATTTATACTAAAACAAGTATCAACCGCTCAACTAACTCATAAACGTATTCTACTGAAACACGCTTCTATTAATGAAGCGCTCTCTGCATGAACCACTCGATCTTCCAGCTGGACACCAGATCTAACGGCTCTCTGTTTATTTATTATAACGAACTAACCGACTTCTTCTTCTCCATACTCTACTGTCTCCAGTCCATACTCCCTTGTCTCCATTGTGTCTCCTCTGTAGCAACCATAAACGACACGCAAGCTTTCCAGAATTCAACACCCCCCCTCAAGATGGAGGTCAGTGGATATCCATAAGTCCCATCTTGGAGAGGAGATATCGAAAACGAGGTCCTCCAAGAATTTTAGTGAAAACATCCGCAAGTTGTTGCAAAGTATGAATGGTCGTAGGTATTATGAACCCATCTTTATACCGATCTCTGACGATGTGACAGTCAAGCTCCAGATGCTTGGTCCGTTCATGGAACACACCGGTTTTTTGTAATGTGGATTGCGGCCGCATTATCACGATGCAATAGGAATAGGTGTGGAAAAAGGAACTTGCGACTCTTGAAGAAGATAAGTGATCCAAAGTACCTCTCGAACAGTAAAACTGAGGGCTCGATATTCAGCCTCCGCAGTCGAAGCAGATACGGTTTCTTGTTTCTTACATTTCCAAGAAATCAAAGATGAACCTAAAACAACACAAAACCCAGTTAATGATCTGCGAGTGGTTGGACATGTCCCCCAATCAGCATCAGCAAAAGCTTTTAACTCCAGAACAGAACTGTGCGAGGAAAAAAATAAGCCCATGGAGGGACGTACCCTTCAAATATCTCAAAACATGTAAGGCTGCACCCCAATGATTCTCTCTCGGTGAAGATATAAACTGGCTCAATTGTTGAGTAACATACGTGAGATCAGGTCGTGTCAAGTTCAAATAGAGAAGTTGCCCTACAAGTCTTCTGTACTTTTCTGGTTCAACCATTAGATTAGATGTAGTTGTGCCTAGATCAACCCCTAGAGGAAAAGGAGTGTATACGGACACGCAACCTAAAAGCCCTGCACTCCCAACCAAATCCAAGATATATTTCCGCTGGTTTAAGTAAAGCCCTTCCTCATTTCTAGCCAGCTCCATCCCCAAGAAATATCTAGCTACACCTAAATCTTTGATAGAAAATCTCTTGTGCAGAAAATTCTTGAGATCAGAGATTAAATCTAAATTTGGTCCAACAAGTAGTATGTCATCAACGTAGACTAACAACCCAAGAAAGTTCATTCCAACTCTCATTGTAAATAAACAATGATCATGCGGACATTGCTTAAAACCGTAAGAGGAAAGTGCCTTACAAAGTTCTGCATTCCATTCCCTAGAGGCTTGTTTGAGCCCATACAAGCTCTTTACCAGTTTGCACACCTTTCCAGCAGGAACTTTGTGGTAGCCTTCAGGAGGAAACATATATATCTCATCTGTGAGAACACCATGTAAGAAAGCATTGTTTATGTCAATTTGATGTAAATGCCATTTATAAGAGGCGCCTAAAGCTAATAGAGTCCGATTGTAACGTGTTTTGCCACAAAGAGAAAAAAATTCAAAGATAATCAACACCATATTCTTGCTTATAACCTTTAGCCACAAGTCGGGCCTTGAACCTCTCAACTGATCCATCAGCTTTAAGTTTCACTTTATACACCCACTTAGATCCTATAGCCTTTTTACCTGCTGGAAGATCCACAAATTCCCAAGTCTCATTTTGGTCCAACGCATCTAGCTCGGGATTGCATGGCGTAACACCATTCAATGTACTTACTTGCCTCCTTATAAGTAGAAGGCTCCTGTAAGTTTGTAACCTTCGTTAGAAAACCGTATACTACGGACTAAAAGCAGGGGAGCAAATATAAGGAAAAGTAGGGGAGTTATAAAGTGTCGGGGAGATTAATGGGAAGAGTCGGTCAGTCGACTTCACAAAGTCATTAAGCCAAGATGGAGGCTTAATTGACCGTTTTGGCCTTGTGATCTCTTCAATAGGTGTTCACACTTCGCCTCGTAATCAAAAAGTTGTGCCTCTTCTGTGGAAGAAGGCACCAATTCGACTGAATCCTCCTCCAATGGAATAGACACAGCTTCTGGAACAGTTTCTGTAAGAGATTGAATAGGCTCCTCTTCCACTAGAGAAGGAGAACCTATGGAAGCAAATGGGAATATCTGAGGAAATGCTTTAACATCTCTCGAAATAAAGACTTCTCTCTTCTCAACATCAAACAATTTATAACCTCTATGTTCACCAGCGAAACCCAGCATGATGCATTTCATTCCCCAGCATCAAATTTCTTATTGTGAGGATTCACATTGCGCATACGCCAAACATCCAAAAGGCTTCAGTAAGGCAAAATCAGCAACAACATTTGTTAAGACAAAATAGGGAGAATGCCAACCGAGTACTCTGCTAGGCAACCTATTCAGAATCCAAGTGGCTGCTAAAATGGAAAAGGGCCAGAATTCCTATGGTAGATGGCTCTGGAACATAAGAGCTCTAGCTATTTCCAGTAATGATCTATGCTTTCTCTCAACTATTCCATTTTGCTGCGGAGTATATGCACATGATTTAAGGTGTATAACTCCCAAGGATTGAAATAGCTCCTGAACTTGTAAATTCACAAACTCTGACCTATTATCTGTCTTGACCCTCTTAACCTTCTTATCGTATTGATTCTCCACCATCTTTATATAGAATGCCAGCATCCTATACACTTGCTTCTTAGAATGTAGAAGATAGGTCCAAGTACTTCTACTTTTGTCTTCCACAATGGTTAAAATGTAGGTAGAATTAGCCAAGTTCTCCACATTATAAGGCCCCCATACATCCACATGGATGAGCTCAAACAAATCTGTAGTCCTATGTTCCAATGTAGGAAAGGGATTCCTACATTGTTTAGCTTTATGGCATACCTCACATGCGCTTATATCCTTTAGATTTTCTTTCTCACATAAAGTCCCCAATTCTGGTATGTGTTGAAGGGTTGTGTAAGAAGCGTGTCCAAGTAGAACATGCCAATCCATTAAAGAACCATTTTTTGATCTTGAGATTTGATTTATCCCGTCCCGTATTATGTTCCGGATCAATGATGTACAACCTTCCCCGAGCCCGTCCCAATGATTATGACATGGTCATTGGACGGTTTCAAACTACACAATAAGAAGAAAGAACACACATTTGAGTTGAAGATCATTACTCAACCGATGGGTAGAAATCAAATTGTGTGAACTCGGTACAAGCAAAGACATTATTCAAAATCGGCTTATCGGTAACTCAACCGTACTCAATTTCATAAATGTTTTGCATGGCCCCATTGAGAAGAAATACACCTTGAGGATGAGATAATCTCTCGAACATTCATCATAAGATCTACGTTTGCAAGATATATGATCGCTAGCACTTTAATCCATTATCCAAACCTTCTCCTTTCTCAACGCATCAATAAGACCGAAAGAGTAATGTTTCTCTAACACATCCAACGGAGTATACGTTTCTACATTGTTAACACCGGTTCCACTCCCTAATTCCTTGAGGCGACTCGTGAGCCTTCTCCACATTTGAGATTAACTCTCCAACATTCGACTCCTTGAGCGAGTTGTTCCGGTCATAATACTGTGGATTGTCTTGTTGAACGACACGCTTAGCTTGTCCTTTCATTTTTTTCCTTTAGTTTCTGAAACCAATCAGGAACACCATGAAGTTTAAAGCATTCATGCTTCTCATGTCCCATTCTCTCACAAAAACTGTATCGTAGCCTTTTTCTCTCTTCTTTGCTCATTCTAGGTTTAAAGGTGTTCCCATTCCCCTTTTCCTTGTATCCACTTATAGTTGCTCTATTTCCAACATTTGTTACAGCCATAGCTGTATTATCTTGATCCTTAACATGAGCTACATTCATAACCATTTGATCCTGATAATTGTTCTGCTTTGAAGTCACCTTCCTTTGTTCTTCATCTTGAAGTAGCATAGCATATGCTCTACTAACCGTAGGTAGAGGCTCAATCAATAATATCTGACTTCTAACTGTATCATAAGTATCATTGAGACCTAGTAAAAAACCGCATCAATTTGTCCATTTCATTCTTTGCTTTTTAAGTTCTCCAACGCTCCACATACGCATGCCAGTAATAGCAACACAAGTACATATAGTATTTGGTTGTAATAGCCTCAAACTCATCCCACATCACATTAAAGTTGTTATAATACTTCATGATGCATCGACTTCCTTGAACAAAGGCGGAATAAATCCTTTTTCAACTTGAAAATTTTAGCACCATTGCTTTGATCAAATCTCGCTTCAACTCATTCCACA